>CM060897.1:82955000-84425000 GCA_030762935.1 Hymenopus coronatus | reverse complement strand
TTTGTCTATTTCTTGCAGTTATGCAAAATTCCATAAAATTCATCCAGAATAAAATAGTCTTCAGAGGCTATTGATGTACATTTTATTTGTCAGGTAAATATCTTTAATATACAATATTTTAATCAAAATCGTTACAGCCATTTTTGAGAAAATAAACATTTTCAAAAAAAGGGTATTTGTGGGTGGAGGGATTTTTTTTAAAGTCTTTGTGTCGCATCCTTGAAAAATACCAAACTGAAATACCTAGTTTGGTATTTAACAGTCTTTTCGGTTTACACACACACACACACACACACACACACACACACACACACATGCACACATGCACGCGCACACACACACACACACATGCACACACGCACGCGCACACACACACACAATCTTTTTCTAAAAATGCTTTTTTTGGATTCAGGGGGACCCAAAACATATATTTCTGGGAAAATCTCTGTATCAAATTTTTGGCTGCATTATGCATTACAATACCTTCTCTATACACTATGTACATAGTATGTGTAGAGGAAGTAATAAAAAAGAAGTTTTGAATTTATGGTAGATTGAGTTATTAGAATCAAATTAGTAAGATTTTACTCTATAAGCTTTCTTGAAATGATCATTAACAAAAATATAAATATATTTTTTTGTATAATATGTATTTAAAATCACTTTTAATAATGATTTCATGCCAGAGAATGCTTTTTTAACATAACTTAAGATTTATAGACTTTATTTTCTGCTCATGTAGTCATACTGAAGAATGCAGTGCAGTCAAATTATCCATACTGTATCACTTAATGCAATCTGCCAACATTCTTTTTCATTAATAGATGACTAGCTAAGTGCACTATGTTCACTAAGTCTATCGTAAACCTAATTGCTGCATCTTCTATAAGTTCCTGCAAAGGATATGCTGTACGATTTTTGGTATCGCTAGCCACAAATATAAATGTGAGCATCTAAATATTCCCATCAAATGCATAGATGTATCATAGAACTATTATTATCATCATGTAAAGTTAACTTCCTTTAATAGAAGGTCATATCAGATGAATCAAATCAGTGAAATCTGTTATACATGGAGCTTAAAGTAACCTGGCGTTTGTCTTCTCAGGATAATGGAAAACCCTGAAAGAAACCTTATTTGTATAGCTCATTCTAACCAAGATTCGAACTCAGCACTCCTTGAATACAAGGCCTCATTTGTTTAAACATCTATCATCCCAAGAATGTAGGTGCCCTCTACGATGCACTCCTGATGGAATTTGCATTGTCCTATTTTGCATTTGTTGATTTCAACAATGTGGCTGGAACCATTAATTAACCTGTACATGTATTGTGTAGAAATAATTTCTCAAAAATTAGCAGAGAGGGGAGATGGGCACAGTTATAATACATGGAGTTGTACACGTATAGAAATGCTGTATCAAAGATAATTAAGTCGCAGAACTCTCATCTAGTTCTGGGATTAAAGATGTACAACAAGCTGGGGGTGCATTTAAAAGAATTACTTGTAAATATTTTTAAAGCTAGATAGGTAAGCTGCTAGTCAGTAAATCCTGTTTATGCTATTGATGAATTTTTTGAAACTGCTTTAACCAGAGTTTGTCTATTGCTGTAAAAGTCAAATGAAAATAGAATTATTTATTATTATTATTATTATTATTATTATTATTATTATTATTATTATTTACTGCATGGCAGTAACTGGACCAGTCAAATGCTTTCCCACATATTGATCTCCAACCAAACACTCCATTGCCTTGTAAGCAAAGCAGTAGATGAGCAAAATAATATGTCCGGTCAATGGCCTTGCTCGCTTGAACCTTTGCATTTAGACTGTGTGATTTTTTCATGTCCAGGTATTATTTTAACATTATGCTACCTGCAGCAAAACTCAGAAAATGTGCAGTCTCATGGCATGCAGGATGGCATTATATTCTGAACATAATATTCTTGCTCTCAGTAGACCCTAATCGAACAGTAGTTGAAGACATGTCTCTGTATTACTGAGCTAACAATTTAACAGATTGAATTGGACAAGTCTATTCTAAAACTTATAATTTATAAGAAAATCACCAGGGTCATACAACTTTTCCTTCTACAGCTCAGTAAACTCTGCTCGATTGCATCTACATGTTTGTAAAGCAATAAAACCGAGAGAAAACATGGTCAGAACTTTTAAAAACTGACCGGCTGTTAATTGCATCCATTGCTATTTGCTGGACATTATCTGCAGAGATTGGCTACTATTTTGACAAATGAAGCACATGTTGGCTGCTATGCAAGAAGCAATAGAGCTTGTAATCATCAATGTTTCTGTTTGCTTATGCATGCACATTTGTGAACCTTTGGAATTAGAAAAATTGCTTGCCTCCTCACACGTCACTTATTCGAAAGTATATCCAATGAGACAAATCAATAAGACAATGATTGGCAGAACTATATTATACGCTTTTATACTTGCACATCGCTTATGCTATGGAAGAATACTACACAAAGAGAAATGGGAAAAGTTTTTAAATTACAAAAAAGAGAAAAGAAGCCATCAAAATTAACTGGCAAGATAAACAATAAACAAACATGTAGAATGTGATGTTGAAAATGAGTCGGAATAGTAACATGTAGAAACTTACTTAAAAACCTAAAAATTTTAACGATAGTATAAAAACGATTGAACATAAAAAACATCAAAAAATTTGTAATATACATCCTTAGGGTTTGAGAAATAATGACCATTATCTCAGAACAACACTAAGGTGAACATTGAATAATCAATGAATAGAAATTGTAGGAACAAAATTATTCAATAAATTACCAAATGAAATAAAGAACATAAAAAACAGAAATGAATAAAACCATGAAAAAATACTTAACTCAAAATGCATTTTATATATAGAAGAATTTAAATATGGAATACCTATGTAAAAATTATATATACATATAAACAGGTTTTACTGACATGTCCTTTAAATGTATTCAAAAGGATGAAAATAAATTGAATTTAAAATATATAAAGGAAACCGACCAGCTGTGCAGCGATTACAGGCCTGCAAGGTATAAGCAAGTGCTTTCAGTGCGTAGTCACGCTATATTTTTTATGGCATATATACATATGTGTTCCGTCATGCCTTGCATTATTCAGTGCATCAGCAAAAACATGCTTCAGCTGCCATTACTTCCTTTTCATTCGCATTCATCTGTTGTTATACCATTCCTTGTCTAGGGTTACCAGTTCCATAATGCTAAAAATGAGGATAAACTGCTATAAAAAGTAGGACATTTGGAGGAAAAAGAGGCCAAATGAAAACCGTTAATTTTAAGCTTATATTGTACTCACAGACCTATACACACATTAAATGAAACATACATCATACTCTTTAACATTTACATACATTGCTGATATTTTTCTGATGACCCGATTTGTTTCAGTAACTGTGGTTTGCCCAGTAGATATTTATAAAATGACACACAAGAAAATTCTTTTAAATTATATTGAACCATCAATAGCCCTTTTATTGATTCAATTAAAACTTATTTCTGTCATCAATCCATTGTGTTGCAGTTAGAGAAAATACACTTTCTATGTTTGCATTGTGACCTGGTATACAGAAAAAGTACTCCACCAGCTTTAACAACTCAGAATTAGATTCTGCTAGTTGACCAGCATGGAAATTCTTAGCCCATTTTTGCTGAAATCAGAATCATTAATATATTCTCAGAATGGAATTTTTTGAAAATACAGAACTGATTGAAACATTTTACATCATCAATCTCTAGAGAACTACATTTTCTTTGCAAATAAACAATACACTTTTCAACATCACTGTATTCAATATTATTTTTCAGAGACATCCACTTAAAACATGCAAATTCATCAAACATTTGGATCCATCGCTTCAAATATTCATAGCAAGATCCACACAACAACAAAGCTTCATCTATGAAAGCATAAGCCTCCTCATCAAACCCTTCTGGCCTAACATTGTGTAAAATCTCTCATACTTTAAAGCAAATGAATTACCCTTGCTGTCTGTTCTCCAGGATCTTGCACACTGTTTCTACAATCTCCATTATTTCAAGGACAGAATTTTCTTCTCTTTCTATTTCCAGTATCTTTGACTGGAACACAGCCACAATAAATGTATATGCCATAAATATGCGTCTCCTAACTTGTTTTCAAAGAACTGACTGATAAATTTACGTGGCTTACCTTCAGATAAGAAATAAGATTTCAATCCTAAATACATTCTAACACTCTTTCTACAGCTGGAAAAAGAGACAGCCATCTACTTTTGCTGTGAGACAACTACTTGTAATTAATTTGAACAAACTCTCAAAAACATTTCAGGTGTTCTGTTCTCACAGTATAAACTGAGAAGTAATTACACAATTAATGATTAAACAATCAATATCTACAGATAAAGAGTCAGCCCCATGCTGTATTGCATTATGCAAAATATGATGACAGCCAATACCTATTAAGTTTTCATTATTTAAAGACTTCTTTAATTTGCTGTAAATATTGTTTCCCTCTTTTTGATTAATACTACCAAAACTTTTTGTATTAGCATTGTCCCCAGTAAATGCTACACACTTATGGGCAACACTAAAGTTATGCAAGGTTTCAGTCACATAGCCAAATTAGTATATCAGAGGTCTCATTTGAAGTAGATTTGAGTTATACTACTTTCATTTTAATGCCACCTTGCTTATAATCAAAATATTGGATTAGAATTGGAAACATCTTTATGTGACCATGATTGCTAGCATCAGTAGAAACACCAAAACAAGATATCCCTTTTAAACACTCAATCATGATATCTACTGAATGAGGAGTAATCACACTATTAATAATGCATTCTGTATTTGTTCTGGCTAATGAAATCTTTGCTACATCAGAATCGAAGAATATGCTTCATTTAATTTTGGTGTACAATCCATAGACTGTAACTAACTAAAATGATGTCTAACAGTATGCAAAGCTAGGGCACCTTCTCCAGCAAGGACCCAATAAGCTAATGCAGAACTTGCTTGCTGTTGCTGCTGATTAAATAAATTGTCTATCTTGGTTGTTGAAGCACAAACTTAGAGATTTTTCTTGTGTTTTTGGGTTGCAATGTGGTGTTCCGGATCTTGACTACCTATTGCAAGGAATGAACGATATATGACTTCATATTATTATTTAAAGTTATTAATTAAGAATTTTTTCTTTATAGCTAGTAGTCCAGAAATAATGAAGGTCTGTGATTTTTGTCTTACATGCACATATAAGTACTCAATTTACAGGGAATACAACATATAGTTAACTACAATAACAAATATATAGGCAAACAAATAAACAATGAAAAGTCTTGAACCAATGCATAAAATAATTACATAATTACATAACTTTATTTGTAACTGAAACGTATGTTCCACAAATTTTGCATTCTGCTTCAAAGTCATTTCTTCCTTCCTTGAAAGCAGGAAAATTTACACTGGTGTTTTGGCATCTTCTTGAATGCACAAACAGTAATCAAGTTTCAAGTAATTATAGGAACCACGTGGTCTAGAGAATAAAAATACAAAGTCCAACTCTCGTGGTGATCAACTGATCAGACAATGGACACATGCTAGCAGCAACCCAAAATAGAGGAAATGGATTATCGATTCAATATTTTGATTTTACTGGCAAAGCCAAAGACTATATTCTAAGTCTATACTCTTTTGACTCTGCTGCCATCTGTTGATAGTAACTACAAAACAGATGCTGAAAAAAATTTAAATTGAGTGTAGAAGTTTTAAAAAGGAGGATATTTCTTGATTTTGAAAAAATCCACCCAGACACTAAACAAACGCTTGAAAAGGAGGACATGTCTGGATAAAAGAGGAAATCTGGTCACCTTATCCTTGTCACATTTTGCTATGGTTGTCACTTCATCCCACTTTTTGCGTTGACATTTGGTATAATTTGACTTTAGTAGCAAGCACATTATTGGTGCATTGGTGATTCATATGTGTCTTGAATGAATAAATGTTGCATAATTTACTTCAATTGTTTTGTTCAATAAATTGTCACGCAAATTGCTCTGAAGGTGTCATCAACATATGTGAATTTCAACCACTGATTTCACATTGAAAACAAATATTCAAAAGTTTTGTTTTGGGGGCAGGGGGGTGAGGGTGAGGTCTGTAATTTCCACCAAATGATACATGAAGAGCCTATAAATGTGGGTTTTATTGACACAAGTTGTGACTAGAGGCTCACATAGCATAATGCAACTTGAACAAAATATATGCTAACATAAAAATATAATAATTCCTGGAACAAGATCAAAATTCTATTGCATAATCTGAATGTCTTGAAATTTAAGACTTACAGTATAAGAAATAAACCTGGAAAAGACTTTATTCAGACATCTTGGCACTGGAGATTTGAATTGAGCCTCTGGAAGCAATGAATATCCTAAATACAAACATCCTTGTTTATGAAAACATAAATTTGATGTGTACTTTTTATTTCCAGTATGATATAGCTAAGTCTGAACTGGAGTTATATGTCAGCAGTGAACATAAAGAAAAGGCAAAGTTGGAGCAGATACAAAAGAATTTTGAAGCTACATCCAAATCAGCAAGTAGCCGCAAAGGGTGAGTATAAATGCTAACTTATCTTAACTTGCAGTAATAAGTAGTATATTTATACATTTTGTTTTCATGATGTGGCAAGCAAGAGTATGAGTTTGAATTAGGAAACCATGTTTTGGAATTGACTCTGAAAATTGATAAAACAAAACCAACACTCAAAGGTTGCAGGAAATATGCTATTAACTCTGCAGTTTTTGGAAGTTCAATGATGTTATTCAATTGCAATATGTACTGCAAAAGCATTATGTTACACATATATTAAAACCATTGCCATCGACTGTGTTACATTCATAAAAAAAGCTTTTAAGGCTTCTACTTGCAATTTAATTCTACTGTTTTATGTGTAGGAGCAGTATTTGCAATTGAAGATTTTGGGTGCAAGAAGGTATTAACTTTTTTAAATTGTAGTTTCCTTTATGCAATAAGACAACTATGGGGAACCATTGACTTGCATCCTGCAAGTCGGCTAACATTACATAGCTTGAAATGAGTCGGTAGATGGAGAAGCAATAGGCAATAAATGCATGGTGGTTGCTGATTCTTAAATAAATAGTTCTGGTTCCTTTTGTGTTCTGTTTAGATTATAGTAAAATAATACAAACAACATAGTATTTTAATTATATTTTTTTACTATTGCAATTATTTTATTAAAATCAGGGTTATTTCCGATAGAGCTATATTCATCTGCACTAACAATGTGCAACAGGTCAAGTACACTGTATTTTGACTTGGCATAATTCATTTTTGAAAACAGTTGAAGTTGCTTTATTGGTGATACAAATACAAAAGGAATGCCTTATATATCTATGTATATTCCTTCAACAGAAATATATTTTCTCCATCAGATCGTAAGCTTTCTGATCCCTTCATGGAAAAAAGAAGGGGCTGCTACAGTAGACAATTGTGCACATAGTGTTCGACTGCAGCATCATCTTCAAATCTTTTCCCTCCTAATTCCTCCTTCAATGGCCCAAACATGGTGGTTGCAGGGGAACAAATCTTGACGTAAGGTGACTGTTCAAGAGGTGGCCAATGTAATTTAGTAAGTTGATCAGTGGTTACAGCTGCTCTATGTGGTCGTGAATTGTTATAGAAGGAGGACGTTGCCAAAGTCATTTATTATGGTAAGCTGCTTTGGCTTTACCCAGCAGCTGACAGTAATAGGCTGCATTCACCATCCTTCATTAAGAAGTCAGTGATCAATACACCTTTGAAGTTCCAAACCTTTGAGTCTTGGGATTGATCCATACCCCCCTCTCTAACTTTCCTCCACTCTATCTCATCTTTTTCTTCTCTAGAGCATACTGATGGACCCATATTTCATCTCAGGTCATAATAAAGTAAAAAATAAAGATATTTTCATGACAAATGAATTGTATGTCTTAAATATTCTGGAAATGGCCTTTGAAGATCCCTTTATTCTGGATGATTTTTGTATAATTGGTAAACCTTAAGAGAGACAAAACTTACAACACAAAAAATGTAGATCGTGTTAAATCACAATTTATGTCATATACATTTTTTGTAGAGTTAATTATTTCCAGTATATTCCTTGTTATTGGTTTCAATTTTAAAATACTTTAAAATAATTTTTCTCAAACAGGAAGTCATTCATTTAACATCTCATTTGTTTTGCTCTTGGCCATGCAAATGGAACCAAATTTATATTGAATCATATAATACCCAGCTTTTAAAAGATTTGACTATTGCTTTAGCCTAGAATATTCCCTTATTTCCCTTTTATATACAAGCAGTAATAAAACTATTTCTGCTAATATTTATCTTGATTAGCATGATATAGATAAAAGAAGCGCTTATAAGCATAGCTTGTTTGCAGAATAGATAGAGAATGCCATGTTAAATGAAACATATCAAATTTTTCTTAAAGGATTTGAGAGATTAGGATATCAATTTGCCTATTAATCTGGGAAATCAATGGAAACAGTGCTTAATTAATTAATGTCTGCTATAAAGGTCTCTGGCATCTGAAGAGGTTGCCATTGGTGCATTTCTTGATATAGAAGTTGCCTTTGATAGGACTTTCTGCTATGAAGCAATTATGAAAGGTCTTTAATAGCATGATGTACCACATGGTCAATGCATTTCATACTAACCAATAAGGAGTTGCCTTGAGCATTGTTGGAGAGATGCTGAATCTTTCTGTATCCAATGTTTGGGAACCTGGTGGTCAATGGATATTGCAACAACTCAATGACACCATTGTTCTTAATTTGGATTTGTGGACAATATTGTTATTATTATCAAAGGAAAATTTCTTAACACTGTTGCCGAGTTACTTCAATCTATTAAGGGAAGTTTGAGACATGGTGTAATAAAACTAAACTTTTTGTAAGTCCAAATAAAACAGTGACAATAGACTTTAGCAGAATCCACTCCAATACCATATTCATCATTAGTTAAATGTGTTAGTCATCATTAGACTGGAAACTGATATGGAAAGACCATTTAGATCACTTAGTTGCCAAAGCTTGCAGGGGTCTTTTGGATCTGTAGAACCCTGGGGACAAAACCCAAAGTATGTATTGGATTATATATCACAATGGTCAAATTCCTTTTCTCTTCTGCCGCATTATATTTTGATAGAAAGTTAAATTAAGGCAGTGTAAAATAGAACGTAAGAAGTAACAATAGAATTTTGTATTACTATTACAGAGACTTTAAGAACTATCATCTCTACATTCATGGAAATGCAATTGGAACTCACTCCTTTATGCATTTGGGGTATTCCATAGATTAAAGTATCAAACTGAAGTTTCTCTCGATAGACAGATGACCTCAAACTATGTGAGCCAAAAAATTGTTTGGTATATTCACTTTGAGACAAATATTTTGAAATCTGGTTTTTGTTTGGCAAAACTTTCACTTCTCTTATCCTAAATGTAGTGAATGAGGACAGATTAAATTGGAAGAAAGGCCCAATCTAGTATACTAATGGTTCCAAAACTAGATTTGGTATAAATACTGGACTTTATTATGAAGAATCAAGACTTTATTTAGCTTGAGCAACATGCCACAGTCTTTCAGACAGAGAAGAAGAGTTTATCAGGCTACTTTAGCTGGTACTTGTGAGAGTGTAAGAAGATGCTATAGAAATAGATTCTTATACTCTCAGATAAAGGCATACTGAAGACCTGTGTTAAATCCAAGAGGTTTTAGAATGTTAAAAGTTCCTCATAGCATTAGCTACCCACAATTCAGTTCAGCTAAAGTGGGTGCCCAGGATTCTAGGCAATGAAAGGGTTTAAGAAGCTGATAAGAAGGAAACTGAGCAAACTTTCATTGGATCTAACCAGCACTGCAGCTGTCATCAATATCAGTTAAACTGGCTATCAGGGACTGGTTGCTCACAGAACACAGAAATACTGCAGCTCATCTGACCCTTCTAAACTCTCAACAGGAGATTGGACAAAAGTAGGTTCCAGGAACTGCTGAAATTAAGCAGGAAATGTATAGCTGTTATAGGCAGCAGGCCTCTTTACAGGGCACTGTGCCTTTAGAGGACATTTGCACAGAATGGGACAGCAGGTGAATTAGTATGTCCATAGACAGTGTCAGTGCATAAATGAGAAAGTTGCTCATCTATTCTTTTGTGTAAGTGCCCAGCACTTGCTCACCAAAGAGCCCTCATTGTTTTGAGTCAGTTTCCAAAATTGGAGGAGCTTCCACCATCATAGTCCAGAGCCTCATTTAGTTCATTTTGATCATTAGATCATATTCAGATTCAACTGAATCACTGACAGAAATGGAAGTGGCGTGTTATTTATGGACTGCTGTGGTTCTCAGCATCCCATTCTATTCTTGGCGTGAAAGATCGCTTAATTTTGCTCAGAGGCCTCTCTATCAGGCTTGAGGTTCTTTTACATGCCGTAAATCTACGACACGGGACCCGCGGCTTTACTTCCCTTCCGAAGGAAGCCGTGCTAAGGATTTTTATGCCCAAAAAAAATCCATCGTCCTCCGCCGGGTTTGAACCCACGACCTTGGGTGTATGAAGTTAGCATGGTAACCATTACACCACGGAGGGTGACGAATCACTGACAGGACTGGAGATGTGTAAAAGATATGCAAAGTTCACAGTGCAGGGAAATATTGACCCCTTCTCATACTTTACTAATGTTTGGGGGGGAGGGGCTGCCCTTGACCTCGACCCTGATCCCAAATTGTATTTATGTTGACATCTTAAATCAGATTTTGATAGAATACAATGCTTTCTTCACCTTCTATAGGCAAATTGTCAAGATTAAAAAGGAAGCAGTTATATAGGAAAGTGTGAATTCATTGCAATTCTAGAACTAGAACTTGTGCTACGTCATCTAGATTCCTGCAACCAACATCAGAAAATTAAATATCCAAGATAATAAGTGCACTACCAAATAAAGCTAGCAGTGGATGGGATGGCATTTGTCCAATCGTTCTAAAATGTAAGAATGCAATTATAAAACCACTAACTCACTGAATTAACTGTTCTACTGATAATGGAGTATTTCCTAAAATCTTAAGCTAGAATTAATTAAGCCAATGTTTAAAAATGGAGACAAACATGACATTACTAACTATAGGCCAGCCACTGTAACCCCAAGATTTTAGGGAAAATATTATATGAGAGATACTAATCTGCTATCTGAATAAGACAATGTACTACAGAATTTTCAAAAGGTTTTAGATAAGACCATTCAACTTTCTCTGCAATCCTACAGTATGTTAACTAGATAATGAGGTAAGCTTATTAGCTTTAGATATTTCCAAAGCATTTGATTGTGTTGACCACATAGTTTTATTACAAAAATTAAACAAATACAGGATTAGAGGGCTCCCCTTGAATTAATTTCTAATTATTTAGTAGGAAAAAACATAACCAAAATTAACCATAAAATAGGAAAATATGTAGAGAAGAGCTGGTGAATATAGAACATCATTTTGAAAAATCCAGTTTCATTGCAATAAAGGATATATACTGTGTATAAAAGATTCTTAATACAAAGAACAACGCATAGGAAGCATACAATATTGGTCATAAGTTGCTATTGTTTACCAAAAGGGAAGGAAGCCCATATTTTGAAGACACTGCTTTTCTCCAGTAGTATCCGCCCTGGGGCTAATATGGAACACTTCCCCTAATACTGAATGATATCAATAAAATCTGATGTGTTCCATTCACATGACTTTCTTTAAAGCTCTGCAACAAATTGTTGTTAAAAAGCTTATGCTTCTATTTACTTCATGCTAATTGAGAAAAAATTAGCAGAAATAGTCTTATTACTTGCTTCATTGTAAGTAAAAGCGAAATAAGGGAGTACCATAGGTTAAAGTGATAGTCAAAAGCTGGTTGCTATGTGACTGAGGCTCCTTTGTTTGTATGGACAGGAATTGACAAATTCTTGTGTGAGAAGAGCATAAGCCTTTTAAAGGTGAAATCAAAAACAAGGAATAACTCAAAAACGATTAACTCTACGAGAAAAATGTGTATAACATAAATTGTGTGTTTTAACATGCTCTACAGCTTTGGTGTGGTAAGTTTTTGTCTGTCTCTTACGGTTTAGCAGCTATGCAAAAATTCGTCCAGAATAAAATAGTCTTCAGAGGCTATTCCCAGAAAATTCAAGATATACATTTTATTTGTCAGGTAAATATCTTTAATATAGAACATTCTATTCAAAATCGTTAGAGCCATTTTTTAGAAAATCAAAGTTTTCGAAAAAAGTTCCATGTATAGGGCAGTTTGGGGTGGGGGGATTTTTCTCAAAAGCTTTGTGTCACATCCCTGGAAAATACTAAACTTAAATGCCAAATTTAGTACTATACCGACTTTTGTTTTTAAGTTATCGTGTTCACAAAAAACACACACACACACACACATGCGCGGACCCTTTTCTGAAAATGCTTTTTTTTTTATACAGGGGACCCTAAAACATATAATTCCCGGTATCGAATCTCAGTATCGGTATTTGGGTGGAGTGCAATACCTTCTCTATACACTATATGCATAATGCATATAGAGAAAGTAAAAAAGTAGTCAAAACTTACATAGATTATGAAAATAACAAACTTGTGTAATATTCACTTCAATTCAAAATAGATCCAATATGATAACATAAAGTTTAAATCATCATTTACAGTAATCACAAAGTCTTAACTGTTCTACATTGGAACAAACACTGTGGGACCAAGAACCACATACTGAGCGCTGTATCCATTGTTCTCCCCTGGCTTCATCAGAAAATGTTCCAGCGCAAAAACTGCAAACAGCATCATCTCAAGGATCTACAGAAGTGGAAGCATGAGCAGTCATATTAAGAGACATTCCTTTTGCTGAATTTGGGAACAACTTTCTCTTCCCTGTGACAGTGCATGCACTATTTGAGATGCTTTAGACTTTTACTGTTTAGAGATGCAGCAACTGTGGCTTTGTAAGGCAATGACGATATGACGCAAGTTGAGCCTTTACTTTTTCCTCTGCGACTGGTTGGCGGTTTGTTTAATACAGGTTATGGAGATGTTATTGTAGGAGAGATTGCAAAACCTTTGTCATATGTTCCTGGTTTTGAAGGCATCAGGTTATGGTTGGAACTAATCAAGCCAGCATCAACTGCAGGAGAATATGAAGTGTCAGAGGTTTCAAATTCCCAATGTTGAAAACCGTTTTGGTTCAGTGGATATATGCCTGTTCTGAAACCATTCACAACATTTTTTCCCAATGCAGCTCTGAAATACACTCTTGTACATAGTTCTGCAATATCGAAATGGCTGACTGGTCTCCCATAAACTCTCAGAAAAAGTCCAACTTCCTCACTATAATAGCCTTCATTGCTGTAGTAGCCTTATTTTATCCAAAGGCTGAAGCTTGTGCGTTGAGTATGGGGGGGAGACAAATTAGTGTTCTCCCTGGCACAATCGATGAGCTGAAGGTTTCTTGTGTATGCTGTATGTCCATCTAATATGAACTTGGCAGGCTCATCTCAGGTAGGTTTCACTTCTCTACAAAATGAAGAAACCACTTCACAAAAAGGTCAGTTTGAATCTAGCCTGATGGATGGTACTTAGCAATTGAGCCAGGTGATGCTCCTTTCATCAAAAGAGAGCTGAAGTTTCTCCATGGGAAGATAAACATAGGTGGGACAGACGTTTTTCCTGCGCTCATGCATAGAACTAATGTTAAGAGGGATCCTTGTTTTGCGGATGTCATTGCAGCAACCTGACGCCCTTTAACAAAATATCATCTGCGTGTCGTGATTGTATAACATGCATACCTGTCTCGTCGACATTGTCGATTTTATCGAGCGCATAAGATCTTTTATTCAGTTCTTCATTCATGATTGCAAAGAACTTTCCTACCTCCTCATTATTGAAGCCCTTGCTCTGGCCATGAAAGTTGCTGTTGGCTTTCGTATAGATAGTTTTGAATGACTTCTCAGGAATTACTTTAACCAGTCTACCAGCAGATGAATTGGCCCTTGAAAATTGGTTGGGTATTCCATTTCTTGAGGCAAGCTGATATGCCAAACGATGTAGGCCAAGCCTTGATAAGCCAAAAACCCTCCTTTCCATATCCAGAAGGTAGCCCACAAGCTCTACTTCCATTTGCTGAGAAAAAAATGGTTTTCTACCAAGTGGAATGTTGATGCAAGACGACAAGTCTGTTTTCATAGTGTTCAAAGAGTGATTTTAGGCATGCCAAAGATTTTAGCAGCTTTCAGGTAACCCATTTCTTTGAATCTAACAGCTGAAATGGTTCTAATCATATCTCTTTTTTCCCACTGACTTCTTTTATTTATTTCTTGTTTCTTTTTGTTCATTTTTCAAGCTAGAAGAAAACAGATATGTTAGACATAGTATTGGTACCCTACAGTTATAGCAGTTTTAAAGACAAAAATAATTTAAAATTCCATATGTATGTAAAATATTTAATAGTTTCTATTTATTACTCGCATCAAACCACAGAGAATCTACTTACAAATGCATGTGCATATGTGCGTTACTAATTGAAAATTTACAAAAATAATTTTGTATTCCATATGTATGTAAAATGTTTAATTAGTTTCTATTTATTAGTCGCATCAAACCACAGAGAATCTACTTACAAATGCATGTGCATATGTGCATTACTAATTGAAAATTTGTAGCACATTCTCTGGGCACCAGACAAGCAGTATTTTACATTTTAATGCATAGCAAGAAGGAATGTAGTTTGTAAATGTGTGAAACACTAATTTGTAGTATTAATCTATTATTAACTCTCTTGCATATAGTAAAAAACTAAATGCATTGCAAACAATAGCATTTGAGATCTTTTTCCCTTTAAATCACTTTCTGAAACAACAGCAAATAATATGGAACAGTATTCCATATTACCCACCTTGAAATATTCTGTATTGCCTGCTTCACCATCTTGCAATTCACATTCATTTTAACCATAGCTGTATATTTATGCAGATGATTACAATGATGGAAAGTGTAGCCTAACATGTCTAGCAATATATTGAACATTGTAATACAGTCACACACGGACATGAAAAAAATCTGTCAGTCTTACCTGTAAAATGTTTCCAAAGGCTTCAGTACAGAAAAACAAATTTATGCGGCATCTTTTTCAAGCGGCTACCCACAATGATGCTAAAACAAAGATCTGTTTTAAAGCTACCATTTTGTGCTTCTCACCAACAAATAGGATAATAGATTTGAGAAAAATATGCTGTTCCATATTTGCTGCTTCTCTAATTAAAGTACAATCTAAAGAGAAACTGTAAAATATGGAGTCCCATAAGAAACAGTACTGGAACCTCTATTCTTAATTTTATATGTAAATGACATCATTCACTCACAAAATGCTTCTATAATAATGTATGTAGAATATAACTGCTGAATGTTGGAGCAATGGAAGAGAGTTATTGCACAAGAATTTAAACAATGCAGTCAACTCTTAACAAAAAAACTTTGAGTCCTTAAATCTAAAATGCAATATACAAAAAACTAAAATAATGTGGCTCATTATGTCTAACAATAATTCAAAGATATAACATTTATAAGAAAAGTATTGAGGAAGTTAAATCATACAAATTCTTGGGGATTACAGTAGATACAGATTATCATGGGCTCAGCCTGTTGATAATATGTGCATAGTAATTAGTAAATCAATATACCTCCTTAGACATTTTAAAAGTTATAAGGATATCAAACTATTAAAAACAATTTATTACATATACTTACATCTAAACTACAGGATAGAAGTTTGCAGTGCAGTTGCCAAAAGCCTCATGGAACATTGCTTATTAATTCAGCAAAAGAAATGCATAAGGATGTTTAATCTAAAAGTAAGCAAACCCTGTAGAACATTGCATATTAAATCAGTAAAAGAAATGCATATGGATAATGTTTAATCTAAAAGTAAACAAATCGTGTAGAAATACTTTCATTAACCAAAAAATATATACTGTTTGTTCATTATATATAGGGTCAACAGATCAAGCAACCATACTTTTAACAGCACCTGGTTCATGGTCATGCGCTTTTTCATTCCAACACTATTCCCCCCCCCCCATTCTTACCACTGAAATGAATAGGTTGAATGGATGAGATCAACCATTGTTATTTCACAAATTACAATATTGAATGTTCTTAACATTGCTTACCTTTTCAAAGATGTTGGAAATGTTCTTGTGCTTTGGCTTTGCAGCTTCTTAATAGATTATTAAAAACATGTTGCAATTATTCTTGGGATATGAGATTATTTCTTCCCATAAATTATTTTGCAGTTCATGTAATATTCATCTTTTAGATGTATATACTTTGTCGCTTTTTGTGCTGACCCATAGCTCACTCCTGTTTGCTGCACTAACTACAAGAGAGATTTTCTTAGCGAACAACTGCACGTCAATATCATCAATCTTTTCCTCTGTTAAAATGTGATGTCCAGTGTAAACATTGATCCTGTACCTTTAAATTTCTTGACTATTTCATAAACTGTACTTGTGTTAGAGAGAGATCATTATCAGGAAAGCGTTCCAAAAGCATTCTAGCGATCCTATATATTGGCTCATTAATGTTTAATAAGTTACCCTTTGAGATTAAAATAAGTATAGGCAACACTACATAAAAAAAAATTGAAAGTGTTCTTAATCTCCAAGTGCCTATTCCTTAAGTGAATTGTAAAGGGTATACTGTAATCACCTAATGGTTCTATATTACAACTATAAGTAATTGTTTATCTATACTCAAGATAGCTGTAATATATGTAAAAATTGTATAAATGTATATATTTGCATATTTATATGTAAAACTTTGTAATATGAGCATGTCAGACAGCTTTATCAAGCTCCATTGACAATAATACAGATGATGAATTTGGTGATGCTACAGAGATGGAGATTCGTGTTTTATAAAATTGCAACAAATAAAATATGTTGTTCTATAATATATTGGTGCATATTACACTAATACACAACTGAAAACCACCAAGGAACATTCTCTGCTGCCTTTGTTTAATCTATACGTGGCATGGATCAAAAAGTCATCTATATGTGATGCAATTGCAAGAGCTGAAATCTTAATAGGCGAGTGGCGCACACCTGAGATCCAAGTGCCAATGAGCATGGCCACTTAATCTGATGGCACCGTATATACATATAATTCACAATAGATTAATTATTTTTGATTAGAAGTAACCAAAATCACAATTATAACACAACAAACAGTGAAGATTATCACATAGATAAAAACCAGTAAATGCATATGGTTTAAGGATATCAACATCAGAGGCATTGCACTATACAACAGGTTTTTTAGCTCAATTAAAGCCTTAACTAACATTTCAAACACTAAATTTAAAAGCAAATTAAAACACTTTCTGTTAAGCATATACATATATAGTTTAGAAGACAAACAAATGTAAATAATGACATTTATGGAGTTTTTGAGTGTCCAATATTAATGTAATGATATACTAAATTAATAAAAATACTATATTATTATCTTGCTTCTTTGCTTTACACTTTCAGTGAAATTGAGGCCTTAAAGACTGCCATCCCAGAGACAGAGAAACAGTTGCAACAGGCGCAAGAGGAACTGGTACAGGTGCGACAGGAAGAAGCCACAGTCTCAGCTACACTGCAGCAACATAGAGCAGAAGTAGAAGAAGCACGCAGTTCCATGCAAGCAACGCGTTCACAGAACCGAGTCTTGGATTCTATAATGCAGCAGAAACACAATGGTAATCTGCCTGGCATCTTCGGACGATTGGTGAGCCCTTATGTTACACTCATTTTGTGTATATGAGCTTTTGAAAGACCTTAAATTGCAACTATGTTGCAGTGTTTTTCAACAGCATGTTAAAGTTTTCAAGCATGAATCCTTACTGAGTTTGATATCTTATTATCTCTGATATCTCAATGTACTTATCATAAACTTATCCAGTGGTGGGACTTAAAAATTTGTAATTTTATGATTGGTATTTTCCTCTGAAAATGTTCTCCCAGGTTGAAAGATTTTTCTCATTTTAGGTGCATTATGAAATTTGACATGAGGATCAAACTGATGATCATAGGCAAGAGATTTTGTTTTTAACAATTATTGAGAAATTTGTTGAATTAAAAAATAACATGTTGTATGCATTTTACATCATTTTGAAGTGATGTATAAGCATATTTGCTTTTATGATTGTTTTAGAATTTTGGTTATATTTTAGAATAATATGTTTTTAAATGATAATTGAGAGAAATATTCATATTTTTATTTGGTTTCACATGTTGGTATCATAAATTCAATTTATTTGATTAAATATGGCAGAAAAATTTGAAGCAACTAAACAGTGTAATCTTAGAGCTTAAGAATATATTCCAAAAGTCACAATAAAAAAAAAAAATAAATAAATACTACACACAATATCTCACTGAAAACCAGCCAAATTCGGAAGTAAATTGTTCCCATTGCCTGTATAGATGCAATGATATAGCTGGTTTAATTGAGTAATTTACCTCGCTAGCTATTTTGATACAAATGTTTATTTATTTTCTAAAACAGAAAAACTTTCACTTTCTGTGCAAAATTTGCTAAAGATTCATTTCACCAATTTCAAGTGCTATAAAACTCTAAAGATACAGGCAACATATGTTTCTGAAAATTACAGCTTGATAACAGATCCAATATTAGAAGTTTAATTTAAAAAAAAAAACCTATAGCTCACCTTGTTTTATCCAGAATTAACTTGCTGACAATCAAATGTGAAATATTAGATATTGGTCACTTTGGAAGCAAAGTAATGCTCTATTCAGAATGAGATATAAGCACAATGAAAGTGCAAGAATATGCACTGACGTTATTCAGTGTAAGCAATCACATAGACACAACACGTTCTGAAATGCAATGCAATCAAACCTACATAGGAAAAGAATTCTGCATTCCTTCCTCTTTGCATTGCCTGATGATCCAGATGATTACGATATAAGATTTTACAGTGCCTACTGCACATACATGCTGCTCTTCTATTTGCCACTCTATCTCTCATTTCCCTCAAGAGGTATGATTATCTCCATGCTGAATTCTTCTTTAATCTAATGAATGTATCCATCACTACATCTAGATTTCTTAGCTCTCATAAATCGTAAGTTTATGGAAAGTTTATGTAGTTCTTTAATTGTTAGTACAGGTGTGATTTCTTTCAGATTTATTTATTTATTTTTTTTTTTTTTAATTTTTTTTTTTTACTCTGTTAATTTTAGAATCTTTGAGCAAAATTTACTCAAATATTTTATAGGGTGACTTGGGTGCAATTGATCAAAAGTATGATGTGGCAGTATCTACAGCTTGTGGACCTTTGGATAACATAGTGGTGGATACAGTGGATACCGCACAGAAATGTATTGACTTCCTCAAAACACATGATATTGGTAGAGCAACATTTATTGCATTAGAGAAGCAAGAGCATTTGCGGCAAAAGTATAGTTTTCCAATAGATCCGTAAGTATTATCTTTTTTTGTAAATTGAGAACATGCATGAGTTCTAGAAATAATTTTAATGAAAAGTTCTTGCTCAAGTTAACATAAAATTATATTGCATAGTAATGTTACATTCTTTTAAGGGCAAAACAAATATTTTAAATCCCCATTTTGCAAGTCTCTAAAACGCTTTCAACATAAATGACCAAGTATGATGTATGAACTTATATGTTGTCCAATAATGCTTGCATGACAGATCTATATTGTTTGCTAGAGTTCTATTTTTACATTCTTTGTCAGTCTCATGGATGATGATTTAAAAAAAAAAAAAAACAGAATTGATAATCTGCCATGCATGGATGCATTAATGATAGCATAGATTTTCAGAAATAAATATTTTGTGGCTTTCAAAATTTGGCATACACACTTGTTATACACCTGATTATTCAAGTTTGCTTTGTTTGAATAAATATAACACTTATATTGAAAAATATAAGATGTGTTATTGATTATGGAATAATTGTTTCATCCACATTGGCCATTATGTAGGACAGGAATTGGAAAGTTAATGAAATAGGAGGCAATGAAAGCTTCAATGCCATAATGACATTTGAACCACAGATCTCTTAGTTATTGATTAATTTTCAGAGATAACAGTGAAGACTTGTAATCATACTTTTTCATTTAACAAGTAGATTTTTTGCCTATTAATTTGCATTACATAAACATAGAACACAAGGTTAATGCAGGAGAACGGAAATAGTTGCAATTTGTTGATATTGTGAGAGATAAATGTAATTCTAACAAGCTCCAAAGCACTTCTGCTTATGGTGTCACTATAAAATTAAAAACAAAGCAAAGATAAGTAGGGTTTTATTTTGTTACATGATGATAGTTGTAATGATAAGATAAAAAATGCCCATTGCTTAGCATAGAGCAAAGAAAAGTTTTGTTTTGGTGTGAGAAAGGATAGGTTATATTTGGGTAATTATTCACAACCTCTCAAACATACAACAGAATGTCATCTGAAATGTGAAATGCAATTCTTAAAGAGATTAAAAGTGGCAAAAGTATGCTTACAACCACTTAACATTAAAAAGAAATAAAGCTTTGAAACAAATAAAAATGTTGCAATACATTTACCTGCATAATAATGAACTTCACAAGAATACATTGTTGAGATTTCTTAGCAATGACAGAATCCTATTATTCCTAATTTTAGGATTTCTGGCACATGAATAAACGATTTGTTGTAGGTCTGCAATGTATTGGTGTACAGAGGAACCACACACAATTTATAGCCTTTCTGTTTCAACATCTGGTCAGAATTCATGTTGATCCAGAAATCAAAATGTTCTGCTGCATACACTACTCAAACAACACCATGCAGTAAAATAAAAGAAAATATACAACGTATGGTATGTTGCAAAATGTATTAAATTGCTTCTTCTAACCTCCTCGTACTGTGATGTCAGACTGTCAGGAGTATTATTCTCTTATGTGACCTCTGCAGATTAATTTATAATTTAATATTATTTAGGTCATTTTTGCTCTCTGATATTATTTATATACTATCAGAATAGCTCAGATTTGAGCATAATTGTACTGTTGTGCATGTTCTCAATTACCATTGCAGGTTTGTAAAAATCCTTTATGCAATTGTGATACAATATTCTATATACAGGCCAGAGAGGGTGCCAAGGCTGTTTGATCTGATCCGTGTGGCAGATGACAGAGTGAGGCCAGCATTCTACTATGCTCTAAGGGATACTCTTGTTGCTAATGACTTGGATCAAGCAACAAGAATAGCATACCAGCGTCAGAGATACCGTGTAGTGACCTTGGCTGGTGAACTGATTGAAATAGCTGGTTTGTATTTGTAGTACTGCAATTTTACAGAATAGAAAGTATAAGGTATGGCAATAACGAAATCAGACCTAAGTTTTGTTTGTTCATTTCCTACCATTTCAATGACAAAGAGGGGACATAGAGCATTGACTTGTATAGGGTGACACATAGGAACTGGACATTTTTGAAATGAACATTACTCAGTTGATTTTCAAGGAAGACTGATTTTATTTTTACCAAGTTAAAGGACAATTGTTACATTTCATTTACTATAGTTAGGTATGAAAAATTATGTTATGCAAGTGGCGGCCATCCTTTCAAGTTGTTGCTAGAAAGCATTCATAACTCTGCCTAACACTGCTTGGTCAATTGCAGGTACCTCTTCTGTGATGATATCTTTCAATACCATTAGTGTACTGGGTTAGTGGACATAGACACATTCCTTTAACTACCCCCAAAGGAAAAAATCACAACAGGATAAGTCCGAGGATCTTGACAACCATGGAGCATCACCGAAATGCAAAATGAGGTGACCAGGCAACATGTTCCTCACAACTTTCAATGTTTTTGCGCTTTGGCACCATCCTGTAGGAAATAAACATTGCTAATGTGTATTCGTTGTCTCCGAAGTTCTAGTCGAAAAAATATTTCCAGATGTAAACGTTTTGTCCTAAGTTACTTTTAAAAAAAAAATATGGCCCAATTATTCCAAAAGAGGCAACAGCATACCAAACTGCAATATGCTAATAGTAGAGAGGTGTTTCATGGAAATTTTATTTGTTTACTGCACCATTCAAGTGAAAATGAGCTTCATCGCTCGTCATCACTGCTGCATTTGGGTACTCTTCCATAATCACTTGCATCTGCAGAACGAAGTCTTCTCAAGCTGCATAATCTGCAGGTTTGAGCTGCTGATCGACCAACATTTTGAATGGATGGAAGCGTAAATCTAACCATAAAATTCTTCTCACACTTTCATGGTTCAGCTGTAATTCATGTGCATGTTAATGTGCAGATTGACTGGGGCTCCGAATGACTGCCTCTCTAACTCTGCCTATGTTTTCAGGCATCCTCACAGTTCGTACATGGACTGGGGGCTTCGTCCTCATGTTTCCTGTTCTCTGTAGGATGTAACCCATCTCAGGATCATATTCTGGCTTGGAACTGCACCATTCCAACTATATTAAAATGGTGACGAAAGATCTGATGTGTTGTGACAACAGTCTCACAATCTAACATTTTATACCAAACATATAGTGTTGCACGGTCTACTGTTCCATAACTACTGAAATGGTATACTATGCCAAGGAGAATGACTACTCTCCCCTCCCTCTACCACCCCTACTGGCCAAGCACAGTCCATGTGCATGCTCCCCTCTACCATCATTCAAAGTTTCACTCGCACACAACTGTTAATCTGGCCATAACCATTATTAGAACTAGATTGTGTGTCTGAAGATCACTGTAATGATGCTGAATACCAAAGTAGAACAACTGCTTACATGAAACTCCTCACAAAATTTGGGAAACCTGCCATCAAAACTTATAAACTGTTGTTTATGGTGATCATTGTCTCTCTAGTTAGCGATACCTAAATTTCTATAAGGTAATGGATGGAAAAATGGCATATCTCACTTAAGAATGTGAATGTGGTATTCTGACTCCATTATGGGGGTGTTGCTCATAACTTACAAGGTAGTAGAACAGCTATACATTAACACTTGACAGTCGTTTTATCTTTTGTAGGTTTCTATCAGCTTATAAGCTTTTCATAAATTGGGTGAAATTGCTCATTTCTTTATTTAATTTCCTTCATCACCATAATGCTCTATTGATCACTCACCCAGACTGTGCTATTATTCAGTGGTTTCTTCCTCTTTGGCATGATTATATCCAAGGCTGAGGTTTGTAAATCTGAAGGTTTAATATCTTAAACAGTAGAGTGGTAACTCAATAAAGGAAGAAAGATACTGAATGAAATTGTCATATGCAAATAGGGGAAAATGTGGAAATTAGTGAAGCGTATTTATGGGGAAAAGATTCTTTGGCGACAACAAGCACGGTATTGGAAGCATGTACAAGTGCTAGAAATATGTATAATAAAAAGTTCACCTTCACATTAACAAATGAAATTGCATAATAAAGTTATACTCTCTAAAAGTCATTCTGGGTGTCTAAGTTGGATAGATGCTGGCCTTGTGATCATAAGGTTGTTTTCTTTTCTTTTTCCTACTCTCTTTTGAAAGCAAGACCAAAATATTTTAAATGTCCATTTTACAGGGCTTTTGAAAACACTTCTGAGTAAGCAATTGAGTTATTTACAAACTGAAGTCACACTATAATGTTTGCAACAAAATGTATATATTTTTAGAGTTTTATTTTCAAATTTTTGTATTAAAATGGCAAATGAGGGTTTAGAAAAGACACAGTTGGATAATCTCCCATGCATGGATGCTTTAATTGTTACATAGATTTTCAGAAACAACCATTTTATGGCTGCCGAAATTTGTGGATCAAAAGCATAATATTAAGTAGTATACTCATCTATTATATGCCTTATTATTCAAGTTTTTTTTAAGTTGGAAGAAAATATGTATTGAAAAAACTAAGACTTGTTATTGATCAGTTTTCAGAAAATAACAGTGAAATTTAGTAATTATATTTTTTTATTCAAAACAAAATAAAGTAATAAGTCAAAAATGTTACTTAAAATTATTTCTTGATAGACTAGCTGGTTTTCTGGTTAAAATTTGTGTAACAGCATAAAATACCACAGAGTCAATTGGAGAGAATGAATAGCTGCAAATTAACTCTAATAGACATAAATGCAAAACTTAAAAGGCTCTAAAGCTTTAATAATTCTGGAGTCAGGATAACATTAAAAACTCTAATATGTTCCATTCACATGACTTTATTCTGTGAAAAATTATTCTTACAAAACCTTATTCCTCTCTCTACTTCATGGTAATGAAGATAAAAACTAGCAGAAAAGGTTTTATTACTTAGTTCTCTGTAAGTAGAAAGGGAATAAGGAATACACTAAACTAAAGTGATAGTCAAACTTTTTAAAAGTTGGTCACTCTGTCATGGAATTGAAACTCCCATCACTTAGAAAGACAAAATGGAAAAAATTGAATAATGACTTATTGAGGTATTGGAAATTTTAAAACCAATAACAAGAAATATCTCTTAAAAACCCTGCATATGAAATAAATTGTGTGTTTTAACAAGGTCTACTTTTTTGTGTAGTAAAGTTTTGTCTAACTCTTGCAGTTTACCTGTTATACAAAAGTCATTCAGAAGAGGACTTTAGGGGCTATTCCCAAGAAATTCAGCATAAAATTTTATTTGCCATGTAAATATCTTTAATTTACAGTATTTTAATCAAAATCATGAAAGAATTTTTGAGAAAATAAAAAAATTCAAAAAATGCTCCATGTAAAGGGTACTTTAGAATGGGGGAAGTATCCTGAAAATCTTTGTCACATCTTTGGAAGTTACTGAACCTGAATACCAAGTGTGCTTATAAATGTAAAAAGAAGCTAGTAACAGTGAAGTAACACAATTATTAATTATTATATTAATTCTAAGTGTACTACTTAACTGATTTTTCGTTTTTGAGTTATGGTACACACTCATTCACAAGGACCTATATCTAAAAAAAATTGTTTTGTTTTTTTCTTCTTTTTTAATCTTTTATTCAAGGGTACACTCCTGCTCTACTTTCTGTTGGGATTTCATCTTGAACTTTTGAATTTAAGATATTTTCTGCTTGCTAACTAAACAGTGAAATTGTCCCTTAGAATAGCTCATTTTTTTTTTTTTTTTTTTTTCTATATTTTGTGTTTTTCTCTTTTTATCTGTGATGTTTATATTTTACTTACATTAAGCATCATATATTCATTTTTGGCCCTCTTATTCTATTATCAGTCTGTGGCAACAATAAACATGGTAATTAGCTAATAACTCAATGCTGATGTGATAAAATGAAACAAAAATATACACTGTAATTGTGTTTTTTAGCTTTATCTCTGTATGCTAGGCAGCACATATTTGTGAAATTTGGTGTCTTAGACCTTCTAGGATGATTTTTAATATCATTTAAGTCTTAATACAGTTTTCCTGAACCACTATTCTAAATATGGAATTTACTTCCAAAAACAGCCATTTTCATTTTTTTTTTTTTCTTTCTTTTCCAAATGTGAAATGATCCAAGAAATAAAAATATTTCATCTTGCCAAAATTAGCCTCACATTCTCATCCTTTCTTTCCAGTACAGTTTCATTGTGCACATATAAATATTATCTTAAATGCTGCATCCTGAGCTTCTCTATTACCTTACCGCCGGCACCTATTGCCACTTTACATTCTCCTCTTAGTGCAAGGAAGCAGATCAGGCAGTTAAAAAGGCCAGAAAATGCAAAAGCAGATCAAAACCCACAAAGTGAAGTTGTATTGTAGATTATCTTAAGATGTGCAAGGGTTTTTTTAATAAGAGGTGGTGAGGCAAGGCAGTGCTCATAATGTTCACTAGCGACACTTTTCCAGACTGCACTGAGTAAATTACATTACAATTAATTTTATACAGATAAGTGTGTTACATGTAAAGCAATTTGTATGGCATTTTATGCACCTCGCAGTTCAAGAGCAACAATGGCAAGTAGGACAAGCATTTCACCTGTGGTGCCACTAGTAGTAAAAATGGGCATTAAACGCTAAAAAAAAAAAAAGACAAGCTTGGTGTAGGTGAAAGATTAAACTTTTTACCATGTCATTCCATTTTCTATGTTTACAATAAATACAGCCCTGCTATGTATTAAATTTGCATTAAAAGCAGAACTTCATTCCGAATGTAAAAATTGTAAATATTTTCCAATAGTTACTGTGTCAGAGCATATGTAAATTTACTATAATTCAGAGTTCAAATTAATGGGAGGAATGGGAGTGATTTTTTGCAGCTTGGGCTTCTGTGCCAGAGAAGCATTTTTTTCCTTTTATTATAAGTACTATTACTGCTCTCTTTGAAAATATAGGAAGACATAGAACACTTTCGATACAGACTGTATAGGTACGAGTGCAACCTGTGAGTCAGCATGTATCTTGTATCATTAATACCAAGTAAGCAAAGTGTTTGATTAGCTGAGTCGGCATTCAGGGGCATAACTCCAGCCGTTTGTACCAGTAATGATGATTGCCATATTCAGTTCAGTTTTTTGCAGCTATTGTTGGTCTGTATTGATAGATTTTTGACAAAAAAGCATAAAATTACAGAAAGTAATGGCAGTGATGTACAGTTCAAATCTCAGGCTTCAAATTCAAGTTATATTAATATTCATTAAAACCACATCTTTGAAAGTGACATGTGTTAGTAAAAATGTTGAGAGTAATTGCATTACACTAATGGGGGGAAGTATAAACATAATCAGATTTGAAAAATGGAAAAGAAATCACCCCTGGCTTTCATCAAGATTTCAGAAGAGTTATATGCCCATATAGCTCTTCTGGAAAGGATAGAATATGAAAATAAATCAGATTGCAGAAGCCTGTGATACAAAATTTCCAGGTCTTATAATCGATGCTTTGCAATCTGATCTTTAATTCAGCTCATAAATAATACCATACTAAAAACAGCTTATTATGCACATTTTCATTCATTGACGACGTATGGAATAATATTTTGGGGAAATTCAGTAAATGCTAAAAAAGTGTTCATTATGCTAAAAAAGGTAATAAGAATAATGGCAGGGGAAAGACTTATCAACTCACTGCAAACCACTTTTCAAAATGTTTGGAATTTTACCATTAGCCTGTGAATATATTCTAGCCCTATTGTCATTTGTAATACATAAGCCAAAAAAGTTTACAAAAAATACAGATATTCATAACAAAGAGAAGAGACATAGGCAAGATTTACATAGACCAACAAATAATCTGCAGTTATTCCAAAAAGGGGTTTACTACAAAGGAATAGTTTTGTTTAATTCACTTCCCTCTTTTATAAAAGAATTGCAAATGAACAAAAACAAGTTTAGATCAGAATTAAAAAAAAATACCTTACTACTCATAAAGAGAGGATTTCATTCAATCAAAAATCACTGGTAATAATGTAACATTGTAAATATAATAAACATGAATATTCTAAGAATGCAAGAGTACGAGTAGGCTCTTGGAAATAGAAATGTAATTGAAAATTATGCAAAACTGACACCCCTGAAAATATATTTTCAAAGTTATTATTTGTAAATAAATGTATTAATAAGTATGAATATATGTAATTCTTGACATGATTTACATCCTAGAGTTTGGGCTTTGATTCTAATCTCATCGTAGGATGTACAGATTGCAATGTTATGTATGTACGGCTCAGATATACGAAACCACTATGCTCTTAAAGACAGTAAAATGCATATTCATTAGCTTTTATTTAAGGTTTAAATGCAACAAGTAGAACAGTATATTACTGGTATAAATATAACACACATTCTGATTCTTAAGTTTCCCCCCACATCAGAAAGTTTGATTTGAACACTGATTTTAGTGCATGTAATTATTTTTCAATTATTTAAATTAAAACTTAGTAAATTTTTAAAATATTATGTGGCTGAATTTGCCTGTTCTAAATGAATATTTAAAGTATTGGATTACAATTAGTGTTGCAATGTAAGGATGTGTGTGAGTAATTGTTGAGACATTGGGTAATGATTTCAGGCACAATGAGTGGTGGTGGAAAGAGGGTGCTCAAAGGACGAATGGGTCAGTCAGTAGCTGTTAACACAAACACTGCTACCCCTAAGAAGTTGGGTCAGTTGGAGAGAAAATTGCAGGATTTGGAATCTCGAGCCTCTCAGCTACGCACAAAGCAGGTTATGTTGGAAGATAGGGTAGCCAACCTCTCACAGCAGTTGCAGACTATGAAAATGGATCTCAACAAATTCACTATGGAAATAAAAGTGAGTGTAGTTATTGCTTCAGTTGATCAGAAAATTAAGCAGATTGCTTAGTAGTTTAGAATTTCTTATGCATTAAAACAGTAGATTTACACCAATAATTATATTGAAATTATACCTAGTAATAAAAATTCTCTACTTTCTCAGAAACAACTAATTCCTCTAGGTAATTCTCTTTACTTTTGAAAACTGCATATGTATAAAGAGTTATTTATGTATGCATTCAGTTTTCAGCAGACCAGGTGCCAGTACTGCAAGAACAGTTGCAAAAGCAGCAACAGAAAGTAAAGGCAGCTGCTCCTGACCCTCGGAAAGTGAAGCACCTAACAACAACTGTTAACAACACAAAGACTGGTACATTATTTTTAATTTCTGGTGAAAATGAGAAGTTATATGATTGTCTACAATATTTCCCACATTTTTTAAATGCTAGCACAACCAATGTCATGTCATAAACCCAAAAGTACTTATTGCAATAATAGCCAATGTAGACTTTGGTGAAGGTTCTTCCACATTTGATATTGGTTATTTTTGCATTAATCCACTCACCCCCACACACACACACACTTGCTCTTTCTTCTCCCCTCTCTCTCTCTCTCTCTCTCTCTCTCTCTCTCTCTCTCTCTCTCTCTCTCTCTCTCTCTCTCTCTCTCTCTCTCTCTCTGTCTCTCTCTCTCTGTCTCTCTCTCTCTGTCTCTCTCTAGATTTGGAAAGTAAGTACCAAAAGGCTAATTAAAAAAAAAATAATCTTATTATAAATTTGTTTCTTTCAGTACATTCTACATACTTTAAATTACTTTTCTTCATAACTTATATATCATTCTCCATGCATTTGTCATAGTATGGCACTGCACTAAGAATCATAAATACATGTCTGTGTTTATGCAGTAAAATTTGAAAAATGTGGCCATGCCATTGCTGAGTGGTTAGACCACTCCCCTCTCACCTAGGTGGCCTGGGTTGGATTCCAAGTGACTGCAAGTGGATTTGTGGTGGACAATGTAGTGCAGAGGCAGGTGTTTTCTGGATTCTGTGATTTCCCCTACCAACGCAATCCAACAGTGCTCCATCTTCATTTCATGTATCAGTGTCATTGCCTGCAGTGCCATATGTAGTAAAAGTGGGTGTTCAACACTATCAAAAAGAGAAGAGTTGAAAAATGTGATCTAAAAGTGCACCAAAAATATTGTAAAAGCTTAATGATTTACACAATTTTCTTATATAACTTTATTAATTTCCATAAAGTATTTGAATCTTTTATTGATTATTGAAAATATTAATTATGAATACCTTATATTATTTATGGTCAGTTATCTAGCATGAAGTAATATTCAATTTTTTAATAATTGTTTTATCAATTATTGTTATTTCAATAAACAACTATGTATCTTTCTACTTTTTTGGTAGGAAATTTTTCCTTTTCTCCCATAAAATGATTTTGTAAAATGAAAATGTCCACTCCACTTCACATATGTTACACAAACAGACCATGTCACTCGCTGAATATGAATTAAACTGTTTCTTTCAGATTTGCCTTATATCACATTGTTGACTTCCCAAAGAAATGCTGTCCTGAATTCCTAGCTTTGAATTATTTTTTTTTTTTTTATTATTATTTTTTTATTTATTTATTTTTTTTTTTTTTTTTTTTTTTTTTTTTTTTTTTTTTTCTTCCTGTTTTTCGACAAAAGCTCTTTTGAATTTCTCGACTTCAGGAAGTTTATCTTTAGGTATGCTTGGAAATAAGGTCTTCATGTTGAAGTAGACAAGTTTATTTTCTGTAGCTATTTCAATATGTTTTATTTTGTCATCAAATCAAATGAGTTTTTTATGCTTAGAGTGCCAAATTTTGGTAAGGAATTGTATTTATTGTTGAGAAATTAGTAGGATAATTGATGTTATGGGTCTCATAATATTATCTGATTTGTAAATTTTTGGAAGTGCATACAATTTTGAAAGTGTTGGGTTGCTTAGATTTATTTTAGTTTTTGGATGCCTTTGAGTGCTTTATTACAAGAGGTTATCTATGAATTGAGGGGATTGTTATAAAGAACACGTGTGGAATGTAAAACAAAGATAGACTAAGTCACCATTTTTGGACACTAAAGCCATGATTTTCACAGTGAACCCAAATTACTAAAATCAGTGCAGAATCTAATTGAGTTAACAGTTTGGAAAATTCTATTAATTCTCAAAAATAGAAATTATGTCATAATTTTTTATATACCAAGAACAAATGATTTCATTTCAAAATTCATCTACCCAGAAAATGGACACTTACAAGCCGCTATCACGATTCATCAGTAAATCTTGCTGAATATAGAGGCAAAAGCCACTGAAACATGTTCAAAGTAAGTTACTTATTTTAATTAGAGGAGTTTTGAGTGTGATGCTGGTTTTTACTCTTTAATTGATTAGTTACTTCTCAGTCTATTCTCATTGTTTTAACACCATAGTTTTATTATTAAGTTTTCAAAACCAGAGAGTGGAGTGAGAGTAAGACCCAGTGAAGGTAATGGGAAGGGAAACTGGGTGGAATGAGAGGAATAGAGTAAAGAAGAGAATTGAGAGAGAGAAAACTCTTCACATGTAGTGCAATAAGGTGGACAGACAAGTAAATTTTGATAGTTTTAAAACAAAATGATGTTCACAAATTTAAGTATATTAATAGATGTTTCATATGATTGTATATGGTTAAGTTAGTACTTTCATTTTCCATAATATGAGTGTATGTATAAGGGAAGTAACAAGATGCTTGTCTAGTAGGATCCTAGAAACAGAACTGAAAATGCATTTTTTTGCTTCTAGCATATGATGCTGCACAGGAGAGTGCAAATAAGGTTGACACTGAAGTGCAGAAGTTGCATAAAGAGATCATGAGTAAAACCAGTGGTCGCATCAAGGCAGCACAGAAGAAACTGGATGAAGTCACCAAAAATATTGACAAAGTTGCACAAGAAATCACCAGATTGGAGGTGGCAATTCGAACATCCAAGAGGTAAGTCTTTGCAACACATTAGGTACGTAAAGCAATGATGCAATCCATAGTAGAGAATAATTATTTGGAAAGAAAGGAAACCTAAAATAAGAAGAATTTAGAGGACCTTACAATTTTATTGTATTGTAATATTGAAACTTGTTCTCATAATGGTGAATTAATTACATGGCGAATCAATGTTGTGTTGCAGAAACTCCAAGAAAAGTGCAGAGAAGATACAGAACATGGAACAGGAAATCCAGGATAGTGAGCAAAAGATCCTGCAGCTTCAAGAGGAACGAACTAAGATAGAGGCAGATGGGCAAGTCATGATTGGAGAAATCAAAAAGTTTGCTGTAAGTCTACTTTTCTTAAATCCTGCTTTTATAGTATCAACTCTACCATATCCAAAAGGGTATTGAACCAGCAAGGCCAATCTCAATTTTCCATACTTTACATGTATTTCAACATTATTATGTATTTTCATTGGCTGCTGAATATGAAAGTGCATACAATATGATTTATTGCTTGATAGAAAAGAGGAATTTTCTCATATATTCAAAGAATCTCATAAAAATTAGATTTTCTCAAGCTCTTTCTTACAAATGAAGTAGTTGTAATAATTTTATTAAAGTATTACTAATGCTATATTTTCGTTACCATGAGTATACTTTTTACTGTTATAACTTAGTAGTGGAACCAATTACTAATATTGGACTAGCTAAATCAATCGGAGCAATATCAAAATTTTATAAGGGATGGACCTAAGAATAAATACTTGGAAATCAAAATTGATGGTATTTAAGAATGGAAGCAAGCTACGTAATAATGAAAAATGCTATTTGTAAGGGACAGAAAATGTTAATAAATTTGACTATTTGGGTTTTAGGCTTAGTGCAAATGGAAGGTGCAGACAGCATAAAAAGAAGGTTGTAGCAAATGGAAGGTTGGCTTTGAAAGCTATTATTGCTGTAGGCACAAACTACCAGAAATGCATATAAAGTGGTTGGAGAAAATACATGAGGCAGTAGGAGTTGCTTATGTGAGCGCAAAGAGTGTGTGAGGTGAAAGCTTGCTAAACTAGAAACATGGGTATAGTGCCTCAGCTGTTTAGAGGCTCATAACAGGCTGTTTAATAGAAGAAAGATAAGAAATCCAAATGATATTAGAAAATACAATAAGAATGCTAAGTTGTTGGATTGCATTAGTGCTGGCAGTTCTCCTTGTAATAGGAGGCATAGAATTAAACCCAGGACCAGCAATGCATGAAGTGATGGAAATCTTAAAATAAATAGCAGAGGACATCAAACTAAGAGAAAAAATGGAATCAAACATGGAAGAAATAAAAATGAATATATGCCAAATGGAACATGAAACAAGAAAAGAATTAGGGGAATATAAAATTAGGATATCTAAATTGGAGAAATCGGCGCATGCCAATAGAAAATTGAATGTAGTGATATTTGGAGTAGAAGAACAAAGAGGAAGAAAAACATGGGAAGAAGTGGAAGAAATCATGGAAGCCAAACTCGGTATTAAACTTACAGGTTGGGAAATTGTTGACTACTTTAGATTAGGACAACTGAGATGGAAACAAAGACCAATTCTAGTTAAATTAGTAACCATGAGAAGCAACACAAGGAAATTGAAAGGCTCGAGAATATTTATTAAAAATGACTGCAGTAAAGAAGAGCAAGAAATAAGACACAAATTATTAAAAGAGTTGAAAATAGCAAGAATTGCAGGAAGAAGAACCTATTTATGAGGTTTGCAGTTATACTGGAAGGAATCCCCAGTCGTCAGAAAAATGCTGTAAGCTTCCAGGTCAACGGAGAAGATAGGAGGGGAGAAGAGATGCATGCACCACGGAGAGAGGAGAAGCGGCAAGCAACTGTTCACCCAAGGTTATGACGTCACCACCAAGGAAAGTCAGTTTATCCAAACAGCTGATTGACGAGGCAAGAAGTGATGATTTTGCGGCTACAGCTGGTTTAGACATATGGAAAGATGGAGAAGGGATTAGTGTGGTATGAACACCAGGAGGGAGCATCCTGACAATCAAAGACAATGGGAGACTAATATCACAATAAGAAGGGAGGTTAACCAGGACTAGAGCAAAGCTGCAAGAATTATGGCAAAATAGGATGGTTTCGATGTAGGATGGACCAACCCTGGTGGTTTGATGTTAGAATGTTGAAGGACTAATAGAAATATACAAAGGTGAATTGACACAAGTGTTGTAGTGGGGTGATATGAATTTAGTGGTGGAAACATGGGTAAAAAATGCAAGTAATAAGTATGGAGGGTTATGATTATTCTAGAAAAAATCTGATGTGTTCCATTCACATGACTTTCTCTACATCTCTGCAAAAAATATTATTAAAAAACTTATGCTTATTTTTACTTCATGTTAATTGAGAAAAATTAGCAGAAATAGTCTTATTACTTGCTTCCATGTAAGTAGAAGCAAAATAAGGGAGTACCATAGGTTAAAGTGATAGTCAAAAGCTGGTTGCTATGTGACTAAAGTTACTTTGTTTGTATGAACAGGAGTTGACAAATTCCTGTATGAGAAAAGTAAGTTTTTCAAAGCTGAAACCAATAACAAGGAATATCTCAAAAACGGATCAACTCCACGAAAAAAATTTATATTACATAAATTGTGTGTTTTAACATGCTCTACAGTTTTTTGTGGTAAGTTTTTGTCCATCTCTTACTAGCCGTTATGCAAAATTCTGTAAAATTCATCCAGAATAAAGCAGTCTTCAGAGGCTATTTCCAGAAAATTCAAGATATACATTTTATTTGTCAAATAAATATCTTAAATATACAATATTTTAATCAAAATCGTTAGAGCCATTTTTGAGAAAATCAAAATTTTCAAAAAAAAGTTCCATGTAAAGGGTAGTTGGGGATTAGGGGATTTTCTTGAAAATCTTCGTGTCACATCCTTGGAAGAACGAAACCTAAATACCAAGTTTGGTTTTTAACAGACTTTTCATTTTTGAGCTATGCTAACCCACACACGCACACACATACACACACACACTGACATTTTTCTAAAAATGCTTTTTTTTTATTCAGGAGGTCTCAAAACATTTGAGAAATCTCAGTATCAAATTTTTGGATGCATTACCATACCTTCTCTATACACTACGTACATAGTATAATAGAGAAAGTACAAATGGAGTGAAAAAGAAAATGAAAGGCAGGGCCTCAGGAGGAATAGAAGTGCTTATCAGAAAGGAAAGAAATTTTGGAGTAAAGAAAATAAAGGGTACAGGTGCTAAGGGAGTGATTTGGGTCATGTCACAGTGTGACAAGAAAGTGCCAAAACTTAGGTTTGGGTGTGGTATATAATCCGTCAGGGATGCCAGACTTTTATTATGTAAGCTTGTATAGTAAGTTAGAGAACAACATGGAAGTTTTGTGTCAGAAGTATAACATGGATTTCCTCATAATAGGGACTTCAATGCAAGGATTGGGGAAGAACAATTACATTTAGTTGATTTAGATGATAAACAAATAAAAGAAAATAGTTATATAAAGAGGCATAGCAAAGACAAAATAAAAACAAAGAAGGGGAAAAGTTAATAGAATTGTATTAAGTTAATAATCTACTAATGTGTAATGGGGCAAAGGGATCAGACAATTCAGGGGAGTTTACATTTGTAAATGAAAGGGGAGAAAGTGTAATTGATTATATGTTATATTCTAGGAATTTAAATAATGATCTCATATATTTTAAGGTTTTACAAAGGGTATTGAATAGTTGCCATTTCCCATTAAGAACAACTTTTAAAACAGTAGGAGAACTAGAGCAGGAAGAAGATATTGAGGAAGGTAAAACTACAGATTGTGTATGAAGGAGAGAATTATTTATTGGGAATTTAAATTCAAGTAGAGGAAGGAATTCTCAATGTGAGATTACATAACTTATTGAGGAGGGAAAAACCGAAGAAGCAATGCTATACCTAGAAAGGGAAGAGAAACTAGCAGGAATGACAATGAAAATTAGAAGTTATGGGAGGGAAAAATAAAAAAGGGTTAGTATGATGGGGATTGCATTGCAGCAAGAAAGGGAGTTGGAGATGGAAACGATCAGAAGAATAGGTTGAAAAAGATTATTTTCTATTAGTGAGGTGGGGCTATGAATGTTTATTTGAAGAGAAAAAGAAAGAGTGGTCTGATAATATTGGGCAAGAGATCTATGAGGCAGCAAAACGATATGGGAGTTGGTAAAAAAAGTATCAAAGACTAAGGTCTTGCAGAATAAAATTGGTCCTAAGAAATGGAAGGAGTATTTCATGAAACTATTATGTGGAAGTAATGTGCTAATGCAGACAAAAGTGCTAGGGGAGTTACACAATTGTGACAAAACATTAGACCAGGAAATATTGGAAAATAGATAAGAGAGCAGTTAATAAATTAAATGCAAGAAAGCTAATGGAACAGATGGAATATCTGGGGAATTCTGGAGGATGATGTATGAAAGTACTGAAAGAAGGGTAATGTTAGGAAAACTGTTCAATATGCTTCTTGAGGGAGGAAAGTTTCCACAAAATTGGAAAAGGGATATTATAGTACACTAATTTTACATGGAGAAGTGGCAACAATACTGTTGAGGGATCAATAAGAGGTTCATTTTTATGTTTTTTTCACCCGGTATTAAATTAATCCTATGTGGTCACTGTTCCCTTTGCCAGTGTTCTGGCCTAGCTCTTGTACCTCATTCACATAAGAAACAAGATATTTTGTGAAACCAGCCTGCTGACCGTCATAGTCTAATAATCTTGAAATCTCCACAGACTAGCCATAGATGATTTTCATACTGAAGTTTTTGTGTGTCCCCTTTATAACAAAAGAATCTGCTCCTGGAATGAAAGCACATACAAACTTCCCCAAATATCTGGTGCCTGATCTAACAAGAGGCATAATACATGTGCACAAAAGATTTTAAATGTTAATTTATAGATAGGGGTGGAAAACAAATAGACTCTTTAACAACTTGTTCTCAAATGTATTTTATATTTATGCCAAGTATAATCATATAAATGTCAGAAAAATGTTGAATGAGTAATTAAGATGATTTCATTTGTGAAAAAAGAGTAGGATTTTATTTTGGCGTAGGGTAACACTAAATGTGATTAGGAATATTCCCTGAATATTAAACATCATTTGGGTTTTCTCATAAAGTAGGAAATATACACCCAGAGACACTAAACATTTCAACTTCCTGTATATAGATAAGATGAATGCAGATAGATAAACATCTCCAAGAATAACAACAAATATCTTTACTCCTGTTCATTTTAAGGGGAAGACACATTTTTGTACGGGCCTAGGATGGATATAGTTTGTAGATTTTAATAAATATAACAAATAAGTGTAAGCATAATATAAAATATAAAACATAATAATAGTTATATTATTTCACATTTTAAGTAATAAAGTTTAAAATATAAGCTGTTGAGCCTTTCTAACAAACGACAAGCATACTGCAATATTCTTATAGTACGTGCATATGAAAAATATTCAAAACATAAAATTTTGAATTGTAAAAAATGCTGCCATGGTACGTAAAAATGGTTTTCATTTTTGCAGTTGGTGTGAAATTGTGATTCAGAAATGCTCATTTATTTCAAAAAAGAAATCCACGCAGAACGGTGAATCGATCCTGCATTAGACTTGCCAATAAAAAAATAACAGATTGGGTACAAAATACAATGGTTTAAGGCAGGGTTGTAAATTAAGTTCCATTTTATTTAATTTGTTTATTGATGACATACTCCAAGAAATAGCAAAAGAAAATGTGCATTGCCCAGTAATAAAAAATAAAGAATATTCTCAGTTTGCTCTTTGCGGATGATCTAGTAGAAGCAGCGATCACTAGTGGAGGTTTAAAGATAGCAATAGAAGCAACAGAGAAATGTCGCGATAAATGGGGTTTAAAAATAAATAAAAAATTATGGTTTGTAAAAATGGTAATAAGCTCAGCAGAGAAGAGAGATGGTGGTTAGAGGGAAGTGAATTCAAAATGGTAAATAAGTTTGATTACTTAGGAGTAAGGCTAAATAACAATGAAAAATGGACAGAGCAAAGGAAAAAAATGCTAGGTAAGAGGAAATTAGCTCTAAATACCATAAGAACATGCTTAAAGAAGATAACAAGTATGAGAGTTTACTGGCTAGAGAGAATATATACAGCAATAGTGGAGTCAAGAATGATGCATAGAATAGAAATTTGGGGGACTGGAAAAGGGTGGGAATGTATAGATCAAATTTATAGGTCCTTTTGCAAAATGTTATTGGGATTACCAAGAATAGCTCCAAATGGAGTAGCATTGGTGGAATTGGGGAGAAATGGGAGGAAGGGAGCAGTAGTTAAATGGATAGTGAAATACAGGAACAGGATCCAACCACTAGAGGAAGGAAATATTCTCAAAGTCTGTTATAGGACACAAATATCAGCAAAATGGGAAAGAAATTGGTTGGGTCAATTAAAGGAAATTGTAAGAGAAGTTGGATTAGGTGAGCTAGACAATCAACAGACAACAGGGGGACAAAATTATGGAATAAAGTGAAAGGATAGATGGTATAGGGAAACAAGAAATAATAGATAGTTTAAGGGATAAGAGCACTCTAATATTATATAGGATTGTTAAAGAATGGGGAAGAGAAAAACATATTGATGTCTGTGGAAAAGTGGATAGAGAGGGTCCAACATGGGCAAGAACAGTGTTATTAAAAGGTCTAAAAGTAGATAAAGATTTATGCCACTATGTGGTAATGTAGATAATAATATTCCTGAATGCAAAGAATCAAAAATATGGAGAGAGAAAAAATATGGAATAAAAAGTGGGAAGAGTTACTGACAGAAACAGTGTACTTAAAACGTTTTGGAAATAATAAGAAAGTATTTCTGAAACAACTAAGTAATTATACAGGGAAGGTAAAAGAGAAATGGGAGGAAAATTATCAAACAAAGAGAGGATCTTAATAATAAATTGATGAGGTTGTAAGTATGAAAGAAATAAATAGATTAAGTTAACAGGGTATAAAAATGTGTAATTAGAGGGAATGGTATATATGCATAAATAACCAGGATGTTAACTATATATGATACCAAATTCAGTAGAAATTATGTATGTATGAAATTTGTAACTGAAAAGATGAAATAAATTATCTGTCACATGAGGCTGTATTAAAGGCTAAAATATGTTTGGAGTAGAAATATGGGGTATTGAGGAGGAATGTCTAAATATCATAATTTGATTCACAGGAATTTTTGTAAATAAATTTTGGGACTACTTAAAAGCTGACCAATATTTTATATTTTCTCACAAATGTAATTAATGTGTCCCAACCATATTAACTTTTGGTTCATCATGATTCCTAGAAATTTATGTTTATTAGCATGACTAAACTGTACCCCAATAATTGCAAAGTATTATGTACATATTCAAATGTCTTAAATTAAACTGGATTAGACTTTATGAATCCATTAAAGTTGTTTTTGAGATTATTTTGTTTCAAGTATTTAAACATTGAATCAATAGTGTTTGTTGAAGTTTCATTCAATTCCCAATCGTAGTACAGTAGCTGTATCATTTGCTTATGAAATAACTGCTTTTGTCTGTCATAGGAATATCATTCACATACAAAATAACTAAAAGATTAGAAAAATGCCTAAGCAGATATGAAGAACTCCATACTTTACAGCTTTGGATGTAGTTTTTGTAGTTAAATTTCTCTGATTGTATACATATTTGTGTTGCCCGCTTTCTGCCAATAAGGTATGAGCTGATTAAATATTTAATCAATCCCCTTGTTTCTAGCTTATCGAGTAGAATATTGTGATCTACATAGTTGAATACTTTTGGGAGGCTCTAAAAGAAGAGTTGCAATTTTTTCTTTATTTTTTGTTTTAGTATATTATTTGTGCACTCCAAAATTACTGAAATTGTTGAGAAAGTTTTTCTAAAGTCATGTTGTGAATTTATGATGGTAATATTTTTTTCAAAGAAGTGAATTAGTCTTGCAGTATATCCCTTTCAAATGTTACCTAATACAAAACAAGATGAAATAATTGGCCTGTAGCTATTGATATCCTTAATATGTACAGGTCACACAATTATTTTCAAATAATCTGGGAATTTTAATTTTTATATAAAAAAGTTAGGATGATGTACGAGAGTTTATAAGAAAATATTTGCATTGCTTTAGAATTAGTGGGTTAATTTTTTCCATCTAGTAAATTTATTTGGTAACTTAGTTGTGATATTATTTTATTTGTTGTCACAGAATTTATAAAAATAAAGATGGATATATTTTATTAGAGCAAAAGTTGTTTCATTAGAATGTAACATTTAAGAAACATTTGTTGAAGTGGTCGCATAATTTTTAGGATTGTTTAGAACAAATCTATTTAGGTTCAGTTCAAGGCTTTTAGAGAGCTGGGTTTGTTTTGCTAGCTTCATTAATTTAGCATTTAGTATTCATGAATCAACATTTATTCCATTAAACACAGAGACTCTGAGATATTAGTACACTATTGCTGCCATCTAGTAGCATTGATTGTATATTAACCGGGCTACCAACCTCTGCATTTTAAGTAATTTTTGTAGTTCCTAAATTTGGCACTGTTTATCAAGGTTTGGCATCAAACCACCATCAGTCAGCAACATTATCTAAGCTTTTTAATTTTTCTACCAAGTATGTGCAATATATTTAATAGGTTGGGCAGGTATTACATCCCACCCAAAAAATTGATACCAAAATTTCACCGAAAATACATGCCTTGAGGACACTTGAATCCAAAAAAGGGTATTTTTAGGAAAAGGTGTCTGTGAAGAACATAAATCAAAAAGGAAAAATTGGTTAGGCATCAAATTTGGTAATATTGTTAAGTGCTAGCATGCAACATAGAGATATTCAGGAAAATCACCAACTCCAAATTACATTACTTTTATCATTTTATCATTGCAAATCACTTCTTTGCCTGGCCAGGAGTAGAACAAAAGAAAAACAGACACATCCTGAATGAGAAAACTATAAATACTTTACAATTGAAACCAATAACAAAGAATATCTCGGAAACAGTAACCTCTACAACAAAAACGTAAAACATAAATCGTGTGTTTTGACGAGATCTACATTTTTTGTTTCATAAGTTTATGGCTATCTCTTATGATTTAACAGTTAAGCAAAATGAAATGAAATGGTGTGTTATTTATGGACACTCTTTAACTGCTGTGGTTCTCAGCGCCCAATTCTATACTGGGCGTGAAAGACCGGTTAATTTTGCTCAGAGGCCTCTCCATCAGGCTTAAGGTTCTTTTACGTGCTGTAAATCTATAACAGCTTTACTTCCCTACCGAAGGAAGCCATGCCCATCATCCTCCGCCAGGTTTGAACAAAATTTGCCAAAATTCAGCCAGAATAAAGAGGTCTTCAGAGGTTATTCCCAGAAAATTCAAGATATACATTTTATTTGGGATGTAAATATCTTTAATATACAGGATTTTAATCAAAATTGTTACAGCAATTTTTGAATTAATCAACCTTTTCGAATGTAAAGAATAGTTTATGGTGGGGGGATGTTCTTCAAAATTTCCGTGTTACATCCTTGGAAGATACCAAACTTACATGCCAAGTTGGTATTTAATGGTCTTTTCGTTTTTGAGCTATGCTGTACACAGACATGGACCTTTTTCCAAAAATGCTTTTTTTGGATTCAGGGGGACCCAAAACATGTATTTTCGGTGAAATTTCGGTATCAAATTTTTAGGTGCATTACAATACCTTCTCTTATACACTATGTACATAGTACGTGTAGAGAAAGTAAAATAATGAGTTTACTTCTGTAAGTGTACTTGTATCTGTTTGTATGTGTTCTTACAATTCAAGACTTTAGTTGGGTTATTGAGTGTTATGCATAAAGTATATCATAAGCTTTATCTAGCAAACTTTTAAGTGAAATGCATAAAACTAGCTTCAAGTTGACCTTGATTCAGTGTTTGGCTTGGAGGTAGCTAGCTTTAGCTTGAATTTTTCACCACCGCTTAACTATGTTTAAACCTGATAAAAAAAAGGAATGAAAGCTTGATTTCTTGTAGATTAACCTTGATTTGAAAAAGAGCTGAGAAAACTAAAATATAATCATGATATTTTTCAAGTCACCTCAGTAGGTGATTTCAAATCATGTTGAGAAATCTTAAAAGTTATTTTGCCACATTTTATGGCAAAATTATGAATATCTGTCAAAGAAAACTACATCAAGCTAAGTAACAATGCAGAAAGAGTGTAGGGATTGAGCCTTGGCCCAAGTGGTTAGACCTCTCACCAAGGCAGCCCGGGTTGGATCTCCATGTGAGATTTGTGGTGGACAAAGCACAGGGGTGGGTTTTCTCCGGGTTCCCCAGTTTCCCCTGCCATTGCATTCCACCGGTGCTCCATCTTCATTCCATGTATCATCAGTGTCATCACTTGCGGTACCATATGTAGTAAAATTGGGCGTTAAACATTACCAAAAAGGAACAGCAAAAACAAGAGAGTGTATATAAATACAGTTGAATCTGTTTTATACGTAACCCAGTTATAAGTAATTCACATTTATATGTAAATTTTCAGGTCCTGGCAAATGTAATATAGAAACCTGTTAACAGAACCTTATTTATACGTAATTCACTGTTATACATATTAAATTTCAATGAAATATAACTGAGTTTTACATAATTACGAGGGCTGATCAACAAAGACTGAGACTGATGTTTTTTCACAGATGTTTATTACTCCAATTCAATGTTTACATGATCTTTTTCAAAGTAGTCCCCTCCTACTTCAATGCACTTTTTATAGGGTCTCTGCCAGTCCTTGAACACATGCTGCCGACCATTATTTGTCAGGTCCTTGAAAATCACCTCGGTTTTCTTGGGCACTGCTTCAGAGTTCTCAAATCGAATACCCCTAAGCTTTGCCTTTAGTGATGGGAATAAAAAAAAGTCACAGGGTGTAAGATCGGGGCTATAAGGTGGATGTGGTACACATGTTGTATCGAGCCAGAAACTGCATGACTTGATTTGCGACGTGAGGCCGTGCATTGTCATGATGAAGTCGCCACCCAGTCCGAGAAAGCTCTGGTCGTTTCTTTGCAATGTGCTTCCTCAGTGTAGCCAATACTGATGTGTAGTATGCTGCTGTAACAGTAGTGTGAGGGGGAACTGCATGCTGGTAAATCATTCCATTACAGTCAAAAAATATGATCACCATCACTTTCCCTGCAGATGGAACAACTTTTGCCTTTTTTGGTGTTGGAGAACCTGGCAATTTCCACACTGTACTGGCTTGTTTTCCTTCAGGATCATAATGATGCAGCTATGACTCATCACCGGTGATAATCAATTTAAAAAATGCATCCCCTCCATCAGCAAAGAGACGCAGCACCTCATGGCTTGACTCCTTTTGCACAGCTTTTGTTTGGGAGTCAACAGACTTGGCACCTAACTAGCACAAACTCGGGTCATATGGAGATGATCGTGCATAATTGTAAACACACTGCCATATGAAATTTTCAGCACTTCACTGAGGTTACGTAATGTTATACACCGATCCTCTCGGACAATCACAGCAGCTGTGTTGATGTTGACTTCAGTCTCAGCAGAAGCCGAAACACCAGACCCACCTTGCTTAACACTGACAAGTCGGCCTTCTTTGAAGTCCTTGAACCACCTAAACTGTTGCACAAGGTAGTGCATCTTCACTGTATGCTTCAGCTCTTCATAAGTTTCGGTGGCTGTATGGTTTAAACGAAAACAGAATTTTATTGCACTGTACTGCTTCTCTCGCGTCACCTCCATTGTCTGGTATGCGAAATGCATTTAGGGTCTACAAAATAGAGCATTACTACCAAGCTACCGATACAAGAGTGCTGCCGCCTACCGACATTATACATAAAAACCTGCTCTTTTCAAATATTTATGTTACAGATACGAAACTATCATGGAAGCTACAGAAAAAAAATGTGGCTTTCAGCCTCGGAAACAGAAGACAATAATATATTTGCTGGTAGAGTGCAAAAATGCAGTAACAAATGAGAAGTAAAACTAAAAATGTTCGGGATGTTTATTGTTAAACAGCTGTATGTCTTTCAGTTCTCAGTTGCTTTTAATCAGCCATGGAGAACAGAAAAAGGAAATGTTATGCGCTAGATTAGAAAGTGAAATTCATACGAGAGGTAGAGCTTTATCCACACAAAACCAAAACCAAAATTGCTTCAGATTTAGGAATTGCTTACTCCATGCTATGTACACTCATCAATAACAAAAATGTTATTTTGGATGAGTTTTTAAAATTGGGTGCCAAATCAACAAAATGCAGCCATCAGCAGGAAGGGAGATATGCTGATTTGGAAGTTGCACTTTTCACATGGTTCCAACAGAAATAGGCTGCAGTTCTACCAATCAGTGGTGACATGCTGAAAGCAAAAGCATTAGATTTAGCTAAAATAACATCACAGCTGATTTCAAGGCATCATCAGCATGGCTGCAAGGATTTAAAGGGAATCAGGGAAAACAATTTGCAGCGAATTGAATGCTGTGGATGACATCACTGTTCAACACCGGAAGAAAGAGGTTCTATCAGGAATCATAAGGGATTTTCAGCCTCAAAACATCTATAAATGTAATGAGACTGGCCTATTCTACTATCTCCTTCCCAGTAAGACATTAGCTGAAAAGGGTGATTCATGCCATGGAGGGAAGAAAAATAAAATTCGCGTAACAGTTCTTGCAGAACGGATCAGACAAACTTCCCCCACTTGTGATGGGAAAATCCAAGAATCTGAGGTGTTTTGAGGGTGTGAAAACAAAATCTATGGAATATGAATCCAAGAGGAAGTCTAGGATGACTATGATTTTAATGGAACAGTGGTTAAGGAGACTGGATATTAAAATGAGAAAGAAACCGAAGAAGGTCTACTTATGGATCAATGTACAGCAAATTCACCTCAAATAATTGTGGAAAATGTTCAAGTGGCATTTTTCCCTCCTAACTGTACCAGTCGTCTACAGCCACTTGCTTTGGGCATCATTGCAAATTTCAAAGTTCATTATAGAAAAATGCTGGTTCAACATTTAATAGTACTGATTGATGCAGGAAATGAAAATGTTGCCATTAATTTACTACAAGCCATGGAATTTATTTTGGCTGCTTCATTAAATCGGGTGTCTTACAGGAAGAGGCTGTCTCTGATATTGGTAGTGATGAGCCTATAAATGAGCTAGCTCTACCGAAGGGTGCAAATTTTGATTCCGTGTGCATTTTGATGACAATCTAGTTGCATGTGGTGAACTACGGATGAGGAGATTATTGCTGATGTGTCCTAAAACATGGTGGTAATCAAGAAAGTGGACCAGCTTCAAGCAACACTGACAGTAATGTGGATGACAACTCTAATCTTGTAATACCTAAGGTGAGTGAAGTGTTAAGTGCAGTAAATGTGTTTAGACATTACATCAGTGCTGAAAGTGGTAGTGAAAAGGCTCTAAATTCATTAATAAGTTTGTAAAAGAGGTTTATGCACTTAGTCCAAGGAAATTAAAACAAGCTAAATTAACTGATTTCTTTAAAGCAGGACCAAGTTCAAAATAATGTTTTCTTCATAGGTATCTTTGTTGTTTGTAAAATTTTGCACATGTGTGCCCACTGTATTGCCTCTCTTTTTTTTTTTTTTTTTTGTATGATGCATTGTCAAAATCTCAGTTGTAAGTAATTCTGAGTTACAAGTAATCTTCCCTTGTTCTCTTGATATACGCATAAATCAGGTTCAACTGTACTTACTTAGGGTCAATAAATATAATGTTGAGTTCATTTTATATAATTTCTTGGAAGACAGTGCAGAAACACAAGATGTTGCACTAACTTTATAAGAAAGGATTTCATCATTTTGGTGCTGGCCGAAGATTTCAGACTGGTGTTGGAGAATATGCTGGGGTTCACCAATTGACTGCAAGTAGAACTGTTGGTTATGTGAGTGGAGCATTTTGGAAAAACTTATCGTTTGATAACATTTCCATTGTGTGTATAAGAAGTTAATACTGGTAAAGAAAAATAGCAAAATATATTTAGTTTTCCAAATGTAATAGGATCATTAGAGCCTAACATAATATTTAATCAGCAAGAACAAGAGCTAATACAATCTCTGACATTGTTGCTGAAAAAACCAAAGCCCACTATAATGATCTGTGCAGTAAAGCACATTCCATTTTTAAATTTCAAAACTTATTTTGGAAAAGCTGCTCTTTCTTCAAGACTAATTGACTTTTATTCATAATTCATAAAGGCTAATCAAGCATGAGGAACTTTGCAAGTTATTAAACCAAACTTAGTCTTTTCTCATGGAAATGCAACTATCAGTAGTGGTTTTTCAACAAATAAAAAATTACTTGTTAACAATCTACATGAACATGCACAGTTGCTCAAAGAGCATTTGAAAATTCAATTAGATTCCATGAAAGTATTATAAATGTACCAATTACACAAGCAATGTTGTCCAATATTAGAACTACCCACAGAATGAGCCAAGAGACAAAAACGGCTAAAAAAAAAAAAAGAGAGAGAGCAAAAGAAAATTGCAGAAAAAAGAAAATTATCCTAAGAAATAAGGAAACTTCAGGAGAGGAAAGTGAAGACACTCAAAACTTTGATAGAAGAAGAAAACATCATATCAAAAATTATAATATTAAGAGAAGAGAAAACAAGAATAATTCATTCTGTTTGGTTTAGAGTATGAAAAATAAACACTTTTATGGCTCTGTTTTTTATAATTTTGGATTTTTCCTCTCCAGAACAAACACTTTTGTTTCTAGTCATGATATGTATTTCATTTATAATATATTTCTTACAACCCAGCGTTTCTGAGTAAGAGGAAATATTTATAATGTTTATGTAACATGTATACGAGGTACGTCCAGAAAGTAAGTTCCGTTTGGTAATAAAATTAAATTGTGTACAGATACAGAATAATTATTTATTGCACAAAATTCTACAACTCTTAAGCTACTTTCCCACATAACTGCCGAAATTTTGCAGGCATTTGTCATAGCATGGCACAAGTTTTTGTATACCTTCTTCATAGAAGTTTGCCGCCTGTGTCTTCAAAAAGTTGGAAACATTTTTTTTCAGCTCTTCATCATTGTTGAAGTGTTGACTGCCAAGGAAAGACTTGAGATGTAAGAACAGATGAAAGTCACTAGGAGTGAGGTCAGGGCTGTACGGAGGATGGTCAAACACATCCCAGCCAAATCCCAGTGTATGGTCGTGCGTTGTCGTGAAGAAAAACAACACCTTGTGACAGCAATCCTCGGCGCTTATTCTGTATTGCACGGCGCAATTTCCTAAGTGTCTCACAATAAACATCTGCTTTGATTGTTTGACCACGTGGTAAGAAATCAATGAGTAAGATGCCTTTCCAGTCCCAGAACACTGTGTACATCATTTTTCGAGGTGTCAAGATTTGTTTCGGCTTAACCTTTGCTGGGGATGAAGTGTGCCTCCATTCCATTGATTGCCGCTTACTTTCAGGGGTGTCGTAAGAAACCCAATTCTCATCTCCTGTGACTATCTGTGTCAGAAATTCTTCGCCGTCTTCATCATAACAGGTTAAAAACTGAAGTGCACTACCCATCCATTTTGTTTTGTGTTGCTCAGTAAGAATCTTTGGTGTCCAACATGAGTAAAGTTTATGAAATTTCAGTTTTTCGGTAACAATTTCATGAATTAGTGATCGTGAGCTTTGGGGAAATTCCATAGCGAGAGCATTAATTGTAAACTTGTGGTTTTCCTGGATCTTATCATCAATCGCGTGACCCAGTTCTTCTGTAACCAAAGATGGACGCCCACTTTGTTCTTCGTCGTGCACTTCACTACATTCTTCAATGAACTGTCAGACCCATCTTCTCACCATTGAATCACTCATCGCATTTTGTCCGTAAACTTCGCAAATTTGCCGATAAATTTCAATTGGTTTCACTTTCCTAGCATTCAGAAAACGAATCACAGATCTGATTTACAAGCGGCAGGATTTTCAATCAACACCGACATTGTAAACAAGCACAACACAGCGTATGTGGCTGACAGCGATCTCAAAATGGCGCACGTTTCTTCTCGATACAGAGTGTCTACCACGCATGTGTGGAACTGCGATCGCAGTGCTGCAGCGGAGATAAATTGAAACAGAACATATTGCAGTACAATTTTGTTTTATCATACAGAGTGTGATTTATTATTTTATTACGATCATTAACTTAGTACAGTATTATGTGGGACATAGAAATGATTTATTGTTTGTTTTTGTATGTGGACTTTGTGTGAGCTCTACTTAAAAATCTGCTGCACTAAAAGAAAGGGGAAATAATCTAATGTGCTAAAAAATATAAACTAGAAAAAAATTAAATAAATATATAAACTAAGTAAAAAAGGGAGAGCATCGGATGGCTATGCAGATGGTAGAAGCCAATAACAAAAAATAATTTTCAAAATGTATCCTTAGAAGTGTCTATAAGTAACAGTGTGTATTAAGAGTTTGGAATCAGGGAAAATTTACTTATTCATTCTGGAAAGTGAGGGAATGAATACCTAAATAAAAGTGTGAACCATTTATTATTATTATTATTATTATTATTATTATTATTATTATTATTATTTGCATATGGCTACTAGTACCTACCAATGCACTCAGATGTCATCTGGTGGTGGCATCCCATACTGTGGACATGTTTTTAAATGTATATTTTGCAATAATCACATTCAGTTATTTGGAAAATATAAAATAGTTGCCATGACTTCTGAATGACCCTCGTATAATATTATTATTATTATTATTATTATATCTCCACTGTTGAATTTTTGCACTTGACATTTTGTGTGGTTTCATGTAATGTCAGAGTTGCTAATAAACAAAGGTTGATTATGCACCTTTCTATCATGTCTAAAGTTTACATTTAAATATTCTACTAGTATGAATCCAATGTATAATAACTAATTTGTTATTTTTATTTATAATTCAAAATAATACCATAATATATTGCAACATGTTTGGAATAAATGATGTACTTTATACAATTTAGAACAAATTAATGCAATTTTGAATGTTACAATGAGAGAAATTAAATATATTTAAGCGTAGTATGACAAAGTGCTTTTCATTCACAATTTAAAATTGTAAAGGCTCAATTCCATATATATCTCTGTCGTCACCATCCTCAGAAACATAATCATCATCTTTCATTTCCTTGCTAATAACAGTTCTTGTGCTTAGCACAAGAAATGCTGAAGTTTGCTGCACAGTTTTATCAGTAGGAAAAGAGGAATATTCATTAACCTTCACATGCTCCTCTCATACAAATAATTCCTGGCTCCTTAATAAGTCTGATGCCTATTAAGTGGCATACCTCAGGATTTTCATTGCAAACCATCACTAGGTGACCAGTATCATTTTTGAGGGATTGTCACCCTTAAAATCTTATATAAATAATATGAATTAAGTGTATATGTGTATATATAAATACATAGTTAAATGTAGATATACATAACTAAACATCAACAATAACAAAAAATGTAAATAACAACAAATAACATTTAGCTTGCAAAGAACAACTTGAATCACAAACTAAAGCATATGGTTGGAAATAGTGAAATCTTGCAACATAGCCGCTTCCATTACATTTACATTTTGTGACCAACTGACCAGAATGCTGCCTTGTGATTGGTTCAGGATGTTTAAAGGGTACAGCTTTTCATCTGTATTTTAAGAATGTGCCAATTTAACTGCAAAGTGTCATGTGCAAAGACTCAGTAACAGGGTTGTACAGATTTGTAGATAAGAGAAAGTAAGGCTGAAGTGAAAAATTATATAAATTTAAATATTGTACTATTTGTAGTGTGTATAAATAAATGCTTTTTCCTCTGTATTTTATCTCTGCTATTAGCACACTTTTGTGAGCAAAATTTTACTTCATAGCTGCCAATAGTTCTTTCCATATGAACTAGAAAACATTTTGAACCCAAAAGACTAAATTATTTTATTTTTGTTTTTATTACTTAAAAGGTGTTGCCATAAAAGCATAACTTTCATAGATGTTGAATTCATGAAACCATATAAAGTAAAGTAACTTGGTAAATTATATAAAAAATCTGATGTGTTCCATTCACATGACTTTCTCTACATCTCTGCAACAAATTATTGTTAAAAAGCTTATGTCTCTATTTACTTTATGCTAATCGAGAAAAAATTAGCAGAAATATTCTTATTACTTGCTTCCTTGTAAGTAGAAGCGAAATAAGGGAGTACCATAGGTTAAAGTGATAGTCAAAAGCTGGTTGCTATGTGATTGAAGTTCCTTTGTTTGTATGGACAGGAGTTGACAAATTTCTATATGTGAAAAGTAAGGTTTTATAGCTGAAACCAAAAACAAGGAATATCTCAAAAATGATCAACTCCACGAAAAAAATGTATATAGCATAAATTGTGTATCTTAACGTGCCCTACATTTCTTGTGTAGTAAGTTTTTATCTAAGTCTTACGGTTTAGCAGTTATGCAAAATTCCATCAAATTCATCCAGAATAAAGTAGTCTTCAGAGGTTATTCCCAGAAAATTCAAGATATACATTTTGTTTGTCAGGTAAATATCTTTAATATATGATATTTTAATCAAAATTGTTAGAGCCATTTTTGCAAAAATTTTTACCGACTTTTCGTTTTTGAGTTATCGTGTTCACAGATACACGGGCACCCTGACACACACACACACAGACAGACCTTTTTGTGAATTTTTTTTTTTATATACAGGGGACCCTAAAACATATATTTCCAGTGAAATCTCGGTATCGAATTTTTGGGTGGAGTACATAGTACGTGTAGAGAAAGTAAAAAGAAACAAAATATAGATGTACTGAAAATCAAGTGCTAAAACTGTTCAAATTACTTCACATATCTGCACTCTACTGTCTATTTGGTCAGTTCAGGACCTGAAAATAAGAAAAGAAGGGGTGCTCTCTCCAGCCATTCAGTTTTTAACACAATAAATCCTTTTACAAAACTGCAGTGATACTTTCCATTACCTGCATTCATCACAGGCTCATTGTTACAGGACATTGTTGTGGAGAAGGACAAGGTGGTGGTGGCATTAAAACAAGAACTATCTGCTATTCAGAAGGAAGAGAACAAACTGAAGGCAGAAAAAATGGAAGTTGATCAAAAGATAGATGATATAAAAAAGAAGATACATGAGTACAAAGCTAAGATTTCTGCTGCTAGGGACAAAGTAAGTAGAAGTGGTTGTGTGAAAGTACAAAAGTAATTTTGGATACAGCATTGGATACTTGGTAAGAATCAAGTTCCCATGTGAAAGAATTGGGCTTCAAAGCCACAGAAACAGTGTGTCATTGTGTGTGTGTGTGTGTATATGTGTGCGTGTGCGCATGCGTGCCTGTTGCACCAACATTGCCTGTTCCACCATCAAAGAAGAACAGAATGTCTACTTCTCTCCTGTATAGAAATAAGTAGAAATGTTACACAGTTCTTTGTATTGAGTCTCTCTCTCTCTCTCTCTCTCTCTCTCTCTCTCTCTCTCTCTCTCTCTCTCTCTCCTCTCTCTCTCTCTCTCTCTCTCTCTCCTCTTTTTTTATTTATTTATCCTATGCCACATCATGCCATAATTTCTTGTTTGTCAGCATGATTTCATGTGCAAAATAATTTACAAGACAATGTTTTTTTCCAGAATATTAATTATGAGAACTGGGGGTGGTCTTGCACTCATAATAGTATGTGGAAAGAAATAAGTTGAATTTCATGGGTACAGTAGTGGCAAAGCCTGGGGGAAATAGTAAAAACTACTGCCAAGATTGTTATGCATGCAGCAGATTTCATGCATTTCATTTTGTACTAAAAAGGTAGTTGTTAATAGGCCTATAAGCATTCCCATTGGAAAAAAGATTTCTCTCCGAGACTAAAATAAATTAGACAATTTTCACATCAGTGGTTGTGTGCAATATTGTATTACAAGCCAACAGTTAAGCTGTACTTTTATTGGTACACATCCATTCTCCCCACTGCCTATCTCTGCCACACACAACATTAATTTATGTGCAAACTCAAATTAGGTAATACTTTTTAGATATATTATATTAATTATATTGCTAATAGAAAATGATATGCATCATTGTTACAGCTTAGCTGCTGCTGCAACCACAAGCGCAGCCATACTTGTGCATTACCATTCTCCCTTTTCCATCTATTTTCTGCTCATAATGTGAATTTCTGCACAAATTCAAATTAGATAACATTTTTTACAACGATATGTTATATTAAGTGTGATGTATAAATAGAAATTTGTATTCAACATAGTCGTTACAGCTATACTGCCATTACCACTGCCATGTTCTCCCACCATATGCATACCAGCATATTTATGTATTCCCCTCTCCATCTTTCTCCCACTCAAAATTTTAATTTCTGGGCAAATTCAAATTCATTTAGGTAAAACATTTTACAAAAATGTGTTGTATTAGATATATTCTATAATTAGAAAATCTTATCCATTATCATTGTTGCCACTATCACTTTCTCTGATCGTACATATACTGGTACATCATTTCTGATCTTCTCTCTCCTTCTCTCCAAAACTCCATGCAAATTTTTGCACAAATGCAAATTAAGTTAAAAATTAAGGTATTAAGTCTTCCTTTTATACAGATGGTATGCTAAATTCCAAAATTAAGTTCTGAAAAATGGGAGTCATCTTGCATTTCAGGTCGTCTTGTATTCAGATAAAAACCGTATATTTTATGACTCTTTACTTTATTTACTTTTATTAGAACATACTTTAAGAGTATATGCTCCCATCCTTTCCAATCGTCCAACTGATAATGTGATTATTTACTTCATTGTATATGACTTTAACATGTTTTTACTTAACTTTTACTTTGTCTCCAAATTCCTTGAAATATTTTCTACAATCCTTTTCTTTCCCACTATCTTTCAGCATTTTGCTACAGTATCATCATCCATATAGAATTCTTCAGTTGATTTTACCTTTCTAATATTAGCCTACAATCTTCAATCGTTTGCTTACTTAGCAGTGAAACACTCTTCTTCTTCTTTTTTTTTTAATTTTATTTGTATATCGATACTACTATTCCTAGTATAAGATTTAGTAACTTAGGCTTCCCATTCTTAAATATGCTTCCTCCTCCTCCTCCTCCTCCTCCTTCTCCTCCTCCTCCTCCTCCTCCTCCTCCAATCTTACTACCTTGAGTATTCTCAAAAACTTACATTTTCAAATCTTGACCATAATATTTCACACAACAAAGGAAAAGCTGAATATTGAATGAGGTTATCATGTTCATTTTGAAGTTTAACTGTTATGATTGCTTTTCTTCATACTTTATCCAGGTATAGAACTGACAGCAAATTATACGGCATGTTTAAAAGTGGTAAGAATTTCCATTGTCAATATCTTGAGCCAGATCTGGCCTGCATTTTGCAATATACTGTATTTATCTGGATACAAGATGATTTTTTTTTCAAAGTACAGAACTGTGGGTTGTCTTGTATTCGGAATACCATGCAGGGTACAAATAAGTTTCAAACTTTGCGGGTATGGCAGTGCCAAAGACTAAGGGAAATAGTCTATGTCACTGCCAATGTCATAATGTATGCAGCAGATTTCATGGTCCTAGCCACATATGTACCAGTTTCCCCTCTACCTTTCTGTGCTGCCCACAATGTGAATTTATGCACAAATTCAAATTTGGTAAATTGCTTTACAATATATTATAATATATTATATTAAGTATGTTTTCTTAATATAAATTAGCATGCATAATCATCATTACAGCTACACTCCCATCACTGCAGCATCATCAAGTTTTATTATCGCACAGATTCCGTACATCTCTATACTCCCCTGTCCCACTTAAAACTTGAATTTATGTGCAAATTAGATTTAGGTAAAACAATTAACTAGATTGTCTTTATAGAAAATAATCATTGTTACAGCTAAGCTGCCTCCTCACCACCAAACACAAGCATACCAGTACATTTCTCCATTTCTCTCCCTGCTCCGTCTCTCATCTGCTCACAGTGTGAATTTCTGCACAAATTCATATTAGGTACAAAAAAATGCACTATGTGTTATATTATGTTGTCAAAATATAAAATCATAATCAACATCATTGTTACAGTTACACTGCTGACATCACATACTATCGCACTCATACCGTACATTTCCTACTCTCTTCTCCATCAACTGCTGAAAATGGGAATTTCTGGACAAATTCAAATAGTAAAATAAAAATAAAAATAAAAAAAAAGAATAAGAATTAATCAACTATATCTGTAAACTAAATATATAGCAAACCTTTAAATTCCATTTAAAAATTAAGTTAAATCTTCTTTTTATATATGAAGATTATATGCTAAATTCAAAAATTAAGTTCTGAAAAATGGGGGTCATCTTGTACTTGAATAAATACAGTATATTATATATATGTGCTTATTTACATTTATACTGTATATGTTCACTCCTGAAATATATAGCAGCTACTCTCTTCTTTAGGAGTACTCGTGATCCTTGTTACATAATAGAAATGCTCATTAGAGATGTCTTTCAATGAATTGTCAAGAGAGGGTACATCCACAGGGGTTTTGTTCAAGTACATCCTCAACTGAAACTTCTGCATTCTCAAAGTAATCTCACTTCAGAATGCCAATGTTATGCACAATGGTATGTGCAATTGCGTTTGTAAGCAACTTCCTGCATATACAAGAAAATCTTTATTTCCTTCTGTATTGAGTTATTCTATTATATTTATAGTAAATCTGTAAACTTAGTTATGTCTGAAATAAAGACATAAATTGTAATAAGTATCTGTACATGTAATTAAATTCCATTTTTAGGTTTTTGTTTTGATATTTATATATAAATTGAACAGCATCAATGTATCTCAAGATATCCGTAGTGATCTAAGTTCTGAAAAAGATAGGCTCTCATAGCAATACAGCAACAGACATGTGATTAAAATAGCCTGTTTGCCTCAAATTCAAGAAGTTCTGAGTTCAAATCTCGGTTAGAGTGAGTTGCACTGTTACCCAGATAAGGTTATGTTTTGTTTTGACAAAATGTCAAAACAGGAAGACAAATGTCAGGTAACTCGAGGCCTATGGACCCTGGATACATGCGCACGCACACACACTCACACACACACACACACACCTTTTTCTAAAACTGCTTTTTTTTTATTTAAAATGCCTCAAAACATATTTCCAGTTAAATCTGAACATCAAAATTTTGGATGGAATACAATACTTCCCCTATTTAATATAGTTATTAGAGAAAATAAAAATATTGAATACTACATTAAAAAATGCATATTTCATCTACATGAATTTCTCTTCTCTCCTATCACATATTCATACAAAAGCTTATTCTTCTGTCTACTCCTTGTTAAATGAAATAAACTTTCATAATGCATTTATACATTTGTTGTAGATATACGATGGACACAGTAGGCTAAGTGACAGTCAGATCTTAAAAAATTGTATCACTTTTTGATGGGTTAGAAATTTCATGCCTTTGTATGATTGTAAAAAAAATAAATAGTCACCTACCACATGAATATGTAAAACCTCAATAGTTTAGCCACAATTAAACATTAACAGGGAGATAGCTAAAATGATGTATAAATGAGAAACTATAAGGGTGAAGCTTCTTATGGAATGGAAACTATTTTATTAATTGTAACTCATAATTTAAAAAATTATGGCCAGTCAACAAAAATAAGTAATATTCAATATAAGACATCGATAAATGAAACAAACCCATAAATAATAAACATATAGGGATGTGTGCCCAAATGCATGTGTGAGTCACACCTATACTTTGCCCGCTAGATTGTTGCAGGTATGGACAACATCTGCAAAGAGTGTTTACATAGCCACCAACATTGTTGAGAAGGTGAACACATGTGCAGGTGGCTGCTTTACATAGCCCCCTGAAATGTCAAAGTGTCTGCATTTTAGCAAGCGAATACATGTAATAATGGCCAAAGAAAAAAACAACTTGTGCACCTCCCCTCCCCCCCCCCCCCCCCCCCAGCTCAGGAAGTTTCTTGCTGCATAGGTGGAGACCATATAAGGAGATTGCCAGAGCCAAAGGCTTAACTGTTACAGGGTCTTTGGAGAGAAAAGTTGGATTAGAGAATAGCTGAAGCAGTCGACAATGGAGTGAACAAATGTTGGGCCAATAGGAAATAAAAACCCTTCTGCAGCAATTGAAATGAACATTTTGTGAAGGGACTGCATGCCAAAATGGAAAAGATGATGAATCATTATTAGTGATATCAAGACCACTAAATCTGGAATCCAGATGATGGATCAGAAAGTGGTATCCAGAAAGGAGAAGAGGGAGGAGAAACTGAAATCAGGAATGGAGAAGATGCAGACAATAATTAATATGGAGATACCGACAAACAATACTGGCATAAAGAAAAACTTGGAAAAGCTTTGTGGATAACCATGGCCAATCTGGAAACATCTGGGAGGACGTTGGCAAACAGCTTAATGCCCTGGAAGACCTTGGGGGAGCACCTCAGCCTGCTGGAAGGAAGAGCCAACTTAGTGCCAAGGAACTGATTGCATTGGTGGAAAAGGTGCTCGATAGAAGGCTTATGGACTTGGGACTTGAAGGTCAAGATTCCAAGACACAAAACAATATCTCACTCGTCAAGCCACCCAAGTACGACAAGACATCAACCTTCAAAGTTTCACCAATGTCGTCACCCACAAGAGATATTCAGCAGAGGAGGAAGCTATACAGCGAATAGCCAGCTTCCAAGGACAGGCAGCAGAAATTTTAAATACAATTTGGATGTTGGCAGTGTCCAAAGTTCTGAGAGGCCCTCGAGAACTGGTTGTGAATGGTGCTTTGGCTGCATCCTACCACTGTTAAGTCATGGCTGCAACAGCTAGGGAGGATAATGCAGGAATTCACTCTGGTAATTGAACAGTTGGTGAACAAAGTCCTGATGAACCTCCCTATTTATGTGTCCCAGGAAGCTGCCTACTCCCTTGAAGATTCAACAGCATCTGATGCTCACTATAGGACAGTCCACAAAGCATGGGCAGCCGCATTAAGGATATAGATGGCCAAGATAATAGCTGCACCCACCTCAAAGACCAGAAATATTTGTTACAATATGGAGAGAATCAACCTAGAGAAAACAAAAACTTTCCAGTAGTGTGCGTTGAAGGTGTGGCCAGCCAGGACATCCTTTAAAGGACTTTTCACATGAGGCAGGAATTATTGTTTCGGGGCTTTGGAGGGGAATAAGGAAACAGGTTGTATCGCTGGCTAGCTAAAAAACTGTGTGATGGTCTCAGGGTATGCGGGGAGAAACCAGAATGAAACTCGGTTGCTGGTGTCTAAGTGCCCTTCACTTTCCCACACGTAATGTTTCACTTTTCTCCCGGCCGTCCAAAGTGCAAGAACTCATTAGCCTCCCCAAAACAAAGTGGATCACAAATTGTTTTAGCTATTTCACCTTCCCTTTGCGCTGCTCTCCCTCTTAATTCCCTTCCTCTGTGAACAAACTTTTTCACATCGCAGACTAGAAATTTCTCATTTTCTATGAGCTACGACTCGACGTGGGTTCACTGCACAGTGTCAGACTTATGAGTGTCAATGTGCACTCCGTCTTTCCCGAAGCTCCCGCTGCTAGACAGGAGTCTATTCGCTGCCCCTTTTCTAGGATTTGCCTAAACTTTTGCTATCCTCGTTACTTTCACCGATTTTATTGGCTGAAACTGTGTTGCATTTTTACATTTTGTTGCGTTTATATTGGGTCTCATGATTTTAGACACCATGCTATGTCCTTACTGCTATTAACGTTTTAATGAGCCTGATTACACTTTCTGTGTGTGGTGGAGTGTGAATTTTGTTTGGGGTTTTTCCCTTCATTGTTCATAGCTGAGTTTCTGCATATCAGCTCCATTTGTTCACTAGCTTTGCTTTACAACTTTTCTTTCTGGACTCACGATCTTTCATGTTTCGAAGTGATTTTATTTCATGCTTCTTTTCCCTTTTAATATAACTAGCATTGTTTAAGTAGTTTTGATTCTGTTTGTATTCTATTTATTACTTTATTTCTTTTCTTAAATTCTCTCTGTTTATTCGCATTATTTTTCTTTCGTGTTTATTTAATTTGTTATATTTCATTCAGTTTTTTTCATGTTTTATTATTATGTTACTCTTATTTGTCTGTCTAGTTTTATCACTTGATGTGCCCTTCATTATCTTTTTGGCTTTTTCGTTCTATGCTAGTATTAGTTTATGCAGATCTCTTTCCTTTACTTTGCCCTGGTACGATTTGGTTTTGCTTTGGTTTTGGCCCGGCACTGTTTGGAGGCTTGTTGGTGTTTTGCCACTATTTACAGTTATGTACAATAAATATTATTTTAATCTAACTTATTCTATTTGTCTACAAATTTTCAGCTGTGGCTGATCACAGCTTTCAAATGGCTTTATACAACTTCCTTTATAAGGTTTGTTGCATCAATGTTGTTAATAGAGTTTGTAATGTCCATTGTTGCTCTTGATGCGTGTTCTCTTGTGGTTTCACTGTTTTCACTTTGGGATGCACTTTTTCACAGGATGGTTCAAGCATTTGTTCATTGGCCATCAGAGCTGTGAGCATTTTGATTTTTAGTATGTTTACATATTATGTTTACTATCTACTTCTGACATTGTAACTCAGGGTACTTAGATTACTTAATACTAGCGTATTCTACACTATAATAGACATGGACATATGAATGTTTGTACAATATTTTATAAAGTACCCTGTTTGAAACATGAAATATTTTAAAATAAGACCTGAAGCTTTCCTGGCGACGTATTAATTCAAAATCTTCTCAGGCTTCTAGCCAGGTAAAAACTTGGCTTGACTCCAACGTTTCGAAGAAGTGCATCTACCTCGTCTTCAGGGTGAACTGATGGTTTGAGCTTGCGGAGACTGGTATTTGTTAGCTTCATCCCAGCTCTTATAAATACCAGTCTCCGCAAGCTCAAACCATCAGTTCACCCTGAAGACGAGGAAGATGCACTTCTTCAGAACGTTGGTGTCAAGCCAAGTTTTTACCTGGCTAGAAGCCCGAGAAGATTTTGAATGAAATATTTTGTTGTAATGCAAATTTCATCCCTTTGTTTTTGTTTCCTGTTTTGTAGACCCTTTTTTTCTTCTTTTCCTTTTCCTTTCTCGGTTCCTCTAAACTGTGTGTTGCTTTGCCCCTTTTTCGCACACTGAAATTTTCTCGGCTCCTTTACACTGTGTTTTGCCCCCTTTTCGTGCACTAAAATTTTACATTTTTGACATTTCACATTTGTTTTTGTATTTACGTCTTTTTTTCTTTTTTCCTTCCCTTTTTTCTTTTTTTACTATTTACATTTTTGTGTCCCCAGTATCCTGTTCCTCTTTCCCGAAAGTTTATGATCATTAGCACCTAGTAGCCTGTTTGGTTTAACAATGCATTCTTGTATGCCTTGGGAGAAGATACCCTCGTCAAGATGTATACAAAGAAAGTTATGCTGGGTAAAAGTCATGACTGCATTCAGATCTGATGGGACAAAGGGTTTGCTGATTCACATAAACCAATCAGCCCTACCAAACCCTAAGGCAGAGCACTGTCAACCTATAGGAATTCATCACGAGGGTGACTGAGGATGTGAAACTAGGACTGAATTCCCTCAGGACCCAAGAGGCAATATTTGACATTGACAGGAGGGTTTTATGACTCTGCCAAGATCAGGTAATGTTCCGGACCGCTCACAAATATCTGGGGATCTGCAGGGTAATGCTGACAAAAGATGTGGTTATATACACAAGAAGTGAGATGGTGATGAGACACTTGGAATGCCAATGCTCAAAAAGCTTGGACTAGAAGACACTGTTGAACATATTGTGCATTGCCAGGGCATTTGGACTTCCTGTAAGGAAATGCCTCTGAGATTGCTAAATCCATTGGAGCCCAGTAAGGACATTTAGTTCGGAACAGAGTTGGGGAAGTGCAAGCCAACTGCAAGTGCGTCATCATGCGTCTGAGACCCTGTAAGAAGACTTGCTAAAGAGGGTTGCTGACCATCTGACTGCCTCACAACTGGAGAGGGTTCGGCATTTACTTAGGTGATAGCAATCTATCTTCAGCTAAGGGAACAGCAATTACGACTGCAGCAATCAACACCAGAGATGTCTAACCTATCTCAGATGTATTACTCTGGCAAAGCAAGCAGAGGACATGCTGAAGGTGATGAGATTCAGTAAGCCCTTGGTCTATGCTTCTGTGTAGGTTGTAGGAAGCAGAATGCATTTTCCAGAAAGGACTGTTTTCAATCACCCCTTATTGAAGACACCATGGGGCTCTTATCAGTAGCCAATGGTTCTTGACTTTAGACTTGAAAACAGGATACTAGTAACTGGCCCTACTCGATCCCAGATACAAGGAATAGACAGGCCAAGGGCTTTGGCAGTTCACAGTTATGTCCCCTTTGGTCTCTAAAGTGCCAGCTGCTTACCAGCACCTTGGAGTCACTGAGGGGATTGACTTGCAATGCCTGCCTGTAACAAGAGTATCGGCAATTTCTCTACGGATGCTGGTCTCCAGCTCAAGGTTTGCAGGGTTATTTTCAAACACTCTGGACTTAAGATACCCCCAGAGGAAGAAATCAGGAGCTATCAGATTTGGTGAACATGCCGGCCAAGCCACATCATCAAATCATGATTTCCCAAAACCCCTCCCTAGTTACTACTATGTGTGTATAAGAGAAGGAAAAAAAAAACTGGAAGGGTAGGTGAAATACAGGGCATTATTTGTTGAAGGCAATTATTATGTAAAATTTATAGAATAAAGAGGCATATACCTAAATATTATGTTGAATAGATGTATCTATTTTTAGTAAATTATTGTTTGTAATATTACCAACATGATAGCTGTTTTATATTCATGTAGCTTAAAATTCCAGGTGTGTTCATTCTGTTAGGAAGAAACCAAATGTCACCCAATTAAAACCCTTTACATTTTATGTAGAAAATATTCAATTATTGTCCTTTTTATATATTTAAAGATTATATGATTAATTTTTCAAGTTCTGTGTGATATATGACATTAATCTGATGAAAAATGAATGTTAAGTGTAGCACATAAGTTTTATCTGCAATGTTTCTTTGGAGCCTTATCACAATGTAATGTGCTTTCAGGTATCTCAATTTGCCTTTAATCAAAACAGAACTGATAGCATGAAACTTTATGTGGTTTAATTTTGTTCCATACATTTGCAATTTTTGTTTCAGAACCAAAGATTTTTTCCGGAAATATTGATATTAGCACTTAATGTTTAATAAAAAAGAAAAAATATGGACTAGTGTTAAATTTTTCTCTGCAGAAAAATTAATAGTCCGGAGTAACTAGTACCTCATAATAATTTTCATAAATGTTTATTTGCTACCTTCATTCATTTCCTTCTCACACTACTCCATGTTCTTGTATTTTGCTGTAGTTATTTAGTTATTACATGTATGAGGTGTGGTACTTCATACTCTTTTTAACTTGGGTTGTGAGTCTCTTTGTAATTTTAATACACTAATCACCTCAGCCTAAAATATTTTTTGTGTGGCTCCTTAGCTTGTTATAGGTTTAGTTCAGCCCATTCAGTGACCCAATTATTTTCCTTACTAGTTCATACCCTTCTGAGGGATGCTTAGGCAATTTAAAGATGAGGTATCTTTTTTTTCCATTGCTTCACACTCCAATCTTCCAACAGAAGATGCTTTAACACTGAAAATAATTGCTACATATGCAACTGAAGTAGTAATAAAATATGCCCTGAATATTAATATTTCAGTTCAAAATTCTTATATTTGTACGTTACATGCCTATTAATGTGCTAAGAGCGTTAATAAATATGGTTTTTTTTTAATTGTAGCTATATTATTGCAAAAACTCTAATAAAATAAAATACCAATTTATGATATATAAATTTATAGTGGTTTTACTTTGCATTTAGTAAAAGTTGCTAATGATTGATTAAAATTTCACACCATAACAATTTATGTGATAATTTTATATCCAAGCTAGGAATTGCCATACATAGACACAGGTTTTCCGACTTAAATTTACAGACACTTTAAATTCCATAATCCAAATGACAATGTATGTTTCATAATAGAAACCATTTAAATTTATCTTACTAATATAAAGATATTTGGAGATGTAAACCAAAAGTGGTTGAATTGATTTTATTGTGCTTTTAAACTCTAATTATATTTTACGTGATATCTGTAATTTTTTTTTTTTTTCCCACCCCTCATTTATGGTGATATCGGGGGCTTTAACTTATGACTCAGCTCGTTGATTGTAGGTTCATAAACAGATTTTTTAAACATTTTATATTCTTTAAAACCACATACACATACTTTCAGAATCTGGTGGATAGGGAATGATTCTAGTTAAAGAAAAATTGCCCACCTCAGCCGGGAATCAAACCTGGGACCTCTGGGTGACGAGTCAGCTCACTGACCACTCGAACTTGGAGGCAGTCAATTCCTAAAGTTGTATAATTTTTCCTGGGTTTTTGTCATGCATAGCTTTTACTATTGTATAGTTCTGTCATTAACTTTCAAAATATATTGTTTTACCATTACTGTAGTGTAATTTATTTTGGTAAATTCTCCTTGTATGCACTCTCCATTTTTAAAGATAAATAAGGAAAGAAAAAAGAACAAATGTGTAGGTATGTCCATTTGTTAAATAGGCTCTCTTCACCACTGATGGCAGTTATTTTATCTATGTATGTGTGTGTGTGTATATATATAGCACATAAGAATAAATGGCAACTGGCAAACAAACCAAGAATTCTCAAGTAAACAATGGAACAATAATGGCATATAAAGTTTTTCTCGATGCTTTAGAAGCTGTAGAGCAGTACATAGATTTCTTGAGGAAAAGCTAGAACTGCTCAAAAGATTTCTGATCTGGCTGTAAGTACGAGAAAACTGGCCAAAATTCTGTAGTGGATGTTTTGGTGATTGGGCAGGGCAGGATGCTACTTTGGGCTACCGTAGCCGGTCAAATTTCTGTGCTCTGCCGTATGAGAACACTTGGAGTCACGCCGATCACCGGAAGTGGAATGCCAGTCCAATTTTTTTTAACATTGTGTTAACCATCTATTCGTTTATAGTTATCTATGGTTCAAATATAATTTAGCCTTTTTACATATATATATATATATATATATATATATATATATAAATATATTATAAAGTGTATAAGTATATTTAAATATTTTTATATTTTAAGCTGTATAACTTTACCTATGTTTTGCAATTACATTTCAGTAATTTAATTGTAATATCTATGTATGCACCTACCTAATATATAGTACCTATGTACTGTATTTTGTAAATATTTAAAATTGTAATATAAATCTAAAAACAAATCTTGTAAATAAACAAGACAAGGAGAATTTTTATAAATAATTATAAGAGCAATTTGTTATATATTCTTACTTGTCCTATATCATGATAATTCTCTCAGAACTTCAGATGGGATTTAGAAAAGGGAGGAGGACAGTTGATAATTTACTTATTAAAAAAATACTGGTAGATAAATACTTGAAAGACAAAAGAGGAAAGTTATACATGGCTTTTGTGGATTTAGAGAAACCATACGATAGGATAGAGCTTCAATTGTTGTGGCATAAGTTGTTGACTAAAGGATTGAGTAAACAAATGGTGGACACCCTTAGAGAATTATATAAGGAAAATACTTTTTATATAAGAGTGGAGGAAGGGGTTGCAACAAGAGAAAGGCCTTAGACAAGGATGTAAGTTAAGTCCAGTCCTTAGATGATGTATCAATGGAAATTGGGAGAAATAATAACTATGCCAGTAATAATATTCAGATTCCAGGATTACTGTTTGCAGATGACCTAGTTATAGGTGCAATTACAGTGAATGGCTTAAAACAATCCTTGCAAGCATTAAATGATTACTGTAAAGAATGGAGTTTAAAAGTGAACCAGGATAAGATGCAGATTGTAGTGTTCAAAAAAAAGGGGGGGGGGGAATTGAGCAAGTATGAAAGATGGAAGAATGAGAATAAAAAAGAGTATAGGGTAGTGAGAGAATGTATTTATCTAGAAGTTAAAATTGACAGTGGTGGCAATTGGGAAAAACAAAAGAAATTTGCATTGGCAAAAGGAAAAGGAGCTTTATCAGGTATTAGAAGTTGCAAATACCTAATATAAATATTAGATGGTTTAGAAAAAGTGTATAAATATGGTGATTGCGGCAAAAATGCTATATGGGATAGAAGTATGGGTATTAGAAGGAGAATGGGAAGTCATAGATGAGGTGCATAAGAAATTTTGCAAAGAAATACTTGGATCAACAAATGCAACCATTAGGCAAGTAGCACAAATAGAGCTGGGTAGAGTGGCAAGCAAGGGAAAGATTATGGAAAGAGCATTGAAATTTTGGTATAGAATATTGAAATTGGAAGAAAGGAATTTGTTAAAACAGTGTTTAGTATATCAAGAGAAAAGTTTAAAGAACAAGGGATGGGTAGACTGTCTCAGAAATAACTTGGAAAGTAGTGGGTTAGGGGAAATGTGGAGAAGAAGAGAAAATAATGTGAATAACTTCTGGAAGTTGGCAAGGAAAAGTTTTGAGGATATAGAAATACAACAAATATTTAGTGAGATAATTGATAAGAGATCTCTAGTTTTCTATATACCAATGAAAGACTCATGGGGAAGGGAAAAGTACATATATATGACAAATAAAGAGGAGCGAGAAGGTATTGCATGGCTGAAAGCAGAAGTATGGAGATTAAAAGGCTTAAGGAAAGGTTTTCCACAAAATCAATGTTCTATATGTGGCAGAAATGAAGATATGGAACACATTTTATTTAAATGTAAGGGGACTGAAGTTTGGAGAAAAGAGTATATTAATAAGAAATGGTTTAAAATAGATAGAAATGTAGCAGTAGTTGAAATGTTTAAAAAAGACGGTAAGAAGATTGGATAATTCTTATACAAAGTGAAAAATAAATGGGTATGGACGGTAAATAGACAAAATTGTGTAATAAACTATTGTTAAATATGAGTATAACCAGTAAAGAGTCAGGGCTGAACACCGGTCATATTCAGCTGTATATAGCTTAGCATAAATAAAATAAAAATAAATATCATGGTACCTATGTACTTGTGAATGATTTTACAAGCTGAATAAAATATCTAGCAATATCTATTTAACCATTGCCATGAAAGTTGGTCATATATTTAATCTAATGTAATTAATTATATTTTGACAGTTAAAGAAACTAAGTCTCCATAAGATCCCAGCTCAGGAGACACCTGGAGAACTGAGAACCTTAACTCCAGAAGAGCTGGCAGAAGTCAGCTTAAAAGAACTGCAGTATAAAATCACAGCTCAGGAGTCTAGCTTGGCCAACATGAAACCAAAACTCTCAGCAATCCAGGAATATACAGAAAAGGTAAAGTATACATTCATTTTATGATGTTACTTTGGCTGTGTAATTATAGCACATTATAGCTATTCAACCACCCCCCTCCCCTATCTTTTTTTCTGAACCGTTTAGGAATTGATCATATTATAAGACATAATAGAAAACATCACATTGAGGTTATGTGATGTTGGGCTCTGGCAATGACATTAGCACATTTGCTCTTCAATATCTCTGATGAATTGGTTATTTCTTGTTCTTTGTTGCTTAGTCGGCCATTTGAGATTATTATGGAATTTATTTTTAGGTGTTAAAAAGTTAAATTTATTTATCTTTTATGCATTAAAAATCAAGAAAATATTTGTTATTCCATTCAAAAGACAAAAATGTTTTAATATTCTCTCTGGTGATGAATAGTTGACATGCCTATCAATCTGTTGGAAATTCTTTGTAGTTGCAGTGCACAACAAATGCCTTCTCTAAATTGTCCATTAGAAATCTCTGCCAATTGTCCCAGTATTGGGAAAAGGATCATTCTATGTCACATAATGTCACTTGCATATTTCATAAGAGGCACATTTCTACCACTTACACTCTTAATGGCCTTCTAGAACTTGGGCAACTTGTCTCATAATTTTAAATTCTATATTTTTTTCAAACACTGATTTGAATTTGTTTTTTAAAGTTTGCATTTTGAGTGAGTTAATTTTTGTTTCTACATTAATGATTTCTTTAACACTTTCTGTCAAGAGATATTTGTTGCCTCTAGTTTTTTAATGGAATTGCAGAAGAAATTCAAATTAGCAGCATTATATGCCATGGCATTTCTTAAACAACTGTCACTCAGCAGATTTTGAACAATTTCTGTTAATAAAGCATCATCTTTGTGCAATTCGGATAGATGGTAGTGCAATAAAAATTAAAACTACTGCAGGTAAAACTGTTCAAAGGATTTCTAAATATTGACCGTCTATTGCATATCGATCTATGAATTTATTTATTATAAGTGACAGAATTATATAACCTACTGAAATTGTAATCTGAATATCGTCGAGGCATACCTGCTAATCCTAAAAAGTGTTGAGGAAAAAATGTTAAATTGGTTTAAAACTAGCAAAATTTTCCACATGACACACCACTGCTGAAAGTCAAGTGCCTCAGTAACAGTTGGTGTTAGTAGTAATGGAGTTTATGTTCCTATAGAGATCAACTCTCTTAGGAGCTTTAACAAACGCTTGGATACCAATTTGTTGACATTGGGATACAGGGACTGAACGGTTTCATACACCCTATGTAGCACATGCACAACACAAGTCACATAAGTGCTTCTGCAGATTTTTTCATGTAAGATGCTGTGTCGGTAATAAAAATAAGCAATTCATCGTACTTAACAACATTTGACCATAATATATGCATACCTTCATTGAAGAGCCTAACAACATTACTGTGACTTCTTGCCAACATTTCTTTGCAAGCTAGCAAAAATATACAATTAGAAACTGTCTCATAATTTTTAAGAACACTGACCGCTACATTTCCCACTTTTTTTCCTGCTGAGCCTTGGGTTTCATCAATACTCACCCATAGAAAGCACCATAGGACAAAATCATGACTTGCAGATGCAAAACTTACAAAATTTAGCCAAGTATCTTCTCTTTCAAGGAATGGGTTTCTTTTACGTGCAAATAAACATTACACAGGACCAACCGCTTTACTTCCCTTCTGGAAGAAGTCATGCTAAAGATTTTTACTCCAAAAAACTCCATCACCCTCCACCAAGTTTATTTTAATTTTCTAAATGCTCGGGGGTGGTAAGTGAAAAAAATCTTCAAATCTTCAAAGAACAAGACATCACCCTGGCTCCAATAAACAGATTTTCTGTCATAAAATTACAAAATTCAAAAATAAAAGATGAAATTCCACCAGAAAATAATCAGGAATATATCAAATTAAAAGCACACAAATTGTGAAAAGTTCTGCATAGGACAAACCAAAAGAAGTTTAAAAATCAGATCCAAAGAGCACTTTAGAAACCTAAAATTGAAACAAGAAGATAAATCGGCAGTAGCATTTCACTTTTGGAAAAAAAAAAAAACACAATCTAGATCCAAATCCAAAATTGCTTAAAACCATGTCAGGCCACAATGAACTCACAACCTGGGAAAACATTCTCATATGGAAAAACATAGATCGCCTAATAAACTTTGAAATCCCGCCAGTAGACAGCTTAGTTAAGAAGTTCATCATTTTGCCACCAGAGAAGAGAGTACAAGCAAATGCAGCCAGCAATGGCAGTTGGACCCTGAGGTTGAAAATGAAAGCATAGGCTTTCGAAACTAGTCCCTCATAATAACAATGTAGGTGACGTAGTGTTAAAAAACCAACTCAAAAAAGTAATATAACATATAATTTGACCGTCACTGTTACTAAATTGCTCCAAACATCAATCATACACTATGAATGTTGCTGTACCTACCATTGAGGAAAAGTGTACACAGTCTGAGGCAGGATATTCCAGTTCAGATGTTTGCCTAAAGTTCACCAAGTAACTCATGACTCTCAGGGATCTACCTGAAATATGCAGTATGGTGCAGCATTGAGGGTAAGCTATTGTCACAGCTGAATCAAGTGTTGGAAATAAAGTGGCAGGATGCAAGCATTGTGGTAGATCTTTGTCCAGTGACATGTTGGTTACCACTCTCTCCCTACAACTCTACTCTTAAGTTTTTGTGACTGATTACACACATGGTTCAGATGAGTCAAGTTGGAAGAGCCTGGTCTTGGGCTTTCACAATACTTTCAAAATCATGGAAAACATTACACAAAAAAGGCCTCGTTTTCTGTAATCTTTTACATAATTTACCCATTGCATATATCACAAGAACTTTAGTAATGAAAAAGGCTATTCATAATATAACTTCTACATTTTTAATTTTTAATAAATGTAGAAGCTGCATATTTCTGTGTTACTCTCTTACTGTTTATTTAGATACATGAATATATTAGAATTTCTTATGTGTACATTTCAGACAACAGTGGACCTATGCAATTCTGGTGAGGCAGCTTGGTACCTAGTAAAACTTATATGTTTTTGCTTTATGTTAATAGGAGAATATCTATTTACAACGGGTGGCAGATCTAGAACAAGCTACCCAGCGACGCAATGAGATGAAAAAGAACTTTGAGATGGCTCGCAAGAATCGTTACAATGAGTTCATGCGTGGCTTTTCCACCATCACACACAAGCTGAAAGAGATGTACCAGATGATCACACTTGGTGGTGATGCAGAATTGGAACTGGTAGACAGTCTGGATCCTTTCACTGAGGGCATCAACTTCAGGTTCCTTAAAAACTATCTTGTTAAGCATTATAAAATTAAGCACTTCACAAGGGACATGCAATGAACTTCATCTTAAGAGCGTGAGAGAATTCTAACAAATCAAAGGAAACAATGTTTACTTTCTCTATATGTACTATGTACATAGTGTATAGAGAAGGTATTACATTGTACCCAAAAATTTGATACCGAGATTTCACTGGAAATACATGTTTTGAGACCACCTGAATCCAAAAATAGCATTTTTAGAAAAATGTCCATGTTTGTGTCTGTGTGTATGTATGTGTGTGTGTCTGTGGGCAGCATAGCTCAAAAATGAAAAGGCCGTTAAATACCAAACTTGGTATTTAAATTCAGTATCTTCCAAGGATACGACACGATTTTCAAGAAAATCCCCTCACCCCCAACTACCCTTCACATGGAACAATTTTCGAAAATATTGATTTTCTAAAAAAACTGCTCTAACGATTTTGATTAAAATATCATATATTAAAGATATATACTTGACAAATAATATGTATATCTTGAATTTTCTGGGAATAGCTCTGAAGACTACTTTATTCTGGATGAACTTTACAGAATTTTTTATAACTGGTAAACCGTAAGAGATAGACAAAAACTTACCACACAAAAAATGTAGAGCACATTAAAATACACAATTTATGTTATATACATTTTTTCGTGGAGTTGATCGTTTTTTGATAGTCCTTGTTTTTTGTTTCATCCTTAAAAAACTTATACTTTTCTCATACAGGAATTTGTCAACTCCTGTCCTACAAACAAAGGAACTTAATTCACATAGCAACCATCTTTTGCTATCACTTTAACCTATGTTGCTCCCTTATTTCGCTTCTACTTACAGAGAAGCAAGTGATAAGACTATTTCTGCTAATTTTTTCTCACTTAGCATGAAGTAAATAGAAGCATAAACTTTTTAACAAAAATTTGTTGCAGAGATATAAAGAAGGTCATGTGAATGGATTACATCAGATTTTTTTTTCTCGTGAGTTGATCATGTGTGTGTTTTCTCTCTCTCTCTCTCTCTCTCTCTCTCTCTCTCTCTCTCTCTCTCTCTCTCTCTCTCTCTCTCTCTCTCTCTTTTTTTCTCTTTTTTTTTAGATATTCCTTCCTTTTTGTTTCAGCTTTAAAACCCGATAATTTTCTCATACAGGAATTTGTCAAGTAGTGTCCATACAAACAAAGGAACTTCAATCACATATCAACCAGCTTTTGACTATCCTTTTAACCTATGGTACTCACTTGTTTCGCTTCTACTTACAAGGAAGCAAGTAATAAGACTATTTCTGCTATTTTTTTCTCGATTAGCATGAAGTAAATAGATGCATAAGACTTTTAACAATAATTTGTTGCAGATATGTAGAGAAAGTCATGTGAATGGAACACATCAGCTTTTTTATGTCATAATCACATGACTTCCTGTACCCATTCATAAACTCTTATATGTTTAAAGAATTCATATAAAAAGTTATTCTTTTTATCTCATTACAATACTGATTATACATTTTCTACTAAAATAATCTCAAATTAAGCATTATGTAAAACAAAATTAAACTGTTTTAGACAGTTTTATTTTGCTATTGAATCTGTGTGGTATAACCTAAGAATATGTTAGATGCTTTATATAAGCCACATGATAATTCAACCAGAAAAAACTAACCATGCAACAGCAAATATTTCAAAAACAGTTAAGCTACAGAAAAAATTATTATTTGGTATAAGTAGAATATAGCTCTACACTTTTTAGAGTAAGATTTTTGACTGTCACCAGTTATGGTGGCTATTCATAAAAGAACCAAAATATACATATTATGAAGGTATCTAAACATTTGGTATTTCACAATTACTAGAGACTATGAGAAAACAAATATTTCCCTCCATAGTGTAGTGATCTGTAGTACCCAAGGTTGTGAGTTCAATCTCACAGAGGATGACAGTTTTGGGGTGTATAAATCCTTAGCATGGCTTTCTTGCTTCAGAAGGGAAGTAAAGCTGTTGGTCCTGTATAAAGTTTATTTGCACATAAAAACACATTATGAGAAGGTCCCTGGGCAAAATGCCACCATTTCACTTCAATGATTTTGTGCTTTGGTGCCATCAGTGGTGACAAACTGATCTCTCTTCACCATGTGCATATATTGGTGAAGTAATAACTTTGAAATTCCATCCGATCTAAGAAAGCACCACTAGGTATACTAAAATGCGCTGACATGGTGTGATAGCAATTTAATACATTATGCTATTCAGAAAGTCAACTGTGTTAATGACATTTTTTCAAAAACTTTTCCAAACACAGAATTGAATACTTTCTAAAAAACAAAACAAACAAAAAACTATGATAATAATTGTTTTATATTAAAATCAGAGGCACTATTAACAGTGAAGTATTTATCATCTTATTTACACTCACCTTCACTTAATATAGATGAGAAACATTAAAACGTCTTCAAGAACATTCGTTCTCGTTTTCAGAGTTTGGTGATAGTGCTTGTTTTCTGCTTCCTCCTCTTCCTGTTGTTTCTAATCCTGTTACCATCTGGTGTTGGGGATGCAACAAATTTTAACAGTTCATTCAATGGTGGCATTTCAAAACGTATTACATAATTGTTTTTTATTATGTGTATTTTCTCCCAGATGTCTATTCTATTGGTGATGCTAATTCTTTTAACAATTCTATATTTTGCCCAATGTTATGATTTTCTGTCCAAAAATGATGTGTGTCTATTTGCTTTAGTTTTACGTTTCTCTGGTGTTCCCTTAATATGATTTCCAAGCTTTTCTTCGTTTTGTCAATTTAATATTTCTCACAATCTTCACAACTGATTTGGTAGATCCTGGATTTTAATGTGCTCTGAAATGCATTTTTAGGAGGTTTGTTTAAAATGTTCTTCAGGCTGAATTTTTTTTTGTGGAGCTGGTCTTATGTTGAATTTGTTTGAGATTCATTCAAATTTTCTAAAGGCCCAAGGGTGGTAGGTGAATTTTTTGTATTTCCAGTTTGTGTTTGATAGTGGTGTTAATATTGTAGCTAGTGAAATTTCCTCAAGTTTTTCATTTATCATGAGACTATGACACAGAATTTAACCTTGAAGCAATCTAGGCAACTAAAAATAAAACTATACTGCCCTAAAACAGTTTTAAAAATCATAAAATAATATTGTTTGGCATGTAAAAGCCAAAGTAATGTAGGTGAAAAAATTGCAACATGACGTCATCACTTCACATTATGCACGAAAACTTATTAAAATGGCATGTTTAACGAAAGTGACAGCCAAGGTCATGTAATAAATATAACTTGTCATATGTATAAAATAGCAAAGAATTGGTGTTTATGAAAGTATGTTAAGCATATAAAACTTAAATAAACATATAATATGGGAGGAGAAGTAGGAGAACAAAAGAGATCATGATATACCCGATGCTGTAATTTGTTTAAGAATGTAACAAAGGAGAAGAACAAAACTTTCAAATTTATTAATTTTAATTACTAGGAGCATATAAAAATGTGTATTGTATATGTATTTCACGAAAAGTGGGAACAAGGAAATCTGTCGCCTCCATGGTGATGTGCAGATTACAATGCTTATAAACAATGATCTTCAATTTTATAATTTTGAATACTGGAAGTGGTACACTGTGAAGCTAGCAATTAGTTTTTAATTGGTAGTCGAATATACACACATGTGCTTCACAAAAACTTACTTTTACGCAGAACTAGTTTCGCATGCGTGTTACATGCATTGTCTCCTGCTTTCGAAAGCAGTAGACAATGCATGTAACACGCATGCGAAACTAGTTCTGCGTAAAAGTAAGTTTTTGTGAAGCACATGTGTGTATATTCGACTACCAATTAAAAACTAATGATCTTCAACTTTATGATAGAAGTGAAAAGTAAAGTTCCGGTACACAGTCTCTGAATAGTGAAGACGTAGCTACAGATAAAATTAGAAATATTTTATATTCTAATAATTAAATAAAAAATAATTAAAATATTTCCCGAATTAAATTTGTTTATTAAAAAACTAGATATCCTTAAAAACGACAAACATTTCATTACCAACCCTATAAGTTCATCTCAGAAATTGAGATTAATATTATAGTAATTGTATATAAAATCATATATTGTATTAACTCTCATCAATAATTTATGTAAGTGCATACCATAAAGCAGTTATTGGACACAATTTTCTGTAAAAGAAATCAGTTCAAGTCACATGCCTTGGTACACCATGTTGTTATAACAATTTCCACAAATAAAGGTTTTAAATACCAAATTACTTATAAATTCATTCTCTCCTAAAAGAGCCTACAACAAACCAAGCATGGGGATTGAGATTCTTATACCCACCGACAATAGCAATTACTCGATGTGAACTTGGGTCATTAAAAAAAAAAACTTTGCTGCAGCGAAGAAGCTTAAAACTGTCTCAACAATTGGTTCAGCGCTAAACAGAAATTCCAGTTCCTCCAACTGTAAGCATAACCAATGTTACAGATCAGTGGCAAATTCAAACTTATAAAACACATCTCAGCATAATTACTCCTCCGAGGGTCCAGGACGGTGGAGTTCCAGAGACATACAGCAGCCCAGTACACTCCGATCTACAAGCTACACCGATAGCGAAGTTGAGGTAACTGGCAGAAACAAAAGTACCACAAAACAAATTTAGTCTGAAGAACATTCTAAACAAACCTTTAAAAATACAGTTCAGGTCATATTAAAATCCAGTATCTATCAGGTTAATTCTGAAGAAGATTGTGAAAAATATTATATTGGTAAAACGAAGAGAAACTTGGAAATCAGATTAAGGGAACACCAGAGAAACATAAATCTAAAGCAAATAGACAAATCTGTTGTGTGCACCATTTTTGGACAGAAAATCACAACATTGGGCAAAATATAAAATTGTTAAAACTCCAGCATTACCAATAAAATTGGACATCTGGGGGAAAATACACATAACAAAAAAAAAACAGCAATTACATAATAAATTTTGAAATGCTGCCATTGAATGAAGTGTTAAAACTTTGCATCCCCAACACCAGATGGCAACAAGATTGGAAACAACAGCAAGAGGAGTAGGAAGGAGAAAAGGAATGTCAGTCACCAAACTGCTGAAAACTAGGACAAATGTTCTGAAAACATTTCAATGTTTTTCTACTATATTAAGTGAAGGTGAGTGTAAATAAGTGTGACTCAGCATAACTCCAAGGAATTCTATATCTTATTATTAAAGCCCATTTGTTTTAGCTCCACTGAAGTTACATCGAGTTCCCTGGTAAGTACCATGCATCTGCATACAGACTGCTCATATGTGTGCTCTCAGCATTATCTATTTTTCTGGTGGGTTTCTCATTCCAAAATTCCATGTTACATACTCCTGAATAATTGATTGTGCACTATAATGAGTACCAACCTTATAAGCAGTATCCATCTGCATTAAGCTATTCCTGACATACCCCATAATCACATAGTGATAATTCATGAACACAGTCACACTGTATGGTTTCATTTTAAAAGTTAAGCAGCTCTACTTTTCAGGGAAATATTATAGGTATAGGAAACACCCACTTAGTATACAGCACTTCATTGGAAAGCATTCAAATGTTGCACAATTTTATATGAAGATAGATTAGTATTTTATTATCATTTATTTTCTTAATTGATTATTATGGGAGGATAAGCCATTTTTCACTTTTACTTAACCATTCTCCTCACAAACTGATTCACCCTAAATTTATTAATCTGATATCTATCAGTTTCTCTTCATAGAAATGGAATACCAGAATATTTCTTCTGAAATTGATTACATACCTGTCTACATGTCTTTATTCAGGTGTGAATGTTTGGTAGCTATTTCAGTGAGCTAATAAGAAAAATGCTGTTTTCACACAACAGATGACATGAATAAACTTTCCACTTCTTATACACACAATGAACAAACTGTCTTTACAGCTTGAACTGAAGGCAGCGGCTGACAGTATAACACAGTTGATAAGCACAGCCTTGAGTAAGACATTCACCACTAGTGTACTGCAGAAAAACACAGCAGCCACTACAATGAAAGCAAGTTACATACATATGTGATCTATGGCCCCACTATAGATGTAATGCATGGTACATAGCAAGGGGTTCAATGCCAGTCTTCATGTCTTCATTCAACATAAAAGTGTTGTAACTATCTTGTAAAACATTTTATTTACTAAAATCTGAAACTAAGTAGATAAATAAAATGTAAATACCGTGTTATTTATGGACACTTTAACTACTGTGTTTCTCAGCATCATTCTAAATTGGGCATGAAAGAGCGCTTAATTTTGCTCAGAGGCCCCTCTAGCAGGCTTGAGGTTCTTTTACGTGCCGTAAATTTACGACATGGGACCAAAAGCTTTACTTCCCTTCTAAGGATTTTTACACCTGAAAAAATCCATTGTTCTTCACCAGGTTTGAACCTGCTACCTTGGGTGTATGAAAACTAATTAGACAATTTCTCCTGTTGAGAGATACATGCATAATGCACATATTGCCATTCATTATTTGTAAAATAGATTACAAGGTTTTCTGTACAAAATATTTGACTAGAAATTCTAAATCATTAGAAAATGGTATTTGGTAAATGTATATAGTGATGCTTTATTGCATTTAACTACATTTTCTAAAAATATTTCAGTTTTTCTTGTGCCTCCAGAACTAAGTGATCTAGTCACTAGCACTTTCTTTTTGGTGTTGAGAGATTTGTGTGATCATTTAACTATTACAAGAAGTCAGTCCTTTTTATGTGTACTCTGTTATGTTCCTATCAGCAGCATTTTCCCTGTGTCCTTATTAGCAATGGTTTAACTTGTATACTGTTTGTTGTTGGGTTTCTTGGTTTTCTTTAACTTTATTCATTAGATCACACACATTCACACTCTCATTCACATTTCCAGACTCTGGGGAGATGGGGAGTAATATGAGCTAGAGAAAATCCCTACTCTCAGGTGGGAATCAAACCCAGGACCCCTCCGGCAGCAGGCAGGTACTATGCTGACTGAGCTACGATGCCAGCTAATGTCAATTATATAGGGGATGTTTCAGTGCAAATACTGTATTGATAAACGCAAATTATGGAAAGATTAAGCCACAGTGTTTTGGGGATTCTGGAAATGCATTCTGGCAATCAGAATCGCCCTAGGTCACTATGTTCTTCAAGATTAATTTATACCTTGAATGTTTTGAAGTAATGTGCGGTCCAGAAAACTACCAGGAACCCAATAGTGAAGCGGTTGCTAACATCAAAGATGGGAGCATTCACTATTGTCCTCATGTAGGTAACATGTAAGTTAACATGACAATGCACAGCAAGTAAGCATACATTGTAAATCACACTGTGATGTGTTCCATTCACATGACTTTCTCTACATCTTTGCAAAAAATTATTGTTAAAAAGCTTATGCTTCTATTTACTTCATTTTAACCGAGAAAAAAATAGCAGAAATAGTCTTATTATTTGCTTCCTTGTAAGTAGAAGGGAAATAAGGGAGTACTATAGGCTAAACTGATAACCAAAAGCTGGTTGCTATGTGACTGAAGTTTGTTTGTTTGTATGGACAGGAGTTGACAAATTCCTGTATGAGAAAAGTTTTTCATTGCTGAAACCAAAACCAAGGAATATGTCAAAAACAATGAACTCCACAAAAAAAAATGTGTATAACATAAATTGTGTGTTTTAATGTGCTCGACATTTTTTGTGTGTTAAGTTTTTGCCCATCTCTTACAGTTTAGCAGTTATGCAAAATTCCGTAAAAGTCATCCAGAATAAAGTAGTCTTCAGAGGCTATTCCCAGAAAATTCAAGATATACATTTTATTTGTCAGGTAAATATCTTTAATATTTGACATTTTAATCAAAATCCTTAGAGCCATTTCTGAGAAAATCAAAATTTTCGAAAAAAGTTCCATGTAAAGGGTAGTTGGGAGTGGGAGAATTTTCTTGAAAATCTTTGTGTTGCATCCTTGGAAGATACCAAACGTAAATACCAAGTTTGGTATTTAACGGTCTTTTCGTTTTTGAGCTACGCTGTCCACACACACGCACACACACACACACACACACACACACACACACACACACACAAAACCCGCATGTACTTTTTGTAAAAATGTTTTTTTTTTTTTTGGGTTCAGGGGGACCCAAAACATGTATTTCTGGTGAAATCTCAGTATCAAAATTTTGGTTGGAATGCAATACCTTCTCTATACACTATGTACATAGTACATGTAGAGAAAGTAAAAAACTAACTCAGATTACATGCAACAACATATCAATGCTGAACTGTTACATAGTGCCATTTAGAAACATAGGTAATAGTTCTGCATCAACTATTTGAGTTACAATCTGAATCCACTTCTATGTACATACCCTTGTGCATATATTTATTTATATTTTTAAATTATTTATACATGATCTTGCTGTGAGTACATTTATGTCACCTTAACCCACCGCTACAGGGTTCCTGCATAAACACATGGCTCAGAAAACTAGGGTTGAAATGACTTGCTTGTTTTAGAACTCCTAAAGCATTAACATAGCCCTAGAGCTGCTGCTCAATGATGGAAAACTATTATCCTACTTTTTCTTCTTGGCTTCATCTTCACCCCCCTAGAAGAAAAAGGTTTATGTTTATAGCTAAGGTACACAGAGAACTTAAATGGCTAGTACTGAATGGGTTAAGAAAATTAAAGCTTACTATGTTTTGCAATTAAAGTCAGAAAGTATCCTGAATTTGCAATTTAATTTTGGTCAATATCAAGAACTGCAGTGCTACATTGTGTTCTAATGCTGAGACTATTATGTTTTAGTGTACGACCTCCGAAAAAGACATGGAAGTTGATATCGAATTTATCTGGTGGTGAGAAGACACTGTCGTCCCTTGCACTTGTGTTTGCACTTCACTACTACAAACCCACACCTTTGTATGTTATGGATGAAATAGATGCAGCTCTGGACTTCAAGAATGTCTCAATAGTGGGACATTACATCAAGGTTCTTTCAGTTATTCTGGCTTTGTAGTAATAATGTTAATTGTATAATAATAGTTTTGTTTGTGATTAAGCACAATACAGGCTATAGACATCATACAAAAAGGCATGACACAAAAAATCTTATGTGAAACATTCATATGACTTTCTCTACTTATTCTGTAACAAATAATCTTATAAAAGCTTATTTTTCTTCTACTTCGTGCTAATCAAGATAAAATTGAAACAAATAACAAAGAATATCTCGAAAGTGATTAACTCTACAAATAATGTCCATAACATAAATTGTATGTTTTACATTTTTGTGCAGTAAGTTTCTATCTCTTACAGTTTACTAAGTATACAAAGTCATCCAGAATGAAGAAGTCTTCAGAGGCTGTTCCTAGAAAGCATACATTTTATTTGTCATGTAAATATCTTTAACCCTTTTAGTGCCACAAGCCGATCAGATCCGCTTATGAAACTAGCTGGAAAAAGCCTGATGCCTGCCACGCCATCTTGACATAAAGTAGCACAGAATTTTAAGTGAGAATTAGCTACTGTAAAAAATTATGTAAACCACCTGTTTAATAGTTACAATGATGGAAACTTTTCAAGCATAAATCCGGGGAATATCTTGTTTCTTTATAGTAATAGTATGTATATATTAATTTTATATGAAGTATAATATGTTTCTCTTCTCTCTCTCTTTTTTTCCAGAAAATAAATTAAAAACTCTGTAACTAAAAGTACACTCAGAAGTATTACAGCTATATCAAATGAATTAGTGATGTTTTGTAAACAGAGAGACAGGCATTAGAATTCAAAATAGTTTGAGTTTTTTAAATTTGGCTATAAGTAACGCAGTTGCAAACGGTAACTAGTTACATTTGGTTGGGTACTCACCAATAAATCACCCTGGTAACAAATTTAACAAAGGAATGACTGCAGGTATGGCAAATAGAAACTGAGGTGTAACCAAACTAATAGAACATAAGCGGCTTGGAAAATTAGTACACAGATTTACATTATACACTTATAAAAACTATAAGTGACTCCACATCTGGTATGTAATCCTTTATCTATCTGGCGCACACATAGTTATTGAGTGATGTCATTGTTGATGTGAATGTCACACAACATACTGTCTTTCCTTTTTCCAGGTAATAACCTCACATTGCAAACTTGTATGTGGGCACTATTCTTGGCAATTAGAACTTAATAGGTGCTATTTCTTGTAGGCAGACATTCTTTGCTTATGGAATCTACAATGGAACAAAATTCTAATTGCTCATTTTTTTTCTAATGCTATTTTCTAGGTATAAGAAATATGTATCTCCAGTCAGGTTGATGAAACTACATTTTTCATAGTGAAGAACCAGGGAATGTGTTGGGTATAATGTCACCATTATCAGTATCAGACATTAAATTATCAATATTAACATTGCATTGTTCGAAGTAAAGCAACAACTTCTTGTCGTCAACACTAGCTGTAAAAATTTCATGGAAACTGCTTGCCATTTTACAGTCAAAGTGTACAATATTAAATCATAAACTGAGGGGCTGTTTACTATTGCAAAACTCAATGAACCAGTCGAAGGAGAAAGGAGATTCTTTTCAAGCGTGAAAATTCTACCAATACAGGTTGTCACAACAATAGTTTTAGCATGATGATTTTTGCAGGCTGGCATGATTGGCTCTGGTGCTCTTCGGGATGGACTTTCAAAGCAGATCTGCTGGTCTTTGGCACTTTAAAAGGTGGGGTCACTAAAGAGCCTTGCATTCACATCAAGTTTGGTATTTAACCAACTTTTTGTTTTTGAGTTACTATCCAGACAGATATGCCTCTTTCTAAAAAATGCTCAGGGGTTCTCAAAACATGTTCTTTTGCTTCAATCTCAATATCAAATTTTTGGGTGGATTACAATACTTTTTCTATGCACATACATGCTAGAGAAAGTAATAAAAGGATTGTCTTCTAAGTAAGGAACAGAGTTTAGTTGCATAAAAATAAATAAAAAGTTAATTTGTTTATATGTATGCAATAAAAATTGAGTATATATTTATCAAAAAGATGAAAAGCTTTATTAAAAACAAAAAGTATTATCTTCCATAATAAAACAGATGTTCTAAAAACTGTTTTAATAATTTACCAGCAATGAATTAATGACATATGTATGATTTTTGAAAATTCTTTGGAGTTGCATTACACAATAAACATCATCTTCAAATTTTCCAGTAGAAATCTCTACCAATTGTGAGGGACCATTGCCCAAATTGGGGGAATGATCAGTCTTTTACGTGAAATCACACATAGAAATTTCATTTAAGTATGTCAATAGCATTTACACTCTTAATCTGTCCTTGATGTCCTTTCTGCGTTCTTCACTTTAAGTAGAGGAACATCTGCCAAATTAAAGGATCTCAATAAATCTGAATAAAGTACTCAATACTCAAATGGTCTTGAATATGAGCTGAAGGGTTCTGTTTCACTTAAAAGCTTTTTCTTTGCAGTAGAATAAGAAGCTGCAATGAATGTTTAGTCGCCCTCTGTGATGTAATGGTTACCATGCTAACTTCATATACCCAAGGTCACAGGTTCAAGCCTGACGGAGGACAATGGATTTTTTCGGGTGTAAAAATCCTTAGCATGGCTTCCTTCGGAAGGGAAGTAAAGCCATTTGTCCCGTGTCATAGATTTACGGCACGTAAAAGAACCTCAAGCCTGATAGAGAGGCCTCTGAGCAAAATTAAGCGGTCTCTCATGCCCAATTTAGAATGGGATGCTGAGAACCATAGTTAAAGAGCGTCCATAAATAACACTCCATTTACATTTGCAATGAATGTTTGTTGCTAGAAAATGCTGCATTACTCAGGAGAATTTCTAGCTATTGATATATGTCCATTTGTACATTACCGCAAAATTTCTTAATGAAGAACCTTCCCCAGCTCTAGCTATTATTCCATCTGATGGTGTTTTGTAAAGGTTCAGATTTTCGTTCTTGTAGTTTAAAAAGCAGGTAACGGTTATATAAAGAGTGAACTATTTAAGTTGAGACTGTACATCTCTAAAACTAAATTTTGTAGAAAGGAAAGTCCATTAAACACCAAAACTGATGCATAACTTCATCTTCCAAGGATGCAACACGAAGATTTTTCCCACCCCAAACTACCGTTTACATAGAAATATTTTGAAAATGTATTTTCCCAAAAATGGCTTTAATGATTGAACACCATATGTTTAAGACATTTTTATGGCAAATGAAAAGTGTACCCTGACTTTTCTGGGCATACTCCCTGAAGTCCCCTTCATTCTGGATGGCTTTAGCATAATTGGTAAAAAGTAGTCCCCTGAACTTGCAATACACCATTCCCAACATTTTTTTCCATTTTTGAAAAGCCTCCTGGAACACACTTGCTGGAATGGCACACAAGTCTCCTGTCACTCTGTGGTTTGGAAATGACATCCTTTTCAATGTAGTATACAGTTTTGGAAACAAAAAGGCCTGCTAGGTCCTGAGAATAATGCAGATGGTAGGGTACAACAAGAGTGATATTTTGTCAGACAGCAGTGAACAAGGGGCAATGCACAAGCCAGCTCATTTTATGATAAAACATCCAAGTCTGGTTTTCACAATTCGGGCCCATTCCTACTCACACAATGCCCTTCAAACGTGCTATAATTCCCAGCTACATTTAACCATATTGTACAAATTCCTGAAGACAATGCCTTTGCAGTCAAAAAACAACCATCGTCACCTGATTCATGCATGCTATTTTGGATGAAGAGACTTTTTGCCAACCCACTGCACCTTTCAGATATTCAAACAAGGAATTTAAAACAGTGAGATGTCAATAATTATTAAATAATGACTGCACCTTTGTTTCAACATCATAGACATAAACCCACGTCTCATCTCTTGTCATGATGTTCTTAAGGAATGTTTCATTGCTATTTGCAGTGGCAAGCAGTTTGTAGTTGATTTCAACATAGTTCTGTTTTTGATCGTCACTCTACAAATGCAGTATGAATTTTGCGTGATGCCCACTTCCTCAATAACTTTTCAAATAGTCCAATGAATGTTTCCATAAATCAAACACAAATTCTCTCAACAAAGTGGTCACCTGTTGATGTAGAAGAACGTCCAGGCCTCATTGACCAACACTCTGTCTTGTTCAAAACCTTAAACCACTCATAACACTGCATGAAACTTGTGCAGTCTTCCCCTTATGTTTGGTTAAGTACTTGAAATATCTTTGCAAACATTTTGCCAAGTTTGTAGCAAAATTTCACATACACATACATCTTCTTCAAGCCCTTTAATTTTCACTTAGTAATCCAAAGCTTGTGCTCATACTCAGCAACTAATGTTAACCCTTATTTTACTGACCTAAGCCGAAATGAGTTTGCTATCTAAACCTGCCACTAGATGTGCTCAGTAGCTACAGCATACATCTATGCTGATTGAAATGCTATTTCTACAGTTCAGTCTTTATTTGAACACACCTCGTAAAAAGGTGGAAGTACATAATTACCATGTATCAGCATTAGTGGTATTGTTCGAAGATATAATCAAAAAATATTTATTTAGTATCTTCATGTTCATATGAGCAACCTTAGCATGTTTGGTGTGTGTCCATTTACAATACAGTTGTCTTGTTTTCAGGAACGCACAAAGAATGCTCAATTCATCATAATATCACTGCGCTCAAATATGTTTGAGCTGGCAGATCGACTGGTTGGAATATATAAGGTATTCAACTGTACAAATTCTATTACAGTGAATCCTCGTAAGTATGGTGTTCCAAGTACAACCACCAACCTGTTACAGGTAGGATTTACTTACTTATGTTGAAACTTAGATATAATCTTTTTATATAAGACAACTTTTTTAAAATTCTTACTTAACCTTCTGTATACCAGGTTTATAATGTATGTGGATTACCAATTGGAATGTAACCGTACATGAACTAAAATATATGTTGCATAATCTCTACAAGAAATTCAAAATCTTTTAGGACAAAATAGAACAATTTAAAGCATTTCTGTGCCAAAGAGGACATGAACAGGATTTGCATACTGAATAATTTTACTTTCAGAATGTTCCTTAAAAACAAAACATAAACAGTGATCACAATTTTTCAGGGTTTCTGTCATTTTTTCTTAAACATATAAGCATCTTCCAATGCTACATCTTGTTTCCACTCTTTCCTAAGAGTCTTCTGCATATTCAGCTCCCATTAGGTCCTTATTGCAGCAAGTTTGTGATGATAAACCGATTTTATTAGTCTGACCTTGACATAAAGTTTTATGAGCTCTTGTCCCAATTACAGGAGGTATTTCTTTCATCTATCAGATAACTTAATATTCAGAATTTTTGATTTTCCAAATTACAGATGCTTTAACTCCTGCAATGCCTATAACCCATATAAATGAATCACCCAAATCAAAATCACCCAAAAATGTATGTACACTCATCACTTCCGAATGACTGCACCAAATTGAACAATTCTTTTTTTGTTGCTGTCTTCGTTATTGTCACGGCAAGGTTTATGTAAAAGAAAAAGTTTAAAAGTCCTACAGGAAAGTTTTCAAAGTCTCATAATATGAATCAGCATAGTGCCAAGGGAACACAATTGGTTAAAAGCCGCCAGATGTGGTACCACAGTTATTTGTTGCTTAATTGCAGCAGTGGTACTGTATTTTTCCTCCCCATTCAGTGTTTAGGTAACGCACCAGTTTGAGATAATGATGCAACACAACAGTGAAATTCAAATACATTTTTATGTATTAACTGCCCTTTCCTTACTCCTATCGTTTAAAATAAAGAAGCAAAGAAGCTTTCCTGACAATGAACACCTAGTGTACGTACTTATTTATTTGCCGCTAGAAGGCCATAGTATTGCTCTGTTCTTCCCCGTTCAGTGTTAAGGTATTGCACTTGGTTATGAATTCAGTGGCGCAAGATAACAGTAAAAATCAAATATATATTTCCTATGTATTAACTATTGTTCCCGTATTCACATCGTTTAAATAAATAAAAATGTACTTTTTTCATGTTTAAGTATTTTTTTGTTGTAATTCTTTAAAATGGACAGGTTATAAACTATGCACATAACAATAATCCTTCTTGGAATCTGAAAATGGTGGAGAAATGATGGGACCCGGATAGTAAACCGTTTTAGGTTTAATTTCCTATTGCAGATGTTGGTTATTTGAGGTTATGTACTTGAGGTAGCTAAAGGCAATTTCATCAGAACTTGCAGATACTCCCATTACAGTCACACTGCAATTGCAGTGCTCTTAATACATTTGATCAAGTAATATTTTGGGTTAAATGGAGAAATTTAATACACAAAGCTATTATCAAATAAAAACTTATCAATTTCCCAACCAGATCTACTTGCTATTTAGTTATGTCATTTTTAGCCATAAAATGGATGTTTTGACACAGAAGTAAAGAAAGAAAGAGATTCAGAAGAAGCATGAAGTTACTTTGTGACTTTATCCTTAATGTAATTCATTACCTATTTCAGCATTTACCCGCCACACTATGGAAGCACTGTTATTACTGTTATTATGCCTACGGCATCCTTTGTTTACCCACGCTGTTAACTGCATAAGTCTTCCTTTCCACACTACTTTATGGGTGCACTGACTTCCTCCTTTTCACAGTACCAACTATATAATATGTGCTACATTATGCAGATCATTGCACTTTTCAGATGCATGTGCATTATTAGACATTGGCAATAGGAACATTTTTCTGAATTATTCCTGATACATGTTGGACTTTGTGACAGTGATGTGTTTAACAATTGAAAATTAGTTGAGTCGATTTTGTAACACTACATCACTTATTTTTTATTTCGGAAAACATGTTTCTGAAGCCATGTGCTTCCATTGTCAATTCCTTTGGTCGACTGCCGGCATTACTTGCTGTGGTGGTTGTCTCTGTCCCCAGTGATGGTTTGATGAATCTCTGAATCAGTACATCAAATACAAATAGACACATAAAATTCAAATGGATGGAAAAATCTACAGTTTCAAACCACTTCTGGACCACCAATTACATCATCACATCGAACATTACACTTTTCAAATGCTGCAAAGAGCTGGAGCGGGATATTTGGAAAAAGATTTTAATCATGAAACATAAACACTGCTTACTGAATTTTGAATTGCTGCCACTGAATCCGTTATAGAAGTACATCACTCCATCACTACATGCCAACAACAGCAGCCAGTTGGGAGCAAATTGTAATTCTCAAAACTGATCAGACAACAAAACAATTTAAGTGATGAAAGTTTTTCTATTCTGACTCAAACCTTCTGTTAGACGAAGTATGTTTACATGCATAAACTGTGACTTGTTATTGTTCAAATGTAAAACTCAGAAGTCTGTTTCAAAATTGAATACCATTTCACTGCTGCAAACTGTACACATTCATGATTTTGACTCCCTTGCTTTTTCAACCGGCTACATGAATGTTTTGTACCACCTGTGAAACATGGAAGTTCACTGTTTAAACTTTTATAAAACAAGATTGAAATCATATTTCACAGTCAATTCACTTGAAACCAGAGGGGTGTAATAGAGCAATTAAACAAACTCCTATGCTGTATTTATTTCTCACACTAGCAAGGATCATGACAATTAAGAGTAAAAACATAGGTTACACTCAAACTTCACTCTTAAAATAAAATTTACTTCGGGCATGTTTTGGTGGCAGTTGCCACCATTTTCAACTGAGATTCACTGATGAACTTGTGGTACCAGCCTGTTGAGGTCTCTCTTCTGGATAGATGAATTTTGAGATGAGTCTGTTTGTTTGTTGTATGTCAAAATTTATGACTGGTTTTGTTTTTTAAAAGTAATAGATTTTCCCAAACTGTTAATCCAATTGGATTCTGCACTAATTTAGATAACTTGGGTTCACTGTGAAAATTAATTAGTTACTTCACAGTGCAGTCCCATTAATGTTGTAACATGATACTTATTTCTAGAAAATGGTTCAACATAACATGATCTAGCATGTTGCCCGTGCACTAATGTAAATATATGCTGAATATTCATGTTGATTATCAATAGTGCCAAGAAATACTCAATGTGGTTAAATTAGAATTAAAGCTGCTGTCTTTTATGTATTTCCAATTAATCTCTACCTATCCTTACTGTCAACAAACCAGAATATATTCTTCCATGAATGCATATGCAAGGATCATCATATGGTGCTAAACTATGTTCTCTCTGCGGTGTTCATGTACATATGGTTTACCAATTTGGCAGGAAAAGAAATACGTAAAAGAAAAGATCTACTGTATTTGTTCACAGATACTGATTAAAGCTATGAAATGTGTAAGAAAACTATAAAGCAGTAGACAGGTTTATTATTCATTACAAAAAGGGAAACTTCTCCAATAAAGCTACCAAATCCACACTTGCTGTTTTGGAAATTTTTATCATTCACATATGAACAACCATACTCTTTAAGAGTTTTCCTCTCTTATATTTTGCCACATTGGTTATCATGCATTTCTTCCATTAATTAACCTTCACCCTTCTCCCATGCTAATTGGAAGCAGCATTCTTATTGCAGAACACATGCACATTGTTACTAAAAGAATAACAATTAAAATTAAGTAAATTTCTGTTTCTCAGTCATTCATAATATGTTCTTTAGGCAACAGTGCCTAATTTTTAATGTGATTTTTGTTTGCACAGCAATTTTAGAGAAACTATCTTTAATGGAGAAAAATGTTAAAACAATCAGCAACCAAACAGAGCTGTTCCAACTTGTCGCTTTTGTTTATATTACTATTTGTGCATTAAGTTAAAGCAAGAAAAACCCATGCTATCCATGACCATTCCATCCCTTAGTCTCCTGTTCTAAAACAGCTATGTAAAATGTTGCTGTCCAACCAAGAAATATATTACTTTTAAGTTTAAAATTCCTCCTTTCAATAACCTTTATTCCACTTAAACCCAAAGTTCCCTGTCCTATGCTGCCGAGTATTCTTCCTGTGTTATTTGTAAATATATATAACTATAAATATAATTCCTTTGCATACACAAAATTTAGAAAACTATAGCACCTATGGCTATGCCAGATTTCTCATTCGAGTTGTTATTAACTCAAGAGGTCATCAGAATTATATAAGACTCAAAATTCTTACTTCTGTGGCTTAAAAATGCAAATAAATGCAAGATAAGTATCAGTAACAAGGTACATAGAGGAATGCATCAACTTAGTTTTCAGGGGGTGATATCTGAATACAGTTAGTTTTACTGTTTTCATTCATTCAGTGTTTGATACATTATTACACAATAACCTCTACATTTGTATATGTTTGTTTTATGATTGCTAAATGTGAAGTTAAAGTTTTCGGGAGGTGGTATCTGAATACAATTTTACTGTTTTCATTCATTCAATGTTTGACTGTTAGATTATTACACAATAACTTCTACGTTTGTATATCCTTGTTTTATAGTGCTAAATTGAAATTTTCGGGAAATGGTGTCTGAATAGTTAGTTTTACTGTTTTCGTTCATTCAGTGTTTGACTGTTATATTATTACACAACAACTTCTACATTTGAACATGTTTGTTTTATGAGAGCTAAATGTGAAGTTGAAGACATTGAAGTGCAAAGATATGTTTAATGATTAGTGCTTCCTGCACCATTTTCTCAATACACTTGTGCATAATGTTCAAAATCTTATCCTACATACAACAGGACAATGGTATTCACTTCATTCTCTCTCTCCTGCCCCTCCACCTCCCTCTCCCACTCTCTCTCTCTAATTGGAAGGTTTGTAGAGAGGTCCTAGATAAACATTTTGAGATATGTCGCTTTTGCCAAATTGCACATCAGTGGCCTTAATTCAAAATAATGTGATTGCTTGGTACCTAATGTTGAGCAGTTGGCAGTGAAGGCAGTATTTTGGTGTTATATTATGATGGTGACTAAAGGTTGGACAGCGGAGTAGGTGGTTTCCATCCATATCTTCTTTAAGTGTACAGAAAAGACACAGAGGAGATCTCACTATATCAATCTTGAATAAATGTTTATTGAGACAGTTATGGCCTGTTAGGAGTCTAAAAGTTGCTACAGGGGATTTTCTTGGTAATGTAGTGATTCTGGTCATGTTATTACATAAATTTTCCCATGGTTTTCCTTTTGTTTGTAATACATTACTTTCTTTAATTTTTTTTTTATTATATGTTGATATAATGATTCTTTTGATAGAATGATAACTTACTGGATCAGATGAATTTGATGTCATTTTACTATCTTTCTTGGCTACAAAGTCAGCTGTTTTAATACCCTGTATTCCGCAGTGTGCTGGGATCCATTAAAGTATTACTCTTTTATTTAAATTAATTAGTTGTTATGCATTTTGCAATATTTAGGTTATTAGGTATTACATCAGATGTTATGGATATTATAGCTGCTTTAGAGCAGATAATAATACAACTTTTTCAGATTTATTTATATTATATAGTAGGTTTTGTAAGCTCTGAAGTATTGCCAAAATCTCTCCATCAAAATTTGTGGTATTTAAACTTAATCTTTTATAGAAAGAGAAGAGAGGGCATATTGCACCTGCCCCAGTACCACTGTTATTTGGTAAGCTGGAACCGTCAGAATCAACATGTAGCCGTTCATTGGTAGGGTAGCTTAAATGTATTATTTCTATTGTCATTTGTTTCAGAGTACATGAAGAGGTTTCAGATTTTGTAAATTTTTTAGCTAAGTGTAGATAGTGTTCAATATCAAATAGTTCTAATGGGTTAATATTTGTTTGTATGTTTCCTTTTAAGTGGGTTAATATTTGTTTGTATGTTTCCTTTTAAGTAAGGATGTTTTAATCTTGGTTTGATTTCTTTTACTTTAGTAAGGAAACTTTGTTGATTTTTTAGGTTTGCTTGTGGCTTTCTTTTTTCCCAGTCAATATAAGGTAGTCTGATTAATTTTTCATATTGTAATATGGCCACTTGTTCATTGTCAGCTCAAATCTTGGATTATTTGTTAAAATTTGAAGTACTGGGGTAGTTTTAACAGCTCCAGTTACTAGACAAAGAGTTTGATTTTGTAAAATATAAAGTTTTTCTATATTTGCAGTTATTGATATCTCTTACAATACTTAAATGTTGGTTTAATATACATCTTGTAAAAAGAGTTTAAAGTTTATGTAGCGCTTCCCCATTTCTTGCCTGCCAATCCTTTTAATAGTGGTCATTTTTTTTTTTTTTTTTCAGTTTTTTTGTATATATTATCAATATGTTTTTGTATTAAAACAGTACCTAAATATTTGGCTTCACATGTTTCTGTAAGAGTTTTTCCTTTTAGTTGAAGGGAAATATATATTGGTTTCTTTCTTAGTTTAATTGTTGACAATTTGTTTTCTGTGTATTAATTTTCATTAAATTATTAGATGTCCAATTCTATAATGTTGTTAAGGATTGTTGCGCTATATTTAGTAACTGTTGATTTTGATTTTTCGGTTTAGAATTCCATAAGACTATATCATCTGCAAACATTAAGACTTTTAATTGTATTTTTTGTAACTGATATGGAAGATCATTGGTATAAATATTAAAGAGTGTAGTATATGGTGTATGCTTTTTCATTCAGAATTCAGTATGGCAGTAGTCAAAGGAATACAGACTTGGTGCATATCAATATGATATTTAAAACTATTGGATTTACAATTTTGGCAAAAGTGCCTGTTCTTTGAGGGTGTGCATGCCACTGATAATTGTTTGGTTGATTTCAGATCATATGCAGTTAGAGCAATCTGCTATATAAAGCTGGTTAGTGAGTCAGTATAGTGCTGGTCATCAATTCCCACAATAGCAAGATCACACCCTCTCTGAGGTTTCTATTGTTAAGTTGTTTCAATTTTAGTTTTTCTCAAAGAGGTACATAATTTGGCCAGCACTAATACACTTAGTTTACATTTTTGAAGTCAAGATCATAAAACTCCAGGACAAATTACTTTCAAAAGACTGAATGAAATCTATGTAGCATTCAATATTCAATTTAGTAATTGCTTGTCAAGGGTGCCGTGTAGGTTAATTTAATAAAACAATGAGATTTGTTGAAAAATTTGTGAAATGTGTGCTTCGAAATGTAGAAACTAAACTACTTTAATGGTGGAATAAAATAAACCTCTGCTATTGCTGGGTTTCGAACAGTGGTACTTTAATTGTCTATGTAGGTATTATATATTAACCACGTCAGCTACTGTGGTCCTACAGTGTTGTGCTTTGTAAGTGTAATCTCTGCAGGGATGTTGCAGGTTGTCACAACCAATTCCTCTGATAACCTATTGTATTTTGTACTTTGTATATTCTATTATCACCCAAAGTCTCTTTTTATTTGCCTTTCATGCAGAGATGAAAAGGTAGAATGCATTTTCTTTTCTAGTACCTAGTTCTTAACTAGTTTATGTAGGTACTTGTTTTACTATGGAGATGGTTGTTCATTTTGTATTTCATTTGACACAATGATGATATTGTTTCGTAAATTGTGAGCTGTGCTACTTTGTAATGTGTATGTACATAACAGGTCAGTGTGTGATACACTGTATTTTAGAAACTCCTTTATTTTTCTTGGACCCCCTTCTACAATCCTGCCAATTTGTGTGCTTGAATTCTGGAATACCCTGTATATATAATTTGAATTTGTAAATAGCTGTTTATGTTAATCTTAAAAGTCCAAACTAAGAGCAGTATAGCAATCGAAGCTGCTTACTCTCTACTATGTCGCAAAAATATTGAATTCTAAAATTATTTTGTTAATTACTTGAATATTTTAAGAGAACAGTTAGGAATTTTTAATATAAATTAAAAGTTAAAAGACTGCAAACAAAATTGGAAAGAACATGTTGAAAGAATGCCAGATGTCAGACTTACTAAACAAATAATGCAATATTATCCTAAAGGAAGGAAATCGGTTGACATACCCAAGAAATGATGGGTGGAGGTCTTTGAAGATGGAACAGACCCTTGATTGCCTATGTCATGAAGTGAAGAAGACCAGAATATTTGCAAAATACATAGATGTAATAACAATCATCTGTTAAGGTTATAGTCACTTGAATTCATTGCAGTCAGACAAAAGAAAAACTTATTATAGGTATGCTACAGTATTGGTTTAAACAGAAAAGGCCAGAATACGAATGATGGTAAAATAAAAAAATCTACAAACAGTGGATATTTGACAAAGAGTATATGTTTATGGTGAAATCCTATATACCTCATAAACCTATGTCTATCAGCTATTGCAGGAAAACATACAGAGAATGAAAGTATTAACTAACACTTATTTTACCTACACTATAAGGACAATAATAGACGCAACATAATATGGTATTTTAATATTACATATATAAAATGAATTGCTTATTTCTTGCTGTTTAGATGCCAGCATCTCAGGCAACACAATCATCACCACCAGGACCGGGTGCAAATGAAGATGGTGAACCAAGACGCAGAAAGATTCCTAAATCTAGAGGCAACTCAGTGGATAACATGGAAACACCGTCAAAAGAAAATTCTGAACTAAACACATTATGATGAAATCTCATCTTTAAGCCTACATTTGTCAACTTGGTATATGTGTATGTGCGTGTGTGTATCATTTAATTTTACACATTACGGTTGTCAAAGGTTTGCTTATAAACAGAAATTTTTATTATATTTTATAGCAAGACAATGCCGTTAATTATAATTTGAAGCATTTATATGCTGGGACCAGGTGCATTTGTTGAGGGAGATAGTTGTTAGTTGTAAAGAAAAACTAGTGTACAGTTTAAAAGGATGGTATGATTTTGAATTTTAGTGATAAAATTTGTGGCTAATGATGCCATAAATGTTTTGTAATGCAGAAGCAAATAGGACTCTAATATATTTAAGCACTAAAAGTCCTAAATATTACTTTTAAACTTTGCATGGAGACAGTTACTGTATATTTACTAAGAGAAAGGAATTGTTTTTTAAGCTACCTGACCATTTTAAATTGCATGGTTTTAACATGTTTGAATTTGTTGCGTAAGTCAATTCCTTATAGCGCTAGGAATAAGTACTATTAGATTAAGTGTTTATATTTCCTAAAATTATAACTTTGGCATTTCTTTCAGGGATGGTTAATTTAATTGGTTGTGTGTTTTAAAGATCACAACTAAAGGGTATACATATGTTTGTGTCCATGTACTGCTGTTGTTTGTATGGCATGTGTTACTCGGTAAACCTTATATATTGTGGAAGGTCTTTGCTGTTATCTTGTTTAGATGGACAATAGATGCTTCCTGTTATTCACTATGTATAGTGATTAAGTGTTGACAGTTATCATCTTCAATGTATGTGTGTATTGAAATCATTAAGTATCCATTTCAATATTATAGTGGTAATATTATTAAAGGGTTTTTGTTTATTGCTAGAACCGGCTGAAAAATGCAGTGCACATTGCATGTATTAACATAGTTCTCCTGCTCTCAATGTGGTTGTTCTATCCAGCTACTTTGACAACATGTCTGTAAGACATTAAATTCTTCAACTGATTCAGGTTTTTACTTAGTAAACCAACCGGTATATTTCACTTCAGAGATATACTATCCAAGTTGTTAGTAATTGGGTATGTTAACATAGTTTATGCCAACTGGGTAATTTTTATTATGGTGGTGATATTAAAGGGGTTTTATTTATTGCTGAAAAATTCATTGCCACAGCCAGGACACAGCTCTCCCTCTTTCTGTGTAGCTTAACCATCGAGCTATTGTGCAAACTTACCGGTATGACATTAAATTCCCAAACTGATTCATGTTTTTACCTGGATACTAAGTACCTAGGATAGTAAGTTGCCATTAAGGTATTATCTCTGAAATGAGACTAAATGCTTGGTTAACCAGGTAAAAACTCAAATCAGTTGGAAAATTTAATATTAAACTCACATATTGGAAAAATGAGTCAAATTTACACTTGAATTCGACTCATTTTTCCAATGTGTAATTATGCTTCACTGTATACCACTTCCAGTATTTTAATTCTTTTGATCATTAAACTCACATGTTGTCACAGTAGCTCAATGATTAGAGCAACCACGTGGAAAGTGGGAAAACCATATTCAAATTGCCATTAAAGTATTATCTCTGAAGTGAGAGACACAGTTGGTTAAAAACTGGAATCATTTGGAAAACTTAATGTCATATCAACATGTTGTCACAGTAGCTCAATGGTTAGGTCAGCTGTATGGGCAGGGGAAGAACCATGTTTAAATCACAGCTGTGTCATTGAATTTTTCAGCTGGTTCTTTCCATTTCATGTTTTCATCTGTATGGTATCGGTGCTCTTATCAATAACCTGACATATTAATATTCGTCTTACAAAATACAGTTACTCATATATTGCTTTTAACTGTAAGTTAATTCTTTGTTTTTTCGCCCTTTCTATATCAAAACCTAATAAAATATTTTCATAAGCATGTAATTTTCATTTATCTGTGGATATCTATTATATTATGACACAAATAGACCTGTATTAATGTAAACATTTACATAAAAGCTTATTACTACAATATTTCTTCACCAAATGTAATTATTATTTTCTATGATGGCATCTCCAAAACTGTGAATTTACAGTTATTCACATGCTCCATTTCTGATTCAAGTCAGTGTGCATGTAAGTTCTACAGTATATTAACCTCCTACACAAGCAACAGTAGAAAAGAAACATGCCACAATATCACTATCGCCTGCTAAACATAAGGGCATGTTTCCTCCATGCAAGGACACAAGCACATACAATTTCTGTCTCTTGCTGCATTCTGTTTTTTATTTATATATATATATATATATGAATATAATGTCATCTCTACATTATGGTCATAACTGTGTGTAGCATTCAATGTTTATTAAACTTTTAAATTCCAGTATATCTGAGTAGTCCATTTACAAAGCCTGCTAGCATGAAAAATTAACAAAAATGTACATGGATTTAATTAAACATTAAGTAGGTATTAGTTCTTTAGAAAATGGAAAAAGCTGGAATATTTTTACCAAAGTTGTAAAATATCTGGCTTAGGAACTGTGGTGTAAAGTGTTTATTGTAGAGTATCAGTAATTTACATTTTGTGCCATATCAGCTATTAACCTCTGGGGTATAGAGTTGGGAGTTATGGCATCTGAGAGTAAGGAAACCCCCCCCCCTACAAACAAAAGTAACACTTAACCCAGTTACTCATCTTGTGGAAAATTTGAACATAAAATCTCTTGAATGTGAGACAAACACACTCTCCACACAGTGAAGAGGTAGGGTTTGTATGAATTTTGTGAGGGGTGGGGGGGGAAGAGAGTTACAGAAATATTTTTGAGAAGACATAATACAAGTGAAAACAATCTGGAAAAGTGGATATTGTACTATATAACGCATATAATTATGAATACAAATGCCCATATTGAAGATAAGCATGTCAATGAACAGTTAAACCATTTATTGATGTCTGTTTATACTGAGTTAAACCATGCTTGTTCCATCAGCTTTCCTTAAGTTGATGTTGAATCATATTATTGTAACTACCTTTTTGTAGCCAGAATCCTTCAGATATATTGTAATTTTCAGCATTTTATATTTGCAGTTTGTTTTGTCTTTAATCTGCATAGATCAATCTGTATGCTATATATTTTTACTTTCTCTAGCTCGTATGTACAATGTACCTAGTGGATATAGTATTCCACCCAAAATTTGAATATCCGAAAAAGCATTTTCAGAAGTAGTTCCCTGTGTATATGGGGGGGGGGGGGACAGCATAGCTCAAAACGCAAAGATTATCAAATACCAAACTTGGAATTTAGGTTGATACAAAGCTTTTAAAGAAAATCCCCCCACTACAAACTACCTTTTACATGGAAAAATTTTTGAAAATTTTGTTTTTTCAAAAATGGCTCTAACGATTTTGATAAAAATACTGTATATTAAAGATGTTTACACCACAAATAAACTGTATATTTATAATGTTCTGGTAATAGACTTTAAAAACATCTTTATTCTGGATGAATTTTGCAGAACAATTAATACTACATAAAATTGAAGATCTAATTAAAAACATAATTATGTCATGTTTTTATGTAGAGCTGACTATTTCTGAGATATTCCTTGTTATAGGTTTCAATGATAAACTACTTTTCTCAAACAGGAAGTGAGGTTTTCTCTCTTGTTTTACTGCCGGCCATACAAAGCTAGCTGAACTTCAGTTGTTTCACATAGGAGCAGCAAAGATTTGACTATCACTTGCCTAGTGTATTCCCTTATTTCCCTTCTACTTACAAGGAAGTAAGTAATAAGACTGTTTTTGATAAGGTTTATCTCGATTAGCTTGAAGTATAGAGAAAAAGAATTTTTTTTTTTAAGGAAAGCACAGTTTTTTTTTTTTGTTTTTTTTTTCCTTATCATGCATTTTACATATTATTCATTCTGTAAATAATACATATATACCCTGATATAGGATATCAAGAAATGTATAAATATTGCTTTTATGTAAACTCTCGTTATAGTCTTTATTGTTTACAAAATTGACTGCAAAATAATATGTAAAAATATACAGCTTAAAGTATAGTTATTAAAAAAATAAAATATATACATAGGCTTATTGATAAATGTATTAATGTAATGCAACACTGGAGATTAAAAACAAATAAATCAAAATAATAGCAAGTTTTCAAATATTCATGACCGGAGAAAAAACATTGGTGAAGTAAGCCTGCCATAAACAACTTTTTAAACACTGAAAGAGTGCAATCAATGTAGGACATATAAAAAAGAAAAATCGCCCTCCATGGTTTTTAATGGTTACCATGCTAACTTCATATACCCAAGGTCGCAGGTTCAAACCCGGCAGAGGACAATGGATATTTTCAGGCATAAAAATCCTTAGCATTGCTTCCTTTGGAAGGGAAGTAAAGCCGTTTGTCCCGTGTCCTTGATTTATGGCACGTAAAAGAACCTCAAGCCTGATAGAGGGGCCGCTGAGCAAAATTAAGCAGTCTTTCATGCCCAATATAGAATGGGATGCTGAGAACCTCAATAGTTAAAAAGCATCCATAAATAAAACACCATTTCATTTCAAAAAGAAATACACACAAATATTTACAATATTGATGACATGAAGAACCTAATAACATACAAGGTTTTATAAGAAATAAGAATAAATGCATATGTAAAGGCAATCATCTACAATCATTGTCTAGGAAATCTTGAATTGAGTAAAAGCAGCGGTTAATTAGATGTGCCTTTGGAGATAGTTTGATTCTATTTTCTTGCTGTATTTCCTTCAAGAATTTTGAAAGGCAATGTGCTTCTTTGGCTTCTTTTATGTTGATAGACTTGTAAATTTGTGTTATACTTAAGCACTGAATCATTCCTAATGACGGATTAATCTTTGATGTTGTTGCTGTTGTTGGTTTTACAGGTAAACATTATTATTTAATAAATATATATATATATATAAAGGGAAGGGAAGAATGTCTAATTTTTTAAAAAGGGGTTTGCATTATAAAGCATGCTTACTTGCAGCTGACTCCCCCCCCAGAATATTATGCCAAACCTTAGTAAAGAGTGGACATATGCAGAGTATACTTTACCAACAGTCCCCTCTGTTGCTCTGATATCATGTAGCAGACTGTACATAGTTTTTTTTGTTTGTTGTTTATATGATTTTAGATTCTATTGTACCCAAAGGCCAAGAAATTTGGAAGTTTCCCTTCTCACTTGTCTGGTTGAGGAGTTAAATTTGTGGAGCCAGATAATCTTTGTTTTGTTTTGGATGAATGTCCATTGCAACTGTCTTATTAACATTTATTAATAGGTTGTTATTAATGAAATTAATAACTATTTGAGCTGATTTTAAGAAGATTCCCTTATCATTTGCTCTCACAAGAACACATAGTCAGCAAAGAGAAGCGACTTACCATGATCATCTAGACTGAAGTCATTCATGAAGAACAAGAATAGGGTAGGACCTAATATGGAACCTTGAGGTACTCCATAATGAATTGTCAGAGAACTAGATCTATAGCTCTTGAATTCTAAATTTTCTCTATGTTTAATTTTGACAAATTGTTTCCTGCTTCTCAAATATGAATTTATCCACTTGTGAGGTAGACCCTTAAATCTATGCCTTTCTAACTTTACTAATAGCTCTTGGTGGGCAATTGTATCGAAAGCATTTGATAAATCTAAAAATATAGCAGAGATGTATGATCTTTTACTTCATTGGCTCTGAGGGACTCACATACAAAGTAGAATATTGCTGACCCACTGGAACAGTTGCTTCTTATGCCATGTTGGTCATTAGATAGCAGGCTGTTCCTTTCTAGGAAAGCTCAAGAGCCACTTTAGTAATGTTTTTCTAAAATGTTTGAAAACTCTGATAGTATTGCAATGGGTGGGTAATTTGAAATATTACTTTTTTCCCCCTTTTTGCTTTTTCTACATGGTGCATAGGTAGAGAAGGTATTGCACTCCACCCAAAAATTTGATACTGTGATTTCACCAGAAATAGACACTTTAGGGTCCCCTGTATTTTAAAAAAGCATTTTTAGAAAAAGATTTGTGTGTATGTCTGTGAATATGATTACTCAAAAAGAAAAGTTTGTAAAATACCAAACTTGGCATTCAAGTTTAGTATCTTCCAGGGATGCGACATGAATATTTTAAGAAAAATCCCCCCACCCCAATCTACCCTTTACATGGAAAAAATTCCAAAAATTTTGATTTTCTCAAAAATGGCTTTAATGAGTTTGATTAAAATACTGCATATTAAAGATATTTACATTACAAATAAAATGTATATCTTGAATTTTCTGGGAATAGCCTATAAAGACAATTGTGGATGAATTTTGCATACTGGAAACCATAAGAGATAGACAAAAATGTTCTTCACAAAAAAGTATTGAGCCCATTAAAAAACACAATTTGTCATATATGTAAATTTTTTCATGGAGTTTACCATTTCTGAGATATTCCTTGTTATTGGTTTCAGATTTAAACACTTAAACTTTTCTCATACAGGAATTTGTAAACTCCTGGCCATGCAAAAACACAGATTTCAACCACATGGCAACCAGCTTTTAAAAGATTTGACTAGTGCTTTAGCATAGTGTATTCCTTTATTTCCCTTCCACGTACAAGGAAGAAAATAATAAAGACAATTTCTGCTAATGTTTATCTCAGTTAGCTTGAAGTAGATAGAAGAATAATCTTTTAACAATAATTAGTTACAGAGATGTAGAGAAAGTCATATGAATGGAGCACATCAGATTTTTTTGTTTAGTTGCTTAACAATAGCTGCTTTGAACAGGTGGGAAAAATACCATTGCTAAAAAATTCATTTCATACCATTGTTTTCATTCATGCTTTGCCGTAGTAAGAATATGAAGGACCATGATTCTTTCAAGAACAAAGCTAGTATTACCAAAATAATAGTTGTATAGTTAAACTATGCAGTATGTTCATCCAAATGAATTACTCTGAGAATCACTCTCTTAATTAACTTAAATAAGATTTTTCTTTCCAGAAAAGAATCTGTTGGTATTTTAATGCAGATAAACAAAATTGGAGATAACTTTGAATCAAACCATTTTACTTTTCTTGAGTAAAATATATTTTATAAGAGTATGGAATTAGGGGTAAAAGGTATCAATGGATTACATCTTACTTATCAAAAAGAAAGCAAGAGGTTATAATAAATACTACAATAACAGCAATGCATATTCTGAATGGTGTGAAATAAAGCATAGTGCCACACAAGGTTCTATTCTGGGTCCATTATTATTTTTAATGTATATAAATGATCTACCTGCAGTAATAAACAACAATGCCAATCCAGTTCTTTTTGCGGATGACACAATATTATAATTAAAGAACACAAGCCAGTCAGCTCTCAGATTCATCTAATAAAATCTTCAGAACACTAAATGATTGGCTTGAAAGTAATAAAATTCACACAAACTTTGAAAAAAACTAACTACATTAAGTTTTGCACAACACATAAAACCATGGCAGACCTAAGGATAGAATATGAAAATAACCAGATTGCAGAAGCCTGTAATACAAAATTCCTAGGTTTTATGATTGATAGTTACATGAATTGGAAATAACATATTGATTATATCTTACCCAAACTGAGCTCTGCATGCCTTGCAATCCGATCTTTAATTCAGCTTATAAATAAGAGAATACTAAAAACAGCTTATTATGCATATTTTCGTTCATTGATGACCTATAGAATAATATTTGGGGGAAATTCATAAATGCTAAAAAAAAGTATTCATTGTGCATGAAAAGGTAATAAGAATAAAACAGGGAAAAGACGATCAACTCACTGCAAACCACTCTTCAAAATTTTGGAATTTTACTATTAGCCTGTGAATATATTCTAGCCATATTGTCATTTGTAATAAATAACCCAGAAAAGTTTACAAGAAATACAGACACTCAACAAAGAGACCAGACACAGGAAGGACTTACATAGACCAACAAATAATTTGCAGTTATTCCAAAAGGGGGTTTACTACAAAGGAATAGTTTTGTTTAATTCACTTTCCTCTTCTATAAAAGAATTGCAAATGAACAAAAACAAGTTTAGATCAGAATTAAAAAGATGCCTTATTACTCACACCTATACAGAGGAGGATTTCATTCAATCAAAAAACACAAATGTACGGGTAGGCTTTTGGAAAGACATGTAATTGAAAAGTATGCAAAACTGATACCTCTGAAAATTCATTGTCAGAGTTATTATTTGTAAATAAATGTATTAATAAGCATGAATAAATGTAGTTGTTGACTCGATCTACATCCTAAAGTTTGGGCTTTGAGTTTAATTTCATAATAGGATCTACAGATTGCAATGCTATGTATGTATGTATACAGCAGTTTTCAAACGAATCAGATTGTGTATATAAAAAATATATATATATACATACTGAAATATGCCAAGGGAAAAAGTTGTCATTTATTCAATTTTCTATGAATATAGTCAAATTAAGAACCTTTAATTGACAGTATTCAGCAAGGTGTTGATCAATTTTTTGGATAAAAGTCTTTTTTTTTCTAGAAAACTATAAATTTTTCATCTTTTTGGTGCTAGACCTTCTTATGCACAATAAGATGAATATGCTCCCCTCCCTCCTAATATCCACTAGTAGAATTGGGATTCTTACCCTTTCCATGAGCTGCTGTGAAAGATCTTCTTGAATGTTGTTTCTCATTTTCTTGATTGAAGTAAAATAACACTTATGAATTTATACCTGCTACATTTAACAAACCTTACAACACCATTGTCCATCTTCTGGCAACATGGGACACAGAATATTTGGGATACATTTAATCCAAGATGTTGAATCCTCCTTGTATTTTAGTCCAGAATTAAGTGGGCTTCTTAGTTTCCTTGTCTATAGTACCTTCATTATGCATGGTAGAAATGAGGATCACTGCTTTGTTCCTTTTTGGTACATGGGATACCATAGTAATATGTTCCTGATATCCAAAAAGTGCTAAACTGATTTCTCGATTCTTATTTGGTAAAAATTCACGAGGGATTTCCTTCTTGTTATGGGGCAAGATCCCGGTACGAGTTATTTTGTTTGCTAGTAGAGACAGTGCCAATGGGTAGCTGATGTACCAATTGTCATTTGTGAGGTTATATTGGGTTTGGGTTTTTTTTCCTTTTCTTATTGGCTCTTATCAATCTGTGAACACTATCAAATGGTGTGTTAGAAATCTGTTATGGTCCTTCCAATGAACTTCCTGAGAACTTGTATAAAATCTCTTTGCATCGCAAAGAGCACAAATACCTTTAGGCCATATTTTGCTGGCTTATTTTGTATACACTGCATGAAAGAACATCTTCCTCTAAATGGTTCTAGCTTCTCATCAAAAGTGACAGATTCCCCAACATTGTATCATTCTCTGAAGTTCATTACAAAGCAATCCAAAAATATTCTGATGGCTGCCAATTTATCAAATTTGCATCTTTATTCTCTAGATTGTTTATCAAAACCCTTATGCACTTAATCAGGGAAGGAATCTTTTATAACTCACATAGCCTCTCAAAAATGGCATCTTTAGACCATGATTCAATTGCATTGATGTGATTTTCTCCATTTAGACCAGTCAAAAAAAAAAAAAAAGTCCCAATACAGCAAAAATCTCACTTCATGCTGTCAGTTTTGTGTCTCTTTCTTTGAGATGTCATTGGTGTTCTTTCTTTGTACATGTTGGTGTAATGCATAATTCTGTTGATCATTTCAACACTGATAGTATTGCTGAATGCAGTTATTTCATCCTTGATGCCCTGTGATTTTCTTTTAGGCCCTGGTAATTTTTTTATTATATTTTTTTGTGCTGTATGGTAAGTTTTCTTCTGCAGGATATTTTTCATCCATTTTGATTTGTCTCTGGCAACAAAAACTCATCTAGAGTGCTAGAATCACCAGAACAACATCTGTCAGATTCATTCTCAATTTCTGAATCAGTTTCATGTTCCCTGCTTTCAATGCATACTTTTTTGCCATTGGAGAAGTCACCATCAAAAATGTAATTTTTATCATCTTCCTCAGCTAGTACTTCTAGTAAAATCTTTTCATGTTTACTTGGTTTCACAATATTTGTCCTAAAAGTAATTCTTAAAGCTACAAAGACGTATTGGAAATATATCTTGTAATGAAATATTTTAAAATTAAGAAGCAATAACCTTAATATCCAAGCAGGAATCTACATAAAATACTACATGACTAGGCATGCTATGCACAGTGTGCCAATAATGCAGCTCTTGTTATAAACTGTAAAAAGCTCCTGAGATATTTATGCTTGCACCTTGCAAGTACTGCTAAGGTGTGCTGAAGAACTGAAGAGAAGATAGAGGAAGCAACATCATTGTTAGCATGATATTGTTATTCTTACAAATTCTGCAACAATCGAGGGTTAATTTTAATGGAGACCTTTCTGCTTGAAACAATCCACTAACCCCCCAAGTTTAATAATATTTGTAATTTACTATTTGGTTTTACTATAGTAGCAATGTGAAATAGTATAATGTTCAACGCAGCAGATGGTTTCAACACACATTTTGTTGTATATATACTTATATAACGAGGCATAGTGGTTAAATGTTGAAAAGGCAATTAACAAAATAGCAGCCTTAATTTTGCTCGCATATTACATGTTTTCAAAGAAGCTAAAGAATGATCACTTAACATTTCAAAGTATATTGCATAACCTGGTGAAACTTGTAAACAATTAACAGCAAAATGTTGAGAAATTAAAGCAACATCATTTTTACTTTCTCTATTTGTACATAGAGGTATTGCATTCCACCCAAAAAATTTTATATCTATGTTTTACAGGAAATATGCATTATAAGGTTCCTTGAATTAAAAAAAAAAAAACACATTTTTTTGAAAAAAGTCTGTATAAACAACATAATTCAAAACCCAAAAGTTGGTTAAATGCAAAACTTGATATTTAAGTTCAGCATCTTCCAGGATGTGACACAAAATTTTCAGGAAAATCCCCTACCCTGCATGGGATTTTCAAAAGCTTTGATTTTCTCAAAAACAGTTCTTAATGATTTTGATTATAATACCACATGTTTGAAGATTTTTTCATGAGAAATGAAATGTATGTCTTGAATCCTCTGAGAATAGCCTCTGAAATTCGTCACTCTAGTACAGTGTAACAGATACAAAAAAATCTTAATGTTAAACCCCATCAATTTATGTCAGATACTTGATACAATTTCTGAGATATTTCTTGTTATTGGTTTTAATTTTAAAATATACTTTTCTTAAATGGAAAGCCATCATTAATTTCATATCTTATTTGTTTTACTCCTGGCCATGCAAAGAGAACCACATTTTTGCATGACATAGTGACCAGCTTTTAAAGGATTTGACTATTGCTTTAGCCTTCTACTTAGGCTAAAGTAGACTCAAATAATAAGATCATTTTTGTTAATCTTTGTCTTGATTAGCATGATACAGATAAAAGAATAATCTTTTGTAAGAATAGTTTGCAGAGCAGTTAGAAAAAGTCATGTGAATAGGGCACATCATTTTTTATATATATATGTAGTAATTTCTGTCTTGTACGATTTCCAAATTAGAAGAATTTTACAACAATTAAAAAGGACTTGGACTAATTACAGAAAATTCAACATATATTCAGAAAGTGAAAAAGATCCATTATTTGAATCAAAGCCATGACATTGAAGTTTTCAAGCCTGATTCAGCTTTCCAAATTGGTTAAGATATTTGAACAGCTGTTGGAAGTTCATGTGCATAAATTTTGTAACTTTCAGTGTAATAAGTTGTGTTTTCTCTTGAGGTTAAAATAGAACTGATATGAAGCTGCAAGGCAGGATGAAATAAACATTGTATTAACCTTTAAATTGTTGCACTGAATATAGCATAAAAGTTACAATAAATGGCAAGTGTGGGTTAACTTATTACAGAAATGTTTGATCTGTAAGACACACATGTGCATGTTAGAAAAGTTTTACATGAGAAGTAATTTACATCACTTTGAATGTTAAGCAAGTTTTCAACCTTTGCTCAGACTCCTTATTAGCAAAAATACTCTTTCATTTTATGTAATTAAAAAAGTATATACCAAGTACCATAAAGTGTGATAAGCTCTCTTATAAAAATCTACAAACCAGGGGTGGGTGAAAAAATAACAATTACTTGAAATTGGACAAAAAAAATATAAAATGTGCATCAATATAAGGTTAATATTATATTACTTTGGCTTTCATGTCATACAGACTTAAAAGGAAATGAAATTGTTGATCATTTAACAAAATGGGCACGAAATTGCGGATCAAATTATAAAACTAATGTTCTGAATTTAGATAACTAGTAACAAAAAATCCCTATTCTAAATGAAGTGGAACAATAAAGGACATACAAAAGGACTATATTCCAAGGTTAAAAAAATTGAAAATAAATAAGAATGAAGTTTCCACTATTTCAAGAATCAATACAGCAAAATCTGTTTCTAAAGAAAGTAGGCCAAGCAAGTAATGAACTGTATTTGTGAAAACATAGGGTTCCACTTAACATGCATAATATTGGGGTGTAAATACAAAGAAAATGTATGTTTACGTAATCAACATAAATTAGGCTTAGCCAACACTTGTATTAACAAGTTTTAAACGACTCCAAAAATTTGCTAAGAGTACTATAAGTACAATTTTAATAAAAGGGTGTTTTGGAACAGTGATAGGTATGAATAGAATATTCTAAGAGTAGTTTGCTACGCCAAAGTCATAATTAAAAATAATCAAACTTGTCAATTTTTGGACGCTATATAGAAATATGTGGTATCCAAAGGCATCAGTAAACAGAAAACTGCCGAAATGCATTTTAAGAACCACAGGCAGTAGATGAATTTCCTTCCTTTGTTGACTGCAATAGGTGAGAATTAACTGCTTTACAGGGTCCAGCAATCGCATGCATAGGTACTAATATGCTTCATAATATGCAACCTTTATAGCGTAATGTTTGCACGTTATCACAGAAAATTTGTATTGCGATCACAACGTTCAAACGTTTAGCATTTAGGACAAGAATCTGGTGGTATAATTTTGATAAATATTGCTTTAACAATAATTTTATCAAGTTTTAGGCAAAATTTAAGACAAATTTAGTTAGTTTAAGGGCATTTCGATTCCTGAGTACTCTTTTGATTGGCAATCGAGCCATTAACCAGTCAAATCTGCTACTCAGATACACTGATTGGCTTTTCTGCAACAGAAATGTTACTGATCAATCAAAGCCGCCTTAATTGTCGATCGGGTTTGATTTTGTTTTATAATGACCTTAATGTTGCAATGTGGGTCTTATAGACACAATATGCATTTACACTGTTTACAGTATATCCAACATTTTAAGAGATTTTGGTTTATCATGCAACCAGGCAGTAATATTGTAACATTACTGGTAGAAACTTCCGCCGCATGCCATATATATAAAACTAATGTCAATTCTGAAAGTAAATAAGTAGTAGTGCTGTGGGTATTTACAAAATCTAATTCGATCAAGACACCCTTACTTCCCCTCTATCGTCACGCACCTGTTTGCGGCATCCGCCCACTGAGGCGTCGGTCACGTGTAGCAGCACGTTCAATTCCAGACTTAAACGTGTACATAACACTCATCAGAAACAAATCTACTGTGAATTTGACGGCTTTAAAAAAGAATGCACATGTTTTCATAATCTATTCACCAAATGCTGTCATAAGGGTAACTAAAGTGAATCTAGGATAAAAGTTGCATAATGCCTGTACATTTAGAAGATTTCTCTTAACCTTGAGCACATGCGAATCATAATTGTATCTACGTACGAGAACGCAGAATTTGAGTTTCTAAATCTTATCACCATATCATCTTGTGTGTCATAGCTTCCGTACAATGTTATTGCTTCCTCGAAGTGAAAAAAAAATGTTCAGGTTTTGGAAAGTGCCAAAAATAAGTCGCGTTATTTTCCACGTGACCTAGGGCGACGGGCACATGGTGGTCGTGTGACTTGCATGACGTCATAACCTTCGGCACGTGTGACGAGGCGTGGAAACAAGAGACTACTTGCTTGCGGAACAGTTTGTGAGCATGGTGGGAAGAGAATTGATGTAGATGTGTTTCCACTTCCAATTTTCCTGTTTACCTGTGTCAAAATCTGAAGCCGGCTCCGTTGTGGCGTGAGTGATTGTGTACAAATGTGTAGAAAGTGACACTAGATGTAACGATAGAATGGAGTCATCCAATTTTTGGGAAGATTCCTCGCCTGTGCAGCATATGAAATATGAAAGGTAGCATTGTTGTATACATATATTGTAATTTATTGAGTAAAGTGTTTACAATGTTAAGAATTTTGAAAAAAATGTACTTCATTGACATTTATTGTACAAAAATAGCCACTCGTGGGTAGCTGGTTTTTAGTCACGTTTGCAGCAACGTGCCAGATCAATTCATACTGTTTTATAAATAATTGTTTTGTTGGTCATGCTGCTGTCAAACATGCTTTGCATAAGTGTTTAAACTAATAGATTTATTCATATATTAAAAAATAGTACATCTTAGTATTTTAATCAATAGCAGTCAGAAATAGTACTTAAAGAAAGTAATGAAATTTATTTCTGTAGAATTTATTGCATCTGAATGTTCCAACCTCTCCTTTGGCAATTCCCGGGGTGGACCCCTCCCCTCCCCCAGCCCTACAAGTTAAGGGCAGTGCAACTATGTTTTTCTACCAGTGCAATTGACTCCCAAACTTTGTGTAAAACAGAATATACTGTCACAGCAACCTATCTGTAGTAAATGTAGTCTAGTATTTATTATTTCTGATTTCATAAAATGTTATTTTTAAGGCATTCAATTTGAAATATCATGTGACAGTAAAAGAACCAAACGAAACATAGCCCATATTAATTTAGTTTTGGGTATTATTGATTTGATTGGTTATTTTTCGGTGACGTCACGTTCACGCCCATTGATCTCCCCTGGTTGGCTGGCGTTACTCGCCGTCACGTGAGAAAACGTCACTCACGTGATGTGAGGAAGGACGTACAAGGACAAACAACTGGCAATCGGCTCTGTGTTTCTGCACGTCAGCATGTGGGCGGCCAGTTGTTAAATGAGAGTATAATGAATTAGGCAATTGTTCCAGAGAATATTAGGATGGACTGGCCACTAAATGTAAGTGATTCGATATGTGGTTGGCGGTTGGAACATGGAAAATGTTACTACAACTTGGAGACGCAGATTGTTTTGATAATCAAAACATATAGTCATGTGGTTTTCTCTTATAAATACCAAAGATAAAATCTGTCAAAGTCCTATAAAATGCCGGTGTCCTTTACATCAGTTTGAATGCCAATTATTGCACAATAAATACCAAATGTTAGCTGCTTGTAAACTATAGATTAACTGTTGGGCGCTACCCTCGAAGTTTTAGCGCATCTCCACGGTTACAGGGGAGAAGTTATGACTAATTCGGAACTAATTAATGTTATGTCAACAAAAAAATACAATGACAAATGAGAGTTTAATAAAAACATGCAGCATTGAGAGATAAAGCATTATTTTATGCTAAATGAATTGTTAGGAATTCACATGAAAGTTAGACATTACTTCAGGAAACCTTGGTCCTCTCCCCCCCCCCTCCATGTAGAAACCCAATGGACGGATATAAGATTTTTACCCTGGATGTTTCAGGGGTTCCTCTTCAACTAAGTAGTTATTTTATTTTAGGTTTTTTTTGTTTTTTTTTACATTAAAGATGCTCACTATCTTTATTGGGAAATCATTGCACACACCTACATATATATTATGTCATAGTGTTTGGTCAATGGTGATTAGTTTCTTGAAGTTTTGTTGACTTATGTCTTGGATGATTTCCATTGCTTTGTGATGTCCTGTTATTTATTCGTTGAGGGTGTTTACTTCCTTTATGTTCTTGAATTCTTATTTCGTGTTTTACTTTAGCCCATTGATCGATGTCTTAAAGACGTTGAGGAGTTCTAGTAGTGTTTCTTGTAGTGTCGTCAATGTGTCTTGAATGTTTGTGATGGTGTAGTAAAGTTGAAGTCTGTTGTGATTTGTGCTCTCTTAGAGCTGGACGTTTTGGAAGTTCGCAACTAAAGTTAGAAACTAAATCGACGCTTCTGCTTCTAAAGGTGCTATCCTCGGCTAGTGGATCGAAAAAAAAAAAAAAAAAAAAAACTAAATCTATAAAAATCTGATGTGGTCCAGTCACATAACTTTCTCTAGCTGTTCCACAAACAAACTTTCCTTATTAAAGGTTATTCTTTTATCTATGACATGCTAATCGAGATAAACACTGCCAGAATTGGTCTTGTTACTTGCCAATCGCTAAGTGAAACAATTGAAGTTCGTTTCCCTTTGCTTGCTAGGAGTAAACAAAACAGACTAAAAAGAAATGTGTCTCCCTTTTGAAAAAAGTTTAAATGTCTTAAAACGGAAACCAATAACTAGAAATTTGTCGAAAACGGTTAACTCTACAAAAAAAATGTATATAGCTTAAATTATGTGTATGAGATCCACATTTTATTGTGTAGCAAGTTTTTGTCTATCTCTTATGGTTTACCAGTTATACAAAAAAAATTACACAAAAGTCGTCTAGAATGAAGAGGTTTTAAGAGGTTATTCCCAGAAAATTCAAGATATGCATTTCCTTAGTCATGAAAATATCTTAAACATATGGCATTTTCTTAAAACTCGTAAGAAACGTTTTTGAACAAAAAAAAATCGAAAAATGTTCCATGTAAAGGGTACTTGGGGGTGGGGTTTTTCTTTAAAATCGTCGTGTCGCATTCTTGGAAGCTATGCGGCCTACACACACACACACACATACACACACATATTGATATGTTTCTATTTTTTTAATTCAGAGGTCTCAAAACATGTATTTCCGGTGAAATATCGATGCTGAATGTTTGAGTAGAATACCATACCTACATACATTTTACGTACGATCTAGAGAAAGTAAAACGTGCAATAAAATCTATAAAATGTACTATATTGCAAACACCGTGGAAAACCAATCAGAGAGTACAGTACGAAAGATCATGTAACCAAATCTGAAATGTATTAATGATCTATGCACAACATGTGCGCTATTCTACGTTAAAATACAATATACCCTAGTCATAAAGAGCATTCATTTTACTTTCTCTACCCGTATGTACATATAATGTACACAATAGCTAGAGGTTATTGTATTCCACCAAAAAATTCGATGTGGAGATTTGGCCGGACATATGTTTTGAAGTCCCTCAGTCCAAAATAAGCAGTTTTAAAAAAAAAACGTCTGATTGTGTGTGTCTGTGGGCAGCATAGCTCAAAAACATAAATAAATAATTAAAATGTATATACCAAACTTGGTATTTGTGTTTAGTATCTACCAAGAACGCGACTCGATTTTCAAGAAAATCCACCACCACATACTACGTTTTATATGGAACATTTTTTGAAAATTTAGTGTTTCTCAAAAATGACTTAACGATGTTGATTAAAATACTGCATATTAAATATATTTACATCATGAATAAAATGTATATTTTAAAATTTCTGGAATAGCCCCTAAAGACCTCTTTATTCTGGATTTTTTTTTTTTTTTTTCAGAATTTTGTATAACTGTTAAACCGTAAGAAATAGACAAAAACTTACATGAAAAATGTAGATCATTAAAACATGTTTATGTCATTTGCGTTTTTCTTATAGAATTGACTGTTTTCGAGATATTCCTTGTTATTGTTTTCAATTATTTTACACTACCTAACTTTTCTCAATCGGAAAGTCACCATGCAAAGCAAACCGAACCTCAATTGTTTCACATAGCGATCAGCTTTTAAAATATTTTACTATCGCTTTAGTGTTCGCCTTCTATTTACAAGGAAGCAAATCCACTCTATGAAATATAACTTGTCCGGTGTGGTTCTATCCTTGTCTTTTGGGACACTACCTGCTCTGCCTAGATTCTTGGAGAGCACGCACCCCTTCCCAACCCTCTATTGTCAGTTGAATGGCTGCATGCTCTTTACAAATATCTCCATCACCTTAAAGAGAAAGACAACAAGAGGGTAAGTGTTTCTGTCTTCGTCTTCTTCTTTTTTTTTTTTTTTTTTTTTTTTTTAGAACAGACAAGTTAAATTTCACAGACTCTAATAATACCAATTTTGCTAATGTTTATTTCGATTAGCATGAAGTAGATAAAAAAATAATCTTTTGTGAGAATGGTTTGTATATGGAATACATCAGATTTATATGAGTCAGGGCTTTGGTTATGAATCTTAAATAATGAAATCTCGCCTTCAGTTAAAGCATCTGACTCAGGGCCGTATTTAGAGGTTTTAAAGTTCAAGCAACTCCTCCCCGAAATTTCTGATACTTTTATCCATTTAAATTCATATCCAACCATTATGGGAAAATGTTGGATAACAGTAGGTGTTCTGCTACTAGCATAATTACAAGCAAAAGATGCATGCTAACCTGTAGGGTACTGTTAAGTTTAGATCACTTTCAAACTACGTGTTCCACTGCATATTCCGAGTTACAAGAAGTCTGAAACGCTACGCAATTGAATAATAACAGAATGGTGTTGATTAAGTATTATATTTAAGCAACAGTTTTTAAAAAGCTCAAATTTTTACACGGCAAACGCTACTGCACTTAAATTAAATAGAATAGCACGAAAAAGAGTTATCAGAGGATAACAACTGTGATCAGCTCATAAGTGGGGGTTCTGAAATCACCCCAAAGGAACCGCAGTTACCTCTACACGAAATTAAAATCGAAGCAGCATTAAGCCATGTATTTAAATATATATATATATATATATATATATATATATATATGTGTGTGTGTGTGTGTGTGCGTGCGTGCGCGCACACAAAAACAGTTATGACTGCCTCCGTGGTCTACGAGCTGACTTCTCACCCGGAGGTCCCGTATTCGATTCCCGGGAATTTTTTTAACCAGAATTATTCTTTATCCCCCACAGAGTCTAGACGTATGTATGTGCGAGTAAATATGTTGTGTGTGTGTTTTTAAGGGAAAAAAAATCTGATGTAATCCATTCACATGACTTTTTCTATATCTCTGCAACAAATTTTTGTTAAAAAGTTTATGCTTCTATTTACTTCATGCTAAGTTAGAAAAAAAATAGCAGAAATAGTCTTATTACTTGCTTCTCTGTAAACAGAAGCGAAATAAGGGAGTAACATAGGTTAAAGTGATAGCAAAAGCTGCTTGCAATGTGACTGAAGTTCCTTTGTTTGTATGGACAGGAGTTGACAAATTCCTGTATGAGAAAAATATAAGTTTTTTTAAGACTGAAACAAAAAACAAGGAATATCTAAAAAACGATCACCTCCACGAAAAAAAGGAATATATGTAACATAAATTGTGTATTTTAATGTGCTCTACATTTTTTATGTGGTAAGTTTTTGTCTATCTCTTACGGTTTACCAGTTACACAAAATTTCGTAAAATTTATCCAGAATAAAGTAATCTTCAGAGGCTATTCTCAGAAAATTCAAGATATGCATATTATTTGTCAAGTATATATATATATATATATATATATATATATTTAATATATGATATGTTTATCAAAATCGTTACCCATTTTTTAGAAAATCAAAATTTTCAAAAATTGTTCCATGTGAAGGGTAGTTGGGGGTGGGGGATTTTCTTGAAAATCTTCGTGTCACATCCTTGGAAGATACTGAACTTAAATACCAAGTTTGTATTTAACGGTCTTTTCGTTTTTGAGCTATGCTACACACAGGCACACACACATACACACAGAGAGACACACACGGACATTTTTCTAAATGTTTTTTTTTATTCAGGTGGTCTCAAAACTTATATTTCCGGTGAAATCTCGGTCGAATTTTTGGGTACAATGCTATACCTTCTCTATATACTATGTACATAGTATGTATAGAGAAAGTAATAAAAATATTTAAACCCAACGTTGTTTCTAATGCAAAGACCCCGTTATGACCGTAGAAGTTAAAGAGGGCTATATATATAAATCAAAAGAAAAAAAAAACAGCTATAAATTGAAATCATGTTTCCTCTCTTCATAGTCACTTTAAAATGCATACATGCACTATGTAAATGGATCGTAAGTGACTGTTCTGGATATAGCAGAAAAGGCCGGATAAGGTTTGGTGATTCCTATGTTTCTTTCAAGTATTAACAGTTATTTTAATGCCAAATCAAATATCCTGAAGAGCTATTAAGCAGCATAAAGAAAAACGCTCAAAATGTCACACTTTTATTTACTTATAAAAATTCTGATGTCTTCCATTCACTACATCTCTGCAACAAATTATTGTTAGAGAGCTTATGCTTCTATTTACTTCGAGAAAAAAATAGCAGTATTCTTATTACTTGCTTCCTTGTAAGTAAAAGCAAAATAAGCGCGTACCATATGTTAAAGTGATAGTCAAAAGCCGGCTGCTATGTGACTGAAGTTCCTTTGTTTGTATGGATAGGAGTTGACAAATTCCCGTATGAGAAAAGTATAAGTATTTTATTGCTGAAACCAATAACAAGAAATATCTCAAAAACTGTCAACTCCACGAAAAAAAAATGTATATAACATAAATTGTGTGTATTAACGTACTCTACATTTTTTATGTGGTAAGTTTTTGTCCATCTCATACGGTTTAGCAGTTATGAAAAATTCCGTAAAATTCATCCAGAATAAAGTAGTCTCAGAGGCTATTCCCAGAAAATCCAGGATATACATTTTATTTCTCAGGTAAATATCTTTAATATACGCATTTTTATCAAAATCATTAGAGCCATTTTTGAGAAATTCACAATTTTCTAAATTTTTTCCATGTAAAGGGTAGTTTGGGGTAGAGGGATTTTCTTAAAAATGTTCGTGTCACATCCTTGGAAGATACCAAACTTAAATACCAAGGGTGGCATTTAATGGTATTTTCGTTTTTGAGCTATGCTGTTCACACACACACACATACACGCGCGCGCGCGGACGTTTTACTAAAAATCTGATATATTCCATTCACATGACTTTCTTTACATCTCTGCAACAAAGTATTGTTAAAAAGCTTATGCTTCTACTTACTTCATGCTAATCGAGAAAAAAAATAATAGAAATAGTCTTATTGCTTGCTGCCTTGTAAGTAGAAGAGAAATAAGGGAGAACCATAGGTTAAAAGGATAGTCAAAAGCTGGTTGCTATGTGATAGAAGTTCCTTTGTGTGAATGCATAGGAGTTGACAAATTCCTGTATGAGAAAAGTAAAGCTTTTTTAAAGCTGAAACCAAAAACAAGGAATATCTAAAAAGCGATCAACTCCACGAAGCAAATGTATATAATTTAAATTGTGTGTTTTAACGTGCTCTACATTTTTTGTGCGGTAACTTTTTCTCCATCTCTTACGGTTTAGCAGTTATGCACAATTCCGTAAACTTCATCTAGAATAAATAGGTCTTCAGAGACTATTCCCAGAAAATTCAAGATGTACATTTTATTTGTCAGGTAAATATCTTTAATATACGATATTTTAATCAAAATCGTTAGATCCATTTTTGAGAAAATCAACATTTTCGAAAAAAGTTCCATGTAAAGGGTAGTTTAGGGTGGGGGAATGTTTCTCAAAATCTAGTGTTGCATCCCTGGAAGATACTAAACTTAAATAACAAGTTTGGTATTTTACCGAATTTTCGCTTTTCAATTATCATGTTCACACACAAACTCACGCGCGGACCTTTTTCTGAATTTTTTTTTTACTCTCTCTATACGTACTATGTACATAGTGTATAGAGAAGATATTGTATTGCACCCAAAAATTCGATATCGAGATTTCACCAGAAATATATGTTTTTCTGTCTGAATGTGTATGTCTGTGTGCAGCATAGCTCAAAAATGAAAATACCGTTAAAAACCAAACTTGGTATTTAAGTTTGATATCTTCCAAGGATGCGACACGAATATGTTCAAGAAAATCCCCCACCCCAAACTACCCGTTACTTGGAAAAAAAAATTGAAAATTTTGATTTTCTTAAAAATGGCTCTAACGGTTTTGATTAAAATCTCGTATATTTAAGATATTTACTTGACAGATAAAATGTATATCTTGAATTTTCTGGGAATAGCCTCTGAAGGCTACTTTATTCTAGATGAATTTTACGGATTTCTGCTTAAATGCTAAACCGTAAGAGATGGACAAAAATTTAACGCACAAAAAATGTAGAGCACATTAAAACACACAATTTATGCTATACACATTTTTTTCGTAGAGTTGATCGTTTTTAAGATATTCCTGATTTATGGTTTCAGGATTGAAAAACATATTTTTCTCGTACAGAAATTTGTCAACTCCTGTCCATACAAACAAAGGAACTTTAGTCACATAGCAACCAGCTTTTGACTATGACTTTGACCTATGGTACTCCCTTTTTTCCTTCTACTTACATGGAAGAAAAGCATAAGACTATTTTTGCTAATGTTTTCTCAATTAGCATGAAGTAAATAGAAGCCTAAGTTTTTTAACAATTTGTTGCAGAGATGTAGAGAAAGTCATGTGAATGGAACACATCAGATTTTTTGTACAGGGGACCCTAAAGCGTATACTTCCGGTGAAATCTGGGTATTGAATTTTTGGGTGGAGTGCAATACCTTCTCTATACACTATGTACATCGTACGTATAGAGAAAGTAATTTGGGGGGGCTCAGGAGGACCCAAAACATGTATTTCCGGTGAAATCTCGGTATAGATTGTTTGGGTGCAATACAATACGTTCTCTAAACACAATGTGCATAGTACGTGTAGCGAAAGTAAAAAGAGAGAGGGCGTGTAAATATTTTCTTCTATTCAAGCTTTCAAAGGCAAAGGGCTCATAAGATTTTGTATTGGACAGAACAATGCTTTGAATTTTAAAATAACATATGTATTATATAACGTTGGACTTAGTCACCATAGCACCTTTTCTTGGGCGCTAGTTTTAGTGGGGAGCGAGGGCCTGTCTTTCGGCAGTGTTGTCAACCAAATAAAGCCTTTTTTTTTTTTTTTTTTTACGCTCTCAGCCATTATATTGAATAGTTACCTAATTTACCGTGAGCTAGCTGAATTATTAAACGAAATCCAGCGCACGTGCATGTGTGTGAACTAGCATCTACCCTAGCATTGAAGTCGCTAGATATCAAGGTGTATAACGTACTTCATGTCTCAATGTTGTTGCTCTGCTCAGCTCCCGAAATGAAATGCCGAATGAAGTCAGGAAACCGGGAGCCCAAGAAAACATGCTCGCATAGTATGTCACGAATTATTTAGATGTTCGTGGAATAAAATAAAGCTGTTTCATAACAAAGAATAAAAGTGGGATGTTTTGTTCTATGTCATTAAAAATTCAAAATCAAAGATAGGGCTGAAAATTAATATCAGAGTAAATAGCTTTCTAATATTCAATCAAATGGGTTGTATTTGAATCAGATCGACAAAGTCACAACAGTGATGTCTGAGTAAACTTCCAAGTTTTGATTTACGAGTTCGGTTGGGGAAATGTGCCTGAAGAGGTTTCATTCGCCGTTTTCCATAAATTGTTAGAAAGAATCCGGTAGCAAGAAGGACAGGTGAACATTCAAACAAGAAGCAAGCAGTTATCAGGATCCTTTATATTCTTGCGTAACTACTACAAAATGCGCTATCGCAATTAACAGGAAGTAACACCAAAATGAGCGTTTATGAAACTGTGTATGTATGTGTGTGTGTGTATATATATATATATATATATATATATATATATATATATAAATAAAATATGTGTGTATTTTAAACATATCTCCACTCCGTATACTAAGGTATTCTACACAAAAAAGGAAGAAAGAAAGAAAAATGTTGTGTATTAGATTCACATGATATCGTAACAAATGTCTTTATTGAGTTAAAAAGCTGTTACAAATACAGTCTTTGATTCACTGCTGCAAATAATTCACTCGGCATTTCGACGTGTATACAGTTTATTGCTGCACACCAACCATGGCTCGCACACCACTGCGCGCTAACACTCGTCACTCACGATTCAGTACAATTCACAACACAACACTGTACTGCAATCCTTCGACATTTTATAACTAGAAAATAATGTCACAAGACTTCCTGGAAGCTTCCGAAGCCGAAGACTGCCGGTCCCCATGGCCGCGCTCGCCAAGGCGTCCCGCTTTGGTGCTTCGTAGCGCTGGGGATCGTGGGTTCGAGTCCCGCCTTGGGCATGGGTGTTATATGTTTGTGTTTATGTGTGTGTTGTAACAGTAAAAAAACAGCAATCCAGTAATAATACAGAAAAACAAGGTAAAACAAACAAACAAACAAAAGTAAATTAAAGTGGGGTATACAGTGCCGGAGTCCTGATCAGACTCCGTACCGTATTTTAAAAGAAAAAAAAAAAAAAAAAGACTGAAGAAACATTTCGAATGTCTCGCGTTCCGAAGGTTCCTGTTATCGTGTGTCACTCTTCCTGTTGTTCACGCATCTAACTGCGATGGGTAGCACACGGTCGCATACCAAGGCGAACCTGAACGGTGTAGTAACACACGAACGGCAATGTCAAAATATTCTCTTCCTCTTCTGCAAAAAATACCTATTCTAAAAGTTTCTTCTTCACTGTACTTAATGCTAATAGAGATAAACATTAGCAGTAACAGTCCTATTAGTATTGCATAATATTTCCTTGTAAGTAGGAGGGAAATAAGGACGTTCATTAGATTAGGTGAGTCAAATCTCTTAAGAGGTGGTCGCTAAATTGAAATCCAATTTTCTTTGGGTAATCAGGCTGGAAAAACAAAAAACGAATTCTCCTTTGAGAAGAGTATTGAGAATTAAACCAATAACATGGAATATCTCGGAAATAATACCATCCACAAAAAATGTATTTGATATAAATTGCATATTTTAACGAGATCTAAATTTGTTGTATACTAAGATTTTGTTTATCTTTTACGGTATACATGGTATACTATACCAGTTACACAAACGTGATCTAGAATAAACATAACTTCAGAAGCTATTCCGAGAAAATTCAAGACATAAATTTCATTTATGAAAATATCTTAAACGTCTTAAACATAAGGTATCTTAATCATCATTCAGCCATTTTTACAGAAAATCCAAATATTCGAAAAATGTTCCATGTAAAGGATAGTTTGGGATGGGAGGCATTTGCTTGAAAATCTTCGTGTCGCACTCTTAAATATCAACTTAACCCACTTCGATTTTGAGTCATGCTACTCCGACGCGCACACACATAAACAAGCTCGTGCGCGCGGATTTGTTTTCTTAAAGCGCCTTTTTATCGAGTTTTGGATGGAATTCAATACTTCCCCTTCTTATACGTAGTAGAGAAAGTAAACAAAAATGTGTTACATTTAATAACTTTTCTCTATCCTTTCTTCAGCAAACTATCGTTTAAAAACGCAATATATTTTTGTTCACATTAATCCAGATAAATTATTTTACTATTTTATTTGAAAACACAAGGAAAATACTAAGGAATAAAGGAATGCATTAGTTATAACTTATAAGCAATAGTCAAACTTTAAGGAGCTGGTCGCTCTGTGAATGCATTGAAATTATTTTATCTTTACTTGGACAGGAGTAACAGACGAATAACGGCATCCCATTCTAGGAGGGTATAAGAATTTTTAAATTGAAACCCAATAACAAGGAATATTCCAAAAATGATACCTCCGGGGGGGGGGGGGGAAGTCAAATTGTGTGTTTTAAGAAACTCTTATTTTCGTGTAGTAAGTTTTAGTCTGTCTGTTACAGTTTACCGGTAATGCAAAAGTCGTTCAGAATAAAGAAGACAAGAGGCAATCCCAGAAAAGTAAACATATGCATTTTATCTGTCCTAAAAATGCCTTAAAGATTCTATATTAATCAAAATTATTAATCATTTTTGAGAAATTAGAAATTTTCGAAAATTATTCCAAACAAAGAGCAGTTTGGGCTTAAGGGAATTACTTGAAAATTTTCGTGTAGCATTCTTGGAATGTGTGTTTAACTCAAATTTTCGTATTTAAGAGTTTTCATTTTGAGTTAACTATTCACAGACGCACAAACGGATTTTTTCTAAAATGCTTTTCTTAGATTTGGGACCCTAAAACATGCATTTCCCTTAGACTGTAAATGGATTTGAACCGCGTGAACAATAGGTTAGTGGCTTTTATTCAATCAACATATCTGCTTAATTGGAATATATAATTCAATTTTATTATTACCTTTAATTTTCTTTCAATTAATGAATAAGGCTATTAATACATTTTATTATGAAATCATTAGCAGAATGGTTTTATTATTTGCTTCGTTGTAAGTAGAAAGCGAATACGCTAGGCTAAAGCGATAGTCAACGGTTTTAAAGGCTGGCCTCGATATTTGGTTCTCTTTGCAAAGCTAGGAGTGAAACAAAAGAGAGCGAATCGAACGAGAACCTCCAGTTTGAGAAAAGTGTTTGTATTTTAAAATTGAAACCAATAAAAATGAATATCTCGGTATTGGTTAATACTACTATATATATGTATACCTGTTCAAAGTTATATATCAAGATATACATATGAATATGTCTTAAAGATGCGGTGCTTTAATCAAAATCGTTAGCCATTTTTGAGAAAATCAAAATTTTTGACAACTCTTCTTGAAAACCTTCGCGTTGCATCCTTGGAAGATGCTGGAATTGAGTTCGGTATTTAACCGACTTTTCGTTTTTGAGCTATTCTATTAATACACATGGACCTTTTTCTAAAAATACATTTTTTTTTAATCGGGGGACCTCAAAATAAGTATTTCCGGTGAAATATCGGCATCAAATTTTAGGTTGGAATACAATACAATACCTTCTCTACCTACGTTTTGTAAATACAGGGGACTCTAAAATATATTTCCAGTGAAATCTCTGCATCGAATTTTTGGGCGAAATGCAATACCTTTATCTACTATGTAGTACATTGCACATTGGTAGAGTAAAATATATATGTACATAGCATTTCAGTATTTGCACTGTAGCACTATTGAGAGCCCACTGTATTTAACAGCACATTCATATATGTATGCTCATTTCTTTTAATATTGTTTAATACGTCAACGCCTGCCAATTGTTAATGTGTTAGGAAAATAAAATGCTAGCGTAAAACATGAATTAATATGAGTTGTATTGCTATACACCGGCAATTGTCAATTCTTCCATAGAATATGTGGTTCTTGCTCGAAAAATAGCGCATTTTTAGAATGGGTCGAACAATGTTTATTTATACTTAAATACATAAGTTAATATAGTAAGAAAAATCTGATGTGTCCCATTCGCATGACTTTCTCTACATCGCTGTAACAAATTATTGTTAAAAAGCATATTCTTCTATCTACTTTATGATAATCGAGATAAAAATTAACAGAAATTGTCTTAGTTACTTGCTTCCCCTGTAAGTAGAAGAAAAATAAGGGAGTACGCTAACGATAGTCAAATCTTTTAAAAGCTGGTTGCCATGTGGTTGAGATCGGTTTCTATGCAGGGCCAGAGTTTACAAATTCCCGTATGCGAATAAGTTTTTTAAATGTGAACAAATAACAAGGAATATCTCAGAAATTGTCAATTCCACGGAAAAAAAACGCATATGACATAAATTGTGTGTTTTAACATGATCTATATTTTTTATGTGGTAAGTTTTTGTCTATCTATTACGCTTTACCAGTTACGCAAAATTCAGTAAAATTCATTCAGAATAAAGAGGTCTTAAGAGGCTATTCCCAGAAAATTCAAGATATACATTTTATTTGCCTACATGTGTGTGTGTGTTTGTATAAAACATACGGTATTTTAATCAAAATCGTTAGAGCCGTTTTTGAGAAAATCAACATTTTTGGAAATATTTCCATGTAAAGGGTAGTTTTGGGGGGGGTATTCAAAATCTTCATGTGGTATTCTTGGAAGACACGAAACTTAAATACCAAGTTTGGTATTTTACCCACACACACACACACACACACACACACACACACACACACACACACAGGGACCTTTTTCTTCAAATGCTGTATTTGGTTACAGAGGACCCTAAAACCTATATTTCCGGTGAAATCTTGGCATCGGATTCTTAGGTTGAATGCAATGTCTTCTCTATACACTATGAACATAGTACGTGTAGAGAAAGTAGCGATACTATGAACGAAATGATCACCGTACTGATGCATGTCACTTTCATTTTCTATTCGTGTAAGTGAATGAGGAAATATCAGCTGATGGTATTTCCAGCAGTGTGGTTGGTGTACGTGCCTAATGATGCGTCAGATGCGTGTAATACAAGATGACGAAACGCTTTTTAGAACATCACAAATGCATATTGGTATATGCGAGAATAACATGTTTATACTGAGTTATTTGTATTCGAGGAGCAGCACTGTGGCTTTTGCCCAATTCTTTGTAATGTAATATATAAAATAATGCAATAGTAGATTACATTACTTATCTACTTTATAAACTATCATGATTTGATACAATCATATGAATTTCTTCATCCACTGTTTTATATATTTTTTATTAATGTGTAAGACCTTCTTGACTACAAGGTCTTATCACGGCCGATCATAAATACATTATCAATTTACAGGTACACAGTCTTACAGCTAGGTTAATATTTACATTACATTTACAATAAATCAGAAAGGTTTGTATGCATTAGAAACTGTAGCGTCTTCTTCAGCATGTTGGGTGTGTTGACCGCATTAGGAAGACTGGAAATGCCGGCTTCTTTTCTTCTTCTGCTATGCAGTGGCCAGTCTACAATGATGTGGTGTATGGTCAGAGGTATCACAGCTTGTACGGTTTGGAGGTTGGTCCTTAATCAGAAGATAGCAATGCGTCAGTTTGGAGTGACCGATTCTGAGTCGAGTGATGATCACTTGATCTCTTCTTTTGAGAGTTCGCGAATGTAGAAAAGGTTTAGTGCAGCCATAGCGAGTTTGTTGAGGTTTACTGTTAGTTGATGACCATTCCAATTTCCATTTTTCCATGTACTTGTGTTTGATATAGTTGATGATGTCTTGGTGTGGAGAGACTATTGACGAATCACTGACGGGATGTTATTTTATATTGCTGAACAGTTTCTATGACTGTTTTATAAATATTTATTGTTCTATCTGCTTCATGTTAATTCAAGGTAAACATTTGCAACACTGTTTAATTACATTTCGTTGTAAGAGGATAGAGGAAAAATAATGTAGTCAAGATGTGGGCTTTATACCCTAACTCTTTTCCTGATATCACAGTAAACAAATAAATAGGGGCAACTCTTTAAAAAGTATGTGTTCTATGACTTTCTCTATAACTATGTAACAAATTGTTAAAAAACATGATTCTTCTACTTCATGCTAATCGAGATAAACTAGGCTAAAGCGATTGTCAAATCTTTTAAAAAACTAATTGCTCTGTGATTGAAATTCGTTTCTTTGCATGGCGAGGAGTTGACAAATTCCCCTATGAGAAAACGTTATTTAAAACTTAAACCAATAACAAGGAATATCTCGGAAATGGTCAATTCCACGAAAAATTATGAGAGGTAAATTGTGTGTTTTAACGAAATCTACATTCTTTATGTAGTAAGTTTTAGTGCAGCTCTTACGGTTTATCAGTTATGCAAAAGTCATCCAGAATGAAGAGAGGCTATTCCCAGAAAACTCAAAATATACATTTTATATGTCATGTAAATATCTTTCATATGTAGTATTTTAATCAAAATTCGGTGAGCTATTTCTGAGAAAATCAAAATTTTCGAACCTTTTACCACGTAAAGGGTAGTCCGCGATGATGGATTTGCCTCAAAATCTTCGGTCTTATCCTGGAAGATACTTAACATGAATACCAAGTTTTGTATTTTACCGACTTTTCATTTTTTAATCATCGCGTTCACACACACACACACACAACTTTTTTCTAAAAATGTTTTCTTTTGATACAGAGGACTCTAAAACGTGTATTTCCGATGAAACCTCGGTATCGAATTTTTGGGTGGAGTGTAATACGTTCTCAACCTATATACTATGCATTAAATAGAGAAAATAAAAAATTTAAAAGGTATTAAAACATTCAAGCCAATAATAACGAATATTTCGGAAATGGTTGATTGCACAAACAAGCTTATGTAACATAAGTTTTATGTTGTATGTCTTTGTGTCTTAAAATGTACGAATTAAATAAAATCCTAGAAAATTCCTCCCGAATGAAGAGGATTTCCCAGGTTATTCGGAGAAAAATCAAGATTTACATATTATTTTTCATGTCAATACCTTAAACATTTCAGTCAAAATCCTTAGATCCAGCTTTGAGAAATACAAGGTTCTGTGTAAAGGTTAGTTTGAGGTAGAGGTGTTTCTTAAAAATCGTGTGCATATTTGGAAGATACTGAACTGAAACACAAAGTTTCGTATTTGTTATCGGACTTTCGCTTTCACTCTTCTCAACTGAGATGTTCTCTATAAACAAGCAATTGCATTCCTAAGAAATCAATACAAACTGTGGTATTTTGATTGTGCTTTTGCTACATATTAAGTAACAGTTTACATAGGTTACACAGCCAATATCCAGACAGATAATAGCATTTCAGAAGTGAAAGCGATCTTATTATGCACTGATCCCTTTCAAAATTAGGAACATTAAATACTGTAATAATACAATTTTAAATAACGGACATTTGTGTATGTAGAAGCCATGATGTTATATGTTTTGTAATGTATTAATTTTAAAAGTGCAATGAAATGATTTTAATGTGTTTAGTTCAAAGGAATGATGCAAGGAACGGAAATAGGCTTTATATAGTAGGTACATTTAAGAAGTGACACATATTATTATCCACTGCGAAGCGTCTAGAAGTCACAGTGTTATAATATGTTTTGTAATGCATTCATATTTAAGGTGTGTCGCCCTCCGTGGTGTAATGATTACCATGCTAACTTCATATACCCAAGGTCGCGAGTTCAAACCCAGCGGACGATGGATTTTTTCGGGCGTAAAATCCTTAGTATGGTTTCCTTCGGAAGGGAAGTAAAGCCGTTGGTCCCATGTCGTAGATTTACGGCACAAGAACCTCAAGCCTGATAGAGAGGTCTCTGAGCAAAATTAAGCGGTCTTTCATGACCAGCATAGAATGGGACGCTGAGAACCCCAGCAATTAAAGAACGTCCATAAATGAAACTCCATTTTTTATATTTAAGGTGTAAAGAAACGATTGTTTTGCACCTGAAATTTAGCAATCATTTACTGTTTTGCCCCTTGCTTTGCATTTATTTGGTATGTTACTTTTTTCTATTACTGTAGCAATCAAAGACGTGAAGGGATTTTTTACAGAAAATGTTCAAATACATGTTTGCTTTCAATGCTAAGAGTGTTGTTATTATATTGTTTAATTTGTTACCATGCCTTAGCTGCTCAACATGGCATAAAATTATTTGTAACAAGGAAGCAAATCAGAATTAATACAAATAGTTAGTTAGTTTTAACCCGTTTAGTTGGTTAAACGCTGTCATTACATTATTTAAATCTCAGATACTTAATTTAGCAACTACCTTTGAAAGCTCGAACAACGATCTAAAGTTTGTATTGTTAATATATCATGAGTTTCTTTTGCCACAATGGTGGCGAATTTAGACAGTTATGTGGCAGCAAACTTTTAAATTGTTGATTTATTTCAGCTTTCCCCAGTTGCAGGCTGCCAAAGACAATGTTACAATTAGATTACACATTTACAAGTACAAATATAAATACAAATATATTCTGTCTTAAATTAACACGAAATCAATGAATGTGTGTAAAATATTCAACACGAAACACCACTAATTAAAATTAATTATGCGAATGTTCAAAATAACTGTACACAATTATATACATAATTGGTTATATAATTATATATATAATTATATTACAATAGCATACAAGTTCTAGTAGCCCTACTCGAAAACTGGCTTGCACACAGAAAATTTGCTCAAGGAAATGATTCGCTTAGATGACGTGTCACAGTATTTATTTTTTCTTTCTTCTTGCCTTTCTTTATTTTTCTTTCTTTCTATATCTAAAAATCGAATTATCTAATTACAGCAGAGTGTGGAGTTACCTAACGAAAAATCTATATACGTAAATAACAATCGCAAATGACTTAAATAGAAATTAAATGCGTATGTGAATAATATGTCCAATTCTTTTGGGGTGGTAAGAATGACTACATCAGATTTTCAATGGGTGCCATAATAAATTATGAAATATTTTTCATGTCATCGAAAACTAAGTGTTACGTGTTTTGTTGCAGCGCAAGTACGCGTTCCTGTAAGGAAGAACAGAGCATTTTTAGATACTGTGATGGGTGAGTACGCAATTTACATTTTGCTTTATCTTTTCAAACATTCGAGTCACAAGTAGTTATTTGTGATACAAGTGTTAAAAGTGGAGTTTTATTTTGCGAACAAGAATATTTGCGGAACAAGTACGAAAGCCAAATGTAACAGTTCTACAGCAAACTAAAAAACTTTTGGCACGTGTTCTGTGTCATTTTTAAACAGACTGAATTTAAATTATAAAGTATCCAGCGAAGTTTGTGTGGAAATCGCAGTGTATATTCAGGAATGCGCAATGGTGAATATTATTAGTGTCGGTTGTAGGGCTTGTTTGTTTTTTCTTTCCATAAGCTTGATGTCCTTAACTTGGACAATGAATGAAATCGGTTAAATTAAGCTTAAATGATGTCAGGGTCAATGAAGCTTAAGTCACTCGACATTATCTTCTTAGATAAAGTAAACCCCTCCAAAAAAGCCCTTATACGAATAACTCACCCTGAGCGAGACTCGAGCTCGCGACCTCTTAAATGGGAGTCAGATGCGCTACCCTACACTACCGAGGCGAACTGCTTTCGTTATTATTTTATCTTCATGGTACCATGGCCGACAAATGACCATTCTATTTCTACGTTTCATTTTATGAATATAAAATAAAAACTATACGCTTTTACTTTGTCTACTACATATAGTAAGTAGGGAAGTATTGTATTACACCCAACAATTCGATGTCGAGATTTCACTGTAAATATGTGCTTTGACGTCCCATTAACCAAAAAAGCCTTTCATGGTGTCTATGAACAGCATACCTCAAAAATATGATGTTCCATTCACAGAACATTCTCTCTCTTCCTCAGAAAAAAAAATCAAACTATTTTTACAAAAGATTATTCTTTTATTTACATCATGCTAATCGAGGTAAGCAAAAATGGTCTCATTACTTGTTTCGTCGTGAATTGAAAGGAAATTTGGGGATACACTATGCGACTGACATTACAATTTTATTCTATTTCCATAAGTGATACAAAAGAGATATGAGGACTTCCTGAGTGAGAAAAGTTTTAAATATTTTAAAAGTGAAACCAATGACAGACAAGATCTTGGTAATGTTAGCTATATATAGGGTTACTACAAAAGAAATAGACAACTTCAACTGCCTGTAAAACAAAAACTATTAGAGATAGCAACCTAATTATTTTGGAGGTATGTTGAGAAACTCATAAAGTTTCGTTTGTTACTATTGGTAACACTGTAGTGTTTTGTTTGTTGTTGCAGAAGCTGAAATGGCGGAAAATCCTGTGGAAAAGGCATATTGCGTGTTGGAATTTGCTAGAACGCAATCAGCAACTGTTGTCCAACGACATTTTAGAACACGTTTCCACAAAAATGAAATGATGCGCTCACAAAAACCAGCATCGTCTTCATCATGTCGCAACATGTCGATGCAAAAGTCACGCCATATGACCTTATCTTCTTCACTCAGAAACTGCAACATCTGTAATCTGTAAGGCATCATGTGCAGTCGCTTACGCAGGATTTTCCATACAGTTTACTGAGGAATTTGTAATTGCATGCTTGCCCTAGATGTCGATTTCTGTGGGCTTCTTATGTAGGCAGAACGAACACGTTCAACGTTTTCTTCCGAAACTCTTGGTCTTCCCGAGCTCTTCCCTTTGCACAAACATCCCGTTGTCTCGAATTTTCTATAACAGTCGTAGATTGACTGTCTAGTCGGTGGCGTTCTGTGGTAACGTGTTCTAAAATGTCGTTGGACAACAGTTGCTGATTGCGTTCTAGCAAATTCCAACACGCAATATGCCTTTTCCACAGGATTTTCCGCCATTTCAGCTTCTGCAACAACAAACAAAACACTACAGCGTTACCAATAGTAACAAACGAAACTTTATGAGTTTCTCAACATACCTCCAAAATAATTAGGTTGCTATCTCTAATAGTTTTTGTTTTACAGGCAGTTGAAGTTGTCTATTTATTTTGTAGTAACTCTGTATATATATATAAACAAACGAGAGCTATTACACTTTTTGTGTAATAACTTTTTGTCTATATTTTACGGCTTACCAGTTATGCAAAACCAATTCAGAAAAAAGTGAACTTCAGAGACTATTCCTAGAAATTTCAAGATTTTTATTTAACATGTAAATATCTTTAATATGCTGTATTTTAATCAAAATCATTTGAGGTATTTCTTTATTAAATCAGAAGTTTCAAAAATTTTCCCATGTGAAGGATAATTTTTGGAGGGGGGGATTTTCTTCGTGACGCTTACTTGGAAGATGCTGTACTTAAATATCAAGTTGAGTATGTAATTGACGTTTCATTTTTGAGTTATAGTTTACACAAATACACGGACACACACATTAACCTTTTTTCTAAATATGTTTTTTTATTCAGGGGACCTAAAAACATGTTTGTGGTGAAAAAAACCTCTAATTTGAATTTCTGGGTGGAATACAATACCATATATACCTATTGTGTACATAGATAGTGCTTGTAGATAAAGTAAAAATAAAGAGTCAGTTAAATACCAACTTGATGTTTAAATTCTGCATCTTCCGAGATTACGACATGATTTTCAAGAAAATCCCCCAGCCCAAACAACCTATACGTTGAAAAAAAGGTTTTGAGAATTTTGGTTTTCTCAGAAATGGCTCTAACACTTCAGATTTTAGAAAAAGGTGCAGCATAGCCTCAAAATTAAAAGACAGTCAAATACCAAACTTGGATTTGGTACATCCCTAAGGTATCTTCAAGGGTGCGAAAGGAAGATTTCCATAAAGCCCCCCTATCCCTTTGTTTCTCGAAAATATCTCTGACGATTTTGATTAAAATACGGCATATTAAAGTATTTACATGACAAATAAAATGTATATCTTACAATTCCTGGGAATAGCCTCTGAAGATCTGTATGAATTTTGGATAATTGATTAACCGTAAGAGATAGACAAAAACTTACTACACAAACATGTTGATCTCATTTAAACACAGTTTATGCAACACTTTTTTTGTAAAGTTCACCGTTTCCGAGATATTCCTTTTTATTGGTTTAAATTTTTAAGTACTGAACTTTTCTCTAACGGGAAGTCACCTTTTGTGTCATCTCTCTTTTGGGTTACTCATGGCCGTGCAAAGCGAAACCGAACTTCAATAAAAGTATTCACAGAATGACCAAATTCTAGAAGAGTTGACTATCATTATAGTCTAGTGCAGCGGTTCCCAATCTCTTTCGACTCGCGAACACCTTCTACAACTATCTGAGTTGTAGTTTACTTTTAAATATACATACAGTAGACGTGCATAAAATTTGATTCCAAAATGGAAATGGCGTGCTGTTTATGGACGCTCTTAAACTGTTGTGGTTCTCAGCGTCCCATTCTAAATTGGGCGTGAAAGACCGCATCATTTTGCTCAGAGGCCTCTCTATAAGGCTTGAGGTTTTTTTACGTGCCGTAAATTTACGACACGGGACCAACGGCTTTACTTCCCTTCCGAAGGAAGCCCTGCTGAGGATTTTTACACCCGTAAAAATCCATCGTCCTCCACCGGGTTTGAACCCGCGACCTTGGGTATTTGAAGTTAGCATGGTAACCATTACACCACGGAGGGCGGTTGATCATATTGTCGGACTATGGTACCATATTGACTTTGTTTATTTATTTGTTTGTAAACGATTCTCCAATCATGCACTGTACTACATCATTTATACATGGCCGCACTAAATCTTTAGCTATTGATTGAGGTTTTGCAGTTTTAACAATTCTGTAGCTAACGCGGTAAGACGCTTCAATAACATTCTCATTGTCACTGTTTGTAGCGGATACAAAAACAGTTAAATCATTTTTTCGCTTGTTAGCTTTTTGTTTACGTGGATGGGGTGTTTAGTTTATAAATGGCGTTAGATAGAGGAGGTTTCAATCTGTTGTTAGCAAGAATGTCGCCACAACCTACACACTGGTCTTGGATAGTGCTTCTCACCTACATATATATGAAAATCCAAACCTAATTCGTATTTTCATTTCTTTACACACGGTTCACTTTTGTCAGATTGACACACACACACACACACACACACACACACACACACACACACACACACACACATTTTGTTTAACCCTGTTTCTCTTTCAAACTTCCGATTTTCAACCAGTGATCTTTTAATGTGAACGAAAACGATTCTGATACGCAATTGATAACTTAATACATTTGCCACAAGGAAGGAAGAAGAAGTTGGCCATTGTTGGAAAGCCAGAACACAAAGAAGCTGCCAGACTAAATGTCCATTGTAGCAAATCAAATGCATTCCTAACGCTGTTACATAACTTTAAATCAGGCATTAGCGATAAATATTAATTTATTGTGGAAATAATATGATAAATTACCTATTATTAAGTCAGTAACATTCCTTATTAACCTTCTGTTTAGAAGGATGCAAGTAATGAGATAATTTCTGCTGTTTATCTCGATTAGCACTATGTAGATAAAAGTATAATCGTTTGTAAGAATAGTTTGTTTGTAGAACAGGTAGAGAAATCATTTGATTGGAACACGTCAGTTTTTGTTGGTTTTTTTTTTTTTTTTTTTTTTTTTTTTTTTTTTTTTTTCCAATTGTATGTCTTACTACTTAGCACAAAAAATAATGAAATGCGAAATAAGAGATGTAAGAGAAGGCAACACATAGATCCTCCTTCAAATGTCACGTGAACCATTATCATTTTATTGTACTAAAGAACGAGTAAGAACTACAAATGTACGCCTCACCATTGCTTTCGAAGAGGAGCCTCTGACGTGGCACACATTAAATAGTTGCGTTTCAGGATAAGCGGATTACGTTATGAAACATGTGCAGCAAGATGTGGATTGGGCACGGGCCTACTAAGGCAGACAGCGAGTTGCCTTTAGATTCCCGAGGCAATAGTTAAATAATGATTATTGCCTTACGAAGTTGTTATTAGGTACTCCCTTGACGTATTGCAACCAACATATTTATGCACGGCTTCGCACGCTTAAATATTCAGTATTGGCGGGAATTTGTTTCATAAGCGACTTAATTCAATACTCCCTACATCAAATACAAAATCAAAATTTGTTGAGCCAGATTGATCAACTTGATGTACATAATTTAACTGCCATTACCTGCAAAGTACCTTAGTTCAGTTACGAGTTTACAGATACACTTCTTTATCGATGTTCATGTCGTTTTGTAGCTTTGACTTCATTTCACAGCACTGAAGAGATAAACAGTCGCTTAGGTCCTTGGCAGCACTGTGCCCTTTTGTTTTGCCATATTTTCATCCAAAGTTTCGCGTTTACAATTGGCATGCGTTCAAATAAAATACAAAACGTGAAACATAAGCTTAGCAATTATTCAGAAATTAACTAAAATGTTAAAGTTTTAATTTTGCACTTTTCAAAATATTCCTCGGGATGACCGATTGTAGATTTCTGACTCAAAATGCCTTTATCAGCAAACCATACTTAATTTATAAAAATATGGTATAACCTTTTTGAAAAATGTTCGCTAGTTTGGCTTTAAAAATCCTAAAATAGATATGCTTTTCTTTATTTTTTGCACTAATTCTAAGTAGGTATTGTATAAAATATTTGATTGGACATTCAATGTGCGTTATATCAAAGAAAGCCCAAGTCACTTTCTTTGTCCAACAGTTTTCTACCAATGTCGTAATTGTCTGAGATTTTCCTCAAACGGAGCAATTTAAATGTTGCAAGATGTTGAAAAAGTGCTCTTGTGAATTACTTCATAATTATCACAGTAATAGGAATGCTGAAATCAGAATTGAAACAAATCTGGGTACAAAGACACTAATCGAGTAAAATATAAAAAATAACAGATTCTACGTTTGGAACACTTTTGGACAAACTTTCGTCTATGGTTTGCCTTGACAAGAACTTCACTTACAGCACGCTGACGAAACGAAACACGCGCACCTGTTATGAACGACAGGCTGAGGCGTTTAGGTCACGTGGAGTGTCATGTGGGGAATCTGGTGTTAATCTGAAGCGGCAAATTGTGGAGACATAATCTGCAAGAGACAGAACAAGAGCGTTCCGGTAGTGTGGCAAACTGTCATAAAATTTAGCAGCCCGACGTCTATTTCATCTTTCACGTATGGAGGATGTGTGGATATGTCCCCATGTATTGCTGGCGTGAACATCAGTTGCAGCCAATTTGTGCTACCTAATAACGATCACGTGACGGAAGCTAATGGTGCCATGTATTGATAAAGCCTGGGTGTACAATCAAGAACGGAACTAGAGGGGAGTGCGCCCTGCTCCAATCAAAATATTAATAAAAAATACAAGCTGCAACATATTACAGGTTAAACATGCGACAGAAGTTCTTAAAATACAAACTTAAAATAACCTTTACTTACGTATGATAAATAAAAAATAATAGTATAGTTCTGCTTTCCTAACCTGGTATGTGTAATTTATGTTTACTGGCTTACTCGGGCTTGCTAAGCCGAAATGCTGGCGGGAAGTGAGACGCATGCACAATAGCGGGAGCAGCAATTACACCATCAAGGATTCTGACGATTGTGCTATTCCGCCATTACGTGACGACTGCGTTTGTGAGTTGTGAGTGTTTTACAAAATATACCTGCCCGCCTGGGTAGTGTGGTGGTAGCGTGTCTGCCTCACGTTTAAAAGGTCGTGAGTTTGAATCTCGCTTAGGGTTATCCGGATAAGGTTTTTTCGGGGTTTTGCCTTATCCTGAGAAGACGAATGTCGAGTAACTTTAAGCTCCATGGACCCCGAGATCAGTTGAGCATCATTTCACCAATTTTATTCATCGTCCGATATGACCAAACCAGGTTAAAGGACGTTAAAACTACAAAAACTACAAAAAAAAAAAAAAAAAAAAAAAAAAAAAAAAAAAAAAAAAAAAAAAAACTGCTTTTTGCACTAACACACCACTCAGCATTTTGTTTTCTTCAATAAGTTTGCCAGAAACTGATGTAATAAAGCAAAGGATATACCGTTCCTATACTCACGCAGTTTATTCTTCTTAAAAACAACATTCACCAACTTCAAAATCTGCTTGTAATACTCAAAAGTATATTTAATAAGTTCGCCAACGTAAATCCAAATCGACCAGCATAAAATCTTGTCTATTCTCGAACCCAGAGTATTCAAAGCGATCTCATTGCGTGTTGAATTTAACACACAAAATGCGGATGGAATTCAGGTGCAATTAGACTCAAATCGATTTCAATTCCCCAAATTTAATGAATGAAACTTCTTCAGTACAAGAGCCAACACAAGTTGAGGTTATGTCACGTCATTGTTATCAACCTCTAAACAGATTTGGTGGGCAAAGAAATAGAACGATAGACTTATTATTTATGAAAACACCTGATGTGTTCATTCATAAGACTTTCTCTACCTGTTCTGGAAAAAAAAACCTTTCTTATATACGAGATAAATTTTATTAGAAATTGTGCAATCACTTGCTTCCTTGTAAATAGAAATAAGGGAATAGACTAAGCTAAAGCGATAATCGGATCTTTTAAAACGTGATCGCTACGTAAAACAATTGAAAGTAGGTTATATTTACATGACTAGGAGCAAAACAGAAGATCTATTAAACGAAATATGGCTTTCCTTTTGAGAACATTTTGAGCAGTTTAAAATTGAAATCAGTAATACGGAATATCTCGGAAACTGAAATATGTTTGACATTAATTGTATGTTTTAACAGATCTATATTTTTTGTTTATTCAGTTTTTGTTTTATCTCTTACGGTTGACCAGTTGTACCAAAGTCATCCAAAATGAAGGAATCTTCGGAGTCTATTCCCAGAAAATGTAAGATATACATTTCGCTTGTCATGAAAATAATTTAAACATGCAGTATTTTAATAAACATCGTTAAGAGCCATTTTTGAGAAAATTCAAAATCTTCGAAAAATGTTCCATGTAAAGGATAGTTGGGATGGGGAGAGTTCCAGAAAATCTTTGTGTCGCATTCTTGGAAGATGCTATACTTAAAAACCAGTTTATAAATTTAACCGACTTTTCGTTTATGAGAATGCTGTCCTCAGGCGCGCGTACTCACACACACACACACACACACACACACGCACGCACACACACACTCACTCATTCACTCTCTCTGGCCTGTTTATAATTTTTTTTCAATCAGGGGGTCTCAAAACATATATTTTGAGCGAAATCTCGGTATCGAACTTTGGGTGGAGTATAATACCTTCTCTACTTACTATATACATTGTACATAACATATGGTCAAGTAAGCATGCACAAAGGAAAGGTTTTTCTCCCAATGTAACTTAGGTGCCCATTTTTAGTAAGTCAATTAGTTTTATTAAAATGTAAGCATAACTTGTAGACTTTTATTGCTTGTACATTGCTTAATTCACATCTCTTTTGCTGTTATTTTCCCTTCTGTAATAGGTACTTTTCGTTTAGTGGTTCAAAATTGAACACATATTATTAGTACCAGATATAAAGCTACTTATTTTTCCCTGTCTAGGATGTATTCCATCAAATTTGTATTAAATCAAAATCTAAATTTTCAAACGTTTTCTGGTAAGGATCCCCAAACGACCAGGTAGTTCCTCTCGTATAGAAATCCTGGTTCCATCCTTGTGAATTATAACAGTGTATTGGTTTTTCAGTGATTATATACTTTGTTGCTCCTGACTTTTAGTATGATCCTCGTGGTTATACTATTTGTGATGCATCGTCTAAATGTTGAGTTTGTATTTTGGAGTCAGTTATTAAAGATATGCTATAATATGTGGCTGATAAGCTTCTCACGATTTGTATAATAATTCATTTGTAGGTCGCTGGCAAAAAAACAAAAATAATAGTCATCTACTATCAAGCCTTAAAACTGTCCACAATCTCAAGCTCAACTGCGCATGTTTAAATTTAATAGCATCAATTTAAAAATTACCAACCATCTTATTAACACTGAATTATGTCCAGAATAACAATCACGTGTTTTTATCGTCCTAAAACTCAATTTAACTGTCTATAGTCGTTTCTTTTTCAAAATTGTAAGTTATGCCAGAAAATATTACTCATATAAAAAAATTCAGTAAAAAAATTTGGAAACGGTCCCATACACGAAAGAAAGAAACCACACGACTTGGGCACATTGAAACTGCCGTATTTTGAAGTGGTAACAAATTATGCACTAAACGACCCATAAAGATGGTCTAAACTTTATTTTTCACTCCATAGGATTAGGATTGTACATTGACGGGGTCCTCAGACAAGAGGGCAGAGCAAAAAGGACGTTAGGTACCTTTGCTTCTTTTCTACTCCATACAATGAAGGAATAAATATTTGTTTTGTGAAGTGTTGTATTCTTCAGAGTATAGAATGGTCGATGCAATGCTATTTTTAAAAGCATATTTAAAATACAAGTGCCTTGTATACAATGATTATAATATGTCAAAGTAAAGAAAAAACTTAGTTTATAACGCTGTTCTGTCGCCGATGTGACTTGTGTCAAAAGGAGCATTCACCTGCATGGCACACGAGAATAACTGTACATAAGATTAAAAACTTCATTTTAAAAGTTTTCGCCATTATTCTCCCCTTAAATCGATTTACAATTTGAGGAAATCAGCATCTTGACTTCACCTTTTCGCTAACCCTTTATTTTCCGACTTTTCTGTGTTACTTTGGCTGTTTGTATATCGCTTTTATTTTGGTTATCGGTATGATTTTGTACTTTGCTATTTACAAAATTAACTTTTCGTGTTTATAAGCATTGTGTTTTTCAATATGAAAGCTAGACCGAACTGGCATAACTGCTTTGAAAGGATTTATAGACAATCAATTAGGGCCAGGCGAACGTTCAACGAACTTTATGTACGAATTGTGTGTGTTATATTTGCATGGCTTTCTTTACTCTCCTACGAATTATTGTTACAAAATTTTCTATTTGTTTAGTACTAGCTGCCCGCCCCTGCTTCGCACGGGCGATGTACCTAATGAAGAAAACTCAGACAAAATCTTCCGATTACAGTACGACCATGTAATGAAATAAAATTAAAATTAAATAAGTTGCAAACACTTTATTGAAATGCCTTGTAATGTACAATTTTCCTTCCGGAGAAAGAAAAATAGTGCCGATAGTTTGCCGACTCTCGAGCACGCAACGTAGAACATGGAAAAACACAATTCACGGTATATTACTCACACTTCTAAATATTGATCTTGGGATTTATTGTCATTGCGAATGCAAGGCGCGCTTAAATTCAAGGGGAAAGTCGGTTGACATTAGCGGTATTCTTGGAATAAGTATATCCTCGCCTTTGAACTTTCCTATGTTATAGTAACTTAAATTACATTTTTCATACTTTTTTTAACAGTGAATTTTGTTCCGCTGCATAATTTCGGCTGATTGATATTGCGTAATATAATTATCACTGAGTCAACCTTGAGATGTAAATTGTGTGGTAGGAATCCTGGCAAATCCAATGAATTTATTTAGATAATTGACGACTTCATTTGGATTGATAAAGGAATTAATCGACTTAAATGAATGCATTTATCCATCAATTTTACGCTGAATTTTTACATTCGACTCATCTACATCTACAAGTTATTGCTAAAATGGCTCGTTCGCTCAACCAAGCATAGTTTTTGTAATTTGCACCAATATTTGGAAACACTTTCGATATTAATTCTTCCTTTGACGTGAAGTGACAAAGATTTGATGGAAACGAAATGTGGTTAGTGGAAGTATCAACAGGAATTTTCCCATTGTCAATGTCTAATAAAGCCTTTGCATCTGAAAAGCGCAGTGAAGCATAAATAGTTGGTATTGCGAAAAGGACGAAGTCAGAGCACCCATAAGGTGGTGTGGAAAGAATGACATATACAATTAACAGCGTGGGCAACCAAGATGTCGTTGGCATAATAACAGTAATGGCAGCGCATCCATAGTGTGGCGAGTATACGCTGGCATAGGTAATGAATTACATTAAGGAGAAAGTCACAAAGTAACATTCCTGCTTCTTCCGAATCTCTTTCTTTCCTTTACTCCTAATTTTTTCCACCTCTTTTTTTTTTTTTTTTTTTTTTTATTATTTTCTTCTATGTCAAAACAGCAATTACTAAGGCTAACAATGACGTAACTAAAGAGCAAGTAGATCTGGTTGGTCAATTGATAAGCTTTTATTTCATAATAGCTTTGTGTATTAAATTTCTCCATTTAACCCAAAATATTACTTGATCGAATGTATTCACAGCACCGCACTTGCAGTATGATTATGATGCGGTTATTTTCATGTTCTTTAGCTAGCTCATGTATCACATAACGTCAAATAAACATCTGCAATACGAAGTTAAACCTAAAACGGATCCCGTTATTTTCAGATTCCAAGAAGAGTTAATGCTTATGTGCATTGTTTATAACTTGTACATTTTAAAGAATTACAACCAAAATATACGTATTTCTTTATTTAAACGATAAAGGGAACGATAGTTAATACATAAGAAATATATTTGATTTTCACAGTTATCTTGCGTCATTCCATAACCGGGTGCATTCCGTTAGCATTGAAGAAAAAAAAATAGAGCAGTAGATACTACGGCCATCTGGTGGCAAATAAAAAGTAATATTTCAGGTGTCCATTGCTAGGAAAGCTTCATTATTTTAAACGATAGGAGTAAGGAAATGACAGTTAATACATAAAAATGTATTTGAATTTCACTGCTGCGTTGTGTCATCTCGATAAACTGTTGCGTTACCTTAACATTGGATGGGAAGGGAAAATACTACTATGGCCACGGATCCCGTTATTTCTGCGCCATTTTCAGATTCCAAGAAGGGTTAAGGGTTATGTGCATTGGTTATAATTTGTTCATTTTAAAGAATTACAACAAACATATACTTATTTCTTTATTTAAATATGACAAAGGGAACGACAGTTAATACACAAGCAATATATTTGATTTTTACAGTTATCTTGCGTCATTGTCCCATAACAGGGTTTGGGGAAGAAAAATAAAGCAGTAGGTACTACGGCCATCTGGTGGCAAATAATAAGTACGTATTTTAGATGTTCGGCAGCAGGAAAGTTTCTTTGTTTTAAACAATAGGAGTAAGGAAAGGACAGTTAATACATAAAAATGTATTTGAATTTCACTGCTGTGTTGTGTCATCTCGATAAACTGTTGCCTTACCTTAACATTGGATGGGTAGAAAAATACTACTATCGCTATCTATTGGAAAAAAATAACTACTTACTCTAAGTGTTCATCGTTAGGAAAGCTTCTTTGACGTATTTGAATTTCACTGCTGCATTGCCTCATTGTGTCGATTAACTGGTGCGTTTCCTTAACATTGAATGGGGAGGGAAAAATATAGCAGTACTACGACCATTTAAAAACAAATAACCGTGATACCACTGCCATTAATTTCACATAAATTGTGTTTTCAATGAGATCTCCATTTTTTATGTAAAAGGCTTTTATCCAACTGTTATGTTTTACAAGTTAACACAAAAGTATATAAAATTCAATCAGAATGAATGCTGTTCCTAGAACATTCAAAATTTAAATTTTAACATTTGTCATTTCAATAAATATCATTAGCCATTTTGAAGAATATCCAAACTAAGGACTCTTTTCAATTTACAGAATAGTTTGAAGAGAAGATTTTCTTGAAAATCCTTGGGAGATGCTTCACTTTATCCTACATTTCATTTTACTTTCTCTAGCACGTATGTAAAATGAACATGGTAGGGAAGGTTTTGTATTCCACCCAAAAATTCGATACTGAGATTTCCCCTGAAATATGTACTTGTTTTGAGGACCCCTGAACCCCCCCAAAAAAAAACATTTCTGGAAAAAAGGTGTGTGTGTCTAGCATAACGCAAAAACAAAAGGAAGAATTTCAGGAAAATCACCCACCCAAAACTACCCTTTACATGGAACATTTTACGAAAATTTGAACTTTTTAAAAAATGGTTAACGGTTTTCATTAATTTGCTATATGTTAAATATATTTACATGACAAATAATATGTATACTCTGAATTTCTTAGGAACAACCCCTGAAATCCCTTCATTCTGAATCACTTTTGCATAACTAGTAACTCGTAAGACATAAAAGACAAAAAAAAAAGAAAAAGTAGATCTCATGAAAACACAATTTATGCCGTATACAGATGTTTTAAGTTATTACTTTTCATAATTGGAGAGAGAACCATTTTAGGAATGTTCCCTATTATTGGTTTCAGTTAAAACGTTTATCAAATGGGAATTCCTCATCCGTTTCATATCTCTTTACTCCTGACCATGGAAAGAGAACCACATTTCATGACATGGCAAAGCGGCAGCTTCTAAACTTTGACTATAGCTTTAGCCTAATGTATTCCCTTATTCTTGAAAGAAACTAATACGACTTTTTCTGCTAATGTTTATCTCGATTAGAATGAAGTAACAAATCTTTTAAGAATAGTGTGTTTGCAGATAAGGTAGAGAAATTCATGTGAATGCAACATATCAGACTCTAAGTTATGACGTTGACACACGCACAGCACTTCACTTAAGTGTTGAGGTTTGTCTAAAAGCGTGTTTCTTTATTTAGGATACCTCAAGATTGCATTGCCGATGAAATCGAATAGGTATCAATTTCCTCTACCTATTCTAGATAAATAGAAACATTAGAAAAGAAAGCAGAAACTATATGAGATAGTTATTATAAGCGTTTGGTGTGAAATCGCGCGGAAACACTCAGTATAGATCATAAAGAAGCAAGGTCGACGTGTTCGAGTCCGCAGCACGTGGTCTTGTGCGAATTATGTTGAATCAGAAAGGCTAAAGTGTGTCAGTGTCGATCTGATTGTGACTATTGCGACAGTGAGACGTGGGCCATGGCAGAGGAAATCAGAAACAAATTGAGAAAAAGTGAAGTCCTTAACAGGAAAAGCGAGAAGCATCACAGGAATAAGGAACCCCCTAAATATAAATAAATAAAAATAAATTGCATAAACGATGTAACAGATGACCATTCTTAGTAAGTAGGGGAGGTACTGTATTCTACCCAAAATTTCAATGTTGAGATTCCATTGAAGATATATTTTGAATCCCCCTGAATCCAAAAAATAGATTTTTTTATAAAAAGGTCTGAGTGCGTGTGTTAGAATAGCACAACTTAGAAAACAAAGTCGGTTAAATGCCAAACTTGATATTTAAGTGCAAAATCTTTCAAAGACAAAACGAAATGTTGCCCACCCCAAATTACCTTTTCATGGAATATTTTTGAAAATGTTGATTTTCTCAAAAATGGCCAACGATTTTTATTAAGATATTTACATCACAAATGAAATGTCTATCTTGAATTGTCTAGGGATATTGTCTGATATCCTCTTCATTCTGCGTGACTTTTGTATAACTGATAAACCGCAACAGTAGACAAAAGCTTAATACACGAAAAAGATGATTCATAATTCAAACAGCGGACATTTCAGAAAGTCTTGGATGTTCACCATAGCTTCTGAAGACTGGGTATCTCTTAGATTAGATCATAAACAAAGTAGTGGCCATGAATTCAGATTGTAAGTTGATTCAATCAAGCCAATGTTTAAGTTGATTCAATCAACCAATGTTTAAGTTGATTCAATCAACCAATGTTTAAATGCACTCTTGCAATAATTGCCGGGGAGGTTTTAGGCTTTTTCCAAATTTGGGGAGGGGGGGCTTTGGATTTCGTTAAGCAATTTTGTAAAAAAATTGTTATATTCAGTTAGCAGCTCCCAGCTCTCAAATAATACTAAGTTCCAAAATATGCCCGCGAGCATGTGCTATTTCAAACAGAGTTGTAACAGCAAGATCCCTTATTCCGCTATTACTTGATTGACTCGTGATCTTCCGCAGCAAAACCGTTGGTACTGTGTAATGTTTATTTGCTTGCAAAAGAATCCCATTTGTAGAAAGCGCCCCTGATTCAAATTTGGTTGGTTTCACGTCCGCAAGTTGTGATTTCGTCCTGGGGTGCCATCTATGGGCGACGACTTGATCCCTCGTTACCATGTGCCTATAGTGGCGAATACAAACTCCATTGTTCAAGAAATCGTTTGAGGAGGCCAAGACTCGAAATTGATCTGTTGTGCCATTGTATATTCTTCCGCACCAGATCCTGATTCTTCGTTCCTTACCAATATTGACAAGCGTAAGATGAACCCCCCCCTCTCTCTCTCTCTCTCTCTCTCTCTCTCTCTCTCTCTCTCTCTCTCTCTCTCTGTCCTCTAACGTTCAGCCACGCACGCTGATCTGTACTGTTAACAATGCATAAGCATTTAATCGATTCTTTAGTCAGTTTTTTGAAACAGTGGTAGGCATACAGGTAACTGACCAATGCATAAGCAACCTGTTTTTGTACGTTTGCCCTCAAAAAATTCTAATCAAAGAATGAATTAAATATAAATACTTAAACATATGTAATTGCTGCTCACTTAACTGACGTTAAGAGTTAACGTCCGTCATCAGCAAAGTAGTCACCTCATATCAATAGCTCTGGTGCTAATCATTAAAATGTTCCAAAATAGCATCTCCGGTAATTACCTTTCGCATGTTTATCGCAGAGGCTCAATAGGATAATTAAATCATACTGGCGGCAAGATTTCTAGTGAATATTGCCGTTTACTTGAACTTAGAAGTTCCAATGTACCCATTGTATTGAAATGCAACAGATTCTTTGGCCAAATCACGTATTTTGACTGGGACACACGTATTCGCCTTAGGCATCGCAACCTGTTTTCTATCTTTGCACTTTACACCTTCTTAAAACACACTGACCTAAGAATACTACTCTCTGCGATTGGAACATCACTTTTGAAATTGGTTATAAGAATTCGCTAACACGCTTGCTAGTGCAATTGGAGGACTGCAATTGTAGAGTTGTGTAAACTGACATTTTATGCTCATTATTTGGAACCATTCTCAGAACCATTGTAAAACTAACTTAAACTGTTTTCTTCCTATCTTTAACGGCGTGTTCCACGTCGACTGAAGGAAATGCATGCATTAAACCTTGGAGCTTCAACATCCAGAAATATGTATTATACATTTCTTCCCCCCCCCCCCGTCCTTTTGTGCTTTTCTCTCTCTCTCTCCCATTTGAAGAGTACAGGAACTCTCCATTATGTTTCATTATTTTAACTATTGAAGAAATGCATCAAGGCAAGCAACCAATGAAGGAATTCCTGACATATTGATGTTCGAGATCACGTTGGAAAGTTTTTGAGTGAAAACACATTGAAAATAATGAGATACATGTCTTGGCCTGCTTTTCGTACATCAGGAGAACCGCAATGTCAACGATGCTTGGGAGTGAGGTCAACCTGCCCCTGGGTGAACAGCAAGACGGCTGGCTGGTGTTGCGAGAAGGACGCCCCGTTTTGAAAGACCTCTTCAGTCGCATGCATAACAGGTTACCAGCGAAAGAAAGTATTACGTGGAGCGTGTAAAAAGGAATGCATGTTTGCAAGTGTCTTTAGTAAGATTTGTATTTTCGCCTCCCTCGCCCGATGGTCAACTCTCTAATCTCTTCTCACACCCCTCTTTTTGAAACAACACACAGTCGGGTTTTCCCGATCTTTGAAAGAAAGTAGACACACTCAGGCCTCAGCAAGTAGAATCTGTTAGTTTGAGACTGAACTTGTATTAAATGACTCCATCTGCAGTTTTCGTGATTATTGCTGAAAGTGAGTGTACAGTTAAGTAGTAAACTGCATGGTTAGGTCTGCGAATTCAGTTCAGATACGCTATCCACCGATGGTACTGTTCTGATGTGCAAGTTTGTGAAAAAACAATTAACAATTAGAAAAGGTATTTTATACATCAACATTTTGTAACAGCAAAGCATAAGACAGGAATTAGTAAAATGGGCGGGCAGAAGAAGCTCTGTTTAATATCAACAGCGATTGCAACAACTAGTAAACAATTTCAGTTTTCTCTGGAATTGTGCAAGGCTTTTTCCAGTAGGAAAAACCTTCTCTCTGACAGGCGGCTCAGTATGTGAGTTGACAACTTAAAAAAGCATCTTATTGCGGCATGTAACCAAGAAAAGTGAGTACATATGAGTTAGTTTGTTAAATATTTGTCTATTTTTGTCTGTTTCTGTAATTAAAATGCCTATTTCACTGCCTATTTTTACTATTTTTAGTGTCTATATGCCTGCCTATTTTAACTAAAATAAATGCCTAAACATCCCCTTCAACAAGCAAAATATTGATCAAACAATACAGGCTGCACCGTAAATAAAAAATTAAAGGCTTAAAACATTGGACTTAATGTTAATAAAATAAATTTAAACTTAAGTACATTAATTTACCTATGGTAAATAAAAAATCTGATGTGTGCCATTCACATGACTTTCTCCATATCCCTGCAACAAATAATTCTTAAAAAGCTTATACTTCTATTTACTTTCTGCTAATCAGAAAAAAATAGCAGAAATAGTCTAATTTCTCGCTTCCTTGTAAGTAGAAGCGAAATAAAGGACAACCTAGGTTAAAGTGATAGTCAAAAGCTGGTTGCTATGTCAATGAAGTTCCTTTGTCTATATGGATAGGAGTTGACAAGTTCCTGTATGAGAAAAGTATACGTTTTTCATAGCAGAAACCAAAAATAAGGAATGTCACAAAAACGACGAACTCCACGAAAAAAATTTATATAACATAAATTGTGTGTTTTCTACACTTTTTGTGTAGTAAGTTTTTGTCCATCTCTTACGGTTTAGCAGTTATTCAAAATTTAGTAAAATTCATTCAGAATAAACTACTCTTCAGAGGCTATTCCCAGAAAATTCAAGATATACATTTTATTAGTCAGGTAAATATGTTTAATATACGAAATTTTAATCAAAATCGTTAGAGCCATTTTTGAGAAAATCAAAATTTTCAAAAAAAGTTCCATGTAAAGGGTAGTTGGGGTGGGGGGATTTTTCTCAAAATCTTCTTGTCGCATCCCTGGAAGATACTAAACTTAAATACCAAGTTTGGTATTTTACCGACTTTTCGTTTTTGAGTTATCGTGTTCACAGACACACGGACACACACACACACACACCACACACACACACACACACACACACACACACACACACACACACCACACGGACCTTTTTGTGAAAATGCTTTTTTTGGATATTGGGGACCCTAAAATATATATTTCCGGTGAAATCTCGGTATCGAATTTTCGGTGGAGTGCAATACTTTCTTTATACACTATGTACATAGTGCGTATGGAGAAAGTAAAAAAAAGCTGATGTGTTGCATTCACATACTTTATCTATTCTGTAAACAAACTATTCTTACAAAAATAAATCTCATATCTACATCATGCTATATGAAATAAATATTAACCCAATTGTCTTACTACTTAGTTCCATTTAAGCACAAGGGAAATAAGGGAATATACCAGGCTAAAGCGGGGTGCACTCAGCCTTGTGAGATCCCTGGGGTCCAATTGAGGAGCTATCTGATTGAGAAGTAGCGGCTCCAGATTGAGAAGACTGCATTAACCGGCCGGGAGGGACTCGAGGCGCTGTTCACGTCTCGCCCTCCAGCATTGCACCCCATTCATGGTGCCTACGGGCCAAGATGGGGGATGCAGCGGCCGGGCGAATGATAATTTATTTTAGGTTTCCAATTCATAAACCAGAATTACTGAGTAAGTCGTTAGCTGCTCTGAGACGTGATAAATTTGTGCCATCGAAATACCACAAACTATACTCAATGCATTTTGCGAAACATTGTTTCCATGAGAATAAAGGCAAGATGATGCTAAACCCTGACACAATTCCATCAATATTTAGTTTCCCTTCTCATCTGACAAAGGTAATGAAAACGCTAATTTTATTATTATAACTATTTTGTATATGTTCATTAGCATTAGAAGGCAGTGCTAAAATATTAGGTTCAATATTATAATTTGTCTAAATTAAAAAATTATCCGAAATCTCAATTAAATTAGTTTTTCAAATCTGCAATTTCAGACTGAAACATAACCCCACGGCTGCTAAAAAGGGACTTTGCAAACGTGTTAGAACATAAAGAATATTAAGTACTAATCTATTCTAGTTTTAGATATGTTTGTAAAGTATTTCAGGAAGCACAGGTTATACTCTCCTGTGGTGCAGATATTAATATGTCTAACGTAAATATACCACAAATACTGATAGAAAATGTTTACTTAAAGACTTGAATATAAGTTTACTGAAGAGGAATACAGGTACCTAATTTCATTTTTATACTATGCATACCGTCTGTGAAAATCCAATATCCCATATTGTTTTTTTTTCTTCTGCTAACCATTTTATTTATTTGTTTGTTTGTTTTTATTTATTTATATATTGCTTTAGGTAAAATATCGTCGTATTACCATTTTGACCTTCTAACAATAAAATTGTTGAAGTATACATTAAAACTGTACTTCTCGATTAACTTAACACACATTTAGTATCGCATTCAGATTACGGCTCTTGAGGGTGGGGAATAATTAAATTGGTATAAGAATTGCTTCATCAGCCCTAGAATCGAAGACAGCGTATTTGGCGTTTTTTGTTCAGCACTTTGACCACTTTACTGCAGAGACACACTTAACAAGTCCTCTTTATAATTCTTATTGACGGCTTTGTGTATTAAAGCAAAAATAAAGTATACATGGAATCACTGAGAAGAAATTGCGAAAACCGAATTAAAGCTGTATTTATGCCCTCTGTGATGCTTATATCCCGTTTGTAAATACTTTAAACGCAGGTATGCGACATTCAAGTTCAGTGATAATATTTACTTTTGTTTTGTTCAATTGTGGGATGAAATTCTGTCTAGTCAATGGAGTGATTTTATTCAACTCCCAACAGGACATTTCAAGATCTAATCCCTGTGCGTAGATGCTGATGATCATAAAGAAGTGTTGCAATTATTTCTTACTCAGGTAATTAAAGCTGTTTAAAATTCCACCGTTTTCCCGTTACAAACAATGTATTGCGCGCGACCTTGGGTGTCTTTTGCCCTCCAGTCCAGTCTTTCAATTCATGACACTTGCAGTGGTCTGCGCAGCTAGGCATGTGGGGGCATGGATCACAGGTTCATATGGCATTCATTGTCAGGCGCATTGCTTTGTTACTGTGTTTTCTACGACTGTAACGGTCAAAACTTATTTTACTACGTTGTTTTAAATTCCATTCTCACGTTCTAGTCTGTTTTTACACTTAAACATATATATTAAAAGAAAGAAATATGTATATATTAATGCAATAAAAATTATGACTATTTTTAAACTACGGCAATTGAACAACTGCCATCAAAATAAATTATGCTACCATCAGCCGTTAACTCAAATTAAGGTTAATTAATTCAAAATTGTCGCTTCCCGTATTTTAATGCTGTATACAATGGTTGTACTTAAAAAATGCCGTTTCGTTTAATGGGATATAAATTAGCAAACCTAAGAATAAATTGATAATGACGAAAACCGCTAACGGAAAACTAACGATATATAAGAGCATTTTAGTGTTATAAAAAACAGAGGTATTTTTAGTAAGTAAACAGAGTAATTGTGTTACTGCGAGTATAGGTGACACCAGTGTTGGGACGGACACTCTTAGCGGTTTTGTTGCGACCCTTCCATTTATTTAATGCTTAAAAACCAATGTAGGACTGTAACAATATGCCTAAGGAAAGGCGAATCACACATTAAAATCATCACCACAATTAACATTGTTTGTGGCGAAATTTGGCAGGAAAATTTTCAGCACAAATAGCGAAACCATTATGGCTGCAGGTTACAGTGTGCCGAATCAATTTTACGACAAAACTGTTAACATAACTATCTCTATAAACGAGAGGAATTGCCGTTACACGTGCAGAGAAGAAAACCATTCTGTTTTAAGGTCTTTAAAATATTCAGTCATTTCAGTAATATTGCAACTACTACGAGGGTCATTCCATAAGTTTTGAGAATGGGTAATAATGAGTTGTGGTAAGCCAAAGCAGCTTTTCATTTTCAGAATGAAGCTCAGATAGCAACATGTTCAACTCTGGGCGCACTCCAACAACGTGCATCGTCAGCACAGCATTTGTGTTTAGCAGATGTTGCTACGGCATATGTTAGAATGGATCTCAAGCCAGAGTATTTCCGTGCTATGATTTTCTAGAACTTTAAACTCCATTTAGGGGAGAGAGAATGCCTTGTAACACTGTATCGTGTATTTTGGGAATTATTGCTCTTTGCAGTCCATTAATGATCGATGGTGTGCAGAGTTTAGAACAAGGGATTCCCTCGAAGATGAGGACTGAGCAGGATGGCCGACTACAGCAACAATGGATGAAAATGTGGGGAAAACAGAGTGCATGTTCCGGGAAAATCATCGTAACGCCAGACTCAGAAAACCCCAAATATTGAATTGGCGCAGTGAAAACAACCCTGAAAGAAAACCTTAACGTCAGGGGAAGGTTTGAAGTTGCTGAATTCCCCACCTCACAAATGAGTAGAAACAGGCACATGTGCAGTGATGCCAGGAAATGATTGAAAAATTCATTGGTGGAAGATCCAAAAACATTTAATATTGTAACAGGTAACGAAAGCTGAATTTGCTAGTATGATCTAGAGATTAAATGACTTCCTAGGAACAAAAGTGAAGCGAACGGGAAGCGGTGGCAAGCTAATCTGTTACTTCTCAGCAAGTGGCCACATTTTGACGATTCCGCTTGGGGAACAAAAGACTTACTGCCAGATGGACAACCACGAAATGTTTGCCACAAGTGTTCAATGAACTGAGAAAAAAAAAAACTTTTTAAGTCTGGTCTGAGTAGAATTTTGTTGCAACGTTGCCAAACCACCACCTACCACCACAAAAAACAACCCATTTGCTGCTGGAGTTAGATATTTGTTCCTTCCTCCCCGCAGTCCAAATATAGCCCAATGCGTCTTTCCCCCCCTATTCCCCAAAATGAAAGGAAAAATTCAAGGACAACGACGTGAGTTACCTGAAGTCGCAGTAGCTGCTTACGAGGGATATATTTTCACTATCTCCAAAGAAGAATGGCGTTGAGATTTGAAAAATGGTTTGAAAGCATGAGTCGGTGTATAAAATTGAGACCGTTAATTACCTTCCCTATCAAAATTATTATTAGTTATTAATTATTCATCAATGTAAAGCTTAAAGAGTATAAATGTATGTATTTAACTGAGAAAATTCAGCTGGAGAAGAAAGCTGACGCCAAGAGAATCAAAGGGGATGAGACGCGCTTTTGTTCGAAAGGTCTCTTTTGTCCAGTCACGTACCATCGAGTTACAACGGGGTGAACAGTAAAATTCGGAAGTCTTCATTGTACTGGACATGTTACGTGAGGTTTGCAGTGCACCCTGGGATAAGGTAATTGACTCTTGGGAAATATTTACGTCAATCGTGCGGCCTTCGTCCAATCACAAAGAGGCCGCCATGACGGTATTTTTTGTATATAAAGAGCCCAAGAAGCCACATCGTGATCGGTCCGTGAAAATGATCTGTCCGTTGCGAGCTGTCTGTTACTAGCTGATCTGTCTGTCGCTGTTATGCTGTCGGTCATCGGGCTGAACTTAACTTCTTCACATAAAGTTAGACACTGTAACGTGTAACGAATTTAAAGTCAGTGACGCGTACTAATGTATATAGTATATCGTAGAATTAAGGAAGAAAAAGGGGCTGTAATTACGTATGATCAGCCAAATGTTAGAATTCGTAACAGGTGTACAAGTTAGCATTATTGTATGGCAAATGTGCTTATCTCGCTTCTCCTAGTAAGGAATAAACTCCAGGAAAGTATATAAGTTTTAATCATTATAAGATCACTCCCTGAACTACCCTCATTAGCTGCACCACCCCGAGTGGGTCAATCATCGTGCAGGCTAAGCAACACCGAGGCAAATTGAACGGTAGTAGAGTCACCTTACCAAGTAAGTGGGTCTACTCATAGGTAGTGGAGTGAGTCTTGCCCACGCCTTCAATCTGCGCTCATCGCATAAGGCGTCTCAAATGTGGTGCAAAAGATAGCACTGCATATAGCACCCAATGTCACCACGATCTTAACACCGCAATATGCAGTGGACAATATTTTGAAAAGGTACAATTCTCAGATCTAAATTTTTATTATTTTATTGTGTCCATTCTTGAAACATGCATTACATGCATTTACAAACATCTACACTAAATATACTAGAAGCACCTGAAGCAATAGAAAAGGTTTTAGAAACAATATTAATGTATAAGTTGGAACTGTTAAAGAAAGGGTGATAAGAATGTAAAAGTATTTTACAGAGGAGTTCAGGGTACATTTAAAGCAAGGGAGACATCATTGACACAGGAAATGACAACCAAGTCTGATATTTCGTTTTTATTTGCTCCCGCTACTTCGGGTGATGTAGAACGTAGTTTTTCGAAGTATAAAAACGCCTACACGATAATATCATGCGATTTATGTTCTGTATATTTCGAAAATACATTTTACATTGTAAAAATCAAGATGTTAAAGAAAAGCCAATGTGATTCAGATTTCTGTGCATTAATATCATAACTAAATAATACAATAGCTTTATTGCTCACTGACAAAATTATTACATTTGTTTTTTGTTTTACTGTTCATCATATTTATTTACAGAGAACACTACCAGGCTACAGTGGCCTCTCCTTCCCTCACCCCAACCCTTAGTGCATTCCTAACTTGATTTACTTACTAAAACCCTCTGCCTGGTTATAAGCAGTACGAAATCTCAAACAGCATAAAACTGAAACCAACGAGTTTTAATAAGTGCATTTAAGAAAAGTTCAACTTTTCATTATTATTATTATTATTATTATTATTATTATTATCATCACCATTTTCAATAAACTTTCACCTAAATTTGCGGACATGATCTTGAATATCTTTCTGACAAGGTCCCCCTCACAAGATGCTATCCATGACAGTGAAGGACAAAGAGATTAGTGGTTTTCGACACTGAAGATTTGCTGTGCTGCAAGGGTAAATTTTATTCATTCTTCCACATCGTATACAAGCTACCACATAAGATCTGATGTAGTTAATAACAACCTTGCTGGCTTAACTTGTTTCCCATGTGGCTTCAAGTCTTGAATGGCATTTAATTAAATCAATTTTCTTCCATTCTGTGAAGTCTCAAGGGAATTATTATTCTAGAAGATTTTTTTCTCTATGCTGAATCTTCACCATTATGCATTGTAATTGGAATTTCGTAAATTCGTATGTCATTCTTAATAATGTACCAAAAACAACATAATATTTATAAAATGGGAATATAATGTTGGCAGATACATTTCTCTTTTCCTCTGGATAGCCTTCCACACATTGATATTTTTTGTAGAGCTTATAAGTGTATTTTAACAGCGAAAAAATCTGCAAATGCGAAGCAATTTTTACATATAGTAGGAGAGAAGGTATTTTTATTCCATTCAAAAATTCGATACCGTGATGTTACACGTGTATTTTTCTGAATCCCGAAAATTTTAGAAATAGATGCGTGTGTGTAGCCTGCTAAGTCGTTCTACTTTAAGGTTTCCAGAAAGAACAGTATCTACATTTCAACAGAAAAGAATTATTATCCTGGTTCATATGCAGTATAGTTCTTTTCTCTCTCTCTCTCTCTCTCTCTCTCTCTCTCTCTCTCTCTCTCTCTTGCTTTTATTTATGTATGTATTATTTTTGGACGAATACAATATACCTCTGTCCTTAGATAAACGGTACAAAAGAAAAAAATGAGTTTTGAAATAAAACAGCCAATTCCTCTCTCTTAAATGTGGGTAAACGTGTGTTTTAGTAGCGATGCGCAAATGTATTAAAGTAAGAGCTTGAAAATAGGGATAGGGTAAAGTTTTGTATTGTAAGTAATGCCTACAATGTTTTAAGTGTTTTGTTCAGATCGATCAAGTGATGCAATTTGTACCGAAAGGATTGAAAATAGGAAAGGGCATACTTTAAAATAGCATTTTCACTTAGTGCTATGGCTCAGCTGCACAAATGCGTTGTCTTCATTTGCCGGAAACCATAGTTCTATACACGATTACAAGATTTTCAAAATAAATAATGAGAACAATTAGAAAAAAAAAAAAAAAAAAGGTTACCATATTAATAAAAAGTAAGGGTTGGATGGGTTTTAGAAGTTGCTAGATAAGCTATGATTTTTGCCAAATACTGTGGTATATGGTACAATATTTTGATCAGATGGGTTAACGGTGCAGATTTTTACAAAAGAAGTTAAAACTTTGGAATTGAAAACTTTTTGAGAATTGTAAGGTAGCCTCTATTTTAATAGGGGACCTATGTGTATAAAGCTGTACTCTAGTTAGGCCAAATAGTGCTTATTTGTATTTTAGGACTGAAAATAACACTACCAGAAGTTGTAGGGTAATCATAGTTGTAATATGCTCCTTGATGAAAAAAACTTAAGCGAAATCAAAAATAAATTGGGTGACAGGAACACTATATGCGTTTTATTAATTTAATTTTAAAATATTTTAACCATCCACATTTAACCCTTTAAGCAAAGAAGTGCTAAAATATCCTGATATTTCATATTCAAGAAACCTTATTTTAGTAGAGTAGTATGAATATGAAAATCCTTCTAACCTCCCCCACCCCATTTTTAGTGTTTTTGTAACTAATTATAGCTTATGTTCCTCCGGAAGTACGGTGATCTTCAAATTTGAAAGTATTACCAAGATTAGTAGTATAGTTTCGGTGATTTGACACCCCATACAACGTATAGTTCAAGCAGATAGTTTACTGAAACTGCAGAAAAAAACAAATCTTTAATGCTGGGAAAATTCCAGTAAGGAATCAACGAATATGGAAATTCTGCAACCTGCACAAATAGTACCTACACTCGAAGGTGCTGAGGCAAGAGTCTGCGGTATATGCTGAATGTCAAGATGAACATACACTGTATTAAATTAGGATCGGATTAATATACTGAAAAAAAATTAATCTTTGCACCGCTAACATGGATTATCTTTAGCGGTCATTTGCCGTTTGGTTTCTTTCGGTCGTCGTAACATTTAAATGCTCTGGAGTATATACTATCAGATTTCCTCTGATAGGTTTGTGTCTGTGACATTTATTTTGAACATGCACGCGTATACAAGCGCGTATGTTGTTACCAAACTCTGGAAATGGAAATGGCGTGTTATTTATGGACGCTCATTAACTGCTATGGTTCTCAGCGTCCCATTCTAAATTGGGCGTGAAAGACCGCTTAATTTTGCTCAGAGGCCTCTCTATCAGGTTTGAGGTTCTTTTGCATGCCGTAAATATACGACACGGGACCAACGGCTTTACTTCTCTTAGCCATGCTAAGGATTTTTACACCCGAAAAAATCCATCGTCCTCCGCCGGGTTTGAACCCGCGACCATGGGTACATGAAGTTAGCATGGTAACCATTACACCACGGAGGACGACACCAAACTCTGTGCTAGTTCTTTAGGGGGACGGGGGATTAGCATATTATATTTACATTTTTGCTTTGGATTTAATGAAAGTTGTCTATAACAATGTACATATTTTCAATGAAATTTAATACTTACTGTTAATAATAATATCAAACAATTTTAAATAAGAAGAATATGTATAACAATTGTAACTTTTCTGTAATTAGACCTTTGGGTAGATAAAAAAAAAAAAAAGCCAATAACGACCTTTATATATTTTTGAATTGGATAATTTCTGGTTTTGTGTCCATTAGGCAGATTAGGAATCCTTATATTTGGTAATAAAAATCACTACTAGATTGGCTACACACGTATTGGGAACTGCTGTTCTCGAGACTCGTCGGCTATGCTTCACATAGCAAGAGAAGATCTGAGGTATTTGTTGTAGTGACTTCCCCCTTCGCAGCTCGGCACGCGAATAAATACTCTTTATAACACGACGATCAGCCATGCTACTCTCGCCTTATAAGATAGGCTACATTACATACCCTCAAAAAACAACCGGGAATTGATCATTTAAAAATCCTGTTTAAAAGGGGATTCGAAATTATTGTTGTCGCTAGTTTGGTACAACTTTCCTCTATACCCACGCGGAGTTTGGTCGTCATCTGTCATCTAGTTTGTTTACAGTACGCCATTTTGTTAGTTCATCTCAAAGGTGATTTGCGATTTTACGATGGATACAAATATTAAACAAAGAATCTGTCTCAAATTTTGCTTTGCAAATAGTATTTCGTGTGCGGAATCGCTGAAAATGTTACAGAGGGCTAACGGTGAATCGACATTATCAAAAACACGTGCATATGAGTTGTACAGTGCATTCAAAAGTGGTCGAGATGTGGTGGAAGATTTGCCGCGCTCTGGTCGCCATCAACGGTTTCAACTGAACTGAACATCGCTAAAATGAAGAAAATGGTGTCTGAAGATCGTCATTTAAGTCTGAGAGAGATTGCCGCTGAACTTTCTGTGTCTCACGAATCGATTTGTACCATTTTAAACGATTGTTTGGGCATGACACGCGTTGCAGCTCGGTTAGTTCCGAAAGTCTTGAATTTTCTACAAAAACTCAATCGCGTAAGGATTGCTGAAGACATGCTAGAACGAGCCAGTTCCGACCCCACATTCATGAAAAGCTTCCGAATGTCGGCTTCCAACTGAACCGAAACCTAAAAGGGCACGTCAAACTCGATCAAAACTGAAGGTCATGTTACAGTTTTTTTCGATTATCGCGGTGTCGTGCACTCAGAGTTCTTGCCAGAAGATCAGATGGTAAATAAAGACTATTATCTGAGGGTTTTGTGGCGTTTGAGGGAACAAATACGGTGAAAAAGGCTGGTTTGTGGAACGACAACTCGTGAGTAGTCTATAAAGGTTACAGCTGGCTCACATTTGCATAATAATTGGAGCAATTAATTTTCATAATCAAATAATTTGCATATCAAAAAATTTGCACATAAAAATTTGAATAATAATTAGAGTAATTTATTTGCATATCAGACAACTATCAATCATTGATGCATATTAATGAGCCCACGGACCACAACCCCGTGGGCCACGCCCCTCGCGGACCACGCCCCCTCTCAAAAAATCGCATATTGAGCTACATGGGACTTTGAGGGGTCAATTCCAATTGAAATTTAATGAGGATTCTAAGTATGCAATCGGATTTTACCTATCACTGCATAATAAAAAATAGCATTATAAATCATCACTCCTCTCCTGTAGCCACCATCGATAACAATCAGAATGCAAATGATAATAGCATTCCAATACCAACCAGCTCTTTAGAAAGTCTTTGACATTAAGAATTTAGAATAGGGTCGCATTCTTTACCTTTCTAATATATCTACGTCAGTGACAAGTTCGAGCATGCAGCCTTTACCAATCCAAGCGTGGGAATGCACCTGCCTCCCCACACCGCTAAATCAGGATAGGACGCAATCCCCACCTTTTCGCTATTGAGGGAAAGAAACAGATTTAGCCATGTACCTATGCAACACATCAGCACAACAGCCAACATTCAACTATGTCTACTTTTAAAGGTTTCACTAAAAGTGACGTGAAAACCATTACGCCTACTTCCACACTGAATCGTGCAATAGTCTAATGCATACAATTGTGTGTGCCAATCCATCGTATGACGATCAAATGTCTTCGCGACATGTTTGCACAGAGAACTGCCCTGTCTACGAAAGGACGATTTTGTAAGTATAGCATATTTTGATTAAAAAATATCTCGCATAAAATCAATTAATAATAACTAATTGAAAACAATTATTTTTTTCAGGGAACCTCTCACACCAGAATTTTATGGAGATGACGCAGATGAAATGGATGTCTTCAGAACCATACATGACACTGAGCACCATTCTGAGTTGTGCAATGGACACATTCATGTGGTGTTATGTTCAAACCCCGCAGAACATGACAGAATAATGTCATATTATATATGCAATCTTGACTGCAGTGTGTATCGTCGAAGACAGATGAAACAAAAGTAAGTGCAACGTGAAAATATGGCAGCAGAACAAGCAAATTCACATTTAGTATAAAACTAAATATAAATTTTTCATGCTTTCAGAATTCGGGACATAACTCCAGTACTTCCGGAACATCTAGATCCTGAGAGGACTGATGTGGATGAAGTGGACGTCTGTGTTACAGATCCGTGGCACGATTGCATTATACATGATGTCAATGGAGACCAAAGACATGATAATCAATTAGCCGAGAATATTCCAAAACACACAAGGTGTGTAGAACATTTCATAACATTAATTAAAGAATGCATTAATACGTTAATAAGGGCTTTGAGTATGCTGTCTCGCATGAATGTATATGCATTGTTTCTAACGAGAACAATTATGTTTCAGATCCACAAAGAAAACACGTACGCACAAAAAGGAGAAGAATTCATTTGCAACTCATCTCAGGCAACTCAGAGGACTTGAAGCTCGAATGCTGAATATTACGGAGCAACAGCCTAGGCCAGAGAACAATGGACACTGCGTTAATACATCGAAACGGGTTCCAATACGTCTCAATCTCCAAAGAGCATAGGGCGAGTGTAGGATTTTATTACGACATTCCAATGCTTTTCATCATAAGTGACAATAATAAATGTGTGTATATGAGTCTGCTAGACTGGGAGATAGTCTAGAAAAGCCTCCCAGAATTTGACAAATTTACTAAAGGACAAAAGTGCGCGTATCGAGAACACAGTGAAAATATAGTGTTCTCATATAATGTTATTGCAACTATGGAAAATGAGTGCATTAGTCTTTTCAATACAGCTCTAAATGATGACAAGATATTTTTAAAAAACGAAGACATAAATGGTCTAAAAAGAACCTGTTCATTTATTGAGAGGAATTTACGCAATTTGTCTAGTATAAATAATGAGCTCTGTGTAAGGAACAAGGAAATGGAGAAGGTATGTACTGGAATCACTCAAAAAATAAAAAGACATGAACATACAATTTCATAATTATGTTTTTATTTCACAAAAGGAGCACCTTACAAAGCTTCCACATCCAATTCCTTATAATTATACCACTAAATCAGAGATTGCATGACACGTGTTAAGGGATTGTAGGTAAATACTTTATCATGAATAATCAGACAATATAAAGACGTCTGAGGGGGATATTAGCACTCGCTTGAATTTCGAGTCTAATATTTACAGCTCCGTTGACTGTCTCCTCCGGTTGGTGAGAGCAGTCGATAAGGAATAACGGAGCATATGCGAGAAAATCTTTTATCTGCAATAAGGGGTAATTTTCTCTATTGTACGAGCTCTGAAACCTAGAGTATATTTCATACAAAGAAGCGAATCTAGAGTTACCAAAGTCCAAATTCATGCCATGACAAGGATAACTTTCGCTATTGAGATAAAGTCTCAGATTAGTTATATTACAATGATCAAACATGGAGCAGTTCTTTTTTGCATCATTTATTCTGGATGTTTGAGCTCCTACTATAACAAATCTAGGCTTCTCAGGCTTGAATGTTGTCGCAACGTTCCATGTAAATGATTTTGTTTGAGGAACAGCAGGTTGCGTATGAAGATCCATTGTTCGAAAAGCGACGTGTAGGGTCCTATCTGCCTTAACTATCTTGAGAAACTCCACTTTTTCACTATCAGAAAGTCGCATTACAGGCATTCTCCATTCGATTCGTGTTAGTTTAACAACTGCGTCTTCTGCTCCAGTAGGAGCTACAATACAGTTTCTAGAGTCCTTGCTTCGAAACAGCACCAGCTCAAACTTGCTATTCAGGATTAATTCCTTGTGATCATCAGCGAATCCCAGGAGCATCGATAGCGGAACTACAGCATTGAACATTCCGCTTGCAGGGTGCACAATGTCAACATCATTCCCAGGGTAAGCCCATCCGGAATTTAGCAATCGTCTTGATTCCATTGAGTTGAGAGCTGCATAGTTGCGCATCGTTGTTGAGATACCAGGATTTCTGGTTCTATCTATAGTCGAACCATTCATATCCAGTCGAATTTCTTCAAACATGAATGCAATTGCATTATTGCTAAGTTTTGCAGTAGTTACACTTCCATCAGTTTTAGCAATCGATCCTTCAATGTAGAGAAAACTCTTGCTAGGCAATGTATATAAATCTTCACCTTGGCAGGGGATCCTAATCTCATCATTAGCACCAAGAGCCGATGAATTATTCGGTAGAAATACATGATCCTCTTCTTTGGTAATCTTGTCGTCAAAGATAGGCGTGTCTGTCACATTGAAGATATCCATCATAAGATTCTATATCCCAATGCTTCGAGAATTTGCGATTGCTCGATGTTAACAGTCTGATGGTTGTAGGCAGAATACGTTGTGTACGATGAATTCCACGCTTATTATATATTTGATGACGACGCTTAAAATCTATTACCATTTCGTCGGAGATGAAGCCCTTTGCTCAAATCCTCGTTCCTAAAGTTGATGAGGTTTCCGTCTTGATCGACAACTCGAAGAGTGAGCTGATCAATAAAGTTAGAATTGATAATTGGCAGGTATATCGGATTTGGTGGTTCTTGAGAAATATGATATCCAGGTGTACAAGGAAAGAACTCGTATATTGAGTGTCCGCTCCTACCATTAATGAAGGAATACAATACTGCACTCAACTCGAATGATGCTGATCTTAAATATGTTTACTAGGAAATCGGATTCAACCATCTTTTCAGGAGGAATAACAGTAGTATTTGAAAAGCCTAAAAGCGAACCAATAGAATGTTTTTTTGAGAAATCCACTGTGTAGGGGCCTTTCACTTCGGCCTTCATTGTATTATTATTCGGTCTAACAAAGAAAGCACCACTTTCCAATCCCAGTTTAATCTTCAGGAATGTATTGATATCAGCAATCTCATATGTTGCAGAAGGAATTTCGATTACCTTTAGCTCATCGTTTAAAATGTAATGAAAACGATTATTACCATCGTCAATGTTTGGAATGGAATAGAAGGTGTCAAAGTTCAAAAGGGCAATCTCGTAATATTCTTCAGGATCGAGCTGCAGAGGAGGATTTAAATATGCGGTGAGCACTGAATCGGTGCCTCTAGCAGCAATAGTAAAACTCATTGCGAGAGAAATTGCAAGCACAAGTATCCGCAGATGACTGAGCTAAAATTCTGGAACCTATTCCTATTATACATTATCTTAACTCTTTATACATTATCTCTTTTGGAGGCTTCAGATTACTGAAACTATCAAAATAAAATGCTGTCTTTCCAACTTTTTTTAGAGAACCCAATAAGTGTCCTCATTATGAGTTGAATCCAAATTCACAATAATCCTCTCATTGAAATGAGCGTTTGAAGGTAGATTGTCTATCATATTCACACCTCTAAAATGAGGGATCTTCAAGCGTTTAGCATACATCTCTATATCAATATTGCTCAAGGCTTTTTCGGGTACAAGTATAACCTTCTGCCCGAGTTCTTTTGACTCATTCTTGCTGATCTTGCGATTGTTCCTCTTTCTTGACTTTAACCCGTTTCCTTTAACATCATTATTTTTTTTTAAGTTTCTGGCAATTTTAGAAGCGATAGCCAGAGGCTGCATTGTCAATAAACCCCCCTCTCTTCTTTTTCTTGGGAAGACCATTTCCTTTTGCTTCCATAACTTTGTTATGTCTTGACATTTTTGCAATTTGACGCTCTGCAGCTTTTTTTTTTTTTTTTTTTTTTTTTTTTAATTCACTGCAGATGCAATTTGGGCTGCACCTCCTGCAGCGGCTCCCAGCGCGGCGATAATAGGAATAAGTGGTAAAAATCCACCGTTATTCTTTTTCTTATAGCCAGCACCAAGTGAAAATTTTCCTTTCATAATGCTAGTTACAAGTCTAGCAGCTAGCTTTTCTCCTACGCTCGAATCAGATGATTGTACTCTGCTCCAAGCCTTCTCCGCCAATATCTTATCTGCAATGTTTCTTGAAGCGGCGTCTTTGTGCTCAGCGTAAGCTATATCGTGAAGTTTGCAGGCTTCATCTAAGGGATTAATGCCTGGATCTCCTCTCTTTAGACGTTTTTCCAGTTTTGTTCCAGCACCACAATATCTATAACCTGGTAAATGCGCTTCAAATGGTAGCAAATTAATGAGTTTGTTAATAATACCAGAACCTCTTTTGATCTTAGCACTTCTAGCTCTCATAGTATACTAATGTCACTTCTCATTGACACGTCCTTTTATACACGAGGATTTATAGCGGAATTCATATCAAGAGGTAAAGAGGCGGTGGGAGACGGGGTATATGTTCATTAACTATTCAATTTATAGATTAGTTTATGAGATGGAGCTTATCAAGCAAGGGTGCTCACTACCGACACAAGTTCTAGATTTTGAAAGTGATCTTAGATGCGATCGTCACGGAAAGTTGTTTCCATGCAACATTAGAGCTCTTATCTTAGGAAGTTCAAGTGCAGGAAAGACGAATGTATTACTCAATATGATTCTACACGAGAATGGTCTTCGTTTTGAAAACTTGTACATCTACTCAAAGTCTCTCTATCAGCCAAAGTATCAATATCTGATTAAACTACTGGAAAACATTGAAGGCATAGAAGTGAATACCTTTGAAGATGCGAAAGTGTCCTACACCCATCATAAGTTAAGGAAAATTCAATTTTTATATTTGGTGACGTCATAACTGAAAAACAGGGGAAGATCACGTCATTTTACATCATGGGTAGACGTCGAAATGAAGACTCCTTATATTTAGCACAATCCTATGCCAAGGTACCGAAACATTTAATTCGAGAGAATACAAACGCGATCATCCTCTTCAGACAAGACAATTTAAACATGAAGCATATATATGAAGATTATGTAAACACTGATATGACATTCAAAGAATTTAAGGATTTGTGTAAAAGTGTTTGGGAGAGTTCAGCAGAAGGAAGACCCTTTGTAGTCATAGTTCCAGAACTCCCCATGAACGAGGGGCGGTATAGAAACGGGTTTGATGTATATATTAAGATAGATAAGAAAGAATCCTATCATTCATAGCTCAGAATGAATATTGACAGGTTCGGATCGCAGAGAGACTCTCTGTTAAACGCGTTCTTAATCATTTTATCATAAGCAGAGACGGAAAAGGCAACTTCCAATTCAAAAAAAGGAGATTATGCAATGTTCAAGATCCTGAAGATGAGAGCAATGTAGCAACTAAACGCTACATTGATGCGCTTTCGACATCTACAGAAGAACGTTTGCAAGAGTTTGCTGTAAAAACATCATATCAACGAATGAGAGAATTTGAAGTTATGCTTAGGAATCACATTCAAAAATCTCTAGAAACTCAGTATGAAGGTCTAATGTCATACCTTGCTAAAAATGCCTTAAATAGGGATGCTGAAAACAATATACTGGATACTATAAGACTGAAAGCCTTGTTACCTCCTGAAAATGATACTGACGTTCCTAACAAGAAGTTTATATCAGACTACATCAATTCGAAAATTCTTTTAATTGAATCTAATGGTGATTTTTTCATTTAAAAAGAGAAGAATAACGGAAGTAGCAGATCCTGTACACGACGGAGATGCAGCAAACAAGAAATATGTTATACACCTCATCACAAGGAAACAAAATGAAGCACAATCAAGCTTAAACAAATCTCTAGGTGCAGCAACTAAAGATATTGTTGCAACTGTAGGCAAACATCTGGAGAGCATAGGAAATAGACAAAGCTCTATGGATAAACACCTAACCACATCAATGGATAGTATCAGCATTCTTAAAACCCAAGTCAATGTCATAAACGCTTTACTGGATCAAATGCGAGGCAAGCTAATCGTTTCACTACAAACAAAACCACACAATGGCGCTTCACTTAGATATGTTTTAGTGTCGGGTTTCGATTCCTATACAGTTCCTGTAGATGGGGAACTGATAGAATGTAGTATTTTATCGCATCCGCCTTCTCCTCCACAGACAGTTACGATGATTGAAATAAATAAAAATAGAATTGAGAGGTATCCTAAAGCAATTAAAGTATGTGACGCCATAACCTTCACTGCTTATGCTACAAGGGCCAAAGACGATCACATTCTAAATATCACTCTTAAAATTGCATATAAATTGACATAATCTGATTAGACAAAGCAAACTATAAATAGGAGACAGCTGGAAAAATCATTTCACTTCAAGATGGATAGCCAAAGTATAAGGTTTAAAGAATCTGTAGCTAAACATACAAAGCAGTCAGGGAAAAGCTGCGAGAGCTCAAGGGACAGAAACTCGAAACGCAGAGAGCTATGATTGAAGCACTTCAACCTGTAACAGAACCGGTTCGAGATATACTAGATATTCAGAATAAGAACAACTCTCTTCCTTCTATATCGGCTAATGACGTGAAAGACGAAAACATTTCTAGCTACCTGAAACGAGTTCGAAAGAAAGACAAGGATGAAATAGATACACTGTACGAAGTGCGATACGAGGATGGAATGTACATGCTAGGAAGCAAAATGATTGATTTCATAAATAATCAGATTAGAGTAGGACAAGAAAAATTCGATGCTACACCAGGATTGAACGAGCTCATCTTTAAGAAATTTCCTGAAATGCATGTCTACACCGAGGAGGATTTGGAAGCTTATAGGAGGATTCTAGAATCAACACAAGTGCACCGACAAAAGTTTGTCAGGCAAGGATGGCTGAGACAGAGCAAAGCTTACAAGTATAAAAGCATTATACGCCCACTAATCAATAAGCACAAAGAATTGGGATTGGAACGGAAAGAACATCATCCCGAGAGAGAGCAAGATTACATCTATTGGAACGACACAAATACACTAGTGAATCGACTGAGAACTGCTCATCGCATTCAGAGACGCTGGAAATAACAATCATAACCCGGAAATCAACGAAATAATTCAAGAACTAAAGTCATCTAGGATCATAGCATGACAGGCGAAGAAAAATATAGCAGCAGAGCTTCATGCACCTGCAAGAGGGAATTTCTTACGTAGAAAGATTGTCAACAAAGGCCTAGACGATCTTGTACAGATTGACCTGGTTGAAATGATCCCCCATGCTAGACTGAACAAAAACTTCAAGTATATACTTATCGCCGTCAACTTCTACTCTAAAATGGAAATGCAAGAACATTAAAGGATAAGACTGGCATTCAAGTTTCAAAGGCTATGGAAGAGATTTTGCATGAGATGCAGAAATCACCTCGGAATATACAAAGTGATATCGGAAAAGAGATTTATGATAAACATTTTAAAAATCTAATGAAGAACGACATTAATCACTACAGCACTTATAGCAACCTGAAGGCTGCTGCCGTGGAACGGCTAATAAGAACATTGAAGAATATGATGTAACGGGAATTATTAGCTCAAGGATCATACAAGTGGCTAGATCTTCTACCACGAATCATCTCAATGTACAACAATTCTTACCATTCAACTATACGAATTAAGCCTAGTGAAGTGAAGGATAACAGCCTTCTTCTGTCAGTGTACAACTATGACCATCATCGAAAAGAGAAGAGGAGTGCAAGAAAGTTTAAAGTTGGTGACTATGTGAGGATATCTAAAAATAAAGGACATTTTGAGAAGGGATATGAAGCTAATTGGAGTTTTGAAATCTTCAAAGTTGACGCAGTGAAAAGAACCAAACCTACTACATACATTCTAAAAGATAATGATGGAGAGGAGATTAAAGGAGCTTTCTATGGTCACAAACTTAAATCAACACTTTATCCTAACACATACCTAATTGAGAAAGTCTTGCGCAGCCAAGGAAATAGGATTCTTGTAAAGTGGTACGGTTTCCCTAAACCTCAGTGGATTGACAGGAAAGATATATTGTAGAAGGAATTGAAATAAAGAAACATTTGACTTTCATCTAATCCGTTTTATTGTCAAAAACATCCTTCATTTACCCTTTCCCGTAACAGTTTGTTTACAAATTATAATTCCTACAAACATTAAATTATTCATAAGTTAAAAAATAAAAAAAATATATCTACAAAAAAAAGCTTATGCAAATAGAATTTATATGCAGGCTTTGAATAATATATATATACAGCATTTAAACAAATATATACAAGAATAAATTAAGATATTAATTAATATATACAGATTTATTTACATATATACAAGTCAATGCAGGTGTCAGAGAGAGCATTTTTTCCATGTTAAGTGTCAGCCATAGCCAGCAAATAATGACACCAGGCAAGAGTGTAATCTGAGCCTTCAATCAATTTCCTTTTGTCGTCTCTCCCATGCAGAGCGACTTTATTCTGCTCTATCGTATGAATTGAATGCTTGTAGCTCCGAAATGTAATTTGCTTTACCAAAATGTTTTTTTTCTAATATCACTTAAACATTCAAAATAGTTATCAAAATGTAGATTTATCATACCAGTTTTGTTTATTCCTTTTGCCTTTTTTACTGTCTGTCCGTCATATCTATAACTATACAATTTAGACCTGAGCCCGACATATTCACACAAGGGCATACCTCCAAGGTCATCTTTAAATAAACCTATCACTTTCTTCTTCTGTGGTATTATTCCATATGGGTTGTCTACTGTAAAATTTGATGTGTCGAAAAGGTGTGCGTACCGCTTCATAAACTGATAAATATCTGTTGACGTTTCAAATATGAAGGAGTCGGTATCCATGTAGGCCAGGACTAGATTTTTTAAATTTGGTTTCATGACTCTATAGAAGAAATCGTACATTATCAATTTTGAAATATCCAAAGTTACCTGCCCTGTGTAGAGAGGCTTATTCATGAGAACTTCCTCTCTGCTCAACTCTATTCCTACAAGATTTTCCTTAAATATAATGCTTCTAATGTACGTCGGTCTGGCAGTCAGTTTCCTGGCCTGCTTCCAAGTCGATACAATTCGCAAGTCAGTATATTTTCTCACATTTTCAATGAATTTTCCATACACAGAATTACTCATTTTTCCAGAGATTTTGTCCAAATTTGGACGTCTCCCTTGCACGTCTTTCTGTATTCACATTAATATAAGTCTTCAGCCAATCTGACTGATCATATGCCACCACACGATGTATTTTTTTGCAATTTGAGACCTAAATCAATAAATCAATACACTGCTGGAGATTTCTATAGTGCACGGTGTACTTTTCTTTATTGTCCAAAGTTGCCAGCAATTTTTTGTATTGACCATGTGGTGGTATTTGACATTGTGGACGGAAAGGAAATCGATCAAACTGATTTCATCATTGGTCAGCCATCTTAGATTTCCTTTAGGAAGGTAATTAATCATTGAACTTCCGTATAAGTTATTCAAATCCCAATAGGAGGCATATACAGGCTTTTCTTCAGGCTGGTAATCTGGTATATATTTATTTTGAGCTTTTATGTATCTCTTAGATACACTACAAATTCCGCCTCTGATTGCTCCCTTAAAAAATTCCAACATTTGTTGGTCAGAAATGAGGTCAAGCTTTACCTTCGTCATCTTAAGCATAGCTTCGAAGGCAACACCTGGTAATGTATAATACCAGCACAGATCTAAATTGTATAATTCCAGACAGAGGTCCCTAAACTTCTCAAAGACATCAGCTAGCAATAATGTCTGTTTTCAGGTATAGATCACTGTGTTGGCCTAGATTCTTAATTTTGAATGTTTTCCAAACATTTTGGGCATGTTGATACTCATCTTGAGATATACCATCAAACTGTTCAATGTCAGGTAATTGAGTTTCTTCCAGTTTCTCTTCATTATCAACATATGAGTAGGGAAATATCCCTTTTGCTCTCATGAGCTCTTGGTGTTCAGGATTTTTATACTCTGCATTTGTATCCGGAATTCATCCTTTTCAAGCATGTTAGCTAGGCTAGATAGATTATCGTCTAGGAACCTGAAGCTAAATAGAAACCTGAAATCCGGAATTCATCCTTTTCAAGCATGTTAGCTAGGCTAGATAGCTTATCGTCTAGGAACCTGAAGCTAAATAGAAACCTGAAATCTATGTTCCTGTATCGCTTTGAAAACGATATATATCGCTCAGAAGTGGCTGCGATACATGAAATCGCATTAGCATTGAATGCCAGGTGCTCTATTAAAAATGGCTGTCATAATTGCTCAGGCAATGAAAAAAGATTGGTATGAAATTCGGTACCTTTCTATTTAAATTGCAGGCAGAATGAGCGGCCCCAAGGAAGACCCCTGATAAATGTTCATGGTCCCTAACTTTCAGATCATGTTCCTCAAACCCCTTCCTACATGTGACAATGACGAGCGCTATAAAAATCAGCCAAATCCTGAGCTGTCAAATTCATTTGCTCTATCTTATTGTAATGCGAGATTACCATGTCGAGGACTCACAAGTGTGGGCCTTTGCTAGCGCACTCAATGTCAGCCTAGATTACAAAGTTTACAGGTGTACCCTTTGAATAGGATGAAAACCGGATGTCATCATCGCATGTAGGCATCTTCAGAATTTGTGCCTTCGAACACCTTAGCTGGTGTTTCTTGTACATTTCTTCAACTTTAAAGTGTCTCATGCAGGGTTCGCAGATCCACGATTCTTCGTGAATTTACTTTTTACAAGCTATGCAAGTTCTTTATGAGACAATAGTGGGAGTTTTCACCCTCTGAGATAAAAAGCAAATTAACATGAAATGGATGCTTTGTTTGCGGTTGGTATAGCGGGATTACAGATATATCGTCATCTAAGCCGAATACAGTGACCGACGTTCCTAGGTTTTGTTTTTCAAACTGATTTAACAGGTGTAAGCTGACAGGTAATTCGATGTCTGTATAATTGAATTCTCTGAATAATAGATGTTTGGGGTATTTGCTTGTTCTTCCTGTATTCTTCTTTACACTATATCTTGCGGCCAACATACAACAGGCAAAACAGTATTCATCATCATTATGAATGTGTATAACAGCCTTTTTATTTCTAATTACAGCAGGAAGTTCTATGTAGCGTGATGCCTTGAGAGGTGTATAATAGCTTGCACTATTAACTAGGGAGTTTACAGACAGTAAAGATTTTGAACTGGCTTGTCCTTGGAAATTTGAAATGTTTTCAAACATTTCTTTCACCATAGTGGAGAATAAAGAATCCAAATCGGATGATTGTAGTCCTAGTTTACTATTACTATTAAAATGGATACTCTCAATATGGTCAGAATCAGGGGCTTGGATCATATACGTAATTTGCAAAGAGCAAATTATCTTAAATCCCGATTGATTTCTGTCCAGTATTGAGCTCATCTCATTGATAACTAGAGGCCTGCATCTCTCTAGGAATGCCTGGGGGTCTGTAATTTTACGTGTATTTTCTATTCTAGTATTAAAAATTCTCCCTTTGAATGCCATTTCAATTGTGTTACATTGAAGATGGCTATGACTGACCTTTAGAATTTTAGCTGATGAGGGTGCGCCTTCGTCCTCATTGGAAGATGATGATGACTCGTCATGGGCCCTCTTGTGCCCATTTATCGTAGATGGAATCTCAACTTGAAGCCCTGCTCCTGTGGTGATCCCTGAGGTGGTCGGCTTGTTGACATCCTTCCAAGCAATCCCAAAATGGTCGGGTCTGCTGGAAGGACCTGGAACTGGAGAACCTAGACGCTCGGTTTGTGTCTGTCGAGGTAATTGCGCTGTCAAAGCATCATCATATATCAATGCAGCAATTGCTGCACTCCACATCTCGTCCCCCGACGACTCCTGCCAAAGGGAGCCCTCCGCCGCGATGTTTTTAGGAGGAGGCAATCTAGTTGCTGTCTCCTCACCCTCTGGGATTGCCTGCACTCCTCTTCTGATAGAAAGATCTAGCGGCTCCCGGGCTTCATCAGGGGTCCTACATGTTACCAGATCAAGAGGGAGTGCAGGCTGGTTAGGACCTCTCTTTGTCAAGTCAAGCGGACCATCGTTTTCTGCAAAATATACAAAACGAATCAAGTTTTTATCTATGTTCAGGGTGATGCAGTATGCATGGCTTATATATTTTAAGAAATAAAGATTGGATATCTTACCTGTTAACGGAAGAAGCGAATCATGCAGCCGCAGTCAGCATAAGCCTGTACCGCTTGAGTAGCCGCTACCGCTCTTCCCCGACCGTCACATTGGTGTGTTCCCTTGTTCCGTGAATAATCTATTGTTTCTGAAAGTTTAAAAATATCATAATAATAAGCTCATTGTAATCTTTCGGAAGCATATTTATATATTTTTATAAGTCATCAGGTGTATGCTTATTCTTACACAGTCTTATCGAATGTATACGTGTTTGCGCTTGTGTGTGCACGTGTGAATGCTTGTAAGTGGGCGTGTGTGCGTGATCATCAGCTTGCGTGTGTATGCGAATATGAGCTGGTGTGTTTGTATGCGTGTGCATGTGTGTATACGAGTGAGTGCATGAGAATGTGTGTATGCATATATGCGTACATGAGTGTATACGTATGCGTGCATGTGTGTGCATGAGTGCATCCTGTTGTGTGTATGTGTATGTAGGTGTGTGTGATTGCTTGTTATGCATGTATCAGTGTGAATGTGTGTATGAATGCATGTGTGAATGTGCGTATGCATGTATGTGCGTGCATGCGTGTGTTTGTGTGTGTATATATGTATGTGCATGAGTGTATCCGTGTGCGTGCATGTGTGTGGGCGAATGTTTGTGTGTGTGTGATTGCTTGTTATGCATGTATAAGTGTGAATGTGTGTATGAATGAATGTGTGAATATGCGTATGCATGTATGTGCGTGCATGCGTGTGCTTGTGTGTATGCGTGTAAGTGTGTGTGATTGCTTGTTATGCATGTATGTGTGTATTCATGTATGTGCTTGCCTATTTGCAATTGTGTATGCACTTGTGGGTGGGTGTAAGTGTAAGTATGTGCGAGCGAGTTTGTTGAAAGTATCTAAGAGGAAAAATGTTTTTGTCTAGATTTCCATTATGATATTCTTAATAAACTGAAAATATAGCGAAATGCAGTGCGTTTTATGCTACATAATTGGCGTTGCTAGTAAAAGAGCCCGTGTGCATAGCAGAAAGATATTAATGGTCTTATATTAAGATGTGTTGCTGTGGGTGGGTGTGTGTGTGTGTTTGCCCACTTGTAATTGCATTCCCGTGTATATATGCATGCATGGTTTTTGCACTTTACATCTGTTAGCGTTGATTCATAAGCTTAAAAACAGTAAAACATAGTGTGTTTTATGCTAAAAGTCACTGTAAATTACATTAAGTCTAAAAAAGGATGCTTTATATTTTTAAAGTAAAGATCTTACCTTGATTAAAGCTGGAATGTATAGCTCCTTGCTAAGGGAGGCTGATGCGAATTTTTCACTCTTTCACTACTGCTTGAAACATGCGTCTGGTGAAAGCACGATTTTTCGTCTGTATTTATACCCTGTCGGATGGCCTGAGGCTTTTTTTTTTTTCTTAGTGGAACCTGTTGATTCTTGAAACACCATTGTGCGATTCGTTAGGAATTTTCTCAGGAGTAGGTATTCATTTTTTGCTGTTCTGTCAGTTCATAAATGGTTTCGCTTTTAACATATTACCGTAACCCATCTCAAATAATTTATGAGGGGGTGGGTGGGGGGTTGTAAGGTTAAAGAAAAATAGATTCCAAGTCATTCTTCTGATGAACGAACGCAGTCCATTTTGCTCTTTAGACAGTTCGCATATATTTTCGGTGAGAATTTCGTATTTCACATTCCTCTGTCGGAGTGCCTGAGGCTTTTTGTTAGCGTCTTTTCTTAGTGGAACCTGTTGATTCTTGAAACACCATTGTGCGATTCGTTAGGAGTTTTCTCACGAGTAGGTATTCATTAATTTTGTTCTGTCAGTTCACAAATGGTTTCACTTTTAACAAAACCGTAAACCATCTCAAACAATTTATGTGCGTGTGTGGTCGGGGAGGTTAGGACCATTTTATTTCGTTCTTTTATAGATAAAAGGAGAATAGATTCTAAGATATTTTTCTCACGAACGAATGCGCCTCTTTTTTTTCCCTCTCAAAGGCAGCTGGTATTAGGTTTTGGGAGTGTTTGCTTTTAAAGTATAGTCGAAAAGCATCTCAAATAGTTAATGGAGCAGCTGCATTTCGGTTCTTAATAGTTAACAATAGCTGTAGATTTAGCTCACAATTCCCGCGCACACATTTTTGTCCAGGGAAAAGGTTTGACAGTAAGGTTTTCTTTCATTATAACGCATGCGAGCCGAAATGCCATGGTCTGAATGCAGGGGAGACACCCTCCTTTTATCTGGACATCCTGAGGGTGGTCCCCTTCTGAGCGTCATACACCTAGTTGGGTGGGCTGAGGGTCGTCTCGCTTGTGAGCGTACCTGCCTGGGCGGGGCTGAGGGTCGTCTCGCTTTAAGCGTGGGAAGACGTTTTGTGGTATTAGTTTAGCTTCGGCCGTTGCTGGGACAACTTGGAGTTCAGGCGGCTCTGCTGCCATAGTAGCATTCATATATAAATTCAAGGACTTTGTGGGTGCAAGTATGCATGTGTATGTATGACATTTGTGCCTTTTTATGTGTGAATGCTTGCAAGTGTGTTCGTGTAAGTGTGCGTGTGTGCGTGCAAGTATGCATGTAAGTTCTGATGTCCAGGGTTTGATTACCGCTTGTGCGATATTTGTTCATCGTAACGCTATTGCATTGCATTTGAATTCGTGATTTTTTTGCTGAATATATGAATTTATGTATGTGTCTGTGTGCGTATCTGTGTATGTATGTTCCGTTGATCAGGGTTTGATTCCCGCGGTCGTGATATTTGTTCATCGTGGCGCTATTGCATTGCATTCGAATTCGTGATTTTTTATTGAATATATGAATTTACGTATGTGTCTGTGTGCGTATCTCTGTATGTGTGTTCTGATGGCCCGGGTTCGATTCCCGCTGGTACCGTGTTTGCTCCTCGTAGCGCTATTGCATTTCATTTGAATTTTGTCATACTTATGACTCATAGTCATTTCACTCTCAAAGTATTGGATGATTGCACACCCCCAACAAGTCCATTTTCCGAGCTTATACTCGGCTCTGCAATGAAATAAAAAATAAATACATTAAATAAATAATTCCTGTTTTCCTTTTCCCATAGATCATGTACTTCCTTTATTAGTTATAAGTTGCATTAATTCACTTAAGGGGTATATATTTGCAGATCTGTTCTGCTTATATTTCTCATCTTTTGTGATTTCGGCGATTTTTAAGCGGATTTCGATAAATAAAACGCTAAAATTTGGTTTTTGTATTACTAAGTGTTGGTATTAAATATTTCTAAACATTTTCTTGTCCAAACAGGCAAAGTGTGATGCCATCTTGTGATGGTATACCTGGAAATGCCAATTCATTCACCATTAAATTAATTATAGTAAATATTCAAATCGGGTAATGTATAAAGTATTTATTATGCAGTGATAGGTAAAATCCGATTGCATAATTAGAATCCTCATTAAATTTCAATTGGAATTGACTCCTCAAAGTCCCATGTAGCTCAATTTGCGATTGTTAAGAGGGGGCGTGTTCCGCGAGGGGCGTGGTCCATGGACTCATTAATATGCATTAATGATTGATAGCTGTCTGATATGCAAATACATTGCTCTAATTATTATTCAAAATTTTATATGCAAATTATTTGATTATGCAAATTAATTGCTCCAATTATTATGCAAATGTGAGCCAGCTGTAACCTTTATAGACTACTCTCGTGGATTCTACACTAGCTCACAAGCCAATTATTGTGAACGAATTTATGGCCAAAAACTCAACAAATTTCATCGAACAACCACCGTATTCACCTGATCTGACTTCTCTTTCCAAAACTCAAGTTACCACTTCGAGGCACCCGTTTTCAGTCGATAGAAGACATAAAGGAAAATTCGCGATGATAATTGACATCGATTCCTAAAAGTGCCTACAAAAAAAGTTTTGATGATTGGATTATTCGTTGGCATAAATGTATAATTTTAGAAGGGCCTACTTTGAAAGCGATACAATAAAATTGGATGAATAATTCTTTTTTGTGTTTTATTGGCAAATTCCCGGAACTTTCTTGACACTGTAGTATATTGCGATTCTGTTTCTATTTTATCGTTTCATCTAATTTACTAAAATGAGTGTCATTTCTACAGAATGTTGAATGCAGTACCCAAGTAAACATTTAGTAGAGCTAAAATGCTTATCAATAAATCTTACTGTAGCAGACAAGAAATTCAACATAACCCGCGGACACAAATCGCGATTTCGCGAGAAGTCGAAGGACGGCGCGGCAAAGTGATAGTGCCACGCAGTCGCTCTGTGCTCCATACTCTGTTTAGGCAAGCAAGAAACATGAATGGTAACATAATTTAAAAAACGAATCCTTATGCGTTACATTCACATAGCTTTCTGTGCCCATTCTTGAATAAATTATTCTTAAAACTTTATTTTTTATGTAATTCACATTAATCGAAATAAACATTAATAGATTTGTTTTTATTGCATATTTCCATGTTGATACGTACAACGTGAATAAGGATGTATATTAGGCTTAGGCCTAAATCTTTAAAGAGCTGGTCGCTATGTAATGGTTTTCAAATGCAGTTCCCATTGCTTGACCAGAAGAAAGAAAACGAATAACGACTTTCCATTTGAGGAAAGTTAAAGTATTGCAAAATTGAAACTAATAATAAGAAGTATCTCAGAAATGGTCTCAACTCCACAAACAATTTAATATGATGTAAGATACCAAGTTTGGTATTTAATGGAATTTACGTTTTTGAGTTATGCTGTCTAGTTACACGCGCACACGTGTAACTTTTTCTAAAAATTCTTTTTTTCGTATTTATAGGGACCCAATTTGTCCAGTGAATTATCGACTCGAATCTTTGGGTGCAATGTAGTGCCTTCTCTACTACTGCTCTGTGCATAGTACATGGTACGGAAAGTAAAAATATCTGATTTGTTACATACACACAACTTTCTCTATCCAATATCTTTTATGTTTCTATAGTTTCTAAAACCTACTCTTATAAATCGTGATAAACATTTGGAAAAATAGGTTGATGACAAAGCAATCTGTTATAGGTACTCTCTAGGAATAGCCATTGTCAAATGTTTAAAAACCGGTCGATATACATTGTCCAATTCCATTCTTGTTCTATCACATCGGAGTTGGCAGTACTCCAAAATGAAATGATTAGCATTGAAAAATTCGAACTAATGTTTTATAATAGATATCCCTAAAATGGCTGATTCCACAAAAGTATTTTAAATGAATTGTGTGCTTTAGAAAGACCTACATTTTTTGTTTCTACATTTTTATTTGAGATTTTTATCAACCTCCTGTGGTATAGCAGTCATCAAAATTCATTCCGAATGAAGAGGACTTCACAGGCTATTCTCAGAAAATTCAAAATACACATCTTATTTCTCCTACAAATATCTTTGAAACAAGAAAATAGCTCTTTGAACATTTTCATATAAAGGAACATTCGTGCAGAAAGTATTTTCTTGAGAATCATCGTGTTGTATCTTTACAACATATCTACTGTACTGAAATATGAAGTTTTGTAAATAGTTATCGAACATTCTGTTTTTGAGTTATGCTATTTATAGGCACATATAACTTTTTTAAAAAATACTATTGTTATCATAAATCCTCGAAACATGGACGTTTTCACTGAACTATTTATGTCGAATTGTATTGGTACTTCCTTTACATAGGGCATGGTAGAGAAATTGAAAAATTCGGGCTTACAACAACGAATATTTAGAAAAGGTTATTAGAAATATTTGTTTTTAAAGATATATACCCTTTTTACTTTCTGTACACGTGCTATGTGCATAGGCATAGAGAAGGTATTGCACTACACCCAAAAATTCGATACCGAGATTTCACCGGAAATATATGTTTTAGGGTCTCCTGTATCCAAAAAAATGTATTTTCAGAAAAAGGTGCGTGTGTGTATGTGTCCGTGTGACTGTGAACACGATAACTCAAAAACGAAAAGTAGGCAAAATACCAAACTTGGTATTTAAGTTTAGTATCTTCCAAGGATGCGACACGAAGATTTTGAGAAAAATCTCCCCACCCCAAACTACCCTTTACATGGAACTGTTTTCGAAAATTTTGATTTTCTCAAAAATGACTCAACGATTTTGATTAAAATATCGTATATTAAAAATAAAATGTATATCTTCAATTTTCTGGGAATTGCCTCTGAGGCTTACTTTATTCTGAATGAAATTTACGGAATTTTGCATAGGCAACTGCTAAACCGTAAGAGATGCACAACAACACACAAAATGTAACTTACAACACATTAAAACACATAGTATATGTTATATGCATTTTTTCGTGGAGCTGATCGTTTTTGAGATATTTCTTGTTTTTGGTTTCACCTTTAAAAAAATAATAATTTTCTCATACGGGAATTTGTCAACTCCTGTCCATATAAACAAAGGAATTTCAATCACATAGCAACCAGAGTTTGACTATCACGTTAACCTATGGCACTCCCTTATTTCGCTTATACTTACAAGTAAGCAAGTAATAAGACTATTTCTGCTAATTTTTTCTCGATTAGCATGAAGTAAATAGAAACATAAGGTTTTTAACAATAATTTTTTGCAGAGATGTAGAGAAAGTAATGTGAATGGAACACATCAGATTTTTTAAATAACACTTGTGGCTCTCTTTTTGATTTACGAGCTGCACAAAATTAATTTCGAATAAAGAGGACTTAACAGATTAATTAGAGTTTTGAGGTATAAGTATATATAATTTTTATTGGTCATATAGCTAATTTTAAATATACGGCATATTAATGAAAATCGTTAAAATTTTAAGAAAAATGATTAAGAACAAACTAACGAAAATGTTTTCATGTGAAGTGAGGCTTGGATTGATCTTCGTGTAGCGTCCTCGGAGACTTTAACATAGGTACTAAAATTGGTTTGGTATTAACCCACATTTTGTTTTTGAGCGATGCTCTTGAAATACAAGCGCACACACACCCATACACACATAAACCTACCTCAAAAAAAGTCCCTTTTTGTATCAAGTTGGCCTCAAAAACAGGTGTAGCAGCTGATATCTGGGTACTATTAGGTATCGATCTTCAGGATACGTACAAAACACTACTTACGTGGTAGAAAGTATAAATTGAGACGCTCAGATTTGCAAGCACGTCAGAATGGCGCCATATCTAACGTCATTAGATATCATTGAAAAGGAAACTTGCATTGTACCTGCTTTGCTTACTTTCGTTTTCATTTCTTATTTTGTCGTTCTCGGTAGCTTTTGGCAGTTTAAGGCCCTTAACCTGGTAGATCATTTTGGATGATAAATAAAATCGGTGAAACAATGCTCAAATGAGCCTAGGATCCATGTAGCTTAAAGTTACTCGACATTCGTCTTCTCTGAATAAGGGGAAAACCCACGCAAAATTCTTATCTGGTTAACAGCATAACCGAAATTCGAACTCAGGACCTGTTGAATGTGAGGCAGACACGCTACAGATGCGGAGGTGAGCTATCGGTAGCTGTAAGTACGTAATTTTTTATGCAAAAAGGTGTAGGTTTCCTTCTGTAAGTTGTTCTGTATCGACGTCCAGGTCAAATATAATGCTAAGTTTTCTAAAGGTACAAAGGCCTTAGTGTCCTGCTATAAAATGCATGTGCACATGTTTCGAACACTAGCGCTCACGGAGGGAAAGGAAGTTATCTGCTAAAATATTATTTAGTTTTCATGTTATAGCCGAACAAAGGAATAAACTTTTAAACGGTTCCTATGTCGATGTGTTTACCTGCAATGCGGTTCTGATGTTTACATTCGTTTTCTGTTAGCTGAAGGCCAGCTTTGTTTTTATTCTATTTATTTTACATCGCTTTAACTGCCTAATCATATTGTGACGGATCTGTTAGATGAGATCCTCGCTGATCGCTATGTAGTGAACAGCACGGTAAGTACTCCATATTCCGTGGTGGATAGTAGTCTTCATGGTCTCATACCCACCACACTTCTTTCGCTGAGCCAAGCACTTATACTCCAATGCCATCAAGTATACTTGCTTTTCACCATCTGTGCTCACGCATTCGAGATGCCATCCCTTAAACCTTATGGCTTTGCTGCACCACGACAAAAAGTTGGGTTGGGTTGTCATTCAGTCCAGCTATTTCCACTAATATAGAGAGATGACAGCGTAATTGCAATTACCGTCTATGTTCAGTCTTACTATAGTTGTTTTAGACTGAAGGTGGAACTTTGGGTCTTTGGTATTAAACATCCAATCCGGTATTTATTTGGCAACCGAGGGAAACCACGAAAAAAAAAGTTGTTGGACGGCCCACGACATTTGAACCCGGAACCTTGCGAATGCGGGGCACAGATGTTGACGTTCCCGCCTCAGCCATCACGCTTTCTGCTCACATCTAATCCGAAACTGGAGGTAAACAGCGGGTGCCATTATCTGCTGCACGACGTTAGATGCCGTGTATTATTGGTGAAGCGTTTGTTAATTCAAGAGAGACGTTTGTAATGATGCAATATTTAACATTTTAAAATGAACAATCTTGAACGGTGCCAGAATACGTAAACCAGGTGTTACAATTGGTTTCCCTATGAGTAAAGCAGAGAGCAAATTTGTTCGATGCTCCTGCCAATCACCTACTGTGCACTGCGCGGAAAGCAAGAACAGAGTATTCCCTAAGTGCTGTGGCAGTAAAAGAAATGGCGTTTTATTTATCGACGCTCTTTAACTGCTGTGGTTCTCAGCGTCCTATTGTAACCTGGGCGTGAAAGACCGCTTAATTTTGCTGTGGCAGTAGGTTCATTTTTGGTAAAACAATTGCTCTGTTATGTCTCTTGCATTAGTATTTATACTTCCGATATGAACATTGTGACTATACCCTACGGCCGTAATCGCCGAACATGTGTTGGCATCCATTGTTACACATGTACGGGTTGTTTCGGAAGGGTCTTTGATGTTGAAGCCGCTTATTGTTAGCCTGAGGGAGTTTTGTGAACATGCGCCACTTGTGGAAATCTCCAATCATATGACCCACAGATATGATAAGAGGCAAATACGGGGTCCAGTCCAGTGTGATTGGCAGGCTGAGGGCAGCCCGAGGTGTGTTAGACGTGTCCCTGTTCTCAGAGAGAACTTAACCACGTTCTGACGGGATTGTGGGTTTTGTAGGATGGCGGGTGTGTTTTGGGGTTGTGGAGTGACAGGAGGAGGCGAATATTGCTCCTCGACGGTTGCCTTGATGGTGCAACGGCCCTTGTGCACCGCTGGTGTGTTTTTATCAAAATGTTTCTTGAGATTAAATTTTGAATCCAAGCAACTCTTGAAGGATAATAAGGAGCTTAGCCGTAGCAGCTGTTGGTGGTGCTCCTTCGTTACCGGGGATGCCCGCAAGCCATACGGGGTGTGCAGTTTACGCCGGAAATACATAGCTTGTAACAGTTGAGTGAGTTCGACGGGAATTTTGTGGCGAGCTATATTGTTGCCGCAGCGAACATAGAAAAGAAACTATAAGACAGAATTGTTATGAAAGACGATTATTTGAGAGCAGATTGTAACCAGTTTGTGGAAAAATGGAGTTATTAGAGAAAAAAAAGTTATTACAGTATAAATATTTTCATTGGTTTTGTGGTAATATTAATAAGCACCTTGATAATTAATTGGTATCGAACACAATTTGAAACAAGCATTCTTCTCCTTGATAACTGTCATACTCACTAATAAATTTACCGACAATTAAACTCTTTACGCCACTTTCTGCAAATAACAGATTCCTCCTAGACAGGTAAAAACGTTTACAGGATTGCTTCCTGTTCCCGAGATAATAAATTGTCAATCATTGTATCAGTACAAGGAACAAACAATTCCTGCTGCCACATGGTCCACGGAGCAAGCCTGTTTGCTGTAGTACAAAATCAAGCTAGTTGGTGACACCTGAGGTAAACCGAAATACCGTTTTTTTTTTGTTTTTTTTTTCTGCGCATTAACATTAGAATTTTCTCTCCCTTAATGAGGCTGCTAGAACGTTTACTTTCTCAACCTCGTATAGCAAGTTGGTGAAATAGGAATAGTAAGCTAATCAAGTATCAATGCCGATATCTCACCGAAAATATACTTTTTAAGATCCCCTCAAACACCCCCCCCAAAAAAAAAGGTAGTTTAGAAAAAAGATACACGCTTACTCGTATGTGTGATTGAAAACAATACGAAAAGTATGTTAAATACCAAACTTGATAGTTCATCTTTCAAGGGTGCCACATGAAGGTTTTTAAGACAGCTTCCTGCCCCCAAACCCTTCGCATGGAACTCTTTTCGACATTTTCGACTTTCTCAAAAATGACTTTAACGATTGTGTTAAAAATACCAAATGTTTAATACGTTTTCATGGCAAATAAAATGCATACTCTTATCTTAAATATTTTGTCAATAGCATCTGAAGTTCCCTTATTCTGAATGACTTACATACTTGGCAAACCGTAAGACAGTCCTACATACAGTTAAAACATACAGTTCATGTCACACAGACACAGACAGATATATTATTATTATTATTATTATTATTAACATTATTATTAACAATTTTCAAGAAATTCCTTCTCTTTTGTTTAAAATATATCCTGAGACTTATATTTTTCTTAAATGAGAATTCGTCATTCGTGTTTATTTTTTAATGCTGTCATGAACTGGAACGTAATTTCAAGGGAAATACAAAGCGATCAGCTCTTAAAAAAGTTGGCTTTCGTTTTAGCCGAGTGTATTATCTGTTCCTTTTGAACCTATGAGTAAATATGTAATAAATCAATATTTTCAGTGAAACCCCACTATGGAATTTTTGGAAGCAATGCAATACTTACTTCGTGTTAGGCAAAATGAAATTTTGATGTTAAGTACACATTACATTCTCAACCCATTCTTCTACAAACTATTCTTGCAAATGCTTATCTCATCTCTGCTTCGGTTTAACCGAAACAAACATTTGAAAATGGTTTTATGACAGACACATTTTGGTGTAGGTGCAAGAAGAATATAGCAGGTTGAAGCAGTCAAATGTTAAATGTGGGTCACTATGTGACATCTTTGAAATTCCGTTCTCTTTGGATGACCATGAGAAATTCATTTAATGTTAAATAATATCTCGGAATAGTTAATGTAAGAACAAACTTTATTTAAGATAAAGTATGTGTCTTAATGAAGATGTCTTTTTCTGTAGTAATTTGTCTATCTCTTACGACTTACAAGCTATGCAGAATTAATTCAGAATGAAGTGGTCTTCATAGGTTATTTGCTGAAAAGTTTATACATTTATATTAGATGTACAAATATCTTAAACATATGACATTAATTCAAAGTAGTTTTGAAAAAATAAGAATTAATGAAAATTGTTCTTGAAAGACGATGGTCTTAAACACTGGTACCTATTTGATTATTTCCCCCCGCCACCCTTCTTTCCTTTTTAGTTACGCTGTTCATACACCCGGGTGGAGGCTTTCTAAAATGCTTTTATTGTTCATGGGGCTCCAAATGCTTATTTCCGATGAAATCTCGATATTGGTTTTTCGCGTGAAATGTAATACTTCCTCTATACCATTATAAACAGAAGAGAAAACAATCTAGTAAGATATTTTAATGTCTGCTAACAGTGGAACAGATTAACATCAAATTTTAAAAGACAAATACGGTTGGCGAATAAGAATGAATAAAAACGATAAATCTGACTGTATAAACTGCTGTGGTTGGTTGAAATTCAAATGATTACTATCCCTAATGGGCACCAAATCATTGAGAAATTGGAAAAGCATTTCGAGGTAAAATTTAAATTCCAGTATAGAAAAGTTAAAACTTGCAATTATTATTTTGTCCCATCAACTAGACAATATATCTGTAGTTAGTAATAATCAGTAGCAGTGGAATTGAGTTATATGAACGTTTTGCTAAGTACTAGCAATTTACGCAGATGTTTGTGGACTGATTCATGAGCTTGGCTCAAAGTTGAAACGACTGATGCCAACATCAGCCTGTTGTAAACAAGGCCGTCAAAGTATCAGGAGTCATTCACTGGGCATTAGTGTTATTATTCTACTTCTGAATGTCTCTCCGAGTCCTGTGCTCCCAGCAGAAACAACACGTTAATTAGCCCTGCGTGTGTTCTCTAACCCAAATTGACTGTGTTCCATTTTCCTGAAAATTGTCATTTGAGTTGCAGCAATCTCAATCAGTGCTTTCTGACAAAACTCTTGAACTAGTGGTTCTAAGAGGTCATTTTCCCCCGACTTTGGGAGACAATCATCAGATCGTCCAGTTACGCCTGGTTATTGAACTCAGAGGTTATTTTCCTTCCCTACGCCGGTTTTGATCCTGCGACTTTGAGAAGCAGAGGCTAGCAATGTTACCTCTAGACCAAGGAGGACAACGTGATAGTCGAACCTTTAAAAAGCTGTTCGTTATGTGAAACAATTGAAGTTCGGTTCGCTTTACAAGGCCAGCAGTAAAACGAGAGATGAAACAAAAGATAACTTGCCGCCGCTTAAGAAAAGTTACGTTCTTAAAATTAATTGAAACCAATAACAAGGAATACCTAAAAAAAAAAAAAAAAAAACCTAAATCATGTGCTTTCGCGAGATATGCAAAATTCATCCAGAATAAGGTCTTCAGAAACTATTCTCAGAAAATTCAAGATATAATTTTATTTGCGATACAAATATCTCTAATATACATTATTTTAATAAAAATCGTTGGAGGCAGTTTTGAGAAAAACAACATTTTCAAAAATGTAAAATGTAGTTTGGGGTGGGGAATTTTCGTGAAAATCTTCGTGTCACATCTTTGGGAGATACCAAACAAATACCAAGTTTGGTATTTAATGGTCTTTTGTTTTTTATCTATACTGTCCACACACATACACATATGCGGATCTTTGTCTAAAATCATGTTAATCAGGCACCTCAAAACATGTATTTCCGATTTAAATTTCCACATCGAAATTTTGGGTGAAATATAATACCTTTTAGCTACTATGTGCACTGTACATAATAGCTAAGAGAGTAACAGAAACAAAATAAAATAAAATAAAAATATTCCCCTCTAACATCAGTACATTTTGTATTCCATGAAACCAGCCTTTATAGGAATGGTGCCAGTCTTTTTGTGGCACTTCAGATTTCAAGTTTTTATTTTGTTCCACTACTTCATCAGATGACGAAAAAGTGGTTCCACACATTTTGTCTTTAGCAGTTGAAAGTAAGGAAATAAATAAATACATCACAAGGTGCTATGTCAGGAATACATGGTAGAGGGTCCATGGCGTTGACCTTCAGCGCATCCATAAATTCAGTTCTTAGTTTTGCTGTATTCGCCGATGCGTTGTCATCATGATGAAAATTAATGTTCCTTTTGCGCATTTTTCATAAACGTTTTAAAAAATCTGATGCGTCCTACTCACATTACTTTTTCCACCGATTCCACAAACTATTCTTATGAAAGATTATTCTTTTATGCTAATCGAGAGAAACATTAACATAATTGGTTTTATTGCTTTAATTATTACTTCTATTACTTTAAAGGCAGGTCGCTATGTGAAACGATTGAATTTCTATTTTCTTTGCATGGCAGGGAGTAAAACAAAATATGGCTTCCCTTTTGAGGAAAGTTTGGGTAGATTAAAATTGAAACCAATAACAAGGAACATCCCGGAAACTGTCAACTCCACGAAAAAAAAAAAAAAAAAGTAAACAAAATATGTATATGAAAGTTTGTGTTTTAACGAGATCTACATTTTATGTGCTGTAGTTGTTTGTCTAACTCTTACCGTTTACCAATTATGCAAAAGTCATCCAGAATGAAGAGGTCTTCAGAAGCTATTCCCCAAAAATTCAAGATTTACATTTTGTCCAATAAATATCTTTAATGTGCGGTATCAAAATCGTTAGAGCAATTTTTGAGAATGTCAAGATTTTAGAAAATTCTATGTAAAGGGTAGTTTGGAGTAAAGGTTTCTTGAAAATCTTCAGTCGCGTCCGTGGAAGATGCTGAACTTAAGTGTTGTATTTAGCCGTTTCGTTTCATATGCATCTTGTTTTACCCCCTACCATGCCAGGAAAACAGAATTTCAGTTGTTTCATATAGCGACTAGCTTGTAAAATATTTGACTATTGCTTTTGCCTAATGTATTCCATTATTTCCCATAAGCAAGAACCAACTCTGCTAATGTTTTGATGACAAGCATAATGCATATCTTGAATTTCTTGGGAATGGCTTCTTAAGTCCTCTTTATTCTGGATGACTTTTGCTTAATTGTTAAACCATAAGAAATAGACAAAATCTTACTACACAAAAAATGTATAACACAATTTATGTCCTATCGATTTTTGTTGTGAGGCTAAAAATGTCCGAGATATCCCTTGTTATTGGTTTTAATTAAAATACTTCTTTTTCTTAAACAGGAAGTTGTCATCCATTTTGTTTTGTTTTACTCCTGGCCATGCAAAGAGAACTGAATTCCAATGGCAATTGCAGAACTACAGTTTTTAAAAGTTTTGACTATCGCTTTAGTCTAGTGCATTCCCATAGTTTCCTTCTATTTATAAAGAATTAAGTAATCAAGAGAATTTTGCTAATATTTGTCTCGATTAGCATGAAGTAGATAGAAGAATACTCTTCTCTAAGAATAGTTTGTTTATAGAATAGGTAGAGAAAGTCAAGTGAATGGAACACATCAGATCTTATTAGATAATTATAGCAGTTTAAGGTTTAAGCCTTAGTATATTCTTTTAAGTCCCATAGCTATTTAATAACATAAAACCTACACAATTTTTCAGATAAGTAAGAAAATCTTAATGTAACTATACAATGAAATACAATTCCGCACATCCAGGTCAACAATTTTACGTCTTTTACACATAGTCTACAGCCATCAAGAAAAATAATTATTTAATATAAAATATGGGTTCACTGATTTCTAATGTTGACCGTTTTCTCTTTTTATACAATTTAGGCATGTCAACCAAACAACTTTATTATTTCATAAATACAAAGGAAATGAAACTAAAGCTTCTTATCAAAACTAACTAAAATAGTTTGTCATTCAGCCATTTCAGTGATATCTTTATGAATCAGAATAAAGGCTAATTAGACATTTGATACTGTGTCGTTACATCCACATTTGCAGCATTTGATATCTCATAATTAAATAAACAAGTGTAACACAGGTTCGATTGTCCTTTTTCACGTTCCCTACCACCTACACCGTACACATAGGTAGAGAAATACACAATTTCTCATATTGCATTCCACCAACAACTCGATACTGAGATTTCACTGAAAGTATATGTTTTGCGAGCCCTGTTTTAAAATAAAGATTGATGTTTTCCGTTCACATGACATTCCTTACATCTCTGCAACAAATTATTGTTAAAAAGCTTATTATTATATTTGCTTCATGCTAATCGAGAAAAAGTTATCTGAAATGGACTTATTACTTTCTTCCTTGTAAGTAGTTGGGTAATAGGGGTATACACTAGGCTAAAGTGATAGTCAAACATTTCAAAAGCTGGTTGCTATGTGATTGAAGTTCCTTTGTATGGGGAGGAGTTGACATATTCCCATATGAGAAAAGTACAAGTATTTTAAAACCAAAATTGAAACCAATAACAAGAAATATATAAATAAAAAAAAACTCCACGAATAATATATAGAGCTCGTATATATGTACCAGCTCTATATGTTTTGTCAAGTAAGTTTTTGTATATCTCTTCCGGTTTACCAACTATGCAAAATTCCATAAAACTCATCCAGAATAAATGTGCCTTCCGAGGCTATTCACAGAAAATTGAAGATAAACATATTATTTGTCATACAAATATCTTTGGTATACATTATTTTAATCAAAATTGTAAGAGCCATTTTTGAGAAAATCAAAGCTTTCGAAAATCTTTCCATGTAAACGATAGCTAGGGGAGGTGCGACTTTCCTCAAATGACTTTCTCTACATCTCTGTGACAAATTATTGTTAAAAAGCTTATTCTTCTATCTACTTTATGATAATCGAGATAAACATTAGAAGAAATTGTCCTTATTTCTTGCTTTCTTGTAAGTAGAAGGGAAAAATTCTAATATGTCCCATTCACATAATGTCCTCTAGCTATTCACCAAACAAACCTTATATTCAAAACATTACTCTGTTATCTAAATCATGCTAATCAAAATAGATATAAGCAGAACTAGTTTTATTACTAGTAAATAGAGGGGCAATAAGCAAATTCACAGGTTAAAGCGATAGTCTCGTGCTTTAACAGCCGGTCGCTATGTGAAACATTTGAAATTCTAATAAACAAACGAGAAACCAGAAGAAAACTGTCTTCCCGTTTGAGAAACGTTTGGGTGGCTAAAATTTACACATAAATTGTCTCGAAAACGGTTAACTCCACAAAAAACGTATATAGGTCACATAAATTGTGTGTTTTAATGAGATTTCATTTTTTGTGTAGTAAGTTTTTGTATATCTCTTACGGTTTGCCAGTTATATAAGTCATCCAGAATGAAGAGGTCTTCAGAGCTGTTCCCAGAAAATTCAAGACATGCATTTCCTTTGTCATAAAAATATTTTAAACATTTTCGAGATAATCCTTGTTTTGTGTTTACATGTTCCAATTGTTTTACTTTTCTCAAATGAGAAGTCGTTATTCACATTTTTCACCCTGGCTATGCAAAGGGTACAGAATTTCAATGCCATCAAATAGCGACTGGCCTTAAAGATTTGACTTTCGCTTTAACCTATTTTATTCCTTGATTACCCGCGTGCCTATTAAGGAATTGAGTAAAACAGCAGTTTAATACCTGTTTTTTATTTTAATTTTTTTTTATGTTAAGGATTCTGTCAATTGTCAGGTCGCCGCTGAGCCAGAATTTTGTTCCACGGAGTCCTTTTAAGGTCTGTAAATTTACTGATATGAGACTGTCGTGTTTAATCGCACATAAAAACCATCGGTTCGGGCCGAGTTTGAACCCGCGACATCGGGATGAGAAAGCCAGCGCATCACCAATTGAGCCACTCAGACCGAAATTTCTGCCAATATTTAGATTCTCGATTAGCCTGAAGTACAGAGAAGAATAAGGTTTAGTGAACAGTTGGTTGTAGGTTAAGTAGAGAAAGTCATGTGAATGTAATACATTAGTTGTTTAAACTCTTGACTTCTGTTTGCTCATCTGTTACACCATTGGCTTATATGTATATTTTTACTTTCTCTACACGTACTATGTATAGGTATAATATATAGAGAAGGTATTGTATTGCACCCAAAAATTCGATACTGAGATTTCACCGGAAATATATGTTTTGAGAAATATATGTTTTGAGACCCCCTCAATCCAAAAAAAAACATTTTTATAAAAATGTCCGTTTGTGTGTGTGTGTGAGTAGCATAGCTCAAAAACGAAAAATCCGTTAAATACCAAACTTGGTTTTTAAGTTCAATATCTTCCAAGTATGCAACATGCAGAATCTCAAGAAAATCCCTCCACTCCAACTACCCTTTACATGAAGCATTCTGATTTTCTCAAAAATGGCTCTTAACGATTTTGATTAAAATGCCGTATATTATACGACAAATAAACCGTATATCTCGAGTTTTCTGGGAATGGCCTCTAAAGACCGTTGTATTCTGGAAGAATTTTTCTGGATTTTGCATATTTAGTAAACCATAAGAGATAGACAAAAACTTACTACACAAAATATGTAGATCTCGTCTGAACACACAATTTGTGTCCTTTACCGAGATATTCCTTGTTATTGATTTCAATTGTAAAGTACTTATAATTTTCTCAGACAGGAATTGCCCATTTTTCTTTTATTCTACTCCTGGCCAATTAAAGAAGCGATTTGCAATCACAATCGCATAACGACAGCTTTTAAAACATTTGACTATCACTTTAGTATTGCGCATTCCTTTAGTCTCCTTCTTCTTATAAGGAACTAAGTAATAAGAACATTCTGCTAATGTTTATTTCGATTAGCATGGTATATAAAGAAGAAGAATCTTTTGTAAGAAGTTTGTAGAGCAGCTAGAGAAAGTCATGTGAGCGTAACACATCAGATTTTTGCAATAAAATTACAACAATAAAAGAGATTAATTTGTGAAAATAAAGTTCTTTCTAAAATGTTTACTTTTTCAGGTTTTGGTGAATTTTATTCAAGGCATTCTTTGCAGCAGCTCTTTGTATTCTTTGGAGTAAGAGTTACATGTTATACTCCATGGCATTCTCAGTTAAAAGTCGAGCCCTTCTTCGAAAGCATGTTTCTTTGTAACTCCAATGTGTTCATATTCAAATACGAGGACTTTGTAAATCCTTTCTAATAATTTAGTAATTTATGAAGTGAAATTATCCCCGTGTTTATAGCTCCGTGTCGTCAAACGAATTGGACTTTTCTATGGTGAAAGTATTATCATAATCGGTTGAGTGGTTTTTGAGAACACCCTACAATAAAAAAAAAAAAAAAAAAAAAAAAAAAAAAAAAAAAACAACAACAACAACAACAACATACACACATTTTCTCTGTTTATAACATTAGAGTAAATTTCTTGGTAGATAAAACATGAACAGTGCAATACGACCTCTTCAAGACCATTCTTCCTAAAGAAGCCAAAAAACATGTGGGTACGTTATTTCAACTTTCCTCCCCCCCCCTTTATATACCACTTTTAGGTCATTTCGGTGACTTTACCTTACGAATAATGCTCATCGGCAATGAGATAGGAGTAACGTGCTAGCCTCTGGTTCCCAAGATCGCGGGTTCAACCCGGAGGACGGCGTTGTTGTTTTTTTTTTTTTTTTTTTTTTTTTAATTTTTAATTTTTCCGGGCTTAGGAAATAAAGCCGGTGCTCCCGTGTCTAGATTTTCGGCAAATAAAAGAACCTCAGCCTGTTGAAGAGGCCTCTGAGCAAAATTAAGTGGTCTTTCGCGTTTATTATAGGACAGAGTGCTGAGAACCATGGCAGTTAAAGAGCATCGACAAATAAAACTCATTTGCTATTCCTCTTTCGGTTTTTTGCGTTAGTTTTTCGCTATAAACATTAACTTCGCACCACATTTACACTCTCACTCATATTTCTACACTCTAAGAAAAATGGTAAATAATTCTGGGTGAAGAAATACTCCCATCCCGATTCCTCTGGTATTGGAAGTAGGCATGCTAACCACCAGACCAAAGAGGCAGTTTTAACTTGTGAATAGTGCTTGGGCATTTAATAATTACTTCATATGAATGGGGATAAGAGCGCTACATTTTGTACAATGGAATATATGTCTTCCATTCAAAAACACAATTTGTTTTTCTGTACAATAAATTTACTATTACAAACAGGACACGTTTGTCAAGTATAAAACAACATTGGAATATACCAAAATATGGATGCTAGGAATGCTCCAATGCTTTTGCAAAGCATTGTGTAGAAAAACATCTTCATAGCATGTAATTTTTCCCTTTTTCTCTTTATAGGAACTTGAACTTCTCCACGGCTGCCAATAGCGAAGATGACGAATATGGCGGCTACCATAAGAAAAAAGTATCACGAGTAAGTGCAACCATCAAATATTTATAATTAAGTTAATACATAAAAGTCATTGTATGCCTGTATGCTTCTTGTATATTTCTACATATTTACACCGATCTTGACCAAACTTGGTACAGATAATCTGTAATATAAGGTGAAAAATTTTATTTAGCGTAGAATTCAAAATTCCGCTCCATTTCTCACGATTATTTATTTAGTTTTATGTGCTACATACTAAAAGCTAACAACGTATTCTGTGTATTTCTCAAATAATAACTCCAACATTACCGACAGATTAATAATTACTTAAGACTTTCATGACCACACAAAATAACAAAACAAACTTACATCCTCTCTGGCACTGATCGTGGAATACATTGAAAAGATGCTACACTTACCTGGTTGACAAATTAACAAGTGTAATTGTTATGTTAGACTGAGATAACAGCAGCAGCATCAAACCAGATAAATAATTTTAGTTTGACTCGTAAATTAGCTTGCCTAGTGACACAAAACAAAATAAGCATTTAGTGACTTTCTACTACCATGTGATTATTTTATTGTATTATTACTTTCTCTAGTAGTATTAACAATGTACATAGTGGATAGAGAGGGCATTGTATTCCACCCAAAAAATCGGTGCCAGATTTCACCGCAAATATGTTTTAAAGTCCTCTGAATCCGAAGAAAAAAAACATTTTTAGAAAAAGGTCCGCGCTCATATGCGAGTGTGTATACAGCATAGCTCAAAAACGAAAAGCCTGCTAAATACCAAACTAGGTATTTAAGTTTAGCATCTCCCAAGGATGCGACACGAAGATTTTTAAGAACGTCCCCCACCTCAACTACCCTTTACATGCAAACATTTTCGAAAATTTTAGTTTTATTAAAATGTATAATAAATATATTCACATCCCAAATAATGTGTATATTTTGAATTTCCGGAGAATAGCTGAATCTGGTTGGATTTGGCTGAATATTGCATAAACCATAAGATAGGCAAAAACTTACACAAAAATGTAATCTCGTTAAAGCACATAATTTGTCATATATGATTTTTTGTAGAACTGACCGTTTCTGAAATATTTTTTGGTATTGGTTTCAGCTTTAAAATACTCATACTTTTATCAAATAGGAGCATACAAAGCGTACCAAACCTCAATTGTTTCACAAAGCGACGAGCTTTTAAAGGATGTGGCTATCGCTTTAGGCTAATGTATTCCTATATTTCCCTTCTACTTCTCGATTAGCATGATGTAGATGTAAGAATAGTTTGTATCTGAATCAGCTAGAGAAAGTTAATGAATGTACACATCAGATGTTTACTTTCTATACACGTACTATGGATATAATGTATAGAGAAAGTAGATACTGTAATGCGTCCAAAAATTCGGTACTTATATTTCACCGGAAATAAATATTTTGGGTCGCCCCGAATAAAAAAAAAGACATTTTTAGAAAAAGGTCCGTGTGTGTCTTTCTGCGGACAGCATAACTCAAAAACGAAAAGCCCGTTAAGTACCAAACTTGGTATTTAAGTTTGGTATCTTCCAAGGATGCGGCACGAAGATTTTCAAGAAAATTCCCCCACCCACAGCTATCTTTTACATGGAACATGTTTCGAAAATTTTGATTTTCTCAAAAATGGTTCAAAGATTTTGATTAAAATACATTATGTTTAAGATATTTTTATGATAAACGAAAATTATATCTTGAATTTTATGGGAATAGCCTCTGAAGACCTCTTCATTCTGAATGACTTTTGTATAACTGGCAAAGCGGAAGAGATATACAAAAACTTACTACACAAAAAATGTAGATCTCACTAAAACACACAATTTATGTTATATTCCTTTTTTATAGAGCCAACCGTTTTGGAGATATTCCGGATTATTGGTTTTAATTTTAGCCACTTCTCAAACGGGAAGGCATCTTTTTCTCGTTTGTTTATTCCTGGCAAGCAAAGAGATTGGAATTTCAATTGTCTCACGTAGCGACCGGTTTTAAAGGACTTTACTATCGCTTTAGCCTGTGCATTTTCTTAATCTCCCTTCTACTTACAAGGAAACTAGTAATGAGAATAATTCTGCTTATGTTTATCTTGATTAGCATGATGTAGATAACAGATTAATGTTTTGAATAAAATGTTTGTTTACCGAACAGCTGGAGGACATCATGTGAATGGAACATATTCGATTTTTTCCATTTTACTTACAAGGAACCAAGTAATAAGGACAATTTCTGCTAACGTTTATCTCGATTATCATGAAATAGATAGAAGAATAAGCTTTTTAACAATAATTTGCCACAGAGATATACAAAAAGTGATGTAAATAGAACACATAAGATTTATGGAACCCGCCTGGGTAGTGTGGTGGTAGCGTGTCTGCTTCACATTTAAAAGGTTGTGAGTTCGAATCTCGCTTAGGGTGAGTTACCCGGATAAGGTTTTTTTCGGGGTTTTCCCTTATCCTGAGAAGACGAATGTCGAACTTAGCTCTATGGACCCCAAGATCATTTGAGTAGCATTTCACCAATTTCATTCATCGTCCGATATGACCAACCAGGTTAAAGGACGTTAAGCTTAAAAAAAAAAAATAAAAAAAAAACACCTTTGTTTTATTGTGTCTGTCTTGTGTTTAATAAACTAGATATAGTGACGTTTGTAAACTATTTTTCTAAAACAGAGACGAGACAGCCTGATTGTGAGGACGTGAATGTCGGCAACATTCACGAGAAACCATTATAAACTTTGGCATTTATGAACATTGCCTTTGCATTAATGGTTTATCAGTATTTTTATTTTATATTGGCGTGAGAGTTTAATTCTTTAAGTGTCTTGTGAAATAATTCTACAAAGAAACGCAAGGCTGCTTGGCTAAGGCTAAAAGAAATTGCAATATTCATATTAAGAGCAACAGTTATATAATTATACTTAAAATTGTTTATTTTCTTTACTGGTATAGCCATGGGCAGAGATCAAACGGCGACCTACCGTTTCAGCCATTTCCGGCATTTTACGTAATGATATGAATACATTTCAGGCGCATTGTTCAGAGAACCGTTCACTGATTCAGTATTGCTCGGAGATATATGACCTGCTTGTCACAAAAAGATTGCCACTTTGACAACACACTAATTAGGGATTACATAGGGAAGATTATAGTCGAGAGGTTTAAAATACTTTGTCTCTTCAGTTAAACCAAATAAGCACCATAAGCTATACAGAGCGATTTTTTCTTTGTGATCCATTGTTTACTTAAACAGAGATGAAGAATGATCACAACGAATCACAGTGTGATCCAGGATTCCTTTAAGGAGAGGCTAACATATTTTGAAAGATACCTTATCAATGATTGAAGTGTTAAGAGCAATAGAAAATTCTAGTTTCTACATTTGCAAACATATAAGTGGTAATTAATTGTTCTTTAACATAGACAGGTGTAGAACCAGATTGGAAAGATAGACCGAGACTGAACAATCTAATGTGTTACATTCACATGATTTTCTCTATGCATTCATCAACAAACTATTCTTAAAAGCGTATTTTTCTTTCTACTTCTTGCAGGTTCAAACGGGCGAAAGGTGATTGATTTTTTCGGACGCAAAAAATCCTTAGCTTGGCTTCCTTCGGAAGGGAAGTCCCACGTTGTGTTTATTTTCACGTAAAAGTACCTCTTACCTTGAAACAAGAACGTTTCTGGGCTAAATTCCGCCATTTCGCGTTCACAAGTCGTGATTTCGTCCTACATAGCCATCTGTGGGCGATGAGCAGATCCCTCGTCATCATGGCGCATAGTGGTAAACTCAAGAACTAGAAATTCATATTGGATTAAGGAAACATCGTAACGATACCCTATGCTAGCCTGTGCTCCACTTAGGAGCTACAGGAACTAACTAACTCTGTCTACTTCACACTAATCCAGATAAATATGTGCGTATATGTATATTTTACTACATATTTCCTTATAGATAAAAAGGAACAAGGGAACGCACTAGGGTTAGACAATGGGTAAAATATTTGAAGAGCTGTTCGCTGTGAGATGACTTAAAATGCCTTTTTCTTTGCTTGACCAGGAAGAAGAGAAAAAAAAATGACGACGACCCATCTGAGGTCAGCATGCGCATTTTAAAACTGAAACCAGTAATAAGGAATATCTCGAAAATGGTTAACTCCACAAAAAATTGTATATAACATAAATGTTGTGTATTAAGAGGTTTGAATTTTTAGTTTTTGTCATTCTCTTAAAGGTTTATGAGTTATCCCAGATCATTCAGAATGAAGAGGACTTCAGAGGATATTCCCATAAAATTTAAGACATATATTTTATATCTAATGAAAATATCTTAAACAATAGTATTTTATTCAAAAGCATTAAGGGTTATTTTTTTTAAAAAAATTTAAGAATTTCGAAAAATGTTCCATGTAAAGGGTAATTTGGAATAGAAGGATTTTCTTGATAGTTTTCGTAAAGATTTTGAATTTAAAAACCAAGCCGACTTTCCGCTTTATAGTCAAATTGTTCACAGACACACGGACCTTTCTATAAAATTGTAGTTTTTTTTGTTTGTTTTTGTTTGGGTGGGATTCAGTGGGCCTCAAATCATATATTTCCGCCGAAATCTTGACATCAAATTTTTGGGTGGAATACAATACTCCCCCAACTTACTATACGTAGTAGAGAAAGCAAACTTTTTTGGATTCAGGGGATCTCGCGTATTTCCGCAGAAATCTGAGTATTGCATTTGTGGGTGAAATAATTCCCCTACTTACTAACTTAGTAGAGAAATAAAAATACACTGCCATAGCCGGAATTTGAATGCGTTGAATACATTTTAACAATGATTCTTTCAATCTGATCATGCAAGTGATCCATGAATTATTCATTAGATGCAATGTTTAATTTAATTTTTGAGAAAACTTATGAAATTATTTATTAAATAAACATGCCTTTTAAAGGCAGTTATTAAGTCCGATTGCTCAGTTTTACCGTAAGCTGATGAAACTCATTGCAATGAAAACTTAACTCTTATTCACAAATTATACAATAGTAAATGTAAAGCATATTTGATTGGTTTAACCCAGACCAAGTCAACAATTTTATTATTTATTCATAAAATTATGAAAGTAATAGTTGGATTATAATGCATCCCCATTTGGAGGAAGCGTTTCTGCTCTAGTTATTTCCCTCAGTATATGATATAGCAAGGAGTACGTTTTGTTTTAATTATTTTTAAGATAATTATGTTTATGTGTTATAGCAACTTGATAATTTGCACCATCATTATTTCAGGCTACATAACTAGAGATCATTTTTCATAAACGTAGTTTCATTAACTTATTCCTATGTCTATATAAAATACATCTATGTTATTGGGAGTAATGAATTGTGTAGCTAATATATACATGAGGACAAGCTATTAATGTGTATTTATTCTCCGTTCATATGGACAATAAAGAGCGTCTGTCGGTCCGGGTGTTTGTTGGTTAGGCGCTGACTTTTGATTCCAAGACGGGTTACACGCCCAGCTCAGATGATGGTTTTAAATGTGCTTAAAGTGACAGCCGCATGTCAGATTTACTGGCATTTAAAAGAACTGCGGGACGAAATACCGGCACAGCGCATCGGTGATGCTGATGGATCCGCCAACTGACAGCTCAGTAAGAAACAAAATATTATTTAAGTGTATTAGGCATCAAAAATATCGTAGTAGCCCGTGAGCTGGTTACCCATTTCTCCGAAAACCGCACATAACTTCTACATTTGACTGAATCATCGTACGAAGGGCGAGGGGGCGGTGTCTATCCATTTAAGAGGGGAAAAGTCGAACATAGTTTGTTCCTCTCTTTAGTGGTCTCACTCGACAAGCGTGACCGAACACAGAGCGTGTTTTGCAGGATACTACTACAGGTCTTCTTAAAGCCGATGTCCCACGGTCAAATATTTTGGTCCAATACTCTCAAACTACAAATTGGATCGTGGGACATCGGATAATTTCATTGTATATAATTTCATGAAGGTTCTATTTTTTGGTCCAATTCCAGTTTGCTACACCAGAATATCAGCGGTTCTAATTTTTGGTCCAAACGTATGAAATCAACCAATAAGCGATCTGGTGCTAATGACGTAATAAGATGACAGCTAACTCTGGGTCTGCCTTCCCGCCAACGCGATTGTTTGTGTGAAACTTGGCTGTATCTTGTAGACTTTGTCTTAAACAATAGGGTTATAGTAGCTGAGCTATGTTGCAATGCACATTTAATTGTGCGGCAGAGATTTGTAAAATAATGACTCGGGAATTTATAACTCCTGCAAATGTATTTTATCGAATCCAGTTATACCTAACCTTCTTTTCTCAACAAAATATAAAAACGCTACTTTTGATTTACTGGTATGGGCTGCTTCATATTTGTGTCTTGGCGAGTGATTTTTGCCTCAACTAAGGACAGCAACTTTCCAAACAAATTTTCGTCCATTCTAAGGAAGTTAAAATAATTTACAGGGTCAGAAACGAGTTTATTTTGTAGTATATATAGTACACCTCTTCCTTGGCCTGCATTCCAATCCACCAATGTCTCTTTACTGATTTTCTCTTTCTATTATAATATGCTCTTGCAATGCATACATAAACAAAGCTTGCGACAGCGAACGTAAATAATTGTGGATCAGCAACCTCCGCCATTTTCTATCAGCTGTTCATATGCATGCGAGAAATATTTGGACCAAAACACACTACCGTGGGAATGGAATGGAGAAATTGTACACAACGTTCACGTTGTATAAAAAATTGGACCAAATTTTGATCGTAGGACATCGGCTACTCCTCCTCGAAGGTCCTCCCCATAGGTCGAATCAAGCACATGAACACTTTAAAACATTTAGCTTCGAAAATTTAGACTTAAGGTGATTAATGTTGGAGAAACATATCGAAAAGGAGTAAAACAAATGCTACTATATCTGGTACATTTAAACCATAAACGAAAGGAAATACATTAGGGGGAAATATTCTAAAATAGTTGTGAATTAATCAATGTACAAGCAACTAATTCTAATATTTTACACATATTTAAACAAAAATACTTGTCATATGCCAAAAAGAGCACCCATGTAAAATATCAGAATCATATCATTGTTTTTACTGTTGCCCTCATCTAACCAAGTGTCTCATCGCCGTCTACGCTTGTCCACTCAGCAGCCGTGAGTAAGTTCATGGGCATATATCATGTTAGGAAGTAAATTGTAGTATTTATTCTGTATTTACCACATGCAAACCAATACTATTTAACTGTATATTTATTTTATTAATATTATGTCCAGTTATTTAACCTTTGTTTGAAATTATTTATGTTGCAATCCGTATTTTTACTTTCTCTACACGTACTATGTACATATTGTATAAAGAAGGTTTTGCCTAGATTTAACCGGAAATAAATTTTTGAGACACCTGAATCCAAAAAAGTATTTTTAGAAAAAGGTCCGTGTGTGTCTGTGTGTGAACAGTATAGCTCAAAAAAGAAAAGACCGTTAGTTACCAAACTTGGTATTTAATTTTGGTATCCTCCAAGGATGCGACACGAAGATTTTCAAGAAAATCCCCCCACCTCCAACTACCCTTTAAAGGAAAAATTTTCGAAAATGGCTCTAACGATTTTTATTAAAATCTCTTATATTTAAGATATTTACATGACAAAATGTTTATCTTAAATTTTCTGGAACTGGCGTCTGAAGCCATGTTTATTCTGGATAAATTTTGCGGAATTTTGCATACTGGTAAACCGGAAGAGTGAGAGAGAGAGAGAGAGAGAGAGAGAGAGAGAGAGAGAGAGAGAGAGACAAAAACTTGCCAAACAAAAAAAATGTAGATCTCGTTAAAACACACAATTTATGTTATACACATTTTTTTTTTTTTCGTGGAGTTGGCTGTTTTTGAGATATTCCTTGTTATTAGTTACAGCTTTAAAATACTTACACTTTTCTCTTACGGGAATAAGACAACCAGTTTTTAAAAGATTTGACTATCGGTTTAGGCTATGGTACTCCCGTATTTCCCTTCTACGTACAAGGAAGCAGTAATAAGACCCTTTCTGCTATTTTTTTGTTCTCAATTAGCATTAGAAGAGTAAGCATTTTAACAATAATTTATTGTAGAGATGAGGATGTGAATGGAATGCTTCAGATTTTTTTACTATATGTACATAGAGTATAGAGAAGGTATTGTATTGCACCCAAAAATTCGATACGAGATTTCACCGGAAATATATGTTTTGAAAATCCCTCAATACATACAAATTTTAGAAAAATGTCCGTGTGTGTATGTGTCTGCCTGTCAATGTGTGTGTGGGTTTGTCTGTGTGCAGCATAGCTCAGAAACGGTAGGTTCGTTAAATACCAAACTATTTTTAAGATGCGACACGAAGATTTTCAAGAAAACCCCAACTACCCTTAGCAAGGAAAAATTTTCGAATTTTTTTATTTTCTCATAAATGCCTCTAACGATTGTGATTAAAATTTCGTGTATCAACGCTATTTACGTGACAAATAAAATGTACATCTTCATCTTTCTGGGAATAGCCTCGGAAGACATGTTTATTCTGGATGAATTTTGCTGAATTTTGCATAACTGGAGACCATGGAGTTTACTTTTTTGAGATATTCCTTGCTATTGGTTTCAGTTTTAAAAAGCTTATACTTTTCTTATACGGGAACTGCGGATTTCAATCCCTTAGCAACCACTTTAAAACATTTTACTCGGTTTAGCTTAGATTATTCCATTATCTCCCTTCTACTTACAAGGAACTAAGCAATAAGACCGTTTCTGCTAATGTTCATCTCTTATAGCTTGATGTAGAATAATAAGCTTATTAACAACAATGTGTTACAGAGAGGTAGAGAAATCATGTGAAATGGAATACATCAGATTTTTATTAACGTTTTACTTGGTGGGGATGGGGCGGCCTTTGTGTCCTCGCTTGGACATACATTCGGGACACAATAGGCAAATAGTTTAATATTGCGATAGGTTTATTGGAAATCAAAACAACACGGCAACATGGACACAGAATGCCCAGCATGTACACGGTACGCTATGCGAAATTTCCGCTTTAGTGATTTTTACAGAGCTGGAAGCAGAGAATAAGTTGTGCGAGACGGATCCATTTGAAACACTTTTATAATGAAAAGTTTAATTTCGCCTTGTGTAGATTATGAATAACTGGCAATAATATTCCCTCAACAATCAAAATAGTTGAATACCAATATCTGGAAGAATGTGATTCGTTAGAGCTGGAGCATAAAATCTTTCTTGCAGCAAGGCAGTTTAAGACAAGTTCGAGGACGGCTAGTCTCATCGAAGTCGACAATACATGAAATAGCTGCACCAAGACCATCTGCAGTATATTAATATTGTAGATAAAGCCGTTTCAAATCGAATTGGCTGAGTTTGAGTAATCGTACTATCTCAACCAGTCTGTGATTGAGCTCGGATAGGAGCCCGGCTGGAGGGGGCGTGATATCCAATACGACACCTTGCGAAGGTCAAAGCTGAGCTGACCTGCACATTGTTGGTCGTGGGCTGCTCTTTTGGTACGCGCCCAAGCTGGAACAGTCTGCAGATGGTCTTGGCTGTACTCATTCAAAATAGGAGTGTGGTGTATCATATCAATATTATCGATGACAACATCGACAATATAAATCAAATCGATTTAATGTCGCGCAAGGAATGATGCGACGCCGGAATGTCTGACCTGAGTGTCGATATAAGCGCTTATATACGACTATACTCATAGTTTATTAACTTCAGCTTAAACACAGATATGGGATTGTTTTTCGCAGGGAGGCCCAGCGGTTTCAGATATTCTAGCCTTTGACATTCACTCGAAATCTGGCTCAGTCTTGGAAGAGCCGAGGGTGGCAAGTGACACTTTGCATAGAACGTCCGGAACATCTCATGTAGATGATTCGAGGGGATCGGCCACGTTTCCCCGGCCAACGCGCGTGTCCTTGAGCGACACAAATGTGCGACGGCACGTGGTCAAGCAAACAACGTGAGGGGATCACGCGGGCTCGACATCATGACCTCTAGGCTCGCATCCTGCCTAAAGCTGAGCTGTCAGAAACGCGATACCAATCATCAATCAGCAGGATGTGAAGCAAAGCCATGCCTAGGCAAATTATTTTCTTCAGTAATAGATTTTCATTTTGAGGTTACATGCCACATTCTTTAAATGCGTTACGATATAAGTTTGAGAAAAGGCTTATTTATTTCGTGAGAGTGAAGTGAAGAGCAGTAATAAATAGAAAGAAATGTCTGATGTGTAATAATCATACGAATTCTTGCGGTTATGAGACGATCTGAAAAGCGGCATAAATGTAATAAATATGTCAAAGGTGGTATGCATATTAATGACTTCTCTACCCATTATTTAGCAAACTATTCTTAAAACGTTTGAATTGTTTCTTCTACACTAGCCTGTGTAGCATAGGAGGCTAGAATCATCCTCAAAAATTAAATTTTATAATGCGGGATTTCAACCACGGATCTCCTGATCGCAATCCAGTAGCTCTAAACACTAGGCTACATGGCTGAGTTACCGTGGTTCAAATCCGGGCTATGGAATAGAATTTTTCTGTCTGATTCTACCTTTCGTAGGCTTAAAAAGCTTATTCTTCTTATCGATAAATATTCGTACAAATTGTTTTACTATGTATTTCGTTTTAGGTACAATATGAATACAGAGGCGTAAGCGATAATCAAATCATCTAAGAGCCGGTCGCTATATTGACTTTGAAATTTCGTTATCTCTGCATTGCCAGGGAAAAAACAATGACTTTCCATTTGAAAAAAAAAAAGAATAATATTATTGGAAAATCCAAACCGATAGCAAAAAAAGGTAAACTACGCCCCCGCGTGAGCATGCGCGCGCGCGTACACACACACACAAATACATAAAAGAGGTATCTTACATAAATTGTATACTTTAACGAGACCTACCTACATTTTTGTGTATAAGCTTTACTCTATTACGGTTTACCAGTTAGCAAACGTTATTTACATTGAAGAGGACTTCAGATGCAATATTATTAGAAAGATATAAATATTATTTGTCATGAAAACATCTTAAACATGTGGCATTTTAAACAAAATCGTTTTCATTTTCCATGAAAAGGGTAGTTTGGGTTGGAGGGATTTTCATGGAAATGGTGTCGCATCCTTGGAAGACGCGTTGTTGAGATACAGTACTTATGTCTGGTAAGCAGCAGAGGAACTTCTTATATATGTACAACGGTATAAAGTATGTATAATAGTGTGAAGTTCATTAGATTGTTGCTGGTAGTGTTCCTTTCTATTTTAAAAGTATGTACACTCTTGGTTTTAACTGGTGTATGCAAGAATAATGTCTAATCATTTGTAAGCATCAATAGCTTAACAATGATAATAATAGGTGATCATGATGATGATGATAATAATAATAATAATAATTAGTGTTATTAATTATCGTATAATATTACATGCGTATACATGTTTAGGGTTCGCCTCTGTGCCAGTGAGAAGGAATTACACCTTAGTTCTCCCACTATAAATAAATTAAGTATGGAGTAAATGTCACATGTTACGTCAAGTTTAAAAGAGAACAAAAGTATATTCACATTAAGAGGTCCCAAGTTCGAATCTCGATTAAGATGAGTTACCTGGATAAGGGTTTTTTCGGAGTCTTCCCTTATCCAGAGAAGACGAAAGTCCAGTAACTCTTTAAGATCTTTGGACTCTGGGCTCATTTGAAATTCATTTCACCATCGTCTGATATGAGCTGCTAGATTAAAGGACGTTACAAATAAAAAATAAAAAGAGAGAGAAAGAAAGAAGAAAGAAAGAGAAGTGTTTTGTATGGCTGGCTGCGCGGAAGGTCGCATTCTTCGTTATGTAAAGGTGGAGTGTACGTCAATGTTAGGACGTGGGGAGGCAGGGAGAAATGTTTAAACATAGGACAACATTTACAAACCAGCTTTATTAAAGGCTGAGAATCAGATTTATAGTTCATACCTCAAAGATATGCCTAGAAACAGGCTGCGATCACAAAATTAAAATCTGAGTGAGTCTTTCACTGTTTCCCCCTACCAACTATTCTGTGTATAAACTTTTCTTTCAAAAGCATATTTTTCTTTCTGCTTCATATTAAAGGAGATAAACATTGCAGAAATGATTTTGTGAGACATTTGATTGTAGGTACAAGAGGAATATATTAGGTTTACCGACAGCGAGTTGCTCTATGAGGGCTTTGAGATTACGTTCTTTTTGCATGCCCACAAGAACAAACAATCTCATTTGTTTCATTCAGTTACTTTTTCTACTCTTCTGTAACATTTTCTAAGACAAACGTATTCTTCTTTTTGTAACTGTGATAAACTTTCGTTTCGCACAGTAGGCTAAAGCGATAGATGTTTAAAAAGCGAATCGTTGTATGATGGCTTTGAAATTCCATGCTTCTTACATAACAATGAGAAAAAAAAAATCGGATGTGATACATTCACATGACTTTCTTTACTTTGTCATTTATTAGTCCGCATACAAAATAGTTTTACGAAAGTTTACTTTTCCATATATTTAATTTTAATTGAGAAGTTTCTGCGGAAATGTCTACTATACCTACACATTTGAATTATGCTGTTCATACTCGCACATGGACCTTTTTTTAAAAAGTTAATTTATTATTATTATTATTATTATTATTATTATTATTATTATTTGCCAGTGAAATCTCAAACCTCCTTTCTTAAGACGCAGTAATAATAAATAAAATAAATTATTATTATTAATATAATAATAATAATAATAATTCAGTTAATGTTTTGGCCGTGTACTAAATTATTGATTTCAACAATTTAATTTCTTTTAAATTACACTAGTTTTTAAAACTTTTTCGTGTGTGTGTGTGTTTCGCAAAATTTTAAATTTAGAAGAACTATTTCACCAGAAGTACTTTGAACAAAACTGTTAGCCATTTGGGGGGGGGGGACTACAAATAATGTTCTATTGAATCTATTCGAATGGAAGTTTGAAGCCGAGGATGTTCTTTCAAGTCAGTGTGTCGTATCCTTGGAAAACGCTGAACGTTATATACCCTCGCAAGAGCCAGAAGAAGATTTAAGCACCGCGGCTAGAGGATATTGTTCATTATGCAAACTTCGGGAAGAAGAGATGAGACGAAGATCCGGTGGACTAAAGTAGTGGCAGATGCGGAATATTGCGGAGTCTTTGAAGTTCACAGATTTGGACACTCTTGCAGAGACCGCACATAGCTCCTGACGAACAGTTCAAACTGCCTAGGTTCTGTATCAAGTAGGGGAAGGGGGAGGAGGAAAAGGTTAAATAGCGCTAATCCATCGCACACCACACATCACCAAATTACTCACTCAAGCCCCGTACCCACTGTTATATGAAATTAAATAATGGGAAATGGTTGACTGGAATATATCGCTATTATAGTGAAAACCACCCAAGCATTCGCCTTGAGTCAAGGAAAAACGCGAAAAAAGCGCAGGTCAGAAGGGGCAATCGCCGATTATCGAACCCGGATCTTTCTAATAAGAGTCGTACACGTTACCCCGGCACCACTTCCATTGGTCAAGTTAGATACTTATCTGGTATTTCGTTTTGTTAATCTGCTCTCTCTCTCTCTCTCTCTCTCTCTCTCTCTCTCTCTCTGACGTTTTTCTAAAATTGCCTTACATCAATTGTGCTATTAACTCTTGCGATAAATGCATAGATAATTGGATTTTAAAGTGCTAACCAAAAGATGAGAGAAAAAGATAGTTCATAGGATGCAGAAAAATTAAATTAAAAATAATTCGTGTCACCTTAGGGAAGTAAAATATCATTACTTTTAGAACATTTGGGAAAATTCGCCACAAAATCAACACCTGCAACTCAATCAAAAACACAAAATATTTAACCAATTTTAATAATTTAATGTAAAACAGTCAGATAGATCTTTCCTTCCTGAATGCGTAAGTTGCATCATTACCTATATTAAAACCTCTAGTGCAGTACAAGTAGCTATTCTTTATTTTTAATTGGATTACTATCCTCTTGCAATGCCGATGCGCGCGAACACGGTCACTTCCTAAATGGTTATCAGTTAAAAGTAGACCAACATTTTGAAGAACGAAACTTAAATGAGGGAAATTTCCGAAAGTAAAGAAGTCAGTTCAACATCACTTCAAGATCAAGGGAAACCACCATAAACCTTCGGCCAGTCTAACCAACTCTTAAAGAAATTTGAATGTGGGAGTTCCCGAATGTGGGAGTTCCCGAATGCTAGCAATGAACATTAATTACTCCACGATCCAATTCACTCGGTTGCAAGTAACATGGGACAAAAACTTAAATAAGAACCTTAATTTAAATGCTGCCTTTAATGCTTATGTATGTACCTTAAAACAGGCAATTATTAAAATAAAAATACAGTATATTATTCATACCTTACTAAGGCACCTGGGACTGAGTTTTCAGGTAAAAATGACAAAAATGTCGAGTTTTACTTTCTCTGCACATGCTGTATACATTGTGTATAGAAAAGGTATTGTATTCCACCCAAAAAATCGATACTGTGATTTCACCGGAAATATATGTTTTGAGGTTCCCTAAGCCCAAATAGAGCATTTTACTTCCTCTAGCACATATGTATAATGTACATAGTAGATAGAGAGGGTATTATATTCCATCCAAAGATTCGATACCGAGATTTCACCCGAAATACAAGTTTTAGGTTTTTCTGAATAAAAAAATTAGAAAATTCCGTAAAATTCATCCAGAATAAAGACGTCTTCAAAGGCTATCCCAGAAAATTGAAGATGTACGTTTTATTGTCATGTAAATATCTTTAATATACGATATTTTAACCAAAATTGTTAGAGATTTTTGAGATAATCAAAATTAATCACACTTAAATACCAAGTTTGGTATTTAACGGTCTTTTCGTTTTTGAACTATGCTGTACACACACACACACACTTGGATTCAAAACATGTATTTCCGGTGAAATCTCGGTATCGAATTTTTGAGTGCAATACAATACCTTCTCTATACACTATGTACTTAGTACGTGTAGAGAAAGTAAAAATCTGATACGTTCAATTAACATGACTTTCTTTATCTGTTCCGCAAACAAACTATTCTTACACGAGATTATTCTTTTATCTACGTCATGCTCATGGAGATAAGCATTAATAGAAATGGTATTATTACTTCTTCCTTGTATATAAAAAGGAAATAACATAGCCGAATTCTTTAAAAGCTGTCGTTATGCGATTGATATTAAAATGTGGTTTTCTCTGCAAGCCCAGGAGCAAAACAAGAAATATGAAACGAATGAGAACTTCCTGTTTGAGAAAAGTTTGTCTTTTAAAATTTCAACCAATAACAGGGAATAGCTCGAAAAAAAAGTATATTACATAAATTGTGTTTTAAGGACATCTACGTTTTTTGCATTTTAAGTTTGGAAGTTCTGAAAAAGTCATTCAGAATGATCAGGACTTCAGGAGCTATTTCCAAGAATTTCAGGATATAAGTTTTATTTACCATATAAATATATTTAAGGCAATTTAATCAAAACCCTTAATCATTTTTGGGAAACTCGAAAATTTCGATAAATGTTCAATGTAAAGCGTAGTATGGGGTGAGTTGATTTTTCTGAAAAATCTTCGTGTTGCATCCTTGGAAGGCATTGAACCTAAATACCGAGTTTGTTATTTAACCAGCTTTTCGTTTTTACTTTCTCTAGCACGTATGTACATAGTAGATACAGAAGTTATTGTATTCCACTCAATAATTCCATATTGAGATTTCACTGGAAATACGTGTTTTAGGGTCCACTGTATAAAAATCTAATGTGTTCCATTCTCATAACTTTCTCTAGCTGCTCCAAGTACAAACTACTCTTACAAAAGATTATTCTTTTATCTACATCTAGATAAACATTAGCAGAATTTATTTTATTACTTGCTTCATTGAAGGTAAAACGTTAAAAAGGGAATACATTATGCTAAAGTGATAGTAATATATTTTAAAAGCTGGTCGCTGTGTGAAACTATTGAGGTTCGGATCACTTTGCATGGTTGCGTTTGGGAAAAGTTAGGTAGTTTAAAACTGAAAACAGCAATGAGGAATGTCTCCAAAATGGTCTACTCTACAAGAAAAATAAAATCTGATATGCAACATTCACATGACTTTCTTTACATCTCTGCAACAACTTAAAAAGCTAATGCTTATATTTACTTAATGCTAATCGAGAAAAAATTAGCAGAAATAGTCATATTATTTGCTTCCTTGAAGTAGCATCGAAATAAGGGAGTACCATAGGTTAAAGTGATAGTCAAAAGCTATGTGACTGAAGTTCCTTTGTTTGTACGGACAGACGTTGACAAATTCCTGTATGAAAAAAAGTGTACGTTTTTTAAAGCTGAATATCTAAAAAACGATCAACTCCACGAAAAAAAGGTATATAATATAAATTGTGTGTTTTAATGTGCTCTACATTTTTTGTGTAGTAAGTTTTTGTCTATCTCTTACGGTTTAGCAGTTATGCAAAATTCCGTAAAATCCATCCAGAATAGTCTTCAGATGCTATTCCCAGAAAATTCAAGATGTATATATTATTTGTCAGGTAAATAACTATCTTTAATATACGACATTTTAATAAAAATCGTTAGAGCCATATTTGAGAAAATCAAAATGTTCGACATTTTTTCCATGTAAAGGGTAGTTTGGGATGGGGGGGATTTTCTTGAAAATCTTCGTGTCGCATCCTTGGAAGATACCAAACTTAAATACTAAGTTTGGTATTCAACGGTCTTTTCGTTTTTGAGCTATGCTGTTCACACACACACGCGCACGGGCGCGCGCGCGCGGACCTTTTTGTAAAAAAAAAAAGTGTTTTATTCAGGGGGACCCAAAACATACATTTCCGGTGAAATCACGGTATCGAATTTTTGGGTGGGTTGCAATACCTTCTCTATACACTATGTACATAGTACGTGTAGAGAAAGTAATATATGATATAAATTATGTGTTTTAACGAGATCTAAATGTGTGTTAAATTTTTCGTGCATCTCTTTCGGTTTAACCGATATGTAAAATTTTCAAAATTCATTCAGAATAAAGAGCTCTTCAGAGGATGTTCCCCAAAAAGTCAAAATATACATTTTATTTGTAATGCAAATATCTTTAACATGCGGTATTTTAATAAAAATTGTTAGCGCCATTTTTTGAGAAAAAAATGTTCAAAACTTTTTCCATGTAAAGGGTAGTTTGTGTGGGAGATTTTTTACGTCTTCGTGACCATCCTTGAAAGATACCAAACATAAATACCAAGTTTGGTTTTAACGGCCGTTTGTTTTTGAGTTATACTGTCCACAGACACAAAACATATACGCACACACACTCATATACACGGACCTTTTTCTAAAAATACTTTTTTCGTACTCAGGAGATTTCAAAACATAAATTTCCGGTGAAATCTCGACATCGAATTTTTGGGTAGAATACAATACCTTTTCTAACTACTAATATACATTGTATGTACATAAGTGCTAGAGAAAGTAAAAAAAATCTGATGTGTTACACTCACATAACTTTCTCCATATCCCTGCAACAAATAATTCTTAAAAAGCTTATACTTTTATTTACTTTATGCTAATCAGAAAAAATTAGCAGAAATAGTCTAATTACTCGCTTCCTTGTAAGTAGAAGCGAAATAAGGGACAACCGTAGGTTAAAGTGACAGTCAAAGCTGGTTGCTATGTCAATGAAGTTCCTTTATTTATATGGATAGGAGTTTACAAGTTCCTGTATGAGAAAAGTATACGTTTTTCATAGCAGAAACCAAAAAAAAAGGAATGTCACAAAAACGACGAACTCCACGAAAAAAATGTATATAACATAAATTGTATGCTTTAATGTGCTCTACATTTTTTGTGTAGTAAGTTTTTGTCCATCTCTTACGGTTTAGCAGTTATTCAAAATTTAGTAAAATTCATCCAGAATAAAGTACTCTTCAGAGGCTATTCCCAGAAAATTCAAATATACGTTTTATTTTTCAGGTAAATATGTTTAATATACGACATTTTAATCAAAATCGTTAGAGCCATTTTTGAGAAAATCAAAATTTTCGAAAGAAGTTCCATGTAAAGGGTAGTTGGGGGTGGGGGATTTTTCTCAAAATCTTCGTGCCACATCCCTGGAAGATACTAAACTTAAATACCAAGTTTGGTATTTTACCGACTTTTCGTTTTTGAGTTATCGTGTTCACAGACACACGGACACACACACACGGGCCTTTTTGTGAAAATGCTTTTTTTTTTGGATATTGGGGACCCTAAAACATATATTTCCGGTGAAATCTCGGTATCGAATTTTTGGGTGGAGTGCAATACTTTCTCTATACACTATGTACATAGTGCGTATGGAGAAAGTAAAAACCTGGTGTGGTCCATTCACATAACTTTCTCTACATCGCTGAAACAAATTATTGCTAAAAAGCCTATTCTTCTATTTACTTTATGATAACCGAGATAAAGGTGAGCAGAAATTGTCTTAATTACTTGCTTCCTTGTAAGTAGAAGGCAAATAAGGGAATACATAAGGCTAAAACGATAGCCAACTCTTTTAAAAACTGTTTACCATGTGGATGAAATCCATTTTTTGCAGGGCTAGGAGTTTGAAACTTTCCGTGGGAAAACGAACAAGTGTTTTAAATCTGAAACAAATAACAAGGGACATCTCAGAAATGGTCAATTTAACGAAAAAAATCTGATGTGTACCATTCACATGACTTTCTCTTTATCCCTGCAACAAATTATTCTTAAAAAGCTTGTACTTTTATTTACTTTCTGCTAATCAGAAAAAAAAAATAGCAGAAATAGTTTAATTACTCGCTTCCTTGTAAGTAGAAGCGAAATAAGGGACAGCTGTAGGTTAAAGTAATAGTCAAAAGCTGGTTGCTATGTCAATGAAGTTCCTTTGTCTATATGGATAGGAGTTGACAAGTTCCTGTATGAGAAAAGTATACGTTTTTCATAGCAGAAACCAAAAATAAGGAATGTCACAAAAACGACGAACTCCACGAAAAAAATGTACATAACATAAATTGTGTGTTTTAATGTGCTCTACATTTTTTGTCTAGTAAGTTTTTGTCCATCTCTTACGGTTTAGCAGTTATTCAAAATTTAGTAAAATTCATTCAGAATAAACTACTCTTCAGAGGCTATTCCCAGAAAATTCAAGATATAAATTTTATTTGTCAGGTAAATATGTTTAATATACGAAATTTTAATCAAAATCGTTAGAGCCATTTTTGAGAAAATCAAAATTTTCGAAAAAAGTTCCATGTAAAGGGTAGTTGGGGGTGGGGGGATTTTTCTCAAAATCTTCGTGTCGCACCCCTGGAAGATACTAAACTTAAATACCAAGTTTGGTATTTTACCAACTTTTCGTTTTTGAGTTATCGTGTTCACAGACACACGGACACACACACACACACACACACACACACACACACGGACATTTTTGTGAAAATGCTTTTTTTGGATATTGGGGACCCTAAAACATATATTTCCGGTGAAATCTCGGTATCGAATTTTTGGTGGAGTGCAATACTTTCTCTATACACTATGTACATAGTGCGTATGGAGAAAGTAAAAACGTATGACATTAATTGTGTGTTTTAACGTGGTCTACATTTTTGTGTAGTAAGATTTGTCTATTTCTTACGGTTTACTTGTTACGCAAAATTCATTCAGAACAAAGAGGGCTTTAGAGGCTATTCCCAGAAAATTCAAGTTATACATTTTATTTTCCATATAAATAGCTTTAATATACGCCATTCTAATCAAAATTGATAGACCATTTTTGAGAAAATCAAAATGTTCAAATTTTTTCGCATGTAAATGGTAGTTTGGGGTGGGGGGATTCTTCTCAAAATCTTCGTGTCGCATCCCTGGAAGATACTAAATTGAAACACCAAGTATGGTATTTTACCGGCTTTTCGTTTTTGAGTTATCGTGTTCACGGACACACACAGACCTTTTTCTGAAAACACCTTTTTTGGATACAGGGGACCCTAAAACGTCTATTTTCGGTGAAATCTCGGTATCAAATTTTTGGGTGGAATACAATACCTTCTCTATACACTATGTACTTAGTACGCGTAGAGAAAGTAACAAAAAGTAAGTGTGTCTGTGAACACGATAGCTCAAAAACGAAAAGTCGGGAAAATACCAAACTTGGTATTTAAGTTTAGTATCTTCCCATGGTAACCGTTACACCGCGGAGAATGGCTACTCTATCCCGAATTGTATATGTTGTTGTTGTTGATGATGATGATGATGACGACGGCGAGGATGACGATGATATTCCGAATATGCGATACGTGCATTTTCGGGTGAATCCCCCCCATCCCAAACTACTCTTTACGTTGAGGTTTTTTTTGTGTTTTTTTTTTCGTTACTTTTAACTTTCTCATTCGAGGCTATAATGACTATGATTAAAACATCATAAAATATGTTAGATATTTATATTACAAGTGAATACCTTACATTTTCTGGGAAGAGTCTGTGAAGATTTCTTCATTCGGAAAGAATTTTGTATAACTTGTAAACCATAACGGATAGCCAAAAACTTGCTGGGTAGATAATGTTGATCTCTTAAAATAATCTTTTTGTAATATTTTGCTTTCCAAGATATCCGTTATTTGTCAATACTTTTTTAATTTTTAATTACTGTCACATAACTGTGCGCTAGAACTATATACAGCCTGTGGGGCGGATGTGTCTATATTTGTGGTGGTGTGCCGTTACAGTTACTATTATTTTTGTTTTGTAACTATTGGATCATTATATTAAGCGTTCGTATTATACCTTTACACATAATTATTGTCTGTATTACTTTGTGCTTGTGGCAACCTCTAATGGGAGAGCATTTTCAAATTACATTAAGTAGCATATTGATTAAGCATTATTAGACCGTGACTTTTAGGCAGATTCCTGTTCTAATAAACTTTCCTTCTGTATTTACATTTTTAAGGAATGTTTAGGTAAAAAACCTATAAATATGCCTAGTCAGTGGGCGACCAAATAAGCGCGGAACAAAAGTTCTTTAAAAATAGCTGCAAATGGGTGTATACGTGCCTATTTTGCACTGTATTTTATGCGCCTATTTTCCGATTTACTTATGTTTCCTGTGTTACATTTGCACTTATGTTCTATTTGTGAAAACTGTAAAGATCAACCATCCACAACGAGATATACAGCGTTTAGTGACACATCTCGGCGTACAAATTAATACTTTGTGACGCCTTATCTTTTCCTTGAATAGTTCAAAGAAACTGCTTATTTATTTATCGTGAAGCTAACAATGGCAATTATGTTTAATCTTAATCTGTAATTGTGGGCATGTGTCAGTTGTGAAATATATTTGGTTTGTTTCAAAGTCATTATAGCACATTAAGTAATGTAAAGAACATTAAACCATTCAAATCATCGAGTTTGTGTCTTTTTTATATCTACCCAGTTATATCTTGCTATTTTAATCTAATAAGTGTAATTACAAAAAAGAGAGCATATTTTAAACACCTAACATACTCCTTTTTAATCCCTACACTTCCGCTCTCTAATTATTCAAGTCCTATATATTGTATTAATGCGAGTGTACGCGGGATACTGTATGTCCAAATATATATTGGAGTATCCATTATTAGATAATTGTCTATCACCTACATGCAGGGAATCTGATGGCAGATCGCCTGTTTACCATAATTTTATCATTCATCAACATTTCGGATAGCTGCAGATGACAGCTCCTGTTCGGAATGCACGGCCAGCTAACCATAAATATCAGGTGTGATTCCTCAGGCGAAGCTATTGAAGCGCCACTTGACCTGTCTCTTAGTGCGTTTGAATGTAATTTTATCTCTATTTTAAACATCTTATATGTTAATATTCTAATACTCGCATAGAGGAATATCATCGATGAACTACTAATATAAGAGCGAAAATCTCCCATTCCAAAGTGTTACCGCGGTAGTAGCAGGGAATAAGAATAATTTAAAATCTGATGTGCTCCATTCATATGACTTTCTGTACATCTCTGTAACAAATTACTGTTAAAAAAAACATATTCTTCTATATACCTACTTCATTTTAATTGAGATAAACAATAGCAGAAATGATCCTATTATTTGCTTTCTTGTAAGCAGTAGGGAAACAAGGAAAGCTGGTTGCCATGTGGTTGAAATCTGTTTCTTCTAATGACCATGAGTTGAACAGTTCCCGTAAAAGTTTTAGGTATTTTATATCTGAAACCAATAACGAATATTTCGGAAATGGTCAACTCCACGAAAAATATTGTGACATAAATTGTATGCTTTAATGACATCTACATTTTTGTGTGGTAAATTTTTGTCTATCTCTTACGTTTTACTAGATATGTGAAAGCAATCCAGAATGAAGAGATTTTCACAGGCTATTCCCATAAAATTCATGATAGATATACATTTTATTTCTCATATAAATAACTTTATTTACATGAGAAATAAATAAACAAATTTATTTTAATCAAAATTGTGAGCCATTTTTGAGAAAATTAAAATTTTCGATTTTTTTTCCATGTAAAGAGTAGTTGGGGTGGAGGATTTACTTGAAAATATTTGTGTCGCATTCTTGGAAGATGCTTAACTTAAATACCAAGTTTGGTATTTAACGGACTTATAGTTTTTGAGCTATACCGCACAGACACACGCTCGTGCACACAGACACGGACATTTTTCTAAAAAAAACTATTTTTTGGATTCAGGGGGACTCAAAACATGTATTTCCGGTGAAATCTGGACATCAAATTTTAGGTGGAATACAATACCTTCTCACACAGTTCGCGTAAAGAAAGTAATTTTGCAAGCGAAATGGAAGTCATATTCCATGAGCGGTACTGAGAGGGTTACCCTCGACTGTGATATATTCAGCTGCACTATTTACGTCTGGTTGGCACGGCAATCAATTCAAACTAACTGCTTTGAGGCTATGGTGAAGCTAAAATCCTAAATGTTTTGGAGTAAAAAGACGCCTTATAGAGGCTATTTGGTGGTCATTGGCACTTATAAAACCCCGAAAACATCCCTTCTCTTGGGCAACTGCATATTTTACCTCTCAAAAACTTCCAAGCTCTCTGAATCGGTCCTTCAGTTGAGGTCAGTTTATGTGCGAAAACAATATGCACATTGCGATTATCGTTGTGTTTGGTCCAGTAAGTTCGCTAGTTTGAATTCAAAGCATAAGCAATAAGTTTTTCTTAAAAAATATTTATTAAACCACAAGTGGCTTGCTGTGAATCCCCAAAATGACAGTGTCCTGCGTGTTACTAAAATATTTCTCGCGGTAGACAGGCCTCGTAATTACCGGTAGACCAAGTCAATTCTTAGTGGAAAGAAAGGGTTCGAAGTGTGACATTAGAGGATTTGAAAGCTTGCGGTAAAGCATAAAGGCGTACTTCAAGAGGTATTAGAAACTCGTCGTTAATCACTGCTGATAGCGACGTTTCGGTGACTTATTATTCGTATTTCAATGACGCAAGAAACGCCGACAACTTCGGCCAATATCTTAATTCTCAAAATGTAATACATTATAATAGGTAAATTGCATGTGTTTTTGTGTGCAAAGAACTTCGGCTATCGTTTAGGCCACGAGCTCCACTACACACACCCACACCATTGGGTTTCCCCCCACAAATTACTGTTTTCGAATCTTCTCACTGTTGACAAACTCTCGTGTGTATTCGTATCGCTATGCTGTCGTTCTTCTATTATTATTCCATGGACCGACACCGCATAAACCAGAAAGTGTACTCGTATCACGTGATCGCACACAGGTACTCTGCAGTGAGGTCGTTGGACGCATCGACAAGGGTGTGTTGGTCCCAATACCAGGAGCGGGGTGCGGCGGTGAACGACCTGCGTAGATCAGAACACGTGACCCTGAAGCGCAGGTGCATCACGTTTTTGAGCACGCTCAAGGACAGGAATTTTTATGAAAGTGCTGGCGGAAGTTCGCATGGCGCGTGCGCCCCAAAACATTTCAGCAAATTGCTGGACGCTTGTGCAAGCTAGCAGAAACCATACACATACAGTACCGCTCTTGATCCGTTACGACACTCTTTCGTTTAGCATTGAATCTGTTCTCTTCTTAGTATTAGCTTCAAAGAGAGAAAGAGAGGAGAGAATAGATGTTATGTATAGGACCTTTCAAACGTGACTTCAAACCATTAACGTTTAATGATTTTCCAGACAAAGAAAAGCCTCGGACAAAAGCGATGTACATAAAAGACAGTGACGTCTCGTGGCTCAACAGTTGAAGATGCTGCTCTCATATCCTAACATCAAGGTTTAGCCCTATTTCAACGCTCTCTAAGCACCTACTTATAGACGATAGCAGGAAGCAAGGCCATACTAAGAGGGAGGGGTAATTGATGTTCAAACCCTCCCCCGAATTTTTTATTTATTTAAATGCATTTCAAAACAGTATGAGAAAATTTCGTTAGATAACAGATTTACTTCTAACAGTACATTTGCGTTAGAAGGAAAAAATATATGGTAACTATGTAGGGTACGGTTAAGTTTGGAAGTTATGCAAACTTCCCTCCCCCCCAACCCAAAATGTGTTTTTTCTGGGCACGGTAATGAGAGGAGATTTTACTGAAAATACGAGGCCCCTTCCAAAAAAAGGACCGACTGTACGTTCATTTGACTCTCTGCCCATTATCATTTGCTTTATTTTCCCGATTTGGTAGTGTTGAACGCCCGTTCTTACTTCACACGACACCACAGGTGGAAACTGGACATACATGAAATTAAATGAAATAATAATTGGGAAGGAAGCGTTTTCAGACCTAAGTTGTATTTCGCAGTTAGGACTGAGAAAAACCTGAAAACCACTCTGTCAGAAAGAATACATGTCGGGAATTGATCCGCTTAACACCCGTTCATGAATATTTGTCTTTCTAGCTCCTACCAATGTCGATATTACTCCTGAAAAGGATGAGGCTGGATTGGCGGCTCTATTTTGACCTGGGCATATACATACCGTAGTACTGGTATTTTGACAGCAAGCGCCCCTTGCGGCAAGAGCGTAATTTTTTTTTTTTTTTTTTTTTTTCCAGGAAGTACTGCGATTACTAGGTAGGTCGCATTTACTCTGAGTAGATATAAATAATTTGAGATATAGCTACTGAAACTAATTTGCGATCTAGTGTAGTGTGCGTTAGATTTCGGAAAATAAAATGGGACTCATCATATTTCAGGTCTTCCACCTTAAAAAGGCAGAAATCTTCAAATGAGTCCAAACTTTCCTTCTATTCGCATGTTCTTTACTTTCGGAAACAGGCGTTCCTTTCGTTCCAGGCGGACAGTTTTACTTACTCTAGCCGCTAACGCATATTATTACGTACATAGTACGCAGAGAAGGTATTGGCTTCCACCCAAAAATTATATTCTGAGATTTCACAGGAAACATGATTTGAGACCTCCTGGCCAAAGAAAGTGTGTGTGTGTGTGCGTGTGTGTGTGTGTGTATGGTGTGTGAAGAAAATTCCCCAACAGCAAACTAACCTTTACATGGAAAAAGAACATTTTCTCAACAAGGAGTAACGATTTTGATTAAAATACCGTATATTAAAGATATTTAACGTAGGTATATTCAATAAAATGTTCATCTAGCATTTCCTGAGAATAGCCTCTGAAGTTCTCTTCATATGATTTTTTTCATGGCTAGTAAACCGTAAGAGATATAGAGAACTTACTACACAAAGTGTAGATTTCGTCAAAACACACAATTTATGTCCTTTACATTTTTATTGTATAGTTAAGCGTTTCCGAAATATTCCTTGTTATCGTTTTCAAATTTGAAAACTTTTCTCAAAAAGAAAGTTATCTATGTTTCTTTTATCTTACTCCGAACCATGCAAAGAAGCGAATTTCAATGACAATTGCATAGCGACAGCTTTTAAAACATTTGACTATCGCCTTAGCGAGGTGTATTCCCTTATTTCGCTGCTACTTACAAGGAAGCAAGTTATAAGACCATTCTGCTAATGTTTATCTCGATTAGCATGGAGTAGAAAGAAGAATACTTTCTTGTAAGAAGTTTGTAGAATAGGTAGAGAAAGTCATGTGAATAGAACACATATTTTCTACTTTCTCCATACGCACTATGTACATAGTGTATAGAAAAAGTATTGCACTCCACCAAAAAATTCGATACCGAGATTTCACCGGAAATATATGTTTTAGGGTCCCCAATATCCAAAAAAATCTGATATGTACCATTCACATGACTTTCTCCATATCACTGCAATAAATAATTCTTAAAAAGCTTATACTTCTATTTACTTTATGCTAATCAGAAAAAATTAGCAGAAATAGTCTTATTACTCGCATCCTTGTAAGTAGAAGCGAAATAAGGGACAACCGTAGGTTAAAGTGATAGTCAAAAGCTGGTTGCTATGTCAATGAAGTTCCTTTGTTTATATGGATAGGAGTTGACAAGTTCCAGTATGAGAAAAGTATACGTTTTTTATAGCAGAAACCAAAAATAAGGAATGTCACAAAAACGACGAACTCCACAAAAAAATGTATATAACATAAAGTGTGTGTTTTAATGTGCTCTACACTTTTTGTGTAGTAAGTTTTTGTCCATCTCTTACGGTTTAGCAGTTATTCAAAATTTAGTAAAATTCATCCAGAATAAACTACTCTTCAGAGGCTATTCCCAGAAAATTCAAGATATAAATTTCATTTGTCAGGTAAATATGTTTAATATCCGAAATTTTAATCAAAATCGTTAGAGCCATTTTTGAGAAAATCAAAATTTTCGAAAAAAGTTCCATATAAAGGGTAGTTGGGGGTGGGGGGATTTTTCTCAAAATCTTCGTGTCGCATCCCTGGAAGATACTAAACTTAAATACCAAGTTTGGTATTTTACCAACTTTTCGTTTTTGAGTTGTGTTCACAGACACACGGACACACACACACACACACACACATGGACCTTTTTGTGAAAATGTTTTTTTTGGATATTGGGGACCCTAAAACATATTTCCGGTGAAATCTCGGTATCGAATTTTTGGTGGAGTGCAATACTTTCTCTATACACTATGTACATAGTGCGAATGGAGAAAGTAAAAATCTCATTTCAATGCAATTTGGGTCTTTACCATCACTTATTTCTCTATTGCACGCACATGCTCCATGTAACTGACTGAACAATAGAGAAATTTCTCATAAAGAGTCTTCCTCTTTCCAATAGCCAAGCTTGGGTAAACAACTCTGAGCTGTGCTTACTATAAGCTAGCTTTACACTGACAAATATATGAAATAACTGGTTATTAACACTCTTAAATACATTAGCTAATTAACAATCGATGGAAATAACAATAATCATAGTAGCGAGGCCGACTAACGGTCTCACTCCATTCTATAGGAACTAAGTAGTCGCCCTCCGTGGTGTAGTGATTATCATGCTGCCTTCATATATACCCAAGGTCGCGGGTTCAAACTCAGCGGAGGACGATGGATTTTTTCGGGTGTAAAAATCCTAGGCATGGCTTCCTTCGGAAGGGAAGTAAAGCCGTTGGTCCCGTGTCGTAGATTTACGGCACATAAAAGAACCTCAAACCTGATAGAGAGGCCTCTGAGCAAAGTTAAGCGGTCTTTCACGCCCAATTTAGAATGGGACGCTGAGAACCACAGTAGTTAAAGAGCGTCCATAAATAACACGCTATTTACATTTAGGAACTAAGTAATAAGGCCATTTCTGCTAATGTTTTGTCTCGTATAGCATGGCGTAGATAGACGAAAAAGCTTTTGTATGAATAGTATGTCGCAGAAGAAGTAGGGAAATTCATTTTTAAGAACATCAAACATTTTGAAAATGTTTCCATGCATAGGGTAGTTCGGGGTGGAGGTATTTACTTGCTTGAAAATCCTCGTCGCACCTTTGGACGATGCTGAACTTATCAAATTTGGTATTTAACCGATTTTTAGATTTTGAATTATGTTCCCTCTCTCTCTCTCTCTTTCTCTCTCTGTCTCTCTCTTTCTCTCTCTGTCTCTCTCTCTCTCTCTCTCTCTCTGTGACAAACACCGCGCGCCTTTTTTTTTCCGTTCTTATTTTTTTTCGTGCATTTTCAGTGAAATTCTAGTATCGAATTTTTGGGTGAAATGGAATACCTTCTCTACCTATGTAGCAAATTTACGATTTTATGCGATTTCTAGACATTACAGCAAAGAACGAATAATGAGTTTGATCGTACTTTTGTCACAGAAGGGATGGGAATGGGAGCATTGAAATTCTCGCTGCTTCTGAGATTCTCACTGAAAGGGTATTAATACCTTTTCATACCTCGAATCAGTGTAATTTCATTTCCCTATTTTCTTTATGGTAAGGAATATCTTTGCAATGGATCCTCCTGCCGCGGTTTTGCTGTCCCGCTGAGAAGTGGTTCGACCATTAAATTAAAATGAGACGCGTTCCCTGTTTCATTCGATATTCAGATACATTACACAGCCAGTAGGTCAACTACCGACTAGTTTTAGTATATGTTTTTGTCACATTTATTGCATACTTGACCATAAAAGGCAAAATTAACCATTCAAATCTTAGAAGTGGGGAAAATAGCTTCAGTTGATGTTGCCCCACCATTTTAGTGTTTATACCTTGTATTAAAACAAGAATAAACGATTAGGATTAGCATTGGGTAGAGAAGACTCCAATTATTGGAGCACAATACCGCACTAGGCCACAGTAGGTCTTTGTGCTTCCAACGTGACGCATGGAAGGAAGGGATGAAGCGGAAAGTCGAAGAGCGACCAGTTGCGGACGACGGTATGCGCTAGCAAGGATGAGGTAACTTATGCTTCCAATATGACACCAAACCTGTCGCCGGCGTTTCAGCCTTAGCCATTTTCAAAATGATAGGAAGGACAGCATAGCGCCAGGGAAAACTCGTTTAAGTAGCGCAAAGTAGCGCCGTTACGAACCTATAGCCGTCGTCTGCTCTTACAACCATGAAATACGTGGAATAAAATTGTGACAAGAAATCCATTTAAACGGAAGAACCACCCCAGCATTCGCTTAGCAACTTGGGTAAAGCACTATAGAAGTATGGCCATAGTGGCCGGCTTGATGATAATCAAACCCAGGACCTCCCGAATGTGAGCTTCACACTTCACCGCGGTCATTTCGCTCGGTACGCGTCAACGATACTGACGTATAAATATAAGCATCTGCTTTTTGAACCGCCCTCTGAGATTAATGACTCCTTCACTCCTCACTTCACCAGCAGTTTAGATAAGTATCGTGTGAAGAGATAAGTAATGGTTTCCAAATTTGAGGTAGAATTCAAGCTGAATCTCCTGCCGTATTCCAGGGGCGTTGAAAGGGTGATTTTAATTATAAATGTGACCCATTTTCTTATTAAAATAATTTGTTTTATTTTTAAACATATTTTTTTAATTCTTGGGAACAGTGTTCATGTTTAAAAAGTGCCTTAAATAAAGTTATATGGGTGTATTTAATGGATTTTAAAATAACGTGTGTATACAACTGTTTTCACAATTAATAAACATGATTCGGACAAGCTTCTTTTCTTTTTGCATGTACCTAGCATTATCCCATAGGGCGGTCCATTACATTAGGCTTCGGACATGACTTCAGATGAAGTTAACTTCTAGTACTTTCTTATTTGTTTACATGCAAGCGGATAGGGGAGAGGCAGAATTCCCGTGCACTACTGAGTTTCTGCTACAGGTATGGGAGGGGACAGAAGTAACTATACACAGTTCTGTAGTAAACATAACTTTTAATTACTAAATATAAATAACATGAACAAAAAAACAAGTCTTTACTGTGGCAGATGAAATAATCAGTTTAATGTGTTATTTACATGCGAGGACAATTAATGCAATGGATTACAATCTATTTTCTGAATGCACCAAATGCAAAAGTGTTCTACTGAACTTCGTATCTTCAAAACAGGTTGCAAATGTGCTGATCGCTTGCATTGAGTAAATGGCCGGCAGCGGCAGTGCTTTTTTTTTTTTTTTTTTTTTTTTAAAACAGTAACGGAGTCTGATCAGGACTCCGGTACTGTATCCCTATTTACATTTCCCCCCGTAGGTTTTACTGATTACTGGTTTACTGGCTTTACTGTTTCTTTTACAAACATATACACATTTCACAAACATATAACATCCATGCCCAAGGCGGGACTCGAACCCACGATTCCCTGCCCACGAAGCACCAAAGCGAGACGCTTTAGCGAGCGTGGCCATGGGGACCGGCAGTGCTTGGGAGCGGGATATCCCAGTGAAACCTTGTGTGCACATAACTACTTTCCAGAGTGCAACCAAATCGTAACCCTTTACGAAGCCTACACATCACACGCGCAATTGTAAAGGGTTTCCTTATAGTAAATTAAGTAATCTATGATCATTGCAACACGAATTGGACTCTCTGGACGATTTGAGGAAGGGCTATAAATCTTAGTGCCTAATTAAATAATAAATATTTTTAGAAAAATGTCCGTGTGTGTGTCTGTGGGCAGCATAACTCAAAAACGAAAAGTCCGTTAAAAACCAAACTTGGTATTTAGGTTTGGTATCTTCCAAGGATGCGACACGAAGATTTTCAAGAAAATCCCCCACCTCAACTACCCTTTACCCTTAACGATTTTGAGCCATTATTGAGAAAATCAAAATTTTCGAAAAAATCCATGTAAAGGGTAGTTGAGGTGGGGGATTTTCTTGATTAAAATATGTATTAAAGTCATTTACCTGACAAATAAAATGTATATCTTGAATTTTCTGGGAATAGCCTCTGAAGACTATTTTATTCTGGATGAATTTTACGGAATTTTGCATAACTGCTAAACCGTAAGAGATGGACAAAAACTTACCACACAAAACATGTAGAGCACGTTAAAACACACAATTTATGTAATATACATTTTTTCGTGGAGTTGATCTGTTTGAGATATTCCTTGTAAAAGCTTAAACTTTTCTCATACAGGAATTTGTCAACTCCTGTCCATACAAACAAAGGAATTTGTCACATAGCAACCAGAGTTTGACTATCACGTTAACCTATATATTTCGCTTCTACTTGCACGGAAGCACGGAAGCAAGTAATATGACTATTTATGCTAATTTTTTCTTGACCACCATGAAGTTAATAGAAGCATAAGCTTTCTAACAATAATTTGTTGCAGAAATGTAGAGGAAGTCATGTGAATGAAGCACATCAGATTTTTTTTTATACAGGGGACCCTAAAATGTGTATTTGCAGTGAAATCTCGGTATCGAATTTTTGGGTGGAATGCAATACCTTCTCTATACACTATACACATAGTAAATGTAGAGAAAGTAAAAATAGCAGGCCAACTTTGCACTAATAGGATGGTTCGATTAATTATTTTTATAATAATTTCAAAAGTAGTTTCTGTTCGAAGAGACTATGTTGCGTTACAATACGACCGTTACAAACACGTATTTGGAGCCGTCCTCTATTTTCAGTAGGGGACAACGAGCACTAAAAATCGTTTGGCTAATCCGATATACTTACTCTCTTGAGCCCCTGGGAGGTATGAAAGCGATAGGCAATTACTCGAGATGCCTTTTGGAATATACAATCATTAACATCGTGGGAACTATACGGTGCTTGCTACAATGATGATGGAAGCGAATATGTTTAACGTGCATTAAGTGAGCAATAGGGTCCTATGAATGAAAAAAAAAAATAGAAAAAGGTGCGTGCATGCGTGCGTGCGTGTACAGCAAAACTCAAAAACGAAATGTCAGTTAAATACCAAATTTTATATTATTTAAGTCAAGTGAACAATAATGTCATTTCAGGTCCACCTCCGTAGTGTAGCGGTAACGTTTCTGTCTCACATTAAAGAATACCCGATCCGAATCACAGGATGAGTTACCTGATACGGTTGTCCTGGAGTTTCCCTTACCTGAGATAACGATAGACGGTACTCCGGGCGGTTTGAGCATCATTTCAACCATTCCATTCATTCGCCGTTCGTCGTAAGTTCATAACCTACCCTGTTAGAGGGCGTGTAACTGCAGGTAACAAATAATATAAACATAAAAGTATTATCGTTAGCTGTAGGGGGTTGGACGGAAATGGAATGAAGCCGCCCTCCCCCCTCCGTCCGCCCCCAGATATCTAAAACCGTAAATTCAAGTGATACCGTCGCATTTTTTACTTTCTCTACCAGCGTACACAATGTGCATAAGTTGAGAAAGTATTGCATGCTACGCAAAAACTCGATACCTTGATTTCACCAGAAATAAAAGTTTAAAGGTTCCCTTAAAAAAAAAAAAAAAAATCATTTTTAGAACGGAAAAAAATGTGTCGTATGTAAGAACGTCATAGCTCAGAAACGAAAAGTCGGTTGAATACTAAACTTGATACGAAGATTTTCACACCAAACACTTTTTACGTGGAAAATTGTGATGTTCTCAAAAGTCTTCAACAAATTTGATTAAAATGTCATATATTTAATATATATTTTATGCTAAATGAAATGATATCTTGAATTTTCTGGGAATAGTCTCGATATCCTATTCATATTCAGGATGAATGTTGCATAACTGGTAGACCATAAGAGATAGAAAAAAACCTACTGCATAAACATTGTAGAGCTCGTTAAAACGCACAACTTATGTCAAATACTTTTTGAAAGTTAATCGTTTCCGAATTACTCCTAGGTATTGGTGTCCATTTTAAAATACTTACACATTTCTGAAATGGAAAATCGTTATTCATTTTTTTTATCTCCTGCTTAAGCAAAGAGAATGGGATGTCAATTCACCACATAGCGACCAGCTCTCTTAAAGATTTTTTTCCCTTTATCCTAGTATATTCCCGCGTATCCACAAGTAAGCATGTAATAAAAGTATTTCCGCAAATTTTTATATCGACATACGTCAAGTAGAAGAAAAATAAGCGCATGAAAGAATAGTTTGTTGCAGAATAGGAAGAAAAAGTCATCTGAATGTAACCCATTTTGTATTTCTGTGTCTCATATGTTTGTGTAATGTGAACAATGTACCTGTTTTAAACAAGAATAAAAATACATCGGTTAAAACAGTTGTACAAATATTGGCAAGGTAACTAGCACCTCCTATACTTGCATAGGAGACGCAGCTTACGAAGGTTACTGAAGTGCAACATATCATATGTGAAAATTCAGTAAAATCTTGTGATATTCCAGTTGTTAGGTTCCATTTATAGCCGACAACTTCCTACAAATACATTCCTGTTAAATGCTTAGTGAAGATTAATTATGTTGCATCTCTTACGTTGGCGCCCTGTTGTTAGGTTCCATTTATAGCCGACAACTTCCTACAAATACATTCCTGTTAAATGCTTAGTGAAGATTAATTATGTTGCATCTCTTACGTTGGCGCCCTGGTTTTTATTCGCAGGTGTAAACACTGACGCACTAACTATATTAATTTTATATACATACATACATACACACATATATATATATATATATATATATATATATATATATAAAGCTAGTTATACCAGCATTTAATTACCTAACCTTTGTTTAATTAGATTATTACGCTATTAGGTTGTTATTAATTATAAAGTGTGCCTTTGCAGTTAACTGGAAAGTTGAAAATATTTTGCAATTTTTGGTGTCGTCTTGTGGAGTTTTATTTTTGAGGAAGACGTTTGTTTAGGAAAAAAAACAAAAACAAAACAAAAAAAAACAAAAAAAAAACAAGACATTTAAATTGTTTGGTTTATGCAGACATATTAAAACGTATCCTATAAATTGGCCGTCATACTATTACAGTGCAGTAATCTGCAACGTTTAACGTGTTATATAAATCAATTTAACATTTAAGATGTGCCCAGTTGTCGGTTATAGGTTATCAATGATTATGGCAGAGAAGGAAGTTATGGCCAATTCACTGTAATTATATATTTTTAACTTTAATACAAAATGTAAGTCCTTCCTAACCTTATACTAAATGCTGGAAATGTTGACCTGCTCTCAAACAGGCTCAAATGTTCTCGCTCAATCGTTTAAACTTGGCAGCAAAGTTTCTTGCATGATGCTATTACTAAGTCCTTGTAGTGTACGAGGGTTAAAATTATCCACGTGGTCTTTCAAAGAACACCACGAATAAAGATTACAACTAGTAAGGCTGGGGAACGAGAAACGCTACAAATCAACACTATAATTATTGTCATGAAATTTTTTTTCTTTTTACTTTCTCTACACGTAGTTGTACACAGTGTATAGAGAAGGTATGAAGGTATGCCACCCAAAATTCGATATCGAGATTTCAATTGAAATATGTTTTGAGACTCCCTGAATGAATAAATAAATACACATTTTTTTTAGAAAAAGTATTTGTGTATGTGTGTGTGTGGACAGCATGGCCCAAAAATGAAATGACCGTTAAATACCAAATTTGGTATTTCAGTTTAACACCTTCAAAGGATGCGACACGAAGATTTTCAAGAAAATCCCTCCACTCCAAGCCAACCTTTACATAGAAAATGGCTCGAAAATGTTTATTCTCTCAAAAATCGCTCTAACGATTTTGACTAAAATACCGTAAATTAACGATATTTACATGACCGATAAAATGTGTATCTTCAATTTTCTGGGAATACCCTCTTCATCCTGAATGAACTTTGCATAACTGGTAAATCGTAAGAGATAGTCCAAAACTTACAGCACAAAAAGTGTAGATCTCGTCAAACCACAATTCATCCTGTTCATTTTTGTTGTGGAGCTAACCGTTTCGGAGATATTCCTTGTTATTGGTTTCAATATTAAAATGGTGCACTATTCTCAAACAAGCTTTTGATACATTTGGCTATTGCTTTAGTATATACACTCCCATATTTCCCTTTCTACTTACAAGGAATCGAGTAATAAGAGAGAGGTTATCTCGACTAGAATGTATTAGAAAGAAGAAGAATCTTTTGTAGGAAGTTTGTAGAACAGGTAGAGCAAGTCATGTGATTGGAACACATCCGATTTTTCATTTAATGATTCCATAGCCGCATGTGCAGTTGCAGAAATTGTTGGAACCAACCATAACGGCACACGTGCTTACGTGCGTTATACGACTGCATTGTGGATGATCTTCCCTCGCGTCTGCGCTTATGCTGCGTTAGATCTGCGCTTGTATCTAATTAAGAATGTAGTTTTATTCCGGGGACATGTGTCCCACGGCTTAAGGTATAAACAGCAGAGATAACGCCCGAACAAGTGATACGTCATTGAATGATGACGCATACGGTTACTCACGTTTCTGCGCGAGCTTTCTCTGTCTCACCTCTCTAAGCTTGTACTTATTCCTCAGACAGATAGTAGTTGAATATACATTAAACTGGATATAATTTTCTTCCCTTTATAGGTTTGTTCCAAAAATAATCCTTGATAGCGCGTTATAGATATCAAATTGGCAGTGCATTTCAAGATTGTCGGACTGCGTCCGCGTACTGCAATAGCATTTTTATCGCATCACTCCATCAGAATCAGTAGGGGCATAAAGCAGGAAACACATTACAAACGGATGGCACAATACAGTGCGGCACGGTTCGGCACAGGAACGGAACAGCCAGCATCCATTACAAACTGACAGCACGGCTCGGCATAGCACAGCACAGCACAGCACAGCGCGGCCGCAGATCGAGTAGATCGCAAGTAGCTCGTCAGAACCAGGGTTGCTAGATTGGGCGAAAAATAGCGGATCGGGCTACTAAATTAATGACTTTGCGACCGATTTGAGGTGATTTGCGAATTTTTGGGCTGTTTCTTTATCATGAAAATACTTTAAACGTACTCATATGTTATATTGTTTCACAAATTAAATAATATATTAACATCTACAGTTATAGAATATTCGTTTAGTCACTACTATGAAAATAGTGCAAGTTGCAAAATATCTGCAATCTGAAATCACAGAAGAGATACTATACTATTTTCTTTGTCCCCCCCCCCTTTTTTTTGTTACCTCACTATTGCCGCAGTCGCACGATTTCAAGAGAACTTTTTTTTTAATCAAATGCAGCAGATCAGTGCAAGTACATCTTAATATTTTATGTGGTGGTGTTGATGTTTGAATAACACAGTTACTGTAAATACAGTGTTTATAAAGTAATGCATTAAATAACAATATTAATAATGGGTAAGTGGGGAAAGCGGGACACTTTTAACAATTGCTGACGTTCCTGTTTTGCGAAGTGTCCCGGGCTCGTTTCCCAATTGGGAGTGAGACTTTACTCTAGCCAAAATTATTCCCTATGTTCCCCATAGGTAGGGAAGTGTGCACGAGAGTGCGAATGTGCGTGTAATCTAATTAATAAAATACAAAGCGAAACAGGAACCCAATGATAACATACGCGTTGCCAAATGGCACTATGTTCCAAAGGAAAATGCCAACGATATGTGCAATTAAAGGCGGGGTACAAATGAAACTTTAATAAAAATCTGACGTGTTCCATTAACACGACTTTCTCTACATCTCTGCAACAAATTATTGTTAGAAAGCTTATGCGTCTATTTATTTAATGCTAATCGAGAAAAAAATTAGCAGAAATAGTCTTATTACTTACTTTCTTGTAAAAGTTAGGTTTTTCAAAGCTGAAACAAAAAACAAGGAATATCTCAAAAACGGTCAGTTCCACGAAAAAAATGCATATGACATAAATTGTGTGTTTTAACGTGCTCTACATTTTTTGTGCAGTAAGTTTTTGTCAATTTCTTACGATTTAGTAATTATGTTAAGTAGTCTTCAGAGGCTATTCCCAGAAAATTCAAAATATACATTTTATTTGTTAGGTAAATATCTTTAATTTACGATATTTTAATCAAAATCGCTAGAGCCATTTTTTAAAAATCAAAATTTTCGAAAAACGTTCCATGTAAAGGATAGTTTGGGCTTGGGGGGATTTTTCTCAAAATCTTCGTGTCGCATCCCTGGAGGATATTTAACTTAAATACCAAGTTGGGTATTATAGCGACTTTTCGTTTTTGAGTTATCGTGTGCACAGACACACACGGACCTTTTTCTAAAAATACTTTTTTTGGATATAGGGGACTCGAAAGCATATATTTCCGATGAAATCTCGGTATCAAATTTTTGGTGGAATGCAATACCTTCTCTATACACTGTACATAGTACGTGTAGAGAAAGTAAAAATCTGATGTGTTCCATTCACATGACTTTCTCTACATCTCTGTAACAACTTATTGTTAAAAAGTTATGCTTCTATTTACTTCATGCTAATCAGAAAAAAAATATCAGAAATAGTCTTATTACTTGCTTCCTTGCAAGTAGAAGCGAAATAAGGGAGTACCATAAGTTAAAGTAATAGTCAAAAGCTGGTTGCTATGTCACTGAAGTTCCTTTGTTTGTATTAATAGCAGCCGAAAAATTCCTGTATGACAAAAGTATAAGTTTTTCAAAGCAGAAACCAAAACAAGGAATGTCTCAAAACGACGAACTCCACGAAACAAATGTATATAACTTAAATTGTGTGTTTTGACGAGCTCAACATTTTTCGTGTAGTACGTTTTTGTCCATCTCTTACGGTTGAGCAGTTATTCAAAATTCCGTAAAATTCATCCAGAATAAAGTACTCTTCAGAGGCTATTCCCAGAAAATTCAAGATATACATTTTATTTGTCAGGTAAATATCCTTAATATATGATATTTTCATCAAAATCGTTAGAACCATTTTTTAGAAAATCAAACTTTTCAAAAAAAGTTCTATGTAAAGGGTAGTTTGGGGTGGGGGAATGTTCCTCAAAATCTTCGTGTCGCATCCCTAGAAGATACTAAACTTAAATACCAAGTTTTTGAGTTATCGTATTCACCCACACACACACACACACACACAAACACAAACACAGGGACCTTTTTGTGAAACTACTTTTTACTCTCTCTTTACGAACTATGTACACAGTGTATAGAGAAGATATTGTATTGTACCCAAAAGTTCGATACCGGGATTTCACCGGAAATACATGTTTTGAGACTCCCTGAATAAAAAAAGTATTTTTAGAAAAATGTCCGTGTGTGTCTGTCTGTGTGTATGTGTGTGTGTGTGTGTGTGTGTGTGTGTGTCTGTCTGTGGGCAGCATAGCGCAAAAACGAAAGGACCGTTAAAGCCCAAACTTGGTATTTAAGTTTGGTATTTTCCAAGGATGCGACACGAAAATTTTCAAGAAAATCCGCCACCCCAAACTACCCTTTACATGGAAAATTTTTTGATTTTCTTAAAAATGGTTCTAACGATTCTGATTAAAATATCGTATATTAAAGATATTTACCTGACAAATAAAATGTATATCTTGAATTTTCTGGGAATAGCCTCTGGAGAATACTTTATTCTGGATGAATTTTACGGAATTGTGCATAACGACTAAACCGTAAGCGATGGACAAGAACTTACTCTACAGAAAATGTAGCCCGCGATAAAACACACAATTTATGTCATATACATTTTTTTTTCGTGGAAATGATCATTTTTAAGATATCCTTGGTTTTTCGTTTCTGCTTTGAAAAACATACTTTTCTCATACAGGAACTTTTCTCATACAGGAATTTGTGAACTCCTGTCCTTACAAACAAAGGAACTTCAGTTACATAGCAACCAGCGTTTGGCTATCATTTTAACCTATGGTACTACCTCATTTCGCTTCTACTTACAAGGGAACAAATAATAAGACTATTTCTACTAATGTTTCTCGATTAGCATGAAGTAAATACAAGCATAAGATTTTTAACTAAAATTTGTTGCAGAGATGTAGAGAAAGTCATGTGAATGGAATACATAAGATTTTTTTTTGGATACAGGGGACCCTAAAACATATATTACTGGTGAAATCTCGGTATCGAATTTTTGGGTGGAGTGCAATACCTTCTCTATACTCTATGTACATAGTACGTATAGAGAAAGTAAAAATAAATTCACTCACGTTTGCGATTAGTCGATATAGGTTCATTGTTGGATGCTTAGCAGACAGGTTACATGTGAATGTTTTCTTTTAAAAATGTGTTGTTATTAAAGAAGTTTTAAGGAGTTAATGGCGAACCGACTGAAGTTTCACCCACTGCAATTAGTGCATAAGTTGAAAACTAATGGCTCTGGAAAATGTCTTGGATTCATTATATTCTTTATGAATGTTATAAATATTTTAAATGTTGAACGCGCTGACAAGAGTAAGTTATTCTTTTAAAGTTTCACTTGATTTTAAACAGTTTTGAGAGTACAGTAGTGGAGGTCTTTAAGGAAAATAATTAACCCAAAATATGATTAAATACGAATTGTTTTAACTTGATACTATATACATATAAATTACTTGTCTATTTGGAAACTTTTCAGAAATTTGTTTCCATGCATTACCATTTTATTTTCTCTACGCGTACACGTACATAGTGTATAGAGAAGGTACGCATTGTAATGCACTCACAAATTTGATACCGATAATTCACTGGAAATATATATATATATATTTTTAGGAGCCCCTGAATAAAAAAAAAGAAAAAAAAAAGAAAAAAAAAGCATTTTAAGAAAGGGGTCCGTGTATGTGTGTGTGTGTGTGTGTGTGTGTGTGTGTGTGTGTGTGTGTGTGCGGGAGGTAGTATAGCTCAAAAACAAAGAGTCCGTTAAATACCAAACTTGGTATTTAAGTTCATTATCTTCCGAGTATGCGACACGAAGATTTTCAAGAAAATCCTCCATCCCAACTACCTTTTAAATGGAAACATTTTCAAAATTTTTGATTTTCTCAAAAATGGCTCTAATGATTTAGATTAAAATATTGTATAATAAAGATATTTACATGAAAAATAAAATGTATATCTTGAATTTTCTGGGAATAGCCTCTGTAGACGTCTTTATTCTGGATGAATTTTGCATAACTGTAAAGCGTAAAAAATAGACAAAAACTTACTACACAAAAAATGTAGGTCTCAAAAAACGGATTACATCCACATGGCAACCAGCCTTTAAAAGATTTGACTATCGTTTTAGCCTAGTGTATTTCATTATTTCCCTTCTACTTACAAGAAAACATGTTTACTAATAAGAACTAAAGCTTTCCTGGCGACGTGTTAATTCAAAATCTTCTCGGGCTTCTAGCCAGGTAAAAACTTGGCTTGACACCAACGTTTCGAAGAAGTGCATCTTCCTCGTCTTCAGGGTGAACTGAAGACGAGGAAGATGCACTTCTTCGAAACGTTGGTGTCAAGCCAAGTTTTTACCTGGCTAGAAGCCCGAGAAGATTTTGAATTATGTTTACTAATGTTTATTTGGATTAACATGCAGTAGACAGAAGAATGCGCTTTTTAACAGTAATTTGTTACAGAGATGTAGAGAAAGTCATATGAATGGAACATATCAGATTTTATTAACATTTTCCCAGGAGATACTGCATATTGTGTGTTCGTTTCAAGGGGTTATATATTGAGTCAGTTTTCTTAAGCGGGTGCCAGCTCTAAGGGTAAGCTGCCTAGCAAGCACGCCGTACAATGAGAATATTAATACTTACGTATCAAAACGTAAATAAACTGTGTCATGCACATAAGCAATAATATAATATAAAAAAGCTAATAACCCTTACCAAATGTCTATTCACTCCACTGATACTGGTTTATTTACATTTTCATTCTAGCAACACTTTAGGTATGTTTCATGTGACGTAACTTCGCCCTGCATTTCTTAATTATCACGCGCCTATTTCCCCGCAGCGTTCCCACCTTTGCAATAAAATCTGTCTAGGTAGCCTCAAATAACAGCATAAGCGTGTTTCTCATTTTTGTTTGTTACTGCTCATGAAAGCAGTACGTTATTGCCAATGGAGCCCTTAGCTAAGAACCCATCCCGTAAAAAAACAGGAAAAAAATCTGAGGTTAATTCAGCAAAAATACTCAGGGTGAATCTCAGCCTGCCAATAGCTAGTCGGGAGTCGAAGTTCAGCATCTTCCGAAAGTGCAACACGACCATTTTCAAGAAAATACTCTCTCCAAAACCACACTTTTGACGGAAAAATTTATTACGTTTGAATTTCCTAAAAATGCCTTTGATTAGCATACCATACATTTACGTTATTTGCCTGGCTAATAATATTTAGGTGGTAGCGTATCTGCCTTGCATTCAACAGGTCGCGTGTTCTAATCTCGCTTAGGGTGAGTTACCCGAATGATTTTTTTTTTTTATATCGGGGTATTCCCTTACTCTGAAAAGACAAATGTCGAGTAACTTTTCGCTCTCTGGACTTCGAACTCATTCGAGCATCATTTCACTGATTTCATTCATCGTCCGATATGACCAAACCAGGTTAAAAGACGTTAAGCTAAATAAAAAAACAAAAACAAAAAAACCCCATTTATATGTTGAATCCTCTGATAATACCTATGAACTCATGCTCATTATGACAAAAAATTCTATAAAGGTATAAGACTGATAGCTCTATGACATAGTCAAAAGCAAACTACACTACCATTTTCCTGTCGTTTAAAAAAAAGAAAACTACAACATAATTTATGTCAAAACTGTTTGTGGCATTAATAATTTCCAAAGTATTCATTCATGGTTTAAATTTTTCAAAATTTACATTTTGTAAAGTGCCAACTCACGAATATTTTGGTTCTTGCGATGTCAAGTGTAGAGTTCTGAATTTGAAAGCCGGCAATTATTGTTTGTTTTTGTTGTTTTTTTTTTAAATAAAGGATTTGACTTATCACTTCAGGCTGCGTGTGTCGTCCTCCGTGGTGTAATAGTTATCATGCTAACTTCATATGCCCAAGGTCGCAGGTTCAAACCCGGCGGAGGACGATGGATTTTGTCAGGCGTAAAAATCCTTAGCATGGCTTCCTTCGGAAGGGAAGTAAAGTCGTCGCAGATTTACGGCACGTAAAAGAACCTCAAGCCTGATAAAAGAGGCCTCTGAGCAAAATAAGTGGCCTTTCACGCCCAATATAAAATGGGACGCTGAGAACCACACCAGTTAAAAAGCGTCCTTAAATAAAACTCCATTTTTAGGCTGCCTATGCCCTTGTATCAGCAACGAAATAAGTAATGAAACCATTTGATTAACATATCTAAAGCAAACAGAAAAGCGAGCTTGTATTGAGAGAGAGAGAGAGAGAGAGAGAGAGAGAGAGAGAGAGAAAGAGAACAGGATAATGTTGCGACTCCCATTCTGGAGGTGTGGGTTAGATTCCCGTGGCCGGACTCCACGACCCATGAGTTTTTTCCGGGCGTTTTTCTGGGTCGCCAGGTCATTTGTCTTGTAGACCTAAATTTGCATATGCTGCCACTATTCCAAAACAAGTATAAACTTTATATATGGAGCTTAAATTCACTGCACTAATTTGCCATATTAGAATAAATTAACAATTATTTAGTGGCTACTTGATTAGTTTAGAATGTTGGGAAGGTTCATTGTATGCCCCGAATTTCCTGTACTTCCATGTCGTTCCATTATCATTTCATCCATTCTTCACCCCGTTGGAATGGTCGTCGATGGTGTTTCAGTGTGGCGTGCCAACACGAAAAAAGGATGATCGTTGTAACTCTTTCACCTCTCGAATTCGGCTGGCTGCGTAGGTATAAGAACCACCTTTTGGGGATGTTGGACCCAAAACGCTTTCTTTTTTACAGTAATATTGGTGCTCTTTCTGGTGACTACAACTCAAACTATTTACAATTACTGCAGCTTGCGTTCTTCTTATTTAAAAGTTCAACCCGTTCAGAAAAAGAGATGATGAAGACGATGGTGATGATATCTGGCTCTTCAGTGATTTTGTGTTACAAACCTGTCTTTATACGACAGCGATATTAAATGTGCGATACATTCGATTTTATAGGAAGCCTTGGAGCAGTGGTGACATATAGTAGAACTTGGGATACACATTAACTGTCAACATAAATATTCAATGCTGCCCGATGAAAAACTGTATTGTGTTCAATTCACATGACTTTCTCTAGCTAGTTTGCAACAAGATGATCCTTCTCTCTACTTCATGCTAACCAAGATAAACAGAAGATAGCAGAAATGTATTAATTATCTCCTTATAAGTAGAAGGGAAATAAGAGAATATATTAAGCTATAGTGATGGTCAAATGTTTACAAATCTATTGCAATGTGATTGAAATTGTTTCTTTGCTTGGCCAGGAGTTGAAGTATTTTAAAATTGAAACCAGTAACGGGTCAACTCCACGAAAAAATAACATATTACATAAATTATGTATTTTAAAGAGACTAATTTTTTGTGTAGTAAATTGTTAGTTATCTCTTACGGTTTAAAAATTGTGCAAGTCAACCAGAATGAAGAGGTTTTCAATGGCTATTCGCAGAAAAGTCAAGATATTTTATCTGCAATGTAAATATATTTAATATACCGTATTTTAATCAAACTCCTTAGCCATTTTTGAAAAAGTCAAACTTTTCGAAAGTTTTTCCATAAGGATAGTGGGGGGAATGTTTCCGTCGTATCGAAACCTTGGAAGATACTAAACTTAAATACCAAGTTTGATATTTGACCGACTTTTCGTTTTTGAGTTATCGTGTTCGAAGGTACATACACGGAGTTTTTTTTTCCAAAAAAAACTTTCTTTGAATATAGGGGATCCTAAAATGTGAATTTCCGGTGAAATCTTGGTATCGAATTTTTGGGTGGAATGCAATACCTTCTCTACTTATTATGACCATTGAACATATGTGCTAAAGAAAGTAAAAAAAATCTGATGTGTTCCATTCACGCGACTTTCTCTAGCTGTTCCGCAAACAAACTTTTCTTCCAAAAGACAATTCTTTTATCTACAGCATGGTAATCGAGATAAACGCTAGTAGGATTGGTATTTTTACTTGCTTCTTTGTAAGTAGAAGGGAAATAACGGAATGCACTAGGCTAAAGCGATAGTCAAATCTTTTAATGCTGGTCGCTATGTGAAATAATTGAAATTCTGTTTTCTTTGCTCGCTTAGAGTCAAATAAAAGAGAGACGAAAAGAAAGATGTCTCCACGTTTGAGAAAAGTTCAACTAGCTTAAAATTGAAACCTATGACACGGAGTTATCTAAAAACATGATTAACTCTACCAGGGAAAAAATGTATATAGCATAAATTGTGTGTTTTAACGAGATGTACATTTTTTGTATAGTAGGTTTTGTCTCTCTCTCTCATACAAAAGTCATCCAGAATGAAGAGATCTTCAGAAACTATTCCCAGAAAATTCAGGATATACATTTTATTTGTGGTATAAATATTTGTAATATATTGTATTTTAATAAAAATCGTTAGAGCCATTTTTGAGAAAATCAAAATGTTCGAACATTTTTTCATATAATGGGTAGTTTGGAGTGGAAAATTTTTCTTGAAAATCTTCGTGTAGCATCCTTCGGAAATACTAAACTTAAATACCAAGTTTGGAATTTAATCGATTTTTCGATTTTGAGTCGTGTTGTCCCCCTCCCCCCTCACACTGATCTTTTTCTATTTTTTTATTAAGGGGATCTTAAAACATGTTTCCGGCGAAATTTTGAGTGGAATACAAGCACCTTCTCTGTTATGTATTGTACACACAAGCTAAGAAAGTAAAAATGAACCCGGTGCTCTCATTTAGTTAAAATCACATGGTTTCATCTAAAGCAAAGAACAGTTATTAGCACATTAATACAAGGCAACTTTTGGCTGTCACAACACTTAAATATTATGTTCAAAATGTTAAAAAAATAAGCTGGATGTTAGAACATTTTGGTTTTCAAAAATGAATACAACATTTTGGTCTTCAAAAATGAATGCAATGCATCTCCTTTAGTTAAAATCATATGGTTTCATCTTAAAGCACATAACAAAATGTATTAGTACGAGGCTAACTTTCTGTTAAAATAGTTACGGGAGACTGAAGCTATGGAGACAGAAATCTGGAAGGGACAAACTTCGAGCTTCGCCACCTGTATACACGATTCGCCGCCAGTGGGTTTCACGGGAAGATCTGCCAGAGCCCAATGAGGAATCTCCTCCTCATGAGGAGGTTTCCTACCATGAACCCAAGGAGGAATGTCTGCAAGAATTGCACAAATCGTGTCCTAAGTACCATCTAACGAAGTGTGAAAGCAGATTTCAATCGCTATCCATGCTAATTAAAGACTGGTAAAAATTTAAAAATTCAATTGTACACATGTGCTTAATAAATAAATACTATATAATATCTATATTTAATACGAACGTAAAAAAATCTGTGTTCCATTCACATGACTTTCTCTACATCTCTGCAACAAATTATTGTTAAAAAGCTTATGCTTCTATTTATTTCATGCTAATCGACAAAAAATTAGCAGAAATAGTCTTATTACTTGCTTCCTTATAAGTATAAGCGAAATAAGGGAGTACCATAGGTTAAATTGATAGTCAAAAGCCGGTTGCTATGTGACTGAAGTTCCTTTATTTATATGGACAAGAGCTGACAAATCCCTGTATGAGAAAAGCTGAAACCAAAGACAAGGAATATCTAAAAAACGATCAACTCCACGAAAAAAATGTGTACAACATAGATTTTGTGTTTTAATGTGCTCTACATTTTTTGTGTGGTAAGTTTTTGTCCATTTCTTGCGGTTTAGCAGTTATGCAAAGTTCCGTAAAATTTACTTAGAATAAAGTAGTTTTCAGAGGGTATTCCCAGAAAATTCAAAATATACATTTATCTTTAATACGATATTTGAATCAAAATCGTTAGAGCCATTTTATAGAAAATCAACATTTTCGAAAAAAGTTCCATGTAAAGGGTAGTTTGGGGAGGGAGATTTTTCTCAAAATCTTTGTGTCCCATTCCTGGAAGATACTAAACTTGAATACCAGGTTTGGTATTTTACCGACTTTTCGTTTTTGAGTTATCGTGTTCACAGACACTCGGACACACACACGGACCTTTTTCTGAAAATACTTTTCTTGGATACAGGGGACCTTAAAACATATATTCCGGTGAAATCTCGGTATCGAATTTTTTGGTGGAGTGCAATACCTTCTCTATACACTATGTACATAGTACGTGTAGAGAAAGTAAAAATGGTGGCCATTAGAAAATGCTGGATTTCAGAAATTAATTCAGTCATGATTTAATACATCTCATTTAGTAAAAACAGCTTAGTTTCATCTAAAGGGCAGACAAAAATTAAAACTGTTGTAGAGTGTAATTACTCAACGGTTTTTACCACTTGGGACGACACTGCCTGATTGCCAGCCGAGATTAATATACAAAATGCAAGATTTTGAGAATTGTTTTAAAAATTCGCATTAATAATTTTAACTGGTGAAGTTTGTGTTGAATTTTCTACATAAGTATAGAAGTAAGGTGGTTAGTTTTTGCCTATCTCTTACAGTATACCAGTTATGCGAAATTCAGTATTTCCAAAAAATTCAAAATATACATTTTATTTTTCATGTAAATATCTTTAATATACAGTATTTTAATCAAAATCGTCAGAGCCATTTTTGCGAAAAAAACAAAAAACAAAACAACTTCGAAAGTGTTTCCAAATAAAGAGTATTTGGGATGGCGGAAATTTTCTCAAAATCTTCGTTCCGCATTCTTGGAGTATACTGAATATAGATACCAAGTTTGGCATTTTACCGACTTTTTGTTTTTGAGTTACCGTGATCATAGACACACACAGGATCTTTTTCTAAAATACTTTTTTCTGGATACAGGAGAGCCTAAAACATGTATTTTCGGTGAAATCTCGGTATCGAATTTTGGGTGGAGTGCAACCTTCTCTACCTACGTACCAAGTGCTATTTAGAGGAAGTAAAGATTGACACTTCTCATTTACCGCAAAAAAAAGAAAAAAATTCTCGAACACTCTCAAAAATTCAATAAGGCTTTACATAATTTCAAAATTATGCCAAATGCGTACAAGGCATTTTATTTTTGTAATTTAACTTTCTCTTTATTGTTTAAAAAAAAAAAAAAAAAAAAAAAACTACTCTTGCCTCTCGCTCTGCGACAAAGCAAAGCCATAGAACACTACCTTACCCCAACTTCTGTCCTTCATACGACTGGTGTGGAAGAAACAATGAATTCACAATATTCCATTTATTGCAAGGCCCTTCCATACTGTACGTACAGCTGCTGCCAAGGACTAGGCCAAGGAAATGTTCCGGATCCTTGAATATCACCTGTAACATTCGCATCTGTAGCCCGTGCCTGATCGGAGAGTCTTGAGCAGCACTTGAACTAACGTGAACCAAACCAAGTGAATATTCCAGTACTTAGAATTTTCTCAAATGGGAAGTTGTTCGGTTTTTTTCATCCTGATTATGCAAAGAAAGAGATTTCAATTGCATCACATAACCACTATATTTTAAAATATCTGACTTCTACTTAGAAGGAACTAAGTGATAAAACCATTCTGCTGTTTATCTCGATTAGCATGAAGTAGGGAGAAGGTTTTATAAGAATAATTAGTTGCTGAATTAAATAGAGAAAGTCATGTGAATGGAACATCAGATTTTGTGTTTCAAGATAGTCCATAATAAGTAAGTATAAATTATTAATAATCCGAAAATTACCAGCTTTTTTCGGTTAGATACGTTTTTATTACTCGTTTAGATTGTGGGAAAGCTTACTGCATGTAAAATTCTGTGAATCAAGCCTTTAAGGTATGAAAATAAGCCATGCACATTTGTAAATTTGAAATTCTTAGTTAGATATAGAAATTACAAAGATTTCTGCTGTCCTAAAATTTTTCATTTAAACACGCGCTATATTTACAAGCTGTTGATATATCAGGGTTTGGTATCTGAAATGTTCGATACCAAGCAGAGATTGTTTACGTTAAGAGTTGGACAACGTGTGACTTGGCGACAACGTGAGGTGTGATGCTACAACGTGAGAGTCGCGCGCCGCTAGGGAATGGTGGGGAGAGGGGTTAAGCCGACTGTTTTTTATTTATATAAGCTCGAGGGACTTTCCTCGGGCCGATCAGTCAGTGCAGTGAATCTAAGATGGTAACTCACAACGCGACAGTTCTGGAACAACATTTACTCTTGACAGGCGAATCGCCAGTCACTACAGATAATCATCATCAGCGTCGGCGACGTCCTATGAATAAGGAGGTGAGAGATAGGGAGTGAGTGAGGGTCTGTAAGTGAGAGAGCGAGTCGTGTGTGTCCGCACGTGATAGACACCTAACGTCCCCTTTTCTGCTATGTTGTGTGTGGTAAACGTGACCAGTTAGCCAGTCTCGTGACAAAGTCGTGTTGTTTCAGGATCCGATGTCTCACAGGATCATCGAAAAGCGGCGCAGGGATCGGATGAATAACTGCCTGGCAGACCTTTCCAGGCTCATCCCTGCTGAATACCTCAAGAAAGGCCGTGGCAGAATAGAGAAGACGGAGATTATAGAAATGGCCATCAAACACATGAAACATCTGCAAGCGCATGCTTGCCGTCAGCTAGGTCAGTGATATCTCTGCAGTTTTAAGCTACCTGTTGTGTGTTCTACCAAAAACCAATGAAAGTGATATTACAGCATTTATCAAAATTACTTCTAGTATTTACAGTACTATTCAGAATGTAAAATATTTTGCCTATGTTGTAATATGAGTGATCTAAATTCATTTAATGCATAAATGCCATGCAATAAAATAGCTACAAAGGGAACAGTTGCAGCCGTTATGTGAGTGTAAAATGGGCTGCTCTTGATAATTTTGAACGGTTCGTCGGCATTCAGATTTTCACAGCAAGGTGTTAATTGGAGAAGTGAGCAATACGTACAAGTTACGTTTATCTTTTCTAGTATAAACACCGACTGCTTCGGTTTCTTCTAACCGAATCGCAGTATTTTAATCTACTGATGAATTTCAAACGTAGTTTTATTTTATTTGTTTAAGTGGTAATGTCCTTTTAATTCCTCAGCTGTAATGTAACAGGGAATGAAGTGGGTAAAATGTTACTCAATTGAGCTCGGGGTCCTTCGAGGTAAAAGTAGGCCGACATTTATCTTACTAGGAAAAGGAAAACTCAAAAAATTCCAGAGAAGCTCCTCTAACCAAGATTCGAAGTGCGCGCTCAAGGTTAGAATACTACCCTCATAGTCTCCCTCCCCCTCCCCGCTCGATCACGAAAAATGGGGTACACTGTTTAAAATTGGGATGGAGAAGCCAAGTTCGTATAATTAGTGTGTTTTACGTCAGTTCCAAAAAAAAAAAAAACAAAAAAAAAACAAAAAAAAAAAAAAAAAAAAAAGACACTGTATTTGATATTGTACATTGATATAGAAAGTCTGCAAGCACTGGATTTTGGGAATCGATTATTCTTGATATCAATTGAGTTTTTTCCAGAGGAGTTATCTATGGCTGCCAACTGTGAGAGCTGTGTGATGGACTAGGTAGCAAATTCAAGTAAAATAAATAAAAATCGCTGTAGTTAGGACTGTAATGATGTTTCACGACTCATGTGACTCCTCCCCTCTAGATTGCCCTCTTCAGTAGGTCAAGGACCATAGGTGTCAGGATTGGTCACATGCTTTCATACATAATTAACAAAACTGTTATTTACCATATCATGGTTCAGCGATCTATCTTTTTATTAAAATTAACGTCTGTATTTGTGTATTTATTGCATATCAATTTATTATGAATAAAACTTCAGGTTCAACACAAAGTTCAACAGATAATACAAAATGCATGTTTCCATTATGTAAATCTTAAGGGATTAATGAAATAGAAATTTGAAACATTACCAACAGGGAGTCTTCCCAGCTTGTGGACATTCAAAGGAATGTTAATAGAAAATTATGTAATTATTTCTAGTGCATATGTTTAGATATTATCCAAGGTTGTGTTACTTCCTCTTTTTTTTTTTTCCCACACCCTCAGGGCGCATAGCTGTATAAAGAAGGGAGGGAAAGAGAGAGAGAGGATAGATAGATATATTTGTTTATTCGAGAAATATAAGGTTTAAAGAAACTCTGTTACATAAATTTGGTAGCAGTGGCAACCACGATTTTCATTTAAATTTCCACACCTTATCCATAAGTATAATTTTTTTTAATTTTTATTTATTTATTTTTTTATTTCCTTTAGATATTTCAACTCAGGTTTAATCAATATTTATCATTTGATTTTAGTTAATCTGGTTAAAAATTATCCCTATCTATAACCCCCTCCCTTAGTGTTTATCTGATTATGATACTGGTAGCTAAGAAAGATTAAGAGAAAAAGCAAAATCTAAAGAAACTGCTTCATATATCAAGTGTTAGTATTGCAACATTTTGATATATAGCTGCTTTCCAATATCTACCTGGGTTAAGGGAAATGTTTTTTCTATTATTTTTTTTTTTTTTTTTTTTTCATAGGAAATCATTTTTTACCCTCTGCCAAGTCAGGAAGTGAAATAAATTGTGTTTCAAAGGAATAAATTATACCATAACGTAAAATGTTTCAACTGAATGTAAGCAATTTTCACTGTAGCACTCAAGCTGTTTTTGAATTTTAACACTTTTAAAATGTATTTCACTGTCTTAACTATGAACATTCAAAACAAAGTAAAGGTAGAGTGAATTGGCATACAGGAGGTACACCCAATCATATTTTCATTGTTTCTGCAAATTGCTGTAGGGTCCATAGCTACAAGCAGTAAAATTTGGCTCTACTATGGTGAAATAGACAACTTACAGAAAGTATTTGTTTCCACATAAAAAAAAAGAAGTTTTAGCAGGAAAACTAAACAGAGGATATTCTTAGTTTAATACACAGAAATAATAATATTACAATTTGCTGGTGCTGGTATTTTACAAGATTTTTGCTTTATAGTTTTATGATGTTTTCAACATTTTCAGTAAATGGTATTTGCAAAATTATTTTCTAGCATTTATTAGAGGTATGTTTTTTTTTTAAATAATACTTGAAATATAAAAGCTCATGAAGAAATACATTTTTGAAGTAAAAACTATGAGGAGGTTCAGTGATGGTGCTCTTATTTCTGATTTACAATTTTTTCCTCTGTACAATGAAAATAATTTTCACTCCAATTTCACTCATTCCCCTCAAAACAATTACAGTTACAGAAATAAAATAAGAAAAATCTGAATACTTTTTTATTAATCACAGTTTTTAAGAAAATAAATATTTTGTCTACCTGTATATGGCAACATTGATATGCTAGAATTATGTTCATTGAAACCAAATTTAATTTTCTGAGCACAAATTATTTACATCAAGGTCTTAAAATATTGGAACTCTATAAATTATATGAAATTATTTATTTTAATTGAAATGCATGACTTTTGATGCATAATTATGTAATTTATTTCTTTTGGGACATACAGAAATTTTACAGTGTTGCCATTTTGGTGCTTGCAAAACCCACAGCTCTTATTTATGTTACTGGATTAGCTGCATAGAGAGTCTGTAGTATATCTTCATTGATGTATTCAAAACCAGTTATAAAACTATCATTTCTTTTAAAATGTGAGTGAAAATTAAAACACATAATATTACACAAACTTGCTTGTGCTGTTTCCTGTCATAATCACAGAAAACTGCATCAAGCATCTAGAAATGCACTGTATCTAATGCTAACTGTTTAGTGTGTATATAATAATAAATATTTGACAAACTCTTTAGCTTAATTTTAATTTTGTGTAGGATAACACATATTTTAGTTGCTTGTGCAAGTGTTTATTTATGTCTTATGGTTTAGCCATTATGCAAAATTTGTCCAGAATAAAGAGATTTTCAGAGGCTACTCCCAGAAAATTCAAAATATACAGTTCATTTGTGATGTAAATATCTTTAATATACAGCATTTTAATCAAAATCCTTAAGGCCATTTTTGAGAAAAACAAAATTTTCTAAAATTTCTCCATGTAAAGGGTACGTTGTGGTGGGAAAATCTTTGTGTTGCATCCTTGGAAGATACTAAACGTAAATACCAAGTTTGGTTTTTAACAGTCTTTTCATTTTTGAACTATGCTGTCCACACACGCACGCATGCACAGACCTTTTTCTAAAAATATCTTTTTCGGACTCAGGGTATCTCAAAACACGTATTTCTGGTGAAATCTCGATATCAAAGTTTTTGGTGGAGTCAATCCCTTCTCTATCCATTATGTACATTGTACACATGGGCTAGAGAAAGTAAATATTTCATTTAAAATAAGCTGTGTATTATAATACTTTAATTTTCTTGAGATAAATTTTTGTCTCTCTCTTAATATTTCCCATCTATAATGAATTTTATAAAATTCAATCAGCATGAAGAGGATTTAACAGTACATTCATATTCTTTTTGGCTAGGGCTTGTAGGAGGGGAAAGAGTGCTGCTTAATGCAGAAACCTGTTCTTCCCCCTCTTTCCCACCTGCTGGCCGAAAAGAAAGTGAATAGACTACAAAAGAGTAGTTATAGTCTCTTAAGTCTATACATTTAATTCCTCACATTGGTACTTCAATCAAAATTCATAATGCTATTTTTAAAAAAATAGAAAATTTCACCAATTAAAGGGTAGTTTTAGATAGGGATATTCTCTTAATAACCTTTCTTGGGTTGCTTAAACAATTTTGACTTGGTATGAAATTTGGTATTTATCCTACTTCTTGTTTAAGAGTGGTACCCATGAGACAGAGAGAGAGGGAGATACTTCCTCTAACTACTAGTAATAATTTTTTTGTGTTAAGACTAACAATTCACTGGAGTGTCCAAAAAATTTTAAGTTGGTTCCAAAAAATATAGAAAATAGCTATCAGCATTATGCTTCAATTATAAAAAGGGAGTATTAATTTTAACACACAACATTAAGATGCTGGTGTTTTAGTTATGCTAACAAAAGTATTACTTTGCAGAGTCATGTGAATTGGTGCAGCAGCAGCATCAGCAACAACAGCAACAACAGGAGGATGCTGTTGGAGGACCCATTGTGCATGAACACTACAGGCTTGGTTATCAGGAATGTCTTTCTGAAGCAATGCACTTTCTTGTAGAGGTTGAAGGTTTCTTCGCAGGTGATCCACTTTGTGTCCAACTCATCAACCATTTACAGAAACACTGCGACAAGATCCTCAAAGGTGTGTCCAGAGCATTTGTATAAACAAACAAAAGTTGAATAATGTTTTGTTGAATGAAGGTCCATATTGTCACTTTTTAAAGTTTTAATTTTCAGATGTACCTGTAGTAAAATAATCGTGTAACAATAGAACATTTTACTGCTATGTTACATCAGAATATAACAAATCCTTCTGCCCTTCTGATGTCCTCAAAAATTGTTAAAAATTCTAAGTAATTTCAACTTGCTGCACAAGAATACTGTTGCCAAATAATGAAGCATGTTAACAGTTGCAAGTCCTGAAATTCAAATAGCAGTGGCAGCTTGTGGCCGAATTTTTTGGGGGCATTAATGTTTTTCACACAATCACACATGCATCACTGTATGTACTAGAGCTGGTTAAGTCAGCTTTCAATCTTGCTGCTGCTAAACACACCTCTTGCAGACAATAGGTGGAGCTGAACACATAGCTGGCAGGAGAGAGATTGACCAACAAGCGCACAGATTCTCGATTACTCGCTTACTGATAGCAAGTCTTGTCAATAGCAAGATTGCAGTGTAATTCGTGGAAACTTGCATAATCAGCTCTGTAAATTATATTATTTCATCTGTTTAAATGGTTTAAGATTTAAATAGCCTACCAGATAAGAATGATATTTAAATAACACACACTAGGCAAAGAGTTAAAAAATGAAATGTATCACAGAATCAGCAGAGATATGTATACATGGTCTTCAACTTTATTATAAATAATGTGTAAATACTTTATTATTCCTAACACGTTTAAGTTGCAAGAAGTAATTCTATTTTCAGTTGTAATCTGAACATGTTTATTTGCGTATAATTAAAGTTATATACATAGTAACACAAATTATAGGTATATCATTAACAATTAATATCACTGGTTCAAACCATTTACCGTGAACACCATTGGAATATATGTACTGTTAAATGATGATCATCTTGTTATTACTAGGACCCAGATTATTAGCTTTTTAAAAATACAGTTCTAACCTTTTATTATTGTCTACTAATCTCTTTAGGTTTTTAAACAATTTTCAACCTTTTTTAGACTTTAAAACAATGTTCCTAGTTTTTTTTTTTTTTTTTCTTATTTTTTTTTTTTTATTTTTATAACAGTTTTTGTATTTATTTAAGGAAGTCGATGACAAATGCCTTTTATAATGCGATAGAGATAAAAAATGAAAACTTTTACTTCATGGAAGTATGTTATTAATATGTACTGTAATTTATAGCAATTTATTACACATTATACTCTTGCTAGAACATTTTAACTACAAAATTCAGCATGTATTTTTAATATATATCACTCACATAAAACAAACTTCTCATTTCAGCACTGTTGCTGTACACAAGCAGCCACATTTGCAAATTTTCTGTTGTTTATATATTCCTATCGGCAGAAAAAGGTCTTTCAACATCATAAGATTCATTGGTGCTTACTTTATACACACAATTTCTATACCAAGATAAAAATCATGATATTTTCTTTGCCTGGCTAACCCCATATGTACACTCAAACAGAAATAAACAAATTGTTAGACAAAACGTTGTTATTCAAATGAATTGAAGAAAAAATTGATAAATGTTCTATTAAGTTTAAAAAAAACAACTTAAATTTAGTGAGTTTTGAACTTTTAATGTCTCATTTAGGTCTCATTTTAGGTTAATAAGATTCACACATTAGCACCCAATGGCTTGAAACATAAAAGCACTTTGAAACCTTTTATCTTACTTAAAAAAAAAGTAGGTGGGCCCTAGAATTATGGAACCAGTTTGTACTATATATGTCTACCTACTTTGCCTGTAGTTATGAGAATACTTGAGTCACCTCACTCATGATCACCAGTTCTTGATGCACAAGATTCTCATTGCCACACTCTCAAGTAATGGTGAGGCCTAGGTGCATTTTGCAATTGTTCAGTTTTCCATAAATAGCACTGTTGGCCTATTTATATACAAAATCAATTCTTCTATTATTTAATTTCCATCATTCTTTCATCACAATCCTGAATTTCACTGTTAATGTTTTTATTTACTAACAACATTGCTAAAACACTGAGTCTGTTGTTTATCTTGTATTTCATAAAGTCTTACCCTCTTCAGAGTGGAAAACCAACATTCAGATTCTGCAGTTGTCATTGGCAAATGTTATTACAATTTTTAAAATTTTGTAGCTTCACTGAACTCTGATGAAAGGTTATTTTTGTTTATGAACCAAAAGAGTTTCAATGCCCCTTTAATATTAAACTCATTTTGCCTGTAAATTAGCTCCAACTGTGTATGCAGTTTTCCCTGCGATAGTAAAGGATAGGACTGCACTTATAGTACAAACATTTCTTCAGGGAAACTTTCACAGTCCTTAAATCAATCATTACACAGCAAAGATGTAGCTTCTAGATGACCATTATGAGCAAATCTATTTGTAGCAGTAGTGATGAGGTCACATACCTTTTATTTTCTTTTGCAGTTGCGGAAAATATTCACATACATGTTTGTGTATTTCATCAATATTCCATGTTTCTATTTCCATTTGTTGTTTAAACACAAGGTTGTCACTCTTTAGAGTCACGGCATCTTTGCTTATCTTTTGAAGTCGCTGGTACAAAACTTCTATTTGGGGTAGGATTTTATGGAAAACTGTTAACCAAAAAATAAAATTTAGGTCTCCCAAGAGCTCTTCTGAGTTACTGGCTCCATTTATTGTGTTTGTATTACTGCAGCTCTGTTCAATAATTTTGAAGCAGTCTTTCAGGTTTTCTATGTTTTTGAACAAACATTGACATATGAATATTGCAATTCCATTTTTAATGCAGCTCTGGGCAGTCTTATTTGCACTACTTTCTCTAAAATATCAAATCAGAAAGAGGAATTGGAAAAAAATGCTGGAATCCCCGAGAGATTTGAAAAGAATGAAATGAAATGGCGTTTTATTTATGGATGCTCTTTAACTGCTGTGGTTCTCAGTATCCCATTATATGTTGGGCGTGAAAGACTGATTAATTTAGCTCAGAGGCCTCTCTATCAGGCACGAGGTTCTTTAACTTGCCGTAAATCTACAACATGGGACCAATGGCCATCCCTTCTGAAGGAAACCATGCTAAGGATTTTTACACCCAAAAAAGTCCATCATCCTCTGCCGGATTTGAACCTGCGACCTTGGGTATATGAAGTTAGCATGGTAACCACTACACCACAGAGGGCGACAGAGATTTGAAAAGAACACACATACTTGGGAATTAGCACTTCTTACTGTTTGCGTGACTAAATTCAATTGATGTGCATAGCAATGGACAAAAAAATGCATATTTATACATTTCTCTTATTTTGGGGCTTGTATTCCACCAGTTCTCCCACTCATAATATTAACCTCATCCAAACTTTGTGCAATGAGTGTTTATTCGGTATTTCCATGAATGTGTGGATTTCATTCCTTATGCACTTTGTCGGAGAATATGCAACTCTTCCTTCAGGATTCACAAATATTCAAAATCTCGCACATACAGATTCTTCATATACATAGTGGAATACCAACACCATTTGACAGTGATTTGAAATGTCAATTGTATCATCACACTGAATGGTAACAAATTCAACTTGTATTTGTTTTGTTTTCTCCTTACAGACGTTCAACATGCACTAATTTAAGGGAATAGAAGCTAGTAACTGTGATGCATAGTCATATAATACGTGGTTTTCAGTGATGTAGTGTTTTGCCAACTCACATATTATATTCAACATGCAGTCTAACAATTCATTCTGAACTGTTTTCAAAGTTCCTCTGAATAACGTGCCTGTTTCTACATGTTCCTTCATTGCTGATCCAGTTCAGCTGTATAATCAATGAAGTGTACTTGTCATGGCCCTGTAGTGCCAGTTCACACACAGCGCAAAACTTTTCACATGAGTTCAATCTTTTGAAACATGTCTACTTTTACTCATTTGAATGACGTGCTTCTTAACATTTCCTTTAAATAAGGAATCAAGACGTGATGCAATGTTTTTTTGTTTTTTTTTTCCTAAGAGTAAAAGATCTACCACTCTATTCATATGGTGTACTGAATCTTCATTTTCTTTCAATTTTTTCTGTAAAGTGTTTTATATTATCTTTACCTTTAACTGGCCACAAATAATTGCCACATTTAGGAGCAAACAAAATACATGGGTAGCAGAAAATCAATTTTTGAACTTTGCAATCACAGATCCAGTCATATTTCTCATACATGTCTTTAGAATTAAGCTGCCTCTTAAACACATGGTTTTCATTTTTTTTTTTAGTTTCCACTTTTTCTGTTAAGAATTCAGATGTTGGTCTACCTAAAGATTTCAATTCCATTTTTTCAAGAGTTAGCTTGAAAACTGAACTTCCCTTAGTGAGAGTTCTGCATCTTTCTTTAGCCAATACATTTTACAAAGCCACCTGCAACACTATATAAATAACAGTAACTCCACTAAAACATTAAAATAAAAAACTTTTATATTTTAACACCTCAAAGCTACACGGGAAACAGTGCTACCCTCGGACACAAATATATTGGATAACATATTCACAATGTGAAACTCCTGTCTCACTTCCTCTAAGTTTGCTATCAGTGCCAATAGTCAAGTGTAATAGTCTTGGCACTCGACCCACCATGTCAGTGCTGTAGATATAAAAGCATCACTTTTACCACCATAATGATGTTTTCTCAAATTTAAAAAGTACAAAATAAATAAAAATAAACTGGTCTTAATAGTCACAAGGTCAACATTAATTTGCTGCCTAAAGGTTTTCAAGGGGGCTCACGCATCTATAAAGAACTGCCTCTGTCAAACACATAACTATGTCAATAACATTGTAACCATATATAAAAATGCATTTACCAACTATTTGCCTTAAATAAATAGAATCTTAAAATGTCAAAATCAAATGTTGCATTCTTTAAAAAGTGGAAAAAATTAGCAATTTTAAACAGTATACATATGGCACATGATGAAATGTTATAAAATCTATGGCCACAAATTTAAATGATAGTTCCAGTACAATTTGAATAAAACATGCAGTTTATTTTTTACCTGTTTTTGTTATTTAAGTATGAAAGGCAGAGCTCTATGTTTTCAGAAGTACAGTACATGTATGTTATAAGCCAGGAGCAACAAAGGTGATAAATAGAACTGTTTGTTTTTTAGGTGACAGATTGAATTTTCCAAGAACACACAATGGAGAAACAACCAGCACATCATCAAGCAGTAGTGGATATGGACATCCACATGGTGGTGTAGCAAATGGCTCCTCTGGCTCACCAACCTCAGGATCTTGTAGTGATTCTGGGCGTACAGACAACAAGGAACACTTAGGGATCCTTCCATCTGCACCACAACCAGTTCGTGCTTTACCTTCATCAGGTAAATTTCTCAAACTCCAAGCATTTACAAATAAAAAGTTAACCACAGAACACAATAGGCAATTGATCATTTCTCAACTATACCAATCATGGGGCAGCTCCTCAAGAGGGTTGCAGGTTTGTACATTCCCCAGCAATTTTTCAAAAACTCCAATTGTATTTTCAACATTATATTACAAAAATAAAAAATAAAAGAATTTGAGTCGGTTTTTGTAACACAAACATCACTTAGACCTGTTGCAACTCTCATTAAGGTGTGCGATAGGCATGTCGAGGAAAGGACGGAAAAAGGGGGGGTAAGAAAATGTGGCAAAACTCTTCATTACGATAAGCGTTACTGCTGTTTTGTTAAACTAACCATTGGTACCAACATAATAGTGCAACCATTAACAAATGGAACATATCTATTTAAATCAGATATTTGTCCAAAGAAATAAAATGGGGGGGGGGACATGGATTTTGCTTGCTCTTCATATAGATGTATAATGCCTAGTGCTATTATGTTTTAATCCTCAATTAACACTTAACAGTCACAATGGTGGTGTGCTGTCAAGATTCCAGCATTCACTAATGCACTCTTTCAGTAGTGTCTCTTATTCCATAGGAATAAAGAAATATTTCAAACAAATAAAGAAACATGCTTTACATTCATGAAAACATTTGTGCAGTTTTGCTTTGTTTGTGCATCAGGCTAATTTTTGTTGCAACTTCAGTGAGTAGGTATAATTATTATTATTATTAAAAATTAAAGTAGGACTATGAGGAACGTACTTTCAAAGTAAAATTTCTCCAACTCTTCTGAACATTGAATTTTATTTGTGGATTTTGGTTTATTTTTTTTATTAAAAATTGTTAGGAAACTTACTTTTGATTAAAACCAAAATACTGGCATTTGTTTAAAAAATTCTGTTTTTCTTTCAATGCTCTGGTCTGAATGGACCATAGGCCAATGAAGTATTAATACATTCATACAAAAGTTTGATGTCGAGATTTTAGCGGATACATATGTTTTGGGACCCCATGAATAAAAAAAAAAGGCATTTTTGGAAAAGGTCTGTGTATCCACATGTGTTAACAGAATAATTTGAAAATTAAAAGTTGCAGAAATATCAAATCTCATACTTAATTTAGGTATCTCCTAAGGGTAAAGGTGAATATTTTGAAATAAATCTCCCCAACTAAAACTATCCTTTACATAAAAAAAAATTCTGAAAACAGCACAATTTGTATTAATTTGTAATATATTACAAATGTTAACACCACAAACAAAATGCATAACTTATGATTTCTGGGAATGTAAACTTTTTTTATCATTTGTAATAATTATGAACAATAAAGAAAGATACGCGATAGGGGAAATCCCACTGAAGGAAAAAAGTAGAGCTCTGTAAAATATACTATTAATTATGTGAGTTTTTTTCTTAACTTAACTATTTCTGAGATTATTAAATTTTGTGTTTTAAAGTTTTCATTTATTTTGAAAGCAGTAAACAATAGTGAAAGTCTTACTTAAGAAAATAGCAAACCTTTGTAAACTTTGTAAAAAGCCAATATTTGCAATTTCATAATATTAATTTTTCCGAGAAGTTCACTTTCATTTGTTTAACTGTTGGTGATTATTTGGAGAATGGATATCTGAAGCATCACAGTAATTCCTAGGCTTCAGGTTTAGATTTACCCAGTACCTTATGTCCCCCCTAGACATGTTAGAAGCAATGGTATAACAATCCTCAATGTTTGAAAAAAGGTTTTCATTTGTAGGTGTTAACTGTCATTCATTGCCTTCCAATTCTACAGATTTAATTCAATGTATTTAACCTTAGATCTATGGTATTTTGGCATTATCTACGTATATATAAATTTTAAAGCAGAATATATAGATACAATGGACACAACACTCAGATTTGGGAGGCATATGCAAACTTTATTTATATTTTTCTCTACTTCTTTTTCTGAATTATACTTCACTGTAGTTGACTTATAAAAATTCTGCTAATTGGTTAGAAAGTTGGTAGATTAAATAACACATTTCTGGGATTTTTAACTGTGATTTAAGAGAACAAAGTAAGGACAGAAGATGAAACATATAAAATAAGGTTAACTTTATTTTATATGCTCAAGGTACATAAGATAGTAAGATATCAAAGATAAGAGTAATGTAATTGGAGCCAGACTAATCCACCCAAAAACAATAATGCAGTCTGGGTCCACGTTAATTCAACCAGATGCAAGCTCAGGCAGACAGACAATGCAACCAATTAGCAATTTATTTTATGCAAATGTGCAATCTGAATTGTCTAGGCTGGATGGTTACTGCCAGCTCCTAGTGCTTGAGGAATCAGTATTTGATCAAAACTTCAGCACACCAGTGATGTTGATATCATCTTTATGATTGAAAGTGTTACTGATCTTCATTAGTACATGCAATCGCCAAAACATGAATTCCCTGGCTGCCACTAATACCAATATTATAAAAAAAAAGTTTATATATGTCCACTGATGTTGATAAATTTTTCACCATTGAAAATGTTATTCCATCTGTAAGAAATAGGCTATAAGATGCCTTTTAATTTGTGTGCAAAAATATTAAAAGACTAAACAGGATTTACAAAACCTATTTACTAGAATACAGACACATTGTAGTAATAAAAGAACATTCTTACAAAGAAGTCTTTGTCTTTTTGTTGAGATTGATATGGAGTAGAAAGCAGTAACTGTTACTCAACAGAAAATGCATGTAAATGCTGCAGGTATTTCATTCAAAACAGTACATTACATAGATGATCACAGTTAGCCACTAGAAAACAGAAGAGACAACAAAAGAAATTGAATCTGCTTGCAAGGGTGAGTCAATAAGTGCTGACATTAGGAATGAAGATACCTTTTTTTTTTTTTTTGCTCCCCAAACACATATTGTTTATTTCTCAACATTGTCCCCTTTTAGGAATATACACTTCTCTCAATGTTCCTGTCATTTTTTTTAAGTTCTCCAATAAATAGGAATGGTCAGGTTCTGTAAATTACACCTCTTGTCTTGACAATGATCTGTTTGATCTAAATTTTATTTCTGCAAGCCATTTCTTCATGTTTAGGAACAAAAAGGAACTGCATGGAGCCAGGTTGGTCAAATATGGGGTAAAGCTGCAATTCATGCAGTTTGCCAACAACAACTTCAAAGGAATGTGCTGGTGCATTGTCAAGGTGAAATGGCCCTTTCTTTGTTGCCAAATGGGGCCATGTCTTCTTCAGTTTCTTGTCAAATCAAGCCAATAACTCATTGTAATACTGTCCAGTAATTATTTTTCTTCACATTCCAAAAAAAATCACCACCATCATTTCTCCTGCTGATAGGACTGGACTGTCTGTGCCTTCTTTGGAGTAGATTCACTGTAAGCAATCAATTGTTTGTGCTTGGTTTCTGAATATAATAATGCTTCCAGGTTTCATCAACGGTGACAACTTGTCACTAAAAATCCTTTGGATTTCATGTGAATAGCTCCAAACACAGCTTCACAGTACACAGCTGCTGGTTGTGTACCCGGAGCAATTGTAGCACCCATCAGGCAGAAAACTATTTCATCTGCAACTTGTCATGCTAAATATTAATTGTCATTTCTGTTGACACACCTGTGGCCTCTGCACTTTGCAAACTTTTATTTGAGGATCACCAAGAATCACATTATGGACTTTTTCAGTGATTTTCTTGGTAGTCACATCAGCTGGGCTTCCTGGGTGCTCCTCATCAAAATGGATGTTCAACTACATCTAAAGTTGTTGAACCAATATGTAATTGTTGTCAGAGATGACATAAAGTCTCCACAAACAGCACCCAATTTTGCATTTATCTTCTTGCAAGTGTACCTATCCAAAAATAAAAAGGGAATCCCTGAAGCATTATCACAAGTTATGTATACAAAGTGATTTATATAGTAAAACTTTAAAATTATTACAAAAGTAATTTGAGTCAATTATGGACATCATAGTTTCACTTACTTAATCGGTGGTTGGTGTTTGACTGGCTACAGAAGAGGAAGTCTCTGTTGTAATTACATCTGTGATGCCATTTGTTTCCTTGGGGGTAATCTTAAGATGTCGTCTGCCAGTGGTATTTCAAAATTCATAACTATGTGTGCATTTTTCCTAATGTGTATGTTTTCCCAAATTGCTAGTTCTGCTGTGGTTTTCACATGTTTTGTTGGTTTGATGTGTTGTGATGTCCAAAGTGATGTGATACTGCAGATTTGTTGTTTGCTTGAGTTTCATGTTCTTGAGGTGTTCTCTTAGTCTGTCCAATTACATTTTAGGGTGATCTTCACAGTTTATTTGGTAAATGCTATTTTGATCTGTTTGGTAAGGTGTCTTTTAATTTGATTTAATGGGTTCATAAGGACGTATTTGTTTTGAGGTGCCAGTTCAGTTTTGTGATCTTGGAACAATTTTTTTTAATTTGTAGTGCATCTGTGGAACATGAATATTTTAGATTTGGGCTGGCTGCTGTACATAGTGTGTGATATCTTTAATCTTTATTTTGTTTCTTGTATTTTTGATTAGTCTGTCCACTAATTTTGTTTCGAAACCATTTTCTGTTGCAACCTTTTTAATGTGTTGATATTCTCGTTCATGTTCTCCTTTTTCTAGTAGTGTGTTTATTAATTGTTTTTCATACTGTGGAAAATTGCCTGTTGATGTGATTTTGGGTTAAAGTTGTTTTTCTTGATGTAGCTGTCCATGTGTTGTCTTGATGTTTTCTGTATATACCAAAGTCTATTTTGTTTTTGCATCTGCTGATTTTTAGGTCCAAAATTGGTAGCCAACCTTCTTTTTCTATTTTTAGAGTGAATTTTATTGCTTGGTTCTGTAGGTGTAATCCCTTTAAAGCATCATCTGCAAGTTTTGTAGGGATGATGGCAAAGATGTTGTTCACATATTTCACCCAAGTTTTGAATATATGTAGGAAGGCTCTTATTTGTATTTCTAGGTTGCTGATGAATAGATCAAGTAGTAGTGATAACAGACTTCCCATAGCAAGTCCAGTAGTTTGCTTGTAGAATTTATTGTTGAAGCTGAAGTAGGCTCATTTTATAGATATGTTTGTCAATTGGATCAATTCTTCTATTTGTTTCTCCTGTAGTTCTACAGATTTTAGACATTTTTTTAGTAATTTTGATATTTCTTCTGTTGGAATGCTGATGAATAAGGACGATTCATCAGACGAAACCAGGAATTTATCTGGTTTTATCTTGCAATCCTTTATGTTTTCAACTAATTGGACTGAATTGTTAAGGCTGTCAAACTTTTTAATGAACTAACCTGTTTTTCTAATTCAAAGAAAGTTACAGAAAGGAATGCTCTGCATAATATCAATTTTAAATACACTTCACAAAATTTGGAAAAAGTGCAATCATGGTTTGTTTTTACACTCAGTTTGTTGGTTTTTAATCCCATATTTAACACTCTTTATACTTTGTTCAGATGACAACTTAAAAGACTGAGGAAGCGTAACCAAAGAATAACTAAGCAATTAATATCACTAGCATTTATTTCAACATATGAGTCTTCTGCAAAACACTGTTACTACAATATAAAGTAATTACTGTTTTAATAGAAGATAGAGGGGACAACTTAATATGCTTCACTTAAAATTTTGAAATCATAGTTTTAGTACTTTACAAGCCTTGCTCCAACAGCAGTTGATATTCACTTTTTTTTTTCCAATCATAGCAGTAATAGAAGCATAACTATAGAATGTTGAGCAGTTCTGTGTTTTTGTGAGGTTCTTGCATATTTGAATGATGACAAATCAGACTGAATGAGTGAATAAACAGCTAATATGTTACAGGAATGCCAGAGGACACCTGTTGTGAAGAAAACTTAATGAACTTATCGGGTCCAAGCCAGCTGCGGGAGATGCTGACAAGTCCGAATCTTACCACTCTCTCAACAACAGTAGTTAATAGCAGAATGCAACTGTCCTCTGCAGCATCACAGCCACCCTCTTCACCAGCACCATCTGTATCCACAATAACAGAGCACAACAATATTGGTATAAATGGTAACAGTTCTGTAGCCTCGCTCTATAAGTTTAAAAACAATATAAAACAGAGGTTTTCAGCTGAGCACCACAGTGAGGACACAAGGCATAATGATGCTGCTGTGACAGGAAGTGGCAACATGAAGAGAAAATGTTATGCATCTGATGTGAATGGCCGTGAAGTTATGTCAAATGGTAGGACAGGAGTCATATCGATGATGACAAGCATGAAGAGACGTGATAGTGAAACTTGTTCCATCCCCTCTTCTCCACCATCACCACCGCACATGAAATATCCTCCACCATCTCCTTCTCCTGATGTACCAAACACACCACCACCCCTTCCTCAAAGGGCAATTTCTGCCATGTCAGCCTACGGTGTTCCCATATTTGCATTGCACACAAAAGGTTCATTTTACATACCACTGACAGTAGATGCTGAAATTCTGACGCCATATTTGGCTGCATTGGGCTTAGGTTCAACCGATACTAACAGTAGCAACAACATTGTCCTGCATCCTGTTACCATCTCAGTAAACTTCCAGCAGGTACCCCATAGCAGAACTGTTCAGCCCATGCAGCCAATACGGCACATACCTCAGTGCCAACCTTTGCCATCATGGAAAAGTGAAATCAATAACTATGGACCTTTGGCAAAGTGGACAGTATGAACAACAATCTCTTGCAGACACAAGATTCCTTTCCATGTAGGTGTATGATCTTGTCACACGTAAAAATTACTGACGATTTGCATGTTCACTGTAGGCATACACCATAAAGACTGAATACTCTAAAGGGCATGTTGGTTTTGTAAATATTTATATGTATTATGTGTATAAATATATATTTATGAAATTGTTATATATTATTGTTTAATGTTGATTAACTTAGCAAATGTGTTCCTAATGTTTTGTTGTAAATGTTAAGAATATATTTTGTATGTGATTTAAATGTTGCACCTGTTTGGAAGGGGATTACTGCATAAAGCCATTGTCCGTCCTATGCGCAATCATTCCACTCAGAAGGTCTCTATATTGTAGTACAGAAGAATGAGTATGCATTAGTAAGAAATGTTCAGCTATATCGAAGGGGATATGTTCATATTTCTGGTGCATTTAGAAGAGGACCTGTAGAGAGAAGTAAAACTGCTAATGTTGGCTGTGACTGGAGACAACAGATAAAAGACAGGATGACTAGAATATTTTATTAGTCTTTGTATACTACTGTGTCTGAAAATTCTATATAAACATAGTACATAATATCATATATAAAACTTTGTATTCATATATTTTTTTCTTAAATTCCTCTCCATGTCTCTCCTTACCATATTTTTTAATACATCGAACAAAACACATGTATATCCTTTAATATTTTCCCCAAGCTTCTTGACTCTGCTGTGTGGAAGCTGGATTCATCTGAGATATAAATCTTCTCCAAAATGATCTATTTGGATTGCATCACTGAGGTACATTGAAACTTTATCTTTAGATTTCACATTTGAATGCAGCTATATCACAACAGATATTGCAGTATATTGTATGAGAAAATAATGGATCAATTAGTTTTTCTGTGCATGATAAATTAAATCTCTTATTCTTACTCATTTGTATTATAGAAGTGTTTATTTCTTGTCACCTTCCTATTTCAGGATTTTCATTTTGACAAAATGTTTTAAAACATATGTTTAGGAATAAATTAGAATAACTGTTTGACAAATCACTTTGAAATGCAACTGCTTCGATAGGCTATTAATAGCCTAACCAATTTAGAGAAACAAAAAGAAATTATAGGTTAACTAAAATTGAGAAATCCAAAAGTGACAAACTATAGGAAGGAGTCAAATGAATCTAACTACTCAAACTAATCATGGGAGCTTGTATGATCACCCATCTCTGTCATGCATAAGTGGGTGTGAGGCTGGCAGTCACGTTGCTAGCCCCAGACTCATAAGGGCTGTAGAGGCACAGAATTTTGATCATGGGAGTATTCATTCAGCTGGAGATCATTTGCTTACTGCAGTGATCAGTAGGATACCTGCTCTGTGATGTCGTTCTGCTCTTTTTTCTCAGTAGACCTGCTTCCAAGGGCACAGAGAGTGATGATCACCCATAAATCTTCAATTGAATGGTGGTGCCCTTTGTACTCGTACATGATTGCACTGAGTAGGGAAACCAACAGTGCAGTCAGTTTTTTTTGGGGGGGAGGGACTTAAAATGCTTAATATATTTCTTCTTGTTTTCTGATGCCTTTGGATATCACAGGATTCCATATAGCATCTGAAATAATCAGCTTGAATTTCTTAATGGACTTTTGTCTAGCTGAGGACTCTTTTTATTTTTTTTAATCTAAATTTTCGTTTCACATTTTTTGAAATGTTATAAAACTATTCTAAATATTTTTTTTCTGAGGAAAAGTTATTAAAAATATTAATTGATATTGATTTAATAGGTCGGGTAAGCCTACTTTATACAGTTTATTAAGTAAACTTAAATTTTCTACTTTGTTATATATACAACCAAGTATTATGCGAGGATCGTTCAGGAAGTTCTTGGAATGAAACCCAAAATAGCAACAGACCTGATTCAAACTACTCTTATTTTTCAATGTAGTCTCTCTGTACTCCATGCTCTTGGTCCATTAATATATCATAAAATACTTGTCAACTCCAGCTATCAATTCTTAATTTGAAGAGAACCTCTCTGCACCTAGGAAAGTTTTGAGCTTAGGGAAAAAATGGAAGTCTGAAGGAGCATATAAAGTGAATAAGGTAGGTGGGGCAACAAATTGTACCTCCGCTTGTGTATTTTTGTCATGACAATGATACATGTGTGTAGGCGCACATTATCTCGATTGAAGATGACTTTCTCCCTTGTTAAACTTGGCCTTTTTGGCATCCCTCTTGCTGTTGCTGGTCAAAGAGATTAGTATGGTATTCAGGGCCAGATTTAGGCATTTTGTCACCCCTTGGCAGTGCTATAATTTTCTGCCCCCAATTTTCCCAAAGCAATATAAGCAGTATTATACAAACCATTATGAGTTTAAATTAATTTTAAAGAAAGTTACAATTAAGAAAAAAAATTATTTGGAATAAAAATACATGCATTTTACTTTTAAATTATAGCAATTTCCTTCGTACTTTCTTCATAGAGAAAACATTGACGATGTCATCAAAGTTAATCTGAGAAGCACATCAGACTCAATGTAAAGAATTAATATGGCGTTCAGTTTATCTTGGTGTGTTGCTGAACGAAGTTGATTTTAAATTCTCTTGAGCACTGAAAATGATCCCTCTGCCAAGCAATTTGCTGTTGGTGTACACAGAAATATACGTAGCACTATATCAATATTAGGATAAACATCCAAGAGGCCTTACTTATGGAGTGTTTTGTATAGACACAGCAATGACATTTTTTAACTAAATGGTCCTCGCTCATATAGCATTGAAGGTGAATGCATTCATTGTTGAATTCATCCTCTATGATGTCCAAGTCACTCTTTAAGTTTGAGCCTGTTTGAAAATTTGTTTTGTGTCTAACTCACAGAGTTTAGTAAGAAAATCAATATTAGCAAACAATCCTTCATATGCACTACCTCTATGTTGCAGTTCTTGACACAGCTTGTCAACAGTAACATTGAAAACATTCATTCTTAATTGTCTCTGCCAGAAAATGCAAAATTTTCTCATTGTTCACCATCTTGCAACTTACGTATACTTTTCCTGGTGCTGTCGTAATTGTATGTATCTTCACCACACAGGTTCATAGCTTTTTCCTCGTAAAAATCAAATATACCTCTTTTTCATTCAAGATATGTTATTAATAAATTCTAAAGATTGGTGACAACTTTTAATTCAGCCTCAACAGATTGTAAGTTTTACTTACACTGTTAAACCTTTCTAAAATATCATTCCACAATAATGCAGTAAAGCATGTCTCCAAATTTTGGAGTGAATTGTGAAACTGCAGAGTTTCTCTCTGCTGTCAAACATTGCAGTTAGTGCTGATTGGATCTATCTCTAACCACAAAGAACATAAACTACGACAAGCATCGTACCTGGCCAACCATCTTGTTTGTGAAAAACTTTTCAACACTGTAGAGTTTGGTTTCAGATGAAGTAATAAAAGTTTTCACCTGTTTGTAGACACTGAGAAAAAGTTATATAGCTCGTGAATAATACCAAAAAATTTTACTGCGGGCATACAACATCCCACAGCAGAAGAACCAACAAAGTTGAGAGATTAAGCCAAGCATGTAACATACACAGTGAGGGATTTAAATCTTTAATTCGTGCTTGAAGACCTGAGGATGTGGCTGACATTACTAGTGCTATCATAGGACTAAACACGGTAGCAAGAACAAGCTCATTCAAAGTTTTCATCTCAGCTGTTGCTAGGCTTTCAGACTTATGACCAAGTTAGACAGAAATTTCACAAGCCTTTCTGCTGGCGAGCCACATTCAGTTATGTATCGAATGATATATACTAATTGATGTGCATGTGCAATGTCAGAAATTGAATCTAAAATTACAGAAAAGTATTTAGCTGCTTTTATTTCATTTACTATAAAATTTACTACCAACGGATATTATTTTAACGAACTCATTACAAAACCAATGTTGTGGCACTTTATTTTCATGTCTCTTTATATGCTCGGCAAAAATTGGGTCGAACTGTGCAATCAGTTCTAATGACATGAATAATTTCCACTATTGTTAGAACCAAACTTTTCATCGGTGCTTCTAAACAGCAAACCACACATAGCAAGGGATTTTTACTGTTGCTATTATATCTTTAGAACTTCCCTCCAATACTTCATTTCCTCTTCTGTTCGAAGTAGCAAAGCCATATCAATTCTTTCAGTCATATTTTTCCTTGCTAGAATTGCTGCAATTGCACATGTTAATAGGAATTTTCATGTTCTTTCATATGTTGATTTTCATTTTTCCAGTTATTGTAATCTTCTGTATCTAAGGTAAATAACTTTCCAAAGAGCCTATAGGTAGCACAATAAACTGCGCATTTACTTTTAGAAAACACTAACCATGATCTAGACTGTGTTTCACCAATAATAATTCAACTGAATACTGAATGTAAAAGGTAACTGGCAGTGTATGAATACTGTTGCCTTGTGCACTAAAAAAATTTCTTTTGATATTTTGTGTTTCGTTGCATCATTTATAATCCATTTAGCAGGATCATTACATGATTTAACAAATTCACTGTTTTCATATCCTCTTGAGTCACATAAACTGACATTGTTATCGTCAACCCTACTGGTACTTTCACTTTTGCCCATATCACTGCACTGTCCAAATGTACTCATTTCTGTTAATTCTTTATTAGTAGAATCAGTATTAACAGCAGTATCATGAGTATCTTCGATTTTTTTCCTTTGTTGAACAATGTTGTAGAAAGAAACTGACTTTTTGACCTTAAGTAACACCCTAACTTTTTACATGATTCAGGTTCACTCATTTGGAAGTTGTGATTTATGAAACAAGTACTTACAGTTTCTTATATCGGGTGTGCTTATGACCGTTCACTATCTAAATCCATTGAATACTAAAATATAGTTGTTAACAGTTCAAAACATATTCATACATTCATTGTTGAAACAAAACTGATTTTGAAAGGCTGGCTGTGATTTATTTTTAAGTATGGCCTATATTGAAAATGTAATTGAGCTGTATTATAGCGATAAACAATAAACATACATCCTATTTGATTTCCAACCTGGCATTGTTGTTTATACACAGTTAAATGTAATAATTTCCTCCCTGCCCCTTCTACAAGTTTTGTAATAAACTTGGGCAGCTGCAGTCTTCTCACTATGAGACCACGACAATATGATAAAATAACAATATTTGACTTCCACAAGATGTACAAGATCAAAATTCAGAAAAAAATTCCCAACATTTTTTTAAAATAAATTTTACAGTAAATAAAAAAGGGAAGAGAAAGGTAGAGAAAATGCTGCCCCCTTGAAAATTGCCACCCTAAGCAGCTGCCTAGATTGCCTTGGCTGCCCAGGTCTAAATCCGGCATTAATAGTATTCTTCCATAATTATTTTGCCATTAGGAAGATAATCTATCAACAGAATCTCTTTTGCATCCTAGAAAACTATGCTGTAACCTTTCCAGCCGACTGTTGCCTTTTCTTTCTTTGGAGATGGAGAATCGGCATTCTTCCACTTTTCCAACTGTCATTTTGTTTCGGGTGTATAGTAGTGGACCCATACTTCATCTGTGGTCATAGACCAGCACAAAAAATTATTGGCTTTTCTGAAAATAGGCCAACATTGTTCAGAAATTTCATACTTTAATGGGCTTTTGATCTTGTGTTAATAGTTTCGGCATTCATCTGGCTCTTAATTTTTCATACCCAATTCCTCAGTCAAAAAGTGATATACCTTTTCATGTAATAATGCTACAGCTTCAGAATTCTTGCACTTTCAGGCGGTGATCCCTGAAGATCATTCATGAACTTTTGAAACCATTTCTAGGGTGGTGACACGTCTTGGCTGACCATTAAAAAAATCATTTTCTATGCTCTCCTGACTAACTTAAAATTACTTAGTCCACTTAGCAACTGTTGAATATGAAGCAGCAGAGTCCCCCCAATGTGTTCAGCAAATTGGCATGAATTTCATTTACTTTCATACTTTCTTTACAAGTACTTTATCACATCTCAAATTTTGCTCCAGAGCGCTGAAATGCCACCTGAGCACCAGAGGACATATGCTGCAATCAATTATGGGCTAGCACTTTTTTTTCACTTGGTAAATTATCTACACATTTCAGATCTGAATTTAATGAAAGTTAACCTTAACAATGTTAATAATTTCAATGAAATTGATTACATATAATAATAATAATAATAATAATAAAATGAAGAATATTACAATTGTATTTACTCAAAAACTACATCTTTATATCAAACAAAAACAATGAAAACTAACAACCTCCATCTATGTTTGAAATGGATAACTTCTGGTTTTGTGGCCCTTAGGCAAATTATGAATCCCTCTCCTCTGCAATAAAAATCACTAGACTGGGTATACTGAACATATATCGGTTTATTTTGGCTGTCCTCAAGACTTAATTGACTATGCTTTGCATGGCAAGAGAGATGATCTGAGAGGTTTGCTGCAGTTACTTCCCCTTTCTCTTCTCATTCCCCTAATATGCCAATTATGCCATGTTGTTCAGTCATGCTACTCCCATCTGAGAAGACAGGATACAATACATTGCTGACAAATTAAAGTTTTATTGCAAGGAATCCATTTTATGCTGTAACAATAGGTTAGAATGCAAACAACCAGATTAGGAATAAATTATTTATAAATTTAAAAGAAATTCTTTCTTCACAAATTTACCAGGCTTTGCAGCTGGCCTAGCTAGCCCACCCCAGCTGTGCACTCAGAAATGATTACTAATTATTGTATCAGAATCACGTTGCACTAGTGATGACCATTGTTGGTGATTTGCAGGAACTTGTTGAAACAAACCTTGTATGTTCAATGGAATCTACATTTCCAGAGATACAAAGTTCATTAATTTGCTTGGCTTACTTTCTTTAGAAACAGGTAATTTTAGTACATTCGGTGTGATTCTTGAAATAGAGGAAACTTCATTCCTATTTATTTTATATATATCATTCAACTTCATTATCCATGTTCCATTTAAGATAGAGATTTTTAATAACTACATTGTGTTGTGCTATCCAAATTTGGAAGATAAGTTTTATAATTTGGTCCATGATTTCTTTCCCATTTTACTAATTAATCAGCTATTTTATTTCTTTTTATACCGGTATGACCTGGAAGGCAAATTGATTTCATTTTAATCTTATGTTGATGTGCTAAGTAAATAACAGATTTTTTGTGTCAATTTCAAGAAGTTTGTTTTTTGTTTTTTTTTTATCCATCTTGGTTTGGAGATTTTCACCACAGAGCTTTTAGAATCAGTAATTCTTTAATTTTATTTTTAATGACTATTTCATATAAAGAGCGTGTTAATTTGTCATATGCCATTCACTACTTGATCATTCTTTTATCTATTAAGGTTGCCAGGTTATTACTTTCTCTACATAGTACAGAGGTAGAGAAGGTAATTGCACTCCATCCAAAATTTTGATACCAAGATTTTACTGGAAGTACACATTTTAAGGTTCCCCCCAAAAAAAAGCATTTTGGAAAAGGTGTATGTCTGTGAGTATAATTAAAAAAACAAAAAGTCAGTAAAATACCAAACCTGTTGGTATTTGAGCTTAGCATCTTCCAAGAGTATGACACAAAAATTTTGAGGCAAATCTCTCCACCCCAAACCACCCTTTGTATGGAAAAATGTTTGAAAATGTTTATTTTCTCAAAAATGATTTTGATTAAAATATTAAAGATATTACATGAAATATAGGTATTTACATGACAAATAAAATGTATATTTTGAATTTTCTGAGAATTGCCTCTGAAGAGCTTTTCATTCTGAATGAATTTTGCATAATTGGTGAACCATAAGAGATGGACAAAAACTTACTTCATAAAAAATTGTGATGTTTCATCCACGTGACTTTCTCTACATATCTGTGACAAATTATTGTTAAAATGCTTATGCTTCTATTTACCTCATGCTAATTGAGAAAAAAATAGCAGAAATAGTCTTATTACTTGCCTCCTTGTAAGTAGAAGCAAAATAAGGGAGTACCATAGGTTTAAGTGAGAGTCAAAAGCTGGTGATTGAAGTTTCTTTGTTTGTATGGATAGGAGTCCTGTGTGAGAAAAGTACAAGTTTTTTAAAGTCGAAATCAAAAACAATCAACTCCATGAAAAAATTGCATATAACATAAAATGTAAGTTTTAAAGTGCTCTACATATTTGTGTGGTAAGCTTTTATTCATTTCTTACAGTTTAGCAGTTATGCAAAATTCTGTAAATTTCATCTAGAATAAAGTAGTCTTCAGAGGCTATTCCCAGAAAATTTAAGATATACATTTTATTTTTCAGGTAAATATATATTTTAATCAAATTTGTTAGGAGCCATTTTTGTGAAAGTCAATATTTTTGAAAAAAGTTCCATATAAAGGGATTTTTCTCAAAATCATGTCGCATTCCTGGAAAATACTAAACTTAAATACCAAGTTTGGTATTTTACAAACTTTTCGTTTTTTGAGCTTTATCGTGTTCACAGACACACACACACACACACATGGACCTTTTTGTGAAAATACTTTTTTTGGATATAGGGGACCCTAAATCATTTGTTTCCGGTGAAATCTCGGTAACAATTTTTTGGGTGGAGTGCAATACCTTCTCTATACACTATGTACATAGTATGTGCAGAGAAAGTAAAAAATATAGATCTCCTTAAAACATTATTTATCCCATATACATTTTTCTTTTACTTTCTCTACACATACTATGTATATAGTGTATAGAGAAGGTATTGTATTGCACCAGAAAATTTGATTACCGAGATTTCACCAGAAATACATGTTTTGAGACTCTCTGAATCAAAAAAAAGGATTTTTAGAAAAATGTCTGTATGTGTGTGTGTGTGTCTGTGGGCAGCATAGTTCAAAAATGAAAAGACCATTCAATACCAAACTTGGTATTTAAGTTCGATATCTTCCAAGGATGCGACACCACCAACTACCCTTTGCATGCAATACTTTTAAAAAATTTTGATTTTCTCAAAAATGGTTCTAACAATTTTTATTAAAATATCATTATGATTAGATATTTTTATGGAAAATGAAATATATATCTTGGATTTTCTGGGTATAGTCTCTGAATACCTCTTCATTCTGAATGACTTTTGCATAAGTGGCAAACCATAAGAAATATACAAAAACTTACTTCACAAATAATGTAGATCTCATTAAAACACACAATTTATGTTATACCCATTTTTTTTATAGAGTTAACTGTTTTCAAAATATTCTGGATTATTAGCTTCATTTTAGCCACTTAAACTTTTATCAAATGGGAAGACATCTTTCTTCTCATTTATTTACACGTGGAAAGCAAAGAGATTGTTTCACATAGCGACTGGCTTTTAAAGGACAAGACTATCGCTTTAGCTTGTGCATTTTCTTATTTCTCTTCTACTTACATGGAGCTAGTATTAAGACTAATTCAGCTTATGTTTATCTTGATTAGTATGATGTACATAATAGATTAATCTTTTAAATAAAAGGTTTGTTTGCTGAAGTGCTAGAGGACTTCATGTGAATGGAACACGTTAGGCTTTTTCCTTTTACTTACAAGGGACTAAATAATGACAATTTTGGCTAATGTTTATCTTGATTAGCATGATGTAGATAGAAGAATAAGCTTTATAACAATAATTGGTTACAGAGATGTAAAGAAAGTCCTGTGATTGTAACACATCAGATTTTGTTTTTTAGTGGAACTGACCACATGGTAACCAGCTTTTAAAATGTTTGGCTATTTTTTTAGGTGCATATTCCCGTATTTCCCCTCTACTTACAAGAAGGCAAGTAATAAAACTATTTCTGCTAATATTAAGCTCAATTAGTATAAAGCAGATAGAAAAGTAAGCGTTTTAACAATAATTTGTTACAGAGATGTAGAGAAAGTTATGTGAATGGAACACATCAGATTTTTTATAGAATTTAACATTTTCTGGTTAACTCTTCGTAATACAATGTTTAACTTCATATTTTATATATGAAATAGTCCAGATAAATAGTATTTGCCTTTGCCTGACTTTCCCAGATAAAGTTTTTCGCTCTGCTTTATATCATTTGTGATAATTATGGCTACCGATGGGTGACGTAACTAGGCAGCGAGAAGTCAGTAACGGCATCCAGATGGGTTTCGCAAACCATCAGGATGTCAATTCCGTACGATTGTACAAACTCAATGACGCCTGGGCGTTGCCCCCGGATGCCGTTCGCGTTCCAGTACGCGAGTCGCAATGGTCTCCGAACGAATCTAGAGGCCATTACTTAGCGGAACCCGGGTACAACTGCTCCAAGGTTTGGAGGAGCAGGGTGTGTTTCTGGAGGGGGGAGAGTCTGGGGTCACTGTACTGCAACTTGAAGTTTCGCAGTATAGGTAGGACCTTACTTAGGAGATCACCGAACCACAGAGCTAGGTCCTGAAGTTCATCCAGGTCCGCCTGTGGGATGGCCGCTGTAAAGGCCGAGGAAGCCGCTGTGGTGGTAGGTGCAGCGGGAGCCTCCGCTGCTGTAGTCGGCACTGTGGCGGCCGCTACTGGAGCTTCCGCCACTGGTGGCTGCTGGAGTGCTGGGGGCGTGGCCTCGGGTCTCACAGAGGTGGGAGCCTCTGATTGGCCCGACTGGCCGGGCGCCCGACGGTTCTTCTTTCCTCTCCTCCTGGACTTCTTTTTTGGAGAAGTCCGGCGTGGGCCCTCTGCCGAGGGCGTCGGGGCGGCTTCCTCCGTTGACGTAGACGGACCAGGTTGGGGGGTTGGGGTCTCCGTCAAGGACGGAGCTGGCACAATCTCTGCAATGACTGCGGGGGTGGGAGTTGCTGCTGCCTCAGCGGCGCGCAGCGTTCCCTCAGCGCGGTTTAGTGCCGATGACACCCCAGGGCGCACATTAGCTGGCTCCTGGGGGCCTCCACGGCGGCTCTCAACAAGGCGCTTCCGCACATTACAGCCTTTGTATGAGCCCACGTGCGCCTCACCACAGTTCACACAGTGGCGAGCTTCATGGGGCTTTGTGCAGTCCCTCAGTAGATGGGCTTCACCACACCGCAGGCATGCGAGCTTGCGCTCGCACACACTGCTAGAGTGATTGAAGCCCATGCACCTATGGCACTGCACAGGTCCCTCTTTGCCGTGGTATCTTTCGATACGCACGACGGTGAAGATAAGCCGACGGACGGCGTCTATCGGCTGAACTGTCTGGGCGCGTTCCCTTGGTACCACGACCAGGAATAAGGGCATAGGCACTCGCTGAGTGCCGTCGTCTGTTGCCACCGTCTTACTGAGACGTGCCACTGAGGTAGGGGTGATGTTGTACTCGTCCTGAAGAGCCGCCTTGACATCCTCTGGCAGTAGTAGCACGGTTATATGTTGCTAAATGGCGCGTATATGACGTATCCGAAGGGTGGCATAGCATAGCAGACGTTGGCGTCTATCATACACCATTAACCTTACTTATTACAGATGTTGGTTGTTTGAGGTTATGTGGTACATGAGCTAGCTAAGGGCGATTTCATCAAAACATAAAGATAACCCCATCTATGTCACACTGCAAATGCGGTACTCTTAATACGTTTGATCAGTAATATTGTGGGTTATATGGTGAAATTTAATACACAAAGCTACTGTTAAATAAGTTATCGGTTGCTTTGTATCTTTTTTTTTTTAACGAAAACAGGAGAATTAGTAGTAAATAAAATTATTATTAATAATATTATTATTAATATTACTATTATTGGTGGTGGTGTTGGTAGTATGATGATCATGATGATGAGTATTATTATAATTCTTATTAGTTGTAAGAATAAGTATCAGCCCAACCAGATCTACTTGCTCTTTACTTATGTCATTGGTAGCATTAAAAAGGCTGTTTTGTCATAGAAGAAAACATGAAAGATTTGAAACTGATTTTAAATATCAATAACATTGGACACAAATATAAGGATAAAATAAACATGATAAACATAAAAAACAGCAAGAACAGAAAGTGATCAGGGATTCATTACAAGGCATTAAATGTGAGAATTAAGGATGTATACATACAAGCAAGTCATTGAACATTGTAGCACAAGTTACAGCTTAAACTTGGCTTTCTATAGCTAACAATCATTACAGATAAATAACAACAACAATAATAACAAGAAATATAGGAATAAATCAGTAAGAACAGGCACATTACATACTTTATAGATGCTTTTCAAATGTTGTCCAAAGAAATTCTTTCGTCCGCTTTTTAAAACCTTCATGCATTTTTTAATTCCCGTAAGTAGTCTGGTAGCAAATTAAATGCCTGTATATCTCTGTATAAAATATAAGAGGTACCATATTTTGTAGAATTTACTCTTGGAACGTGAAACCGGAGACTTTTTCTTGTGCATGATGATATATTTGAGCATTGGATTGAAAGTTATTATATATATATGTATATATATTAGATTTAATAAGCCCATTTTTATTTTGAATGCAAAATATAATAATGAATGTGAAATACTATGATGTGGATTAATTCTGGTAATACTATACAAATAAATTCTAGGTGTTTCCGGGTGAAAGCCATTGTAATTCCGGATAACTCTATTCTGCAATTTTTTAAAGTAGATTTAGTTGTTCTTTGGAAGTTGAGTTCCATGATTGATTTACATACTGGAAATGGTGTGTACTAGAGTATAATAAATACTTCTTAAGCTCCATTATATCTTTACATCTATTTAAGACACCAATGGCGGGTACTACTTTGTTTATAAGATGATTTATACGAGGCTTCCATTATTGGTTGGAATCTAAGTATAGTAGCAAGTATTTTATTTGCTCCACCTTCTATACTGCTTTATCTTGTAAATTAATAGTATTTATCTGGTTGTTATTAATGCAATGATTTTTATGGAATAAGATATACTTTGTTTTTTCTATATTAATAGTAAGATAATTTTGATTGCATCACTTAGGAATGGTTTCAATATCGCTTTGAATTATGGAAGTAATAATTTCTGTGTTTTCTCTTTTGTAAAAAAAACCTGTATTATCTGCAAATAAGTATACTTGTTCTTTAAAATCCAATTCAAAAATATCATTTACAAAAATTATAAATAAAATAGGTCCGATTACTGACTGATCCCTGAGGAGCTCCGTAAATAATTTCTAGAAGGGAACTATAGGTACCATTCAAGTCTACGTACTGTTGTCTGTCTGACAGATAACTTCTAAACCAGTTAGGTGCTTGTCCTCTTACGCCAGCTTTCTCTAGTTTATGGGTTAGTAATTTGTGATCAACAGTGTCAAATGATTTACATAAATCTATGAACAGTCCACCAGCTATCAATCCCTCCTATAGTCCTTCTTATAAGTACTGCACGATATCTACGGCTGCAGATAAGTTTTGAATAATACTATATTGTTTTGTTTTTTTTTCAAAATAATTTGAGTTTTACAAGTATTTTTCTAGTCTTTTTTTTTCTTTTTTTTTAGTTTTTTCATTATTTTATCTAAACCTGACAATACAGAAATGGGTTGATGATTATAAAGATCGTCTTTTACTTTTACATTTATAAAGAGGAGTAACTCTTGCTACCTTAAACTTTCTTAGTACAGAACCAAAGGAAAATGAAGCATTTACTAGATTTTCTATGAGGGGTATTATTGCAATAGTATGCTCCTTTAAAAATTAATTGTAAGCATATCTCCAATACTTGAACAAGCATTTTTAAATTTGCTATATACATGTTAATTTCTTGTTTTGAAACTGGATAAAGGAAATGCGAACCAGGATTGTTATTTATTGATAAAGATTTTAATTTAGAGTTTAGATTTTGGGCAACGGGTGTGAAGAAGTGGTTTAAACACATTGCTTGTTCCAAGTCAATGTGACATTCTTCCTTTCATAGTTTAGAAAATATATATTAGATTCCCTATTTATTGATTTAGCGAGGACAGAGTTAATTATTTGCCAAACCTGTTTCGGCTGATGGTCACTACTCTGAATTACATTTTTATAGTATTCTTTCTTTAGGTTTAATTGTTTTTTTTCCACACAAGCCGTTAGCAGGACCGGAGCTGAATTTGAGTCAGATTGAAAAATTCAATGCCATAGTCGGTATTTGAACCATGGATCTCCCGGTCTATACCCGATTGCTGATGGATGGTGGGGAATCGATTCTTCAAATAATGGCATCCAAATTATGGAAGAGAATCAAGCTGCTACAGAATGGAAAACCGAGAGGACCGGATAATATACATACAGAAGTTTTTAAAACAGGTGGAGACGCCATAATTCCATATCTAATGCTCTTGTTTAATATGTCAATTAACAACTGTGCTATACCAGAAGACTGGAAAACTGCTATTATAGTTCCAATATATAAAGAGGGTAATAGAACAGAAATAAACAATTACAGACCTGTTAGCCTAACTTCAGTAGTGTGTAAAGTAATAGAACACATAATTACAGAATACATATGGGAGGAGTTAGAAAAAAGAAATGGTTCAAAAAACCACAACATGGGTTTAGATCTGGGCATTCGTGTGCAATTCAATAACCTCATTATTTCAGGATTTAGCAGATGCGGTGGTTGCAGGGGGTTGGTTTGATGCAATGATCATAGACTTTTCTAAAGCTTTTGACGTAGTACCGCAAAATTTACTCATCCGAAAGTTAGCAAAAACAGGAATCGATAATCGCGTAGTGTCGTGGATAGAACATTTTTTGAAAGGAAGGACACAGAGAGTAATAGGTATAGAACTATCCGAAAAGGGTTTTGTAAGTTCGGGCGTGCCTCAAGGCTCGGTACTGGGTCCATTACTTTTTCTTATCTTTATTAATGATATAACTATAAATATTAAATGTCAGATTAGATTGTTCGCAGACGATTGTACTATTTACAGTAAGATTCGAAATACCATGCATAAGATCACTCTTCAGGATGACCTAAATGAAATAAGTAGGTGGGCCGCCGAAAACAAAATGACAATTAATGTCTTTGACAATTAAGTCAATTGTTTTTAGTCGTACTAAGGGGAAAGTTCTATATAGCTATCATATGGGCGGGGAACAAATTCCACAGGTGGACAGTTGCAAATATTTGGGAATGTGCTTGTCTAGGAATCCCGGATGGGAAGATCAGATAAATACTACATCTAGGAAAGCGTGGAAGACATTGCACTTCGTAATGAGAACACTGATGAAGGGGAGCGCAAAGTCCAGGGAAATTGCCTACAAGTCCTTATTGCGGCCAGTTATGGCATATGGAGTAGCATGCTGGGACCCTTATAGAGTTAATCAAACTGATTCGCTGAAAAAGATACAGAGACGGGCGGTTAAATTCATAAGGAGAGGTAAAGATTTTGGACTTGCGAAAGGTGAAGAGAATAAACGTGAATCGCTAAAAGTTAGGCTAAAACACATAGGCTAGTCGCACTATTTAAAGCGTATACTAGTTTAAATGCATGGGTGGACGTTAGAAAGTGGTTAGGAAACACAGCATACTACGGACGAAACGATCATTTGTATAAAATTAAGGATAGAAGGTACAGAACCGACGTAGGAAAATGTTATTTTGTTAAAAGGACCATTGAAGAAAGGAATGAATTGCCCGTGGCAGCCTTTCAAAGTTGCCCTCTGACCTTAAACCAGTTTAGGAATAATTTAAAGACCATAAATGTTAGTTAATTTGAATAAATATTGCGAATAATTAAGGATCTCAAAAACTGTATTAGTGAATATTATTATTAATGTATATATTAGCCATATATAGTATTAATGTTGAGATTTCATAATAACTGTTTATAAATTAGCTGGTAGTTGACATAAGTATTGCAATACTGAATAATAGGTAGTTAGGCATTAAAAGACATGTATATATAATATGTTGTATTACTATTCTTAATTTAACTTAAGATTATTATTGTAAGTGAATTTTGTACATTTAACTCTGCCACCGGGCAGCACCCAATTGCAGAGAATAAATATACACATACATATATACACTCATACATCCACACACATACATCCACACACACATACATACGCACGCACGCACGATCGCACGCACATACATACATACATACATACATACATACATACATACATACATACATACATACATACATACATACATACATACATACATACATACATACATACATACATACATACATACATACATACATACATACATACATACATACATACATACATACATACATACATACATACATACATACATACATACATACATACATACATACATACATACATACATACATACATACATACATACATACATACATACATACATACATACATACATACATACATACATACATACATACATACATACATACATACATACATACATACATACATACATACATACATACATACATACGTACATACATACATACATGTGACTGAAGTTCCTTTATTTGTATGGACAGGGATTGACAAATTCCTGTATGAGAAAAGTATGTTTTTCAAAGCTAAAAAAAACAGTAATATCTCAAAAACGATCAACTACAAGAAAAAAATGTATATAACATAAATTGTGTGTTTTAACGTGCTCTACATTTTTTGTGTGGTAAGTTTTTGTCCATCCCTTACGCTTTAGCAGTTATGCAAAAATCCGTTAAATTCATCTAGATTAAAGTAGTCTTCAGAGGCTATTCCCAGAAAATTTAAGATATACGTTTTATTTGTGAGGTAAATATCTTTAATATACAATATTTTAATCAAAATCGTTAGAGCCATTTTTAAAAAAAATCAAAATTTTCGAAAAATCTTCAATGTAAAGGGTAGTTTGTGGTGGGGGGATTTTCTTGAAAATGCTGTCCACAGACACACACACATACACACAGACACACACACGCACAAACAGACATACACACTCATGGAGGTTTTCAACTTATTAATACAAATTTACAAATGTTTCCAAAAACCCAATGTATGTGCGGAAAAATCTCGGTTTCGAAATTTTTGGTGAAATACAGACCTCATCTATACACTATGTACATAATAAATGTAGAGAAAGTAAAAATTAAAGGCCCTTTTCTTGAATTCCTCGGAAAAAATGAGGGACCATTTTCCTAAATCTCATCTTTAATATGGCATCTGCGCAGTAGAAGGTGTTTTAAAAGTTTTCATCAGCCCTCGTGCAAGACAATGACTAAAATCGTGCAAAGTAAAGCACATATTTTGCTATTTTCTCACTCTTTGTGTATGATATTTTTATATGTATTAGTATGTTTTTATATTAATCTAATAGTAATATTGCAGTTCCTGGCATACTTTTTTTTTTTAAAATGAATGTAAGTAGTATGAATAAAAGTGATAAAAATGATCCTATGAATCACAATTCTATACATGAATCTAAAGCACCAGATTCTCTGGATAAATTCAAAACAGAACTTTCTAAATGGCAAATTACGTATTCAGATAACATGAAGTTATATGCCGAAAATGAAGTATTGGCTATCATTAGTGAATTAAAAAATAAAAAACAGAGACATGGGACGGGAGCTCAAACGAAATCATTAAAAAATGTAGTATTTATGTAATAAAACCCCTTTGCTTTTTAATTAATAAATCGCTGGATAATGGTCAATTCCCAAAAGTTTTGAAGAAAGCTATAGTAAGACCTCTTTTTAAAAAAGGAGATGAATCTGAAACCAATAATTACAGACCAATAACGTTACTATCAGTTTTTTAAAAAATCATTGAAAAAGTCATGTATAGAAGGATGATTCAATTTTTTTACTAAATTCAATATAATAAATTCTTGTCAGTTTGGTTTTTAGAAATTGAAAACAGATAGTTCTGCAATTATGAATTTTGTTGATAGTATTTGTGATACATTGTGAGCCAGGAGTGGGTTTCTTTTCCGACTTGACTAAGGCATTTGGTATGGTTGATCACAACATTTTGCTAAATAAAATCCATAACTATGGAATAAGAGGTATTGCTTATAATTGGTTTAATACTTACCTAGAAAAGAGAGAACAAATAGTGCAAATCGATTATCTTGACACAAATTCAACACTCAAAAAGGAATTTTCAAGTAAAAGAAAGGTTTCAAATGGAGTACCTCAAGGATCAGTTCTGGGGCCCCTTTTATTCTTGATCTACATAAACGATCTGCCTCATTATATAAAAAGTGAATCTGATGTAAAAATTACTTTATTTGCCAATGATACAAGTATATTCATAAGTGGGAAGGACAGTATGAAGATTGATTCAAACATATCGAGCACCACAAGCAAAGTTTCAAACTGGTTCAAAGTAAATAAATTAATAATCAATGAGGATAAAACTATAGCTGTCCAATTTCATAATAGAACCTTAAAGAATCAAGGTCTGCCGAGCATTTGATTAGGATAAAAAATAATTCAACTAAACACGAAAGCTAAATTTTTGGGTCTGTGGGTTGACCAATATCTCAGGTGGGACAAACATGTGGAGACATTGACAAATAAGTTAAGTAGAGTGTGTTTTATCCTCCACGAATTAAAGTCTCATGTTTCTAGCAAGGTATTAAAAACTTGCTATTATGCTTACTTTCACTCACTGTTGTTATATGGAATAAAGATATGGGGAAATTCTAGTTACAGTAATGCAATATATAAATTGCAAAAGAGAGTGTTGAGAATCATGTTGGGCATTCCCCCTAGAGAAAGCTGGAGAGAGAATTTTAAGAAAATGAATATACTCATCTTTCCAAGTCTGTACATAAAAAAAAAATGTTAATTCATGTTAAAAGTGGTTTGAGTAAATTAACAGCAAACTCGGATATATATATGCGCACAATACTAGGAATATAAAGAAGCTGCACTTAAAGACCCATAGAACTAAACGTTTTCAGAAATTGATCAAATATAGTGGCATAAAACTATTCAATTAACCTCCTGGTCTGTTAAAAGATATTAAGTCTGTTACCAAGTTTAGAAAGGAAATTCACAAATTCCTAAATCTCAATCAATTCTATTCAGTGGAAGTATATATGAGATACAGTAATAAGACCCGAGAGTCTGTATTTTTGAGTATTCTGTTAGTAAAAATGTAATAGTGGAACATTGTGATTAATTGTATTTATTACTGTAATACTATTGTGTAAACATTTATAGTTGTAAATATTTGTATTCTTAATTGTGATGTTTACTTCAGCTGTTGTACATAAAAGATTCTTGTAATATTGTCTCAAAATGATGTTTAATAATTGTGAATTATTGTGTGGTCTAATTTTTATATAATGTGTATTTTTCAAAACAAAAAAGTTAATCACTGTATGAAATATTCATAGGTAACTATCTATTTATGTAAATTGTAAATATGGTTCTACTTAACTGTAAACACTGACTTATCTTATATCATGTATGTGATTCACAGGACTAATAAATTGAATTGAATATAATTGAAATTGAAGACGGTGTATTTGATTTTAATGTACAAACTTTTATATCGTTTTCAGCATCAGCTATAAACTATCTACCTGGTCCTAAACAACCGGCCACAAAATATTACGAAGCTAGAAAGAAAATCGTTTAATATATAAGCAGAAACGTCATAAAAGCAAGTAATCCAGAAAGAGTCAACAAAAGGGATAGTGAAAGAAGTAACAAAAATCTGATTGTTGCATTCACATGACTTCCTCTGCATTTCTGCAACAAATTACAGTTACCTATGGATGTACCAGATCACATGCTATATTCTGACATGAAATGTAAAGGGCTTGGGCTCTTCAAAGCAGCGTGGGAGGCATATCTGCAACACATAAACTCGTGCAGAACTTTAATTCACTCCTGCAATCCATTCGTACAGACTAATCGAGACCTTACTGCTGAAATGAATAAATCCTTAAAGATTTTAAATTTAACAGAAGACGATTCAATGAAGAATCCCTGTACTGGAATATTTGACATTCTACGTATCAGGAAGATACTTCGAGAAAGAAAAATAGACGCCTGGGCCAAACTTCCTCAGAAAGGACTCGGCGTGGAATTATTCAAAGAATACAAGCCAGCGAATTCATAGATTCGAAACCGTGATGGCCTAGCATCAAGTGAATGGCGTGAAATTATAAAATTGAAAATGTACCGCCGTGCTTTCCATACCGGGCAGATCACAAGACAACACCCTCTGTCGGCGATGCCACAGAGATATAGGAACACTTGCACACGTCTTGGGATCTTGCCCTCATGGAGAACTATTACGCAACTCTCGCCATCACAAAATTCACACAATGATCGCATACGAACTGCGAACGAACAACTACAAAGTCTTCGAAGAAGTCCATGGGCTGGAAACTAACGGTAGCACTAGACGAATTGACATGATTGCAATTCGAGAAGACACAAAAATAGGATTTATCATCGATTTATCATAACGGTAGTTATGGTTTGAAAAACTCAAAGGACAATCATAGGACGTCGACAAAGAGAAAAGGGATATTTACACACCCACAATCCCATACTTCAAGGCAAATAACGATCTAAACATCATAGTGGTAATTTGTTTGATGTTCGGAATTCGGGACACCATTCCTTTACATTTTTTCAAATCCTGGAAGAAGTTTAGACTGATGAAGGGAAAAGTAAAAGAAATTGCCATATCTGCAATAAGAGCTTCACTTTCTCTTCTTCGATATCATTTGTATAATAACCATTTTTAGTATTTCCACGGTCTATATTTCTTTTATATATTGTATGTTGATTTTATATTATTTATGTTTAATGATCCTTATGCTGCATTTAGTTTCCTTTTCGATTGCTATAAATGAGAACTGTCGATATTTCATTATCTTTATAGAAGAGTTTCAAGTTTTTTTTTCGTTTTTTTTTTTTTTTAGATAGTTAATTTATAAGTTGTCTGCTTTACTCTGTCCTTGTTGGCAGCCCATAAATATGGGGAGTTGTTATTGTTATTGTTTCAATAAATAAAAAGGACCGCATACATTTGTTCGATGGAGTTGTGTTTAGTCAGGGAAAAAAGATACAACCATCGCGAGATAAAAAAAAAAAAAAAAAAAAAAAAAAAAAACCGGTCTATTCAGCTATTCTAAATATGGTGACTCAACCCAAAGTAAATGAATCTGATGTATTAACCATAATTACACTAAATCTTGCATTAAAATCAAAGTTATATAGACCGTAGGTCACGGGTTGAAACTCGGTGGAGGACGTTGGATTTTTTCGGTCGTAAAAATCCTTAGCATGTCTTCTTTCGGAAGGGAAGTGAAACCATGGGTCCCGTGTTGTATATTTGCGGTACGTAAAAGAACATCAAGCGTGATAGAAAGATCTTTGAGGAAAATTAAGCGGTCTTTCACGCCCAGGATAGAATGGAACGCTGAGAATCTTAGCGGTTAAAGTGCGTCTATAAAAAAACGTAATTTCCATTTTAAAGTCATATAGAAAGAGAGGGCACCTACATGACAACTGCTAGTCGTGACGTCAGACCTAAGGAGGCCATACACAAAGAATTTATCTTGTTTGGACACACAATTTATGTAATATAATTTTTTCGTAGTGTTGACATTTTCGAGATATTCCTTTGTATTGGTTTCAGTTTTAAAATATTTAAACTTTTCTCATAAGGTATGTTTCAATTCCGGGCCACGTAAAGAAACGACTTTCAATCACATAGCAACAGGTTTTAAAACAGTTGGCTATCACTTTAATTTAGTGTTTCAAAAGGACTAGAATAATCCTTTTGTTGTTTGTCTTATTTCCTTTTTATTTATAAGGCAGTATTTGATACGAACATTTAGAACGATTGATGTAATAATGGTATCTTCTGTTTATCTTGATTAGCAAGAAGTAGAAAGAGCAATATTTTGCAGAGTAGTTGGAGAAAGTCATGGGAATGGAACACATCAGAATGCTACCATGTGGGATGAAACTGGGCTGATTATTATTTTTCTTAAATTTGGGGCTCTGTGCAAGAATTTTACATATGTTTTTTAAGCCAACTTTACTCTCTGTCTTCGCCAACGTAGCAGAGAGTACAGATCTGTGTTCTTTTCTAAGGTACCTCATCAAAGGAAGCCTGTCCTTTATATCTCCATTTTTAATATGCGGCTAAGTGAAAAATAGGTGAAGATTTGTTATGTGATGGTTTACTCCCAAAATTTATATAAAAAGTATTAATTGTAAGACCTTATAGATCCAAAACAGAAAGATTTGCTGCTGAAATAATGATTTTGGGCGGGTAAACGATAACAGTGCAATCTACATTTCAATGTAATTCCATGTCACTACACTTGTGTGCCAACAGAAAATGGTGGATGGTTCAATAGAATAAATTTAGAATGTTCATGTGAGTATTACGCCAAATATTAAAGTGTGGTCAGTAAATCAACTGGCGTTTTATATAATTCTGAATGAAGTATTTGTAATTACGTTTTATATGAGATTCGAGGTTTAATTACTCACAGTTGTGTTTCGTGCCGGCGTGCACATTTTTTCGCAAAAGAATATATCCATTTGTATTGATTATTACTTGTAAATGGGTATAATTAACTAGCAAACGATGTTGAATGTGAGACTAGCAAATAGTTAGTACAGTATAATGGAAGAATGCCCCGACTTTTCATTATTAGTATTTCGTAATTGCACGAGGACGACACCCGAAAGCAAGTTCAGTCAAATAAGTAAATGAAAAAAAAAAAAATACCAGATTTCGAATTCAATGATTATAAGGCACCAAAATTTATGCATATATACGTCGCACTCTCGTTATTTATTAAAAAGAGAAATAGAATGCGAGGTGCAGAAAGACCAGGCAACTAGGTTCCGGATAGTGTTAGTAGAATAACTTTTAACAAGATGAGGTCAAAATGAATGTAATGTGACAAATTTTGAGACATCTTTGGAGCAGGTAAATGGACTTCTGTCCATTTTAGATATTTATTGGCGTTTTGTGTGTAGTTCTAAGTTAGTTGGTGTGATTAGGGCCTTTTGCTTGGCAACTGTTCGCGCAGTTTAGGTTTGAGCAAACAGGAGGCAGTTATAGGAATCCGGCACTAGTGATCTATAGAGAATACAGGTTCTGTTGATATTTAAGGTGAATATAGGTTAGGGATAACCCTGTTTCGCTATTTGGAGTGTGTTAAGATATTTCATTTTTAAGCTTGTCATCAAATGCTATTGCCTTTATTTTTTCTTAAAACAGATATAGCTACAGAGGATCATAGATGATTAACAGACCGTCTGTGTTCGGTTATTGACCACAAGATTTTTCAAAAGTGTGTACCTAGATTGATACACCATGTTACTCTGCTATTAGTGTTAACTCCTCTTCGAAGTTAGTTTCTCGGAGAGGAGCTGCATACGTCGTGAGACCTTCAGAATTGTGTGTGTGTGTGTGTGTGTCTGTCTCTTGCTATTTTGTTGATGCTGTAGGAAAATTGTTTTGGTTGACTCATCGCTGTTGGTAATGTAATGTATTAGATTTAGGTGTTATAAAGCAGCATCTACTACTCTTTGTCTAGATATTATTGAATTAGTGATAGTTACATATTAATAAATTTAGATATTGCCCATCTTTGTAATGCTATGCTAAGTTAGTGTTCTAGTCTTCAGATAATCTGCTTTGTTTATGACTGCTGTACAAGTCATAATTTTTTACAATTGCTTTTATTTTTTCTAAGAAGAGCTATAGCTACAGAGGATCATACATGATTTACAGACAGTCTCTGTATAGCTATTGACCACAGGATTTCTCAAAAGTGTATACCTAGATTGATACATCATGTTACTTTGCTGTCACTGTCATGCCCTCTTTGAAGTTAGTTTCTTGGAGAGTAGCTGCATCATCCTGAGACCTTCAGAAATGTGTGCGAGCAAGTGTGTGCAAGTCTCTCTCGCTACTTTGTTGGTGGGGTGGGAAGATTGCTTTGGCTGACTCATAATCACCTTTGGTAATTCAATGCATTAGATTTGGGTGTTTAGAAGCTCTTTGTTTAGATTTTATTGAATTAGTGATAGTGGCATATTATTAATACATCTAAATATTGCCAGTCTTTGTAACACTAAGCTAAGTTGGTGTTCTAGTCTTCATATAAGCTGCTTTGTTTATGACTGCTGTACAAATCATACTTTTTTAATTAAACTACTTGAGTAAACTTTAAACCAAAATAATATTTCCCCTGAATGCATGCCTCGGCCTGTGGTAGATCCAGATTTTCCAAAGATAGCTTCTATCGTGGCAATAATAAATACCTTAAAACAGCATAAATATTAAAGAGTACACAATACAACTAATAACCCATGTTACTTGTATTGCAGATGTAACTATACATGTGGAGAGAATTTTAATTTTGAAATTAAGTGTTAAAAGCTTCAGTTAAAATGAGTGCTGCATAATTACAGTTTTTGGAAGTGTTGAATGCAGAAATTGAGCAAATTGTTTTCTATTTTAGCCTTTTTTTTTCATACTAAATGATGTGGCACTGTAGCTCAGTTGGTAGAGTATCTGCCTGCTATGTAAAAGGTTCCAGGATTGATTCTAGGCTGGGGATGGGAATTTTTCTGTATCCAAAATTATTGCAATTGCAACTAAACACAAGTTAAAGCATTATGTTGCAGCAGTAAAATGGCTGTTGTTCTGGCATCGCAGTTAAAGGCAGGATAAAAATGAAACAATAATAATAAAACAAAATTCTGTACTTCAGTCCAGAATGTTATCTTCTCATATTCAAAACCAAGTTTTCTTAATATCTAACGCATTTTATTACTTTCTCTGTATGTACTATGTATATAGTATATAGAGAAGGTATTATATTGCACTCAAAAATTCAATATCTAGATTTCATTGGAAATACATTCCTGAATCAAAAACATTTTTAGAAAAATGTCTGTGTGTGTGTGTCTAAGCAGCATGGCTCAAAAATGCAAACATCGTTGAACACCAAACTTAGTATTTAAGTTTGGTATATTCCAATAATACGACATGAAGATTTTCAAGAAAATCCCCCCCCCCCTCTAACTACCTTTACATGGAAACAATTTTGAAAATTTTGATTTTCTTAAAATGGCTTTTAACAATTTTGATTAAAATCTCTTATATTTAAGATATTTATGTGACAAATAAAATGTATATCTTCAATTTTCTGGGAGTAGCCTCTGAAGACTTGGATGAATTTTGCGGAATTTTGCATTACTGAAAAACCATAAGGGATAGACTAAAACTTTTCAGACGAAAAATGGTAGAACTCGTTAAAACACACAATATAAACATTTATTTTTTTCATGCAGTTGAGACCGTTTTTGAGATATTCCTTGTTATTAGTTTGTTTTAAAATACTTATAGTTTTCTCATATAGGAATTTGTCAACTCCTGTCCACACAAACAAAGGTACTTAAATCACATTCCAACCACCTTTTAAAAGATTTGACTATTAATTTAGCCTATGGTACTCCGTCATTTCCCTTCTACTTTCAAGGAAGCAGTTAATAAGACCATTACTACCTTTTTACTTTCTCTACACATACTAACTACATAGTGTATAGAGAAATATTGTAATGCACCCAAAAACTTGCTACTGAGATTTCACTGGAAATACACATTTTGGGTTCCCCTGAATAAAAAAAAAAAGCATTTTTGGAAAAAAAAGTCCATGTGTGTGCGTGTGTATATATATTTATATTTTGTGTGTGTCTTGTGTCTGTGGACAGCATAGCTCAAAAACGAAGAAAATGTTAAATACCAAACTTGGTATTTCAGTTTGGTATCTTCCAAGGATGCAACACGAAGATTTTCAAGAAAATCCACCAACTACCCTTTACATGGAGCTTTTTTCAAAAACTTGATTTTCTCAAAAATGGCTCTAATGATTTTGATTAAAATATGTATATTAAAGATATTTACCTGACAAATAAAATGTATATCTTGAATTTTCTGGGAATAGCCTCTGAAGACTAGAATATTTTTGAGTTGGGTTTATAACACTTAAGTATCACTTACATATAATTTTTCTGGACTGGTTTTGATATCATGTGGGCATTATTGTCAATAGTTTCCAACGGAATTTCCACAGGGTATTCTATGTTGAGGTGTGACGGTCCCTGGTGGCTGGGTGATGAACTTCCACAATATATTTTGTGGGAATGCTGAGCTTATGTGTGTTTCAAGGTAGCTAAGTGATGGTCTGCCAGATGTGGTGAAATTGGGTTACCCATTGTAAGGCCTGTAGTTTGTTGGTATGTTCTGTTGTTGAAGGTGAAGTAATTCTGATCAAGGCATAGTTTAGTTAAGTTTAGATAGTCATCTAATTCTTCTTTTTCTATTTTACTGTGGGTTAGCCAGCTTTCTAGGTGTTCTAACATCTGAGAAATGGGTGGGTATGTTTGGGGTACGTTGCTGTGGTGTCGAATGATACCAAGGTGTCTTCAGGTTTTATTTCCAGGGTGGAGATTTTGTTAATTGGATCCTGCGAGCTTTTATGCTTAAGCTAGGATATTTTGGTAATGATTTGAACCTCTGCACTAACCATTTTAAGAGACTGTATGTAGGAGAACCTATATTGTTGACAATTGGTCGCAAGACATTGCAGTTTTATGGATTTTTGGAATGGCATAAAGTCTGGATAAAATTGGATGGTTTGGTTTCAGTCTGTTTTTTTGTGCTGTTTTGGATTGTTTTGGTTGCTCTTATGGTAAAGTTGTCTTTCAGGCATTGCTTCAAAAGATCTGTTTTGATTTCTGTGAAAATATTATCTTGCAACATTTTCAACACTGGTGATATAGTCAGATTTATTTAATATTATTATTGTGTTGCTTTTATCTGCTTTGGTATTTATTACTGGTTTGGATTTTAGATTTTGGAGAATTTTTTTATTTGGAAAGTTATTTCTGTGATCTTTTAGTACTACTTTGCATTCATTTTTAAAGGCTGTTTTATCATCTTCTTTTAAACCACAAAATTAATCCCAGCAATAGATAAATCTTGCTTCAAAAAGTTTACTTATCACACAAAACTACACAAGTTTAAAAAAATATTCAAAAAACATAAAATCACACTTGCCCCCCAAAATAAGTTCAGCCTACAAAAAATGCTCTGCAAAAACCAAAAAGACTAAATCCCAGAACATAAAAAATCAGGAATTTTCAAAATAAATTGTGCAGATTGCAACAAATTTTACATTGGTAAAACAAAAAGACACCTCGAAACAAGACTTACAGAACACATGAGAGCAGTAAAATACAAACTGACAAATCAGCCATTACACATCATTTTTGGTCTACTAACATGAAATAGTACCTAACATATACCTTGTAAAACCTGCTAGATATGCGGCAGAGCTCGATGTCTGGGAAAAAATCCATATTGTTAAAACCAACATCTTGCATTCAACCTTGAATTGCCGCCACAAAATATATTGTAGAAGTTTGTCACCCAGCCACCAGGGACCGTCACACCTCAACATAGAACACCCTGTGGAAATTCAGTTGGAAACCGTAGACAATGATGCCCGAAACTGGGCTGGAAAAATTATATTTAAGTGATAGTTAAGTATTACAAACCCAACTCAAAAATGTTCTATTCATACGTATCACTTCTAAAACACCCTTTCATTAAAATTTTTCTCTGAAGACTACTTTATTCTGGATGAATGTTGCAGAATTTTGCATAACTGCTAAACCGTAAGAGATGGACAAAAACTTACTACACAGAAAATGTAGAGCACATTAAAACACACAATTTATGTTAAATACATTTTGTTCGTGGAGTTAATTGTTTTTAAGATATTCCTGGTTTGTTGTTTCAGCTTTTAAAAAACTTGTACTTTTCTCATACAGGAATTTGTCAACTCCTGTCTATACAAAGGAACACACAGCAACAAGCTTTTGACTTATTTTAACCTATGGTACTCTCTTATCGCTTCTACTTACAAGGAAGCAAGTAATAAGACTATTTCTGCTAATTTTTACTTTCTCTACATGTACTATGTGCATAGCGTATAGAGAAGGTATTGTAATGCACCCTAAAATTTGATACCGAAATTTCACCGGAAATATGTGTTTTGGGACACCCTGAATCCAAAAAAAAGCATTTTTAGAAAAATGTCCATGTGTGTGTATGTGTATGTGGGCAACATAGCTCAAAAACGAAAAGTCTGTTAAAAACTAAACTTGGTATTTAGGTTTGGTATCATCCAAGGATACAGCACGAAGATTTTCAAGAAAATCCCCCCACCCCATACTACCCTATACATGGAGCTTTTTTTGAAAATGTTGATTTTCTCAAAAATGGCTCTAATGATATTGATTAAAACATTGTATATTAAAGATATTTTCCTGACAAATAAAAGTTATATCTTGAATTATTTGTGTTTAGCCTCTGAAGACTACTTTATTCTGGATGAACTTGATGGAATTTAGCATAACTGCTAAACCATTAGAGATGGACAAAAACTTACCAAACAAAAAATGTAGAGTACATTAAAAAACACAATTTATATAATATACATTTTTTTTTGTGGAGGTGATCGTTTTTGAGATATTCATTGTTATTAATTTCAGCTTTGAAAAACTTATAATTTTCTCGTTCCGGAATTTGTCTACTCCTGTCGATACAAAGGAACTTCAGTCACATAGCAACCAGCTTTTTACTATCACTTTAACCTAAGGTACTCCCTTATTTCACTTCTACTTACAAAGAAGCAAGCAATAAGACTATTTCAGCTAATTTTTTTTCAATTAGAATGAAGTAAATAGAAGCATAAACTTTTTAACAATAATTTGATGCAGAGATGCAGAGAAAGTCATGTGAATGCACATAAGTGTTTTTTTTTACAACCCTTAAACTTATGTTTAATGTTTTTATTGACTGCTTCCATTTATTTTTGACGTCAGTGAAGTACTCTACCTTTTTATCATTTTTACTAAAGAAGTAAATAAAGGTACCTTTCTGTCTATTTTCAATCATTTCCCTTTAATAGGGCCGCATCATGGCCGAGTGGTTAGACCACTAGCTTCTCATCTAGGTGACCTGGGTTCGATCCCAAGTGAATTTGGATTTGTGGTGGACAAAGCGGCGCAGGACTTAAGAACTTCATTAGTTAACTTGAAAATTGCATCAGTGGTTGACATGCTCTTCCCGAATCTGAACTAATCTTGCTAAAACATTATATTTATCTAGATGGTGATAAATTCTTTTAAACATAATTTTTTCAAAGATTTTGGAAAAAGTTGTAAGTAAAGACATTGGTCTATAGTTTGACATTTCAGGGATTTGTCCGTTGTATAATGGCTTAACAATTGAATATTTTAGTCTGTCTGGGAATGTACCTGATAAGAAAGATATGTTTCATATATGACTTAAAGTTTTCAAAATTCACCGAATGAAGACTAGGGGGCCGAGCACTCAAGAAAACGTGCAATTATTAACTTCTTGGCATAAAAACATGGATGTGTTCAGATTTTTAGTTTTAGTAAAATAATAAACCCTGGGGGTATATTTGGGAGTATCATTTCAGAATGGGATGTATTTTAGCCCTTTTAGTGCCAGCCCAAATAGCGAAATGCTATTTGAAAAATGTCAAGCAATTTTAGAGGAGAATGCAGGGTTTTAAATTGAATAAAACATCCCCCAGTTTCGCACGGGTGGTGTACCTAATGAAAAAACCTCAAAATCTTGTTTACAGTACGACCATGTAATGAAATAAAATTACAATTATATAATTTGATAAGACTTTATCGTAATCGCTTGTAATGTACAATTTTTGTTCCGGAGAGAGAAAAAAATAGTGCTGATAGTTTGCTGACTCTTGAGCACGCAATTTACAACATGCGAAAAACACTACCATTCAAGGTATATTACACGCACTTCGATTGACCTTGGGATTTATTGTCTTTGCAGGTGCAAGGCGCACTAAATTTAAAAGGAAAGTCTATTGACAGTGGTATTCTTGCAACAAGTATCTCCTCACCTTTGAACTTTCCTATATTATAGTAACATATCAAAATTTTCATAATTTTTTTAACTGAGTTTTTTTCTGCTGCATAATTTCAGCTGGCTAATATTGCATAGTATAATTGTCACCAAGTCAACCTTGAACTTAAATTGTGTGGTGGAATCTTGGCAAATGTAATTAATTTAGGAATTCAGTTAGATAATTGACGACTTCATTTGGATTGGTAATGGAATTAATCGACTTAAATGAATGCATTTGCCCATCAATTTTACCCTGAATTTTTATATTCAGATAATCTACATTCTTGTTATTTGCTGCTAAAATGGCTCTTTCGTTCAACTAAGCATAATTTTTGCAATTTGCACCAGTATTTGGAAACAGTTTCTATATTAATTCTTCCTTTGACATTGTGAAATGATAAAAATTTGATGGAAATGAAATTAGGCTAGTTGAGTGTCAACAGGAATTTGCCCATTGCCAATCTCTAATAATGCCTTTGCATCTGAAAAGTGCAATGATATGTGCAATGTGGCATATATCGTTGGTATTGCAAAAAGAACGAAGTCAGAGTACCCATAAGTAGTGTGGAAAGGATGACACATGCAGTTAACAGTGTGGGCAACCAATATGTTGGCATAATAACAGTAATGGCAACGCATCCATAGTGACGGGTAAACACTGTCATAGGTAATGAATTACATTAAGGAGAAAGTCGCAAAGTAACATTCATGATTCTTCCAAATTCTTTCTTTGCTTTACTCCTAATGTTTTCCACCTCTTTCTTTATTTTCTTCTATGTCAAAACAGCCATTTCTAAGGCTAACAATGACATTACTAAAGAGCAATTAGATCTGGTTGGGCAATTGATAACCTTTTATTTGATGACAGCTTTGTGTATTAAATTTCTCCATTTAACCCAAAATATTACTTGATCAAATGTATTAAGAGCACCTCAATTGCAGTATGATGGTGATGCAGGTATGTTCATGTTCTTTAGCTAGTTCATGTATCACATAACGTCAAAAAAAGTCTGCAATACGAAGTTAAACCTAAAACGGATCCCGTCATTTGTCCGCCATTTCAGATTCCAAGAAGGGTTAATGATTATGTGCATTGTTTATAACTTGTTCATTTTAAAGAATTACAACAAAAATATATTTATTTCTTTATTTAAACGATGTGACTAAGGAACAATAGTTGATACATAAGAAATATATTTGATTTTCACATTATCTTGCATCATTGTCTCCATAACCATGTGCATTCCTTTGACGTTGAATGGGGAAGAAAAATAGAGGAGTAGGTACTACGGCCATCTGGTGGCAAATAATAAGTACATATTTTAGGTCGCCAGGAAAGCTTCTTTACTTCTTTATTGCCAGGAAATTTCTTAATTTTAAACAATAGTAGTAAAGAAAGGACAGTTATAACATAAAAATGTATTGAATTTCACTGCTGCGTTGTGTCATCTCGATAAATTGTTGCTTACATTAACATTGGATGGGGAGGTAAAATACTATTATAGCTATCTAGCGGCACATTAATAAGTACATATTTTAGGTGTTCATCCCAGGAAAGCTTCTTTGCTTCATTATTGCCAGGAAAGTTTCTTTATTTTAAACGATAGTAGTAAAGAAAGGACAGTTAAAACATAAAAATGTATTGAATTTCACTGCTGCGTTGTGTCATCTTAATAAATTGTTGCGTACCTTAACATTGGATGGGGAGAAAAAATACTACTTTGGCTATCTAGCGGCAAATAAATAAGTACTTACTCTAGGTGTTCATCATCAGGTAAGCTTCTTTGCTTCTTTATTTTAAACGATAGGAGTAAGTAAAGGACAGTTAATACATAAAAATGTATTTGAATTTCACCCCTGCGCTGCGTCATTGTCTCGATAAACTGTTGCACTACCTTAATATTGAATGAGAGGGAAAATAGTACTTTGGCTTGGCCATCTAGCAGCAAAAAAATAAGTACTTACTCTAGGTGTTAGTTGGCAGGAAAGCTTCTTTGCTGCTTTATTTTAGCCAATGAGTAAGGAAAGAACAGTTAATATATAAAAATGTTTTTGAATTTCACTGCTGCATTGCATCATTGTGTTGATAAACTGGTGCGTTGCCTTAACATTGAATGGGGAGGGAAAATATAGCACTACTATGACAATTAAGCAACAAATAACCATGGTACCACTGCTATCTGGTGGCTACTAACTGAAATGCTTTTGCTAGGCATGGTTTTTATTCATATGAGATTTTAAATACTTTCCCATACTATTTTCTTTTCCACAAACCTTGTCGGGACAATAACGGATACTACAAAAAAAGAATTGCTCAGTTTGATGCAGTTGTTCGGAAGTGATACACGTACATACATTTCAGCGATTCATTTTTTTATATATATATAGATGAGCACTAAATGACATCGAGAACTGAATCTTTTTTCATTTTTATTGAACCGTTTTGTCTATTGTATAATATGCATTATATGGATGAGAAGTCTCTTCAATATTTTTAAAAAAATTGAAAATAAAATTAAAAAATCTGAAAATTAATAATTAGGCATACAAAACTTTACTACTCAAAAACTTAGGTTAATTAAATGAAAGTACGGATGTTTCTTTACTAAAACAGCATTCTGTTTTGTCTGGTATTTTGTTTTTTAAAATACAATTGAATTTGCGTAACCTGAATGCTGTGAGGGCAAAAATCATCAAAAACACACACACAGATACGTGTGATACCCTATTAATGAAAATGGCATAAGGCAACAGTAATGCAGATTACTGTACAATTTAGCATTTGTGTTGTATAACTAAATGGTTGATTCACATTATATGGGTCATCTGGTTAGACCTTTGTAAATCCATCAAGATCAAGGTCTGAAAATTCAAATTCACTTGTTTTCTTCTAATACATTGCGAACTGCAGCTTTTATTTCCTCTTTGGTATGATGCCATGTTTTAACCAACGTATTCAAACACTGGCTAAAGAAATTAAATTGGAGCTTATGTAATGCTTTGGAGTTTAAAGGTAAGGCCCTGAAATGCTCCTGAAAACCTTTCTCTATGACTGTAATGTAGAAAGTACGCAGACTTTTCCGCTGAAAAGAGTTAAAATAAGAAAATGGCAACAATTAGATTGTGATTGGCAATTCTAGCAGAATTTTCGGATCATGGATTAGATCGTGATTGGCACTAAAAAGTTCAAATTTAACCATATCTCATTTGGTAATTCCTTGATACTCTAAATTTTTCTGTAGTCTCATTTTGACGCATTTTTGCTGAAAAATATCTGAATTAAGTCAAATTCTTTCTGCATTTTTTTGTTGGCACTAGAGGTCTGTTTCAACTCTATCAAGTATTTTCATGTATTAATTATTCATACCTATGAAAATGGAAAGTGACAAAGAATTCAGTATTGAAAGTAATATCTAGTGGTCATAGTGAGAGTGCTTTAGAGTGCAGAACTGCTGAGATCATTAATGCCTTGAATATTTTAATTTGCAAATGTTGATATTAGTTTTAAAAACAGTTTGAAACTTTGTGGAGCTTAAATCCGAAGTACTTTAGTTAATTTATCTTTTCTTACATTACTTTCTCCATTACCTATAGTATTGCATTCCACCCAAAAATTTGATGTAAAGATTTCACTGGAAATGTGTTTTGAGGTCTTCTGAATAAAAAAAAAAAAAGAAAAAGTATTTTTAGAAAAAGGTAAGTGTGCCTGTGTGTTCGTATGTGTATCCTTGTCTGTCAACAACTCAAAACAAAAAGTTGATTATGTTCTGTACCAAATTTGATATTTATGTTGTGTATCTTCCAGGGATGCAACACAAAGATTTTGAAGAAAAGCCACCTACCACAATCTAACTTTTACATGAAACATTTTTCAAAATGTTGATTTTTTTTTTCAGAAATATCTCTAACCATTTTGATTAAAATACCATATACTTATAATATTTTTATTACAAATGAGTTGTGTATCTTGAATTTTCTGGGAATAGCCTCTGAAGACTTCTTCATTCTGGATGACTAAACGGGTAAACCATAACAGAAGGCAAAAACTTGCTACACAAAATATGTAGATTTTTGCCAAAAACACAATCAGATTACTACTTTATTTTTTATATTTGTTGTGGAGTTAACCATTTTCAAGATTTTCAATGTTATGGTTTAAATTTTCCGAAATGAAATGGCATTTTATTTATGGATGCTCTTTAACTGTTGTGGTTCTCAGCGTCCCATTCTATACTGGGCATGAAAGACCTCTTAATTTTGCTCAGAGGCCTCTCTATTAGGCTTGAGGTTCTTTTACGTGCAATAAATCTACACAATTTTCCCATGCTTATACTTTTTTTCAAATGGGAAACAACGGAATTTCAAAGCCATGTTGTAGCGGCCAGTTCTTTAAATATTTGACTCGCTTAAGCCTGCTATATTCCCCTATTCTGCCAATGCAAATTTTCACTGCAAACTGGTGTTGATAATTTGTAAGTCTAATAGCTCTAGGGTTTTCCTGTGCCCAAATATAACTTGTGTGTTGAATATGACCTTTCTTATAAATAAAACTTAACTGTCCATCCCCAATAGGGTTGTAGGAAATTTTGTTGATCAATGCATTTACGAAGAAACCACAGCAATCATTTCCCAGGTGTAATGTTTTAAAGACTTTAGAGTCCTTAATCTCGCTACTAATTTCAATCTCTGGTATGTCACAACCTAAATTATATTGCATCTGGAGAATAAGATTTAAGATACTTATCTTAGTTACTCTTTTGATTTTGTCTTTCTTTTACTTAACTTTTCAGGTGCACTCGTTTTTGTAATCGGTAAATGATCTGTGCCCTGCAAAAGTGATTGGACTGAATTCTTGGTAGATCTGTCACTGTCAGCTATTGCTTAGAATCTATTCATATCCAAGCACTTATTCTGTACTCACAAAAATAATTGAGCTTTCTTTTATTCTTTTGCAGAATAAGTGTGTGCTTATGAATGAGACTTAAAATGTTCAAACTTTTGTGATAACATTCCCACCATGTTCATCAATTTCTCCTTTTCAGTGGGATGTAATGAAAAAGGACCAATGGAGCTATACACTAAAGTTTTGAATAGCATAGTGAGTGTAGCTACCTGAAACCTATTTTCCCCAAAAGTTATCAGGAGAGCGATGGCCTTTGCGCAAATTTTGTACTGCGGAAGTGTTCTGCACTGAAATACCTTCCCCTATGATATATAGATGGTACTACATTCTATAATACATTTATTTTAATTGGAATGCTGCCACCATCAGAGAAGACAGATTCTTTTTCTTTCAGCTGTAATATAATTATGGGTAAGAAAGCTATTGTGCATGTTTCTCATGGGAAAGGTGCCCTCAATTATTGCAAAAGATTGCATTCCTATATGAATCAAACACATGCAGTGAAAATAGTCACATGCTTGTAACACAACGTACCAGTTTTTCATCCTGGGAAACAAATAAGTAGTTTCTGCAAAATCTATTTGCAGATGTTTCTTGGAAGTGGTGTTGGACTTTTTCTTCTCGAATTCTGCTACTTGAGTATATAAAGTTAAATGTCCCATCCATCATAAGTAGTATTTCCTGTCTGTCCAGGTCTGTCTGTGTTTTTCATATAATTAATTAAAATATAATTTTTAGAGTTAATAGTTCTTGATTTTAGCCTGCAAACAAAACTATTGCATGATTATAATGACAAACAAAACTCTAATGCAAAAATAACTTAGAAACACTTACCAGCTATCAGATTTTCTAGAGGTCAGATAGAAACTTCACTGTTTTGAATCTATGCCTTCTAGTCAGCTGTTTCACTTGAAGTGGTAAATGAAAGAAAAAAAAATTAAAAGTGTATTTATCTTGTACATGCAATTTCAGTGCCTTAGGGTTTCATTGAAACTCAATGCAACCATTATTTTTAGTTGTTTAAATTTCACTGATGGCTCATTCCTTCATAGATCGCTTGAGTACTGCCAGTGGCATATTCTGCCACAGCTTTTTATACAAAGGTGTGGGCCACCAAATGACAGTCTTACCTCATAATAGTTTACCCTTTTAGTGCCAATCATGATGCCTTTTTCATATGTTTTAACTATTTCCAGCAGGAAAATCTGTGCACTTGCTACTCATAGCCATAGAGAAAGTTTTCTGGAGCGTTTCAGGACCTTATCTTCACTCCAAAGCGCTAAATTAGCTCCAAATTTAGTTTCTCTAGCTGGTGTTTGATTATGCTGGTTGAAAGGTGGCATGTAACCGAAGAGAAAATAGAGCCGCAGTTTGCAATGTATTAGAAGAAGGGTGTGATTTTGAATTTTCAGACCTTGATGAAAGAGTTTCTGACCTGACGTAAGAGAGGCAGATATATATTCTAGCTTCAGCGATTAAAATGCATCCGATAACAGACCTCATACGCATCCAAATAAGCGGTGTAATTCTCAAAACAGATTTACAGATGTGTAACCAGATGATTAATACAATGTGAATCAACCATTCAGCTATGCAATAACATAAATGCTAAATGTACAGTAATCTACATTACATTTGTATCCTATTGCTTTATTCTGTTTTCATTAAAGGTGGTATCATGCTCATGTGTGTGTTTTTGGTGAATTTTTTCAGTGTCAGGTTATGTGAATTTATTTATTTTTTATTTTAAAATGTATAACACCGATCAACACAGGATTCTGTTGTAGTAAAGAAATATCTACGCTTTCATTTAATTAGCCTGAGCTTTCTGTGTAGTAAGGTTTTGTATGTCAAATTATTGATTATTTGGGATTTTTAATTTTATTTTCAAATTTTTGTTTTGTTTTTATTTTTTTAAAAATATTTAAGAGACTCTCACTCATATACTGCATAGTATAGAGTAGACAAAAGGTTTTACTAAAAATGAAAAAAAAATTCAGCTCTCTGTCATTTGGTACTCATTTTATTACTAATAATTTAAACCCCTGCATTCTCCTTTAAAATTGCTTGGCACTTTTCAGACAACATTTTGCTATTTGGGCTGGCACTAAAAGGGTTAAGAGCATACATTAGCTCTTATTTTCTTGTATCACCATGCATAATCATTTTGTAAATCATTCTGTTTGATTTGCAATTGATGCCGTTGCTGAAGACTTCTCTCTCTCAGTTTTTCAGGCTGAGAAGTAATTTGTGCTAGGAGCATCCAAAGATGGGTATTCAGGACCTGCAGAGTTTTTTAGAGAGCCCACAAGTGAGTGGTGGCTCTGTGCCTGTAGACTTGCTGCGTATTGCAAGAGGTGTTGCACAAAGACAAGCTAGGCAGCAGCAGAGGGGTGGTAAGAACTCTGCAGCACAGCATGCAAACAACAAACTTAGCCTAGTTGTGGATGGGGAATGCTGTCTGGATAGACTTTATGGAGGTTATTTCTCAGGTAAGCCCACATCCAACCACATTTGTATAACCCTAGATATAGACACAATATTTATTTGGTTTATTAAATGTGTACAATATTTAGTTGGTTTATTAAATATGTGCAATTTAACCAAAATAGAATAGAAGCCTAGAGTAAAGCTGTTGTTTTATCCTGCTGTTATTGAAAGGTAATATTAAAACAAAAAGCTACCTTACTAGGTAGTGAAGCTTTATATAGTGACTTCTTTTGGCATCAATGTGTTTTATCAGTTCATTATTTAGCATTGTTAGTTCAGTATTTTTAACTCATTGTTGTATGAGCTACATTACTGTTAACCAAGTAATGCTCATACCTGTATTCCCATCATTACATGCAGCCGGTCTTGCAGACCCTTACAGTTTCCATTGCTTTTAAAGTGGTCATTGTGATTGTATAATGTAGGAAAGTGTTAGTAAATGAAGTATCATTACCATTCACTAATATAGTTTTTATAAGACAATTTTTTTATATTGATCAAAAGCAGTTAAGTACAATGAAGATCACATAAATGGACTGCAATCAAAATAGTGCTTATGTTCAATGGGATATTTTGTCAATTTTTGCATTGCAGTAACAATTTTCAAAGAAAATATATATCTTGCTGTTTTTACAAACATACCTGGTTTTCTATTTTTGCTTTTGGTAGTATTTTTGGAACTTGAGTTGATTGATTCCATTTCAAAACTTTGCATGGCAAAAAGCTGTCTAATTTTGGTTACTTATTTTGCTGAAGTTGTTTTGCACAGGTGTAAAAGAAAGCTGTCTCAAAAACCATCGACCTATTTCAGTCAGTACTTTCCTAATCAGCTGCCTATTTCTCTTCTGCTTTTTACTTTCTCTATACTCACTATGTACATAGTGTATAGAGAATGTATTGCACTCCACCAAAAAATTTGATACCGAGATTTCACCGGAAATATATGTTTTAGGGTCCCCTGTATCCAAAAAAAGTATTTTCAGAAAAAGATCCATGTGTGTGTGTGTGTCTGTGAACACAATAACTCAAAAACGAAAAGTCTGTAAAATTACCAAACTTGGTATTTAAGCTCAGTATCATCCAGGGATGCGACAAGATTTTGAGAAAAATCCCCCCACCCCAAACTACCCTTTACATAGAACTTTTTTCGAAAATTTTGATTTTCTAAAAAATGGCCCTAACGATTTTGATTAAAATATCGTATATTAAAGTTATTTACCTGACAAATAAAATGTATATTTTGAATTTTCTGGGAATAGCCTCTGAAGACTACTTTATTCTGGATAAATTTTTCATCACTGCTAAACCGTAAAAGATGGACAAAAACTTAACCCGCAAAAAATGTAGAGCACGTTAAAACACACAATTTATGTTACGTACATTTTTTCGTGGAGTTGATCGTTTTTGAGATATTTTTCTTGGTTTCAGCTTTGAAAAACTTATACTTTTCTCATTCAGGAAATTGGCTTTTACTTTAACCTATGGTTCTCCCTTATTTCGCTTTTACTTACAATAAAGCAAGAAATAAGACTACTTCTGCTAATTTTTCTCGATTAGCATGAAATAAATAAAAGATAAGCTTATTAACAATAATAATTTACAGAGTTATAGAGAAAGTCATGTGAATGGAACACATCAGATTTTTAAGAATATGAAATGATGCAGCTGCAGTACTTATGAGATACTAAAATAAGGTACCAAGGAAAAAAAATATTTTCTAATATTAAACACACATGCATACACAGGAATAACCAAGCCAAGCTGTTACACCAGTGCATGCGGCTGCTCTGTGAACCCTAGAACTGTTTATTGTAAGCTAACTGGAAGTGTTATTGTTGAAATACTAGGTACACCATACTAAATGACTCCTAAAGTGCTTTCAGCTAGTAATTTCAAAACCATTACTGAGAAACATGCAAATCAGTTGAGGAATTTAATGCCATGTCAGCCTGTTGCCATGGTAGCTCAGTGGTTAGAGTAACCTGCTAGAGACCAAGAGATCTGTTAGATTACATTGATGTCAGCAAAAAACAATGATTGCAAGTGAATCTCAATGAAGAAATCAATAGCAATGCAGTTTTGTACATAGTATAGGACAGGCAATATCCATTTGGGCTTATAACAGAGTTCAAGGAATATTTTGGTAGTAGGAAAAAAAATCTTCTATATTAATTTTGAAAATGTTTCACAGACCCAAGGTCCTTCACATCAAAAACATCATTCAGCCGAAGATAGTAATCTCCTCAGGGTCTTGACATCAGAATGTCAACATTTATGAAGATTATTATTTGTTTCTTACCTTGATTCTTCAGGGTAGATGCATGGGTCTCCTTATGCTGTTGTAGCTTCTTGGTTTCATAAATGTTTGTCAAAATGGAGATACCAGGTGCGACTTGCTTGTTTCAGACCATATTGTGCCTTCTTCATGTGGCAAGCCAAGTTTTCTGTTGATAATTTTGTGACAGGCAGTTTGCTTCAGTACTTCCTCTATCTCATTGGTTAATTCCATGAATATATTTTCATCCAGAACACCATGAGGATGAGCAGTTGTGACATATTGATGAATCTTCATTCTATTCCTAACTTAGAACTGGTGGAGTTTTAAAATGAGGAGGCTCCATCCTAAAACGTCCTAAGTGAACATTTATGTACCAGAACTGTAGTATATATATTTCCATAGGTAAAGTACCAGCAGTAATTATTTGTGGAGGTAAGATGACTTTATTTCTTTAGTATAACACTCTTCATATCACAGACAGCAAATGCAATGCCAGGTGAATAGAATCCAGTTGAGCAACTGGAACAAATGTTTCATGATAATCTCTTTCATAGCTTTGGGAGTATCCTTTGGCAATAAGTCTCACTTTTCTTTTCTCTAACAGGCCATTCTTTTCATATTTGTTTCGAAGTACAGAACAACTTTCAATTAAAGCTTCAAATCTCAACACTAAGCCCCGGTTTCATTTCTAAATATTGACTTAATTTCATCTGCTAAAGCATCTAACTATTCATGTGATACTCTCCCAGACAAAGCTTGAGAGATAGGAATTTCTGAAAGAAATGCAAAATCTGCACTCCCCCCATCCTCAAGATTTGCTGAAGTTTGGACCCATGTTCTAGATGGGGTCTTCTGTTCATCCATTGTAGAACTTCTGTATTTTTCCAAGCTTTGATTTAGGGGCAGTTCTTGAGGAAAGTCACAGAAATATTCATCGGATTCCTGAATTGAGATAACACTGTCTTCTCCTTGAACACATTTAAGGTTGATTTTGACAGATGGGTTATCGTGCTGGGATTCTAAAGTTTCTTCTTCTGGTTTGAAATCTTCACATACATTTCTAGAATGTGTGAGAAGTTGTCTAGGAACTTAATGTCTCTTCAGACTTCAAGCTTCCCTTTGTCTGGAACCCAGATATGTATTAATTTTAATTATTATGAGTGTATAAAAATGTACTGTAAATACGAATTTCACGAAATGTGGAACAAGGAAATCTGTAGTCCCCATGGTGAGTACAATGTTAGAAAACAATGATCTTCAACTTTAATAGATATGTGAAAATTTTTAAAAGCTTCCGGAACGCATTCTACAAGATAGAAGACAAGGCTAAGGATGCTAAGAGTTGATCTCGAAAATCGAGACCTCTAATATAGCAATTTAGTGTGAAATATTGTATTTTACTGATTATCAGCAAGAGATTTATTGTAAGTACATATAACAAAGTGAATATTTGGCACAGTTTTCTAAAAAAGATATCAGTTTAAGTAGCATGCTTTAATTCACTACATGGTTCCACGATTTATGAAATAAAAGTTTAAAACTAACAAGAAATCTTTTAAATTAATTCTCTACTGTATTAAATCCTACCATCCAAGCAAGGGGATTAAGATTCTTTTACTTACCGACTGAAGCTAGCAAACATATTATGGAAAACATGGTTGAGCTGTAAGTAAATAAGTTAATTCAGAGCCGATAATAATCTTGCAACTGCTTCAACAATCAAGTCTGGTGCAAATAGGTAATTCCAGTTTTGCCAACAGCAAGAGTTACCAACTTCATATACAGTGGCAAATTTATACCTGCAAACAAGGTTTAAATAAAATACGTGATGCCCAGCTGTACAGCAGCCCTGAGACCAACATCACACCACAGACCCCTAAAACCGCCCCACATTTCATATAACTGTGTAAACTACTACTATTTATTAAGTTTAGATACACGAAAGTACATTATTATTATTATTATTATTATTGGTAGTAGTAGTGGTAGTGGTGGTGGTCGTGGTGGTGGTGGTGGTGGTGGTGGTGGTGGTGGTTGTGGTTGTGGTCGTGGTCGTAGGTAGTCTTGGTATTATTATTATTATTATTATTATTATAATAATAAGATGGAGTACACATTCTTAGAAGATGAAAAATTTGTGAAAACAAAAGAAGCAGCAGTTTTCAAAATAACAACCATACATAAACATTGAACTGCTTGCTGTAGCTATTTCCAACAATATCTTGCTGAGTAGGTAGAGAAAGTATTGCAAATTGGAACACATCAGGTTTTTATTGATAAAATCTATGAGTTTTTAATTTTTTAGATAATTTACTGAACAAAGACCTTTTGATTCAGGCATGCTAGGTTTTGCCATGTTAATTTCTAAACTTGATAACAGTGTATGTTTGTGGCTTGAATTGAAAATTTTAAATTTCCAGCGATACTTATTTGTGAAGCTTAAGTCTACTTAGGTGTTGTGTTGGTTCTTGTGAATTTTCAGAAATGTTTAAAACTGCTAAAGTAATTCCGATTTATACAAACAGGATATATTGCAGTGGTGACTCCTGGCTTGTTAGCCAGGGGGTGTAACTGATTTAAGAAATATGAAAAAGTTCCAATACAGACCAGATGATTAGCACCAAAATTACATAAAAATAAAAATCTGACTAATAAATAAAAATGTTCTAGATTTTGTATATTTAGGTATATTTCAATGAGAAATTGTCCACAGATGCATTTTATCTCTGTTCCCTTCTTTCTTACATAATGTGATTAAAGGAGTCTTGATGCAGTTTACTGGGTCTATAAATATTGTTCAAGATACCATAACCACCTTAATTCCAAACTTTTTTCATGAGAGAACAATAAACAAGACCAGCAGAAAAGCGTATTTAACATCTCACATTCCACAAATCCAAAGGTGTGTATATATGTATAATAAGGCATACATGCGAGAATTAGAACTTTGGATCAATGATAGGAAGCAGGATACTTTTCAGCTGAATTGGAGAGTATATTCATATAGTATATGCAACAGAAGACAGGATGACTAAGTGAGAGGAAGGAAATTGAGTGTTGGGACCAGTGGCGTTGGAGAAGAAAGGGAAAAGTGGATAATGTCACTGGTCAAACAAGTTGTACTGGAAAAACAGTTGAGTGATACTTGCAGAATAGCTGCTGCAGGACAAGGTGGGAAAGAGGAGGAAGTGGAGCTCAACATAATTTAATCGCCAGCGAGAAGAATCCTAAAAGTGGAAGATGGAGTGGGGAGCAGACTGAGGACAGAACAAAGAGTGACAAGGAGCAAGACTGAATTACAGGAAATCAGGCTTGAGAGAAAGGGATCAGTATAGGAAAATGTATTGGGGGTTATATTCTGGAACGTGCAAGGGTTGTTTGAAAAGCTAAAAAATGTAGACATAATGCAGATCTTAAGATTAGTTAATATGATAGGTGGTAGAGACAAGGTTGGCAAATGACATTCCAGTTGAATTGAGAGAATTTGAATTTTATGGGAAAGATGTATAAAAACGAAAGAAAGAGGCAGAGTGTCATGTGGATTACATTGCGGGCCAAACCTCTTGACATTTCATGAGAGCCAATACAGTGTGACCGCGTGGTTGCCAAGCTTCACTTCACTTTGTCGGAACGTTATGCATTTGTTATAAATATAATATACAAATAGAGAAACAAAAACCATACCTTTCTATGCATCCTTTGTTATTCAAGTGGCACAGCTAACTGCGTATCCTCATCATCCTTGATATCACTGCAGTCGTCATCAAACTCACTGTCTTCAGAATCGCTGTTGTCTTTTAGGTTAATGTTAATGGGTTCTAAAATGTCTTGGCATCCTATTTCTTCTTGGAAATCCTCCTCTTGTAGTTTTTCGCAAAGTTTTACACATGCAACCCAGTCTTCTCGTGATACTTTATCAAGTTCATCATTAACTAATTGTTTTACGTGTGCAATTTTGATATAATTGTTTTTAGCGACTTTGCTTCTGACTTGAGCCCATATAAACTATGTGGTTATACTTGCAATGATAAGGGGGGAGTCTTATAACCGGATGTCCCGTTTCATTAGCCAGTAGATCCAGTTCAAAAATTTTCTCACTACTTTTGAAAGGCTGCACCCTCTCTAAAAGCTCTGCTTTTGTTTCCAAAGGAGAAAACACAATGCCTTTTTCTTCTAACCACTTAACTATATTACCTGTTTTGGAGGAAGTAATAGAAATTTTGTTTTTGGAAGATTATAATCCAAATTTATTTAATTTGATAGACAGGGGAGGAATTATCTAACAGGCACTTAGACAATTTTATAATAATGCAAGGGTAGGAGTAAATGAAATAAAGTTAATACATCTAGAATATGACCTACTGGGGGGAAAGAAAGAGATGGAAAGAAGGAGCAAGGACAAAGTAGTGAACTGTGAAGGAAAGTTGTTTAAATTCTCTAAGGAGCCTAATATAGTGGTCTGTAGTGGGGTGAAGGGGAAAGATGATATGGGGGAATTAACCTTTGTAAACAAGAAAGGTTAGAGTGGTTGGATTATGTTATATTCAGTAGATTTGGACCATCATCATCTTCATTTTGAAATCTTAATATAGTCTGTTCCAGTGATCATTTCCCATTAAGGATATGCTTTCTAAGCACGAATAAAGGAGAATTAAAAGAGAATACCCAAGAGGAATTAAAATAAAAAATAATATAAATGGAGGGAAGAGGTAACTTCTTTCTAAAGGAGCAAGGGTCAGTGCGTGCGTGCGTGCCTCCCTCTCCCCCTCCCCTGGATCTTCACCGGTCATGCTCATATTTTACAATAGTTTCTTAATTTTAGTTACAGCATACTATACTTACTGTCCATACCCATTTATTTTTTACTCTATATAAAAATTGGGCGGATCAAAAAGTAATGCACAATAATTTGTTTACAAAAAATTTTAATAGTTAAAAAACAAAAATCACAATCGAACTTGCATATTTTATCTACTTTTCGACATAGTCACCAACTTTCTTGACATAGTTGTCCCATCGTGATACCAGGTTCAACCTGCCCTGTTTGTAGAAGACTGTTGACTGCTGAGTTCACTTCCATATCTGTTACAAAGCGTTGGCCAGCCAGGATGGGACCAAACAGATGGAAGTCTGATGTTGGGAGGTCCGACCTGTATGGTGGATGCTGGAGCACCTCCCAACCACATTTGGTAATTTTCTGACAAACAGCAGCAACGACATGGCGAGCATTGTCATGAAGTTTGATATCGTCCGCAATAATGTTTTGGCATTTGTCATGAAGGGCACAATGCAACTTCAGCAAAGTTTTAATGTAGGCTGCAGCATTCACAGTGGACCTGTGTTAAGCAAAGTCCACCAGTTTAACATCATGTATATCCTAGAGCAGTGTTACAAGCTCTTTCCTAGCAGATTGAGTAACTTTGAGTATTCTCTTTACTGGGAACCAGCATGTTTCCACTCCATACTTGCCTGCTTTGTTTCGGGTGTGTAGTGGTACACCCATGACTCGTCACCAGCGACAATTCCTTTCAGAAAGTTATGCCCTTCTATGATATACCATGTTAAGAGATCCAAGCTTGTCACCATTTGCAGGCCCTTGTGGTTGTCCATAGTATTCTTAAGCACCCAGCAAACACTATGAAATTTCAACGTGTCATGAACAATATTGTACACTGCACCATAGGAAATGTTGAACTGTTGCGATAAGGTTTGCTTGCAGTTGGACATGCTAATCATTCAAAATTGCTGCCTGAATGCCTCTGACATTCTGCAGGGTTGCAGCTGTTACTGGCCTCCCGGAAGAAGAATGTACACCACCTGGATTCATTGCTATGGTCCATACAATTATTCCTATACATGCCATGGATATACCTTTGAATTTCACTTGGTTTATGCCCTTTGGCCCACAAATATTAAACCACACCTCTGCTCTTCACACATGGATGACAGTAGCATGTACGCTATCTTTGTTATGTAATTCATGCTTCCCTCGCTGTAGCTGCACATGAAACAAAACATACCCTCTGTAGTGAAAACTTCAAACTATATCTGTAAAATTGCAACATTTCAGCTACAATACCAAGACAAAAAAATTATTGTGCATTACTTTTCGATATACTCTTGTATTAATAAAATTACTCTCATTTGAATACCTGCAAATGTCCCGTGCATCACTCGGAGAATTACCCTCTTAAGGCACCTTTGGAGGTACAACAAAAGCCTAACAAAGAGGATACTTGGTGTAAGTGCATAGAAGGAACGCTAAATGAAATACATTGTGGATATCTGGAGGGATATTCAGGTATTGGAAAAAAACTTCTGGAGGAGTTTAAATTGAGAACTGAAGACACAAACAGGAAATATTTGATAGTTTTAATTCTTAAATTTCATTTGTATACATACAGAGTTAAAAAGAGAAAAGAATGTTGACATTTGTGACAGCACAGCAAGAGAGGGCTTTGCATCGGCTGGGATGGAGATAGTGATGCTAAAAGGTCTAGGAGCAAGGACAATCAAGGAATGCACATTGTGTAATAGGAATTTTAATAATTATTGGCTTTTAATTTCAGAATATGAAGGAACAAAGATTATAAGAGAAAAGTTAGTCTGGTTTATCAAATAAAATTATAGGTAAAAAGAGTGTTAGTGTTAAATCTAATGAAAGATCTAGAAATAGGAAAATACTAAGGTTTAGTTAGAAATAGATGACTGAGGAAATTGAGAAATAAGGAGGAAAAAGAAACCATAGATATTAGAAAAAAAAAAGTTGCAAATAGGACTGAATAGCTCATTAACCACTGTGTTTGATACTATGGGTCCTTGGAACCACGTGGAAAGTATGTTAAGGATATAATGTAGGGTTAGATAATTAAACAATGCAGAGTTATAAATAGTTTTTATAAATGGTGAAATGTAAAATATATCAATCCGTGGATAAGGTTTTTTAGGGGATCATTGATTTTATTCTTTGTGTGATATGACTTACCAGATTAAAGGACGTAAAACTATAAAACAAAAAACAAAGATACTTAAAAAATTTATGTATAAGTGCATGCCTCAGTATTTCATTAATTATGTACTAAACAGATGCAATGGTCAACATTCCTCAAGCCATCCACAGATGTGACAGCAGTTTTACATTCCTAACATGTGAAAATGTTCAACAGACAAGCTTCCTTAGGCATGAGAAAGCAGTGATTATAACTCAGATGAGCTACCAGTACTATTTTCATTATTGTTTGGAAATAGTAACAAGAGCTCAGTATGACTTTTAACTTATAATCAAAGCTAATTCTGTTTAAATAAAAGTAAAACTGAATAATTGTTGTTATGGGTGTAAAGGTGTTAGAAATTATTTTAAGTAAACAAATAACACAATATTTTGATAAAAATTCCTGTTTTACAAATTGCCAGTTTGGCTTCAGAAGCAGCACAATTGTTACTCAAATCACATTTATGACAACATGTTTTCAATATCTTGATAGAGGTGATATAGTTCAGTTTATATTTTAACTTAAGTTTCTTATACTTTCTTCAGACGCTATTTCCAGAAAATTCAAGATATGCATTCTACTTGTCATGTAAATATCTTTAATATACACATTTTAATCAAATTGATTAGAGCCATTTTTGAGAAAATCAAAATGTTGTACATTTTTTTCCATGTCAGAATTTTTGTTTCACATACTCAATTTAAATGCCAAGTTTGGTATTTTACCTACTTGTCGTTGAGTTATTTGTTCACACACACACACACACACACACACACACACACACGCACACATGCACATTCACACGCCCACCCCATTCTATGGCTCTGATGAGGACAGTTTGAATTTTATTAAGTGTTAGATCTGTAATAGCGATCAGTCTGCTTAATAAATATAATTATTTGATTTTAAATTAGTTAATCATGATGCCCTGCTGGATTCTGTGCTGGGACTTTTATTTTTTTACAATTTAAATTAATGACCTCCCTTGTAATATTGGAGATGATAGTCTGGAAACTTACTTTATGTTGACAATTTGGCAGTAGATATCTCTTTAATCTGGAAACTTACTTTATGTTGACAATTTGGCAGTAGATATCTCTTTAATCCAGTCCACAGGTGAAATTCAATCCACTTAGTGAAAAAAAAATGACCATTCAAACACAATAGTCTTGCATTCAATGCAAACAAAACAGTTGACCTTATTTTAACATTAATTGTCCTACTTTTGGAAGTGAAATGTGCACAAAATTTTTAGGTATTCATCTTGAGCCCAGTGTAGGTTGGTATTTACATTTTTAACTACATTGCCAATGAAATAAGCAGAAAAAAAAATGTATTATTAACCTTCTATGGACAAGATACATAGCCCTTCTGTGTGTTATGTTAAGTTTGGCTCATGTAGAAAGTACTTTTATTACAAAAAAAGGCAGAATTTTATGAGGATAACCTCCAGAACTTTTTTGACCCATATTTTTAAAATAGGTGTTGTAACTTTCAGTTCATTGCTTGTAATCAGGGTGCAGAAGTTAGTACGTTTCCAACTTCATTTCTACTTCTTTGTGTTTCACTACCTCTTATTTGCTTAGAAAAATGATCATAAACATACATTATGCTGTGAGAATCATGAGTTGTAGCAAGATTTAAAACTCTTTGAGATACACTCATTTAATGTTTGTAATAGATTTATAACATGATATATATCTCTCGCTTTCTCATCGCCCTCCGTGGTGTAATGGTTACCATGCTAGCTTCATATACCCAAGGTCGCGGGTTCAAACCCGGCGGAGGGCGATGGATTTTTTCGGGTGTAAAAATCCTTAGCATGGCTTCCTTCGGAAGGGAAGTAAAGCCGTTGGTCCGGTGTCGTAGATTTACGGCACGTAAAAGAACCTCAAGCCTAATAAAGAGAGGCCTCTGAGCAAAATTAAGCGGCCTTTCATGCACAGTATAGAATGGGACGCTGAGAACCACATCAGTTAAAGAGTGTCCATAAATAACACGCATTTCCATTTCTCGCTTTCTGTCTCTTTCTATCTGAATCTTTTAAAAGGCCAGTGAAGCACACTTTGATCTCTCGCTTTTGCTTTTCTGTATGAATTTTATGACACTCCAATTATTTGATCTTTTTTACATATAATTGACATTGTTTTGTCAACAAAGCCTGACCGCCTGCGGTGCCATAAGCAGTTAAAGCGGGCGTTAAACACTAAAAAAAACAAAAAAACAGAGCCTGTCTGTGCAAAAGAGATAAATGTGAGGTGGAGAGATGTGAAAATCCATTTATTCAATATAGAGTGTAAAAAATACAATGTAAAGATGATGGATTTAAAGAGAAATGTTTGTAAAAAGTAGTGATTTATTATAGCAATGCTTCAGATAACAGGAAACCTACTAAAAGTAGTTTAAAATTGTGTAGAAACAATGTCCATAATCATCATTACATTGCAGATCACTTCCATATAATCACTTTGGGAAAGTTAACTAATTTCACCAGATGGATACAAAATAGGAACTTGCATATAGTCAGTTGCACCTGCTTTGTGTTAAGAGTGAAGAATTGCCATGTTAATTTTCTGGGCACTCAATCATTTGAAGATATATTTATGAACCTTGTTTTTAAGTTTGAAAGTGCTCTTAACAATGCGGTGAACGAAAGTTTATAAGATAACCTGCAGCTATCTGAAATGATCTGGCATGAAACACTTGCAGGGCCTATAATTGTGGTTTAAGTGATACTGCTGACTTCTGAGTTTTGTGAAAAGGGGCCAAGCGCAAAGAAAATTGAGCAGTAACTTAATGTGCATTATGTTGTCAGTAGTTGTGCGCTATTTATGTTTAATGCATATGTTGTCTTTCACATCAGCATATGCAAACAGCCAATCGCAGGAGGGCATTAAACAACTGGACTAATATGACAGAACTGGTTGAAGCAGATTAAATTCACACAAAGACCTCAACTACAATCACAATTTGTTTATCTGAGATTTTCATAGATATCCCAGTGATTCCTATTCCATGAATCTTATACAGAAAGCATTTAATAAATCAACATATGGCCATGGCAAATCTGATATGAGATAGCAGAATAAATCATATGATGAGAATCACTCTGTGATTGGCTAGTTTCTTTATGTTTGATGTAGACAAACTTGAAAACTTGATTTTGGCAGCTTCTAATAAGTTCACATTTAATTTAATGGTCTTATTTATATTTACATGATTCATTGTGATTGGTTTCATTACAGTACATATATAGTTTTAAAGTGTATATTGCACTCGATTTTCATTGTGGATTGCAGCCTAAATGTTCTCCAAGAGATTTAAAATGGATGTAAAAGATGAACAGGTGATAGTTACAGCAGACTTCAAGGAAGAGTTCAGTATTAGGAAGAAATATTTTGTATAGATAGAACTTGAAGACAAACTATTACACAAGCTATTTCCTATGTACCACAAACTTTGTTTCCAAGTAGGATCCTTGTTAATAGGTTTTTGACATCCTATATGTTTAGACTCTCCCTCCCCCACCCACCCACTCTAATCATATATTTGTAGTTTTATAAAGGATCTGTTAGTATTGCACATAGTGAGCTTTTGAATTTAATATTAAGATTGGAATGTAAATCAAAGCTTATTCAGAGAAGAATATGATGCGCTTTTCAGATTGGGCATGTGGAGGACAATGGAATCGTATGGTTCAGTTTCTAGCTGTGCTTATTCAGACTGTGCAGACAAGCCACATAGAGCTTGCGGTTTTTTTTAATGGCTGCTTAGAACAGCAACGAATGACTGAATGGATAGCTGGTCAGATGGAAGTGCGGAAGAAAATCAATCAGGTAAGAAGGGAAAAATTTATCTGCATATATGGTTTATTAGCAGTTATCTTGCAATTTAACATTTCCTGTTTCAGGTTCTGAAACACATTAACACTAAAGGTACTCCTCCTCCAAAGGTATGGTGGACATCTCCTGTTTGCCTCCGAACATGCTTGAGAATGGCTCTACGTCATCTAAATGTCAGTGTGGTAAGTTCTAAAGCTTTAAGCCAAACAAAGTGTTCATGATACTATGCAGACAGGTTTTTTTTTTTTAATGCTCTGCTCCCTAGTCTTCATTTGGTAGGTTTTGCACAATTTTGGAAGAAGGGCAAGGCAACCACATTGAGACATGTGTGCTATACACTCTGGAAAAAAGTGACTTCAGTGCTAACATTTTATTCTTCTGTACATCCCAGAGTTCACACACATTTCATTACATAATTCAGTTAATTTGCTGTAAATTAGATAACCTTTTCACCAAAGGGCTGAGGGCCTCAAAGAACGAAACTTTATTTGGTTGACAGCAGACAGGCGGGCAGGCGCTCTCTTCTTACTGTTGGCCCTTCCCTATAATACCACTGCCCTAGAAAAAGGTGCTTGCATTGTACCTAATAATACATCCCCACATTCTGATAATTGAAAGTTATAATCTTGAGTGATAGCTTTTGTTGTGCTTGTATGTTAAGATAGAAATAACAACAGCTTCGTGCATAATTTCTCTTACCATAAAAAACATTATTTTATATTTTCATGGATATTTGGTCTTTTATTTTACTCTTGGAACTGGAGTATTATTGAGCTATATAAATAAATTTTACTTATTGAGCAATATTGATACTGAGTGCCATGCTATGATAGTGCATCTGATATAATTCTTTTAATATACAATAGTGCCCCCCATCCAGTATCCTTGTTGAGAACCACAAGTCTTCTGGCATTCACAAATAGCACATGGAAAAAAACAACCTTCAAAGTTCACATATTTGAGTTGGGGGAATGAGGACTTGTGCTAGATATTCTGAAGGTAGCAGTCAAGGGCATGGAATAACTGGTTACTCTACATTTAATCTCATATGATTAGTTAGGCTATAAATCAACAAACAACAAATTTTAGTGTATAAAAGGGATTATAAAACTACCAAATTTTTCTTTACAGAACCAAAATTAAAATTACAAGATTTGCTTCTCTAATCAGTGGTAGACAACTCATGCTTGCAGCAAGAAATATGCTCCTTTATCTACTTCATTCGTTTCTTACATTTCCATGCTAAATCATTAGTTTTTTACCTATTAAACCTTCACATGGCAGCTGTACTTGTCTAGGTTAGCACTTTATCCATTAATACATTCACATTGTATGATCTGTACTTGCAGAGGTTAGTAATGGCATTTAAAGTACATGATGAATACAGCTCACAATTCTGCTCTGGGAGATAAAACTACATATAGTTGCATTTTTAACTATCAGGTGGCATTCAAAGGATCTCCAAATCTCTTCAGTAGCCTGATGATCCGAAAAATTAATGCTATTGGTATTAACGACGAGAACCATATTCCTAGACCGTTTTCACTGGATGAATTTGTCCTCATGTAAACAAAGCACAAAATGCATTCCTCTGCTTTCTGGCTCTGATTGGAGGAAAATGGGACTACTTTCGTAACCACATGGTGCCAAGGGAGATAACCACATGGAACCTTGGAACTGTCCCGCTTACCCTCTACCCATTAACCTCTTCGCAGAAACATGCTACTGAGTGCAAAGCAATTGTATGTAGCACTCTGAACTAAAAATAAATATAAAAAATATCAATATGAAAATACAAAAAGCATATTTGAATCTGAAAGAGGTTGTATTTCATGCAGATCAGAGTTCTACTCCACCCTCTCTCTTCATCATCTGCTTGCATTTTACTACTTGCAGTGTTTACTCATACATGTGAAATTGTGTGGCCTTCATTTACCCATATTTTGTTGAGAAAATACAGCTTCTAACCTTCCTGTCCTGTATGCAGGAATTTAACAATACATCCTCACTATCAACAATGATATTCTTACCATTTCCAGTTTTCAAAGTCAATGTCAAGTAACGGCTTATAAAAATATGTTGGCTTGAATGTAGGAAGGTTGGAGTCATCATTCACAAATGCAAGTATTTCTTGATTATACGATGGCTCATTAATGTGGAGGAAATGAACTTTTTTATGCACTGCACTCCTAAGAAATTTGTCACACTGAACTTCTAGCACTAGCCTTTTACTTTTCCTTGATTTTCCAAGTGTGGTTAACTTGTGTATTGTTAACCTTTCGCTACACATAGCATTTATACTTAATGCACACACATCTGTAAACTCTGCTGTCATGTTAACATCCTGATGGTCAACATGGGGTATTTCTTACATAGTTTGTGAAACAATTGAAAATTGCAACTTTCTTGCCACTTGCTAAAGGCTTACCTCTGCAATGCTTTACAGACTTTCTTTTGTATGGTCAGAATGGTTAAGGTACTAACAGCCACACCTTCCTGCTTTCAAAGCTCACCACAGAAAGCAGTCTGCTAATGCTGTTTGCTCATTTTCTAATTAATTGCTCTAATTTGATTGCTTACCTAAGGTTCATTTTGCTTCAATTCTACATAACATGTTAAACATATCTTTGTTACAGAATGCATAGGAGATTTAGTAGTTTTTGTCAATACTCCGCAAACTACTTTGTAACGATGCACCTTGTGATATTGACATCGGCCAATGAACGTACACTTGATTTGCTTTTTTGCACATGTTTCATTTAACTTTCATTTAGTGAAACTGGTCTAGATATTCTAAGGTATACCTGTTGCACACTCTGTAATAGGCAGGAGAAAACATCCCAGCATTTTCTATTAATTTCCAAGGTGCTGGGGAGATGATTTGCTCTCTTTGTAGCCTCAATTTTTGAAAGACAAAAAGATCCTATCTAAAGAAAGAGTTTTAATGCTAAGTAACTATTCCTATGATGGGAAAAGGGACGATGCTTCAAGCTTTTGAACACTCAAAACATCCCCATAATAATGTGCTACTTTTACTGTGAGTTGTGTTTCACAAAATGATTTGATACTGCAGTTAGTAATATCTTTTAAAAAAACAATAGAGTAGTCAAGAAATAATGTGAAAATTTCATACATCAAATCAAAAAATAATATAAAGTGCACAGGAACAGATACTTATGGCTAAAACTTTAAAAAAGTTTATGTAATAAAAAATTAAAAATCTGATTTGTTCCATTTACATGACCTTCTCTACCTGTTCTGCAAATATACTATTCTAACATAAGATTATTTTATCTGTATCGTGCTAATTGAAATAAACACTAACAAAAATTCTCTAATCATTTTCTTCCTTCTTAGTAGAAGGGAAGGGGATGCGCTAGGTTAAAGTGTTATTCAAATCTTTTAAAAGCTGATTAATATGTGAACAATTGAAGTTTGGTTTGCTTTGCACAGCCAGCAGTAAAACATCATAGATGAAACGAAAGCTGACTTCCATTGAGAAAAGTTAGTTATAAACTGAAGCCAATAACAAGGAATATCTGGGAAACTTTAAGCTCTAAAATAATGTGTTTTAACAAGATCTGTGCAGTAATTTTTTGTATATCAGCTTGCCCAGTTAATAATAATAATAATAATAATAATAATAATAATTTATTATCCGTCATTAGGTAATTACATGAATTACAATAGACTTTGTCCTATATCCTAAATAGAGCTTAGAAACTATGTACTTATAGACTATATACAAGACATCCGACACAATTCATTCTGACATTCCTATAAACTATAGCATGGGTATTCTATCAGCCATTTGTACATTCTGTCTTTAAATCTATTTAAACTGTAGTTTTTTATTTCAATGGGCAAGTTGTTATATAATTGAATTCCTATGGTTTTATAAAATTTGGCTGTTTTCTGGAGTCTGAAAAGGCATTTCTATTTTGTTATTATTTCTTGTATATGTATGTATTTCATTTCTTTTTGTGTGCATATCTACATTTTCTTTAATATAAACTAAAACATCATATACATATGTTAGCAATTGTGGGAATTTCAGCAATCTTAAAAAGAGGTTTGCAATGCTCTTTTCTGTGGGAAGAAGTTAACATTCTCACAACTTTTTTTTGAATGATAAGTACCTCAGAAATCCTGGAACTGCTACCCCATAGTATTAAACCATATCTATATATACTTTGGAAAAAGGAAAAATAAGCCGCCCGTACATATTCTTTTGGCACTAATTTGTTCAAGTTAGCCAGCATAAATACTGTACGGGATAGTTTACTACAGACAAAGTCAATGTGTGTGTTCCAAGAAAGATTATTGTCAATATTTATTCCCAGCAGTTTTACATTTTCAGTTGTATTAAATTTACCCCTGCACTTTTTTAGTGTAAACATGATATTTTGTCTCTTGTTTTCATTGAGGTAAAAACCATATAGATCAAACCATTTCTTCACCTGTTGCATGTTTAAGTTTACAGACTGCGCAAGTAAATCCAAATTGTTGTTTATGTTGAAGAAAGTTGTGTCCTCTGCATAAGCAACCATATGAGAGACTGAGCATTTCTGAACATCATTCATCATTATTAGAAATAACACTGGCCCCAACACAGAACCTTGTGGTACTCCGATATCTACATCAACAACCTGAGACTCTTTACCTCTTATTACTACCTTCTGCTTTCGATCATTTAAGTACGATTTAAATATATTCAAAGACCCCATATTTTTCCATTTTACTAAGAAGAATGTAATGTTGCACACAATCAAAAGCCTTAGTTAAGTCACAAAGAGTTGCCTGTGCCGAACTACCCCTTTGAAACTCTTCCAAAATATTCTGGATCAAAGTGTCCACTGCATCAATAGTTGATTTGCCTTTACGGTACCCAAATTGATTATTTGCAAATAGATTGTGTTGTTCAAAATATTGTAGCAGTTGATTTATTAAAATACTTTCCATAATTTTAGCCACTGTTGGAATTATTGATATTGGTCTGTAGCTACTTAACTCATTTTTACAACCCTTTTTGTAAATGGGAATCACTCTTGAATACTCAAAAACGAAAATTAGGTAAAATACCAAACTTGGTATTTAAGTTTAGCATCTTCCAGGGATGCGACACGAAAATTTTGATTTTCTCAAAAATTGCTCTTAACGATTTTGATTAAAATTTCATATATTAAAGATATTTACCTGACAAATAAAATGTATATCTTGAATTTTCTGGGAATAGCCTCTGAAGAGTAGTTTATTCTGGATGAATTTTACTAAATTTTGAATAACTGCTAAACCGTAAGAGATGGACAAAAATTTACCACACAAAAAATGTAGGGCACGTTAAAACACACAATTTATGTTATATACATTTTTTTCGTGGAGTTTGTCGTTTTTGTGACATTCCTTATTTTTGGTTTCTGCTATGAAAAACTTATACATTTCTCATACAGGAATTTTTCAACTGCTGTCCACACAAAGGAACTTCAGTGACATAGCAACCAGCTTTTGATTATCACTTTAACCTATGGTACTCCCTTATTTCACCTCTACTTACAAGGAAGCAAGAAATATGGCTATTTCTGCTAATGTTTTACTGATTAGCATGAAGTTAATAGAAGTATAAGCTTTTTAAGAACAATTTGTTGCAGGGATATAGAGAAAGTCATGTGAATGGTACACATCAGTTTTTTTTTTTTTTTGACTCAGGGAACCTCAAAACATATTTCCTGTGAAATGTCCATTCTAATTTTTGGGTGGAATACAACACCCTCATACACCATGTATACATATGTGTAGAGAAAGTAAAAAATATGCACAAAGTTCCAAAATATTTTTTTCAGTAATACAAAATTATAAATACTAAGATGAAAAAAAATCCTTTGCCAATCTTTTTGAGGCAGTGGAGGTTTAAGCTAAAAAAACAACAAAAAACTGATTGTTACAGTCGCATAACTTTCTCTACATCTGAGAAACAAATTATTGTCAGTAAGTTTATTCTTCTATCTACATCATGTTAATCGAGATAAACAGCAGAAATAGCCTTATTACTTGGTCCCTTGTAAGTAGAAGGGCAAAAATGTAACTTCCATTCACATAATGTCCTCTAGCAGTATGGCAAACAAACCTTTTATTCAAAAGATTAATCTGTTTTCTACATCATGCTAATCAGATAAACATAAGCAGAATTAGTGCTGACTAGCTTCCATGTAAGTAGAAGGGAAATAAGAAAATGCACAGGCTAAAGCTATAGTTTCATCCTGTAAAAGCAGGTCACTATGTGGAACAGTTGAAACTCCAATCTCTTTGTTTGTCAAATGAGAAACGAGAAGAAAGATGTTCCTCTGGTGGAGAAAAGTTTAAGTGGCTAAAAATGAAATCAATAACCCAGAATATCTCAGATGGTTAACTCTACAAAAAAATAAATATCTATAAAAATAATAATAATGCATATGACATAAATTGTGTGTGTTTTAATAAGATCTACATTTTTTGTGTAGTAAGTATTTGTATATCTCTTAAGGTTTGCCAGTTGTACGAAAGTCAACCAAAATGATGAGGTCTTCAGAGGCTATTCCCAGAAAACTCAAGACATATATTTCGTTTGTCATAAGAATATCTTAAACATAAGGTTCTTCCAAAACTTTGGCAGCAGTTTTAATTATTTGAGGATGAGTCAATGGCTAATGTTTCCTAATTTTTTTTCTCTTTTAATTTGCAAGAAGATTAAACTGCAATTAAGTAACAAAGCCACAACATTGAGGTTTAATTTGTCATGTTTCAGTGTAATCCCCATCCTTTTGTACAGTTTGATCCACCTTTTAACAAGAACATGCATTCCATTGTGGTAAAAGGAAAAAAACTACTCAATTCCTAATATTGTGTAATTTTTGTAGGAATGATCAAGAGCCGCAAATATAAAGGGTGCGAGGGGAGACAGTTTTTATTGATAAGATAATTTATGGTTAGGAAATGAGAAAACCCAAGTGTTACCCAAAGTCCATTCATCTTATCTGGTACATTATGAATCTTGTAGTTCACACTTTAAAATAAAAACTATACCATTGGTCAGTATGCCTCATGTCAGCTCAGATGAACAAGCTGGACAAAGGCTCTTCTAAACTTGTTATTGAAGCTTTCATAATAAAATCCATGCTTATTCCAGCATTGCATTAGGAGGGCTCAGTTAAGTCAGCATTTCGAATTCTTGCCATAATATCGATAGCTGAAACTGGTGCCACATTACCTCTTTCTAAATGAAATCTAATTTACTCAAAATGACCATACCAGGTACCCTACAATATTTTTCTGTGTGCTTCATCTGTGTAAGTTGAATTTATTTTCTCTTGAAAGTTCCAGAAAGTCAAATCTGTTTATTACTGGAGATAAGTTTAGAATTAATAAAAGTTTTATTTTTCAGTTATGCACAATGGACGATCACCATCAAGAAGTGATAGCATACTGCAGAGAAAATGCTTTCCATGGTTTAATGGCTGATGATGGTGAATATGCTGTATTTGACCCTCCAAGATATTTCTCTTCTGAACATTTAAAATTGACATACAAAGTAAGCGTCATGAATTAACAGTTGTGAAGCATTTGATAACTGTAGGGCAGCTACCTTTACTTTCCATCTATTTGGCACTATATGTAACAAATGGCAAATTATTTGCTTTCAGGGATCTCTTGAGACAAAAGAATACATTTTAAGTGAGGTAGCCAAGGGTCTGGGATTAACTCCTGATAGATTCTGTGTATTAGCAGCACTTTTAGGCAATTATTTACTTCCGGAACAGGATCTGATGGATTTTTATCGCAAGTTGGGGATGACGCAAGTGCCAGGAAAAGTGAGTATCAATTTGCTTTTAGTGAAATGAGGAATGTGATGTCAAAGATGGATTACCTTGTACAGGAGACTCTTAAGATATATCTTTAGGTATAGGAATAAACTAAAGTATGTAGCAAATTTTCCTGTTTTTTTTGAGAAGGTAATTTATTTCACCCAAAATTTTGATGTTGAGATTTCAACGGAAATATGTTTTGAGGTCCTCTGAATCTAAAAAGAAATTATTTTCTCTGGCACATACATAGATAGAGATGGTATTGCATTCCATCCAATAATTTGATACCAAGAATTTACTGGAAATGCCACTTAAGGATCCCCTCTGTGTGGGTGGGTGGGTAAAGCATTTTTTAGAAAAAGGTCCTTGTGTCTCTGTATGTGCAAACAACATAACTCGAAATAAAATTTCTATTTGTTAATTCCAGTATCTTCCAAGGATGCAACACAAAGATTTTAAGAAAGTCACCGTACCCTAATTTACCCTACTTGAAAAAAAAAATCTAAAAATTTTGAGTTTCTCAGATGGGTAATGATTTTGATTAAAATACAGTACATTAAAGTTATTTATACAACAAAATGTATATCAATGTTTCTAGGAGTAGTCTCTGAAATTATCTGAATTACTTTGGCATAACTGGTAAACCATAAGAGATAGACCAAAAGTTACTACACAAAAAAAATATAGAGTTAAGTTATGTCATATTATTTTTTGTGTATTTCCGAGATATTCCCTACTATTGGTTTCAATTTTGACAAACTTTTCTCATACAGAAATTAGTCAACTCCTGGTCATGTATAGAGAACGGATTAGTCACATGGCAACTAGATTTTAAAAGATTGACTTGCTTTTGCCTAGTGTATTCCCTTATTTCCCTTCTGCCTAAGCAACTGAGTAATAAGACCATGAATGCATGAGCATGTGTGTATGTGCATGGTAATTCAAAATGAAAAATCAATTGTATACCAATCTTAATATTAAGATTCAGCATCTTCCAAATGCAGCATGAAGATTTTCAACAAAATCCCCACCTCAAACTACTCTTTACATGGAACATTTTTTGAATATTTTAGTTTCATTAAAAATGGATTTTAACGGATTTGATTAAGATACTGTATATTAAAAATAATTACATAAGTAAAAAATAAAATTACATTTTTTGGAAAAAGCTTCTGAAGTCATTCTGAATGACTTTTGCATAAGTGGTAAACAGCAAGAGATAGAGAAAAAGTTACTTTACAAAAATCACATTAAAACAATTTATATAACATACATGTTTTGTGTGAGTTAACCATTTCCGAGTTATTCCTTGTTATTGATTTCAAATTTAAGATACTTAAGCTTTTGTCACATAGGAAGTCCTCATCTGTTTCCTCTCTCTTTTGTTTTACTCATGACCATGGAAAGAGAAATTCAATGTTAATGACAGTGATAGCTTTTTTAAAGTTTTGACTATTGCTTTAGCCTAGTATATTCTACATACAAGAAAGCAAGTACTGAGAACATTTCGACTTATGTTTATTTTGGTTAGCTAGATATAGATAAAATAATTTTTCATAAGAATAGTTTGTGGTTTGTAGAAGAGGGAGAGAAAAGTTATATGAATGGAATGAATCAACAATTTTTTAAGAGTAAAATAAATTGATCCATCAAGGTTTATAATTAAGTTTAATTGACCACTTTTGTGGCACACAATAGATGTTTGCTGCTTTAGAAACTTGCAGTGAAAATTTTTGAAAACAAAATAGTATGCTATTGAAATCAAGGTTACTGGAAAAGTTTAAAAAAATGTGCTATTGCTCATTATTAGGTCATTTATTCATTTCTTGAATAAAATACTGCTAAATTCTTGAGTAATAAGATTAAAAGTTCTTGAGTGACAAGGTAAACTTCTTGGGAAGGAAAGGAAAATTCTTGGATATGGAAGATCATATAGAAATAAAAATTTTAGGATATATTTTTAATTTTTTTTAATGTTATTCCAAAATGATGATTACCTACAAAAACATGAATCAACACAATTAATTTATCCAATAATTGAATTTAAGAGTAAATATAAAAAAGCTAAGGCAACCTAAGTGGATCTTGAAGTCCAGATGTGCTAAATCGGAATTATTACTAAAGGGGAAGGAATATGCTAAAATCCCAGCAAACCAAATCCAAAAGAACATTAAATCAGTAAATGAATGTCTTAAAAAAAAAAAAAAAAAAAAAAAAAAATACCCACCAATAAACAATAACCCTAAATTAGCACTAATATACAGCCTATCAAAAATGCACAAACTTGGCAACAACATGAGACCCATCATCAGCAACATCAACAGCCCCACATAAAATCTAGCAAATTGACTCTTAAAATATTTGTAATCTTTACCAGTTTTGAAACATGCTGCCTGAGAAATTCATTGGACCTTTTTAAGAAAACTAAAAATACTTGCTTAACTCCTACAGACACTCTAGTATCCTTCAACGTAAAAGCTCCTTTTCCCAGTATTCCAAAAGACTACTCACACAATAAAAAAAAAAAAAAGTGATTGGAATCTGTCAACACCACAGCTGAAGATACACAGAACTCATCCATTTCATGCAAATTTGTATAGACCAATCCTTTTTCACAATCAATGGGGAATTCTACCACCAAAAACAGCTTTAGCCTTGGGAAGTCCTTTATCCCCTTTCCTTGCCAATTTATACATGACTTCTTTTGAAATTCACTTGACAAAAACTTTCCCACCATTTTCAAGTTCTGGGTCTGATATGTAGGCAATGTGTTCGCCATAATACACAAAACCACATAGAAGACACTCTGAAACTTTTCAGTTTACAGGAACCATCCATTCAGTTTGCCATTGAAACAGAAAAGGACAACACACTTTCTTTTTTCGAGCTGAAAATTATAAAAAATGATGATTAGAGCTCTGATGTTTATGACATGTCATATTTTTTTCCTTGCTTCCATTTCAGTCACTGTGTTTGATTAAACATGAAGTGAACCTTTCTGATTACTTTAAGAGATGTTTTATGTGTCATATATTTGCATATTTAGGTAATTTCCTTGATTTTGGTCATATTTTACATATTTTGATGCATATGTCATTTCGGTTATTTTTGCAGACATGATCTTATGTTGAAATAAGTTAAATGTTTTTTATATTTTAAAAAATGTTATGAGAATTACCAGTTACTGATATTTTGGTTTGAGTCAATGGAATGTGGGTTTGTAGGAAACAATGTTATACCCTCTGCCTATTGTGTAGTTGGCATTGCGGGTGAGCCTCTGGTGCAGGTAGCTGCCTCCCTCCCCATAATATTTCAGTAGAAAAGGAATTTTAAATGTTTTTTAATGTTAAATTTGCAGTGGCTCAGTGAATATCGACATGCTGAAAATTGAAGTGTGAAAGTGCAAAATTAAGAAGTTTTGTTAAATAGTTTGGAAAGGAGTTTTTCTGCACCGATGGAGAAGTCCTCTTTTGCAGAGTGTGTGAAGTTAAAGTGACATCAGGAAAGAGATTTAATGTGCAACAGCATTGTGATACACTAAAACATAAGAACAATGTCAGTTGGAAATCTGCTCATCAAAGCAGGCAACATCCTTTGTTGGAAACAGTTAAAACAACGCTGTCTTCCAAATCGTCCGATTTTTCAAAAGTTCTTTGTGAAATGATGGTATCAGCTAACATTCTCCTCAACAAAGTGAACAATGTTCATTTCAGATGCTTTATGGAGAAATTCACAACACGCCAGTTGCAGATGAATCAACTTTGAGGAAAAATTATTTACCTTCATGTTATGAAAATACTTTGCACAAAATCAGAAGTATGGTAGGGAAAAATAAGAATTGGGTGTCGATTGATGAAACGCTGGATACTTTTAGGAGATCCATTGCCAATGTTGTTAGTGGTACGCTCTTTGCTGACCATCCTGGTGATATATTTTTGTTGGACTCACAAGTTCTTGGTTCTGTAAATAATTCTATTACTGCCATATTATTTGACAATGCCATGAAACTGTTGTGTGGTGGTGAAGTTAAGCGGGAAAATGTATTACTGTTTCTAACTGACGGAGCGCCATACATGGTAAAAGCGGGAACATGCCTAAAGATTCTGTATGCGAAAATGGTACAGTTAACTTGCTTAGTTCACGGTTTGCATAGAGTTGTCGAGGAGATAGGACAAAATTTTTGTGATGTGGATAGATTGTTTTCAAATGCAAAAAAAATATTTGTCAAGGCTCCATTGAGGGTGAAAAAATTTAAAGAAGTTGCACCTTCTCTCCCTCTTCCTTCCGAACCAATTCTTACCCGGTGGGGCATGTAGCTTGGTGCAGTTGAGTATTATTGTGTTAACTACGAAGATGTAAAGAAAATTGTATGCACATTTGATAGCAGTGATGTGTCTTCAATCAGAATTGTTCAGGAATTGTAGGGGCACTGTAGCGGTTTCCATTAAGGACAAACTTACCAAAGTGCTGAATGGAAATTGTGGATTTTCAACTATATGCAGAATTGGGAACATTTTAAGTGGTCGTAAAGCTATTTTGAATGAAGATGAACCAAATTTGGAGTGCAGTGACTTGATTCTATTTAAATGTGCGCCAATAACATCTTACGATGTTGAAAGGAGCTTCTCACGATTCAAGACTATTTTGAGTGACAACTGGAGAAGTTTCCTCTTCGATAATTTAAGGATGCATGTGGTAATATACTGCATTGCTGCCATGAATGGAACAGGAAAGTAGGTATGTAGTACTTCAAACTTGATTTCACTGCAATTATTATCTATAGCCACAGTTTAATGTGGATTTTGTTCTTTACAGGAACAGAAATGTGAATCGTGTGGATAACAGAAGACACTATTATGTGATAAGATTGTTGCAAAACACATATTGTTTTCTACTGTTAATTAATAAATATTCATTAAATATGCATATTTGATTGGTCATATTTAGGTATTTTTAAAGCCATATTATACTGCATATTTCTAACTTTTTTAGGTCATGATGACAAACTGGAAATCAGCATTTATCACACACACAATGGCATTTAACATGTGGTCAAAATTCCAAATTATACAAGATAGCAGCCTGCAATAGTATGATAAATAGATTAATCAAAGTTTCAATGAGCAAAAATGAATATTTAGAATACCAGCATATAATAAGTTGCAAATGGATTCAACAAAGCAGTGGTGGACAGTAAGACAGTGAAAAACCACTTATAATCACACAAAGTAGACACCCCAGCTGAACAAAAGTCAGAGATTTACAAAATTAAATGTTCAGATTGTGAAAAAATCTACATAGGTAAACTAAAGAGAAGCCTCACTACCAGGTTCAATGGACTTGTAGAAAAGTAAGGTACAAGCAAACAGAAAAATAAGCACTGGCTGCACATTTCTGGAATACCAACCATGAAATAGAACAAAAAATTAGACTCATAAAACTGGTACAGACTCCAAGAAGTTGAGATGTTTGGGGAAACATATATTAAAATTTGAGGAAAACTTAATGAACTTCAATTTGATGGACAAAGAAAACTTACTCTTCAGCTTCATCCAAAGGCCACCAGAGTGCAACTCCACTCAAAGTAATTCTTAATTCTGAACTCAGTAAACGCAGCCGAAGATGCCAGTAACAGATCGGCTGAAGCATGTCCCTGTATAAAAAAAAAAGGTTAGTGGAACAAAAATGAGTGTTAAGCTGTTTCCTCTCCACTTGCAATGGATAGTGGATCGTAATTTACTCCTCCAAGCTTTATGGCTTACATTCATAATTGTAAGCTTACAGCAGCTCAAGTTTGTCATTATGAGATTGGTTCTGAGGTCTGTCAACACACAAGAAAAGTTAGAGGAAAATCTTTCACAGTTCACATTAGCTATAGGAATCCACAGCGCCCTTAATGCACCATCAACAAAAAAGTTGATCCTCGTGCATTGCCTGATGAGCATCTTCTATTGATATTTCCAACTTGTTCTTCAGAATAACCTGAAGATCTACTTATTCATGCACTCTTTCATCAATAGGAATACCCTTCATCGATGGTATTTTATAAAAAGAGCTTTCAATTTGTCTGCTGTGGCAGACTGGTAATACATTCTGCCTATAGAAGAGTGTAGCCACAGCAGTAGAAATGTACGAGTTATGTCCCCCAACATACAGCTGCCCAATTTAGTGTGCATATGGCCTGCTGCAATTTTTATTTCCTCCATTGAACTTCTCCTAAGATTGCCTTTTAAGACATCAAGCTCTTCCTGAACCTTCTTACTGAAAGTTCCCCCAGAAACCACCTGCAAACGTTTAAGTTCTGCAGCTTCAGTTATATTTCTGAAGCCACGGGTTTTGAATTTGTTTCCAGCCTCAACAATAATGGCTTAACAAAGACTTGCACATAAAGATCTGTAACTCAGTGTCTGCTATATTTTGAAGATGGGAGGAATTGGAAACATCCCTGCCGTAGATCCTTTCTTCTGCGGGAATTGCCGAAAGGTATGTTGCTTCTTTCTGGTGTGCAAAAAGAAGCGTCACTAATTTATTTAGAGATGGCAAGCAGTCCCCTTCATTTCCACACCAGTGAGGTTGATCTTATGTGCCCAGCACTGAATGTGAAGAGACTCATCTGGCAGAAATGACAACCCAGCAAAACATGTCATATACCTGGCTGAGTGTGTTACTAAGGCCACAAAGTGGTCAGAGTTTACCTCTGTGTTGTGCGGTGCTTCTGTAATTGTTCGCCCGCCCATTCACTGCCTCCAGTGAAGTGACTGCAGCCACATACTGCTCCTGTGATCTGGAGGGCTCCACTGAAGACAGCACGACAACGAAAATTTCCCTGCCCATCTTGTCTGTTGTTTCATTAGCCATAATAGCAACCTTTTTATTCTGTAGGGCTGCAACTACTTTTTTCTTCCTTGAGTTTGTGAAGAGAAGTAAATGCTCTCTATGGAGGACATTGCTTCCTAGTAGGTCTCCACCACCAATAACATTGTTCATCCATTCCTTGAAGACTGGACGATTTGCCTTCTCAAGTGGAATATTGATAGAAATCATCTCAATAGTGGAAGTGAGGTAGCCTGGTCAAATTAGAAATATAAGCAGAGCCCGGAAATTTGCTGAATGCCTTTTTAAATGTGTTCAATCTTCAATTTAAAAGTGTATCTATACAACTTATATCTTTGTATTGAAACATCACAGTTATATGTTTTTCCTTTTTTTAATAAAAATGCCATTAACTTCCTTATTTTTCATTTGTATTGCTCCGTTTAACTTCTATGGTCATATTGAGGGCTTTTAAGTTGTGAAACAACTTGTTGGAGGGCTTTTAAGTTGTGAAACTACTTGTTGACTGTAGGTTACAAGCATTGGGTTAATCATCTCTATTTTTAAACATGCACACACTTCCAGACTGAGGAATATGAAATGATTCTGGTTAAGAAAAATTCAGCTCCCCAGTCACAAATCGAACCTGGGACCTTGAAGTGAGTTTGTTGCCTTTTTGATTATTCATTCCTTTATTATTAAAAGCAATTAGTATCGCCGTAAGGACACCAGCTCTTTCATGCTGTTCTGGGCATCGTGGGTTTGATTCCCGGCTGGGGATGGGGAATTTTTCTCCAGCCCAGATTATTCCGTATCTTCTCCAGAGTCGGAAGTATGAATGTGAGTGTCAATGTATGCGAGATCCAACAAAAAAAAATTAGAAACAAACAACAACAAAGAGAACACGAGTTAAAATCATTGCCAAGGCATAAGTTCCATAGGGAAATGGCGCCATAAAATCATGCAGTTAAAGGTGTAGTATAAATGGAAAGAAAGAAGAAAAAAACTAAAAACAGTTACCTCCTATAGGCATATTATTTTTATGCAATGGTAGCTCTACCTGTACTTCTTTCTGCGATAGCATGCTCTCATTTCCACAAACGTGATCCTTACGGCCCGCTAGAATGCTGGCATGTTTGAAATATTACGCACTACAGCTCGAAAGTACAAATCACTGCCAAGCTAAGGTAGTGATACTGTCTCATACCTTGGTGTCCGATACCACATTATACACCACAATAAATCTGAAATATGACAATGTTATAAAATGATGTAAAACACATAACTGAACAAAATAAGTAGGTTTACACATAAGAGAAAAAGAGTGCAACAAACACTATACGCCCGATATTGTAAATGATGTTCTGATTTCAGGAAACATGTGCTTTAAAAAGAAAGTAAAGAGGCATTTGTATTAATTAGGCCCAATATCTTTTTACCTCTTTACACCCATGCTTCAAACTCAAAACAACAAAATAAAAGTACCTATCACAGGAATGAAGTAAATAAATGCAGAAAAACTGGAAATTATGTATCTTTGCTCCTTTTGAACAATCAGCCACCTCGAACATGCGCTTTTGCTGAATCCACGTATTTCTGATTAGCAATGTGCTTTTTTACACCATCAGAAGTTTCCTATGGAATCCTTTTATTGCATAAACTACAAAGCATTATTTCTCATGACCTCTACATTCCATCCAATGAAAATTGCTTTATTCGCTCGTCTAAGCTCAATTTTGTAGGCATGCTGAACGATATTCTTACAAATTTACTTCCCTATACTACTGCTACTTAAAAGAAACTGAATCCATGGACAACAGGAACCAGGAAGGCATACAAGAAATGGTTATGGAATTAAAGAATGCATATGCATACTAGATATCAGCTCCCTGATCTCGTTGGTTCACTAGCTTCACTGGTGTTCCGGTACTACAGTTTGTAGCTGTTAGCAACCGTAAAGTACGTATTAAAGCTGTGAATGAAAAATGCTAACCAAAATGGATAACAGCTTGAATGTATGTTTTCACTATATGCGATAAATTTTATGAGTAAACCTAAAAATTATTATTTCAAGATTTCATAAGTAGATGTTCCAAAACACATTTAAATTAATCACATATGTCTTTGTATGCATTTCTTCTGACTTTTTAAGCATTTTTAAATTTTTGTGAGAGTGAAATTTGAGTGTCCCCACTCATGCCATATAAGACATTTATTTGAACTGGGGACCAGTTGTCTTACATTCACAATTAATATAGTTACCAATAATTTATATATTTTTCGCTTATGCATTTTTTGTGTTTATGAACTCTTTAAAAGAAGAGCAAAGCATTGGTTATGCATAACAGTTGAATGCTGCTGAAGCTATGCTTAAGTCATGGTTTATGCTTTGCAAATTTCATAGTTTAGGAACCACATTTGTCTTCACTGATTGTGAGCTGAGCGATTCTACAGAATTGAAGTGGGTAATATTTTACTCATGAATTGCATTTGAATTTCCATTGTTTTACTATGTAGGCATTCTTATTGGTAAAAAGATTTCTTTCCGAAACTAAAATAAAAATTGATGGTTCCCTTTCACATCTTGGTTGTGCCTAGAGTCGCCGTCAAGATTGAAGGCGGTAATTGACAAATAATGTGCAGGTTAGGGAAGTTAAGGGAAATGCTACGTTGCGAGCTTTTCTAAAGAGGGGTAAAAGGAGAAGTGAAGGGTGGTATTTGCAAGCATGTTGCAGTTGACACAAACCGAAAAGTAACACATTCCTTTGTTGTTAAATGTCACATCACTATAAAAAATACATATTTTCTTACCTTATTGTTTGTCGCTGGATTCTTCATCAGAGTTGCAATCCCGAAGATTCACTATGATGGGTTCTATAACAGCATCCCTGGATATTTCTCTCTGAAAATCATCATCTTGCAGCTTTTCTGCATGTTGAATGCAGTCATGCTACTTTGTTGCAGTAATGCCTTCCTAAGCCTCATGCGTCAGTCTCTCCACGCCTGCAATTCTGAAGGTGATTTGTGCCCACACCAATCCTATCGGATTGTATTGGCAGTGGTAAGGTACTCTGTATCCAAGTTCTGCAGCAATGGTGTCCAATTCAAAACATTTTTGTGACTTATTTAATTTAACAATCTGCAGCAGTTCTTCTCGTGTTTGTGTTGCGGCAAATGGAATTTTCCTATTGGATAGTCAAGCCACAATATTGGCTTTCCTTGTATTAGAGCATGGTATCTTTTCCTTCTGTACAGAATGTATGCTTGCATTGTCCATTACTATGATCGATCTCAGTGCCAAAATTGGCAAGAATTGGTTCAAGAAGCAGTTTTTTAAACACACCAGCATTCATTTCTGTATGATAGTTGGAGCGAAAAATTCATTTTCTCTTCGAGATGTAATCTGTGTCAGCTGAATCAGCATGGCAAAAGATTCGGCGACCACCTTTGCCAATAGGAACCCTTTAACCTCCACTCACATCACTCATCTGCCAGCATGCTGATCTGATATGGTTTTGGTTTACCCAGGTTTCATCCAGGTAATAAATTTTAGTGTCGCATTGGTTTCTGATGGAGCGCATTGTTCTGAGAATCACGGCTCTTGCGGCTACAATGTCACTCTTTTCTTCCATCACAGCATTTCCTATAACAAAATCCCATTCTGCTTAAAATATATGCATGGAAGATTCACTGCCCTCAAACCCTGTGTCTTGTTCCATTTCAATTACAAGCTTCTGCGCTGTAGGGAACTTTCCATTCTCATGCATTGAAAAAAATTTTCGACACCACAAATTCTTGTCGAAATTGTCAAGCTGTTTGTTCCTTTTATGCACTTTTCCAGGAGAATTAAATTTAACATGCTCTCCTGCATGAACACAAGCTTTTGCTTCATTTACAATTCTTTCCACGGTGCATATACCCACCTGACAGGCTTCAGCTGTTTCCTTGCAACAATCGGCAACACTGTTTAGTGAGCTTTGCAGTTTTTCCGTCTTCCCAGGAAATATTTGTACACATATACCATTTCTTTTGCTTGACTGTGAAGAACACATTTTTTTGCTTCAGCCATCGTCAGAACTATTAACGAACTGTATCTTGCTAACACACAAAAGAGTAGATTTATAACTTGTAATTACTTAATTTCACTGGTAAACTTCAGGGTAAGTTCCCACTAACATGAACTGAAACACACTACATCTGATTTGCTAGAAAGCACGTGACTATGACGTATATTTATCTACTGCGTATCTGCCTTTGGGTACTCTAATGTTATATTAGGAGCCAATGGTCAAATAGAAGTTAGCTGCGCATTTCACTCCTTCAATCGCACATATGTGGGTATATTTCAGTTCTCTTGTCCTGCCCACAACATGAATTTTATACACAAATTCAAATCACACAAAACTTTTTACAACAATGTGTTATATTAGGTATTTTGTACAAATAGAGAAAATGTTATCCATCATCACTGTTGGCAGTCACCTTCCCTCTCCTTCTCTTTTCTGCACAAATACAAATTTGTTATAAAAAAAACAAAAAAACTTGAGCATCTCTAATGTCCCATAGTTCAACATAAATGTATAACAGTTTAAATTTTGTTTAAAAGTTAAATTTATCATGTCTTATTTTTATATAAATGACTACTGACTAATGCCACATAAAAAAGGAAATGTTGATGTTCTAAATCTGTTAATGAAGTGCTTTTGGATACACAGCACTTTTTGTTTTTCCATCTGTGCATACTTGAATAAGTCAGATTCTGACCTATGAGCAGGCCACTTATAGCAACACTTGTTCCTGTGGTTTGTGATGTCATTGCAAATGAGAGTTGCACCAGAAACTGCAAATGTTTGAACCCAAATGGCATATGTCAATCATTTAGGATGTGTGGGCAGCAGGACCTCTTCTCTTTTAAATTGTAGCTTGATTATATTTTTCAGTGAGACAGGTATCATTGCAAAGTCGTGAATGTTTTGGAAAAGAATGATAAGTGAAGCCAATTTTCAATATCAAGAGGTGCAGGGGCAAGTCAAGTGATTTCATGAAATTATTCTGTTGAATAATTTACAACTTCGTCTTGATTCATTACAATATTGTCAGACTTACATGTTATCGCTCTGCTGGTATTTAGTTTTGAATGCTGAAATTGTTGGCATTGACATTTTGTCTGCTAATATAGCACATGCAGGGAACCACTAATAATCTGTAATTTTGTGCAGCATTTGGGAAAACTTTTGACAATCAATTCAAGTGTGGTTGCTGTGATTTTAAGGAAGTTTGTTGGTAGCATCATATATTGTGTGGATTCATTGTTGCCATTTTCCCATTCCCCATATCCAACAATTCTTTTCTAAAGCATTTAGGGGATGTTGGTCTTCAAAGTCACTGCTCTGATCATTTGAGGATGCCTTTAATTCATCAGCAGGTGTTGAGCATGGTACTGGTAAAATTTGTCAAAAATCACCAGACAATAAAAAGAGTGTGCCACCAAAGAGTTGTTCATTTTCTCCAAAATCTTTTAGTGTATGAAGTGCTTCCAATGCTTTTGTGTGCAACATAGTACATTCATCCCATATGAGTTGACATGATTTGAGTACATTCCAGAATTTTGATGACATTGCATGTTGTCTTCTTGATAAGCCCAGATTGATGGTTTTTAAGTGTTGCTAAAAGTGGCAATGGCATATCAGTAGTTTCACTGGCATGCAAAAGAATTCCTACAGGGGAAAATTTCAGCACACTGGTGGTGCTGATATGAACCTGGCAATTTCAGAGCTGAATGCACTGTTCAGCCTCCATCCAAAAGGGTTGCCACCATTCCAGATGCGATTGCCAGTGCAATATTTTTTTCGTCGTGTTTGCCAAAATAATTGAAATTCAAAAAGTGTTGCTTGTGCCTCCAGGAGCACCTAAAACCTAAAATTCACTGCTTTGGCTTGTGATTGCATGCAAAATTCTAAAAACACTAGCGTTATTCTGAAACCAATTTCAGAAGATTCATTTGAACAAATGCACCGAATTTTGAACAAATGCACCAAATTTGTTGACATCAAAATATGTTCAAAACTGCAAATATGTATAGAAGCTTGTGACAGTGAAGTGATTAAATAAAAAATGTTTCTCATTGCAAATCGTTATTGAAAAGATCATTTGCAGATCTGCATAGTGCAGCCATTCCGAATTGTATCAGTGCATTGAATGCAATTGCCAAACATTGCATTACATCAAAACTAATTCCTTATTTTACATGTTTGATGTGAATTGAATGTCCAGATTTTGATTTGAGTTTCGGCTGCCTGTCACTCTGCACTTCACCTTAAACAATGGCGAAGGTTTCCTCAGTCACCACTGCAACAGGTCAACCAACATGAGGATCATTGGTGATATTCTCTAACCAGAACTGTTTAGACCGTTCTTTCACTGTGGAATATGAAGGGGGAAGCATCATCACAAACACCATCCAAGCTGCATTTGTTTTCAAGCCCTTCTTTTGTCAGAATTTTTATCTCTGCCCAATACTCGATTGTATCCATTTTAGCGACAGCATGCAATGTCTTACCCAAACGAGAGCCACCTCTCAACTGTGGCTAGTAGCATGCTGAAATTCATGTGTGTGCATCCTGACATATGTCGCTAGCTCTTCCCCAATGCATTATAACTTTCGCGCTCATTTTCAGGGTCAGGCTGGAAATTTTTGGAACCTACCTTGTATTTTTCGCACAGATCTTTTGGGTTGGATAGGAAACACATTGTCAATAGATTGTAAATATCATGTGTATTTGCTGTGGTGAAGCAGTATCTGATACATCAGCAAACGAAGTATCCCAGTGTATATAGTTTTCAAGATTTAATTTTTGGCAAGCTTCACAATAAGTGCACATATTTGATGATCTACTGTTCTCAATTCTGTTAAGTATTCTACTTCACATGAGGGAACAGGTGTGAACTTTATTTTGGTATTTCCTTAGTGGTCCAATACCATGATGGGGAAAGTTGATTCTTCCAATTGTTTAATTGTATTATTCATATAGACAAAGGTGGACTATTTAATTGCAGTTTAGCATGCCGGAATGTTATGTAAGATCTCATAAGGCCATACTTGTTTAACATTTTTCATAATTTGAAAGGTCTCATTCTGCTTAGAAAACATTTTTATGTAAATTTACTTTGCTTAAGTAGGTATTTTTAAATTTTACCATGACAAATGGGCCATGTTAGATTCTAATGTAAAATTGGGTAATTTAGGTTCTATAAAAATTTAATTATATTACTCATTGGTACTTAAACATTAAAATAAACTGAAATTTGGATAATAAGAGCAACAGAATAGATAGGTCGGAACCTAAGAATCCAGAACTTGATATTAAGAATAAAGCTATCTACTGTAATCTGCTCACTTGATTTGCAGTTCTTTAGAGAGGCAAACTTTTATGTACATCAAATGAAATTGCCAAAAGGTCAGCTTCTCCTTGAGATCTCAGAAATGAATATACCACAATTTTGTGGCATTATTTTATACTGATATTACTTTTCATGTTTCTGTTTGCTTACATAAGTCTTCCAATTAGCTCTAGTCATACATTAATGAGAGGGGTAGAAAAACTTATGATAAATAAAGTTCTAAAGATATGCTGAAAATATAATTATTAATTTTATTTAAATTATCTTCTCAATATTATAAACTTATTGTTGTATTATTGCTACCAGCCACTTAAATGAAATCAAAAATAACAAAGTAGTATGTTCAAATATAGAAGTAACAAAAACAGAAAATCTGAACATTTACATGACTTTCTCCATCCATCCATTAGTAAACTATTATTTAAAAAAGCTTATTCTTATATTTCATTAATGGAGATAAGCATTTGGATATATGCTTTTTTGCATATTTTCTTGTAGACAACAATGTGGATAGCAAAATATAATAGGCTTAAGCGACAGTAAAATCTTCTTAAACTAGTTGATAAGTGATTTTTTTTTTTAATTTTTTTTATTTGTATAGCCCCCTTAAACTTCAATGGTCATATCAGGGATGTGACTTGTGAAACAACTTGTATTACTGTAGGTGTTTGGAATATTAGGTTAATTATTTTTATATCACTAAATACACGCACATTCACTCTCGCATTCACATCTCTAGACTCTGTGGGGCATAGGGAATAATTCTGGTTAAAGAAAAATTCCCCAACCCAGCTAGGAATTGAATCCAGGACCTCCGGGTGAGCAATCAGCTTGCTGACTGCCATGGAGTCATCAAGTGATAGTTTTGAAATGCTGTTCTGTTGGCTTAAACAGGAGAAAGAAAAATGAATCACACTTCCCATTTGATAAAAGTTGTGTTGCAAAATTGAAACCAATAACGAGGAATGTTATAAAATGGTTAATTCTACAAAAACATTATGTTTCACCAAATTATGTGTTTTATTGAGAGCTACAATTTTGTTTGTGTAATAAGTTTTTACCTCTCTTACAGTTTACAGCAGAATTCACTCATAACAAAATTGTTTGTGATTAAAATATAAGCAATATGGTATTTTAATTTTAATTTAAAACATTGAGTTATTTTTGAGAAAATTGAAAAAATTGAATAAGTTTCCATGTGAAATGTCGTTTGGAGTGAATGGATTTTCTTGAAAATCATATTTCATTCTTGAAAGATGCTGAATTTAAAAACAAAGATTGATAGTTAACTTTTTTGTTTTTGAGTTACATTGTTTGCACACATGGACCTCTTTCAAAAATTTTCTTTTTAAATTCAGAGGACCTCAAAACATTTTGTTTTAATTTCGGTATCAAATATTTGGGTGGAATGCAATATCTTTTCTACTTACTATGGACAGTATGTGGTCAAGAAAGTAAAATATGAATGACAACTTCCCATTTGAGAAAAATATAAGTATTAGAAAATGTAAACCAATATGTGTCAGCGATCTTCATTTTTATATACTAATATTTTGTCTATTTCTTGCAGTTTTCAAAGTCATTCAGAATGAAAAAGGGTTCAGAGACTATTTCAAAAATTCAAGAAATGGGATCTATTTGTGGTGTAAATATCTTGTGGGTGGGTATGTGTTCTTAATAAAAACTGTTTAGAACTAAAAATTTCAAAACATCTTCCATGTGATGGTTAGATTGGGGTGGGGGATTTTGTTGAAAATATTTGTCACATGCTTGGAAGATACCTTGAATTATGCTGTTCACAGACATGTAGAAATACACAAACCTTTTTCTAAAAATTCTTGTTTTGGCTCGTGGTTTTTAAAACGTGTACTTTTGGTGAAATCTTATCAAATATTTTGAGTTGAAATGCAATATATTGTGTACCTATTATAAATTGTGCATGTTAAAGATAAAAAATCTGATGTTACATTTACATTACTTTCTCCTACTTTTCTGCATCAAACTATTCTTACAAAAGCTTATATTTTTATGTACTTCATACTAATTGAGATAATGTGAGCAGAAATGGTCTTATTATTTATTTCCTTTAGGTGCACTCCCTCTACCACTGAATTGTTGCACTTGACAGTGTAAATGTTTGTTAATTGTGATTGCAAGAATACCACAGTTGCTGATAAACAAGAATAATGGATCATGAACCTTTTTACCATGTGTAAAGTTTCATATAAGTGACGTCAGATGAATGAAACAAATTTGTTATTATTGTTAATTGAAAACACATAATATTTTGCAACGCATGTAGCATAAATAATGGATAGATATTTTCCGACTATATAGAACAGATTAATGTGAACTTGTTACAAGAGAAATGAAATGGATATAAGCATGGTATAACAAAATGCTTTAAATTTATAAAGGCTCAATTCCATCCAGCAATCAAATGTCTGTCGTCATTGTCACCATTGTCATTTTCACTCTCTTGTTCATTACAGTTCTGGTGCTAGTCCAAGAGCCACTGTAGTTAGCTGCACAATTTTATCATCAGGAATAGGAGGATACCTATTACTTTTCACATATTCCTCTTCCCACTCATAGAATTCCCAGGCCCTCAATAATTCTAATACCTGGCTATAAGTTGCACACCTTTACACAGATGATTTTCTTTTGCGAATCACTTAGTGATAAGGATCGCTTTTTAAATACTGTCACTCCTCAAATCTTGCGTAAATGTTAATGAAAATGTATATAAATAGGTAATTAAATATACATATAAATACCATCAACAATAATAAATTAGCAACAAAAAATATGTAGCTTTCAAAGAACAACTTGAGAACATGTCAAGAGTTCACAAACTAAAGCACACAGTTGGAAATGTCCAGATCTGGCAACAAAGCCTCTTATAGATTTATTTCTGGTTTATGACTTGACAGACCAGAATATTGCATTATGATTGGCTCAGCGAGTCTAACAGGTGAAGCTTTTCCCCCCCCCTTTTTTTTTTATTTATTTATAAGTGTGCTTATAAAACTGTGGTGTTAAGATGTATCATGGACTAAGGTACATATAAAAATGACAACTAAGGTATAAGAAAATTGTAAGAATGTATGTACAGTGTAATAGTTAATGAATACACATACAAGTGTACCAACTTTAACTGCTAGCTGCCAGGTGCAAAGATTCAGCAGAAGGGGTACTGACAAAAGCAATATTCAAATTGTTTAAAAGCTGGTCCGTATGCATTGAAATTTAAAAAAGTAAAAATGACTGATGACTTTGCATTTGAGAAAATTTATTAGAAAATTTAAGCCAATAACAAGGAATAACTCCGAAATAGCTCCACAAAAATGTGCATTGGACATAAGTTCTATGCATTAGTGAGATCTACAAAAGTTATCCAGAATGAAAACAGTTTCAGTGGCTATTCCCAGAAAATTTCAGATTAACATATTTGTAACAGTAGTTGTCTTTAATATATGGAATTTTAATCAAAATTATTAAAACCATTTTTGAGAAAATGGAAGATTTTACGGTATTTAGCCAAATTTCTTTCTGTTTTTGGATTACGCTGTTCATACAAACACTCACTCTCACACTCACTCTCTCTCTCACTCTCACATTCACTCTCACACTCACTCTTTCTATAATTTTTTTTTTTTTTTTTTTTTTTTTTTTTTGTTATTTTTATTTATCTATTTTTTTTTTTCTTATTAAAATCTATTTATTTAAGAAACATCAAAACATATATCTGGGTTGGAATTTTTGGGTGGTATACAATACCTTCTGTATCTACTGTGTACTCTGAACATATTACGTGGTAAAGAAAGTAATAATATCTGTTCTTAATGCATAAAAATTGCATAGAATAACATTTAAATTCCAATACAAACTTGCCTACCAGTCTTTCTTTTGTCATTTTGCAATTAAGCTTTTTTGCCACATACTACTTTGTCAACTTTTTATGGAAGTTGTTCCATTTCAGTATAAATGATTTGGCTTTAGCTGAAATAACCTCATTTACATGGTTTTGTAGCAAATTGAGTGATAAAAGAAACATTAATAGTGAAGAGTTGGAGCATTAACCAGCAGTACAGTAATCTCATTGACTCTTGCTGAAGTTTACTTTTGAGGCAAAATCAACATGTAACAAGTTGTATTAGTTCCTATAGCAAATATTTTAAACCTGTTTGCTATATTTGAATTCAGCATTGGTAATGATGTTAAGGCCATAAGAAACTCGAAAGCAAAATTCTTTGGAATTTGCCATCTTTGATATCACCCTCCTCAAATTTTTTCTCCTTTGTGCTATTAATATTAATGCTGTAGCCATAATGCTAAATAATGTGTGTGGTTCAGATTCCAGCAGACACTTTAGTGAAGACTGTGGCAGGTTTTGTGAAGACTTTGCCATCAATTGAGAATTTGGATGCAGTTGCAATGCAAGTTTTCGGTTCCCCCACAGACAAAAGAGCGGCTAAGCTGAAGCAAAGTGTGCAGTATTATCTGAATGGTACAAAGGATGGATTCTTGCGTTACAGGCCACAACCAACAGGTATAATTCCAATTCATTAAACTTTGTAGATGCTATTTTCTGCTGCTAATTTTATTCTTGTGTGCATGCTCAGAGCAACTTATGAATTGAATGTTTAGAGTTAAATTTAAATATATTAACAAAATTCAACATATTTCAGATTGGTTGATTCAGTGAAAATGTAATTTATATAGCTTCACATATGGAATTGAAATATTTGAAAGTAGCTCTTTGACTTAAGGCAAGTTAGTTGAAATTGATACAAATTAAGGGTAGTTTATTTGGTGTGCTTACTAAAAATATGTGTTTTCGAAAGCTGTGCTTTTTACACAAAAAGTGAAATCTTATAAGTAAAGTTTGAAGAAAATATGTCGATAAGGTATAGAAAATTGTGCAAAGTTTAGAAATTTAATTGAAGCGCTGCCTCTTCTATACCACCCACTGTAAGTTTGAGCTTGAGAGCTTGCTTATATCCTTATTTATTATAAAATTAAGAAAAAAATTCATTGTAACCATTTCGACCAAATATTATTTGACAGCGGATTTAATTGCAATTTTATAAAGGTAGTTAAAATGATTTCTAGTTCTTGGTTATGCTTTGGCAGCAATATTGCTACTACACAACTGCTGATAGTGAAGTTTTCCACTCTGCCAAGAAATGAAACAAAAAAAAAACCAAAAAGAATATATATGTAATTAATAAATATAAGGGTGCTGCAATAGTCCGCTATACTGCATTGCCCAAAAGTCAATTGAGAAATAGAATAATTTTCAGTGATAGATCCTGAAACAGGAGCTTCAACATGAGCTTTAGGTAATCATAAATGTACCAAGTAGGGGAAGCCGGGGCACCATGCGCCTAAAAAATTCAAACTCCCAAAAGTGTACTTAGATACAACATGATTTTAACCAAACTTTGCACATTTTTAAAGGGGAGTGTATATTTTAATATTAATTGTTCATAGTTTTTAAAATTATCAATGTCTTTTCAGAAAAAATTAAAATACATTTTTTGGTAAATGACCCAAGATGCCCCTTATATGGGGCACTATGGGTCACTCACAGAACAAGTAATTCCATTCAAAAAATAACAGTTAAGTGAGCTGAACCTAATTTTCTTTTACATACATATGATTATATGAATTAGGCACATTGCAACAAAATAAACCTATTTGCTCAATACATATTTATCGAAAGAAAAAATGTAAATGTTCTAGTGTTACATGAAAGTTGAAAATTATATTATTTAGAATACATGTCATCTTAAAAATGAAGTTTAATGCTTAAATCTGTAAACTAACGCTTCTACCATATATTGAATGAGCTAGATATGACTGGAAATTTGATGAATGACCTTTGACGATCAGTTCTCTTATCACACTCTTCAGGACTGTGCAAGACAAATAAAATATCAGGACGCCTTACTATAGAAATGTGATCATCCTCTTGAGGAAAAAAACCTTTGACATGATTCTTTTGAACATCTCATAAATTTTATTTCATATTCTCTCTCTTTATTTAAGTGGTTTATGATTCTCAAAACCTTTCCAACATAGTGCATTTTACTTTTCTTATCTCTGAATTCAACCAAAACAAAAATATTTTCCTCTGGTTCTCTATCACTGAACAATATCGAATCTACACATGATATAGTATGAGATACAGCTTCACTATCACTCTTACTCTTTATAAAGTCTGCTCCTGTGTCAGCCTCCGAGGAGTCACTATCATTAGGGAAAATATTTCTTTTTAACTGGCGGCTTTTTGGCAAGTGTCTTCTTTCCTTCTTTTCTTGTTTCCTTTTCTTTTGCAATAAATGTTCTTTTTCTGGAGTGTCTGTGAGTATTTTGCTGCTACCTTGCTGCCTACGTTTCCTAGTGCCTGTTTGATGATCTGCCTTTGGGTAACCTCTAATTTCAGCATGACTTTAAAATTGGCATGGAACTTTATTAGTTACATTTTCTTGATATGCTGGTAAAACTGGATTTTCATTTGTCACTGTTGGTGCTGCTTTTGAAGGTTGTGATGGACCAGGTATGTTGTCAGTTTTCTCTGTTACATTTGGAGGAAGAGGTCGATCAGTTACTGAACTCTGAAGAAAAGCATCATCAGTGAATACATGTGCATTCAAAGGGTATAATCCTGTCTTCTGAAAACCACTAATTATATTACAGGGTGTAAAAGCAGCTGCCTACAAAACCAGCTACTTCATAAATTGTTACTGGTTTGCCTGGGTTTAGCAACCATGAATCTACAGTGGCATTGTAATACTGCTGAAATGGCTCATACACACTTACATCAAGATGCTGCTTCCGGTGTGATAAATGAGGTGGTAGTGTCAAAATGTGGACACCATTTGCTTTTGCCATTATGGTTATCAAATATTAATAGTGATGGGTTGTCCTTTGTGCTGTTTGAGAATTTAATGAAATGCTGCAATGTTGAAACAAAGAGTTCACTAGTCATCCATCCTGAACGACTAGCGAGTCCCAAGATGTTAGATGGTGCACCAAATAGCATGTGGTCACAGAAATGAACCCAGGGGAATATTAAAACAGGTGGTAAATAGTTACCATCAGCACGAATAATACCATAAGTTGTTAAAAGGATTCCCTTTTCTGCGCTTTTGACTTTGCAAACAGCTTTGCAACCTTTCTCAGCAATTACCTTACCGCTGTTTTGAACCGTTGGGGTTTTCGTCTCATCCAAATTAAAAATCCTTGCAGGATTTCCAAGTAGCGGCTCTCTCTTTATTAAAGTTGCATAGTTATCGAAAAATGTCTTCATATTATGGGGATTAAATGAGTTGGCACAGGCAAGGCGATCTAAGGGATAAACCTTTATTTCTTTTGAAAAATCCTACCAACCAGTCTTCTCCAGCCATTTCTCTTTCTTTCCATGATTCTGGGCATTTAACATTATTTGTAACTGCAGTTTGGTAAGCCGGTTTACGACATTGTTTTGTAGTTACCCCATAAAACATTTTGCAGCAAGTTGTAAGATAATGAGTTATTAAGTGTTCTTGATCTTCTGTAAACACTTGGTGATGGCTGTAATTGAGCTTAAGTTCAACTTCTATGCCAGGATTCAATTTCAGTATCTTTATCGTATGTCTCAGGGTCTCTTTCTTGATACCACATTCATCGGCTGCACTTCTTATGCTCCTCCCTTCAGCAACCAAATTAATTGCTGTCCTCATATCCTCTTCTTCATGCAATCCCTTGTCAGATTTTCTCTTGTATGTTCGAACCATAACTGGAAAGATAATATAAACTAAATATCTTCTGTCCTCAGTTTGTCGCATCTGTTTAGTATAGGACCCATGGTATCCCAGTTATGACTGACCCATGATGCCCCGGGAGGAGTTAATTATAAAAGTGTCCAAACACAACCCTAAAAAATAATGATAAATAATTACCTTCAGTGTAATAAGATGTGCAAAGATACAAAGAACCTTGATTAATAGCTAAATTAAATGTATTTGAATTACAGAAACCAATATTTAAACATTTCCAATAGCTTTAGATTTTACTTTCACCCAGAGAGAAACAATCCCACATGTGCTCTGAAGCAAAGAAACCAGGTCTCTGCCACCTGGATAATATGTGTTGGCAACGTTGTAAAAATCATGTGTTGTCAGTACAGCCACTGTAAATACACTAGATTTACTGTAACAGTCAATGACTCCAGGTGCCCCATGACCCATAATGCCCCAGCCTCCTCTATATGTAAAAGTGTAAAAAAGTTAACAGTATCAAATACTTTTGTATAATCCAGAAGTCAGCGAGTTTACAAGAAGATTAAAACATTCAAATCAGTCATGCTCACTCTGGAAGAAAGAGTTGAGCTTGAATTGCTTTGTGGTAATAACCACGGTACTCTGGCAGCTGCAAATAGTTTTATAGATTGTATTCTGAAATTCCAGAATCCTCATTTCAAGCTGTAAACAAGCCTCAAAATTTTAGGACAAGCATAGATATTTATTGGTTCATGAATCAGAAGTGTTGCTTGACCACCATCTTTTCTTATTTCTTATTCTGCATATTCCAGATGTTGCAGAAGTACGGTACATAAGAGGTATATATGTTGTAAGGTATATATGTTGTAGCATACTAGGAGTAGCTGGCTGTAGCAGAGTTTTTTTGTAGCTTAATGTCCTTTAACCTTGTTGGTCATTTCGGATGATGAATGAAATTGATGAAATGATCAAATGATCTCAGGGACCATGGAGCTTAAAATTAGTCAATATTTGTCTTCCCAGGATAAGGTAAAAACTCCAAATAAAACTTTATTTTGGTTAACTCACCCTAAGCAAGATTTGAATTCGCGATCCGTTGAATGTGAGGCAGACACGCTACCACCACGCTACCTATGTGGGCTACTGCATCAGAGTTGTAATTGGAAAGTCATGAACTCATCATAGTAGATTCTAAGCCTATATATAAAGTTTAGGGCTTCCTTGTAGTCAACTACTTTCTGTAATTCAAACGCATGTTGAAACGGAATAAATACAAATTGATTTATATGACAGTCATACTGAAAGTTGAGAGCAACTCAATTACTAAAATTCAAGTTCTAACAATGTAACAAAAAGGACTGCAGGATCATAATCTACAGAGTTTAGTAGCTTCTGACACATGTCCACAGGCAGTATTTCCAAAATGACGCAAAGCTAGATTATCATAAAGGCTGCCTGGTATATCCTGACACATTGGAGTCGCCCTCCGTGGTGTAATGGTTACCATGCTAACTTTATATACCCAAGGTCGCGGGTTCAAACCTGGTGGAGGACAATGGCTTTTTTCGGGCGTAAAAATCCTTAGCATGGCTTCCTTCAGAAGGGAAGTAAAGTTGTGGGTCCCGTGTCGTAGATTTACGGCACGTAAAAGAACCTCAAGCCTGATAAGAGAGGCCTCTGAGCAAAATTAAGCGATCTTTCACGCCCAATATAGAATGGGACGCTGAGAACCAAAGCAGTTACAGAGCGTCCATAAATAACAGGCTATTTCATATCTGACACATTGGGAGCTCCATTGTGCATTGCACATTAAGCACCCAGAAAGATAATCCTGCAGCAGGATAATGCATGTCTTTACACTGGCCATGTCACAATGGCGAAGATCAGAACATAGTGTGGAAATTCTTCCTCATTTTCCCCAGACTTGTCACCTTCTGACAAACATCTTTTTGTTTCCTTTAAGTAACTGTTGTAAGGCCAAAGCTATGAGACAATGGAGGATATTCAGAAAATAGTGCATCAGTGTCTTTGTACAGCTGAAGAGCTCAGATCCACATACACCAAATAGAGGAAAGTGCCGCCCTCGTTGGTGTAATGGTTACCATGCTATCGTCTAATACCCAAGGTCACGGGTTCAAACCCAGCGGAGGACGATGAATTTTTTCGGGCATAAAAATCCTCAGCGTGGCTTCCTTCAGAGGGGAAGTAAAGCCATTGGTTCCCGTGTCGTAGATTTACGGCACGTAAAAGAACCTCAAGCCTATAGAGAGGCCTCTGAGCAAAATGAAGCAGTCTTTCATGCCCAATATAGAATGGGACGCTGATAACCACTGTAGTTAAAGAATTTTTTTTGGTAGTGTTTAACGCCCGCTTTAACTACTAATGGCATCGCAGGCGGTGACACTGGTGATACATGAATGATGATGGAGCACCGGTGGAATGCGATGGCGGGGGAAACCGGAGTACCCGGAGAAAACCCGCCCCAGCGCCGCTTTGTCCACCACAAATCTCACATGCGGTCGCTTGGGATCGAACCCCGGCCGTCTAGGTGAGAGGCTAGTGGTCTAACCACTCGGCCACGGCGCGGCCACAGGTAAAGAATGTCCATAAATAGCACCCCATTTACATTTTTAGAGGACAATAGGTTGAGAAAATGACATTTGAGAAAAAATGAAGACAGAGCTAATGCAAGCAGTCGGAAATAAAAATACCAGTGTTGAGGCCAAAAAACGACACAATGAACACAATTGTAAATGCTCAGGAGACCCCAAAAAATATTTTTTTTAGTAGCGATTGAATAACAAAATACTGTAATTTATTATTTATACTAAAAATACTCAAGTTGTGTATCAGTTACTGAATAAATGAAAACTTATTTAATATGCTGAAATAATTTAAATCATTTATCATATTCATATATGTTGATAACACCATTCTTGGAAAACACTTGACGTCATAATAGTACAATGCATATAAGTGGTTCATTTCAAAGTAAATTTATTAAAACACCAAAAAGATTGCTTTCAGAGATTTCTCTGAGGAGGATATTCCATTCAGAAGTTTTGCTTTGCTTAACAGATGTTTATAAAACTCCTTACAGGAATATTCTTTAAAATTGTAGTGCACCAGCAGTAAACCCTTAACAGTTTCAACTGTCAATTGGTTTGTTTCATCTGTCTACTGAGATGAAATCAAAGAAAATAATCTCTCAACATTTGCATTGTGACTTGATATGCAAAAGAGAAATTCTGTAACTTTCAGCAATTCTGAGTGGCACTCACTCACTGGCACGGGCATACTGAACCCATTTCTGGCTACAAGTTAACTTGATGAATTCTGTATCGTGATTGTTCAGCTCAACAAACTTTAGCAGATTACAAAATTGGTCCAAACATTCGACATCAGCAACATTAATATCCTTGATTTATTAAAAAAAAAAAAAGAATGCTTTTCTCTGCATCGGCATATTCCATTTTTTTTTAAAATTCATCCATCTAAAGCAATGAAAATCATTGAAACGTGTCACCCATTTTTCCAAATACGTTTTACATATGGCTTCTTTTAGTAACACATCTGCTTCCTTATAAAACCCTTGCTCATAAACATTTTCAAGTGTTTGCTTTACTTTCAGTGACATAAATGAACCTTCATATCTTTTTTTGAAGCATGATTAGATATTTTCCAGGGCATCTATAATTTCTAGCACAGATATTTCCTCTTTTTCTATTTCCAAAACTTTTGGAATGAAATATTGTCATGAGACAATGCAGGTGCCATAGATAGCTTCACTTAAGTTGCTTTCAGAAAAGTAAGTAAAAGTTTTTGAGGATTTGGTACAGATAGAAAGTATGACTTCAATGGAGAAAACATTTTCAATGCACACTCAATGGCTGGAAAAAGAGAAAGCCACCTTGCTTTGCTATGAGAGAGCAACTGCTTATAATTAGTATCAAGAAATTCACAATACGATTTCAAGACTTCATTTCTGGCAGTATATATGGATACAATTTAAGAATAATGCATTCTATGTCCACAGAAAAAGTATCAGCTCCATGCTGAATAGTATTGTTCAGCACATGGGCTGGACCTATGTGATATTTCGGATTACACAAGCCCTAAGCTTACCATACATTTTTCCCTTCTGCAATTCACACCACCAAAGTTGTGTAATCACCTGTAAAAGCTACATACACAATGCCAAAACCAGTTAGTGTGTCTGTAATATATCCTGCAATATATTCTGATGTCTCATTAGGAGCTGCTTTTAGATCTACAAGATTAATTTTAATGCCATCCAATTTATAATCAAAGTATTGGATAAGTACAGGAAACATTTTCAAATTCCCGTAGTTACTAGCATCTGTAGATACACCAAAGCAATATATACCACTCAAACACACTAGTCACACCAATAGGATGCAGTTCAATTACTTAGGTCACTATGTGCTCAGTTTTAGTTCTGGCTGATGAGACATTCTTGGCCACTTCAGAATCAAAAAATATTGCCTGGTTCAATTATGGGGTGCAGTCCATTGATCTGAATGAGGAATGATGTCAAACATGTGAATGGCTAGAACCCCTTCAGCAGCAGAAACCTGACTTGTTATTGCGGATTTAGAATGAGATGTGAACAGCTGGTCAATCTTCTTTGAACTGTATAGGGTATTAATTTGTTGAAGTTGGGTTTTTTTTTTTTTTTTTTTTTAAGCATTACATCACTTACATTTTTATTATGAGGGACTAGTTTCGAAAGCCTATGCTTTCATTTTCAACCTCACATTTTCAACCCCATTGCTGGTTGCGTTTGCTTGTGCTTTCTTCTCTGGTAGCGAAATGATGAACTTCTTAACTAAGCTATCTACTGGCTGGATTTCAAAGTTTATTAGGTGATCTTTGTTTTTCCATATGAGGATGTTTTCCCAGGTTTTGAGTTCATTGTAGACTGACATAGTTTTTAGCAATTTTGGATTTGGATCTAGATTGTAGTTTTCTTTCCAGAAGTGAAATGCTACTGTCGATTTATCTTGTTTCAATTTTAGGTTTCTAAAGTGGTCTTTAGATTTTTAAACTTCTTTTGGTTTGTCCTATGTAGAACTTTTTCACAATTTGTGCATTTGATATATTCCTGACCTATTTTCTGGTGGAATTTCATCTTTTATTTTTGAATTTAGTAACTTTATGACAGAAAATCTGTTTATTGGAGCCAGGGTGATGTTTTGTTTTTTGAAGATTTTTTTGAATGTTCTAAATGCTCAGGGGTTGTAAGTGAATTTTTTGAATGTGTTGATATTGTTTTTTCCTGCTGTTAGGGTAGTTATTTGTTTTATGGTTTTTTCTGCTTTGCTGTGTTGAGTTTCTTGTATACAAGATTCTTACTGTATCCATTTTGTTCTGCTGTTTGAATTATGGTTTTTAATCCTTTGTTGAATTCGGTTGTGCTCATAGGTACATTTACTAATCTATGTGTGAGGTTGTTTGTGTGGTAATGGGTTGTAACTTTCATTTTTAATGTAATTTTCTGATTGAGTTGGTTTTCTGTAGATTCCAAAGTTTACTTTTGTGCCGTTTCTGATGATTCTTAGGCCTAAGAATGGAAGTCTCCCTTTGGTTTCTGTTTCCATTGTGAATTTTATAGTTTTTTCTTGTATGTTTAATAATTTAATGGCATCATCTAAATGTCTGCTTGGCACTATTGCTAATATGTCTTCAACATAACAGTACCACACCTTAAAAATCATGTGTGTTTCGAACTTGCTCATAAATAAATTTGCCAAAAAAGGAGAGTTGCCCATAGAGAGTCCTGATTTTTGCCTGTAATATTCCCTATTGAAGGTGAAGTAGTTTTGTTCAATGCACAAACTTGTTAGTTGTATGCAATCTTCTACTTCTGCCGGTTCTATTTCTGTTGTATTTAGCCATTTTTTTTAATAGGTCTTGCAGTTTTTTAGTTGGGATGCTAGGGTATAGTGCTGTAACATCAAATGAAACTAATGTGTCTTCTGTGTCTATTTTTAGATCTTTGATTTTTTCAACTAATTCCAAAGAGTTTGCTAGATTGGAACTTTCAAATTTATTCAATAACCACTTTGCTAATTTATATGTTGGAGAATCAATGATGATTGGTCTCATTGTCTTTCCTGTTTTGTGAATTTTTGGTAGGCCATAAATTCTGGGTAATGTTGGATTGTCTACTTTTGTTTTATATGATTCTGTTTTTTTGGTAATCTTTCTTTCTTTTACCGCTTTGTTTAATGACTGGATGCAAGAGTTTGGTGGGTTGGTTTCCACTGTGATGTATTGGTTATCCTGTAATAAATGTTCTATTCTGTTTTGTCCAAAATTACCATGTTCTTCCCTTTGTCTGCTTTAGTGTATATGACTGGTTTGTCTTTTAATGATTTTATCATTTGGCTATTGCATTTGGATTTCTTTTCATTTTTAATCTGATCAACTGTTTTTGAACATTACTTTTTATTACAGATATATCTTCTTCCTTTAAAATTTTTGTAGCTATTTGGATGTCTGCAATATAGTCCTCTGTTTGATTTGAGTAGTCAATGTATGTTTTTAACTCTTGGTTCAGAAAGTTTAACTCTTTTTTGCTGAAATTTTGATTTGATAAGCTTATTACATTATCTGTGATTTGACGTTATGTTTTGGTTTAGTTGGTGGTTTTTCTTTCTTTGTTTTCATGCATAATTTTTATAGTTTCCTTTTTAGTTTTACTGTTTTGTTTTTCATCTTTCTGTTCAGAATTTCGTAAAGGTTTTCCATGTTTTCCCATACTATGTTTCCTAAATTTCTTATTAGTTTTAGGTGCAGTGAATATAGTTTAGAGTTCTACATCATTTTTATTTTTGTAATGCTTGTTTTTTCCGTGTTCAAATACTTTTTTCTCTGCCGCTTTTTGTTGTTTACTGTAGTGATTGAATTTTACTACTCTTCTCATGAAATTTGGTACTACTTTTTTAATAATGCACAAATTAAGGAACCTAATATCGGTGGCGATTTGTCTTCTTTTTTCCTGTAATTTAGTGAAGAGCTTGATTTCTGTTCTATTTTCTATTAAAGATTGATTGGATCCTACCTTGTGTATGTCATGTTCCTTTCTGCCCGCTCCATGTGTTTATCCTTTGTCTATGTATCTGTTTATTCCTCAAGACTTGCTAAATGGTATTTTTTATGTTTGGAGGAATTTGAACTGCTGCAACTCTGGAGGTTTCTTTTGTTTTTTTTGAAGCATTATGACTGTCTTAAGTCTTGAGATCCTGTGAAGTAAATAAGAAGTTTTTATTTATAGGATCACCCAAGATGGTATCCATTATTTGTATGTATCTTTGGGAAAAGTGTAGAAGCGATTGCTAAATAAATAGTTCTAGTCCCATTCCGACCTTCATTGCATTAAGTAAGCATATATAAATCATTATCTGGTGGCTTATCTGAAAGGGTTTAATTCCCTTATTAACTTTATTACTTAACTAAACCCTTAAAAGAAAATTTTTAATCCCATTATTCTATTTAAAGAATACGTTGTGCTAGTTTGCGGGTCAAATTAGCTTAAGGACCATACTCTAGGATCAATTCTGCATTTGATTGCTTTTAATGCTTATAAATATAACATTTAAATTTGAAATATAACATACGATACCATGATTACTTACTGATACGCAAGTTCCTGCGGGAAAATTTTACATTCTGCCTCGTAGTTTCATCCAGGTTTAAAACTGGGATAATTATTATGCATGGCATCCATAAACTTGCATTTTCGTTTAGACATTTTCAAGTATCCTCTTGCTCAAATTATATCAATTTTAACCAGGGCAGTAGCAGTAAACGGAAATGCACCAATGATATTCAATTAGATGTAGGTATTTGATCAATCAGTTTGAAAAACATAATATTAATATATTGCGATTTTCGAGATGAAATATAGTAGTGCCAATGTAACGCTATTTCCTAAGACTAGTTACGTTAGGGCACGCATTACAAACTATAAAGATATCAGCGCTGATTTTAATAAATTACTCTACGGAACAAAAAAGAAGTCATTTTGAAAAATTAAAAATTTGTTGGAGGACAGAGGCTTAAATTTGAGGATGTACACGAAAGAGGACATCTGATCATCCTAATCTAAGGGTATTTTCCAATTTGCAGAACGATGGGGAAAAATGAGTGCAAAGAAATTGAAAAGTGCAGCATTATACCCTTGCAGGTGAATAATACACCACTCGCTGAAAAGGAGGTAACAGGTGTCCAGGAAAATTGCAGGGAATAATCTTATCTCCTGATGTACAAGAGTTTATTAAAACTAGCTGGTAAAATATAGTAGAGTAAAACATACTTGTTGCAACCATTTCTCTTTTTGTCTACAAACATCAACCTGTGGTAATACAATATTAACCCCACCAGATCTTGAGTTCCTGCTTAATAAAGAAGAATCAACACATCTTGTAGAAACAAATACTGAGTTTACAATAAAGAAGTCACCGCCTGACCAATGTGGTATTTAAATTTACATTTAGCAAAATATAGACACATTAAAGAAAGTGGCTGAATAATATGAGGATATATTTGCTGTAGCTTACATACAATAAGCTGGGTACAAGTTTCATTGAGCGATGTGTGCAGTTGTAAATTAAACTTCTAAGTCTCTAATATTAACCATGTATATACACTGGCCACTATATTAATAGAGTATTCAAAGCCAATTGCTGTCTAAATCAACCCAGAAATATCACTAGCATTTGTTGTAAACTAGACACTAAGTCCTGCTGAAGGATATGCAAGAAAAAAGTAAAAAGTTTTGTCTTTAACCTGTTACATCCAAACTGGCCACAATAAGTGAAATATTCAAAACAATTGCTATATGAAAAATCCAGAAATATTACCATTATAAACTAGACATAAGTCTCAGTGGTAAATCTACACATAAATGAAAATTTCGAAATCTTCAGTGTTAACTATTGTATGCAAACTGGGCACAATGATAATAGAGTATTCCAAGATGGTAGCTGTGTGAAAATAAAAAATATATCTTGATACTGAATCTCAATGAATGCTATGCAATGTTGCAAGCGAAAAATTCTTTTTTTTTTAACCCTTTCACTGCTAATAACATATATGTCTGTTACCAATTTTAACGCCTGATTGATAACGTACATACACGTTATGCACGTTGCGGTAAGAAATGAAGGTTTAACTTCTAGACATAGATTTCTGAAGGCCTCATGCAATCTTTTGTGATGAGGATAAAATGCCTATGAGCCATATATCTGTCCTGTACTGCTACCTTGAACAAAAATTTAAAGGTCTGCTTGATGCATATAATACTGTGCCATGAGCTGTGCAAGCTTCGGCAGGGAGTTATCGGATTTCAAGGTTGAGTAAAATGGCTTCTTCAAGCAGGGTAGGACTTGTATTGGGTGACAATTTATTAGCGCTTTTTATGGAAATACCAACCAATGTTTTGGATTTTAGTGACAGGAAAGCGATCAGGATAATGCTGAACCTGTTTATGAAATTGCAGCTAATGATTATAGTGACAGTAATGGAGAAAAAAGCAATCTCGTTCAACAAGGCGCACCACAATCAAAGAAAAGATGCACTGACTCCTGGGTGCCTCAGCCCACATTTGCACCAATTCAGGAACAAAAATTCTGGTATTTTGGCAAACATAAATAATGATTGCAGCATATTAGATATTTTTCAACTATTTTTCCATATATCTTACAGCACATAGCAGAAAAGACCAATAAATATTTCATATTTTTATGTCAAACTACAGCCATCTCAAAGCTCTTGTTTGAAAGTTTAGAATAATTCTGTGCCAGAGGAATTGTACATATATTTTGGAATCACCAGAGTAAAAAAACAATGCAATAAATGAAATCTGATTCAAAGATTCTTGTTGCCACATATCAATTCTCTGACGATATTTCCATGGATAGATACCATTTGCTTTTGAGGCTATTGTATTTCAATAATATTGAAGCAAGTGCAGGGAGAAAGCAAATTGAAAGCAATAACTTACCATCTTAGGAAAGCCTTCTGAGAAATATTTTGTTCTTTTCAAGATCTTTGTATAGATGAAAGTTGTATGCTTTTCAAAGTCTGACTGCAATTTTTACAATACATACCATCTAAAAGACAATAGGTTTGGGGTATAGGTGTTTTGCGTCGTGATTGTGAAACAGGCTACATTCTTGATTTTATTGTATATACAGGGGCAAACACAGATATTCTTCTTGGACGGAATTTGGTATTTCAGGAGCAGTAGTATAAACACTAATGCAAGGGTACTTACACAAAGGTCACACTTTATGGCTAAATAACTGGTATTCCAGTCCTAAACAGTACAACTGACTACATCAGAATGAAGCTAATGCTTTTGGTGCTGTGAGAAAAAACAGAAAGGAAATGCCTAAAACAGATGAGAAATTGAAAAAGGAAGAAATAGACTCCTAGGCATACTCTAAACATGTTAGTAAGTAGATGGGTGGACAAATGCAAGGTCTGTATCAGGGATTAAGAGTAAATTTAACGACTGCAATAAAAGCAATAATAGTTGATTATATTGATTCAATATTTCATTAAGTATGTGCATAAAAGTATATTCTCAAGCAGCAGTATACATGAAATAATGTAAGCAAGGTTTAATGTGCAAGCTGTTTTCATTTCTACTTCATTGATATGCTGCCTAGCAATTGGTTTGGGAAGTGCAGTGGAAGGAGCTTGAGATCTGCAAGTTTACTAGCTTAAATGAAAACTGAGGAAATACACAGCAGCGACAATAATTAAGATTGTTTGCAAAATATATTCAGTTTCACAATACTTCAGAAATAAAAAAAACATACCTGAAGTTTAATGTTATTGTTTTTTCAGGAAGAAGATCAGAACCTCACTTTGGAAACCAACCTAAACCTCCTGTCAGTAATGGTAAAAATAAGAATTCTGAAAAAGTGGACACATCCAAATTTGCATCAGAGACTGCAGAAAGTGAGGTATTCGTTTACAAGCAAAATATTTTTACACTGCATATAATTGGTAAGTATTGTATTTCATGCCATTATAATATTGTTACATTTATGTTTAGAGAGATAGTCTGGCAGCCTATAAAGAAGCAACAGCAAATGCCAAGAAGGCACCACAGATCGTTATTGAACCACCTGCAGTTGGGACTTTACAGGGTGATGCAAATAAAGCAAACCTTAAGGAGGACGTGGATAACTGTGAAACAAAGAATCACATTGGCAGTGGCATGGAAGATGAAGCTAATACAGGTAGGTTAAGTTTTGTTGGCAAAATAAGTCATAAAAAATATATAAGAAATTCCTGATTTACTTCCCCATCTCCTCCCCCTCTCTTTGCTTTCTGGCAGGCAGTTCTTTTGAGTTTTAATTGAACAATTTTCATGATAAATCTCATTTAATGTATTATGATTAAAGGACCCATAAAACTTGGGCTTCTCTTGTTTTTTATGTTATTTTATTCATTGTTCAGAAGGTTAACAATTTTTTGGAGCATGAACAGATATAATAAACGGGTGAATTACTTACATTCGTGTAAACTATAAATGGAATGTGATATGCAGTGATTATTACTAGCCAAGCAAATTTCATTAAAGATGCATTTTTGGACCCTGTGGGTGGCGAATAAACCTCAACTATGATTTGATTAATTTCATCTACCTCTTCTTATATTCTTGAAATAGTACAATAATCTAGAGGTTTTTAATGATAAATCATCCCCTTTAATCCTTAGAACTCTTAGCAAATATTGAGAAAACAGGCCCATTTGTGCTGGACATGGAATCAGTTCATGGCAGATTATCAAGGCCCTAAATGCAAGCAGTTCATATTATTTTGAAAATTTGAGAGTTGATAACCCTTGACTAGTAATGTATAATGAGTTGTTTTGCATAAGTCTTCATCAAAATTGTTACTTACATACTAGAACCAGTATTATAGCATCTGTCCTACATCATCAACTACATACGACTACTGGATGCAGGTGAGTATTTGTAGTGGTCAGCATCTCCTTTGGTGGGGGTTTGAGAAATTTAAACAGCGAATAGAAGTTTGTCAACTCCCCACCAAACGACCACCACAAATATCTCACCTGCATCCGGTAGCCATATGCAGCTGATGAAGTAGGGAAGATTCTATGATACCAGTTCTGCTGTGTAAGTAACAATTTTGATGAAGCCTTGTGTAAAATGACTCATAGAACACAACTATGTTAGCCCTTGTCCAGTTAAGTAAAGTTCCCCAATTTTAGTTTTTCTTCAGTGTCATGCCAAAAATTAACAAAACAGAGCTTTTTGTAAATGCACAGCTTACCTAAAAAAACTTATTTCATCGAAGACTTAAGATAAATTCACAAAATTTTGTTGATACATTCTAAACGTGTCACAGTTTTAATTAACTATGAGGTCCTTTGAAAAATTTCAAATTCATTGGAAAGCAATATATATTCTTTTAGAAATTTGCAATTCAAAAAAAAAAAAAAAAAGTGTTCATTGGAATTGAATGATAAAAGAATTTGTACTATGCCTTATCAGTTAAAATAAATGTGTAAATTTCAAATAGGGATGACAATGAGTTTAAGAAATAAATGCTGTCCCAGCATGTTTATGCTGAGTCATCAATAGGGCTCAGAACTTGCTATAAAATGTCCCAAAAATTCCCTTAAAATGACCTAAACAATTTAAAAAATGACCTAATGAAAATTCGAAATTAATGTCATAAAAATTAATATAAGGTCAAATGATGTATTACTGAAACTACAATTTTTCTTATTATTGTAGCCTCCTATTACTGCAGATAATCTGTTAAGTAAGTCATTCTATAAAAATAATATTAAACAAGTCTAATTTAGTATTGCAATACACCACCACGGTCTTCCTCAAGTTTTCAAAACTTGTGAATCTGCAGTTGTCTGCTAGCACTGTTTATACTGGGAGAAACTTCTTTATATATCTGCAGATGTAATAGAGCATATTTGCACAACACAATTGTCGTGGGCATTTTCTTCCAAAATATCAATGTTAAGTTTGCTCCTGATAAAATACTGCCTAATTCACACTTTTCCATATAACCTTTATTTTTATCTAATACATTTTTCATTTTTGCATATCATGTCCCCAATTTCACCTTTTACATTTTGTATGCAGTCTTCAGCTTTCCTGACTAACTCTGTTGACTTATCCAACAACAAACCACTTTCTTCAAAGCTGATTATAGTTTTTGGCAAAAGTAAACAAATTGATTTAATTCAAAATCTTCTCGGGCTTCTAGCCAGGTAAAAACTTGGCTTGACCTGGCTAGAAGCCCGAGAAGATTTTGAATTAACACGTCGCCAGGAAAGCTTCAGTTCTTATTTTAAATTGATTTAATGCACCTTGCAGTTCAGGATCAGAAAACAGGTCCTGTGCACTCTTAATTGCCATAGCATCTTCCCTATCAAAGCTATTCACCATTTCACTCACTGTCTGAAAATTGTTACAATAATATATGCATGCTGTTAATCATGTACACCGTCATGTTAAAATTGGTTGCAGGGGCAGAGCTATATTAGGGGCCTTGTCTTTAAAATATTTAATTAGGAATGGAGCTTCCCAAAGACTTTCTTTACTATGGAAACTAGCCTGTCTACTTGCGGAAAGTTCGATCTTATCTCCTCCACAACTTGATGTAAAGCATGAGTGAGACAAGTAACGTGCACCATCTTTTTGTAAAATGACCTTACATAATGACTTAGCCTTTATTATGTAAGGTGCCATGTCTGTTATAAAAAGAAGCACATTCTCATGTTGTACATCATTAGACCAGAGTAAACACATGCTTTTATAGAGAAGTTTGCATATCTGATTGTGATTGACCACTTCCAAGGTTAGAAGAAGACATTGTCCGAGACTATCTGTTTCTAGGGTCCTTATCATTACATTAGCTATGTACTGACCCTGCACATCAGTAATCTCATCAAATGATCAAAAATCTTTTTCCTGTTCAGAATTTATTTTGTTTAATGTGTAGTTATAAACTTTATTAAGTAGCCTTTACACAACGTGGATTCATCTGGAATCGTGTGACCTGTGTGGCGTTCCAAGAAATTAGATAATTTAGAATTCTTTTCTAGTGGGATATTTGCACTCACAAACATAATTCTTTATAAAATGAAGATGACTTGCTATTTGATGTGGAAGCAGTTTCTTTTAACAGTAGTTCAGTTTTCTTTTGTGTTGCATGGTTAACCATTTATCTGCAGCAACTTCAATTTTGCATAATTTACAAAATAACACACCAAATTCTGACACACGTAGTCTTTAACGGCTTGCAGTTGATAACTTTTATTTTGGCATTCTGGTAATACACACTGCACTCTGACCCGAAGAAATGCTTTTCTGTGACTGCCAGTGACACAAGTTACCTTAGGAATGATGCATCATTACATCATCATTATATCAATGATGAACAAAGCTGGTGTGAATAATTTTATTGTGTATTGCATTGTATACTACTTCATCAGTAAATAACAACAATAAAAAAGACTTAAAATGGACAATTAGATACAGAATTGCTGTATAGAGATCTATATAAATAAGAAAAGAACCTAAAATCACACACAAATGTTAAAAAAGGATGTTAACCTGGAAAATATGGGAAAAATGTATTTTGGTGATTTAAAACTGCATATATTTTACATCTTTTTTGCAGAATGTACTTAATTGTCAATAAGTATCGTCTCCGATAACTCAAAATAAAATGACATTTCATCAAAATCCCGGCCCTACTCAACATTAGAATGCAATATCCATGATGATTCACCTTTTCTCCCCTCACATGTAATACCTTATTGAACTATCTTTACACACAGATGTTCTAAAATAATAATAACACAATAATAATAATAATAATAATAATAATACAATAATAATTATTATTTTAGTTATTATTATTATAATTATTATTTATTAATTCATTACAGTTTCCAGAAAACAATCTGAGGCAGATTACATACAATGTTAGCCAAAATGTTATAATTTGGAAGGTAAAAAGGAGGATTTTCAAGTAATATGGGTTCCTCTATTTGAATTGCTTATATCATGAGTTTCACATTCTGGTGATAGGCACAGACACCTTGTTTCTGCTTAAATGCAGGTTTTTGGTTTTAGAATTACAAATTTAGAGAATCGTGTGTTTATATACTGTTACTAAATTCTGTGTAATTAAGGCTCCTCAAAATTGTGCTCTGCTATTGGCTTCTATCCCCAGTTTCTTTTATTGTGGCATAAGCTTTATTTCAAGGCATTATGTCATTAGTGCAATAACTTTTTTAAAATCTATTGGAAATGGCTATTCTTCATCCAGCCTTACTTCACTGGTAAAGTAAACAAAAACAACAGTTTGCAATGGGTACCATTGGTTGCTGAGCGTTTTACTGCTTTTCTGTATAACAAATAATTCCTCTTAAATTGTCGAGTGAGTACAGAAATATCATGTTACACTATTCAATGTGGTCTAAATAATATAGTATGAATGATTAAGGACAAAATTTATCATTTAATCGTTATTTCTTTATGTAACAAGGCATTACCATTATGCAGTACATTTCTAATGGTAGTTCTATGATTCGCATCAAACCTCCTGCATATGACCTTTAGAGGGTCCTGCACAGCTGTAGCAAATCACAGGTATGCAATGTCGCCAAGTCTAATTAGCCACATCTCGCATAGTAATTACTAGATTAACATTCGGGTACTAATAGTTTAATGCAACCTTAAAACTTATATCAGTTATAAAGAGAAAGATCAAACAAGCATGTACGAAAAAAAGAGCTTAATTTTAGCTTCAGCCATTCGATATATGCAATTATTTTACATGCATTTTGTCAGAAATGAAACAGACCTTGAGCTATTAACAGAGAAGTGATTCACCTTTGTACTAATGTTCCATTGTGCTTCCCTTTTCTCCTAATACACCCCTAAACATTCTGACCGGGACCAAACAGATAGTTAATGTGCAGTTCTATGAAGTTGAAGCTTACAGCATGTCATTAAGTAAAGCAAGTACTTATGGTAGTGAAAGAAGAGAGCCAAAACATAGTGTTTTACGTAGTCAAAGCATGACAAGTGTTTATAGGGTTTATCAGTTTTTTAAAAGGAACTCAAATGACCAAGAAAGGTGCAAACTAGATTTTAAGAAATCTCTGGAGTTAACTGTTATAGCGTGTTGAGTCAATCAATCCACTGTTTCTTGGATTTGTTTAGAGGTAAATAAAGGTGAACCAGTTCTGCTACAGTTTTTGTTTCACCTAGAAAAAATATTAACATACTGAAAAGAACGGCACACTTAGAGACGATTTTGAGAACAGGTAGTTCATAGAACAGTCCTGGAATTATGACCATGCTTCTTTATAGGAAGAAATATCTTACAAAGGTTCTACTTCTTCCACCTTAATATTTAAAAACTTAGGTTTCTGGTACAGGAAAACCATGAGGTCGTAAATTCCTTATGCAAAGGAGTGACATTGAAAAATTGAAATTCCTTCGTACAAAGTATGAAATAAAAGTTTCTGGCGATACAAGACCAATGTTTTACTTGTGTGAACCAAAATCATACCATAAAATCTATTTGGCAAGACTCCTCACAAAACGGTGGATTAAAGGTGCCTTTAGGAAGATGTAGTCGCCTCACTGTCATGCGAGTTCTGCAGAAATTTTGTATTTCCTTTTCTACATCAAGGAACTCATTAAAATTTTCATTGGAAAAAGGTGGTGGTGAGGTAGGATTAGTTTTCTTTATTTGATATAAATGACCCTATGCTCGCCTGCCAAATATTTTTCCATCCCTATCTAGTTTGATATATTTTGTTATACCACCCCTGAAAGAATGAGCTTTTATTGCATAGGTAGAATCAGACTGAAAAATTCAATGCCATAGTTGTGGTTTGAACCACAGCTCTCCCAATCTCTAGCTGGTTGCTCTACCACTGAGTTACCATGGCAACATACCGGTATACCAATTGACCATATAGTTGGCTAAAATTATGAATCCTGGGACTTGAAAGTACTTACAACATTGTAAGTTGCCATTGGGGTTGTCATCTCAAAATAATTTGAGGTCCCTTGTATGGCTTACTGGGAAACATGCGAGTCAGTTGAGAAATTCAATGGTATGCCGGCATGTTGCCTAAGTACCTCAGTAGTAGAACAACTGGCCAGAGACTGGGAGATCCCTGGTTCAAATCCCGGCTATGGCATTGAATTTTTCAGGCTGACTCTACCTATCCAACTCCTGTCCTACACACGGTTTCTGTGAGAAAACAATTAAAAATTCATGATTTATATTTATTTTCATAAACATTTTGAGAAAGCAGGATTGCTCATTGTTAGAATCATCACACCAATTATTTTCCAACCCCTTCTTCCTGATGAGTGTTTTTTGATATCACCTCTGAATTTCACTCTTTCCTTGAGGAATGTGTGTGCCAATAAATTTCACTGGATAGTTTTCAATCTTCCCTGTTTGTCTGCTTGGCTATAAATATAGCGGTTCCAATTCAAATCAAGCTTCATATCATACTTCTATGATCAAGGGAAGTGTAACCTGAATGTTTCTTTTGGAGGTGGCACTTTTCCATATGGTTTGCTATAGCTGCAGATCCCCATGTAATATCAATGACTTCTCCTCCCAAATTATTGACGAACATGGGATTGAGAATATACAGATGTAGTAGTAGATGTAGATAGTAGTTGATGTTGCTGTTCCCTTACATAAAACTACTCGTCTACCCTCTACCCTTACATATATTTTGGCAGTTATGCCTCTGGGTCTGTCTTTATTGCCTGAGCTAATTACAGACCCCACTTCTATTATTTTAAATACTTTTATTCCTGTAAACGTGCAGTACTTGATTAAATCTATATCATTATTTTCAACCACCAGCTTCCTGCTTAAAGCAGCAACTGCTGCCTTGCAATTGTTTATTTGTGTTACTATTAGCTTGTCCATATCTTAAGTATTATTTACTTACCTTCATTAGTCAAGGTTGTGAGTTTCTATGGTCTTCTCTGCTACTTTTGCCATGGTCCTTTCAGTTTCTTCAACTCTTGTTTGTTTGTGTTTTTTTTTTTTTTTTTTTTTTTTTTAGGAAATTGTACACTGATCCCTGTCCAATCCAGTATAGGCTCCCAATTTTGCCTCCTTGATTGTCTTGGCAGATTCCTTGTCAGTGAGCAAAATGAGTTACTATCTCACTGAATCTGCGCACCTGCCTAGCATCTTCGGGCACTCTGTATTGAGATCTTTGTTGAGTTTGTTTATCTTGCCCAAAAGAACCAAATCTTCAGTTGCAGAATCCTGAGTTTTAAAGGCTGCCTTGACAAGTTTAGGAAGATCTTTGGTCTGCAATTTGGCAAAAAGATATAATGGAAAACTCCAGATTTTTAAGAGTATCAGTTTCAAAAAGACCTATAAAATTTCCATATATTAAAATGATTAAGCTGAAACTTACATTCTACTATAATAATGAATCTGGGGATACAAGTACTTAATTTTTATTTTAAAATCTACATTATGTTTTATTGCCCTTCCCTTTTATAGGTATTTTGGTTTTTTATGCACTAATCCTAAGTTTAACGTTTTCCAAAGTGAGCTAATTTTTCTCTTACAATGTTTTGAACTTCCATAAACATTAATGGAGAAATGAGGTTTAACATGCACTGAATGTTAAAACTTATACCCTTGCCACTAAATTTTAGCACTTGACAGCTAACAATTAGGCTGGTACATGTAAAAAACAGATGAAAAGCTTTACCCATTAGAGTTATTGAACCATACACAACACAGCATTTTCTTGAACCAATTACAAGGCAATATTCCGGTGAGTCAGTCATAAAATGGAAACGAAACTGGAATCAGCTATTACCAGATCTGTCTATTCCCAGCTGTATGCTTCGGTTCCTCTCCAACATGCATGTCGAGTTCTTTGTAAGCTGCATATTATTTGCTATTATTTATATTTGTTATTGTTGATAGTGTTGGTGTTTAATTATATTTATCTCTATTTAATTACCTATTTCTATGTATTTCAATTATATTATTTATACAAGATTTGATGGTCAACAGTGCCTCAAAAAAGACACAATCACTAAATAATGATTTGCAAAGTGAAAATTGTTTGTGTGGTGTGCCACTTAATAGCCATTCATTGGAATTATTAAGAAGGACCTGGGAATTCTTTGAGCAGAAGTAGTATGTGAAAGTTGTTGAGCATCCCTCTTCTTGCTGATAAAACCTTGCAAGCCAATAATTGAAATTATTAAGAAAAGCCTGGCAATCATTGTAATTATTAAGAAGGACCTGGCAATTCTTTTAGCAAGAGAAGTAGTAAGTGAAGGTTCTTGAGCTGATAAAACTGCAGAAAACCAAGAGCCCTTATACTAAGCACGAGAAGTGTTATCTTCAAGAAGAGGAAGACTGCTGCATAATCTGGAATGCAACAAGTTTTCTATCAACTCTAGGGAACAAAATAAAGCAGCCTTGTCTGTTCAGGAAACATGAAGCTTTTCAGTTAGTTGCCATATGCAGTCACATTTACACCTATTATAGTATTAATTTGTTGTATATTACAGAAAGTATGTAATTTATTCTACATGCATTAAAGTATATATGTGTGTGTTATCTTCAAGAGATATAATATCAAATTAGTTATTATTCATTAGCATTCACTATTATGTATATTGTTTATATGTGACTTTAGACATGATAAAAACATTCATAATCAGCTGTTGTTTACTAGCAATTTTGATAACATCACAACCACATTATGCAAAGCTATCTTAACTGTCAAGTACAAAAATTCAGCAGCACCATCTGATTCTTCAGTGTTCATGCAATTCTGGTCATTTTCAATGAAATTGAGAATGTTTGCATCATTGTCACATACTGAATCAATTTAATAGAACATTTGGTGCATTATTTTAATTAATATTATTTTTGAAGTGTAATCCATGTATGCTGACTGTGAATTACCACCAGTTTTAAATTGTTTGTCTATTTCCCTGGCTTTGGCCTTTGCTTAAGAACCTGAGGTTGACTTTGATTTATTTCTATCACTTGCAGCATTACATTTGTCTGTCATGACTTCCCAGTATTTCTCTTTTTATCCAGCATCTTCATGATTTTTACTCTATACTGTCTACATAGATTTTCATAATCTCTATCAGCAAACATCTCTCTTTTTTGCTGAAATGTTTACACTTTTCTTGTCACAGATAATGGCTGTCTTTAGTAAATTGTGATATTTACTCTTTAGTTTAATGCCTTAGCGATAACTAAAAAAGTGAATCATAGTTGAGCTCTCCAATATTGTTTTGGATTAAATTATTCCTGTAGTATCTAACTTTTGAAGTAGTACACTTATAATGGTGCACACCACCTATGTAATAAGTTAGCAGATACAGTATTAAGAGTATTCTCATAGGCTTCCGCTGCCATATTGTTAATAGTATTTCTGGCTCCTGGTTCCAGCCTCAACATTGGACCTTATGATATAAAAAGGGTGGTAACTAAGGGTGGCACAGCAGCCCTGAAGATGGCCCCAACAAGAGGCTGAAACATTGGTATAAAAAATATGATGTTGTGGCAGTAACTAGAATTCTGTATCAGTAGTGTCTGGTTTCTGAATGTAAAATAAATTGTACAAAAATTAAATGTGGTTGGAGGAATTTACATACTATAATGTAAATAACATGTCTTTACACATATGAGTTCTGGCTTCGCTGTGGCCGAGTGCTTAGACCACTTGCCTCTCACCTAGATAGCCGGGATTTGATCCCAAGCGACCGTATGTGAGATTTGTGGTGGACAAAGCTGCACTGGGGCGGGTTTTCTCCGGGTACTCCAGTTTCCCCCACCATTGCATTCCACCGGTGCCCCATCATCATTCATGTATCACCAGTGTCACTGCCTGCAGTGCCATAAGTAGTTAAAGCGGGCGTTAAACACTACCAAAAAAAAAACATATGGGCCAACTCCTACTGCACATATTTAATAAAAGAATAATGCTCAGTAAAAAGTGCTATTGATCCACAGAAATCTCAATGTTTATAATCAGTTCCAATATTTCATTATAAAGCTATCAGCACTTTTTTACACTCTTTATGTTCTTTTACTAAACAAAACTGTTTTGCTGCTTATGCCAGTAAGCTTAAAAGTTGCTTTGGGAAGCGAATACGAGGCATATTCCAAAACTAAGGACCATTTGGTCATAATAAAAACATTGTTCATGAGTCAAGGTTTTTATTGGCCGTAATATGTGATTTCATATCTAATTCACTTTTCTACATAATCGCTCTTCACATCTATGCACTTTCTGTAATGCTGCACCAGCTTCTTTAACCCTTCGGCATAGAAATCTGCCTCCTGGGACCTGAACCAGTTGGTAACGCTCGTCTTGAGTTTGTTGGTTTGAAATTGTCCACCAAGCCACTGGTTAAATGCAGGGAGAGGAAATAGTCACTTGGTGCAAGATCGGTACTGTACAGAGGGTGGTCAAAGAGATTCCCAAACTCTTGAATCTCTTTTTTGGTTTGGGCAACAGTATGCAGGTGTGCATTGTAGTGCAGGAGGATGATGCCAGACGACAGTTTCCAGTGGCATCTATTTTGGATCTTACATCTCAGTTTGGTCAGCGTTGCATAATCAGCTGGAATGGTTGTCCCACGGTTCATGAAATAGATCAACAGGATGCCCTTTTCGTAGCAAATCACGGTAACCATCATTTTGCAAATTTACAGCAATTGCTTACACTTTTTTGGTTTGGGTGAACTGGACTGCATTGACTGTCGTTTTGATTCTGCGTTGGTGTATGGTATCGTCTCGTCTCCCATAACAATGTGAGAAAACAAACCCCATCTCCATCTTATTGTGCTCCAAAAACCTTTATGTATTATGCATTCGTTGCTCTTTGTGCTGACCGGTGAGTTTTGGCAGAAATCTTCCGATATCCAAGCTCTTCAATGACAATCCTGTAAAGTGTGGTTGGAGCTACATTTGGGAATTCCATAACCAGACTACTAATTGTCAAACGCCGATCACTTTATAAAGTTTTTTGTTCTCTTGATCAATGATGTTGGTTCGAATACTAGGCCACCCACTCCGCTGTTCATTGTGCACATTTGTGCATCCATTTCAAAATTCTCAACACCAGTGTCAAACTTGTCACTCATTATGTTCAGTCCATACATTAGACATAACTCACGATGGAGGTTTGCAGTGGATAATCTTTTTGCTAGCAAAAATCTAATCACACCCGGCACTTCACAACTGGTGAATTGCTGGGAGCTACAATTGTTGCGGCTATTTTGATCTGCTCTCATCGACTGCAGCACAACAACGCTGCTGTATGTTCCCCAGGAATTGGTAGACAGCGCTGCAAGGTGAAATGTCATTCAACTGTGACATATTGTTCATTGAACTTTAGTTTTTAAAAAAAATTTCAAAAAATTGTGAGTTTATGTGCTGCAAAATATATGAAATTAAATTGGCTTGTATCAAAACTAGTGTCATATTTACCCGAATACAAGATGTTAAATACCAGATCGTCCCCATTTTTAAAAAATTAAGACCAAATTCATAATCGTTGCATATGTGAAAATGAGATCCTTAAGCAGTTAGAGAATTTTTCTTTGATAAGGAATCATTTGGTATTCATAAACAGTTTCTCAATACTAAGTGCTTTCTTATTCTCGACATGCATATGGCAACATAGATCAGCTGTTTTACAGCCACTCAGATGCATGAAGAAATGCACTAATGAATAAGCAGGTGATCACATAACCAGCTGCCATTTCCTCTCTTTGTTTTGTTTACAACAGTTGCTGATCACATAGTGATTGCAAATTTTGAATACTGCATTTATTTAATGAATTTACTTTATGTTAAAATCTAGTAATTTGTAAAGTTATTTTAAAGTTCAGAATATTATTAGTTATAAGAAACTTTATGATGAAAACATTCCCCAAAATAAACATTTTAGTGAAAAAGAAAGAAATTAATTAAACGGTTTGTGCTGTGCCATAAAGATCTTGACGAATGCAGACAATTGGATGCTATATCTTCACAGTAAAGAAGAGATATATTCCAGAACATGATGTTTGAGGAGTTTAATGCTATCTCCAAGAATATTCCCAGAATTATTTTATTACTTTTATTTTCATTTGCAATGTTCATCCTCTACCTTCAGAGGTTTCTTTCATTTAACAAAGGCCTAATGCGGATAATACTCTAACTGAAATTCGATCTTGGGCATCTTAAATGTAAAGCAGATATAAACCCCTGCACTACGATATTTTAATAATTTGCATGGTTTTTGCGTGACCTTGTCATATATAGGAACCACCAATGTACGGTTTGTGTTGTGAAAATATCCACGTATTCACATGGATCAAAAGTTGTGCATGTACTAACCTAAAAACTATAATCACTCGTGGACTGCTTTACAACTAATAATACCTACTGTATAGGCCTGGACTGTTAGAAGTTTATGTTAACATGTACATATGCATGGATGGAAGCTAACTACAAATAGAAGAACACTTCTTAATATTTAATTTAGAAATATACGTTGGATTATGAAATCATTGATGTGAAATAATCAGGCAATCTGAAAAGATTGATATCAGTAATATTTATTTCATCCAGTTTATCATACATATGATTTTGGACATGTCAAGATTATACAATTACATATTTACACTTACAAATTGGTTTCAGAGTTCCTTTAAATTGTATCAACATTTATCAGATACATCCTCAACTTCCTTTCAAATTGTTGTTTAGAAACATCCGCAACAGATTTAATTTCTGGTGGTAGTTTGTTATAGAGTGCAATTCCAGAAACATGTACAGCTTTTAAAGATATACTTTTATTCACACTGTGCTTAAAGTAATCCATATTACCTCTTGTATAGTGATTATGCATGTGGTCATTTTTAATTGATTTGGGCTTATTTGTTACATTATTGCTCTGAGTACATAGAGCAGGTGGTAAGTAGTTTATTATGAATAAAAGTTTCCTTACATGCTCTGAATACATGAGTAGATGGTAAGAAATTTATTATGAATAAAAGTTACCTTACATGATTCCCTTGCTTGTAAGTCAACATAATTCTGATACATTTCTTCAAAATCTTGAACTGTGACAAAATCGGTAAACCTCTGTTCGTTACGGTTATGTTTAGCAGAGGCAATAGATTTACAAGTGACCTTGATAATCGGTATTGCTTGTTGAATTCAGCATCATTGTATGCTTTAGTGGATTCTGAACATCATGCAAATACCACATATTCTTATGCGGTGGAATTTCTTTGTAAAACTATATGCTCCACGAAATTATCTTTGTTAACCTTCATTGTAGACAGCTGATGCAAGATGTAAACTGCTCTTATTGCTTAAGCGGAGTTCGGAGCTACCTTATACAAATAAAATAATTTCTTGAAATAAGCGATGACTATGAATTCAGCCCTTAACTTTGGAATTTAGCATATTATCTATAAGAAAAGAAGACAGTTTAATTTTTAAATTAAATTTAATGTTTTGCCATTTGTTTAAAATAAATTAAGACACACATAAGCTGAAAAAGAGTGTGTGTGTATGTGTGCTTGTATGTGTGCTTGTGTCACATTTGTTTTCCAGATTGCACATCAGTGGCTGTAAATTAAAAGAATGTGGACATGTGCCCTATTTTCATTTGGAATGTCTCATTTCTATACCAGTAGTCAAAGTAATGCAGTATTAGTGCACAATCAATACCATTTTTAAAAGTATTGGACTTGCAACTTCGACAAAATTGCCTATTCTTTGGGGGTGTGTTGCCGCTGTTAACAGTTTGGTGGATTTCAGATCATATGTACTTTGCTAGAGCACTCCCATAGATTACTAGATTGTCGACTCCATGGTGGGGGTAAGAGGTGGAATAGGGCGCTTTTCCAAATCTTTCACATGGGTGTTGTTAGAACTAATATTGCATCGATAATATAACCAACTTCTATATTGACTGAGCATGCGATATGGCACAATCCCTTCCCATGCGTATTCAACGCAGGAATTATCTACCGAAGTTCTTTCGAAGTCCCATCTCAGGCACCAATGAATAGTTTACCGAACATTTGTAAATAGCTGATTTAACGTAATGTGCGGTAAACTATTCATTGTGCACGAGATGTGACTTAGAAGTTCAGCAGCTAATTTCTGAAAATAAAATGATCGGCCAGAAGAAATCCACATTTAACTGAACTTTTTTCTGCTGTATACAACAAATTAGATGTGTGTGTATATATTTATTTATTTATTTTTTTTTTTAAACATTTAATAATCAGATGATATGCACAGTATTTATATGAAATTGAGATTTAATAATCAGATGATATGCACAGTATTTATATGAAATTGAGATTGTACAGAAATACATGTTTCATCCTTTCATTAAGTAGAATTAAAATCCTGTTTGTTATATGAGCACAGCAATTATAATTTCACATTGAATTAATGCATTCTGTAAGTGGAGGAAAACTGGAAGGGATGCCAACTAGATTAAATGTAATGCAATTTTTTTGTACATAGCCCGTTAATAATAATATTGAAAAATTCCATTACAAAACTAGTGTAAAAAACAGCGTAGATGCACACATAAAAATTCCAAATGAAGATATAACTATGTACAAAAAAAATCTGATGTGTTACACTCACATGACTTTCTCTAGCCGTTCTACAAACTTCTTACATAAGATTATTCTTCTTTCTGCAGCTTGTTAACTGAGGTATTCAGCACAATGTTCTTATTACTTAGTTCATTATAAGTAGGAAGAAAATAAGGGAATACACTAAGCTAAATCGATAGTCAAATGTTTTAAAAGCTGTTGTTATGCGATTGTTATTACAAATCGCCTCTATTCCTGGCCAGGAGTAGAACAAAAGGAAATCGGACACTCCCGTCTTGGAAAAGTATAAGTACTTCACAAGTGAAACTAATAATAATGAATACCTCAAAAACGGTAAGCTCCACGAAAAAAATTTATATGACGTAAATTGTGTATTTTAACAAGGCCTACATTTTTTGTATAGTAAGTTTTTGTCTATCTCTTATGGTTTATTAGTTATGGCAAATTAAGCAAAATTCATCCAGAATAAACAGGTCTTTAGAAGCAATTCCCAGAAAATTCAAGATATACATTTTACTTGTCAGATAAATATCTTTAATATACAAACTTTTAATCAAAATCATTAGAGCCATTTTTAAGAAAATCAAAATTTTCGAAAAAAGTTCCATATAAAGGGTAGTTTGGGGTGTGGGGATTTTTCTCAAAATCTTCGTGTCGCATCCCTGGAAGATAGTGAACTTAAATACCAAGTTTGGTATTTTAGCTACTTTTCGTTTTTGAGTTAACGTGTTCACAGACACACACACACACACACACCTTTTTCTGGAAATGCTTTTTTTTTTTTGGATTCAGGAGGTCCTAAAACATGTATTTCCGGTGAAATCTCGACATGGAATTTTTGGGTGGAATGCAATACTTCTCTATCCCTATGTACATTGTACATACGGGGCTAGAGAAAGTAAAAACAGCACCAACCGTTTCAAGAAGAAAACAAGTACTATGTTAATGCTTGTATTAATGAATAAAGTTTTGAACAGCAGCAGCTGCATTTCAATGTATACATATACATTCTTTGCATAAGATTACAAAGTTCCTCAGCAAGGGACTTCAAATTTGAAATTCTCTCTTATAGTATTAACGTTTAGCAGCACCTTCAATATTTGTTTATGAGACGATGTCAGCAAACTAGTGACATACATAATTTTGAATACTGGAAGTGGTACACTGTGAAGCTAGCAATTAGTTTTTAATTGGTAGTCGAATATACACACATGTGCTTCACAAAAACTTACTTTTACGCAGAACTAGTTTCGCATGCGTGTTACATGCATTGTCTACTGCTTTCGACTATCGGATACAACACGAGGATCCTTGATCTTTAGTCATCCATCTTGGTCTCCATATCGCGATAATCTCTTCCAATGATTTGTGGTCATAAATTATAATTTTGAATACTGGAAGTGGTACACTGTGAAGCTAGCAATTAGTTTTTAATTGGTAGTCGAATATACACACATGTGCTTCACAAAAACTTACTTTTACGCAGAACTAGTTTCGCATGCGTGTTACATGCATTGTCTACTGCTTTCGACTATCGGATACAACACGAGGATCCTTGCGAAACTAGTTCTCCGTAAAAGTAAGTTTTTGTGAAGCACATGTGTGTATATTCGACTACCAATTAAAAACTAGTGACATACATTTTATCAATCATACTATTTGTGCATTCTTGTAATAACTTTGGTTAAAATATGCATCACTCACAAATACAGAAAAAGCAAATTATTACAATTAGGATAACATATACTGCACAATGAAAATAAGAAAGTAGTAAAATGCACCATTTGTTTAAAATCTACTTGTCTTTACGACACAAGGAATGCTACACTCTTCAGTTTCTCAGACCAAATATCCTGCATGGTAATCAACATTGACAAAGAAAACATGTAGTTTTAGAAACAAAATTTAAAACACCAATGCATCTTGCTACATGACAAATTTCCATATGCTTGGTATTGTGTCTTTCAAGTGAAGCATCTTTTTGAGTAGAAATCTCAATTTATTTTGCTAACAGTTTAAGCAATGCACTATATTCTGCTTCTGCTAAGTTGGCATTACTGCTCTTTGCATAGCATACATTTCTCAGGCTGCAGGACTCAACTGATGTGTGCCATATAAACAACTGAGGGTACGATTACTCTCAAAGTGAAAATACTGCACATTTCATTTATGTTGAGGGATTCACGATTGCATTTAGGGATTTTTAACTGCAACAGTTTCATTTCAATGCACACAACTCCTGTGGGACAAATTCTGGCATAACAATAAAGCTGATATGACCTTTATAGTTATTAAAATTACAAAACTTAAGAATATTATTATTCAATAGGAATTGCAAACAATGAAAAGGAGCACAAACAAATCACATTATAATATCAGTGCAAATGCCTGTTTACCATGACAACATATTTGCATTTCCCTCCTCTCATTTACTCCAAATTATGTCCCAATTGCATAGGAATTTATGATATATCGGGGTGTTCTCTTGCAATATGTGGGAAATAATTGAGCCCAGGAAAAACAGAAGTAAAACACAATAATACAGGAGTTGAACATCTAGGTAATAACAAGGAGTCACAAAAACCTTGGCTATTGAAACACTGAGTTGACATCATTGTAATAATTTATTTTCAATTATGTTATAATGGTGTTCAGAAGCCATGTGCAACAATAGCTGTATGTATAATTTGTGCAGTTTCATCTCAGAATACATATAAAAGATTGTGTTAAATTAATTATTCAAAGAATACTTTCTGCTCATAATATCAGGGCAAAAATGGAGCAGAAACACCTCGATTATTAAACTGTTTACTTCCATACAACCAACTAATTTGCATCTATAATAGCTGTAAAGTAAAATCAACAATTCCATGTTTTATATTTATAAACAATTACTTAAAATTGTGCAGTATTTACAAACTTAAATCACACAGACATTCTGCATAGGACAATTACTGATTTTATTGTGATATATTCATAGATATACCAAAGGATTCTTTAAGCATTTTATTTCAAATTGTTATATTTATGTCAATTCTCTGTACCCCCTTAAGGAGTTTCTAAAATACTGTGTATCATACATTGTGATTTTAATTACATGCACATTACAACTGTAGACATGGTTCACAATTTATGAAACTATTGTTATTGTCAAATGAACTTCAGGTGCTAAATGCAATCGTTAATGAAATATACTTTGTTGCACCTACATGCTATGTGTGCATTACATGTTAGTACAATAATATATTGCATAATGCAGCAAAATGTGAATGGCTCATAAAATGCAAACAAAAGTGGCAACATAAAAAATAAAGGTACCTACGAAGGCTTGAACTTCAGTTCCTTCTACATCTTCAACTGAGGTCCACGTACTAACCATATCGCTAAATAATGCCACTGTAGCTATGCCCTTTGAAATCTGGTGTTTAGGTTACGGTCTACGGTGCAGTTTGATCAATTGTGTGCTAACCCTTAATACATTATAAGCTGTAGCAAGGAATTTAGAGCCCATAGGTTCCCCATTTCAAAAAGTTTACAGCAGTACTGAGTGCTGAAATCAGATTGTTTTTAGTGCAGTGCAGGCGAAGATTATGTGCAAGAAAATTACAAGCAGGCCCATTCTCAGTTCATTGAAGACTTGTTGAAGTCATTTTATGGTCTACCATCTTTTGTGATACTCTTTTGTCCCTCAAGTGGAATTATTACTGTATGTCCACTAGCTGTGAAAACTGAAGAGATCAGTTATTTCCCAACACTTCTTGAATGCCCCACTTTTTGGGGGACCCTATCCTAGGAAGACCCAGACCAGTAACTGTTGCTTTGTTTCTGAATCTTACAGGGAATCCTGTTTTGGCCACCTGAAAATGTTAATTGTATTCATGAATCTTCTCCCATCAAATTAATTTATCATTTCTTGGCACCATTGCTTCCATGTCTGTTTTTGTTTAATTGTGAGGTGATGATGGATACAATGATTGCAGAGCTTCCTGAGGTGAATTTTTACTTTCTCTACCAAGCACTATGCATACTTTGTAAGTAGAGAGGGTACTGTATTCCTTCCAAAAGTTTGATAGAATTCACCAGAAATATATGTTTTGAGTACCTCTGGAAAAATATATATTAAACATTTTAGAAAAGGGTCTGTGTGTGTTTGTGACAGCATAGCTCAAAAATAAAAAGTCCATTAATTACCAAACATTTTATTTAAATTCACCATCTTCCAAGGATGTGACATGATTTTAGTGAAAAAATCCCAAACTACCCCTTACATGGAAGAATTTTCAAAATTTTAGATTTTCTCAAAAATGGCTAGCTATTTTGATTTTAAATATTGTATATTAAAGGTATTTACATGACTAATAAAATGTACATCTTGAATTTTTTGGGAATAGCCTCTTATGTCATTCTGAAATACTTTTGCTTAGCTAGCAAACAAGAGATAGACAAAAACTTGGTACACAAAAAATGGTAAAACACATAATTTATGTCATATTTCTTTTTTGTAGAGCTAACCATTTCTGAAACATTTCTTGTTATTGGTTTCAGTATTAAAATATTTTTCTCAAGCAAGAGGTCATTCATTCAGTATTCTTTTGTTTCACTCCAGGCCATGGAAAGAAAACCAAATTTCAATGTCAAATCACATACTGACAGCTTTTAAAACATTTTAATATCACTTTAGTCAAATGCATTCCCTTATTTCCCTTCTACTTACAAAGAAGCAAAATAAGACTATTTCTGCTAAGGTTTATCTTGATCAGCCTTGGCTATGCTTTCATCCCATGTTCATTCATTGTTGCTGCAGCCAGCTTTCCTGATTGGTCATCTCCGAGAGAATCTCTTCCTTTTTACTTTCTCTACACATTCTATGTACATAGTGTATAAAGAAGGTATTGCACTCCACCAAAAAATTTGATACCGAGATTTCAACAGAAATATATGCTTTAGGGTACCCTGTATCCAAAAAAAATATTTTCAGAAAAAGGTCCATGTGTGTGTGTGTGTCTGTGAAAACGATAACTCAAAACGAAAAGTCTGTAAAATACCAAACTTGGTATTTAAGTTTAGTATTTTCCAGGGATGCGACACAAAGATTTTGAGAAAAATCCCCCCCCCCCCCCACCCCCAATCCTAAACTCCTCTTTACATGAAACTTTTTTGAAAATTTTGATTTTCTAAAAAAGGGCTCTAACGATTTTGATTAAAATATTGTATATTAAAGATATTTACCTGACAAATTGTGTATCTTGAATTTTCTGGGAATAGCCTCTGAAGACTATTCTGGGTAAATTTTATGGAATTTTGCATAACTGTTAAACCGTAAGAGATGGACAAAAACTTGCCACACAAAAAATGTAGAGCATATTAAAACACACAATTTATGTTATATTCATTTTTTCCTTGGAGTTGATCGTTTTTTAGATATTCCTTGTTTTTAGTTTCAGCTTTGAAAAACTTAACTTTTCTCATACAGGAATTTGTCAACTCCTGTCTATACAAACAAAGGAATTTCAGTCACATAGCAACCAGCTTTTAACTATCACTTTGACCTTTGGTACACCCTTATTTCTCTTCTACTTACAAGGAAGCAAGTAATAAAGACTGTTTCAGCCAATTTTTTGTTGATTAGCATGAAATAAATAGAAGCATATGCTTTTTAACAATAAATTGATGCAGAGAAAGCCATGTGAATGGAACAGATCAGATTTTCTAATTTCTGTAATGATAAATTGTGGATATGAAAGGGCAAAGATCTAATGCCCAATGCATTCTTTCAAGGCATTCTCTCTCAAATCGATTGAAGAGAATCATCGCACAGAAATGTGTTGGTTTGAGATCCATCTCATTGTATACCAACAGCTGCATATGCGAAGGTCAATCAATAAGTAATGCCTCTTTATTTTTTTTTCGTCTCTCTTTTAATTTGTAAGAAAATTAAACATTGATTACACAACATGAAAGCCACAACATTGAGGATTACATTGTCACTTTTGAATGTAATCCGCGTCCTTTCCAGTTTTGATCTACATTTTAACAAAGGTATGTATTCCAGTGTGGTAAAATGCATGGTCTTGGTTCCGAAGCCATTGACGCACATGTTTTCACTGCCTCTGATTCTTCAAAGAGAATGGTGCTAGGTCAGGACTGTATTGGGGATGAGGCAAGACTTCCCATCCAATTTTCACAATCACTTCAGAGGTGTGATGACTTGTGTGTGGTTTTGCATTGCTTTAAGTTTTTTGAGGGTGTTGATGTCACCCTCGTGTAATGGTTACCATGCTGACTTCATATGCCCAAGGTCACGGATGGATTTTTTCAGACGTAAAAATCCTTAGCATGGCTTCCTTCGGAAGGGAAGTAAAGCCGTTGGTCCTGTGTCATAGATTTACGGTGCGTAAAAGAACCTCAAGCCTGATAGAGAGGCCTCTGAGTAAAATTAAACGGTCTTTCACGCCCAATTTAGAATGAGACGTTGAGAACCAGAGTAGTTTAAGAGCATCCATAAATAACACGCCATTTACATTTTGAGGGTGTTGACGTATTGGGCAGAATTTATTGTGCATCCCTGCTCCAAAAATTCAACCAGAATCACACCCTGTGCATCCCAGAATACTGTCACCATCGATTTTCCTACCGATGGCAGAGTTTTGAATTTTTTCTTCTTTGGTGGGGTTGTGTGATGCCATTCCATTGACTGTCTTTTTGATTCATGAACCCATGTTTCTTCTACAGTCACAATGTTTTCCAGAAACTTCTCTCCCTCCAAATTGAAGTGCTGCAAGAATTCGGCAGCTATTGATTTTCTTGTCTCCTTATTCTCGTCGGTTAACATTCTTGGTACTCACCTGAACAAACTTTTGAGACCCCACTAGTTAAATAATTGTCATCACACTGCCTTTACTGAGGGACATAATGCAACACAATTCATTCGTTGTTACCCGGCAGCCAGTACGAATGATCTCCTTCACTCTCAATGTTGTGCGAAGTCACTGCAGTTACCAGTCTACTGCTCTGATTTTCATCAGCCAACAGTGTTTGCTCTTCTGCTTCATTACAGTGACGGACCCATCTTCTAACAGTGCTGACATCCATTGTTGCATCGCCATACACATTTTTCATCCTTTCATAAATGCGAATGGGCGTTTCACCTTCCGCATGCAAGAATTCAATTATGGAGCAATGTCTAATATGCACATTGATGTCAGTCATTTTGCTAAAGGTAGCAGTGCTGCCACCTGTTGACTTAGCAAGTTGCTGCTGCAGTGGATTAGAGAAGAAGGTTTCAGGAATTGCGCCAAATTCAAATTGTTCACATTGCTAACTTAGTTGAGGAGAAAAAGAATATGAGGCATTAGTTATTGACTGACCCTTGTACATACACAAAAGTAACCATAAATAGTACACTGTGTTGACATACTAGTAAACTTCACAAATTTTATTCAATACCTTGAACAATTTTTACCCTGACTTGCGGTAATTGCCTACAATTTGTCAACAAAACTTTCAGTCACCCTAATAACAATTGTGTTGCCAGTTCTGAATTCTCCTTAAGTATATTTTAAAGTGTATCACTGTTTTCTAGCTTTTTGCATGTTACTTTTATTACTTTCCTAAGAATGACATTTTACCTGTAGTGACATAGATCTTTGTGTTATAGGTTTATCAAACTCGCACACTATAAATGGTGGCAACTCAAGTTTATTAATAAGTTCTTCAAGTTCCAGTAGCAGCTCCAGTGCCACATCCCCAAGCAGACTCACCCCCGAAGTTGGGTGGAATGCACAGGTATGATTCTTATTCTACTTGTTCTGTTTAAAATTAGTGTCTGAACACTGTCTTAGTTTATGTTTCATTCTAATGCGTTACAGAATGCCAAATCAGGTACCGACGATGCAAGCAAACATTTGACACTTCCAAACATCCCACCAGAAGTCCTGAGGACAGCCAGCGAAAGGCACCAGAAGGGCTTGATGTCACCATTTATTTACCAGATTCTTACTCAGGTACTGCTTGGTTTCTCATGGATATTTAGTAATTGTATTTATGAAAATCAGAAAAATTGATCACTGAAGAAAAGTGGGAAAAACTTTAAAGTTTAAGCTTAATATTACTAAGAATAAATGAATCATCTTTGATATTGTTAGCAGATTTTTTCATGTGTTCTTAATTATTTGCTCAGGCACTGTGGACTGTTCATCGGTTAATAAAGATTAAATCTAATATAACCGATTTAAGTGTGCAGCTACCAAAAGATAAGCTTCAAGGGTAGCTATGTTGAATGTAAACACATCTTTGAAACATGTCATTAGTCACATTTGAATTATTGGAGTATATCGTGAAATAATAATGTAAAATAATTTTTTTCCTTTTTTTTTTGATTCTCGTTCTTTCTTTTTAACATCCTTAAGTTGTATGGGTCATATCAGACAGTAAAGAAAATGGTTAAAATGGGCCAGGGATCCCTAGGACCTAGTTATCCAACATATGACTTGTCAGGGTAAAGAAAACCTTGTCCAGGTAACTCACTCTAACCAACATGCAGACTCAGGACCTCTTGACTTATAGACCTGTGCTGGAAGTACGAAAAAGATTGAAATTGTTAATTGATTGGTGGCATTTAAGTTTTATCTGACTCATTTAAAGATTACAATGAAATATACAAAATAAAAACCCTAGAGAAAGCTACAAACCAGACAAAGGCTACACCTAAGAAACTTAAAACTTAAGAAGAAAGACAAATTTGTAGTAGCTTACCATTTTGCTCAACATAACACAATATTAAATGGATAAAAAAGCTTCTAAAATATGCCAAAACACCATCAAAGTCATAGCATGGGAAAAGCGCATACAGAGTAATGAATTTCTGCACTGTTAGATGACATAGTGAAGTATTCCATTACATAGCTAGAATGGCAATACAACTTGACACTGAATTAGGGGACCTCCTTCCCACTGACAGTGGAGAGAACATCTTCAAAATGTGTTCTGAGTGAAAACCTAGTAAGTGAAATTAAAAGTTACCAATCCACACACAATTTCAATTATATTATTAGTCATTTCTAGTAATTGGAATATATTCTTTGCAAATATTTCAAAATAACTCTGTTAAGCTCATTTTGCATGTACAGATGTACAACAAACTGTGAACACCCACTTCTTTGATCCATGTTGTTTGCACCAAAAAGTGAAAGTTATCCCTTTAACTAGAGCATTTGGAGAATAGGACCAACAGATTTTAACTGTCAATGAAATACACCAATGCAATTAGTGTTCTTAGCATGCAATTGATAGTAATTGCTGTTCTGTCATGTTTCATTTTCCTTTGTCATGCAAATTTAAAGGTGCAAACTTAACAGGGACTTACAAATTTGAAATGTTACATAAACTTAAGGATTCTCCATATAATAAATTGCTGAACAACTCTGAATGTTGATTTACAACTATTTAAGTATTATCATTTGCATTGCCATTTTGCTGAAAAGTATGTTTTTCAATCCATTTTTAAAGAAAAAAATGTATGCATTGGAATAATTTAAAATATATAATATTTGAGGTCAATAACTTGTTGATTCTGCTATTCTACAGCATTAACATGCTGTGTATTAAAAACTTGAGCATTTTATATAATGCTATAAATAACAATCAGTGTACATGTAACTGAGTTCATACAAAATGTAAAGTTAATTGGTAATTTAGTGTAGTTTGGAAAATAGTTAACAAGGTTTACTTTTACATACACTTCACTTTTATGAAGAAGGCTGATTTAACAGTTGATGATGTAGTCAAAGGTTCTTGAAATGATTATCCTTCATAAATATAAGTGTGTGTAGAAGCTAACCAGATTAATTAATTTGATTATGTCTTCACTGTCAGTAGCTTCACAATATTATACATTTTGTAATAGAAATGTTGATTCACGGCACTATATTTTTCAAATATAGAGTGATCTCAATTGAGATGTAAACCCTGTTTATTTGCAGTTAGAAATTCAGCATGTTACAAAACAGAAAGAATGAAAAAGGGTATTTAAAACAATGTGCACATTGAAACAGAATCCTGCAGATGGAACAAGTGCATGCACTTGAAATGTTAGTGTTTCACAAACAATTGAGGCATTCTGTGGAATGTCGGCCTAAGTAAACTATCTTGAAAATGATATATAAGTAAACTATATTGAAATTAAGATGTAGAGCATCAAACATTTTAAATGGTTTTTTAATTAATTTTAAGCCATCCTACATGGACATTTGAATCAAATATAAATTAAATAATTTCAGAATATATGACATGATAGTGTAATATGTAAGATTTACAGACAGATTTGAAACGATGATATAGTGTGAAACTTGAGTTGTTTTTCTGTTCATCACCATATAAAACTAAATTTTCCATATTTTACTATTTAATAATTGTTAAAACTAAAAGTAGAGTTCTCAGACTTTAATGTGCCGGAACTTATATTTATATTAAAGACATTTACTTTGTAAAAATAGGGTATTTTAGTTATTCCTTAAGTCATTTTATATAGTAATGAATAAAACATATTCCTCTTTAAAAAAAAACCTTTACAATATTGTTAGTATTACATGTAAAATAAATGCATTTTTCTATTTAAAAAATAAATAGTATACTCTCTCAAATGATCTTCCATAGTCTTTGCGTAGTTATTAGCAATCATTTTTCTGTTTCACTTTATTAGTATACATTTTCTTTTGTAGATACATAGTCTTCTAAAATTGTCTTCAGCATTTCTGAATTTTCTTAGCAACCTGAGTAGTGCAAAAATTCTTTCTTTTTTGCAACTGTAATCCCAGGTCTTCAGCAATGGAATTTTCATCCTTTTAATTATATGTATACATAAAAGGAATAAATGTTTTTCTTCATAAAAAGATGAGACTGAAAATGAGTTTCTTTTGTAATACAAAATAGCATATTTTTTTATTCCAAATGGTAACTTTCCTTTTGTTAAAGTATGGTGACAAAACTGATGCCCAATCATCAATAATGTCCACTTCTTCTACCACTGCAAAGGGTGCTGGATTCTTTGATTTTGAATGCCAAGTGCAGATTTTTAACAATCATATTTTTATTTTGACCTCCGAATGAATCCAATTGAAGTGCAAATAAAAGGGAACAAACAGAATTTGAATCTTTTTTTTGTTGCACCTTCTAGAAACCAATAAAATGTACTTGATTTATTATTGTGACAGTGAACATTAAATACATAGAACCACAGTAGCTTCTTGTGAAATTGCACAGTAATGCTCAGTTTAGGCAGAGGAAGTTCTGCATGTAATTAAATTCGAGCACTAAAGTATGATATGTTTTTGGATTTGACTAACCCCAGATACTTTTCCTTTAGTTTATTGTACTGTACAACTTTTATTTTATGTTCTTCATACACATCTTTACATCGATCCTTTGCATTGACACTTAATATTATTTCAGATCCTGGCAGAAAATCCAAGGAATTACCTTCGTAGCATAAAAAAAGTTTATATTTAGTAACAGTCATCCCTTACTAGATGACATTTAAGAGTTTCATCTTTATCCATCACATGGATTCGTTGCCTTAGGCGATTGAATCAACAATCTTGTGCTTGTTTAGAAAGTTGGGGAGGGACAAGTTTCATGCAGTGAAACACTTCTATTTAAAAGCCTTAACACTGAAAGAGAGAAAAACTTTGGATGAAGTTCATGGTGCATCTGCTCCTGTGTTTGCAACAATTTACATTTGGATAAATGAATTTAAACGTGACTGCACATCTACAAATGAACATCTTTCCGGACGTCCAGTAGAAGTGACTGCCTCTGAAATGATCGACCAAAATCTGGGATGTGGTTTTTGAGTGATTGACGAATCAAACTGATATAGTAGAAGACACATGCATATCACAAGGTACAGTGTTCTCAATTTTGCACCAAAACTTTAAGTGACAAAAGTCTTGGTAAGATTGGCACTGTGTTTGCTCTCAAAAGAGCACAAATGCAATAATGTGATCAATTCAGAAGCTGGTTTGGCACTTTTTTTCCTCAATCTTGATGAGTTTCTGCGTTTATACATAACTGTGGATGAAACATGCGATACACTACTACACTCCAGAGACAAAACTACAGTCAAAACAGTGGTTTTTAAAGGCAAATCGGCTATGAAGAAGGCAAAGGTGATGAAATCTACAGACAAGATGATGCCCTTGGTTTTTTGGGATACACACGGAATCAATTACATTGATTGCTTGCAGAAAGAAATAACAATAATTGGAGTATTGGGCATTGCTATTGTACCAGTTGAATGTAGAAATCAAGATAAAACACCCTCATCTGCCAAAAAAAAGATTCACTTCTATCAAGACAATGCAAGGGTGCACACTGTGCAATTTCAATGGCAAACATTTTAGAATTATGGTACAAATTACTACATCCACTGTATTCACCAGATTTGGCTCCCAGTTTTTTGTTTTTTTTAAGGACCTTCTGAAATCCTACTTTTTGGAAGGCTTAAGAAAGTTGAAGAAATGCTGGGGAAAATATGTCGATCTGTAGATTATGTTGGGTGGGGTGGGAAGGGGGAATCTACCAGAAATAAATTTTTTTTAGCTTACTTTTAAGGACTTATTGAATACCCCTCGTATGACAATTTATATACTTTATTAGGAGTACTATATTAATCTCACTAAGAAAATGATTTTGGAAAGATTTAAACAATTTTGCTCTTCTTTCCAATATGTGTTGTGGGTTGTTTTCTATGTCCAACATGAACTGAATATTTTTTCGAGTATGCCTTTTCATTGTATTATCTAATATAGTTTTAATATAACTTTTTCAAGATTTAATGCCAAAAAACTTTTTCTTAACATAACTTACAGGTTATAATATTTTATTTATAGCACTAGTGGCCATTCTGAAGGATGCAGTGCAGCCAAATTATCATTTTGAATCACATAATGCAGGGCAGCCAACAGTCTCTTGTCTTCAGTAAATTACACTAGCTATACAGTTCGTCACTTGCTATTGCACTAGCTATATAGCTATGTACACTGTTTTTCCCTAAATTGCATACTAAATACTTAACTCATCCGTTAATTAAGCCTAACCTAAATCTAATCTTCCTAAATAACTATTTATGTAGACTAAATATCTAACTCACTCAATAACTAAGCCTAGCCTAAACCTAATCTTAATACCACACGGTATACCTGTCTAATATGTTGCACAAGTTCTTGAAAAGGGTGTGCTAACTGAGTTTTGGTGTCAGTATACCACAAATGCATATATGAGCAGTGAGATTCAATATTAATTGTGTATGCATTTCGCAGTGGATCTACAAAACACACAATGATTTACTGCTAGGTAGGCAGCAAATCCTCCAGCCTTCAACCCATGGTAGCCCCTCCAGGCATCTGTATGTATTGTGCTGGTGAACTCTATGTGCTCTGCAATTAAATTATAGAGCGTGTTTGCATCCCTATTTTTATTTGGACGCATCGTTATCCACACCTCATTAGTTTGCACATTTATAATACCAAGGATCTAATTGCCCTATACAATGCGTCCCTGATGAAATTTCTATGAAAGAACATGGCTGGGACCTGCATTTCCCCTCTCGAAGTGTATTTGGTATCGTTTAGAGACCATGCGGCAGTAACCAAACCAATCAGATACTGCCTACGAACCCGTACATTGGTCTCCAACTGAACACTCCATTATTGTCACCTTGTATGACTGCTTGAATGCAAAGTAGTGTATGAGGAAAAGAATTGGCTTGGACAATAGCTTTACGTGTTCGAACCATGTTCCTTTGCACACAGACTGTGATTTTTTCATGTCCAGTTCTAAAAATAACAACAATAATAAAGTTACTTTGTAGATATTATTAATAACAAAGATCACAACAGTAGGACCCTATTTTAACATTCTTACCGGCAGCAAAACTCGGAATATGTACGGTCCATCTCTTAATGGGGTGCAAGAGTGCATTGCATATGGAATACAACATTCTTGTTGTCAGCAGACCCTCGTCAGATAATAAGTGAAGAAGGCTTTTGAGTTCAGATAAAACAGATCTACCTTAACCGGACAAGCAATTTCTAAAACTATTAGAATCTCTAAGAATATTGTCAGTAACATATAACCTTCACTTCTTGCACTACATAATAAATTCTGCTCCATCACATCCATGTGTTTGTAAAGCAATAAAATCTGAGAGAAAGTATGGTCAGGACTTTTCAAAAATGACTAATTGTTGTTCGCTTCCAGATGATGCTACACACTTCGTTGTGCAGATATGTGGGGATTATTTGCAGAGGTTGGCTACGATTGTTAAAAGTTATGTGCAGGTTGGCTGCTATGCAAGATGTAATATGACTCGCATTCTTCAGTTGTTCTGTGTGCGCATATGTATTGTTGAACCTAGGGTCTTAGAAAAATTTCCCACCGTTTCGCATCACATGTAGTAAAGAATCATCAAATAATTTTGCAAACTAAGGTTAGAGTTGTCAAAATATTTCCCTTTGAGTTTGGAAGGAAACTGGTGCCAGTGGGAACGGACTGTCTCCCATGCCGCCTGATGTTGTGTACTCCCTCTGTAATCTTCTATGTAAGATCACCAGCATTAAAAGCCTTTAAAAGTGTTTTTAAATTACTCTTGGTAAGTGGTATTAATTTGTTGAGTTGGTTTTTTTAACACTACGTCACTTACATTTTTATTATGAGGTACTAGTTTCGAAAGCCTATGCTTTCATTTTCAACCTCACAGGTCCAACTGTCGTTGCTGGTTGCGTTTGCTTGTGCTCTCTTCTCTGGCGGTAAATGAACTTCTTAACCAGGCTGTCTACTGGCAGGATTTCAAAGTTTATTAGGTGATCTTTGTTTTTCCATATGAGAATGTTTTCCCAGGTTGTGAGTTCATTGTGGCCTGATATGGTTTTTAGCAATTTTGGATTTGGATCTAGATTGTGGTTTTCTTTCCAGAAGTGAAATGCTACTGTCAATTTATCTTCTTGTTTCAATTTTAGGTTTCTAAAGTGGTCTTTGGATCTGATTTTTAAACTTCTTTTGGTTTGTCCTAAGTAGAAATTTTCACAATTTGTGTATTTAATTTTATATATTCCTGACCTATTTCACTACCAGAGAAGAGAGCAAAAGCAAACGCAACCAGCAATGGCAGTTGGACCTGTGAGGTTGAAAATGAAAGCATAGGCTTTCGAAACTAGTCCCTCATAATAAAAATGTAATGACATAGTGTTAAAAAAACCAACTCAACAAATTAATACCACATATAATTTGACCGTCACTGTGACTAAATTCCTCCATACATCAAAAATACTCTTGGTAAGTTTAGAAATTAAAATTTCACTTGTTTTTACTTACATATTTTTCATAAAAATCTTTCTATGGGTCAATATTGTTGAACGTTGAGATTCCCACTGAATTCAAACCACTCCATAAATTCATTCGATGTTCAGTGGGCAATCCTCAAGAGCCTGGAGGTACCGATACAAATGAGTCTATGTACTACTATGTAAGTGAAAACAAGTGAAGTTTTAAAAGCGTTAAGTTTGACTCAATGCTAATTTCTAAAGTTATCATTTTGCTTCGCTGTGTACAACTTCCTGTCAGGTTAGTTATCTTGGTAAGTTGCTAAATGCTCTGGAATGGGGATTTACTGACTGCAGTACTATTCTTGTTTTCTTTTAGATGATAAATATATGAAGTTATGGTTCCGACAGACTTACTTTCATTTGATGTTCTAGGTATGTTTCTATTTTCAATTAAACTTAAAATCATCTTTTGTGTGTGTTTTTGCCTATAGCCCAAAACTTTTCTTGGATTTGTTCTTGATCCTTTGGGCTTAAATTCACAAAACATTTCTTTGTGCAATATTCTTTACTGACTTAATTTCTTGGAACTGACTTTCTTAGTAGTTTTTGGAAAAACACAAGATTGTCCAGAATTTATTTTTTTCTTCTTTGCAGCCTCTTTCTTACATTTCCTTTCTGAATTTTACTTTTCTTTCCAATAGAGTAGCTTTCATATTCACTCTCCGTATTGGATGTATTATCACGATCACTTCCCTCTCTCTTTTATACAATATATAGTTTCTATTAGTTTAAGATGAGATGTTAAGAGAAGTATATTTCACATTAAAGATATCCCATCATTAATAAATAAACCTCACCATACTGCAGAGAAATGCAAATTCGAGCAAAAAGGAGGTTGTTTGTCTACTGTCTACAGTTGAAACTGTCTCTAAAACAACTTGGCACAGCATGGTAGTCAAATGTTTCTACAGGGTGTTGTTATTGGAGAGTAATGCTACGTTTACAATGTAATGTAACTGTAGACACAATGTAGCATAAGTGCAAGCGCGAGGGAAGACCATTCACAATGCAATTGTAAGCGCAACGCAAGAAGTTGTCACAGGTTTCTAGATCCGCAAGTTACATGCAAAAATCTTCCAAGCTCTCCACAAGTTACAAACTGAATAACATAACCAACAATACCACTTAAGAAAATTCACTCAATCTTTTACAAAATAAATACATTACATACTAACAACTGACACACGCGACAGTGACATCACGTTCCTCATTCAAAATGATTGAAAATAGGGTAATTCTGCAGAACGGCTCTATTAATTCTACTGTCTGATAAACGGAGATAAGACAGGGTATCTATAGCAGGAAATAAAAGTGAAATGTGTAGATTGTGGTGAAAACACAAAGTAATTTAAAATTGGTTAATAAATAGAAAGTCTTCAATTCAGATCCAGCAAAGACCGTGAATTCAATACAATGCATAGGAAGTCTGCAAATAAGATCCAGCAAAGACCGTGAATTCAGTTCATAAATCAGGGTAATTCTGCACCTTCTATTTATTAACTGATTTTAAATTACTTGCGTTTTCACCACAATCTGCACATCACTTTTATTTCCTACTATAGATACTTAACATGGTAGTTTTCGTTTTGCAGACGGCAGAATTAATAGAGCCGTTGTGCAGAATTACCAAAAATACTACAAGCATAGAGACTGTAGTAAGTGATAAAGCTACACATTTAATGAACTAAGAATTATCTCTCTGTGTCGTTGATTTATGAGGACTAATAAATCTATACACAGATGGTAGTTACTACCATTAAATCAAAGAAGATTCGCAAGGATACTGTCATAACCTCTTTAGGGAGATTAGAGATTGCACGGCATGGCCAAATAGAAAAGCATGCATGCATAGCAGGCCCTGTAAAATCTTGTAGTGCGATCGTCTGCTGTTACTTTCATAGGTAATGCCTAGAGAAAGGAAGCAGACTTCATCCTCTTTGTACACAACGTAAGAAAGGTTGGAGTTTGCAAGCTCTTGCATTGCCTTGCAATGTGAATGCCTACATTAAGTAATATGAGTCCAAACTCTTGTGCTGACATTGCGTCTGCGCTTGCATTTCATTGTGAATACAGCATAATACTTTGTCAGCAGAAAGATTTGTTTTTATGGATTCAATACTTGCAGGAAGTGGAAGAATAATTTGTCTGTAAAGTTTTTCCAGGAACTCCTTATTTCATGTGTCATGATGATCAAAGTATAACTTTCATATCACTTTCGTAATTTAAAAAAAATAATATGAAGGTCAAATATTGAGAAACAGAATATTGGCCACCCTTGGGGAAAAATTGTTGTTGAGTCAAAATAGCTGATTCATTGGTAAATGCAATGATAGCAAGCAGAGCATTGTTGCATCATTCAATTTCCCTCCTTTGATGTTTGAAGTCTGGAAAATGTGAACGTTCTTGCAATGGAAATTCAAAGACAGTATTTTTGTGCAGTGATTTTGTATGACTTCAAATATGGCTTAAATGAAATGCAGCCACTTGAGCTTTTGGGGACTATTCTCCATCAATGCCACTTTCTGTGTTCTGCTGGTTTGGAGTATTTAAGAGTGGGTGGCAGACCAACAATAGTTGTGATTGAGAAAAATATCGCCTTGTTGAAACTATGATTGTTCTCCGAATATTTCAACCTTCCTTCATGAACACCTATGTTTATTAAAAAACAAAAGGAGAGATGGGTGACCTATAATTTATCTGAAGCATAAGAGCTCCATAGGGTAGAATGGTGCCAAGATTTCACTATGGAAAGAAAGTCTTGCTGTGTTTCAGGTATTAATACGAATGAAGAAACGTGGATACAGTGAAACCCCACTTTTCGAGGTGAAGCAAAGTATTAATGGTAAAACAAAGAAGTAAATTTTTAAACATGAGTTTATTTACTTTTAGGCTCTAATGCTATTAATTACAATATATAACACGTGAAAATAAATACATACCTATATATATACTTAACATCATCTTTTTGAAAATGTTTGAAATTGTTAATTATCCTTGTTTGTGCATTTACATTGGTTCCACCTGTGTCTCCACAGCATATAGAGTGTTAAATGCCCCATCCTCTCCAAGGCACTCGCAATGTACTGTCTTAAAATTGCTAATATATCCTTTGCTTCTTTGTGGTGGGGTATTTTGGGTTCCTGGTCATTAGCATCAACAGGATGTCTTGAAATGAAGAAGACTCGTCTATCGCAGCCCAGTTGCTAGGCTCTGATAACTCCTCTTGCTTGGGCAAACTTCTTCCATGAACTTGAATCCTCCCTTCCAGAAACTGATATGTTGACAGGACTATGCTTTGGGTCCATAAAGGCAGCTTTCTTTACTAGTATATTCTTGTATTTAAATTTAAGGCTGTGAATGATCCCCAGGCCAAGTGACCGAAGTTCACAAATGCAATTTGCTGGGAGAAACATAAGTTTGAGTTTCTTAGCTTCAGAGTGGCAGCACATTTGTATAAAACAGCATTTTCCAATGATTTGCCATCATTTTAGAATGCAAAGTAGATGCAAAGATGCTATCAGTTGTCCATACTGTGACATTAGGTTATACTTTTTGGCAATTTTTTCAAATTCTTGAAATAACTGGGCTTCTTGAATTTAACAATTACTGGGGGGTGGGGGTTACTTTTCAGATCCATCTTGACCATTAGCAGAACAGTTAGCCTTTGCTTGGCAAAATGTTCTAAAACACACCTGTTTAATTGTTAAAAATATCCTTGAGCTCATAACCATAAATAATACCCAGCAAGTTGTAACCACTCTTGTACAGTTTTGACATTGATGCTTTTGCTTTTGCTGCGCAGTTGATGTACACAATGTTGTGATTATTCTTGATCCGAACCGATTTATCCACCCGTTTGAGGCAATAAAATCTGTAATTCCCAAGTTTGTGCTAAATTGAAGGACTTTGGTTTGAGATATGGAATATATCAACAATGGACTTTTGCCACTTGTAGAAACAAACCACTCTGCCAAAGTTTGTCCATTTCACCATACGTTGAAGAGCGCATATATTTGCATATTTTGGACTTTGCTAAGAGTAAAGTGCAATTGTGAATTTTTTTTTCACAATTGTATTTACAGTTGAGACAAATAATCCAAGGTCTTTCGTTAACTGAAACGTGTTCCGACATGTGAATTAACACAATGCAGAATTTCAGATTTCTCATGCAAAGAAATACATTTTCTGTTGGGTTTCTTCATCTCCATGATACTGCAACAAAAACGCCAGTGTTGCTGCAAATCACGATTAATTATGCTGTTTTATTGTGTAGGACTACAATAAAATGCAGTAAATTGCAGGCTTCCATACAAATACCTAACAAACTAACACAAAATAATGTAACAGCTGATGCTGCATCTGAGCACTAGCAACTTAGCAGAAAATGGCATACGTGAAAGCAACTCAACAAAAATCAATGCATAAAAGGCAGGAATGTTCAAAAGTTGTAAAAATATAGAACACTATGTATTGCTGATAAAGGATAAATGATGGGACCTGTGAAAAATGTCAAATGGCAGGGGACGTAAAAAATGGGTTTTACTGTATTATATCAGTTTGACCCAGAAACAAAATATCTATCCTCCATTTTGGTATTCCCAGATGATGAACAAGCCGTCAATGTCGAGAGACCAAGGAGTGCAGGAAAGGAAATGGCTGCTTCTACAAATTAAAAAAATCTGATGTGTTACACTCACATGACTTTCTCTAGCTGCTCTACAAACTTCATACATAAGATTCTTTTCTCTGCACCTTGCTAATCGTGGTACTCATTAGCACAGTGGTCTTATTATTTAGTTCCGTATAAGTAGGAAGAAAATAAGGGAATACACTAAGCTAAACCAATAGTCAAATGTCTTAAAAGCTGTCGTTATGCAATTGACATTACAAATCGCTTCTTTTCTTGGCCAGGTGTTGAACAAAAGAAAAACATACACTCCCGTCTGAGAAAAGTATAAGTACTTCACAACTGAAACCAATAACAATGAATACCTCGAAAACTGTAAGCTCCACGAGAAAAGTGTATATGACATAACTTGTGCATTTTAACAAGACCTACATTTTTTGTATAGTAAGTTTTTGTCTATCTCTTACGGTTTACTAGTTATGTCAAATTAAGCAAAATTCATTCAGAATAAACAGGTCTTCAGAAGCTATTCCCAGAAAATTCAAGATATACATTTTATTTGTTAGGTACATATCTTTAATATGTGATATTTTAATCAAAATCGTTAAAGCCATTTTTAAGAAAATCAAATTTTTCGAAAAAAGTTCCATGTAAAGGGTAGTTTGGGGTGGTGAGATTTTCTCAAAATCTTTGTGTCGCATCCCTGGAAGATACTGAACTTAAATACCAAGTTTGGTATCTTAGCTACTTTTCGTTTTTGGGTTATCGTGTTCACAGACACACACACGGACCTTTTTCTCAAAATGCATTTTTTTTATACAGGAGGTCTTAAAACATGTATTTCCGGTGAAATCTCGGTATCGAATTTTTGGGTGAAATGCAATACTTCTCTATCCCTATGTACATTGTACATATGGGGCTAGAGAAAGTAAAAAAAGCATCCAAAGACAGGACTAAAGAGCATTTTGTTGCATCATGACATTGCACAGCTCATACTGCTAATATAACAATGGAGTCTCAGTAAGAAACTGAGGAAAATTATTGGGTCATTGCCCTGTAATCTCGATCTGTTACCTATGGTGAAGAACTAGCTTTGAGGTCAAAGATTGATTAAAATAAGCTGTTGTAACAAATAAAGATGAGTTATCTGCAGTGCCAGAAACTGAGTGGCATGGATGCTTCCAGAAGTGATCCCAGAGGATGCAACACAGCATAATACAGTGCCATGGAGAATACCTTGAGAAACTGTGATTAACAAAACATTTCTATGAGTATTCATTATTTGCTGTATCAATGCTTATCTAATGACCGCATATGATGCAATGCCACAAAGATAAAGTGTTTCCAATTTATAAATGTCTTGCGTACATGTGCAGTGACAATGGTTACATCCAATATTAATTTTTCATCCCAACCAGCTTATCAGCTCATGCAAAGAGGTTGTGATTATTCTATTCCCTTCTTTTACAAGATCCTTTCAGGGCATTAGAATCAGAGGTGATGAAGGTTTCTATAGAATGCTGGAAGGCTAATTCACCAAAGATTGCAGATGGTCTGGAACACATTTTTAGGAAAATACCCATTGGAATGACACAAATGAGCATTCATAGGAAGCATTAGAAAATTGGAAGAATGACAGTTCGTCACTTCAGCATTTTATGATTCCATGAAATAATATTCCCAAATTAAAATAAATTTATGAATTTGTTTTATTTGCCACTGTGTTATCTGCCGTAAGATTTATGTTCAGATAGTACACCAAAATGCATACTGTCCCTGAGGTTAAGCTTTACATCCGTCATGTGAATGACAGGACAATTCATATAAAACTAAAGGTTTTTTTGGGAAGGGGCAAGAAGAATGCCAGTAGCTTGTATAGGATTGGAAGGAAGTGAACTGAGGTGAGAAATTTATGAGAAGTTGGATTATTCAGAAGATATAGTTTTTTAATGTGTTAAATATGAGGAAGATTTGGGGAGAGGAGAATAAAACCTGAGGGAAAACAAATTTATGGAATATGAGGTTAAACTTGTAAGCCTAAAGAATTCTATTGTTACAAAGGAATTGCTTATAAATGATAGAAGAGTTGAGTTATCAGGTGGAATGAACAGAGAAAGGAAGCAGAAGAAAGGATTATCAAAGTAAGAATGGGAACAAGAGGCAAAGAGGCAACTGGAAATATTTAAATTTTGAGTATTTAATAGCTCAGAGTATTAATGTGACAGTGCCATGTGCAGCTGCTTTCAAGTTTGCCATGGTATGTGAGAAGGTATGTGATATTTTCAAATTCTATGTAAAATGTTCTTTCAGCCTCATATGTGAGCATAATTGCATTGCCGTGCATATTTTAATATGTAGTACTTAAAAACATGAGTGGTGATGCTTTGTTACCTGGACTTCATTTCTTTCTCCCTTCTCCTGCTTTTAAAATGTGTTCACTATTATTAATGGCTTTTATTTCTTAGAAACTTATTGATTAGATTTTCCCATGCTTATATTATGCCTGTGTAATGCACCCATAAGGATTGCTCTAAATTATTTATCATTGTTTCATAAGTAATATTATGACTATAATCCCTCACCCAGTTAATATGTGATACAATATTTTGTTACGCAATTATAAGCATGTATCTATTAAAATTTTGCAATTTCTATTCTCAGGGTGAGATAAAGCTTCCAGTGTTAATGGAGGATGAGAACAACAAGGAGTTCCATAGTATACATTTACTTTATCGTCCTGTGAGACAGATGGTGTATGCTATCCTCTTCAACTTACACCATTATATGTACTTGGCATCAAAGAGCAAGGAGAAAGGAGGTGAGTTATTATTACTACTATATTGCCCACTCTAATGCCTTGGCAACAATTTTGTGGTCATGGTTTCGCAAGTGGGCTACAGCAAAAAACCAGAAAAAATGAGAAAGTTGGTGAAGTGCTAACATCAGCTGGTATATTTCTGGTACACTGTATCTTAAAGTATTGCATGAAGTACATATTCAAGAAATACTAGTAGATAGAAAAATAAATTATATATGTATCTCTGTATGTGTGTGTGTGTGTAAAACAAGCATAAGTGTAGGGCGTGTCCAAAGAAAAATCAAACTTTTGAAAAAGTGCGCCAACCAGCAGAGGGAGTGCACGTAGAGGCAGTTTTGACAACAATAGCTGTTTGCTGCATTTTGCTCTGACAGTAAAGCTATACTCCGACCACCTTACCTCACCGGTAATGAAAGCAAAAGCAACAGGTTGCAATGGCCATGATTGGTTGCTGAACATTTAACTTTTGTGCATCACAAAATCGTTCCTCTTAAATTGTTGAATGAGTACAGAAATGCCATATTAAACTATGCAATGCTGTATAAATAATATAGTGTGAATGATTAAGGAACAAAATTTGCTGAACATTTAATTATCATTTCTTTATATAATAATGCATGTGTGTTGTGCAGTGCATCTGTAATGGCTGCTACTGGTTAGCAAGTAATGTCTGAAACATGTAGTACCAGTGTAGTGAAATATAAGGTAAGAATTATTCCTAGTGTATATAACAAGTTTTATGAGAGGTAGCTACCTTTTCATTAAATAATATTCTCAGCTTAACGGTAGAATTTACTGGTATTTATGAAAGCAGCATAAAGTATGCAACACTTTTAATTAGCCAAGGTGCGACATCTTGTGCTGGCAGCTTTTCAACAAGTGACAGCCAAAAATGCAGTGAATGTGTATCAAACATTGTTTGGGAATAGTAAACAAAGTAAGATTTGGAGGGAATGGTGGACATTGTTGTTGATCCACTTAATTATTTATCAATCTCTATGATGATTCACAGTTCAGTTGCAACTGCAGCAGACTACTCGTAGAGTGTGACCACCTCCATCTTCAGATTAGCTCTTCTGCATTATGGTAGTGTATTAAAGAAATGTGCAGTATGTGGTTGTGAGTAATGGGAAAGTTTAAAAAAGAAAAGTAAATAAATAAATGCTGGAGTATATAATATTTCAGCAAACTTCAAAACATGCTGCATTTTATAATTTTACAGGAATTTCAATTTTGTGCTTCTTATATAGTGACTCGCCTACCTGTTTAATTGTTTTATTTATTATAAATTTAATTAAACAAGTCATTAATCTGTGAACAGTGTGAAAATAGCTATTTCTATTCCTGTCAAAAATAGGTACAAGGTTTTACAATTGTATGGCAGATGAACCAGCTTAGCTCCACATGGTGTGTGCACATTTGCGGAAGAATACATTCTGATTTGTTTACATTGCCAGTGAAGTAAGTATGGAAATATAATGCAGCTGTTGGAGTGAGCCACGTGCACAAGCTGCTTGTCCAATTAGTGTCAAAGTGATATTGAAAAAGCTTGAAGAATGTGGGCACGGGGGGATTAATTTTGCTACAGATGCAAAACTTTCACATTGTATAGTATGAGTCACATGCAGTGGAATGGGCTAGAGCAGGAAAATGTTTTATTTTTAGAACATGGGGCTTTTTGTGTTATTTTTCAATGGTTTCAGTGTAATAAACTTGATTTTAGAGAATTTTTGCGATGCATCATTATAAAAGAAATACAAACACTGTGTATCAATTCATGAAAGCAAGCATGTTATTATGCAGTTTTACTTGCATATTAATTGCATTTCTATCAATCACTATGAAGTGCATTCTTCACAACGTACTTACCAAGTTGATCACTGAATCATACTTCAAATGGTAGCATGGTCATGAGTTCCAAATGTTCTTTGCTTAGATTGTGTCTTTGGTCAGTGAGTATCTCACTTTACTGTGAAAAAGTCATTCACTGTCCACGTTGGACCACGCAGTCCATATACTTGTAGAGCTACAGCTGAAAATTCAGGAATTCAGGGTTATCTAGTTTCATTGTAGATATTTGTCAGTAGTCTGTTGTTGTGGCATACATTGACATTGGTGGAGGTGCAAGGCCAAAATTGGTGTGGACCAAGTACTGAATTCTTGCTAAAAGAACAATGAACAGAATTTGCAACCATTTTAGGTCTGCCATGTGGGTGACTCATGTTTTACATAGATATTAGCCAAAGCTCTTCATGCCCAGTCATAAGTTGAATTAACTTAAAAGAAAATCATCAAAAGGTAAAATTCAGTATGTAATGGTTTTATAGCCCCTTTAAAGAGCCCACGTTGTGGGTGCCAAATATGCGATGTTACTATGCCCATTGAAGGATCAAGTTTGTAGCATTTGTTGTCCACGTTTATTGAGTCTCTGGACCTACTACCCTACCAAGATAGCAGATCTCTCCACATACCTCATTTTTAAGATCCACTATCGAAGATGCTGCCTTGGTGTAACTCAGCCTGCTTGAAAATTTACTCTCTCGGGTGGTAATGACAATGAGGGTAGTTAGGAGTGGTCCTACACTTTCACTTGCATCTATTCGTTTATTCTTGACTAGAATTGATTTGTGTTCAGACAAGCACTTTGCTTTTCATCTAATTGAATTATGATTTCTAAGAGCTTTTCTTATTCAACGACTTAACTTTACTTCTTTCGTAAAAATAATTAAAAATAATTATTAATAATTATTTTCTCATTTATAACAATTACTTTTCAAACTGTATAGTAACCTGACAAGTATGCATGCCTTGAACTTAGCGGTGAGTGTTCTCAACAGCAATTACGCGTACATGACCTTAAACTTTGTAGTGACTGCTCGTCCACAGCGAATACGCATACATGACCTCAGACTTAGTAATGACTGCCAGCTCTAACAGCAATTACACATACATGACCTCAACCTTAGTAATGAATGGCTGCGCCAACATTCTACAATCTGTTACTTATATAGTAAATTCTGCTATCATGGCTGCTTCATTCTCATTGGTCAGAAAGACCGCGAACTTGGTGTCTATGTGTCCCATAATGAATCTCTCCTTACCCAAAATGCATCATAAACACCTCATGACCGTCACAACACAATGAAGAAAAACTCGCTTCTCTATGATTCGGGACTTTACGAAATTACCTTTTCACTTATTTCCCTATTGCACACGCATGCAAAAGAGTACATGACTAACAATAGCGTTCTCTTCTCAAAGAAGTTTCCCTTATTCAGCAGACAAGTTTGGTAAGCAACTTTGAGCTGTGCTTGCTAGAAACTAGCTTTATACACTTTTAAATACATTAAATAATTGATAATTAACAGAAGTAATAATAATAATATAATAATAGTAATAGTAGCAAGGCCAACTAACAGTCTGAAGTAGAAGAATCGCATCATATTTTACACAAATTGTCACCGAGACTAGTTCAAAATACCTTAGCAACACATCACTAAATATGGACCAACACTGAAAAGTGCAATGAAGAAATTGGCACAATATTACCTTCAATTCAAAATAGCCATCTGTTGAATATGTATCGTTTTTATTCAAATACAATATGACCTCAAATGCAAGACGGCTGCTATTTTTCACAACTAAGTTTTGGAATTAAAAATATAATGTATATTAAAAGAAGATTACTTAATTATAGATAAAATTTAAAGTTCTGCCATATATTTTGAATAAACTAAGGGACACTTAGTTTGAATTGGTGCAGAAATTCATGTGGGTGTGAGAGGAAAGAACAAAATCATGTACCAGTACAAAAGTATGTGATCAAAGGTAATGGCAACAACAGCTGCACATTTATAACAATGTAATGGATAAGATTTTCTATTTAGAAACATACCAAATATAACACACCATTGTAAAAAGATTTACCTAAATTAGTAATTTGAATTTGCATGAAAATTCACGTTTTGAATGTGGGAGAGATGGAGAGGGGAGTACAGAAAAGTATGGTAATGTGTGCAATAGGAAAATGTAACAAGGGCAGTGGCAGTGTATCTTTGCAATAATGGATACAATTTTCTATTTAATCAGCATACCAGAAACTCATAGTGTGAGCAGAAGAGAGACAGAGGAATGGAAATTTTCCCCTTGTCTTCACACAGCGTTGACAGTGGCAGCTTAGTTGTAATGATGTAAATATTTTTTTAGTTAGACACCATAACCGAATACAACACATCATTGTAATAAGTTTTACTGTGGTTTTATCTAATTCAATTTGTGCATAAATTCATGTTGTGGGTGGCAAAGAAAAACAGAGGGGTTGCAGAAATGTAATGGTGTATGTGTGGCAGGAGGAGGGAAATGCACTGATAAATTTCTCTCTTTGTGCTTGATCATTAGTTCCCAATCAACGTTATGTGCAAATACTAATGTGAAAGAAAGACCTCCATTTTTATTTGTTTCATAAAGAAATCTTTTCCTAATGGGAATGGTTATAGGCCTGTTAATAGCAAACCTTTTGGTGTGAAATAAAGACGCAAAATCTACCGTATTGATTTCAGCCTTGGTGTTACAATTAGCATCCTCCAGGGTTTGCCATTGCTATACCCGCAAAGTTTGAAACGTTTCTTTTGCTGCAGGCTATTTCAAAAACGTATTTTACGAGTGCAAGACTGCCACAGGTTCTGGACATTTTGGAAAAAAATATCTTCTATTTGGATAAATATGGTACCAGAAAGTATATGTAGTACTCTATCAGCACCAAACTTGAATCCTTCACGTTGGTAAACCAACTATGAATAAAACATTTGTCATTTTTTTAGATGGTTAAAAATATTATGGTTAGAAATTGTGCAAAGTACAAACTTTTTGCATAAATTTTTGCATTATTTCATGATTGAAAATCATTATGCCCACTATGATTTCATGATTTTGATGTTATTTGGTCTTTTCATGTAAACAAAATTTTGCCATCCCTAGCTATGAGTTGTTTAGTATTTTCAGCAGGACAGAATGCCAGTCAGTGACAATTCCAAGCCTGGATGACCTTCCACATCAACACATATTAACAGCCATATGGATAAGAGTTTGTGCTGTGATTCACAGAAATCATTGATTAATTATTAGAGGAGATGCTGGCAAAATGGATACCAGTGTGGAATAATGCCATCACATTTTCAGTGAAAAACTTAAAATTTGTCATGTCAGTCAAAAATTTATGCCACACATGTTAATTGAAGTTCAGAAACATACCCATGTTTAAATCAGCTAGGAACTGCCTGCCAATGGCAATGAAACTTCTACAACATCCTGACATGGGTTTATGGCTATGACACTGAAATGAAGATGTATTTGTAAAAGTGGGTGGGTAAAATCTCCTTGTCCAAAAAATAAGTATGCATGAGTTAGTCAAGATCAAGGTGATGCATAGGTAGAGAAGGTATTGCATTCCACCCAAATATATTATGCCAAGATTGTACTAGAAATACATATTTTAGGGATGCCTGTAAGGTCCCCTGTAACCAGAAAAAGCTAAGCATGCGTGTGACAACATAATTAAAAAACCAAAAGTTGGTAAAATACCAAACTTGTATCAATTTAGTATCTTTCAAGAAAATAACACTGGGATTTTAAGAAAACCCCTCACCCCAAACTACCCTTTACAGTGAAAAAATATCAAAATTTTGATTTTATAAAAAAAACATTTACATGACAAATAAAATGAATATTTTGAATTTTCTGGAAATGGCATTTGAATACCTCTTGATTTTGGATACATTTTTCTGGATAATTCGTAACTGGTAAACCGTAAGAGACAAAAACGTACTACACAAAAAATATAGATCTTGTAAAATTTGTTATATACATTTTTTTTTTTCTCGTGGAGTTGGCCATTTTCAAGATATTCATTGTTATTGGTTTCAGTTTTAAAATACTTTTCTCATATAAGATTTTATCAACTCCTGGCCATGCAAAGAAATTAATTTTTACTTTCTCTATACAAACTATGTACATAGTGTAGAGAGAAGGTATTTTATTACACCCAAAATTTCAATATGAAGATTTCATCAAAAATACGTGTTTTGCAAATCACTGAATAAAAAAATCTGATGCATTTCATTCAAATGTTTTTCTCTACGTCTAACAAATTAATGTTAATAATCTTTATTCTTCATCTATTTCATTCTCATCGTGATAAACATTAGCAGAAATGGTCATATTACTTATTTCCTTATAAGTAGAAGGGAAATAAGCAAATACACTATCTAAACCAACACTAAAATTGTTTAAATTGGGGTTGAAAATGGGTGAAAATCGATTATTTGCGTGGACAGGAGTTGGAAAATTCCCGTATGAGAAATGTACTTTAAAACTGAAACAAATAACAAATATCTCAAAAATGGTCAACTCCATAGAACAAAATGTATTCACATAAATTATGTGTTTTAATGAGATCTACATTTTTGTGTGGTAAGTTTTTGTCTAGCTCTTACGCTGTACCAGTTATGCATAATTCCACAAAATTCATCCAGAACAAAGGCATCTTCAGAGATTATTCCCAGAAAATGTAAGATATATATTTTATTTGCTTAAATATCTTTCATATACAATATTTTAATCAAAATTGTTAGAGCCATTTTTGAGAATAAAGTACCCTTTTCCAAGTAAAGGGTGGGGGATTTTCTTGAAAATCATTGTGTTGCATCTTTGGAAGATAACGACCAAGTTTGGTATTTAATAGACTTTAGTTTTTGAGCTATACTGCCTTCCCCCCCCCCCCCCCCACACACACATACATGCACCAACGCGCACACATTTTTCTAGAAATGCTTTTTTTATTCAGGGGCCCCGAAAACATGTATTTATTGTGAAATCTTGGTATAGAATACCTTCTCTATACACTATGTACATAGTACAGAGAAAGTAAAAAAAAGAAAAAAACATTTTTTTAGAAAAATGTCCATGTGTGCATAGCTCAAAAACAAAAAGTCTATTAAATACCAAACTTGATACTTAAGTTAAGTATCTTCCAAGGATGCAACACAAAGATTTTCAAGAAAATCCCCCCACCCCCAACATGGAAAAAATTTCGATCTTGATTAAAATCTCTTTAAGATACCTACATGAAAATAAAATGTATATCTCAAATTTTCTGGGAATAGTCTCTGAAGATCTCTTTATTCTGGATCTTTTTTTTTGAATTTTGCATAACTTATGAACCATAAGATAAGGACAAAAATGACTGCACAAAAAATGTAGATATCTTTAAACCATGCAATTTGTCATATAAATTTTTTTCGTGGAGTTGACTATTTTTGAGATAGTCCTTGTTAATGGTTTAAGTTTTATTAAAGTACTTAAACTTTTCTCATAGAAGAAGTTGTCAACTCCAGGCCATGCAGAGAAATGGTTTTCAATCCCATAGCAATGACATTTTAAAACATTCGACTCAGTTTAGAATTTCCCTTCTACTTATAAGGAACTAAGTAATAATACCATTTGTGCTAATGTTTATTTTGATTAGCATGAAGTAAAGAGAAGAATAAGCTTATCAACAATAATATGTTACCTAGAAATAGAGAGTCATTGAATGGAACACATCAGATTATCACAAAACCAGCTTTTAAAAGATTTGGCTATCTCTCTAACCTAGTGTACTCCTTTATTTCCCTTTTGCCTATTAGGAAGCCAGTAATAATACCATTTCTGTTAATATTTATCTTGATTAGCATGAAGGAAATAGAAGAATAAGCTGTTTAACAATAATTTGTTAGAAATGTATAGAAAGTCATGTGAAGCAACACATCAGTTTGTTTGTTTGTTTGGTTTTTTTTTTTTTTTTTACTACTACTACTACAAATGCATTGTCCATCATGAATTTGTATCCATGGTCAGATGGTAAATAAGGAGGTCCTCCAGGGAATCCTAGTGTACGTAAGGGATGCAGGAAGAGGTCTGAATTGTGAGAAAACCAGAATTAGATGTTACATTATGATAATGCGCCAGTTGATACATTACTCCTTGTCCACAACTATCTAGTAAAGCATATCATTCCCATTGTACCCTAACCACCTTATTCTTCTCACCGCAGCAGGCCTTTTCCGTTTCCTAAACTGAAAAATGATTGAAAGGATGTTTCCAAATCATTGAGATTCTGGACAATGCTACAAGGGACCTGTGTACCATCTTGCAAAATGCGTTACAGGAGAAATGGGAGAAATGCTGGGAATAATGCATTGCCAGTAGAGGACTATTTTGAGGGACAGTGTTTAAAATGTACAATAAGCAATAAAGCTGTTATAGCAAAAGTTTGGGTTCTTTTTGAACACATCAAGTGTATCAGGAAGGGAGAATAGCTAGCTTTAAAATACTGTGTTGGATCAGTTAGAAATTTGTTTTCTGTGATTTTTGCCAGATGGGGAAAGGTGTGAAATTCCTGAGCTGAGAGTGAAGGAATGGATTTGGTCAAAGAGCAATCCTTACCAAACTCCTGATTTAGTTAAAGCAGAGCAAATTGGTTGGGGAGTGCCTACCATTCAAAGGCTGTGGTTTGGGTAAGTAGTAAATATTTTTTAAAAATTGGATTTATGAAAAGCCTCTAGTGTTATGAGTATTTAAGTTGTGTACAAAATTCTTATAACAAATGAGTCGAAACAGGCAGAACCTGTTGATTGCCACTGCTCTCATTTTAAAAGATTTTTAATACAAACTTTGTATTCTGTTTGATAATATTGTATTTAATCAAATAAAACATTCCTCCCCCCCCCCTCCCCCCAAAAAATTAGTTCTGAAATCCATAGATCACCTTGTATTTGTGACATAGATTTTCATATTAATGTGTATCAAGGTTTGTATTTTGTGGAAATGGGATAGGTATTTGGAGAGGATCTAGGAAAATATTGAAGGTCGCTATGAAGGCATGGCCTATTAGCCGGATTTTGTGTGTTATGAAATAAGTGAGTTGCCAACAGGCCTATGGGAATTATAAGGTGTCCTGTAAGCAAAATAAGCGGGTCATACTGAAAGTGGTGAGCAACAATTTTTTATGTCTCTTAACATATGTTTTTAGAGAAACCAAAAACACAATTATCTACACAATTTTCTCATATTTTTCAACCTCTCCATTTCTTTGCACACATTTTCCCCATTATTCTGCAAGGTTGAAATACCCCTACGATAGAATTCTGTTCCAGCTACAAGAAGACACTGACCACTGTTTGTTAATGTAACCAAGATGATAAGTTGGAGGGTTCAAACGAGGATTGTAGGGAGGATGTGGAGGAGTTTCCCACCCACTTGTTCAGATCTTCTCCATTGTGACATGGACAATATGAGGATGCCCATTATCCTGTTGCAGGATGATCTCCTTTCAGGGTGCTTATTATGCAATGCATGACCAAACTTCCAAAGTGTTTGGATATACAGGACAGTTTTTATGGTTTGCTCAAGAAAACCAGAATGCAACCCTGTTCATCCCAGAAGATGCTATCCATTATCTTTTCAGCGGATCCTACTGTCTTTGCTTTCTTCTTTGATGACAAATCTAAATGTTGCCATTCCATACTCCAGCACTTTGTTTCAGGCTCGTAATGATGGAACTAGCTTTCATCAAATCACAATGCTCCTCAAAAGCCAACATATGGATTTTGAAATCTCTGAAGGTATTTTAGGCTGATAATTCTCTGAAGTTTGTGGTCTTTGGTCATTAAACGTGGGACCTAATGTGCACAAACTTTTGTACAACGATTTCATCCACAGTGATACATCATTTCTAATGATTCAATCAACTCTTTCCTTGGAATATTTATGAGTTGGGTTTGTAACACTTAAGTATCACTTATGTGTATTTTTTCCAGATGAGTTTCGAAGCCATGTGGGCTTTATTGTTGATGGTTTCCAATTGTGTTCTATGTTGAGGTGTGACAGTCCCTGGTGCTGAATGATGAACCTCCACAATATATTTTGTGGCAGCAATTCAAAGTTGATTTGTGGCATTGGTTTTTACATTGTGGATTTTCTCGCAGATGTCAAGCTGTGCTGCATATCTGGCAGGTTTTATGAGGTGTACGTTAGGTACTATTTCATGGTTAGTAGACCAAAAGTGATGTGCAACTACTGATTTGTCAGTTTGTATGAATTTTACTGCTCTCGTGTGTTCTTTAAGTCTTGTTTCAAGGTGTCTTTTTGTTTTATCAATATAAAATTTGTTGGAATCTGTGCAATTCTATCTGTAGGTTCCTGATTTTTTTGTGTACTGGGACTTGGTCTTTTAGGTTGTTGCAGAGCATTTTTTGTAGGCTGAACTTATTTTCGGGGGCAAATGTGATTTTATATTTTTTGAAATTTTTTTGTGGTGTAGTGTGTAAGCTTTTTGAAGCAAGGTTTATCTATTGGTGGGCTCAATTTTGTGGTGTCTGTGACTAATTTCTGTTGTTTGAATTTTTTTTATTGTTTCATCTATTAATTTTTTGTTAAAGCCATTGTATTTTTTGCTGTAGACATATGTATTATTCTGTGTTGTATTCTTCAGCTTTTAATGGCATGAGGCTATTTAATACTGCATGGTTGTGCTCTATAGGATTGTGGCCATAATTCTTTATATAGTTGTCGGAGTGTGTGGGTTTGTGTACCAAAGGTTAGTTTGTTACTTTCTCTGATTATTTTCCTATCTGGAAATGGAAGGTAGTCCTCGTTTTCAATTACTATCGTGAATTGTATTGGTTTCTGTTGTATGTTAAGTAATTACAGGGAGTCCTGTATGAAACATATGGGGACTATTGCAAAGATGTCATCAACATATCTATGCCAAGTCTTGAAGATGTGTGAGAATGCTGTTGCATTCTGGGCAGTTTGCAGGTGACTGCTAAGAGGATCATCTTGGATACTCATTTTCTCATCTTGGAAATGGAGCATCAATGCAGACATCTCCATAGGCACATATAAGTATGAAGTGCATTTCAGCAGCAGATTTTCCCTCTTAAACAAGGAATTCATGACGGCATGCTCTGGAAATGAAACATCAAATGTCCACCAGTTTGCAAATATTGCTGTGGTCATTTGATAGAAGCTAATGATGTCACAATATGCCAACATGTGCAAAGTCTGTGAATTATAATCCTGCAGTTGTTTTGGTTACATTGTTGAATTAGAATTTTAGCAATGGCTTGTGGACGACATACAATATGACCCTAGTACTAAAATATAAATATAAAATTGAGGATTTTTTCCTGACCTATCAGTCATAATGAGTTTGAAATTTTGCAGGAGTGGAATAGGTTTGGGAGGACATGGGAAATGTTGAGGATTGCTATGAAAGTTTATTATCCAGATTTTGTGGCATCAATTGTTTTGTTAATTTCAACATTCATTTTTTTTGAAATTGTAGTTTTAGGTGCCTTATATACAACTAGTGTTGTTAGGATTGAATTAACATTTACTTAACATTTACTTGAATAGCACAAACTTCCATTGGAATATCAGAAATGTCAAGCTGAACTGTATTATATTCTATACTGGCTGCCCGCCCCGGTTTCACACGGGTGGTATACCTAAAGAAAAAAACTCTTGACAAAATCTTCTGTTTACAGTACGATCATGCAATGAAATAAAATTACAATTAAATAATTTGACAACAATTTATTGTAATGCCTTGTGATGTACAATTTTCCTTCCAGAGAGAAAAAAATAGCTCAGCATAATAATAGTTATGGTAGCATACAGTACGATCATGCAATGAAATAAAATTACAATTAAATAATTTGACAACAATTTATTGTAATGCCTTGTGATGTACAATTTTCCTTCCAGAGAGAAAAAAATAGCTCAGCATAATAATAGTTATGGTAGCAGCCGCTCCATGGCCGAGTGGTTAGACTACTCACCTCTGACTTAGATGGCTCGGGTTCAATCCCAAGCGACCATATGTGAGATTTGTGGGGTTGAGTTTTCTCCGGGTTCTCTGGTTTCCCCAGCCATCGCATTCCACCAGTGCTCCATCTTCATTCATGTATCATCAGTCATGCCTGCGGTGCCACAAGTAGTTAAAGTGGTCGTTAAACACTACAAAAAAAAAGAGATGGTAGCGCATCCATAGTATGGCGAGTATATGCTGGGATAGCTAATGAATTACATTAAGGAGAAAGTCACAAATTAACATTCTTGTTTCTTCCGAATCTCTTTCTTTACTTTACTCCTAATGTTTTCTACCTCTTTCTTATTTTCTTCTATGTCAAATAGCCATTTCTAAGGCTAACAATGACATAACTAAAGAGCAATTGCTTGGGCAATTGATAAGCTTTTATTTGATGATAGCTTTGTGTGTTTTAAATTTCTCCATTTAACCCAAATTATAACTTGATCAAATGTATTAAGGGCACCGCAATTGTACTGTGATGGTGACGCGGGTAGCTTCATGTTCTTTAGCTAGCTCATGTACCACATAACATCAAATATCGCATGGAGTAAATGGATGGCATGCTATTTATGGACGCTCTTTAACTGCTGTGGTTCTCAGCTTCCCATTCTATACTGGGTGTGAAAGACCGCTTAATTTTACTCAGAGACCTCTCAGTTAGACTTGAGGTTCTTTTACGTGCCGTACATCTATGACATGGGACCAACGGCTTTACTCCCCTTCCGAAGGAAGCCATGTTAAGGATTTTTACACCCAAAAAAATCAATCGTCCTCCGCTGGGTTTGAACTCGCGACCTTGGGTATATGAAGTTAGCATGGTAACCATTTTACAGCAGAGGGCGATCCACCTGCGTGCCATAAGTAGCTAAAGTGGGCGTTAAACACTACAAAAAAAAATCATCAAATAACCAACATCTGCAATAGGAAGTTAAATCTAAAACGGATCCCATTATTTCTCTGCCATTTTCAGATTCCAAGAAGGGTTAGTGGTTATGTGCATTGTTTATAACTTGTTCATTTTAAAGAATTACAACAAAAATATACCAAGGGAACGATTAATGCATAAGAAATATATTTGATTTACTCAGTTATCTTGTGTCATTGTCTCCATGACCGGGTGCATTCCCTTACGGCCATCTGGTGGCAAATAATAAGTACATATTTTAGGTATTCGTCGCTAGGAAAGCTTCTTTATTTTAAACGATAGGAGTAAGGAAAGGACAGTTAATAAATAAAAATATATTTGAATTTCACTGCTGCATTATCTCATCTTGATAAACTGTTGCGTTACTTAAACGTTGGATAGGAAGGAAAAATATTACTATAGCCATCTAGTGGCAAATAAAATAAGTACTTACTCTAGGTGTTCGCCGTCAGAAAAGCTTCTTTGCTTCTTTATTTGAAACGATAGGAGTAAAGAAAGGACAGTTAATACATAAAAATGCATTTGAATTTCACTGCTGCGTTGCGTCAATGTCTTGATAAACTGGTGCGTTGCCTTAACATTGAATGGGAAGGGAAATATATGACAGTACCACGACCATTTAGCAACAAATAACTTGTACCACTACCATCTGGCGGCCATTAACTGAAATGCATTCATTTAGCACGGTTTTTATTCATATTATGAGATTTTAAATATTTTCATTTCCACAAACCTTTTCGTGACAATAACCAACACAACAAAAAAACAATTGTTCAGTTTGATGTAGTCATTGGGAAGTGATTCGCATTTTCAGTGATTCATTTTTATATACATAGATTTTCCTAATAAGGAATGCAACACCTCCATATCCATCTTCACGGTCACATCTCACAATATTATAATTTCTAAGAGAAAAAGACTGGAAGGGTTTAAGCCAGGTTTCACAAATCACTGCTATGCTTATATCTGCATTGTCAAGTTTAATAATTATGCTATCTTTTATTTGCTCTCAATGATCTAGAGTTCCACTGCAATGCAATATATTCCTAGCTGCCTTGGCCATTAGCTAAGGCATCAGGCATATTAGCAGCAATACATTGCTGAGGTTGCTTTGAATTGACAGGAAATATTTCCGTTAATAATTGCAATAGCTGAACAATTTTGTCTGCTAACCTTGAATTATCTGTATGTACTTCATGAGATATGTTTAGTGTAGAAGTTGAAGAGGAGTCAGATTTTCCCAGAACAGATTTGGCTTAATTCTGAGATAAAGCGTGGGTACTAAAATTCTGAGCTGTAGTGGATGGCTGATATGTAGATGGATTTAGATTAGCCAACCTTGTAAGATTTACTTTTGGAGGTGGTTTACTGGTCTTAGTGATTCCTCCTAAGTGTGGTATTTTTTGTTGTCTACCAGTAACATTAGAAGATGAGGAATGTACATTGTGGAAGACAAGTGCAGGGAAAATATTGTTGTCCTTTATTTGTGGAACAGTGGAAATGTGATTTGCATAGGTGTCACCATTTTCTAGTGCCAAGGCTTCTTCCAAAGTAATATTATGGTAGGCCATGTTTCTTTTAATGCATAGTTGTTTTTGATATTCAGGGCAAATTTTGTCCATAGCTTTATGGTGGCCATGACATTGTATACAAGTAAAAGACTCTTATATTGTGCACTCACAAGTTTCGTGATTCAAAGCACATTTACCACATCTAGCATGGCCTCTGCACTGTCTAAAAGTGTGACCATATCTGAAGCTGTTATAACAAATGATCACAGGTGAAACATAGGGTTCTAGTTTGCATTGTGTACTTTTATTAGCTGTATACTTGGTCCCCCACTTTTGTTTTCCTCTTTATTCTGTTAACCCCAGTTACTTTATTTTCAGAATCAATTTCTTCCATTATTTCTTCCTCTGATAGAGCATTCTACATTTTTAATTTTACCTTCTTTGACAACACAGTGCCATGGTATGTTAAATTTAAACCCTGGTGAATGTGAAATGGAAGCAATTTTATTTGCTGATTTAGCTGATTTCATTAATATTACTAAGCTATTTGCTCCTTTGCTTTTTATATCAGGTATTTCAGACTTACTATCTGGTAATAACGACCTGATTAATTTACCTATGTTCATTGGATGCAATCTACCTAAGTTCTTGTCATTTTGGTTTTCTGCATAAACAAAAAATGGACCAAAGTCATCTTCATTGCAAAAATGCTTTATATCTTTCACATTTTGCCTAGTATGTGTTTTCTCTTTAATAGAAATAGCATTCTCTGCCACAACAGCCTCTTCCAACCTTAAAGAATTATTATTTTCTTTAATAGGAGAACTACTGCGATACTTATAGTTGCTATTTCAAGGTCCATGTCCTTATCTTGTGGCTGATCTTCAAGTGAAGCATCCAATTTAATAACTTCTTGCACTTTAGAGCTGAGGGTTTGCTTGTTCTTCATAGCTTTCAATTTCTTCTTTAGCTTTTTCCGTAACGCAGCATTGTTATCATGTCCTTATCTTTATCTTGCTGCATATAATTTGGATGGGATTTAAATCCCTCCAAAGAGCTTGTCTTTTGATGTAATTAATATGCACTATATGTAGATATACACTTTATAATATAAACAAACACCTGGATGCTATAAAAGTTTAATACAAATTATTTAAACTATCAGATTTTCATCCTAAATACGAGCCGATAACACGGAGAAACTCGCAAGTCAAGGCCTCCTAGATTCCCCCAAATACATTCTTAGGAAAAAGAAGAGAAAAAAAAAATATTTGAATAGTATAACTCGAAAACTAAAAAATAGTTTAAATACCAAACTTGATATTTAAGCTTAGCATTTTCCAAGGCTATGAGAAAAATTTTCGATAATCCTCTCACCCCAAACTACCCACTATATGGAAAAATGTTATTTTCTCTAAAGTGACTGTTTAATGATTTTGATTAAAATAGTTTATATTAAAGATATTTACATGACAAATAAAATGTACATATTGAATTTTCTGGGAATAGCCTTTAAAGTCCTCTGAGTGACTTTTACTTAACTGGTAAATCTTAAGAGATAAGATAAATACTTAGTATACAAAAAATGTAGAGCTCATCAAAACACATATTTTATATCAAATTAATTTTTGTTTTGGAGCTAAGCAATTCAGAGATGTTGCATATTATAGGTTTAAATTTTCCAAGGATATATCATATTTATCCAAATATAAGACAATGTTTTCCAAAATATTAAATTTCAGACCTGGGGGGACGGGTCATCTTGCATTTGTGATATGTTTTCCGAATACCATGTTAGGAAAATAATGCGTTTAAAACTTCTTAAGTATAGCCATGGTAAAATCTGGGCAAAATGGTACAGATTACCACCAAGGTCGTGACTTATGCAGCAGATTTTGTGCGTTTCATTTCATACCAAAAAATTGGCCTTTGAGCGTTCTCATTGGTTTCTGTCCGAGAGTAAAATAAAATTGGAGAGCTTCCTCTCATATTGGTTGCTGGACATATGTTGTATCAGAAGCCAACGGTCAAAGAAGTTAGCTGTGTATTTCACCTCTAGCTCTCTGTGCTGCCCACAGGTCAATTAAATGCAAATTCAAATGGGTAAAATGTATTATGATATATTAAGCATGTTGTCTTAATAGAAAATAGCGCCCATAATCATTGCGCTCCCACCACTGCAGCCATTGTCACATTCTACAATTGCACACCTTCCAGTACTCTCCACTCCATCTCTCACGCTCAAAACATGAATTTATGCGCAAATTCTAATTAAGTAAAATGCTTATGACATATTAAGTGTGCTGTCTTAATTGTAAATCATATCCATAATAGTTGTTACAGCTAAGCTGCTGCCATTACCAACGAACAGAGACATTTCTGTTCTCTCTTCTTTGTCTCTCTCCCACTCGCAATGTGAATTTTTGCACAAATTAAAATTAGGTAAAAAAAGACTACAATTTGTTATATTAAGTAAGTTGTCTAAATAGAAAATCATATCCATCATTGTTCTTATAGCTATACTGCCACCACAACTAACATCATGTTCTATAATTGCACACATACCATACTTATATGTTCTCTGTCTTTCCTGCTCACAATGTGAATTTATGGGCAAATTCAAAATATGTAAAAACATTGCAATGTGTTAGGTGTACATTTTCTAAATATAAAATCACATCCAACCTCATCATTGAAGTTACAGTGCTGCCATCACATACTATTGCACCCATACCTTACATTTTTGCACTTCCCCTTTCCTTCGACTGTGCAATACATAAATTTCTGCACAAATTCAAATTAAATAAGTAAAGGAGGGACTTAAATCAGCATAAGAATACATTAGTTTTCTCAAAATATATGGAAAATCTTCAAATTTCACTTAAACATTAAGTTATGTCTTCTTTTTGTATAGAAGGTATATTAAATTCCAAAATGAAGTTCTCAAAAATGGGGGATGTCTTGCACTTGTGGTAGTCTTGTATTTGAATAAATATGGTACTTTCGTCGAATGAGAGGTTGTTACATATATTTTTTTTCAAGGTCAAGCAAGGAGGGAATTTCAATGCCTCCACACAGCAATTGGTTTAAGAATTAATAATCGCTTTAAATATATCTCATTCTTCTTCTACAAGGAAATAATTTCATAATAAAACCATTTTTGCTAATATTTGTGATAAGCATGAAGTAGATAGAAGAATAAGCTTTTGTAAGAATAGTTTGCTGTAGTATAGGAAGAGAAGGTTATGTAAATGTATCACAGAGAAAATTTGTTTTGGATTGATTGATTGATTGTAATCAATTGAAACATTTTAGTTTGAAAGGGCATTGACCATTTTACATTGAATTTTGTTTTCCAGGTCTGCTATAGATGATAAGCGACGAAGATTACGGGCATTTCTTACATGTATGAGGTCTGATACACCACTTATGTTGAATCCAGCATATGTTCCACAGCACCTGCTAGTAATGGCTGCAGTGCTTAGGTAAGAGATGCTAGAAATTGTGTATTTAAGGCTTTTGCAGTCTGAAGATACAAAAGGCAATTATTTAATTTTGAAGTTTTTAGCAGTGATTTGATTTATATGTTTGGAGGAAGCACTCGTTTTTGCCTCTCAAAATTACACCAATAGGACAGCATTGAGCTTTCAAAACTTTTTATCAAAACACAGTTACTATTTTGTCATATTAACTCATACTTTCTTTCTTTCCATTCGTTTACTCAAACTAATAACTATTTGGAAAATGGTAATACTTTAGTTAACCATCTTGTCAGTTCTTTTTCTTTTTTTTTTTTCTCCAGTTAACTTGATTGTTTTATACACTATAATACTTGTACAGAGTTGGGCATTGTAGTATCGATAACATGATTAATCAAAGAACAATGCCACTTTGGTCACTTTAATTAATAATTTGCTTTGCTCTTCAGATCAGCTGAACTTGCTTGGGCATTCAGTTGCATTTTGTATATAGTTAGCCTGCTTTGTTAAAACTCTTATAAAATACATGTTTTGTGAGCAAGATTTGGTGGAAAGATCAGCTTCTGGTCTGGTTATTATATTTCACAGTCAATTCAGACTGTGACTCTCGGAAACATCAGATGCCGCCAGTAGCCAAAACGAAATGAAACAAGAGTGTTTATGTCGAATCAATGTTGCTTGATTATAATTATAGTGCTTCGCACTGTGATAATTCCAATAATATGTTATTGTGTCTAAATTATCAATATTAAAGTCATTTTGTAATATACATGGTCCACGTGCTCAAAGGAAACAAGATGGCGGTTGTCAAGGTAGGAAATTTAATGAATTATCATCTTTCAACCACAATTTTTTATGACAGCAAGCTGGACATCAAAATGTATTTAAAACTTAAAATGAAACTAGAGTGATTTTGGCAGATATTAAATTTTTAAACGCGTGCCTGAAAAACAAATGGTGTCCAAAATTTGTGTGAAAAATTGTTAAATTCAACAGAAACAGTCCTGAGCAACTAGCAGCAGAAAAAAGAATAATTGAAATTGAAAATTGCACACTATATTTTGATAGAAGATATTGACAAAAAATTATATGTTAAATACATGTACCTTACCAAACGGTTAGGTAACGCAGTTTGGGATTGGCTAGAACAAAGATCATTTGAGATTATAAATGGACAAATAGGTAAAAAATCTACTGTACAAAAAAAGAAAATCAGGCAACTCTGTTACAAACATTTTGGGTGTGAAAGACAAAAGAAACAGGAACCGGTACTAGAACAGAATAATGTAGTGAATTTCTAAAAATTTACGTTTAATCAAGAAGAGATGGGCTTCTTAAAGGCCTAAAAACATGTGTTTGCTATTTGTGCAACATAGAATGCTACCTAGTAGATGTAGAAACTGCCATCATAGGTTTAAACAAGATAGATAAGGACATAAGGAAGAAATCGATCAGCATTCTTAGATAAAGAGAAACAAAGTAAAAGTCATGAGAAGATAATCAGATCACTGGACCAAAAAGATGCAGTTTTAGCTAAAGCGGCTAAAGGAAATAAAATTGTCATTTTGGCTGAACAAGATTACAATACCAGCATGCTAGAATTACTAAATATAGACAAATTTACGGAAATAAAATTGAATCACTTAACAGTTGCATAAAAGTAGTCAGTGAAGCATTGATAAAAAATGGTGTGTTATTTATGGGTGCTCTTTAACTGCCATGGTTCTGAGCATCCCATTCTATATTGGACGTGCAAGACCGTTTGCTCAGAGGCCTCTCTATCAGGTTTGAGGTTCTTTTACATGCCGTAAATCTATGACACGGGACCAAGGCGTTACTTCCCTTCTGAAGGAAGCCATGCTAAGGATTTTTACACCTGAAAAAATCCATCGTTCTCTGCCAGGTTTGAACCCACAACCTTGGGTCTATGAAGTTAGCATGGTAACTATTACACCATGGAGGGCGATGAAGCATTGATGATCCGCTGCATAATACATAAAACAGATCAACATAAGTTGAAACCAAACAACCCCACCTTAGCTCACATTTACAGGTCATCTAAAATTCGTAAACCCGAGATGAACTTGAGACCGATAATAAATAGCATAGACACATCTTCATACTGTCTTATGAAATGGTTATATAATCAATTTAGGATGCTCCTAATATTTGAAAGCCACAGTGTTGCCAATTCTCTGGAGTTTATTGAGAAAATCAAAAATGTAAAAATAGAGCCGACAGATAAACGGGTATCATTTGATGTTATATCTCTCTTTCCCAGTATTCCAAAAGAAAAACTTCTGATAGTGCTACAAAAATGGCTTAAAGACCTCAATTTGGAAGAGAATGTGATACCAGAATATGTAAAATTAACAGAAATTTCAATAGAACAGACTTGCTTCGTATTCCAGGATAAATTTTATAAGCAACATTCTGCTATGGGCAATCCATTGTCACCATTTTTAGCCAAATTCTACATGAGTCAATTTAAAACCCACATTACCATGGTTTACCCTATCGTCTTTAAAATTTGGTATAGATATGTGGAGACATATTTGCATAGTAAATCACAAACATACCACTGATGCCTTAAAACTTTTGAATTTGCAGGAGCCTACCATAAACTTTACTGTAGAAATTGAAACTGACAACACACTACCATTCCTAGATTTGAAAATCATGAGAAACTCAGACAAACTTACATTTGGAATCAATAGGAAAGACACACAAACTGACAATTAAATAAAAGCGGAGGGCTCTAATCCTATTTCACATAAAAATGCAATAATCAACAGTCTAACATACAGGACAACTAACATTCCATTAAACAAAGAGAATATAATATGCAGAAATAGTAAAAACAGCATAGAAAAATGGATTCACCCAACAACTTGTTGACCAAAAAATTAAAAGAGGATTAAAAAACTTGAGGGATATAAAGGAAACTACAACACTACTAGCAGTCAAAGGGAAAAAAACATTCAGAAAATGTATGTATCCGTGGGCCACCTGTAAATTTGAAAAAATCTTCAGAGAGTTCAACATCTAGAAACATCTAATGTATCAAAAATCTGATAAAACATCCTAAGAAAGCATAGACACCTCCAGGAAAGAAACCAGGCATATATAAAATTAGTTGCTCAGACTGTAATGATGTATACATTGGACAGACAAAATAAAGTATAGACACACGCCTTAAAGAACATTTTAGAAACATAAGAAATAAAGAAATGGATAAATCAGTATTGGGAGAAAAATGACAATATTAAAAATGAAACGTTTCTAAAGTCCGTAAACAAAACTACAGAACTGAACACATGAAAGAATATCTACCTGAAAAAATTTGGAGGAAACCTCATGAATTTTGATTTGTCAACGAAAACAACATTCTTTTGAAACTCTTAAGTATCAACACCAGATGCTGCCAGTAGCCAAGACCTAGATGTTTCCGAGAAACACACAATTCGGCCATAGCTGAGCATGCCTTCAAGGAAGGTGAAACAATTGTCCTAAAGAAAAACATGGTTTGTGAAGCCTACTATCCAAAGACTCAGCATAAAAAACTCTATAGGATTAACCAGACGCCTATCAAAGATAAACATTGCACCTACAGAAATGATGTTAGTGCATTGTTCCCTAGCATACCAACAGAACAACTATTGCAACGCCTTGAGCATTGGTTAAAAACAACAGAATACCCAGCACACAAACAGAAGATGTGTAAAACTAAGCTTTACTTGGATCAAAACTACTTCTCTTTCCAAGAAAACATTTTCAATTAAGCAACCGGACTAATCATGGGCAACCCTCTATCACCAGTCTTAGCAGAATTATACACAAGTCATTTTGAATGCCAGATCACAAAGAGCTTCCCACAACTTTTCAAAATCTGTATAGATATGTAGATGATATTTTTGCCATTTCAGTGATGTAGTGTTACCATTTGCCAACTCATTTATTATATGACTATGCACCAAAGTTACTAGCTTCTATTCCCTCAAATTAGCCATATTTCTTTTTCTCCTTTTGCAATTGGCCTTATCATTAAAAGGTAAGTCATTCTTTAAAACGTCTAAAGTTTAATGCAAAATTTCTTAACTTCAAAAGGTTAATGTTTTGTATTGAGTATGCCTAACATCTAAAATAACCTGACACAGTTAAGTTTAAAGCAGACACAGTTAAGGTAAAGCCAATCAGTCAAACTACAAGTTTAAAAATAGTCAGAAAATGGGCAAGGAAATACAATAGGTATGTTACATGCTCATAACAGACTTTGCTTAGCGTTACTCCTAATTATCAGTGATTTAACTTAGTGGAGGCATATATTGCTTTCGTAAAACTGAATTCCATATTGTCCCCCAAAACAAAGCTGTGGATGGAAAGTATTAACAAAAATTCTGTCTTGTGTACCAGAAATTCATAGATCACTCTAGACAATTTCATCATTCACTTGGGATTCTGGTGGAAGATGGTGCAACAGGAACTACCACTAAATGAACCATGGATGTCATTTGAAGAAACTTAATTATGGTCAGGATTTTCCAAAGGTAAATGTTGGATTAAAACTTCAGTTTGGTGTATTTAGACAATCTGGCCATACTACAGAGAAGAGCTCATTGAAAGGGTGAAGGAAGAATGGACATGCATTGACCAACAAAACCTCCATGACTTTGATGGTGTTTCCAAAATAATTTTTGGAGTGTCACAACAATGGATGTCACACCAAATGCTGAAAATCATAGTAGATCATTAAAAGTTGTATCTTTAAAGCACTATAATATGACACCATAACTATTATATTAATATATCTTATTTTTGACCAGTATTTTCAAAATATTGTAGAAACTTTTGACATTACTTATACAACATCAGCCTGCTCCATATATTACATATCACCAAGAACACTTCTGTAATTGCATCATGTCCTATTTGTGATCTAGTTCAAAGTGAACTAGTTCAGTGGTTACCAATTCCAGCAACTTCTTAAAATATACCCAAGGTGACGTTAGAAATATAAAGAAAGTAAAAGTAAAAAGAAAGGCAATGTTTCATTTGAATTATTATATAAGCACCTTGCAGATTATAATGAACCTTTAATGTGTTTCTTCTATATATGATCTTAGCAATGCACATCTGTGCTTGTATTCAGCCAACTTGTCTTTAAATTTTAAGATGTATTTGAATCTCTGAAATATATTTTTTATTTTTCTTTCCTTCTCAGAATTTTATGTTACTTGGAAGGAATACTTTTCTAAGATATATGCAATTCTATGCACTTACATAAATTTACTAACACGTTAAGCTTTATTTGATATAACATATACGAGACAGCAAATGAAAATGATTTTCAGAACATGTTAAAACAAAAAATTATGGTTAAACAATCGGTGTATTTTAATTTTCTGTATGGAATGCACATTCTCTAATAACATTAAATACCTCCCCTACCAACAGTTGGTTGGCTCTTACTGGATTGACCAATACTGGTGTCCTTAGGGAGCTGTGCTTTTGCTCATTTGCTGGGCCTTTTTTGGATAACATTTTAATAGCTATTTAATTTTATGAAGAAGCCAATATCAAAAAAACACGTACAATAAACCAAGGAAGAAGTAAACTAAAAACAAGTTGGTGTATAACTAATGCAAATAACAAAAATACATTATAACTTTGTACAGTACCTGAAAATACATGCAACTTTTAATGTCTTAAGATGTAATGTGCTTCTTTTGGCCACATATTATGCTTATTGCCTTTTAAAACAAGAAAGGTGGGCTCTTACCTTTATCTGTCTGTCTGCTTTTTATTGAAGGTAAGGAATTGTGTAAGTAGATAACTCAGAAGTTTGAGACAAGTGAAGTAGTTCAAGTATAATATTAAAATTGAGTCAGAATAATGACACCTCACTCCAAAATGAAATTTTCAAGACAAATGTTTCAAGGGTGTTTTCTCTCTTCTTCAGTTGAGGTCTGACTAATGGCTGGAATTTTTGCTCTGTGGTCCATTACAGTGGAGACATCTGGTGTTCTCAGCAGAAGTTTGTAATCATGTGGCAGTATTTCAAAATTCATGAGCTGGTCTTTATGTTGTGTAATGAAAATATTCTCCCAAACTGTGAATGCTGTCGGATTGTTTACAGGTTTTAGCAACTTAGTCATTTTCTATTTCGTGAAGTGGTATGCTATTGCCAATTTATCCATCTGTTTTGTTCGATGTGTCTGAAATGTTCTTTTAACCTTGTTTCCAGTCTTCTTTTTGTTTGACCAATGTAACATAATTTGCAGTCAATTTTGTAGATGCCTGATTTCTGTTTCATAGGTATGGGGGTCTTTAATGTCTGTTTTCAGTGCATTTTTACTTTCTCTACACATGCTATGTATATAGTGTAGGGAGAAGATATTTATTCCACCCAAATTTGATACCGAGATTTCACCGGAAATACGTGTTTTGGGTCCCCCTGAATAAAAAAAAAAGCATTTCTGGAAAAAGGTCCATATATATGTGTGTGTGTGTGTGTGTCTGTCTGTCTGTGGACAGCATAGCTCAAAAAACAAAAGACCATTAAATACCATACTTGGTATTTAAGTTTGGTATCTACGAAGGATGTGACACGAAGATTTGGTAGAAAAAATCCCCCCCCCACCCCCAACTACCCTTTACATGGAACTTTTTTCGAAAATTTTGTTTTTCTCAAAAATTGTTCTAACGATTATGATTAAAATCTCTTATATTTTAGATATTTACATGCCAAATAAAATGATTTTGAATTTTCTGGAAATAGCCTCTGAAGACTTCTTTATTCTGGATGAATTTTAAGGAATTTTGCGTAGCTGCTAAACCGTAAGAGATGGACAAAAACTTACCACACAAAAATGTAGAGCACATTAAAACACACAATTTATGCAATATCCATGTTTTCGTGGAGTAAATCATTTTTTAGATATTCCTTGTTATTGGTTTCAGCTTTGAAAAACTTAAAAACTTTTCCCAGACAGGAATTTGTCAACTGCTGTCCATACAAAGGAACTTCAGTCACATAGCAACTAGCTTTAACTATCACTTTAACCTATGCTACTCCCTTATTTTGCTTCTACTTACAAGGAAGCAAATAAGAAGGCTATTTCTGCTATTTTTTTCTTGATTAGCATGAAGTAAATAGAAGTAAGAGCTTTTTATGTTGAATTGGTTACTTGAAGCTAATTTTTTTTGTATTTATTGTTTTTTTAATTTTTTATTTTTTTGTGTGCTGTTGGATGAAAAGTGAATTTTTTATATGTAACTTTTGGTTTTTGTGTGGACAAAGTGATTTGTTTTAATGCTAATTTCTCCTCATGTTTTTCAACTTTTTGGTCAATCATGTCTGGGTTGAAACTATTGGCTGAGGCTGTGTGTCCTAATTGGAGGTATTCTGTGTTGTACTCTTCTGGGTCAAGTGGGATGCTGAGGGGTCTGTGTACTAAGCTGTTGAGGTTGCGGTTTGAAACTATTATGTTTTATGTAGTGTCTGTATGTGAGGTCTTCCTGTAGATGCCATATGTGATCTTTTGTTCTTTCCGTGTAGTTTTTGGTCCAAGTATGGTAGAATTTGGTCTTTTTCTGTTTTCATTGTGAATTGTATATGCCTGTCTTTTAGGTTTAATAATTTTAGACCGTCTTCTGCTAATTTTTTGGGAACCACCGCAAAAACATCATTCGCATATCTAAACCATTTTTTTAATACATCCTGAAAACTGGAGGTTATGTGCACTTCAAGTTGTCCCATTTACAGATTTGCTAAAAAGGGCAAAAGTGGGTTACCCATTGCTAAGTCTGAGGATTGTCTGTCAGATTTTACTTTATTTTTAAAAAAGTATAATCTTGAGGGCGGGGGGGGAAATTTATATGAAAAGACATGGGTGATTTCATGTACCTCTTTTACAGAAACTTTTCAAATCAGAATATTCAAATGTTTTACACATGTTCAGATTATACTTATTTCTCTAATTGCCAGAATCAGAAATCTATATCTCAAGATAATTATTTTTCAAATACCACATTTGTGGGGGGGGAGGGGAGAGAATTAAAATATCTCAATTTTCACATGGTTGAAAATGTCTAATTTTCCATAGTTTGTAAGCTAGGCTTATGAATCAGGCAGTCAAGAAGTCATTAATGTGTGTTAGATAAGTGCAGTAAAGTTCTTGCATCGATGGATCCTGAGTTCAAGGTACATATGTATCAGAAAACGTAATATCGGGAAAAATGAACCTAAACATGTGCAATGCTAATCGGACTTCAATACATTCCAGGGCCATAATAATATGAATTTTTATTCCTGGACTCTTGTCTGCTTCTCAGCATTCCTCCTATTGGTTCTGGCTCTCTTTGTGGACTGTTGGGCAGCCCGTTCAGCATAAAATTTCCCTCAAGTTTCTATCATCTTAGAAAGCGAAAAGATTGAAGATGCAGAAAAGGGGCTTTGGCGCTCTGTCCGGGAGCATTTAAAAAATTGCACGTCGTGTTTAAATGGACATTTAAATACTAAAAATAGACCATCATATTGAAAGTAGATATTTTTTTAATCAGAAAACTTCAGAGAATTTAACTATTCCAAAAGCGAAACTTGTCATTTTAACCCCTCCATAGTACAACCTCAACCGATAGTTTCAACCCAGACATCATTAACCAAAAAATTGAAAAACATAGGAAGAAATTAACATTAAAACAAATCACCACTTTGTTCACATAAAAACCAAAAGTTACATATAACAAATTCACTTTTCATCCAACAGCAGATAAAAAATTAAAAAAAAAAAAATTCAAGAAATACAATATAGGTGTACCTTCAAGTAACCAATTCCACATAAAAAAGCTTATGTAATCCATTCACATGACTTTCTCTATATCTCTGCAACAAATTTTTGTTAAAAAGTTTATGCTTCTATTTACTTCATGCTAAGTGAGAAAAAATTAGCAGAAATAGTCTTATTACTTGCTTCCCTGTAGTATAAGCGAAATAAGGGAGTAACATAGGTTAAAGTGATAGCAAAAGATGGTTGCTATGTGACTGAAGTTCCTTTGTTTGTATGAACAGGAGTTGACAAATTCCTGTATGAGAAAAGTATGTTTTTTAAGGCTGAAACAAAAAACGAGAAATATATTAAAAAAAAAAAAACGACCAACTCATCGAAAAAAATGTATATAACATAAATTGTGTGTTTTAATGTGCTCTACATTTTTTGTGTGGTAAGATTTTTTCCATTTTTTACAGTTTACCAGTTACAAAAAATTCCGTAAAATTCATACAGAATAAAGCAGTCTTCAGAGGCTATTCCCAGAAAATTCAAGATATACATATTATTTGTCAAGTATATATCTTTAATATATGATATTTTAATCAAAATCGTTAGCCATTTTTTAGAAAATCAAAATTTTCATTTGAAGGGTAGTTGGGGGTGGGGGAATTTTCTTTAAAATCTTTGTGTCGCATCCTTGGAAGATACTGATTTTAAATACCAAGTTTGGAATTTAACAATCTTTTCATTTTTGAGCTATGCTGCCCGCACACACATACACACAGACAGACACACACATGGGTATTTTTCAAAAAATGCTGTTTTGGATTCAGGTGGTCTCAAAACATGTATTTCTGGTGAAATCTTGGTATCAAATTTTTTGGTACAATGCAATCAATACCTTCTCTATACACTAAGTACATAGTATATATAGAAAGTAAAAATGCACTGAAAACAGACATTAAAGACCCCTTACCTATGAACCAGAGATCAGGCATATACAAAATTGACTGCAAATTATATTACTTTGGTCAAACAAAAAGAAGACTGGAAACAAGGTTAAAAGAACATTTCAGACACGCCGAACAGAAACAGACGGATAAATCAGCAGTAGCACGCCACTTTTGGACATAACATGAAATAGAAAATGACAAAGTTACTAAAACCTGTAAACAACCCGACAGCACTCACAGTTTGGGAGAATGTTCACATTACACAACACAAGGACCAGCTCATGAACTTCTTCTGAGAACACTAGATGTTTCCACCATTGTGGACCATAGAGCAAAACTTCCAGTCATTAGTCAGACCTCAACTGAAGAAGAGGACAAACACCCTTGAAACATACGTCTTGAAATTTTATTTTAAGTGAGATGATGTCACTACTCCGACTCAGATTGTGTAAATCCAACAACTGAACTGCTCCGTATGATCCATAGCCTTATTTTTTGAAATTTCAAATTCTTTCATTATTTTAGTTTTTGCTTTTGTCCATTGTGAGCTTCCCATATAGCTTTCATTTTCTTATTCTTGCAACAAAAAAAAAAAAAAAAACGAATATGCAAACCATAACAGTACAAAGTAAATGTACAATTAAAGTTGCAAAAAAAACAAAAGAACTACAATGTCACTAAAAATTAGCACCTAAATATGCTTTAGTCATCAAAGTGAAAGTGAGGAAAGCTACCCCTGCATACTCTGGGGTGTGCTCATTCTATTGTAAAGTTCAGTAATTTTGAATTAAAAGTCGGAATTTCGATAATGGAACCTACAAAAAGTTCCAAAAGATCCTAATTTCAGATTTAAATAACATGCAAAAGCTACCTTAAATTTCTAGGAATTAAACATTCTTGGAATGGAGAGATTTTGAATTATCAAGGTTTTACTGTAATGTTGTTTAACTTTGCACCTTGTGTTTATTCTTCAGTGGGAACCTGTCTTGTTTTGCATCCTGATGTACCTAGTACATGTATGGTTAATCTGATCTGCGGTGTGTATGTTTTACAGATATATTATGTCATTCAGTGATAAGAAAATCCTACGGAAGCCTGAATTGGATGCTTTTATTGCTCAGGCATTTTCACCTGAGCTGATGAATGTGCACTATTTGCAGGAATTACAGGTATGCAACATTAGATCACATTCTTTTATATCATTAATGCTCAGTATTGAACATAAAACCATTTGGAATATCCTTAACTTTACAATTAAAGTAGTAAGACACTCTGTTTATTACAGCTTCCACTTGTTACAAGTCGAGGTGTACAGTTGGCTGCTTTGTTCATGCAAGGAGTGGAAACTGCTCTACTGGCAAATGATGCTTGTGGTGCCCCTATACCATGGCTTATGTGTTGTCCATGGCTGTTCTTTGATGGAAAGCTTTTCCATCACAAACTGGCAAGAACTGGAGTGGTAAAGAACTTATTGGAACTTTGTGACCATCACATTGAGCATGTGGTCAAGGTTGAAAGGATGCGCAAGGCAGTTCTAGAGGGTCTGAATGTGCAGTTTGCAAGACCACCTCTTCCGCAAATGCCAGGTTTGTATACCTCATGTAGAGAAAACCAGAAAATTCACAAGTCGTGGATTAAAGATAGAATAATGCAGAAAACAAATTAAAAGGTATTTGTGGAACATATTGGATGACAAATTTTCACCTGAAAATTCACACTCTTAAAAGAAACTAGAAGAGTAAACTCCATAATATACTGTCATTGCTCTCAGCAATAGAATGAATTTCATGAAAATACCTAGTCCTTCTTAGTTGTTTTTGTGCAAAGTGGTAAGCAACATTGGGTCATTCCAAACAAAATTGTACATGTTTTTCGGTGAAGTACCTGAATTCTTTTGAATTGTATGTCAACAGAAAAAAAGGTAAAATGCATGACATCACTGATATTGCTGCAGTGAATGGGGAAGTTCAGGGACATTGCTTTGCACATCCTAAAACAAAAATGTGATGTGTTCCATTCTCATGACTTTCTCTACATCTCTGCTACAAATTATTATTAAAAACCTTTTGCTTCTATTTGTGCTAATTGAGAAAAAATTAACAGAAATAGTATTATTATTTGCTTCCTTGTAAGTAGTAGCGAAATAAGGGAGTACCATAAGTTAAAGTGACTGTCAAAACCTAATTGCTATGTTACTGAAGTTCCTTTGTTTGTTTGGACTCGAGTTGACAAATTCCTGTATGAGAAAAGTAAAAGTTTTTCAAATCTGAAACCAAAAACAAGGAATATCTCAAAAAAGATCAACTCTACGAGGGGAAAAAAAAGTACATAACATAAATTGTGTGTGTTAATGTGGTAGGTTTTTGTCCATCTCTTACGGTTTAGCATTTTATGCAAAATTTCGTAAAATTCATCCAGAATAAAGTAGTCTTCAGAGGCTATTCCCAGAAAATTCAAAATATACATATTATTTGTCAGGTAAATATCTCTAATATACAATATTTTAATCAAAATCGTTAGAGCCATTTTTAAGAAAATCAAAATTTTCAAAAAAATTTCCATGTAAAGGGTTGTTGGGGGTTGGGCGGTTTTCTTGAAAATCTTTGTGTCGCATCCTTGGAAGAAACTAAACTTAAATACCAAGTTTGATACTTTACCAACTTTTCGTTTTTGAGTTATCATGTTCATGGACACATGACCCTTTATGTGAAAATGCTTTTTTTTTTTTTTTTTTTATACAGGGGAGCCTAAAACATATAGTTCCGGTGAAATCTCAGTATCAAATTTTTGGGTGGAGTGCAATACCTTCTTTATACATTATGTACATAGTACGTGTGGAGTAAATAAAAAATGTATGAAGAATTTCTGGTTCTTCAAAAAAACAAACCAATTATGATTCTAAGGAGAAAATGCATGTTTAAAATTCACAATGGATTATTAAGAATATTTTAGGATAGGAGTGAAAAATAACTAAACAATTATTTACATTTATAAATTTAATCTTTTCAACATTGGATATTTTATTTTCTACATGATAAACAGGTGCCAATGCTACCACTCAAATTTCATTAAGGAACCAGCTGAACTGTGATAGTTAATAGTGTCATGCAAAGCGCACTCTCTGTTTGGTTCATTTTTGTTGAGTGTGACCATAATTGAAGTTCACTTCTTCTAACTACCAAGCTACGTCTGTTTGGCTTTGTCCCTTGTTTACTTGATGGACTCTTTTGTATACACAAAAGGTACGAATAAAAGTGAGACATGTCTTAAAACTTGTAATTTTCAAGACATGTGTCGCTTTCATATGAATAAAACTCGACAACTAAAGATAGAGGTGGTCTTGATAGTGATTAACTCACTTATATGAGACGTGTCTCAGGTTTTGGAATGAATAAAAAGTAGCTGTGTTTTATTTTCATGAGGTAAATCTCATGATTTGTTAAGTCATCTCACAAGGTGTCTCAACATGTGAGACGCAACATTTTTTTTTTTTTTTTTTCCCCTCTCTCTCTCTCTCTCTCTCTCTCTCTCTCTCTCTCTCTCTCACTCTCACAGAAGGAAGCTTTATTAAACCAGAAAGGAGTCTGAAGAATTAAATTATAACAGACTTAAAGATTGAAGCAAAATGTGAACTGGCTTGTACAGCATTTTCTTCCTGAAGAAACAGGAGCATTATGCAAAGGAGCAAAGATTAAAATATTATTATCATTTCTCCATTTATATATCCCCCTTTAACTTGGGTGGTCATATTGGGGGCTTTACTTTAGAAACAGCTGCTGGTGATTTCTTGCTGAACTCCTAAGGTTTATCATCATCTTTTTTCAGTTTTTACTATTAAACACACATACACGCATGCACACACTAAAAAGTAATTCCCTTCCCCATCGAAAATTGAACCCAGGACCTTTGGGTAAGAAGCCAGAATGCTGACCATTTGACCGCAGGTAGTATACCCTGGGTTGCCTTGTGGCATTGCATAGATACAGAGGCCACAGTATCCAAAACTTTTTGGGAAGTTGGTCTGCTGTAACTACACAAGAGTACAAGTGTTTTGATTGGTTCAAATTTCTGGCAAATGCTGCATTTCAAATAACTGAAGCAATACGACAGCAGTATGATAAATTCCCTGATGCAATTGAAGCTTTGAATTTTGCCCATATCAAATTCAAGAAACAGAAATTTCATGCAGACGAAATCATTACCAGGAAAGGCATTGTTTACAAGTGATGCAAAATGGCATGGTTCTATTCAGGAGCAAAATTCCAATCTCTATAGAAATATTAGTAGTAATAATAATATTATGAATGAGTTATTTCTTAGGGATGAGAATTACGGTCAGCATATACACACTATATAGCTCAAGGAATGTTATAATACAAACTTTTTTGGCCAGGCAAAAGAGAGTTTTCAAATAACTCAATAAAAAGTAACATAAGCTACAGAGTACCTTCACTTATCGTATGTTGTATGGTTCTCCATAAACATTTCCAGGTACAAGATTACGGAACTGCAGAGAGGAGTAAGCAAAAATGCTTAATGTGTTGATCATGAACATGAGGTTGATTGTGGTGGTGGAGGAGAAGGCAGGAAGCAAATATATTAGGGAAAGGGGACCCAAAAAAGGGATCAATAGCAGGATTACACAAGTGTGCTTTTATAACAAGTTAATACAAGGTCTTTTAAAATATAGTTTCATTGATACAGTTACAAATTAATACATATAAAATAAACTGCTCACTTTTGTCAGCTTAACACTTATAATGTTCTACAAAACAGGCTTTTCACTCCTTAACACAGAGGAACTTTTATAGAAGCATTTGTGTTTAAAAGTAACTAAATAAGTATTAGATATGTAAAATAATATGGTTTTATGTTTTATCCTAATTTTCACCTTGTTAGAGGATTTGTTTCTCCTATTAAGTCCAAGGATTTTCTTTTCTATTCTTTTGTGTTGTCTTTTGCAAAGCATTTGTTTTATACTTTCTCTACTACATATGTACATACACTGTACGTAGTAGCCAGAGAAGGTATTCTATTTCACCAAGAATGTGTTTTGAGGTTCCCTGAGTGAAAATTTTTTAGAAAAAGGCCTGTGTATGTGGGCAGCATAGCTCAAAGACCATTAAATAGCAAGTTTGGTATTTATGTTAATGTCTTCCAAGGGTGCGACACAAAGATTTTCAAGAAAATCCCCCAACCCCAAACTGCCCTTTGCATGGGAAAATGTTTGATTTTTTTCTTCTTCTTTTTCTTTCCAAAAATGACTCAACAATTTTTATTAAAATACTGTGTATTAAAAATATTTACAAAGTAAATAATATGTGTACCTTGTATTTTCTGAGAATAGCCTTCTGAAGACCTCTTTATTCTGGATAAATTTTGCATAACTGACAAAGCGTAAGAAATAGATAAAAACTTAAAACACAAATAATGTACATTGTTAAAACACATATTTAATGTCCTATACGTTTTTCTTGTAGAGTTGGCAGTTTTCAAGATATTCCTTATTAATGGTTTCAATTTTAAACTGTGTTAGGTCTTCTCAAACAGCAGGCCACCTTTCGTCTCTAGTTTTCCTGCCGGCCATTCAAAACACCCAAAGTCGTGTTTCACATTGTGACAGCTTTTAAAAGATTTGATTATTGGTTTAGCCTAGTATATTCTCTTATTTCCCTTCAATTCACAAAGTAATAAGATTATTTCTGCTAATGTTTACATTGATTAGCAGGGTATGATTAAAAGAATGTTTTATAAGAATTGTATGTGGACAGCTAGAGAAAGTCATGTGAGTGGAACACAGAATTTTTGTTTTATTCTGCTTTTCAAATTGCTTATTTTCCTAAATAATTAAGTTTCATTATAATCCCTATCAAGAACTTTTCTTAAATAATTTTTAGCCATGGCAAATTTCTAATTTTATGACAATTAAATACTTTTTTAAAACATCCATGAAACGTGATTAAAAATGTAATGTTTCCTTCTCTATTTTGACAGTATAAATTGAATTATAAATGCTAAAATAAGCCTTACCATATATGTAACAATACATTGTTGACCCGTTGACACACAGCAACAACATGTGTATGAGACGCAGGTAGTGTATCTCACTTTGGAAGGGAAATTTTTATTCATATGAAATTAACAAGACACATCTGAATACTAGCTGCGTCTCACATTTTCTGCTAGTGGTGTCTCATAAGACACATCTTTCGTTTTTTCATACCACCCAATATCTAAGTCACAGATAGGGCTTTTGGAAAAATGGGTAATCAAGCCTGTGGGTGCCATAATATTTTACTGCTTAATGTACTATGTTACCTATGTACGAAAAATAGAAGCAATTTATTAGGTTGTCCTCATATATGCATAAGTTATACATTTCACTACTGGCCATACCAGAGATATATTCTACATAAATATGCACATAAATTAATGAAACAACATTTATGAAAAATAACTGTCGTGAACTCTGAAATAATGATAGTACATATCAACTTTTACTTAAATATATATAAAGGTGATATAAAAATGTATATTTGGTGAAATTTCTGTATGCACTTTTTGGGAAGGTGTATTTCCGGTGCAAACTTAGTATTGACTTTTTGGGTGGAATGCAATTCCTTTCACTTCTTTTATCATACAGGAATTTGACGTTCCTGATTCTTTTGTTTTACTTTTGCCCATGCATAGAGAACTGAACTTCAATCACATAGCAACCAGCCTTGAAAAGATTTGCCTTGTGTAATCCCTTATTTCCCTTCTGCTGATAAGAAACTAAGTAATAACACCATACATGTTTTTGTTTATTAGCAAAAAGTTAATAAAGTAATAAGCTTTTTGCAAGAATAGTTTGTTACAGAATAGGCAAAGAAAATCATGTGAATGATACACAGCAGAATATTTTTTTTTTTAGAATTAACCGTATTTTAGTACTTTAAAATGCAAACTAATAACAAGGAATGTCTCGGAAATGTTTACTCCATGAAAAAAGTATATGACAGAAATTATGTGCCTTAATGAGATCATTTTTTGTGTAGTATAGTTTTGTCTATCTCTTACAGTTAGGCAAAATTCAGCAAAACTCTCCAGAATAAAGAAGTCTTTGGAGGCTATTCCCAGAAAATTCATTATTTGTGATGTAAATATTTATAATATTTTCATCAAAATTGTTTGAGCCATTTTTCAGAAAATCATTTTGCCATGTAAAGAGTAGTTAGGGTCGCATTCTTGGAAGATACTAAACTTAAAATACCAAATTTGGTATTTTACAGACTTTTCATTAGGACATTTTTTCCAAAAATGCATTTATAATGGGAGCCTTAAACGTGTATTTCTGGTGAGATCTTTGGTATCAAATTTTTGGGTGGAATGCAATACCTTCTCTACCTACTCTGTACATTATGCACATGTGCTTACATAGAATAGAAAAGAAGTTGTTAGTTCTTCGTAGAAATAAATTTTGATGCTACACTGACTCATTTTGTCACCATGCAGCTTCATCACAGGTGATAAAGAAATGAAATGACCAAAGCATATCATCTTGTGCCTCCAGAGAACAGAGCATTGCTTCAGTGGCCTTAGTTCTTTCATGTGCAGACATCTGTTTACTTTTTTCAATGTCTTTTATCTCTTCTTCTTCCTTTGAGTTCCCGTTGTTTTGGTCCTCTTTCATGATGCAATTATTTCAGATTATCTTAAAAGTTCACAATGATGTCCTGTCCAGTTTGACATCCCAATCCTGGGCATATACAGGCATTTAAATACAAATTTTGTCATGTTAAGAAGCAGAATGCAATCAAATCCTTGGGCCTATTAATTGAGAGCATACAGAATTAACCAAATCTTAACTTTCAATACAATGCAACTGCTTTGCCATAGGAGTATTGTTTAACCTTTGTTTTGTTATTATCAAGGTATGTCTTCAGGACACTCCTCAATGACGTAATGCTTTTCTGTGTTTATGTTTGCACAAGTCCTACAGTAATTAATGCCTATAAATTTTTTGATTTCATTTCTTCCTCATTCCTGCTTTTGCCCTTTCAGCATGTGACAACTCACATAACACCATTATTGAACTAACCTCAGCCGTCATCAAATTCTCTGTGTGATACATTTGCCCTTTTATAGTTGCTCCAGATTTGAATGTTCCATCTCTTAATTAAAATGTAGCTTGCTTAAGATAAGGATGTGCTTCTCCTCAACAAAAAAATTGAACAGTATTAAAAAAATTACATGGTAAAACCCTGTAATTATGCTCCCTTTAAAACACTATCGTATTCATTAAGCTGTTTGTGTAAAGTCCCTTGACATTCCATATTAATACTACATGATTTTACCCCCTTTAATACTTCAAAATCCTGCTATTAGCACTTTTTAGGGTCAAAAAAGAATACAAGTATTATAAATTGCAAAATTTTTATAGTTTAACTATAAGCAGCGGTTGAGGGTTTGTGCTTTACCTAGTAAACCCCTTACAGTTGGAAGTATCCGGCTCTCTAACAGTACCTTTTCTTGAAAGAAATTTACTCTTTCAAAAGGCTCTGGTCAAAGTGTTCTATTCTTTTATTGTGCTGCTTTAACTTGAAAGATGGTAAATAGAAAGTGATAGCAATACATTTCACAAAGAATTGGCAATCCATGACTGCCTAATCTCAATTTCTGATTGCAAAAGTTTCCCAACATCCTCTTGGAACAATACAGCGAAGCAAGGATGGCGAAAGATAACAGCTTATTTTTCATATTTCATTGCCAGAAAACAATTACAACTGGTAACAACACAGTTACAACTGAAACAAAAAGTAATAGGCAGTGAAGAACTACTGTGACAGGATTTTCCACCTCTTAGACCATCATTAATGCACTCCATCCTCTAGGCTGGCAGGTAGCAGAAAACTAGCCATGTTTCAACATAAACCTCACATACTGTAGTCTTTCTTTGAATTCTGTGCAGTGTATAGCGAGTTAGCATACAGTAGTACAAAATTGTAAATCATAAACGTAAAATTAGCCGTATGAGTACATGGCAATCAACAACTGAAGATTTTTTTATAAGAAATTATCTGTCATTCACTTTGTACTGTACTCCACTTGAATATTCAGAGACATTGTGTTGTATTGTATTGTCTATTAAATTGTGATTTAATTGCTTTTTTATACCTAAAAAATCATATCCCATGTGTAGCACTGTCCCAATTATTAATGTTTAGTCTACAGCCTCTTGAAGAATGTAATTACAGTTTTATTGCACTTAAAAAATCTAAACTGATAAGTCCATTGCGCTGATAATGGCAGAAAATGCTCCCAAAACATGCCCTAAATGAAGACAATTAGTATAATGTAAGGTCTAACAAATTCTAAGTATCTGTTCGTGCAATTAGTTTTCTTAGTGTTTGTAAGTTTTGTGTGTAGAACATAAAAAACCTGATTATTATTGTTTAAATGAATTAAATTGATTTCACTCAAGAATTTTTCAATCATACATAGGAAATTTGTAGTAGATTTTCAAGAATTATAGGGCAATCTATACAAGAATTTTCTGGGTTTGGTTTTATATATTTGTGAAAAGATAAATTGAATTACTGATATTGTATATGGTTTTTGTTTTAAAGGTACCCGAATTTCACTGGCCCCTACAAACATAATGCCAGCTGGTGGTGCTCTAGTGACACCACGAACTCTGCCTGTTGCAAGAGGTGGTAATGGTATGTATCCAGCTGCAAATGGTGCTGCTCGAGGAATGCTAAGAAGGACTGTGCCTACCAGAGGCGGCCAGCTTGAAATAGCTGGCGTTGTAGTAGGCAGTTGGGGGCCAAATTATGGTAGCAGAGGTGCAGTAAGTGGTCCTCCACATGCTGGACCAATTGGAACTGGACGTAGTGTCAGACTTCTTCCACCTCAGGTGAGCTCTTCTTATCCTCATCCCAAATTTAGTGATCAGAAGAACTTTGGTAAATATATTGTAATGTGGTTTGATAATGGCAATAAAGAAGCCATATAATCAGTAAACCTTCTGTTGTTTCATGTTGGATGGGGGAGAAGATTATGGAAATATTGCACCACACAGAATGTTTAGTTCTTTTTTCCGGTATGTGATGGAATTTTTTGTATAGCGGAATATTTTTTTGAAGTACAGCTTTACATTTTATCTAATATGAATTTAAAATCATGTGCTATTATTTCATGCCCAAAAAAGTTTTCTGCACAAAACTTATAGCTCTTTATTTACTTGCAGCGCATGTAGCCATTCTGAATAATGCAGCGCAGCCAAATCATCCGTTTTGAATCACGTAATATGAGGCAGCCATCTTTTATCATCAATAAGTTTTACTAGCTACACAATTTGTCACTCGCTCTTGCACTTTCTATATAACTGTGTACATTGTTTTTCCCTAAATTACTAATTAACTCGTTAATTAAGCCTAGCCTAAACCTAATCTGTGTTGTTTGTCCCTAAATTACTAGCTATATACACATACACTTTACTCATTCTTAATTAAACCTAGCCTAAACCTAATATCTACTCCACACGTACACCTGCCGTACACCTTGACAAGTTCCTGAAAAAGGTCTGCTAAATGATTTTTGGTGTCTATTTTCAGTCCTATTTTACGTTTGTTGATTTGAACATCATAGCCTATATCTCCAATTTTCCCTTACGGAGTGTATTTGGTATCGTTAGAACCATGCACACTTTGTGGCAGTAACCGAACCAATTGGTTACTGTCACACACATTGGTCTCCAAATGAACACTCCATTATTTTCACCTCATATGACAAAAGTCACCAGAGTAGGGCTCTATTTTAACAAATCTCAGGATATGTGCGGCCCTCTGTCTTATTGGGATGCAAGACTGCATTGCATTCAGAACACAGTATTCTTGTCCTTGGCAAACTTTGTCAAATAATTAAAGACATGCGTCTAAATCATTGAGGTAAACCAACTTGCCTTATTAATCAGGCAAACCATTCCTAAAACTTTTAGAATTGTAAGAATATCACCAGTAACATACAACCTTTCCTTCACACACTACAATGAATTCTAATTGGCTGCATTCCTGTCTTTGTAAAGCAATAAAACCCGGGAGAAATACTTTGTTGTGCAGATGTCATGGGGATTATTTTCAGAGATTGGCTATGATGGTTAGAAATGATGTGCAGAATGGCCTCTATGCAAGATGCAATAGAGCGCACAGTCTTCAATTGGTTCTGCTGCTTGCACATGGGCATTTCCAAACCTCTTGCCGTCTCACGTCACATGTAAAGTATCAAATGTTTTTTAGTCTTTGCTTATTGTTAATTGTGCTTTTATTGTGGAGTAGAGGATTGATCTGTAGTTAATGAAGTAATTTTCCTAGATTTATTACCCAGTAATGTAAACCTAAAATTATTTCCATTAACACATTAATGCATGGATCAAAACTAGCACTCATTGAGTGCAGAAGGTCTTTCCCCTCCATTACTCCTCCTACCTTTGCTTATTCAAACTGGTCAGCTTATGTGGTATTCGTAAACAGACTTATTTATACACTTTCAAAATAGTTGAGTGAGGTTATCACAGTGTTTTCCTCCACCACAAGTTCTTGGCCTCTATGTTAATACAGCTCACTCTGATTACTTATTGCACCTTCGAAACTATATGTAATTACAGGTAATATGCCGTATCAGACAAACTGGAATGCTGCTTTATCTTTAGCTGCAAAGGTTGTCCCTATCTTGTGCATTTGGGAGGAAGGGGTTACATGCTATTGGCTATCAAATATGATAGGAAAAATCTGATGAGCACCATTCAAATTACTTTTTCCTATCTGTTCTGCAAACACTATTCCTATAAAACATTCTTTTATCGACTTAATGCTAATCAAGATAAACATTAGCAGAAATGTTATTTTCTAGTTCCTCGTGGGAGGAAGGGAAATAAGGGAATACGTTAGGCTATAGCAACGGTCAAATCTTTTAAAAGTTGTCGCTGTGCAGCTGTCATTGAAATCTGTTTCCCCTTCCATAGCCAGGAGTAAAACAAAAGAAACATAACATGGATGAGAAAAGTATATGAATTTTATAATTGAAACCAATAACAGGAATATCTCTGAATTAATAAGCTCTGAAAAAACTGTACATAACAAATTGCATGTTTCAAGGAGATGTACAGTTTTTTTTCTTAGTAATTTTTCTCTTACCAGTTATGCAAAAGTCATATAGAATGAAGAGGACTTCAGAAGCTATTCCAAAAAAATTCAAGATATGTGTTATTTGCCATGTAAATATGGTTAATATATTGCATTTTAATCAAAATAATCAGTCATCTTTTGGAAACTGAAAATGTTGAAAAATATTCATTCCATATCAAGGGTAGTTTGGGTTGGGGTGTTTTTCCTGAAAATCTTCATGTTGCATCCTTGGAAGATGTTTGGTATTTAACCAATTTTTTGGTTTTTGAGTTCTGCTGTCCACATACATATACACACATGGATCTTTTTCCTTAAAAAAAAAAAAAAAACACCTTGCAGACAGGGGTCCTCAAAACATGTATTTCTGGCAAAATCTCTGTATCAAGTTTTTTGGTGGAATATTACCTTCTCTTATCTGCTATGTACATTGTACAACATGCTAAAGAAAGTAAAAAAAAAAAAAAAAAAAAAACAACCCCAGGAAGGTGCTGAAAAAAAGTGTTATTTATGGACACTATTGAACTTACTGTGGTTCTCAGCATCCCATGAAACATTGGACATGAAACACTGCTTCATTTTGCTCCAGGGCCTATTTTTATCAGGCTTGAGGTTCTTTTACATGCCATAAATCTACAACACAGTACTAATGGCTTTACTTCCCTTCCAAAGGAAGCCATATTAAGGATTTTTGCGCCTGAAAAAATCCATCGTCCTCCACCAGGTATGAACCCGCAACCTTGGGTAGCAAGGAGCTGATGCTAATGGTGCCTGTTCAAATAGCATCATTCATTTCATTCCTTGGGTAAGTGATCAGCTACAGTGCAGAGTCAAATTTGTAAAGATGAGTATGGCGACCCATTCAAGGATTAGCCGAAAATGCAGGTGTCTGTCTTTCAATATTTGCATAGCAAAACAAAGGATATGATTACAACTGGATATAAAAGGTGAAGCAAGTGTGGATTATAACTATAGTGCATACAACTGTGACGACAAAAGTTTTGAGATACAAAAAAACTAAACTGGATAAAATCACTTTGACTGCTGAAGCTTTTCTAAGCATTCACCACCACATTGTATGCACTTTCTCATTCTCGCAAACCACTTTTGAAAGCACTCCTGCCACTTATTTTCATGTAGGTGTAAAAGTTCACTTTCGAATGCTGCAACAGCTTCTTCAGGGCTTGAAAACCTTGTTCCACGCATACCAAATCACATGGAGCCAAATCTGGACTGCAGGGGGGGGGGGGGGATGAGTCATCAATTTCACCTCTGTGTACTCCAGAAACTGAATCGTTGCTTTGGCTGTATGCACAGAGGCATTGTTATGATCGAGCAGGATTCCTTGCAGTCTTATTCTTGGCCGAAATTCACGAAGTTTCTCAAAAACTTGTAAGCAAACTGTTATGTACCAGTGCACAGTAACTTTGTTCCACAAGTGGAATGATAGCCACATTATGAGATTTAGAGAAGAAAGTGGCCACCATTTTCTTCCCGACGCAGTGTGGCTGCTTCACTTTCACTGAAAGATCGTCATCCGGAAAGATCCACACAGCCGACTGACGCTTAGTTTCACTGTCAAACTCATAAATCAAAGTTTCATTACCAGTACAATGTCGAAAACCTGCCAAGAATTGCCTCGATCGAATCTGGCCAGCGTTTCTTCACACCATTCAACAAGGGTGCACCTTTGCAGATAGTTAAATTGTGGGGCACCCAACAAGATGACACCTTCCTCATGCAAAGGTAGTCAGGCAATATTTTCGACATTGCTGGCGATCCAATCTGCATACTTGCCTCAATGTCCTTAAATGTCACACGATTGTTTTCGCAGACCATTCTTTCCACAGTAGCTACATTTTCTTCAGTCACTGCCATAGAAGGACAGCCACTCCTAACCTCATCCTTAAATGAAGTTCGGCTTTTTTAAATTCTTGAAACCACCAAAAGAACTGTGGCATGAGACAGAGCAAGGTCCCGAAAAGCCTGTTGTTAGCGTTGAATACTTTAGGTCTCGTTTATACCCATTTTAAAATCTTACAAAATCATTGTACGAAAGTGCTCTCTTTCCACCTCTACGCTGGCAAGCAACTGAAGCCTAACTAGAGGTTGTTGACTTTGCAGTGTAGATTGCAAGGGGAGGTGGAGGAAGTAAACTGACACATGTTTACACTCGCAAGGAATGTGGCTGTCCAATGGTGCAATCCATTTAAATTGACCGACCTTTGTTTACACGTATCTCAAAACTGTCATAGTGACCCATAAGTGGAAGACGAGACGACCAACTGCTTAAGTGGTTAGAGTAAAAAATGGAGTCAACTAAAACACAATTTTGAGAATATGTTTTAGCACTATTTGCTTTCATCGTCAGCTTCAGGTCAAATTTCAGATATGAATGAACTTTTGCAGCAGGATTTCAATTTTAATAATTGGTTTTATGCTTCTCCAACCTTGTGTGCCTTATGTAACGTGTTTTGTATTGTAATTGGTGTATAGAAATTTGTACTGTGATATGTCTTTGAATTAGAAATCATCGTGAGTTGGAATTAGTAACGTTAAAAGATCAGCTAAAGGCCATTACCTGGGCATCATTATTTTTCTCATTTTTTGAATGGTTTGGTATTGACGTGTTTGGTGCTGTTTTCTAATCAAGAAAATACAAAAGGTAAAACTAAATCCAGAAGACAGTTCAGTTTCACTCCATGTCAAAGCTCTGTATCTACAAATACTCTACCAAGCATGCCACAACGTTTAACAGATGGTTGATCCAAACAGCAAACCAGAAAAAAAAAAATCTGATGTGTTCCATTCACATGACTTCTCTGTATCTCAGCAAAAAGTATCAAAAAAGCTTATGCTTCTATTTACTTCATAGTAATAGAGAAAAAAAATTGCAGAAATAGTCTTATTACTTGCTTTCTTGTAAGTAGAAGCAAAATAAGGGAGTACTATAGCTTAAAGTGATATTCAAAAGCTGGTTGCTATGTGACTGAAGTTCCTTTGTTTGTATGGACAGGAGTTTACAAATTCCTGTATGAGAAAAGTATAAGTTTTTCATAGCTGAAACCAATAACAATGAATATCTCAAAAATGATCAACTCCATGAAAAACATGCATATTGCATAAATTGTGTGTTTTAGCATGCTCTACGTTTTTTGTGTGGTAAGTTTTTGTCCATGTCTTACAGTTTAGCAGTTATGCAAAATTCCATAAAATTCATCCAGTATAAAGTAGTCTTAAGAGGCTATTTCCAGAAAATTCAAGATATAAATTTTATTTATCAGGTAAACATCTTTAATTTACAATATTTTAATCAAAATCGTTAGAGCCATTATTTAGAAAGTGAAAATTTTCAAAAAAAGTTCCATGTAAAGGGTATTTGGGAGTGGGGAGAATTTTCTTGAAAATCTTCGTGTTGCATCCTTGGAAGATACCAATTCTAAATACCAAGTTTGGTTTTTAACGGCCTTTTCTTTTTTTGAGCTTTGCTGCCTACAGACACACAGATTTTTTATAAGTGTTTTTTTTTTTTTTTAAATTCAGGGGTTCTGAAAACATGTATTTCCAGTGAAATCTCGGTATCAAATTTTGTAGTGCATTACAATGCCTTCTCTATGCACTATGTACATAGTACACGTAGAGAAAGTAAAAATTCAATGCCATATTGCCATAGTAGCTCATTGGTTGGATAAACTGCATTAAAAACAGGAAAACTTGGTTCAAATTTTGGCATAAAAATATCTGAAGTTCTGAATATCTAATCAAATATTATATTGCGTTCTGTCTTGCAAGAAATTAAAAGGAAACTTTTTATTTAACCTCATTAAATTTATGTTCAGTTTTCAAAATTCCTTTGAATTTTGTTTGTTTCTCCTCCTCCTCCTCCTCCTCCTCCTTAGAGCAACTAGTATAACCTGAATCACAAAGTTAAATTAACTTGATTATTAAGGGTAGTGTGGCTAATGACCAATGTTTGAAGAACAAAATTGGAAACAAGCACAGGTGAGCTGAAACATCTATATTGCAGAATTTTACAGAAATACCCTAAAAATTTTACCTCAAGTTTTTAGATATTGATGACATTTGGCTTATCAACAGACTGACAGGAACTGACTTAAGTTTACATTTCACAATTTTCACTCGTCCCATTTTAGATGTACAGTGGTTTATTTTTAAAAATGTACGATTTTGGTCTTGCACATAAACAAAAAAAATTAATTTCTTCTGGCCAGGATGGAGGTATTTCTCTGAGAGCCGGTTGTATGAGCTCTGAATAAATCCTGGATTAGTTATTCTTGGAATACACTATTCACGGTATAAATGTGGTGCTGGATTGTACGATGCAATTTGATCCTTAGATATCTATTCGACTGTTTGTAGATTTAAAACTAATGTTGGCTATATTGCCAGTCATTCATGGCCAACTTGATATGTAATTACTGCTTTATTTTTCTGAAAATTTGCATTGTTTTCACAATCAGCTGTTCCTAAATTATGTATTATTTCAACTACTTACAGTACTATGAAATAATTATTAATGTTCACAAGCGTGTTCGGATGTAGAATTACTATATACTTTACAAAACATAAACACACATGTATACCTGTGACTTGTTGCGATAGGTTAGGAGTATGGGAATGAAACCTTACGTATGTGCAAAGTTGTATATTTCTGTTCCGATACTCAAAACAGCTAACATACTTAGCCGGATTCTTGCTTTTATTCATTAAAAAGTAAGCAAATTTTGAAAATTACATTTTAGTGTTGTCAATGCCACTATCATCTTTAAGATATGCATAATTGAATCGTTGCACCAAGATAAGTAAAAAAACAATTTGCTATACAGATATTATTAACCAACAGAAATATTAGTAGTTATGTCGAATAGTACATTAAACCGTTCCCATTGCAGTTTGCACTTTGCTGATGGCAATATTTAATACATCAGCTAGAAATTGTCAACCAAACAATAAAACAGAGAACATTATATTTTACGGAAGGTATTTTATATTAAAACAAAATTGTCTCTAATGTGTTAAACCTACAGCATATAATACGATAAATTATGAATTTATTGTAAAATAATATAGATTTACGAGCTCTGAAGGCATCTTTTAATCTAGGCATCTCCTCCCTACTCCTCACAAAGCTAATAGTGTTATCGTTTTTAAACTTGCACATAACCTTCAAAATCTAAATATAGTACAGAATGTCGCTAACATTTACGCTTGTGGCTATCTTATGTTTTGAAGCATATTGCCCTAGAAGTAACCTATCCTTTGTATTTCATCAGTATAACATAACCTGACTCTTTACTATGCTATGCATTGTGCTGGTTAATTGCTGCACTATATTATTTTATATTTATCTTGGGTTGGAGTAAATTTAATTCTTTCCATAAAAATAGAGGTATTTTGATAATATTGTAGGTAGATTTTACTGTTTTATAAATGAAACTTTATTTTATAAAGAAATTAATCGTTTTTATTGGTCAAATATGGGTCAAAATTGTGTACCCAAGCAGCCATTTTTCTTTTTATACTCTATTCTCAGAATATCGGCTTATCCCTGCAAGGAATCATGGAATAAGTTATTCCATGTTTATTAGCTTGATAGTCTCTATTCTGTTGTCGTGTAACACAATTTAGCACATAACCATGGAATAACATCTAACATAGCTTTATTTCGAGTTCGTACAACTGGCTCTGAAAGAAAAAAAAAATTTGCTCATAGTTTTTATAGGCTTTAATTTTATATATGACATGATTAAATTTCTGGAAGCTTACATTTTACATTGTTGGTCCAAAAATTCAAAATTCTATATCCAAAAAAACATATGACTTAAATTAGAAGTTTGAGTTAGATCATAGTAACAGTATAATATCACTAACAGATAGCTGTTATTAACTTCTCAAATTATATATGACTAAAACTTTTCAAGAAATATATTTTCTTCTTTAATGTCTTAATATCATTCCTACAAATTTTAAAGATGGGATCTTTTTCTTTTTATATTTATTTATAGTGTATTGATGCATCACCTATTGCAAAAAAGTGAATTTCTAGTTCTGGATTTTGCAAAAGAAAATTTGTAAAAGAATTTAGTTACAAAATTTGTAAATTAAGTAGTAAGTTCTGAAAGTGAAGATGATAATCCAAATTCAGAAATACTTCTGCAATTGAAGAAAAAATTCAGGCAAACAAAAACCATGAGTACAAGATTTTAAATTCTACCTCTTCTTCCAAAAAGTTGGTCATGTAAAAAAAATGGAAAATGAATCCAACATTTGCAACAGAATGGCCAAGAAAGCAAAATCCCTAGTGAAAGAAAATGGGGTTTGTCTACCCTGATCCAAAACCATGAAAAATGTAATGATTCAGTCCAGAAAAAGTAATTTCTTTTTTAGCGATAAGGCACGCAGAGTCATGCCAGGTTAAAAAGATTTTGTGTCCGTGGGGGGGGGGGGGGCCAACATGCATGATCATGTTCAGAAAAGACTAATTCTGAGCAACCTAAAAGATATATGAATTGTTAAAAAAGTAAGTTCTCTACAGACCAAATTGAATTCACTAAACTTGCTGAATTACACCCTAAAAACTGTGTCTTAGCAGGTGCAAGTGGAATGCATTGTGTGTGAAGTAATCAAAATGTTAATTGAAGCAAAATTTCATCGTATGGTATTCAGTGATGAATCAATGAGTTCCTATAAACTATTCCTATTGCAAATTATGTGCATTCCTCTAATTCCAGATTGTCATTTAAATGATGCAATATTTGTCCAGGGAATGTTCAGTTGAACAATTAATGAACAATTGGAAGAAGAAATGATGGAAACTGTTACTTATACACAATGGGTGTCAGTTGACATACAGTTTTGAAAAGTTATGAAGATTTTGTTTGATAGTTTTTGTGAACAGCTTCTAACATTGAAAACAGACTCCTATATAGATCAACAGCAAAATTCATTCTTCCATCACCTTGAAGAAAAAAATTAAAATAAATGAAGCCATAATCAAATTAATTTCTCTGAAAACTACTCCATTCTACTGCAGGATGAAGCTCAAGGTTATAATTGGAATACTGATTAACTAACAATATATTCCTGTACAGTTTATTTTAGGGATCAAGATGAAATCATGTACAAAAGTTTTGTAATTATTTCTGAGTGCTTGACACACAACACAGTAGCGATATACTTCAAACAAAACTGATATAATTCCTAAACAACAAAATTTTGCCCACATTACAAAAGATTTTCTACTTTTCTGGTGGGTCAGCTGCACAATATAAGAACAAAAACTTCTCCAAACTTTTTCACCATAGGCAAGATTTTGGAGTGGTGCACGAGTGGCATTTCTATGCCTTAACTCATGGTAAAGGGGTTGCGATGGCTCGGGAGGGACAGTCAAATGTCTTGCAGCCAGGACAAGCCTTCAGAGAGCTTATCAAGACCAAATAATGATACCTTTCCAACTTTTCAACTGGAGCAATTTAAAATTCAGTTTTTGCACAAACCATGAACACCTTGAAGTAGGAAAATGCTTGAAATCTCACTTATCAGAAGCAAAAATGATTCAGGGAACATACAGACTTTACTGGGCCATAAAACATATGTACATAGTACTGAAGACTTTCAATTGATGAAATGATTGATTTTGTGACATGTTAATATGATCAAAGGTTGTGGCTGGCTTGTATACTTTCCTGAGACTTTGATAATGAAGAAGTAACTGTCACTATTTTGGAACCCTCAGGACCAGCACACTCTTTTGTGTATCCCAATAAAGAACATATATTGAAGATGAAAAGAAGCCAAATTTTAACACAAGTTCACCAAGAACTGCTATAGGGAGACCTTGAACCTTGACCCAAACTGAGATGTCTGCTGCAACCAAAATGCTGGAAACTAGATTAGCTATTAAATGATCTCCTGGAAAAGAACTCTAAAAACCGACCATGGACTACATCTCGATAAAATTTTAACGTGTTTGTGATTGCAATAGTTAATATTGACTTACCTGGTATAAAATATTTCATTGTTCAATTTTTTTTTTTTTTTTTTTTTTTTTTTTAATTTGGCAATATTTTAATATATCAATAAAAAACAATTGTATACATAATGAAAGAGAAACGTATAAAGAAAAATGGGTATTAAGGTTATAAGAAGAGAAATGTATAAGAATTTCTAATGTGTACCAGAAAACAAAAATCCATAAACAGAACATCCCATTGAGATATCAATTTCAAAATTTGTAAGAATGGTCATAAAACGTCAAAGAAGTTGATTTTTTATGGTTCCAGCTTGAGAAAATAACAATTTTGTATTCTTGCAAATGGCAAAATTTGAATTTTTTGTTTTTTAATTTTTTAACTGTGATATCGCATAAATTAGTAAAGGGAAACATAAAAGTTTAGTTTTGAGATCCTCTCATAGAGTACTAAACATGTACAGAGTATCAAATAAAAAGAAAATGGTAAGGTAAATTGCATTGGATCACTTGATGTGGGATGACCCAACTGAAAAATTCATTTACTTGTAGTTCAAGTGAATGGTGAAGATGTAAACATGGCCAATGAGCTACTTAATACATTTTTTCCTCTGAAGTTTCATCCATGATAGACATCTTTGTAATCAGTACTTTTTTAAAAAATGCCATGAATAATAACATTTATTTATATATGATGTTCATTGATTGCACTCATGCATTCAACTCGGGAATAAAATAATTGAATGTTTAACTCAGTATAAAGTACCTAATAAATTAATTAGCTTAATTTCATTCAATTTTTACTGCCAAGTTAAACTAAATAGCTACAGTAAAGAGTTTAAGTGGGATATGGAGTTAAACAGGGAGATTCTTTATCTGCAACCTTGTTTAGCAGTAATGAAACATCTGGATCTGAGAGGTAATATAAGCATTAAATCCAAGCAATATGTGGCATAAGCAAATGACATACTAATAACAAGAAATATACCAACGTTAAGAGAGACTTTCCAGATATAAAAGGATAAATCATTAGAATATGGATTAGTAATAAACAACTCTAAAAATAAAATACCTGGTGGTATTTCAAAACACAAAAGTTTAAATAATCTGACCATTGACAATATAAAAATTGAAGTAAAATATAAATACCTTGTTTCAATCGTATGGAAATATATTTTAAACAAAAAAAAAAAAAAAAAAAAAAAAAAAAAATAACACAGAATATCACTGGGAAATTTGGCTTGTTATACTAACAAAATGCTCTTTAAGGCAAACTTGTGGCTAAGTCAGCTAAACTTAGGCTCTGTAATACAGTGATAAAACCAGTAACAGCATATGGTTGTGAAATGTGGGTACTAAAGGAATTTTCCCTGAGATTATTAACCTTTGAGTGGAAACTTTTTAGGAGTATCTTTGGACCGGTTAAAGAAAACAATGGAATGTGGCGCTTACCAATGAATTTCGAACTAAATAATTTAAATGAAAATAAAAACATAATAAATTATATTAAGGCCCAAAGGTTAGCTGGTTTGGACATGTGAATAGAATGCAAGAACTTAAACTTCTAAAAAGCATGTATAAATGGAAGACAATTGGTATCAGAGCGATCCAGCATCCAAAAAATAGATGGCTGGATGATATACAGGACATAAAAGCAATGGGAATCAAGAATTGGCCAGCCTGCATCTAAAATAGATCCAAATGGAAGAAAATTGTTGAGAAGGCCAAAGCTTCCTTGAAGCGCCTAAAAAAGAAGAAATTTGATTTCAGGTTTTTGTTTACCTAGTATTAAGATTTATACTCCGTCATTTATAAGTCCTTGATTCCCCATTTAAATGTTCGGTCCATGGAGAAAAATTATTTTCATTTTATTCTTTGTTATCTGGTCTGTTTTCGATGTTTGATACTCAAAGTTTAGTTTCTACATATGCCTGAATATGTAATGAAGTAAGCAATATACATATGCTGTTTAGTTATTCTGCATATTTAACTGTGTATGAAGTTTTAAAATCTATGTGATGCAGTTCTTTCTTTGGAACGAGGGAGCACTTAAAAACAATATGTCTGTTATTAATTAGGTTAATATGTAAGGCATCTCGAGCATTTTAACATTGATTTTTAAAAGGCTGAGGTGGTCATTTAAAATACAAATTATTACCATTCTAAATAGAGTGACAGATTTAATGCAATGTTTAATTTTAGTGTTGCAAACTGTTAAAATTTTCAGTTTTGGATAAAAGTAACATAGGGTAAAGTTTCACATTCCCTGCCTTAAAATTAGCCAGTTTACATCATAGGTAGTAAAGTCTCTTGAGCTGAAATGCACCATTTATTCAATCACTGTTTCTGCAAGAAGCAGTGATGTGCACATGGTGCTATATTAAAACTGAAGTAGAGTTCATTTTAATATTTATCTGGACTCTTCATACAAACACATTTCATCAGATTACTCCCAATAAAGATAATAGCTCTGTTTACATCTGTTAACTGAGATAACTTTTGATTACACATTTACAGTTTTGTTAAGGGTATAAGTAAAGTGGAGTAAAGCCAAAAGGCATGGTTTTGAGAAGCACTATTCTATTTAATGCTAATCAAGATATAAAAGAAATGGACTTGCTACTTGTTTCCTTGCAGATGCATGGAAAATATAAGGGAATATAGGTTAACAACATAAGTTAATCTTTTGAGAACTAGTTGTTAAGCGGTGACTATGAAATTTTGCACAACTAAGAGTAAAAAAAAATAAAGAAAAAGAAAGAAAGCAAAAAAAAAAAGAGAAGAAAACCCAATGGCAACTTCTCATTAAGAACAGTAAAGTATAGGAAAATTTAAATTAATAAAAAAATATTCCTAAAAAATTGTATAGAACATAATTACATGTTTTAACTAGATCTACTCTTTGTGTAGAAAGATTTTTATCTATCTCTTACGGTTTTCAAGTTATGCAAAAGTCGCGCAGATTGAATAGAATCTCAGAAGCTATTTTCAAGGCTTGCACCTTGCACATTTTTGAGCTGATTCTCACAGACATCGTCGCACTTGAAATTTTAGACTGTGGCTTAGAACTGTTAGCTATCCTTGTGTGCATACTTTCTTCATTGTACTAGAAGAGAAAAAATGAGATAAACATAATTTCCTCTTAATTTACTTATTTGAATGTTAAGGAAATGTGAAAGTAGTTTTTGTGTGTATCTTGTACTAATGTCTAGTAAACTATTTACAGCTATGTACATGTTGGAGGAATATTGCTGCGAACTTAATAAAAGAGGCTTGGTGCTTTTCCGAGGTTAATTATGACCTTAAAAATCTTGAAAAAGCATTTGTTGCTATAAGATTGGGAAAACTGTTGTACAGAAAGGCATCAAGTAAATTTAACACTTCATGTTCAATATTAGAAAATAAAGTTAATAATAACCTGAAATGATTGGAAGACTTTCTGTTTTAAGCACCACTGAAGGGAAAACTCGTGTCCATGGTATTCTAAGGGCTACGCATTGTGGTTTTCCTTTTACCTCTGACGAGTTAAGGTATATAATGAAAAGATATCTTGATAAATGTGGATCTCCCTACATTTGAAGACTGGTTTATTACTATTGCACTGCCCTACCTGAAATCAATGGAGGGGGAGAAAGTAATGATAGGAGACAACCTCTCGTTACATTTCGCTGAGAGTGATTGATGAATGTCAGAAGAATAAAATATCTTTCATTTTGTTGCTGCTGAACAGCACTCATCTTTTACAGCCATTGGATGTAGGCTTCTTAAGCCCCTTGAAAGCTGCATGGTGGGTAATGCTTACCCAATTGTAGAAATGCTCCCATGAGCCAGCATCAAAAGATGCATTCCCCTCACTTTTGAAGATACCTCTTCAAAAAAGTGTCAGCAACTGAAGAAGGCAATATAAAAAGTGTTCCATACAGTAAGATTAATCCTGTTTGAGCCTAAAAGATTGCTCAGAAAATTACCTTGTAGAGAAAATTCTCTGGAAGCCTGGTTGAGATGCTTCAGAATGTTTGATATGGAGCAAAATATAAAGCAAATACCCAACAAAAGCTAAAATTAGATGTTGTTCCAGCAATACCATTTTGGGCATCGCTATGAGAAATAGAGAGACGTTGAATCAGTGCCTGAATTGCCTGTGAATAATAAGTCTCACCCACTGGTGAAAATCCAGTCAGAACAGAAGAATCAGTTTGTTCTTGTTGATTGTCCATACGTGATTGGAAGGAAACAGCTAAACATGCAGTTTGTAGGAATCGTAACAGAAGTGGTGCAAAAGAAATGGATATCAGATTTTTGGGTCCATATTAAGACAGAAAATCTGTGCTTATTTTTCATTAGATTCCAGATGATGATACTGTAGCCAAACACCAAATTGTAAGTGTGTTGTCAACTTTTAGAGAAGAAAAAATTTTTGTTCACTGGTAACAATTTGTAGATTTAAGATTTATGCTATAATTAAATTGACATTATCAATCAAACATTAGCTGAATATGTTGGTGTCAAAATTCTTCTAAACAAGTATAAAGAATTTCTACTTGTGTTTATTTTTAATAGATTTTATATAATTGCTCCATTAGAGGGAAATACGGAACTTTGGATGAAAATCAGAAGCGTCTGAAATTACTGTATCACAGGAGTAACATCTGACAGTTTTATTGTTAGCATCTGGTTACCTATATTATATTTTCAGTTTTTGTTCTTTGATCATATTATTCCTCAATGTCATCTCAAATATCTCACACTTTTTGTCGCATGAATTGAAAATCTTTTGCAAAGCTACCTTAAAGAATATTAAACTTCCATCCGATATTATGCCATCTTACGGTAGTACGTTTTTGTCTCACTTTCAGTTTATCAGTTAAATAAAAGTTATACAAAATTCATTCAGAATGAAAGTCTTCAGAGGCTACTTCCAGAAAATTCAAGAGAGGTATTTTATTTTAATATAAACTCTTGAATTGCATAACACATTGTGCAAGTCTTATGTGAACGTTTATATTGGATAACATGGGCACTTACATCTCATTGTGAATGGGACTTTACTTTCCATGCAACATTGTATGGTCAGGGATGAACAAACTACTCTCTAAATCAGGAAACAACATATTCAGCCATAAATTGAATAGCCCTCAGAACAAGGTATAAGCCTCACTTTTTTTTTACTAAAATTAAATTTTACATGAAGGAGGAGGCTTTAGACAAGATCGATACTTGAAATTTCTGAGGGCTTTGATAGAACACATCCAGTATCTCTACCTTGTTCCAAGTACCTTCTTTCATGGAAAATTCAACTTCGGAAAAAATGAGGGTTACAACCTAGTGTGCAGCTATTCTGTTATTCAGGGGTCAAGAAAATGTTTTAAAAATGTGTTCAAATAATCATATATTCATTAATGGAAATACCTTGATTTCATTTTATTGAGATTTTTTAACACTCGTACAAATGAAATTATTTTACAGACCCAAATGAAAATATAGAAGGAGAATTCAGTGTTCCCCATTGTTATGGAATGTGACCAAACACTACCCAGTCTCTTGGGGCTCTGAAGAATTTTACAGAAATAAATTCATACAAATTTTTGGAAGTTAATGTAATACACTGAGGACAATGCATTTAGGACAGTAAAAGGAAATGTAAAATTCGTTTATTGTATTGTAAATTAATTTCAGTTTTTCATTTATGTAGAATATTAAGGTTTATATGGTGATTTATAGGTCCTTGATTGCCCATTTAACTCTTTGTTGCGCATGCAGTATTAGCTAGTTGTTCTCCAAGCAGACTTGTGTCCATTTAAGTTGTTAGCTGCTAAAGATGTTAAACCAAAAGTGATCTATATATGAGGGCAGATCGAAAAGTAACACACAATAATTTTTTTTACAAAAAGGTTCACAAATGAACTTACACCTTTTACGTACTTTTCGGCATAGTCACCAACTTTCTCAGCACATTTGTTCCATCGTGATTCCAGTTTCAATATGTCCTGTTTATGGAAGTCCATTTCTCTGGAATATAGCCATCTGTGGACTGCATACCTGTCACAAAGCATTGGCCAGCCAGGAATTTCTTCATGGGACCAAAGAGATGAAAATCCGACAGTTTAAGATCCAGACTATATGGTGGATCCTGGAGCACCTCCCAACCAAATTTGGTGATTTTCTGACAAACAGTAGCAGCAACATGAGGGCAAGCATTGTCATGAAGTTTGACATCATCAGCATTAATGTGGCCGAGTGGTCAGACCACTCGCCTTTTGGTTCTCCGGTTTCCCTCGTCATCTCATTCCACCGAGGCTCCATCTTCATTTATCATCAGTGTCACTGCCTGCGATGCCTTAACAGTAAAAGTGGGCATTAAACACTACCAATGTGGCATTAATATTGTGGCGCTTGTCACAAAGGGCGCAACATTTTAATGTAGGCTGCAGGATTCACAGTGGTCCTGTGCTCAGAAAACTCGACGAATAAAATACCATGCATATCCCAGAACACCATGACAAGCATTTTCCTAGCAAATTGAGTAACTTTGAATTTTTTCTTTACTGGGGAACCAGCATGTTTCTATTCATATTTGACTGATTTGTTTCGGGCATGTAGTGGTATGCCCACCTCATCACTAATGATGATTCCTTTCAGAAAGTCATGCCCTTCTGTTGTGTACCGTGTTGAAGTGATCCAAGTTTATTTGCTGGCCCTTGTGTTGTCTGTCAGGTTGTTAAGCATCCAGGGAGGGAGCACCAATTTTATGAAATTTCAATGTGTCATGAACAATATCGCACACTGTACCACGTTGAACTGCTGCAATATGGTTTGCTTGCAAATGCACGTGCCGGTCATTCAAAATTGCCACCTCAATGCCTCTGACATTCTGTGGGGTTGCAGCTGTTACCGGCCCCTTGGAGCATGCAAATCTCTAAGGTTCATATGGCCCTCTTGGAAGAATGCATACCACCTGGAGACATTGTTATGGTCCATACAATCATCTCCATACAAGCAACACATGTCCCTGTGAATTTCACTCAATTTAAGCCCTTTGACCCACAAATATCGAAGCACACCTCACTGCTCTTCACACATGGACAACAGTAGTTTGCACACCAACTTTGTTGTGTCTTCCACGCTTCTTTCACTAGAAAGCTTTTCATAAAACAAAAGATGTCCTCTGTAGTTAAAACTTCAAACTATACTTGTGTGAAATTGCAACATTCCAACTGCAATACGAAGGCAGAAAAACATTATTGTGAGTTACTTTTCGATCTGCCTTTGTACATGCATAATTATACCTTTTAATAGCTAAATTAAATTGATTAATTAATAATCCCTTTAAAATTGGTTTGCAGTAAAGATTAAATGCTATTTCAATAGTTAATAACTGCAAACATCAACCCCTAAGTAGAAAAACATGATAGGTGCACCCCTTTTAATTCATCTATACAATTCTGCAATATTAATGGCAATGGAATTCATTACTTTAAGCTATTAAAATAAAACCTCCTATATAAATAAAATACAATGATTTCTACAAAATTATTATGGGACTCACCCTTAAAAAGTATTTTCACCATTTATTTTTAAGGTTGGCCAACATTATATCCCTCCTTTAGTTTGCAAGGTAATTCCTGCCATATCACAATATATTTTATCGCTGCATTAGGACAAGGTATCTTTGTTCTTTTTCCGTGCCACACTTCCTTTAAATTTCCCTGTTAGTTCTAGAATTGGATTTGGTAGATTAAAGAATATCCATGTTAACATACAAAACAACTGCAGTTAAATCTTCATGTTATGTCAAGCACATCATAATGGAATGTGCCCACTATTCTAAGTACAGAACCAGCCATCAAATTGCTCCAGATCTTCAGGCAGCACTCGACAAACCAACCAAATTATCAGTAAAATATTGTATACTATTAATATACTGTTGTATGATACACTACATATATTGTCGCAATTATAATTCTACGACGTGGGGGATAGCTATTAGAGGGTGGTAAAAGGAAGACAGATGGTAGAGCAATGATAACAACGGGACTTAAATTAAGCTAATATATTAAGAAAGATTAAATAATCTGTTGGTTACGCATGTTTGGTTTACAAAAGTGGGGGATTGCAAACTATTCTATTAATCCTGGCCAATATTCTGATTATGGGGTTACTATCATAAATCCTTTCCTTAAGAAATATGTCATGGTGTGTCTAGGCGAGGTGAGAGAACAAGTGGTCAAAGTGGTGGCCGGTTGAGCCCGAAGCGACACCTCAAGATGCACACAAGCAAAATAGAGATTCCCCAATGGTCAAAGACAATAGCCCCAGAGGACGGGTCTGCCATCCCTTAAAAAGATTTAGTGGCGTCCCCAGAAGGGCATTCCAACATGGTGGCCATTCTCCTAATTTGGAGAACCAACGCCCTGATAGTGGGTGGACTTAGCCAATCAGCACCGAATGCTTAAATGTTCTTGAATATCCTGTGTGACATCAAAGTGCGAATGTGCACATAAACTGATGGAAGTTGGTGGCATCAAAAGTCCACTGGGAGTGCCATCGGAAGAGGCTAGTCACTTCCATCCTGCTACTTCATCAGCTTATAACAAAGCTTTTATTTTTCTAAGAATATGTAAGCTCAAATCCCAATTAATTCAGATTAATTTGTAGTTAATAAAACATTACTAAAACAATATAAATTAAGCTCTCGCCAATGACACATGTGACATACCTCTGAACGGTAAGAAAAGTGGCCCCTGACGCTTGTTAAAAAAAAAAAAAACAAATATTGAAAGAGGGTACCAAACTCCGCAGAACATAATACAATTATAATATCACATAAAATATACAAGAAAGTTCTCAAAATATGAGTAGCACCTGAAAGAGAGAGAAAAAAGAACAAGGGGAGTTGGAGAAGTACCTATCAGAAGGAGGGAAAGGTAAGTTCACTCGTTGAATCCATAATGTGTGAGGTCAAGTCCATAGCAGACCTAAATGAATACTAGCACATGAAGTGTTTCTAACTTTTGGACACACAGAAGAAAGCAATGTCGACGAATGTTGCAGATACAAATATAAACTTGCTGAACGTAGTCCGTGAAAAGTCTTTGGGACACAGCTAGTGTCCGAAGTGAGATAAGCACACGTTATAACATTGTGTCCATGGTGTACGATCCTCACCAAGCTTCCGGAGGAAAAACCAATGTCCAGCAGTGCAATGTACTGGCTTGAAGATGAGCACTCATAACATCCCTCCGGGGGTATATAGTCCATTGTTCACCCCCAGGGTAAACTTAAATGTCGAAGGTGGTGCTCAGCCTTGATGTCCCATGAAGATCCTTATTGATGGATGGTGTGTCCGCACAGTGCAAGCAATTAATGTGGATTGCTCAAAAAAAAAAAAAAAATACAAAGGAATTAGGGTTGCAAAAATAAAAAATGAGAAAGCAGTAATACTTGTGTGAGGTAGATCAGGTGAAGGATGGGGGAGAGGCACGTCAAGTGATCCAAAGGGTACACATGTTAAAGATAGGGGGAAATAATTGAATGTTGGTGCTACTATATAAGATTAACTAAAGATGACAAACATAAAATGCAAATTAAATGAGTAAAATGTGGTCGTGAAACATCTAAGTAATGATAAAGTTGAGTAATTCACCATGGCGTAGCAGGAGTAAGATTACAACAAAAACTATAATGCATTCGAAGTCCACTGATAATGTGTCAGAGGTTAAAATTTGTAACTTAGTGACTCGTGCTACCAAACTAAAACATTACACAGATGTTTCACTGGAACACAAACAAGTTACAAAATCAATCATGATAGTGACAGTGTAATACAAAAAAAAATGATATAAAATATTAAGTACATATTCATAAGTGGAATTCAGATATTTTTGTTGAGCTAACAAAGTTTCATTATTACATATTACATGAGTAGAAGGCACAAAATCATAACATCAGAAACAGAGCAACTGTTAGACTCGTACAATCAAATTTTGGACAATAAATAACCAGAGATGTGCCTGACAAAATAGTTTACAGAAACTTGAAATAATCAATTTAAGAGATGTAAGTAAATACAATATTAATAAGCATGTCAATGTATTTAATAAAATCATTGTGATTACTGTGGATTAGATCGAAAGGGTGCGAAGGTACTAGAGGTAACAAAAATGATGCCAAAAAGAAACGTAGTTTATCAATACCGGAAACGATATCCTCTCAAAGTTAAAATAAATTACATTATAAAGCTAAAGATAAACTAGAAGGCATCGCCCTCCTCCAATACACCAATAAATAGCATGCACAATAGCTATATTGTTAAAGGGTAGTCCCTTCCAGTTAATAATGTTTATATTAGCATGGCAAGGTTTAAATACATATGTTAAATAACGTTCCAATAAAGATAAGAAAATAAAGCCAAAGAGTAAGGATTAAATAGTTAATGTTGTTATTACCAATTTCGAAAAACTCATAGTAAAATAACATAATCCATATTGTTTAGATAAGACCATATAAAAACATTTCTGAACAAACAATAACACCCTGACGGCTATCGACTGTATCTACAAATATGATAAGATATTGATTAAAACAAAATAAGTCATGGAACAATCTTCTTAAAATGCATGTTACAGAGTTGCATTACGTACAAATTGATTTTGAACATGAAGCATTAAAATGTATTGCTTTTATAATGTTGGATTGTATGTCTACTCGGGCTTATGTTTGACTTTGTGTAACGTTTGACCCTTCTGAGGGCGTTTTCTTGTTGGGCTTCACAGATCCAGACTACCTGGCGGCTTCTTAAATAATAAGTTGGTAGGATTTTTGTAGAATCACAGTTTATTTTTAGTTATTATTTTACAATTCCAAAGATAAACTGTAACCGCTCGATGTAATGCATTACTTTGTTGAATGCTGTGAATCCATGGGTGTGTATAATTCAACACAAATTGTATTTTTACGCATTATCACTAAACAGCCTTTTCCATTATGCGTGAAGAAGCCTCCTTCTTCATGATAACTTGGCGTCACCAGCCAGAAAATCAACACGTAACTATAGATACTGTTGTAAAACAAAATCGCATCGAGAAAATCAAATCACTCATATGCGACGAAAGCACAAGGAATAATAAAAATTTGCATCCAGCGATTTCAACTTTGGAAGCAAAGGAATAAAAACAATTGAACATCATATATTATAAACATGACATAAAACTCATAAAATGTCGGCAGATTTTGTGAATAATATATAAATATTGTCTCAAATGCCCCTTTCATGACGCTGTGAACAAACTTCTTTCTTTCTTTCTTCTTCTTTTTTTATTTATTTATTTATTTATTTATTATAATTCTCACATATTCTAAGTTCACAATGTCGTGAAATCTTCCCAACAATAAATTATGTACCACTATGCATTATTCATTCATGCAATAAACTTTCATTCACACAAAACAGGTTAAGTTCCACAACAATGTGCATTCTATTTTACAATTCACACTCACAAAATGATTTTTACAATATACAACTGTGTATCGGACCTTTTGTAGGGGCACAGTATCTGTTTGTGATACCGCCCTATAACCTTATTCTTTGAATCTCTTAGTTCGTATGTGTGATCTCCGAAAACTTTGCTGATAATAAAAGGACCTTTATACAAAAAGCAAATTCTAGAGTACACATTCCGTTCAGCATTGGAAATATTCTTTCTTTTTATTAACACCTTGCTATCAATAACAGGATTCCACTTAAACCTGTGCCTTTTTGCACGCTTTATCCTCAGTTCGGATTTTCTTTGGATCCTTTTAAAAGCCAATTCTGCTTTCTGTTCATAGCTTAAAGAATTACCTTTAGATATTACATCAGGTAGTAACTTCACTATTTTACTAAGCTTTACCCCAGTCATTAATTCATATGGAGTGAATCCAGTGGAAGCATCTATGGAATGATTAAGAACATTTTCAACATATTCACAATGTGTAACCCACGATTTATTATTATTATGATATAAAAATCTGAAATATGTCGGAAATATTCCTAAAGCATCTCTCGCATGGGTTTCCTTGCGTGAAATATGCAGAGCTATGATAAAGTTTAATTCCATGTTTTTGCAAGTTATCAACAAATTTTCTACTGGTGTGAACCGTTGCATTGTCTGACAATATGGCCTCAATTTTCCTATACTTTGGTATATAATCGTTAATAATGTTGTTTAATCATGATGCGCTATTTATTTTACTCATAGGAAAGATCATTACAAATTTTGAAAACAAATCGAACATGATAAAAATAAACGTAAAATTGAATTGACCTGCAGGCATTTCACCTAATGAATCAATTGCAACCAAAGCATTTTTCTTGTCCCTAATTATAGTCTTAGGTATAGTATCATACTTAACATTTAAACTCTTGGCTTTCTGACATGTCACAAGTAGAAATTATTCTCCTCGCCTTTTTATGTAAATGTTTTATGTATGCCACTTCTGACAAACATAAAGCAGTTTTCTCTACACCTGAATGAATTAATGAAATGTGGAAAGCTAAAATGAACTCATCCTGCATACATTTTGGTATCATAATTTTCCAGCTCTTATTCAAGTTACCTAGCAACTTGTAAACAACTCCATTCCTTTTTCCAAATTTTGATTCAGTTGCTTCATTAATCTCTGGTGCATTCCTCCATATTTTACTTATCTCGTCTTCCATTTTAAATTTTTGTAAACTTTTCAGTTTACAGGTCAAATCTGGATTCATTTTAACATTTAATTTCAAAATTTTTATCTCGTTACAAGGATTTCCAATGGTATCTGATATGTGATCATTAAGCTTAATTCTAGACAAAATATTGCTAAATACACTTTCCTTACCTGAAATGTGTAGAACCCTTATTCTATATGACATAATCTCATGAATATAACGGGACAGTTTAGAATTAGTTAACTTACAGCTCTGTATAAACGACAAGCTAACATGATCTGTATGAACAATTATCTCATGATTATATACGTACAACCTAAATTTTTGCAATGCAAAATAAATAGCACCTATCTCTAACTCTGTTATACATGCATTGCTTTCAACATTTGTTAATGACCTTGATGCAGTAGCTATCACATGTTTCTCATTGTTTTCATCATATTGGCAAAGCACACAGCCGAAACTTATTACACTGGCGTCCGAAAAAATGTGAAATGGAAAGTCATAATTGGGTTTTTCCAAAAGTATAGCAGATTTAAATAATTTCTTTAGATTAATTCCCTCAAGGGTGCAACTTCCCCAGCATAATTCTCAACAAATCTAGTTTCGTACTGCAAAATTCCAAAGAATCGTCTAAGTTGCTTTAAGTTCTTTGGAGGCGTGATGGCTTGGATTGCCTCAACACGTTGGGGATTCAGTCAAAAATTCTATCTTTTCCTCAAAAAGTGTACACTTCTCCAAATTTACAGTCATATTACTTTCTCCAAACTTTTTCAAAACATAATCCAAATGCGTTATGTGAGATTAAAAATTATCATCAAAAATCAAAAAGTCATCTACATAATTAGGAGTAAAATCATTAATGGTATCCCCAAAAATGTTATAAAGTGCTTTTATCAAAGCTGGGCTACTGGTGGATAACCCGAAGGCACATCTCTTGATGAAAAAAAACTTTACCAGAATGCAAAAAAGCAGTGTACTTGCGTAAATCTTCACTTAATTCTATTTGCCAGTATGAGGCGACTAAATCAATAATGGAAAAATGCTTTGCTCGCGTAAGCTTAGATAACAATGAGTCCACACTTTCTGGCCTAAAATTGTCTGGGACGGTAAAAGAATTAAGTCGAGCATCTGTAGTCATCCTCAGCTTCTTATTTCTTTTATGAACCCAACATATCGGATTTAAATATGCTGACTCATCTGCTACCTCAATAATGTCATGTTTCAACATTTTCTCAATTACTTCATCGGCTTGCTTTCTAATTGCTACTGGTATGGGCCTGCACTTGTGTGAGTATGGAGTAATACCTTTCAATTCAAATCAATGAACATATTTGTTACATTTACCAGGCTTATCACTAAAAACATGACAATTTTCCATAAGCATGTCTCTTAACTTATCTAATTGCACGGTATTCAATCCTTGTCATTTTGTTAATTTATTTTGTATTTCCCTACACGCATTACCATATCTATCATGGCTGAGGTTTGAAAATTTTTCACTCGTCTCCATGGAAACCATATTTCCATCCATATCATTGTTACATTCTAACTGCAGAATACATTCCTCACAAATAATGCTTGGGCATGACACAAAATCATTTAAATTATTATTCTCATTATTACCCCTATTCGTATTGAGTGTGACTGCATCTACACCCTTATTAATCACAATATTCTCAATGAAGAACCTCTCTTCACAAGAATCAGTATCATTCCTTTCACATACTATATCATCGCAGCATTCTTTTTCTAAAGGAATGACTATCTCATTATCCACCTCATCATTCATTTTAATATATTTCCCCCCAAAATCAATTATGGCACGCCAAGCTAGTAAGAAATCACTTCCTAAAATATTATCTGCAGATAATCTCGGTACTACAAGAAAAATTACATCACAGCACCAACTTTAAAAGTGCTTGGAACTTAATCCTTTCCTTCTTCTTATCTATTGCTACTGTACAATATACATTACATACTGATAAATCTCAATCTTCCTTTCTAATACTAATTGATTGAAAAATTCTTCACTACATATGCAAGTGCTAGATCCAGTATCGATCCATATGTTCACCATGTTATTCATGACATTTATTTTGATTTGCGGAGGACTCATAAGTTTATTTTGCTCTGACGAATTCTCTGCCTCACTGACCTTGTTTAAGATACTTTAAATTACCCCATTGTGAGCGTTGCTTGAGGAATTTGTCAAGGCTGCAATTCGTAGTATAATTACAACCTTCTCCTAGTTTCTCGGAGGGTTTATAGCGCAAATTTTGTTTTCTGTGATGTCATTTTTAAAGCTTTCAGTAACCCGCATAGTTGGGACCGATTTATTTTGTCCTGGGTTTGACTCTTGGTTGATACTTGATTCTCGAGAATTTCCTTCCTCTTTTCCGAAATTCTTATTCGCATTCTCGAATCTGTTTTCATTCCCTGCGTGGAAGGGAAACTTCATTCTGCTTTGAAAATTTTGCTTAGTCATAAACCTTGGGTTAGTTTGAATGAAATTCAACTTAAGCTCTGCAGAATCCCCATCACTACGACTTTTGTCGAAGCGGCTACTTCTACCGTTTCTTTGATTTGGGTAATCACTTCTGCTATTATTATTGTGATACCTAAAATCACTTATATTTTTTAATGCACCATTATTTTTAAAATAATTTAGCTCCTTATAGCGGTCATTGCCATTTCCTAACCCTATTTTTTGAGCCAATTTAATTCTGACTGTGCCCCTTCCCCAGGAAATCTTTGAATGTCATCTTTCTGCAAAAATTTTGGATACCTTTCACTTTGTACACTATTTTCTTTGGTATCTAACATGGTCAATAAATCTATAACAGTGGCGAAATCATTAGGTCTAGCTACAACTAAGTTGTTATAAATGTCCTTTGGAAAATGCCTTATTACCGACTGTATAATTTGATTTTCTGTCGGTCTTGGATTTAAGAACTTACATTTATTGGCAATTCCTAGAAAATAATCAGACATCCTTGTGTCCTTCCTGGGGTCAAATCTTTCAATTTCTAAGCGCCTTTTATTTTGTACAGCTTGCCCCCAAAACCTTGACAAGAACAAATCGAAATTACTATAGGTTTCATGGCTAGACAACGTTAACCGTATCCATTCTCGGGCATTACCTCTCAAAGAATTTCTCACAATGCTCATTCTGAATTCTTTAGGGATTCTTTTTATACTAAAATAATGGTCCAATTCTTTCAAAAATTGTATTGATTTATCCCCTAAATGTTCATCAAAAATTGGAGATTTCACATCACTCAACATCTGTCCATAGCTGAGATAGTTGCCATGGTAACTAGCCATGTTACCCTGACTCTCATCTTCACCTGAATGAAAATTTTTCTATCTCCTTCTCACACAAATTTCCATTGTATTTTTTATCACTACCAGTCTCAAAAATATTTGCTCTGCTTCCATTGTTTCCTTCTAAATCTATTACCAATTCATTTTCTTTGTACAAGCTTGCTTTTACAGCCTCATTTATTTTCTTATCTATTTTTATTTGAAAAGCTTTTAACTGGCTATCAGAATCCTTGATTTTTTCACCTATTTCTACTCTGATTCCTTCTATTTCTTTTCTCAAATGTTTCCCCCCTTCTTCACCTTTACACTCAACAATAATGACCTTTGATGGTCGGACTTCATTTTGTGATTCAAAATTTTTATACCAGAATGTGCTTCACTAACTCTAGTTCTCAATTTTACTATTTCTTTTCCCCCCTTTTCCAATCATTTCATTTACTTTCTTTTCAACTCTTTCCACTTCTTTCTTTACATAATTCCAGGATATTAATTTTTTCACCTGTTTCTTGCGCATTTTTATCCATTTTGGATTCCAGAGCTTTCACTGGCATGTCTGTTTTCTCCAGTCTGGAGCTCAGCTCTGCATTGCTGCTCTTAAATTCAGCTCTTAACTCTGCACTGACTAATTCTATTTTTTTGTTTGTTTTATTATTCTCTTACTTGTTTCGTCTATCTTAGCTCTATTCGCCCTTAATTCTATGTTAGTTGCTTCTACTTTCTTATTTGTTTCGTCTATCTTGGCGCTATTTGCCCTTAATTCTATGTTAGTGGCTTCTATCTTGGCGCTATTCGCCCTTAATTCTATGTTAGTGGCTTCTACTTTCTTATTTGTTTCGTCTATCTTGGCGCTATTCGCCCTTAATTCTGTGTTAGTAATGTCTACAGCTTCCTTCATCTTTATCATAAGTTTCATAAGTGTTTGGTAGGAACCAGCTGTTTCGCTGCTTTCTACCACCGCACTTATTTTTGTTTTCACTCTCCATAGCAGATTTTATGTTTTTGCCACTTCTCAATAACATCAAATGAACAAAGATATGATGCCTAGTAACACAATGTTTTTACAACAAGAAATTACAATGCACAAGAATGAAAATATATGTTATACTCGCCAACAGATGATGGAGAAAAAAATTTTGTCTGAAAATGCAACGCTTAAAAAAAACGCACACACACACACACACATCTATAGAAATTATGGAATAATGAACCCAGCGATGACTCCTGGTGGTAATTGAAGAGTGCAATGGTTCACTCCGCTGTCTGCGACTGCTAGCAGATCGTCCCTGAAGTCCTCCTGGTCGTTACGAGATATCGGGCGTCACCTCTCTCTGATTCCTGCCAGACTCTTGTCTCCCGACCTCCTAGAGTTGAATCTGGCTGCATCCCTTCCAGTCTTTTTGGGTCCCCTCTTTGGTGATCCAATGGCTTCTTTTATTTGTCTTTCTTTGTTATCTGGATCTGTTTTTCCTCAAGCCCCTTTGCATTTGGCACCACATTTGAAGCATTAAAATGTATCGCTTCTATAAACGCTTGTCCAATGTTGGATTGTAAGTCTACTCGCGCTTATGTTTGACTTTGTGTAACGTTTGACTCTTCTCAGGGCATTTTCTTATCAGGCTTGTTGGGCTTCACAGATCCAGACTATCCGTCGGCTTCTTAAATAATAAGTTGCTAGGATTTTCGTACAATCACAGTTTATTTGTATACTTATTATTTTACAATTCCAAAGATAAACTGTAATCGCTCGATGCAATTCATTACTTTGTTGAACGCTGTGAATCCATGGGCGCATATAATTCAACACGAATTATATTTTTACGCGTTATCTCTAAACGGCCTTTTCCATTACACGTGAAGAAGCCTCCTTCTTCATGATAACTTGGCATCACCAGACAGAAAATCAGCATGTAACTATAGATACTGTTGAAAAACAAAATCGCATCGAGAAAATCAAATCACTCATATGCGACAAAAGCACAAGGAATAATAAAAATTTGTATCCAGTGATTTCAACTTCGGAAGCAAAGGAATAAAAACAATTGAACATCAAATATTATAAACATGACATAAAACGTCGGCAGATTTTGTGAATAATATATAAATATCGCCTCAAACACATCATTTACCAAAAATTAAGAATTTTCGTGATACAGCAATAAAATACTGCTACAGGAAGCTATGTTTAACAATGTAAAAACAATAGAAATACCGAGTCTCCAGTACATTTCTTGTTTATAGAAAATATAAAATTATATTTCAATTGTTACTATAATTAATGAATTGTTAATTATGCTCCAACTGTTACTTGAATTATGGCAAAATCATAACCATATAATATTGCAATTAATATTTCAACAAATCTTTTTCTTTACACATTAGGGATTGTCAGAATTAAAACAAATAAAAGTAAAGAACAATAACTACTTAATATCACAATGACGGGTGGTCAGTGCCGCAATTAAATATACTCCTCGACTAGTTTAACTATCCTGGGACACTTAAAACTCAACATTTATACTCATCTTACGGGAGCTACTCGCATCAACAAAATAACATTTGTGTACACAATATTAAAACTCTGCGTAGTTTTCCAAATTACATCTTCCCTAGATTACTATCTGACGGGTCCCTGCGGTTTCCCCAGCAAATAAGATAATCTTTGTATTTCACTACAAATATAACCTATCCCAAGGTTATTATCCAGATTGATTAATATTTCATGAGTCCTCGCGGTTTACTCAGGAAATGAATTAATTGGAAATCGACCTCTCATAAAAATATTCTCACATAGATTTAACACTTCATGGAGCCATGCGGCTTTAGCCATAAAGAAAATAATCTGATACATATATTCTCAACTATAACATCATGGAGGGGTCCACACAGCGAAGCTCTCCGAAGTCAACATCGATAGTGACGAAAACTCTATCCATAATGGGCAGACATAAACATACATATGAGCAAATTCTCTCGGTAATGTTTATTGTATTAAACAGAAAATCTAGAAAATATGTCATCTCAAGGCATTTAGGCATTGACAACAGGATGCGGCAACAGTCATCTCCAGAAAATACAAAGCAACATGCCATTACGCATACCGGATAAATAAAGTAACGGAACACCAAAAAGAAAAGAAATAAATGTTACCTTTTTGAATGAAATTACTCGGAAAATACATCCATGGTCATCATATTTGGCATCTTATCGCTGATGATCAACATTGCTTCCTAAGCTTGTACTAATCTTAGGGGGAAAGAATATAAGCAATAGAACTACGTCTGAAATCAAAACTTGACAACAAAATATAAGCAACAAAAACACAGCAATCTTATGCAGAAACATTACAATTCCAAAATACACGATGCACACGCATATGCCTTCGTGGTGTGGAGAGTATGTGCAATCATTAAAGTAGAAGCAAAATATCCATAAAAAAATACATAAATTAAATGTGAATCTATCTGATGTTATGCTATAGTCAAAGCAAACTATAGGATATAAAAACAATGCTAAATAAATCAATGCTCGTCAATACACATAAGAGGTAAAAGTAATCATTGCATTACTCAAAGAATGGAATATATCCAAGGGAAAATCCAGTAAATATACTAATGGTGTTTCCTTGTATATAATTATAAGTAGGTTTCTGCTAAAAATATTCAATTAAAATTATGCACTATGCTTTATGAAGGAAATCAAAGTAAGCTAGTCCCTAATTGCATTTGAACGCAAAGTAAAATCCTGTACATAAAATGTAGGTATTATGAAAGTAATAAATATGAAAGTAGACAGGTTATAATATGGTAAGAGAAATTTCTGACATGCAGTAAAAGCTTTGTCGGAAAGAGCAAGGCTTATCAGCGAAGACTTCTGCTTTAAAGCAGTCTTATATCAGATTTGTAATGAACAAGGTCGACTTTAAAGAGTCAGTGAGTTACGGTCAAATAATTTCTTCTAATTTGTCTAAGTGGAACATTTTTCGTATGTTAATTGTAACGAAAATAACTCATGTGTCACCTATAATCTTCTGAAGTTCATCTATTAAAATCATGAGTGCCAATGAATAAAAAAAATGCAATAGAGGTAACTTTAATATATGCTTATTTAGATTTATGGAAACAAACTAGGAAAGAGTCCATTTGTTTCGAGTTTGACTAAACCAGTGTGCATTTATTTCAAATCACGGTCATAAAATTTTTGATTTTGTAAACACTCTTTTATATGATGAGGTTAAAAGTTGTTAAATAGTGGTCAAGCCTTCAACGAGAAAAAAAAATCAGCAGTTACTAGTAAAGATTAATGAAAAAAATAATAAAAATGAAAGCTATAAATTTTTCATTGTGGAGTAGAAGCATACTGCTGATTAGAAACACAGATTCCTAGATTTGAAAAAAACAAAAAAAGTTTTAACATAAATATTACTTTGGTAAATCACGATTCCTTTGAATCATATGGTTAAGCAGTAATTCAGCTTACTAATTAACACAAACTTTAGGTGACTTTATTTAAAAGTATTCAACACAAAACTATTAGAAATAAAAGTTATTAATACAATCTTGTTTTTATTTTAGTACCAGTAGTGGCTTTAAATAATTTGGCAACAGGAAATATCTCAAAGAGATCAAGATTTTAAGTTTCATGAGGTTATCTGGTGCGAATAACATATCACTAATCTGTAGTATATAAACTCAACTATTTCGTTACTGAAATTTTTGATTTTAAGACATTATTTTTACCGTAACATTAGTTTATAAAATATAATAGCAGTTCTTACTGCGATTCTCAATTATACTTCTAAAAATTATGTTAGTATAGTTAGGAGCTATTAAAATAATTCTTCCTTTCTGATTATTATTTTTGTGTTCAACGTTCTTACTTATGTTAGTAAGCTTATTATGATTTATTTAATTGGCATTTTACATACAATAATACTTGAAAATTTTATATTACTATTATTATGTAAAATTAATATGGTTATTTTTGTTTTATGAACATTATTGTTATTATGAACATTATTATCATAGCTTTATATTTTGTTTCAAACCTGTGCTCTAAGTGGTTTTCCAAGAAGTAAGCAAAGAGAGTTTGTTAAAGTAGCGATAAAATTTCCTTTCCGTAATTTATTATCGAAGTTTTATATTGGAGCTATGGTAATAAACAATATTTTCACTTCAACACATGCATTCAGATAGAGCATACATCTTCATAAAAAGGGTTACTTAGTTACATACTGCTTGACGGTTAAGCAATATTATTTTATTCATGTAGATCCTATTGAATCAGCTACTGTGCTATGTATTTATTTATGATCAATACTTTATCATCTCTTTTTTTTTTTTTTCCCCTTCTTCTTCTTCTTCTTCTAAGTAAGCATTAAACATTTATACCTAGTTATGAAAACTATGAAAAGTACAATTATTATAATTTTGACTACTATTGGTGTTATTGAAACACGTTTTTGATTTATTTTAAATTATCCCTGGCTAAAGGGACTAAGAATGACAAACTAAGTATTCTGATTACCGGATTTGGAATAAAATATTGTTAAATATTATTGCATTCGTAATAAGCTTATTTTGGGGCTACCTTATCTCCACATCTGATTATAATTATATTAAGCACTCAGGCATGTTGACGAGCCTAAACTATCCATATGGTTATTATTAAACATAATAAACAGAGCATTAGAAGACAGAAAAGCATGATAATAAAAATTCTTAGCTTATTATAAGCGAAACATATCTAAGGTTATAAGAATTAACTTGATATGACCAAATATATACTTAAATCATATAGTCCTTCAGTTTATGCATCCTGTCGCAGTTGCTCGGGGTCACTTGCTTTCTCGGGGGTTCTTTTTCAAAACAAGTTTCTGGGGGAGGGGGTCGTAAGAGGTGCTTATGGGGGGAATGTTTTTAAGGGGCGCTCCGGACCTAACCAACCAAGACAACTTCAAGTTCGACCACCAGATGTGTAGGGCAAGCGTTGTAAACTTATATGTGTCTTAACAGTTCATCTTAGGTTATGCACAAAAGTAAGCCTACAGATTCCATCGGTGGACATTTTTTACTAATTGTCTTGAACCAGACTGATCATATTATCGCTTGTATCACACATTTACAAATTGTACAGTTGTTCTCTTAAGCGGGTTGTTGTATATAAGGGATTTATCATACGAATAAACTCACGATAAAAATTATTGAGAATATTATGAAAAAGGCCCGTATCTAATGAAATTCAAGGTTTTTCAGAACTATTAGATTAATAAAACTATTTTTAGAATGGCCAAAGGATTAAGACACAGTTATCTTGGTTGCTGTTACAGCTGTTGAAATTTCCAGAACCAAGAGTTGGAAATTAAATTATAAATGCTTGCATATGAGTAACACACACAAATGCATCAAAACAGTTATCTACTGCTGTGGTGGTAGTAAATATAGAAAGAGATAAGCAACCACATCCTTTTAAAGATTACCGCTTCAGAGAGAAACGTATTAATATTTAAAGTGACAGTCCAAGAAATATAAACTAGCAATAAAATAGGCGCTGAAATAAACATATTTTGGTAAAGAGAATTGTTGAAAGATCATATGTGCAGATTAATACTCAAAATTTGCATTGAAGCACGAGCGATCTTAAATGTTTAGTGAAAACTTTACATCTTGTATGCATGTCATTGCATACATCTAAGTGAAAAAAATCATGGTATTTAACCCAAGGATGGAAGGGGTAGGTGGGAGGGATTATATCGATGGTCAGTACAAAGCGAATTTCTAAAGTGACATAATAATCGAAGAAAAAAAAAATCTAAACATTATGTTGTGAATCGCATATATTTATAGTGCCATACTGAAAAAAACTGTTGTATTGATTGTTTATTTTACAACGGAAATCAAGCGCTGCAGTAACATTGTAAAGATACCTGAAAATTTTATTTCCATAAACTTTAGCATTCAAAGGCTAAATAAATTAATTATAAACATAGGCAAATGCAGTTGAACAAAATATTCTTTTTGCTAATGCAAACTGTGATGCTTAGGAGAAGAATCACCTTAAATGTGCTCTAAAGATTACACTTAAATAAAAATACAAAAGTGTTTTAATTACAAAATTTTGACTTTGTAAGCTACTGAAAGAAATTTGAAACAGAGGCATAAATTGAAACATCAGACGAGATTACATTTACGATATCCAATTGTGGCAATAATATAGTAAGAAAAGAAAGTGTGCAGAGAGTTGCAATGCATATGCAAAATCGAGGCAGGGTTTCTGGGTGACATATTGTTAGAATCAGTGTAACTCTACTATTTGTGAATTAACTCTACAATATAATAACTTGAAAATGTACAGGTACGGGATCCAACCATAATTTGCATTAAAATAAAACTATTACAGCGAAGCCGGCGCCACTCCACTATATTGTCGAGGTATGGGATTGAACCATACTCTTCCCTAACAAAACTCTGATTTCAGGGAAGAGCCGGCACGTCCAACATATTGTCGCGATTATGATTGGACACAGGGAGGAATAGCTATTAGAGGGTAGTGAAAGGAAGGCAGATGGTAGAGCAATGATAACAATGGGACTTAAATTAAGCTAATATATTAAGAAAGATTAAATAATCTGTTGGTTACGCATGTTTGGTTTACAAAGGTGGGGGATGGCAAACTATTCTATTAATCCTGGCCAATATCATTCTGATTATGGGGTTACTAACATAAATCCTTACCTTAAGAAATATGTCATGGTGTGTCTAGGCGAGGTGAGGGATGAAGTGGTCAAAGTGGTGACCGGTTGAGCCCGGAGTGATGCCTCAAGACGCACACAAGCAAAAGAGGTTCCCCGGTAGGGCATTCCAACATGGTCATTCTCCTAATATGGAGAACCAACACCCTGATAGTGGGTAGACTTAGCCAATCAGCACCGAATACTTAAATATTCTAGAATATCCTGTGTAACATCAAAAGTGTGAATGTGCACGTAAACCGACGGAAGTTGGTGGCATCAAAAGTCCACTGGGAGTGTAGGAAGAGGCTAGTCGCTTCCATCCTGTTACTTCATCAGCTTATAACAAAGCTTGTATTTTTTTAAGAATATGCAAGCTCAAATCCCAATTAATTCAGATTAATTAATTCATAATTAATAAAACATTACTAAAACAATATACATCGCCAATGACACATGTGACAATATAAGTATTATTGTTAGAATTCCAATTATTAATTAATCAATTTTACAAGCTAGATATAATTATTAATTTAATGTGTAAATATTGTATTCAAAGTGTTATAAAATTTCTTATTGTTACATGATGTCGCTATAAGACCTGTGTAGTTAGCCGACATTAAATAAAAGTGTAAATAAAAAAAATCTTGATGTTGCAGTTTATGACATTCACCCTGTTTTTTCTTCCAGCACATTGCACCACATGCATATATTCTATTCAAAAGTAATTTCATTAGCCGCAAACAGTAAAAGATTGTCAAAATAAACATGTGCGCCCAAGTCTCTATATTTTTAACACATGTCTAAAATGGCCTGTTTCCCAAGTAGAAGATTGTTGTCCCTCGCCTCTTTTCTCCTCAAATTTTACATTCCAATAAATACCTACTTTTACTATCTGCAATACCTTAGCCTTTATCCCCATTTTTGTTGGTTTAGTGGGCATATATTGTTTTAGAAAGAAGCGTCCATTAAAGTTTACCGTTGCTTTGTCAGCAGAAAGCTCGCTACCTGGTGTATAGACATTCACATACCTTTTCTTTTTTTTAAATTATTTATTGATTGATCAGTGCATGTGTGCTCTACAGATCATTGATTTTAGACATTATTTACATGCATGATACTGAATAACATTGAAATGAAGTAAGCCCCATTGAGCCCCTCATAAGTAGGTACATTTTTGTTTTTATTTTACAGAAAGTCTTGTCGTAAGAGATGGTACAGTGGTAGGCGACTCTTGAGTGTGAGTTGGATAGCTAAATTTTCTACCAAGAGAATAGTTAATGGCTCCTGAGACGTCTTTTAGCTTGCTGTAAAACTGTTTGCTTGTGAAGCAATTGACTGTTGAATGATGCTGATTCCAGTTTTTCTATGTAGTTGACTATTTCTGACAAACCATGGTGCATTCGTTGAGATTTCGCAATATTTTGTTTTGAAATGTCTGGCTACATTTGATTTCGGAAGGACTGGTTCCTCCTCAAACTGGACAAGCGAATAGAAGGAGTGGTCTTAATAGAGTCATGTAAAGTAGTGTGCAGTTTTTTAGTTTGAGTGAAGATCTTTTGTTGAGGAGAGGGTAGAGCTTTGCCAGTCTAGCTCTGGCTAGTTTGTTTGTTGCTTATGTATGGTTTCCATGAGAGTCGTTAATCCAGGAGTGCACCGAGATATTTCACTGTTTCTGTCTCAGTTTTCCAGGGTATATGTTTTGCTGGGAGCATTATTGGTGCTGGGTAATTCTGTCTGCATAGCATAAAGATAATTGCTTCACAGTTTTGCTGGTTGAGGAAAATACACCAGTTGCTAGCCAGGGTATAATTAAGTTTAAAGCCTCTTTCTGACAGTGTGGATATCGAGATGTGCTGAGAAGATTGCAGTATCGTCCGCATACATAGCGATTTGAGCTGTAGGCATTTCAGGCATATCAGAGGTGTACAGGTTGAACAGATCTGGTCACAGAAAAGATCCTTGAGAAACTCCTGCTGTTATAGGTTTAGTAGAAGAGCGACAACTACCTATGCAGACTGAGAATGTTCATTGTGACAGAAAGGAGGAAATTATTTTATAGAGGTAGTCTGGAATGTCGTTGATGAACAGTTTGTATAGAAGACCCTGATGTCAAACCCTGTCGAATGCCTGAGTGAAGTCAAGGAAAGCTGCAGCTGTGTGTTCTTTCTTCTCGAAGCCTTGTGCCACTTGCTCTGTAACCCGGAGAATTTTATGGGTGGTTGAATGTTAGCTACGAAAACCGAATTGAAAGGGAGGTAATACTGATGCTTCATTGAGAAATTTTGGACAGAGTTGGTAGCAGACGTTAAGGACGATAATTGTTTGGATCTGAAGGGCTTTTTTCCAGGCTTATGAATAACAATAATTATAGCGTGTGTCCAGATTCTGGGAAAGTAAGCCATATGTATGAAACTGTTGAAGAGTGAGGCTAGAATAACAAGTGCTTTGTGAGTCAAATGTTTTAATACAAAATTTGGAAGTAGGTCATGACTGGGTGATTTCCTTGCTGATAGTTGGATTATGAACAAGATTTCTTTTGCTTGAGGTGAAGTCAATGAGGGGTGGAACAGTAGTATAAGAATCAGGAAAACATTCAATTTTGTGGTTGAATTCTTCATTAATCACTGGATTTGGGCTGAAGATACTTTGTAGAGTATTTGTGAATAGTTCCATCTTCTCAAAGTCGGCTATGTAGTGTTTTCCATCTTGTATTAAGGGTGGAATAGGCATCATTTCTTTTAATTCTCTTTTGGTTTCTTTCCACAAGGATGAATCTTCTGGTGAAATGCTGGAGAGGTACCGTTGGTAAGTCGAATACTGGTACTCATCCATTTGTTATTTTACCTTTCTTGTGAGTTGGTCCTAATGATGAAGTTGCCAGGTTTTATTGTACTTCTGTCAAAGTCTGCGCATTTTGTGTTTTTCTTTCAAGAGACATCTGATGTTAGAGGGCTAAGTTTAATGATAGGGTATTCTTTGTTGCCGAAGTCTGGCTGGAGCTGTGGATTCGTCTATAGCTAAAGTTATGACTTTTGTGAACACAAGAATTGCTGCTTCTGCATCAGTGGGAGTTTTCAGATTGCATGCAGGTTTTAGCTTGTTATCAATTACATGTTGGAAGGTTTCCCAGTTTATGAAACCTCTGCTGAGTTTACTAGTGGACTATGGATGTAAAATCAGATTGTCGTCATATGATATCAAGACTGGGGAGTGGTTTGAGTCCATTTCAGGTAAAACAGCCATCACAAACTTTTTGATCATGTCTAAAGCAGGTCATACTTTATATAGGTAATCGTAAGAACCCACCCCTAACCGTGGCCTTGCAGATTCGTCATTCAGGTGAAGGTACTGTGATGCCTTTTGACGGTGGAGCGTCATTGAGCGTCTTACAATTGGACATCGCAAAAATTCCCTAAAAAGTATTCTCTGGTTTCAGATAAATCAAAATACCTTGAATTTGTATTCTCCCATTTTGGATCTGCCTTTTTAACTTGAATCTGACCTACATATCTGTTGGTTTCCTCCACAATTTTTCAGTGAAAATTGGAATCTATAAAAGCTCAAAATCTATTTCTGGACTTCCTGGAGGAATAGAACGATATGCTCCTGTAGGGGATGAAATTGTTTCTAACTTATTGAAAGTCAAATTGGAGTTTTACTGTATTGGTACTGCTTTAGTTTGCCTTTCATTAATTTTAACACCCTGTTTTGCTACTTGTATTTGGAAGCTTTCACTGTCACTTTGTTCCTTATCATTGTCCACAGTCACCAAACCAAGATTCGTCGGAGCTACTTTTGCAATCTAATTCCTCGTAAACTGCTGCAAGTATTTCTTTGCTACTAATATCTTTTCACTACCGTTTTCTAGCCCATGATGCACTTGTTACAGCCTCCATGGTACTGATATAGCTATAAACTCATCAGGAAAGTGTTTACTTACACAACTGCACTGGCTCTAATCAGAGCTATTTGTGGTTTGCTATTACATTCTTGCATGTAAAATCACTGGAACAGCAGCAGTAATACATTTACATCAACACGGCTCCTAAAAGCTGAGATTAGCATAAGCAGAACCCATATAAAATAAACATATATACTATGTTCTACGCTGTGTGTTACAAAAGGTTAAATGTCCAGGTACATGGAGAAAAAATAACCAGTTAGTTGTGTATAATGACAGACTAAATTTTGCTAAAATATGAAATATAAAATGTGAGTTCTCTAATTATAACTTCACAAATAAATATGTTAATCCTAAATTTTACTGCTGTTACTTGAATTTTATGGAAGCTTTATCATGGTTCAAGTTCCATTTAAGCAATCTGAGATCCCGGAAGGCTGATGATGGTAACAAGAACAACAAAGTTGAAATGTATTTCAATGGGAGCGTTCACAGACAGGAAGTTCTCTTGGGTTCTGGGAACAGCAAGCAAGTCTTGACCAAGTTCTAACATTGTTACTGGGTACATCATATTAGATGTATATGAGACTCTTGCTCTAGAGATTATTCTAAGCGGCCATGACTCAAAGCAGCTGCTAGAGCTCACTTAAGTTGCTATTCTCTTGAATTATGATGTTGGTTAGCCTGCATTATGTTGGCAGAATTGGAGACAGATAAATATAAGTGGTCATTAAAAAGAAGTGAACTCACAATGTGCAAAATGGACCAGGAAAAGAAAAGGAGAAGAATAAATGCATTCCTGTTTGTAGTTTCGTTTCTATTACTGTATACTGAATAATTAATAGTTATTAAAAGTGGGAAAGATGTGTTGGCACATCTGTTAAATAATGCACCAAATATCAAACATTGCATGGATTTAGTATGTAATAAGTACAATTTGATAATTTTGGTAAACTTCCATGAAAGAATGGAATGGTTTTGCTGCTTCATGGTTGGTAAGCCTGATTATTCAAAGGATTGTGTTAAAAATTTCTACAATGTGCACCATACAGTTCATTGTTGGCAGTCTGAATTGGTCAATGTTTCAACTGTAATTGAAAATGGAACAAACAGAGTTTCGTGCTTTTATTTATTTTCATTTGAAGGATTGGACTGCCATACAAATCTATACAAAATAGGATTTAGTTCACACAGGTTCTGCACCATCATTAAAGACGATTTACTTTTGGCTTAATCTATTTAAACATAGTAGGGCAAGCATTGAAGATGAAGTGCACTCTCCAATTGAGGGCACCACATAGGAAACCATTGACAAAATCTATGATATGGTAATCCAAGTCCCCAAATAAAAATCTGAGAGATTGCTGAGGCTGTGGGTATCTCAACTGAGCGAGAGCATAATATCGTGCACAGAGAATTGGCCTTGAACAAGCTGTGTGCAAGGTGGGTGCTGCTATTGCTCATAATCAACCGAAAGCACAGCGGGAACATTTCAACACTATGTTTGGCAAAGTTCAATCTCAATCCACAAGACTTTTTGTGATTGTTGATGAAAGCTGGATCCATCATTACACACCAGTCAAAACAGCACTCAGAACAATGGACAAAGGCTGGTGAAAGTGAACTGAAGAAGGCTTGGACCATTTTGTCGACTGGCAAGGTGATGGCTATTGTTTTTTGGGATGCACAAGGACTAATCCTTATAGATAACTTAGAAAAAGGCAGAACCATAACTGAACCCTATTATGCTTCATTGTTTGATCGTTTGAAATTTGCATTGCCTGAAAAAAGACCGAAGTTGGCATGCAGAAAAAATACTCTTTCACCAGGATAATGCACCCCACACATCAGCAATAACAATGGCGAACGTGCATGAATTGGTTCCTCATCCACCCTATTCTTCAGGCTTAGCCCAAGGCAACTTCCTCCTGTTCCCTAATTTGAAACTTTGGTTTGGAGGAAAGAAATTTTCATCAAAAGATGTAATTGTCGCAGTCAACATGTATTTTGCAGTTTTATAGAAATCTATTTTTCTGTTGGGATGATAAAGCCAGAGGATCATTTATTCCTCAAAGGAGAGAATGTTTGAGCAGTAAGGTGAGTTGTTTATGAAACATTTTTTCTTGCTATTTTACCAGACTTGTCAAACCACCCTTGTATTAATGCAGCTTGAGCTAGGGGCATAAACTAAATTTCAGTGCACAGAGAAGCTTAGGGCTATGGTATTTCCATTTTATCCCTCATGTTTATAATGCATTTGACAGCTGAGCATTCAACTTGATGTGCAGCATTTATTATGTTACAAAATAACCAACTTTAATCATCTGTAATAAAGAACAATTTAGCCCAAATTACTTAATCATTAAAATGCGTTAAAAGTAGCAATGTGTGTCAATGTTCTTTTGTAAATAGAATAAGTGATATTATTATTTGTCAATAGATTGTTTATAATTTTGACATGGTCAAAAGATAATTAGATTAAATCAAATACATTATGTTTCCATATATACAAATATGAAATAAACAATTCCTAGCATTTGTTGCCAGAGACTTATATTGTCAATTATTTAAAAGTATAACACAGCAGATAGTGATCCAGAAAATATTGCTATTAAATACATATTAACAATAACAATTAAAATATTTTTACTGCTTATTTATACCATACACAATACTGCCATAAGTTCTGTCAGTAAAATTTAAAAGCGCTGTAGTATGGAAACATGACAACACTGCATATTATCGTCCACAGGTCACCTTTACTACTCTGCGAGTAGTGTGCCAGTACCAGGCAAGAGAGAACAATGGAATGGGGAGTGTACGAAAATCATATTGCTGTATTGGTGTTATTTTGTTGTGGAAAATGAGCTAAGGCAATTTTTTCAACTCTGAAACCTCTTGGCATTAATGAATGATTTGTGTTTCCGACATCAGCATGGTTTAAAGAAACGGGTGCAACTGTTGATGGCATCATAAATGGTCAACCTAGTGTGTACACACAAAAGAAATTGTGGCTGCTGTTCATGCAAGGACGATATAAGAAGCAATCCTGTACCTAAACAAACAATTTTACCTTATGAAATGTACATCTTTTCAGTCACGTATTTTGAAGGATGATTTACATGTTAGTGCATATAAAAGATACACAAGGCATTTGCTAACTGAAAAATTAAATGACATATGCCAGGTTCAATCCCAGGTTTTGTTAACATATGGGGAGAGCAAAAACCCTGCAGCAGTAGTTGGCAACCACTGTCCCACAGTTCATCACTGCTGCTGACGGCCTAATGGAAGTCCGGTTCTCAATCCATTGGATTATTCTCTGTGGCAGAGCCTCGAGGCAATAGCTGTCAAAAGACTCACTGCAATATTGAGATTCGGCCTAATGGAAGTCCGGTTCTCAATCCATTGGATTATTTTCTGTGGCAGAGCCTCGAGGCAATAGCTGTCAAAAGACTCACTGCAATATTGAGATTCTAAAAAAATTAATCACATCAGCTGTCAAGATAATTCCAATGGGTGTAATTCGTGCAGCTATTTGTGATTGGCCTCAGCATCTTTGCCATTGTGTTACCGCACATGGCAATAATGTTGAATGAAGTATGTTCATTTTGTAGCACTTTTGTGTTCTTTCAGAGTATATGTGTATTAATGGATTTGCATAGTTTTATTTAGCAGTATATGCGCATTGAAAGTACTGACAGGACTTATGTCAGTAATGTGTACAATTCTCTCGTCAACAAGTACTTCAGAGCATCCTCAAATTTCTTACCCTCATTACATTTTAAGAGACTTGGTAATTTTGAATGGAATAATAATCCCCTAACATTTGGGTCTTGGTTAGAGACATTCTTGTTGGAACCTTGCCTAAAATAATCATTAGTATGTCTTGTGATATGACTGAATACCACTAGCACAAGTCACTGCTTTATAAACATACAAGGAAAATAATGTTAATATTTGTTTATGTGTAAATATGTCCGTAAAAGATTCATGAGAATTAAAATTGTATGTCAATCTGATTGCTTTATATATATGTGTTGCTGCAGCTTATCCCAAAATTTCTATTTCACATAGCAGACGTGGGTAAGCCCATAGTAAACCATTTTGAGCACTTTTTCATCTAAAATATTCTTGAAATGTCATAACAGAGATAGGCACAATTTTATCACAAATATGGTTAATATTTTGTGCCTATGTTAGCTTTCTGTCAAGAACTATTCCCAAAAATTTATGTTGGCTTACATCAGTGATAATAGTTATTTATTGGTAAAGATAAACAAGTTTGTGAAAAATTATTGTGTTTGTCATGTTACATATAAGGTGATTTTGATTAGCTTATAACCAACTCAATAATTTGCAGCATCTAGTATCATCTGCAAAAACTATTATTTTAGAATTTTTTTAAATTGGTGTGTCATTAACATACGAAATGAATAATGGTGATGCCATTACCAATTCTTGTGGTATACCATACATAACGCTTGAATTTGGATTGCACTTTTCTTACCATCTTACTGCTTTTATTGTACATTAAAGTTGATTGTCTTGTGTCTATCAAATAAACCTTAGCAGTTCTCTTGTCAGAACCCTTATTCTATATACATCCAGTTTTGTAACAATATGCAAGATGAAGGCTAAGTGGGCTTAATGGGAATCTTACACAGTAAAGGCACAAGATCAGTATACAAGTGGAAACAGCTAAACACTCTTTTTTGCTTCATTAATCTGCTTTTTTCTTCAGGTACACGTTTTCGCCGATCCATTGTCTGCATCTGTGCCTGCACTAACTGAGATGTAATTGAAGAGTCACTTTGAATATAGTTACATTCCTGTTCTTCTTTGACAAGCCTTTTGCAAAGTGATACGACAGCTACCTGGTTCTCTTCCCATTTTTAGCCATGTAATCAACATCACTGCAATACCCACAAAAGAATCTAGTATAAAATTTCCCAAAGCATAGACTAACACTCTATGGGGAAAAAACCCTAGTATATGGATATAACAAACTGGTGCAAAACATCAAAGATATAAAAATCTTAAATTTGTTTACAAAAAGTGGAAGAAATATTACTAAATAAAACATATTACTTTATACAAGAACTTATGGATGACCAATGTTGGAATCACTAGGCTAATATACAAATTATATTATTACCATAAATTGACAAATCAAATTTTCAGTATATTTTACAAACATCTTCTATACCATGTACATATTAGAATTTAAGTTGCTTAGGTATATTTTGACGAGTCATCAGTTTACAGGCTTAGACTCACTATGTAAACACATCACAATAAATATTTTATTCTATATATTGTAAGTGCGTGTTGCAGCTTTTCCTGTTTCAAGACATTGTAAGACAGTATTATAATTCCTGCAATAGCTCACTACTCTTCCTTTTTGAGCATTAAAAACTATTATACAGTACTATTTTCTCCAAGCATACAACCACTCAACAAATAATAAATCACAAAAATAAAGAGAACACAAATGAACACTGGTAACCCATAGTAAATCACATGCTACCACTTAAGGTAATGTGTTGCCATGTTACACCAAAGCTCAGCTTATAGGCACAGTTCCAGGAGGGTGGTGGCACTTACTGACTAGAGCAACAATAGAATGTACATTGCCATAGAAACACAACTCTTCAAAAAGTGTCAAAAGTTTGCTGAAATTGTGCTATCTTAACATGTAATGTTAATTGCAGGTAACATCAGTTGGAGGTCTGAAGACATATAGGCAAGGAGGTGCAATGGCTGGCTATCACATGGCAGCAACTATTGGTCCCGGACGTCCAACATTCCATACTAGAGGTGGCAAGGTCTCTGGTGGTGCTGGAAGAGCAAAAAAGAGTCAGGTATAATAGGATTATGGCATAGAAGGTCTGAGGGGATGGTTAATTGGATAGCTAAACAGAGCACTTTTCTGCCAAGTATTAGTATTTTTCTATTTTGTGTCCACAAATTTGTGTACTAACACATCAGGGCCACATTTTTTGGAAAAATCAGATAAAAAGAATTAAATAAGTTCTAAATATAACAGTTATTATGCTGTAGCTATATTATCCATCCATCCTTACTTCATGGGTAATATAAAATATTACAAAAGCAACAGATTCTGTTTGCTGAATGTCACTAGCATACATTAAAAATTTGCAACACAAACCTATTGGAATGATGCCTGATGAAAGCATGCAATACTAAACTTCCAAAGCAACATATCTGCATTTTGCAAATGGGAGTTTCACATTTTGTGTGGAATTAAGTCACCTTGTTTTATTACATATTTCATAGCTTTAATCACTATCTGTGAATAGTGAAACTGGACAGGTATTTTTTCCTGTTTTTTTAAATTTCTACACAGTTTTATCAGATGAACAGAGCTTAGCACTAGTAATAGTCTGTACATGTGCATTCATTTACAGAATAGATTCGGTTTTGTTGAAATCACAGGTGAAGTAAGGATTGCTGTAGTTTATATATAAGATTGGGTGAGCATTTTAAGTTTAACTTGCTGTCTGGTCATTAAGTCTCTTAATGATATTTAGTTCACTATCGCATTAAGGACTTTGCATAAACATTTCCCCATTAACAAAATAATTATACTGAACCATTTGTATATGCAACCTGTGAACCAGGGTACTTGCTTTAAATTATGATGAAAGTCAAACTAAACTATATACCGCAAATTAGTTATTGTGCACCCCTGGATAAACAAATTTTCAAGAAGTAAATTTATAATTAAGACAATTTTTTGTAAGGTAAACCATGTATGAACTAAATAAATTTTAAAAGTGAGTGTAGAAGTAAATAAAACCATATTTGAAACATTTATCCACAGCTGTAGTTCTGACCAGTTTTATATATGTGGATACTTGTATCTTTCTTGTTACACAAAGACAAAGTCGGTTGGCTTTCTGGATCAAATAAATTTGTAAAACCTGTCTTCTTCACTGGTGCTGCAAACAAACCAGACTGTATTCTTCTGTAAACACATGTGCACACATCACATATTTATCTGCTGTACAAATGTAAATCTGCACATTTCACTAATTTGACAGAAAAAGAAATAGCTATCTTCTTTCGCTGTTAACAGATGATTAACTCTGTGAAATGTATAATAAAAATGAGGAGCATTTTTTCAAAACTCGATAGAACACAAATTTTGAGAAAATGCGTTATATATGGGATCAGTATGTTTTCGATGCCAGCCATCTGTCTGTGAAATCAGATTTTGCATAACTCGATATTTGTCATGTGTATAACAGGGTGAATCATGAGCCTTTTTTCATAACTCGATAGCGAGCTTGCACAGTGATTTTACAAAACTCGATACAATACAGTCTGAAGGAAAATATTTGCCACCTGTCAAGACCCATCACTGACCTGATAATAATTTGCAATATTCTGCTTGTCCGACCTTGCTTTCCTGGAATGTAAAGCTATACAAAAACTATATCTTTATTTCAAAGCCTTAAATACATGAAATTTAACTCTCCAAAATGAAGGAAAGTGAAAGGAGGAAAATTCTAAAAGAAAACAATCTGAGTATTAGATATAGCATTAGAAAAAAAATGGAGATGTATTACCAATCTGCTGCAAGTTTTCAGGGAATAGCAGGCATGTCTAAGGATAGACTGTGCCTCTTTGTCAGAAAGGTTTATTCTACTGGGAATTCACCTAAAGGAAATTGAGGATAAGATAGAACTGGTGCAAAGGAGAAGGAGCTTATCATTGCTGTGAAAAATGATATTAAGAGTTACAGGTGCGGAGAAAGCCACTACAGTAGAGGAAAATCTTCAAGGATATTCAAAAAATGTGGAAAATGTTTTTTGAAAAAAGGAAAAACTATCTACATGCTATTATCCAAGTACAAGTTTATTTTGTATAAGTGTTTTAATCTCTCATTCAAGATATCACACACTGATACATACTCCACATGCAAGATAGGACTAATTTGCATAAAGCAAGAAACTGTTCGGAGAAGAATGAATATAGGACAAACTACAGACTGCGTAAACTTTATGCAAAGAAGTTTTATACTATAATGAAAGAAAAAATTCTTGATGTAATCAAATTTGGTTTCGATATGCAGCAAAATCAGCCACTACCTAAATTATCAGTAGGTGAAGTGTACTATTCCAGGCAAGTTTGGCTTTATAATCTTTGCATTATGGTTCACTCTAAACCACAAATGAAACCATATACATTTCTACACTGGTTGAAAACCCAGTCATCTAAGGGATGTAATCAAGTGGCATCTGCTTTGTTGAATTTTCTGTTAGACCTGGGGAAAAAATGAAGTGTCCTTCCATGTCTTTTCTCAGATTCATGTCCAGTCAAAATAAGAACAGTGTAGTAATGACCATGCTCATTGCCTTTTTGGAAAGAAATACAACATTTACGTCTATACGTCATTTCTTTACCTTACGAGTACACGGTTACATGTCTCCTGATCATGCATTTGCTAGGGTTGAGAAGGAGTACAGAAGAAAGGAAAATATTTTGTCTCCGAATGTGTACTACCGAATTCTGCAATCCCATGGAGTTACCAAAGCTCTCAACAGGAACTGGCTAAACAAAACACTGAAGGAGACTACTCAGCACATTGTGAAAGCAAAGCTGCCATTTAACATAAGAATGCAACGTGTCATATAGTACAAAAAATCTTCTACAAACGTGTGTAATGTTTCTGTAACTGTGCAGAATACTTACACTGCCTCACCTGTTGAGGTTTCTATTTTCAAATCTGGAATTAAAACATGCCACAAAGAAATCTGTAAAAAAAACTCATGCAATTTTTTGAAATTCCAAAAGAAGCAAAAGGATTTTATGAAGATGTTCTCACAAACTTTTAAGATATCAAAATAAGTATACATATTATTACTTGTTTAATCATTTTGTATTCTTAAATTTCTGTATTTATTAATTTAATAATTTTTTATAAATGTCTATTATTTCATTAATGTAACAATGTTGATTTAACCATTTATTAAATTTGTATATTGTACATAAAAACATAAAGTATGAAGAAATGAAAATCAAATCAAAACAGTAATAAAAACAATAAAACTAGTAGCAAATTCAGGTTCAGTCAAATTCGCTTGTTTCATAGTCCATGTTCTCTATCGAGTTTTGAAAAAACAAGCCTTTTTTAACTGGCCAATACTGTGAAAAATATGGGGTTATCCTTTAGGAGTTTCACAGTTATATAAAGTTGTACCATGATAATGTCTAGTATTGCCAAAAATAAAGTTTGTGTAATGAAAGGTTATGTACTCGAATAAAAAAAACTTAATTTCTGTAAAAAATATCTTTTTGTCCTCTATCGAGTTTTGAAAAAATGCTCAACAGGTAGTAGGTGAGTTGCTTTTCAGTATGAAATATAAAATCCTCTCCCATAAAATTACAAGATGGGAGTTTGCTGAAGTATTGCATATGTACACCACTCCAACCATCCCACGTCCCCCTGAATGTTATCATTTTTACAGTTGAACCTGATTTATGCATATATCAAGGAAACTGGGGAAGATTACTTGTAACTGAGAATTACTTACAACTGAAATTTTGATAATGCATCATACAAATTAAAAGAAGAAAAATAGGCAATATAGTGGGCCTACAAGTGCAAAATTTTTACAAAAGATATGTATGAAGAAAACATTATTATGAACTTGGTCCAGCTTTAAAGAAATCAGTTAATTTAGCTTGTTTCACTTTTGTTGCACTAAGTGCATAAACCTCGTTTTGAAAACTTATTAATAAAGTTAGAACTTTTTCACTACCACTTTTAGCACTGATATAATGCCTATACACATTTATTGCACTTAACACTTCACTCGCCTTAGGTATTTCAAGATTTGAGTCATCATCCACATTACTGTCAGTGTTGCTTGAAGCTGGTCTACTTTCTTGATCACCACCATGTTTTAGGACACGTCAGCAATAATCTCCTCATCCTGAAGTTCCCACACACAGTTAGATTGTCATTAAAATGCACAAAGGTATCAAAATTTGCATCCTCCGATAGAGCTAGCTTATCTATAGGCTCAACACTACCAATATCATCACCATCATTAGAGACATCCTGTAAGACACCAGATTTAAAGATTTGATTGTGGAGGATGACATCTGCTTTCAGGCAGCCAAAATAAATTCCATGGCTTGTGGTAAGTTAACAGCAAGATTTTCATTTCCTACATCAATCAGTGTTTTGAAATTTGCAATGATGCCCAAGTCAAGTGCTGTAGACGACTGATACAGTTAGGAAGGAAAAAATTCCACTCAAGCATTTTCCAAAATTATTTGAGGTGGATGTCCTGTAAATCAATCCATAAAGAGAAGGATCATCTTCTGTTTCATTTTCATTTTAATGTCCAGTTTCTTAACCACTGTTCCATTAAAATCATAAGTGATCCAAGACTTTCTATTGGATTCATGTTTTGTTTTCACACCCTTAAAACACCTCGGATTCTTGGATTTTCCTATCTCAAGTGGGGGAAGTTTGTCTGATCTGTCTGCATTGGTGACAAGAAGAACTTATACAAATTTTACTTTTCTTCCCTCTATGGCATGAGACCCATTTTCAGCTAATGTCTTGCTGGGAAGGAGATTGTAGAATATGCCAGTCTCATCACAGTTATAGATGTTTTGAGGCTGATAATCCCTTATGATTCCTGGTAGAACCTCTTTCTTCTAGTGTTGAACCAGATGTCATCCACAGCATTTGACTTGCCACAAATTATTTTCCCTGTGATTCTATGAGGATCTTTAAATCCTTGCAACCATCCTAATAAAGCCTTGAAGTCTTTAGCTAAATCTATCGCTTTTGCTTTCAGCATGTAACCCCTTGATTTGTAGAGCTGCATCCTGTTTCTGCTGGAACCATATGCAAAGTGTCATTTTCAAATCAGCATGTCTCCCTTCCTGCTGACGGCTGCGTTTTGTTGATTTGGAACCCAGTTTTAAAAACTCGTCCAAAATAACAGTTTTTGTTACTAATGTCTGAAGCAATTTCGATTTGGTTTTATATGTATTAAGTTCCACCTCTCGTATGAATTTCACTTTCTGATCTAGTGTATACCATTTGCTGCTTCTGTTTTCCATGACTGATTAAAAGCAACTGCGAACTGAAAGACAAACTACTGTTTAACAATAAGTATCAGATATTGAACATTTTTATCTTTACTTCTCATTTGTTGCTGAATTGTTGCGCTTTACCAGCAAACATATTATTGTCTTTTGTTTCTGAAAGCCACCCACTCAGTTTGCATCTTTGTCAACAAAGATAAGGAAAATACCCTTGGGTTTCTTTTAAGATAATGAATGCCATATGCTCATAATTACATAAAACTCAGTTGTATTTCACTGAAATTTAATATGTATAACAGCAAATTGCATATAAATAAGGTTCTGTTAACAGGTTTCTAAATTACATTTTGCCAGGACCTATGAAAATATACATATAAATGCGAATCACGTACAACTGGGTTACTTATAAAATAGGTTCAACTGTATATGGACAACCATAAAACACTGGACACTTCTTTAATATACTGCAATAATGCATGACTTACCCAGAAAAGCTAATCTGAAGATGGAAGTGGTTCCACTCCTTCAAGATATGAATCATCTGTTACAGTTGCACTCGAACTGTCTGAGCTATCATCAGGATTGATAATTTAAGTCAACAACAGTGTCCACTATATCCTCCTAATCCTACTTTTTCTTCCCTTGCAATATGTGATACACATTCACTGCATTTTTTGGCTGTCAGTTGTTGAAAAGCTGTTTGCATAAAATGTCGCACCTCAGCTATTTAAAGTTTTGTGCACTTTATGCTGCTTTCAGAAATGCCTGTAAATTCTGCCATTAAGCTGAGAATATTGTATAATGCAAAAGCAGGGCACTTTCCACAAAAATTTTATATACATTATGAATAATTTTTTATTGCCATTTTTGGGTGATTTCCTTGCTTCCACTATACCAGCCTCTGGAATTACTTGCAGAGTAGAAGCAGCCAATACAGCCAAACTGTGTGATGCATGTACATTGTTAGTACATTTAAGTTAATTTTATTCCTTAATCATTCACATTATAGTAACTCGCCATATTATGAGATGCACCATGATTTTTCACTGCAATACAAGATTAGGAGGCAAAAATGCAACTAATATTTTTATTTTTACTAGCCTACATTGAAGCATTACATGTTCTTAAACACTGACGAAGAATTTGAAGTATAATATGTATTCGGATATATTTCTGAATTATCAGATTCTTACAGTTTTATGAAATTTAAAGTACTTAGTAGAGTCACCTTTGGCAGCTATCAAAGCTTTAATTGATCTTGGCATGCTTTTTATACATGTCTGAACTGCCTCTTGTGTATGTGGATGCTGATTCTAGACCGCTGTGATCTTTTCAATAAATCTAAGTTTTCGTAGAAATCACTACCTTTGCCACGTTTTTCTTCACTAGCTTCCAGACATTTTCAAGCAGGTTCATTTCTAATTAATTCTCTGGCCATGGCAACAAAGGTATGTTTTGCTCTCTCAGTAAATCGATTCTAATTTTGCAGTGTGACATCATGCACCATCTTGCATAAATATGAATAATTTCCATTTGATAACCAGTCTCTTATTTGAGGCAGCAGCCTACTCCTCAACACTTCTTTGTACTGATCCTGCTGCATTGTCTCATGAACAAAATAGAGATGTCCAGAGCCTTTGCCACTGATGACTGACCCTATCATGATTGGTGATGTTTTATAGTCTGCACAACACAATATGGATGATACATTCCACTAGGATGTCTTATCACAAACTGAGCTATGTTGCAAGAATTTCAAAAGTGCTTTCATCACTAAGGCAAACCTGAAGCAAAAGAAGCCAACGTGAATTGTTTCAAATGTGACCTTTAGTTCCGGATAATCCTTTTCTTTTTTTTTTTTTTTTTTTTTTTTTTTTTTTGGTAGTGTTTAACGCCCGCTTTAACTACTAATGGCACCGCAGGCGGTGACACTGATGATACATGAATGATGATGGAGCACCGGTGGAATGCGATGGCGGGGGAAACCGGAGTACCCGGAGAAAACCCGCCCCAGCGCCGTTTTGTCCACCACAAATCTCACATGCGGTCGCTTGGGATCGAACCCCGGCCGTCTAGGTGAGAGTCGAGTGGTCTAACCACTCGGCCACGGCGCGGCCATAATCCTTTTCAAATGTAAAGTGTAACTTATTAAGAATTTTTACAATGAAGATTTTCATATTTACCAACTTCCAGAAGTTTAGGTCTTTATCCTGGAGCTCCTTTGCTCAGCTGAGTTGTTTAGCAACCATAGCAGGAGTTAATTTTGGTTTCTTGGCAGTTGTGCAGCCTTTTAATTTCATTTCTGAAAGTTATGCCTAATATTTCTTTCAGTTGATGCAATTCCACTTTGTTCAAGCTTGAATTTTTAATTTTTTTTTGCACTAGCAAACCTGTTTCTTTCACATGTTTTTCAAGCAACATACACCTCTTGGTGTTAGAATCTGTTTTTGCCCACATTTATTCTTCCATTGTGGCGCTAGGTTCATGCAAAATTTAATTTTCGTTTTAATCACCTCACAGATGATTCAGGCACCCCCAATCTTCAAGAAATCTCTCGATTTAGAAATAATCAAGGTTTTTACTTCTGAAACTTTTCGAGGTGTCAGATCACATGATTTGCCCATTATGTTATGAATAGAAAACAAAATCATAAAATTTAGCTTTCAAACCATAAAAATCACCTTTCAAACACAAATAAACTGACAAATTTAAATATTAATAGCATAAGCTTATAATGCACCTTCTTTCTTTAGCACTGCAACTAATGCTTGTTAAGCAACAATAGCCCCTTAACGCTGTCCAATGAGGCTCACAGTGACAAAAGAGAATTATTGTTACACTAGTCCTCAGATTTCAGTGAAATAGCCTAGGTGCATCTAAAAATATTGCCAGGTACTGTATATTATTTTACAGCACTGCACGGTGTAATATACTCTATTGGCAACTTAAGAGGAACTATTTCATGATATTGTAAATTGGTAAAATGTTCAGCAACCAATCAGGTCCATTGCAACGGTTACTTTTATTTACATTACCGGTGAAATAAGGATGGAGGTCATATTGATGGGCATGCTTACTATTACATTAGAATAAAAAAACTAGCCTCTTGTGTGAATTATACTCCTCTGCTGTGAATCCAGCTGTTCTCCTCTCCAAGTTTTGCAAGCAGTTGTTTTTGTGATACTCCACTGTAGCTTAGTTCTTCTGGTTGTGTGACGATTCCTTTGAAAACCGGATGTCAGATCATTTTAAATCTACATTCTCCAATTCAACAGGATTTAATACTTCTTGCCTTCAAGAATAGTTGTGATTTTGTTTATTTTATATCAAGCCTTCTATAAGGCTCAAATTCAAATGGTGAAAGGTGGCCATGCAAAGAAAAACATGTATTTCCGGTGAAATCTCAGAATCAAAGTTTTCGATGCGTTACAATACCTTCTCTTTACACTGTGTACATAGTATGTGTACAGAAAATAAATACACACTGACTGTTTTAGTTAAAATGTTCTAGCACGAATGTATTGTGTAACAAATGCATGCTTCCATGAGGTATAATAGTTCTCATATTTTTATTTGTATTATGTCATAAAAGGCTTCATTAAATAGAGAAAAATTGTTTAAAAACCTAAAGAGGATAATAAGAGATAGTAAAAGGCTAAATTGAATTTACAAAAGGTTAAAAATCTGGGCACTAGTAATAACTCAAGATGACTCATTGTTTAATAGTGCATAATATATCCAAACGTGTTCACAGTGAATGGTCTGAATCAGCTATATTAATTGTTACTGATATACCTATATTTTGTGTTGCTATGTATAAACATGAAGATAGAATTACTTGCAACATAAACGTTTTAGGAGTAATAAAACATATACACACTTATTAATATAATAATAAATGTAACAATTCTCCACTTATCTTTTTGAAATCCAACCATAACAACGTAAATAAATAAGATCAAAAATAAAATGAGCTGATGATGCAATAGTCTAATTTTTTATGAAACTAGTTCTTGGATTTCAAAAAGATAAGCAGAAAATTGTTACAATTATTATATTAATATTAGTGTTACTTCATTGTTACAAGTTTCCTTTTTACATTTATAAATATACACACTTATTCGTAATAAAAGTGTAGACCACATACACTTCTATAGTTTCTGTGATACCACGTTTTGTTTTTAACCCTTTCCCTGGCATGGTTTATTTAAATCTTAAATCACTTAAACAGATGAAATATATTTTAAATGACTGATTATGCAAGCTTCCACGCATTACACCGCAGTCTTGCTATTAGTGAGACATGAGTTTTGCGAGTAATAATCAAGACACTCATATTCTCATTGGTAAAGCTTGCTCATGACAGCTATGTGTTCAGTTGCATCTACTGACTGCGAGAGGCGCGCTTAGTGGTAGCAAGAAACGAGTTAGAGTGGAAGCTGACTTGATTGACTCTACTGGTAATGATTTTGTTTACATGACATTTTGGTTAATGATACTGGTATAATCCAAAGCTGCAATTGCATCAGGGATTGTAACACACTGTTGCCATACTGTTTTAGTTATTGGCCAGAAAATCTATCCAATCAAACACTTGTGCAGTTACAGCAGACCAACTTTCCAAAAAGTTTTATCTACTGAAATCTGAGAGTTCTCTTTATCTTCTGCAATGCCACAGTGAAACCCAGGGTTTACTACCTAAAGTCAAATGGTTCGCATCCTGACTTCTCATCCAAAGGTCCCAGGTTCGATTTTTGGGTGCGATAGGGTATTCTTTTTTAACTAGAATCATCTTCTATCCCCACAGATACCCTAAGTATGCTTGTGTGCATCTGTGTATGTTTAATAGTATAAAACTGACAAAGCACATTAACAAACGTTACAGTTGGTGAGAAATCACCAACCATTGTTTCTAAAGTAAAGCCCCCAATATGAACCACAGAAGTTAAATTAGGCAAAATGAAAGAAAAAGTAATGACTCTAATCTTTGCTCCTCTGTATAAAGCTCCACCTCTTATTCCTGTTGCTTCGGGAAGAAAACGTTGTACAAGCCACTACACATTTTGTTTTAATCTTGGGGTTCATTATAATAAAATTTCCTTCTAAACCCAAAAAAACCCACCAAAACTGGTGCAAAATCTGTTTATAATTTGTTGCAAGAAGCTGTGTCTTGCCTTTTGAGACAGCTTCTGAGGTAGCTTAACAAATCATGAGACACATTGCAAGTTTCGAGGCACATCTTACTTTTATGTATACCACCCTTGTTTATGTGTTTCAAAACATTACTTTGAAAAATTATGCAATGACATTAAATGTAATTTCAGGCTGGAGCTGGCAAGAAAAAAGCAGCCTCGAGCAGTAAGAAAGTAATCCATAAGGATTCAGAAAAGGTAAAAGGTCGTGGTACAGGAGATGAGGCTGAAAGTAGGTGAGTTATTTTTGTCATTATTACTTGGGCTATTTGCTTTTACATAATCTGGGATAAAACTAATTATTACTCTTTACAGCACTACTGCACCTACTTCAGTAATGCTAAACAAGAATGGTAAGGTTGGGAGCTCTGCAGACAGTTCCACTCCAGCTTCTGGACAATTTGATGATGCTACAACAGTTTCAGCATTGCCTGATTCCGTTTCTAGTCCAGCTAAGGATAAGGATGTTGCTCTGCCTCTGTTGGACACTGTAGAGCACAAAGGCCAAGGTGATGGTCCCCTTCTGGTTGGAGTGCAAACTTCTCAGAATTAAGTCTAAAAGCAGTTGTTACAGTCAAGGAGGATGGAACTTGTTTCTTCGGTTCAAGAAGCCTTTTGTGTTTACTGTAGTTGTAGTGACCATTTATTATCTGGCTTTTATTTACATCTTACAACAAATCTAGAGCTGTATCTAATTTTAAACATGTTTTATTTGGCCTCTCCATCTAAAGTTGAAGATATGAAATGATTAAAGATCTAATAGGTCTTTGTAGATTCCTCTCCATTTTGAGCAATTATTTGAAAATTTTGCTCGGATTTTTGTAAGATGTTAAACCAAAATAATAGTACTTGTTCCATCAACCTTTTGACAACTTCCACAGGAAATGAAAGGGTTGCATTTATTGTACTCAAGCAAAATAAAATTGTATTCAATATTCGAGGCAAACAAACAGTGTCAAACTGGCACATCTGTTAGAATTGTATTTATTTCCATTGTAATTTAAGTTTGTGTGTTTTAACAGCTTTTTATCATATTTATAAGCTGTTTTTTAAATCCATAGTGATAGGTACGATACAAACAGTTATGTAAAATGTTAAAAGAGTGTTATTTTGGATTATAATGTTTTACCTATTTTTTTTTTCTTTCTCACTTTTCTATATTCTGTATGTAATTAATTGTAATAAAATTACCAAATGGAAGAGACTTGAGAAATTTAGCTGATCGCCCAAGAGGGCTTGACTCAGCATACTGCCCTTACTGTGATGATAAATCAAGACAACACGGAGAGACAATGCTAGACTTGTTATGCAAGTGTGTTGTGTTTTGTAACTGAAGAAACAGTTTTTACGTTAATACGTGGAGCTTATTTTTGTTATACAAAAAGACTATGGGACTCATTCCCAGAACAGTGCTGATAGTGGTAGTTTAAATGTTTGATTGCTGCACGCAACAGCTGAACATTTAAAATGACAGTTGGATCACAGAACAACTTCACAGCATGATACCTATTTAACAAGAATAATTTAAAATGAGATGAAAGAATTGATCTATTTTTCTATATTTTGTTATATTGTTAAAAGATATACATTGTATTAATATGATGTAAAAAAAATGTGATTTGCAGCCATGCATGATGCTGTATGACTTGTCTGGAGAAGGAACAGCTACCTCAGAAGGCAGAGAGCATGTTTTATGATGTCCTGCCTACTAAGGTAGTGGAATGCGTGAGCACATATTAACATTAAGTTGGTATTGGAGTGGTTTAGTTGGTAATACAAGGCAAGCAGGGAGAAGCAAAAATCATTATCAGTAACAAATTGAAAAAGCCACCCTTTAAAAGCCCAACAGAATTTACAGAAACACAAAGGTTGTGTTAATATTTTCGCTGAAAATACTGGTATTTAGTGTATTTTACAAAGAAAACACTATACACATAGAAGTTGGGGAAAAAATATGCATATTAAACACCTCAGTATTTTCATTAAACAAAAATGGTTGATAAATTAAAAGCAATGAGTTTCACTTGCAAAACAATAGGAATCTTCAAGTTTCCTTTAACATAGTTTCCGTGACAAAAAGCCAAAGTCACTTTGGTTTGTTCCAAGTAGGATGTTTTCATGCCTATTAAATTTCTTGACATTCTGCATATGCAGTAGTTCCGCAGGGCAGATTGCAGACCAAAGACATTTTCTAATTTAAATAACTATGTTGGGACATAGTTCAATGATAACACGTCATTATCTTGACATTAAGTGCACAAAATGGGTTCTGTGTCAGTTATAACTACATAAGAGCCAGAAAAATAAAAGAAAACAAAAGGAAGTGTATTAATTTATGTTCTGAAGGAATTGCAAATCTTGCTGAACATAATATTTCCATCTCTAAAAATCTGAGGATAGCTTTCCTTAGATTTGCCCTTTTCCATGTAAAGAAAGCATTGGAAAACCAAACATCTCATCACAAACCTCCTCTACATGAATAAAACTTTAGGAAAGTCTGTTACCCAGATTTGAGACACTGCTAATTAAAGAAAGGGAATTGCAACTGTATTCCCAGCAAATAAAAATTGTAACAACTCTTGAGCATACTGTAGTTAATTGTTATATTTAAAGAAAGTGGATAACGGAGCTATTATTTTCCTTAAAGGGGCCCACTGTATGTCTTTTGGTAATGTATTTTATATGAGGCAAGTATAAGGAATAAGAAATTACAACCTTCTGCACTTAGGTTTAAGAAATAGATTTGTAATTGAATTTTCTTCATGTGTTTATAAGTAACATAAAATGTCTTATTAAGCAGACAGTAACTTCAAATGATGGTGTGTGAACATAAAATGATGCAGTAATTGGGCAAAACTTTAGTTGAAAGGAGGATCTAGCCATAAAGTTGATACGTTTTGAAAATCTATTTACACTATACCATCACGTGGAAGAATAATTGTAAGCTAAAATAATATCTGCAAAGAGAATGGTCGAAGGAGATGATATCTACAGAATACATAATATTTAGTGCATAATCTGCAAGCTGTATATTATTTTAATTCACAAAAATGAATAATTTAGTAGACCTGTAGGTTTCCTGACAATTGCTTGCAAGGTTACTTTCTTCAATATAAAAATAAAAGAGTGTTGAGGGTAGACTAGTTCTGAACTTTTCCTTTATGCTACATATTACAGTAGTTCTTAACAATGTTGGAATTTCTTTTAGTGTATGTACGTATGTATGTTATCCCCATTTAAGGCTTAAAAATGAAAACAATTGCCAATTGTAGTGTTTTGAATTTAGTTACAGAATTACAGAGCAGGTTCAGTTAATTTTAGCATTATTATTTACATTTTTTTTTTAAATTCCTCTTAGAGGAGATTTTAATTTATTACAATTACTGATACATTATCAATATAACATTATATAATCCTTGAGATCTATATACTATGACAATTGAAAATGTTCTAGCTTAACTTTGTTTAATTGTATTTTCATGTGTATGAAATAATGTATCAAAAATGGTTACACAAAAATAGTGAAGCTTTCCTTTGAATTAAGTGCATATGTGCTTCATGCACCCAGTAATAAGTAATATTTTAAGAAAATATAGAATTATATACAGTAAGAAAGTGAAATCTTAAGCATGTTTCTGTTGATGTTCTTGGTTCTGGGGGGCACATAACCCTCACTGTGTGATTGTTGCGCTTGAACTTTCAGATATGATAATTGTGTTTTGCAACCTTTTTGGGGAAGAATTTGGCCAAGTGCTTATCTTTTTCCCCACTTGTAATATTTGTTTCACGTTTGAACTTTTTATCGTATCATATCCACTGTCACCCATATAATAGTTCTATGAATAAGGATTTATGTAACAAAGTAACAAAAAAAAAGTCAAAAAAATATATAATATATATAAAGTTAAAGTGGGCCCCTAATATCCCTCTTCCCCCATTTTATGTGGTTTGATTGAACCGCAGAAGGGCCAAGGCCTCTCATAAAGAAACATTTGTTTCTACATTTTAAAAATAGCATTCATTTTGTTGTGTTTCTCAACGCTATTGTAATTGTAAGATTATAAATAACATAAAAGCATATGGAGACATTTATTTTATGATTGAATAGTTGGAAAGAAAAATTATTTCAGCAATATTCATATAAAGCATGAACAAGTTCTCAAATTCCTAATTTAAAGTATGGTGCATGTCCATACACAAACTGGAACGAATATTTCTAGGCTTGGAAAATAATAATTTGGTTTTGATCTTAAATGTGCAGAAAGGTTTCTCTCCATTTGCTTTTAAATAATACAGTGTATAACCTTATCTGTAAAATGTTTAAAAGATATATTGCATATCCCAAGTTTTTATGTCTTAAACCAAATTATTATGGAGGTTTCTTGGATTTTGAAAATAGATGTAGCATCCACTTTGCAGGCATAAATTTTGGTGATGAGTGAAAAGTAAAGATATAAATCAGTTCTGTCTGTATGCAACCTTTAAAATCTAAGCTTAAAAGTTCAGGGTTATGTATATCAAGTAGATAACATTTGTTGTTCAAATTGTTAATTTTAAATCAATTGGAAAACTGGTGTCGCATACATAGCCTCATTTATTAGATACACAAGATGGTTAGAGACTGGTTCTAGGTTCCCTTGGTACAAGAGGTTGCACAAATTTTGTTTAATGAGTAGACCTTTTACTTTTCTTTTTCTCCCCCCCCCCCTTTTTTATTTTTTTTATAAAATGAAGATTTACAACTAAATTCAGGCATGTTTTATATTCAGTACTCTATAATTTTGAACCATTTCACAACCTTCTTTTGGCCAGGGGGATAGGTATTGGTTGACATTGGTGTGGAAATTTAAAAAAAACAGTAAGTTTTGTGGTGTAATAAACTTTAAGGATGGTAACCTATTTATTTTTTAAAACACCTCTTCACAAGATCCCAAATTTATCCTTCTCCTAATCCTTCATTCAATGGCGCAACAAATGCATGTTTTTGGACAGTTACTGTGCAGATGCTATAATGATGTCATGTACAGAAAAGGATTTTTTTTTTTTTTTCTTTTCTTTTTTCTCCTAGAACTTGCTGTATACTTTTTCTTCTTTATGTCCAAAATTAAGATGCATGACTACAATAGAGGTGGTTAAAACTTGTGTTCATGCAAGGTGACTCGAATATTCTCATAACTACAGGCAAAGTAGGTTGGCGTATGAGTCATAGTATAAGCTGGTTATGTAATAACTGGAGCCCAGATTTTTAGATTTAACCTATTCCCTTCTCCCCCCCCCCCCCTTGTAAGTAAGTTAGAAAGTTTCAAAGTACTTTTATGTTTCAAGTTGTTAGGGTGCTAATGTGAATCTATTTCAACCAAAAAAAAAGAAGAAGAAAGCCAAATAGGACATTAAGACGTAAAACTCGCTAAATTTAAGTTTTGTTTTAACCTTGGTAGAAAATGTATCAATTTTTCTTCAATTTATTTGAATTACAACTTTTTTTAACATTTTATTTAGTTTTGTTTTTGAGTGTAAATGTGGGGTTAGTCAGGTAAAGAATTTATCAAGATTTTTATTTGGTATAGAAATTGCATGTATGAAGTATGTGCCAATAATTTTGCAATGCGGAAATATCTTCTTTTGTCTATAAGAATATATTAAAAAACAACAGAAATTTTGGACATGTGACTGGTTGTGTTAAGCAACAGTGCTGAAATGTGAACTTTGTTTTATGAGAGTGCTGTAGATTAAAAATACATGCTGAATTTTTTAGTTAAAATGTTCTACCATGAATATATTGCATAATAAATTGCCTTAAATTACAGTACATACTAAGAGCATCCTTGCATGAAATAAAATTGTTTTCATATTTTTTTTATCTGTATTATGTTATAAAAGATGTTTTTCTTAGCTTTAAATATGTGGAAAATTGTTAGTTTAAAAGCCTTAAAAACTAGGAAAATTTATCAAAAACTTAGAGGCTAATAGAAGATAGTAAAAGGCTAAAACTGCATTATAAAAAGCTGAAAATCTGGGCCCTAGTAATGACACATCATTAAACAGTACTTATATATCTAAGGCATTTGTTTGAACCACTGATATTAATCATTAATAACATACCTATCATTTGTGTTGCTATGTATATAACTTATAGTCAAACATGTTCAGATTGCAACCAAAAATAGAATTACTTCTTGCAACATAAATATCTTGGTGGTAACAGTATTTACACACTTAATTTGAATTGGTAGTTGCAAAAACCTTAGACCTAAAAAATAAATTTTACAGGAGAAGTAAAAAACAATTTTTCTCCTAAATGATGAAAATATGGGAGTCTCCCATTGCATCAGTCTAAACTGCATTGAGTGGGCTACTTTTCAGAAAAAGTTGAAGATGATACAGTTTATTACTACATTTTATGGTCTTATGTTATTGCAAGATAATATTAATGGGGGAAAAATAACTTATATTGAATTTTTATTATGATTTTATTCTTAATTGCAAGAACATGTGTTCATATCATTAATACATTTTATTTTACATATCCATGAATGGGAAGGTTCTTATTAATGGGAACACCCATGTTACGGAACACTAAAAAATTGGACAAGTTATGAGATGTAATATGGGGAGGGGGGAAAAATCTTCCCAATTTGTTATGATGTGATTTCATGTACAGTAAAATTAGGCTTGGCCAGTTATCTGTGTAGAAGGCCAATTTGCAAGCTTTGCATAGAAGTCCTAATGCTCTTCTGCGATATATTGTACAAGTTTTTGTATGTCCTGCAATTTTAAAATATTTGGTAATTTACCAATGTATGCTTTTCTTCTAGTAGTTGTACCTTCATATTTTGCCTGTGTCATGATGAAAATCTGTATTTGAGTAGACCATCAATCATTTCGGAGCATCAAACTCTTCCTGCAAAGTTCTGGCTGTGGTGAAAGGTCTTGTTTTTAGCCTCAGAGAAGATTACTTTTGACTTTATTTCCACAGACCCTTGAACACTGTCATCAGAAAGACAACACCTTTTTTACTATGTAGGCCACCATGTCTCAAAATCGGTAATATATGATGCGTCAACAATTGCTACCTAAATACTCCGCTGCTTTGACAACAGAACTATCAGTTCAACATACTCATAGAGTGAATACATTCTGCCAGATCCCTTTTTAATCTTTTGACACTTGCAAAGGTCCAATCACACAGGAGGAAAGAATGTCCTTGTTGTGGGTATTATTGGAAGACGACATTGAATTTTTTTGTGCTTACAAGGCAGTTCATTACCTGGATAACTGTGTCCTTGTTTTGCACAGGATATCAATTGCTAAACAAGTGCAATTTGGTAACAGATTCTGGGAGATCTGTTTTGATGTAATCCATCGAAAAAGAACATACCTCATTAGATGCTATGCATCTAGTACCTTCATAATATTGGTAAATTTTTTATTTATTACTCTTCAAATCATGTACTGATAGTGGGTTGGTGTAAATAAAATGCTTCCTGAACATTTTGATATAATCAAAACATAGGCCTGCAACATTGTTTTCTGCACACATTTTTTTCACAGTTCCATTTTTGTATAACTGTTTTACTTTTATGAACCATCATTACAATCACAGCTGCAGGTTTTGCAGATTTGTAACAAAGGACTCTTTAATTTTTACAGAAAGTGCTTTACAACTGCAGCAAATATCAATCTGAGGCTGCCCAAATTTTAAATTAAATTGCTCCCTAAGAACTCTCAAGTAGAAAGCTTTTGATACGGTTCTCAATCATAGAATACTTTCTGATGTTGCTTTTTAGTGTTGCGAATCCTCTGTTGTCTACAGGCTACACAGGCTCTTTTACTCAATAGCACAATCTACGAATACGTTCACTAGTAATTTCAAAAAGACTGCAGAAAGCTTTCTTGCGAACTTCAACCCGACCAGCATCCACGATAATAGCATGATATCTGCAGTTTAATTCCCTTGCTTTTGGATCACCATTAAATTTACATGGTTGTCAATGTAGCAAGTGTTCTTTCTCAATCAACCCCACAAGATATGCATCTTGCTTGTGATTTGTTTCAAGATCACAAAATTCTGTGATCTTGTGTTGTCCTGTGATCCTCTGAAAACAGCTTTTTGCTTCTGAAACACAAGAGAACATTCTTGCCCATTGGAATGATACTAATGGCAATAATTAAATAGTAAATAATAGTATTAATGATGTTTTTTAATTCCTCTATAAAATCAATATACTTATAATAAATTTAGAAAATGGCCTGGATATAACAATTTGTAATTAAGAAATTCCGAAGTGATCTCGTAACCTATACTTACTGGCAGTCAGAGCGTATCTGCACAGCTCTGCCATTACTTATGTAAGAAGTCCCATTTATTCTAGTAGTTTTAATCGTTTGTATAAATCAGGATGAGCAGATCTTTTCATAGACATTTTGGACTAACACATCAACACCTCGAACATGACTGCAACAACTGGAAACAAAGCAAATGAAAGCAGCCAACAGGGCAGAAGTTGGTGTTGCAAGCATTAACCCTGAGAGTTGCTGCCATCTTGCGTCAGGCGCATGAACAGCACGAGTGCAGGACATATGTTTTTATGCAAGGAACAAGGAAATTGTTGTACCTGAACATTCATTCTTTTCATTATTTATGCACCAAAATGTGTATTTTGTCACACAAATGCTCTACCACACTTAATTCAGTTTCAACAAAAAATGGACTCGTGTTTATGCAGTTATTTATTCATTTGTAATAAAAGTGAAGATCACATACAGATCTGCAGATCTTGTGGTACACTTCATTTTTAACCCTTTACCTAGTGTGGGTAATTTAAATATCATCCTTTTACCTGGTAGACTATTTAAATTATTTAAACAGATGAAATAATACAACTTACAGAGCTAATTATGCAAATTTCTGTGCCTTATACTGCAATCTTGCCAGTAATCGAGAATCATATACACTCACTCAAGCTCTCTACTGCCAGCTATGCATTCAGCTGTGTCTACTAGCTGCACTTAGCAGCAGCAAGATTGAAAGATGACTTGACTGGCTCTAGAGTACAAAACTGATTGAAGAAGCACTTTCTGAATCTACAGATTTATTGGAATTCATTAGAAGTAGTGACTATAAAATGCCAGAAAATAATCAAAGTTCTGTGGAGCCAGCTCAGGATAAAACTGTTCCAGACATACCCAAGCAATCAAAAAAAAACGAGAGCAAGATAACAAACCACTTTACTACGCTAGTTTTTGGGCATGCCCACATAAAAAATATGGGGGGGTCCTGCGATTGAAAAAGTTATGTGATTTGTGTTCTTACTTTATGGTACTTGGTTTTTGCTGTTTAGAAATTTATAATGCATAAATTACAAATACTGTCGCCAAGAGCAAGAAAAAAAAATTATTCAAGAAGGAAAAAAATACCAGTGGTTCGGCTTTTTGTCTTAGGTCAGAGTTTCACAAGAAAAAATTGTCTACAAATTAGAATGCTCCACTAATTTCTATTTCTATTTTTTTTTTTTTTTTTTTTTTTTTTTTTTTTTTATTATTACATCTAAGGTAATGTCGGGGGATTTCCACTTGAAACAACTCGTCTGTAGGTCCTTTTACATTGGTTTAAATCATTTTGTTTTACTCAAACATGCACACATTCACACTCGCATACAAACTTCCAGACTCTGCGGAAGATGGGGAATAATTCTGGCTAGAGAAAAATTCCCCCCTCCAGCCGGGAATCGAACCCAGGACCCTCAGGTGAGAGTCAGCTCGCCGACCACTCAACCACGGAGGCAGTCCTAATTTGTTTTTGTATCACTGTTTAATAATTATTAAATGAAATAGCTTACATAAATGAGAAATTTTTATCCTTCATTGTTTTTCATAAAGGTAACCATTGTCGTATCTCAAGATTGCAAACTCAACAGAGCGATTTCAATATTTTTAGTAAATTGTGAAAGGGGCAAAGAAACATTAGAGGCAGGCAAATGATTGTCAGGTTGGGGAGTATTAACATTTCTTGAAAAAGATATTACTATTGTGGATATTACTATACAGGTTGACATAAGGTGCCAAAACCAATATCCTAAGCTGTTGCTATTACACAACTGGTAAAGTGTTCTTGCATCATGAAATTAACCTTCCCCACAGGGTCTTCTATCATAGATAATTTCTAGCAATATTACCCAGTAAGAGAATGTCGCAATTTGCCTCACACTATTTGCATAACTGGTCTGGTCTATTACGAATTTCTAGTTTATATGAAGAATAACATCAGATGACTGAAAAGCAAGTAATGGTCTCTTGGCATAAGCAAATAAGAAATATCATTCTGGTTGAATATGAACTGGTGTAACTAATGGATTAGCAGGATTATACACTTTTAATTTGGGGATTTTTTTTTTTTTTTGGTTTGTAGGAGTATAGGATTGTGGTTGAGTAATAGCAGTGAAACACTGTAATGATTCATCTGTAACACCTGGCAATCTAAAAATGTTGCAATGAAGCTGTTTCAAGAGGGCCAAGAAAAGTAAAAGTAATTCCCAGCAAGTTCAGCAATAAAATGTAGATGAACTAATATTATTATAAAACATACACGAATATAACACTATCACTGGAAAAAACATGAAATGTAATTCAGTTGAATTGTCTTTGCTACATGAAATCTTAAATTATCTTTAGTGCAGTGTTTGAAACAGATGTTTGTAGTCTCTGCACACAAAGTTCATTATGAGAGCCTCACATACAAGACAGCTTGTTGTTGGGCAGAAGATAGACCTAAAACTTCATAATTCTTTCTGTCAGTTAGGGACCCTATAGGAAAAGAAAGCCAAAACACATTTTCAATGTATTTTCACTATAAAAATTGCAGTTCAAACTGCATCAATGTGATTGTGGCTCCTTGTCAGTTTAATCAACAATTTTGTCATAAAGCATGCCTTTCTGATAGAGGTGCAGAATTCAAAAATGAATCCAAAGTAAGAGGTCCAAATTCCCATCAGGCATGTCTATGGTTCATTATTGCAAGTGTATGATCTATATATATATATAGTATAATTAACCCTCCACTACTGGTGTGCATTTTCGTAATATTAGTACTGGTAGTGTTCCAAATACCCCTCATTTTTTTTTTTTTTTTTTTTTTTTTTTTTTTTCCATTTTAAAGAATTTTCACATTGTTCATTTTTACACTTTATGTAAAATTATATACAAAAAGCTTTAATACAAGAGCCCAATGAAAAAATACATAAACATTGTTGTAATTTACCTAGAAATCTTGAATTATTACTTTTTTGTTACAAGGCATCACTATTATATGCAAGAGAAACAAATTAATGTTTTATATGGTTTTTATAAACCCCATTCATTATAATAGTCATTGCAAAGAGTTATATAAGAAAGAAATTTACCTATTGCAATGTGCACAAAATGCTTTGTTTTAATATCTTTACTTCTAAGAATTTCACACATCTTCCAGGCCGTTTGTTTTTTTTTTTTTCTTCCCTTCCTTGAAGTGATGTATTTCACTTTATTACTTAGCTGAAGATTCCAGATTCTCACCTTCTGCCTCTATCATCTTGGACACCTTCCTCTTGATTGGACCATGGCAGAGAACTCAAGTGTTGCTCTTTAACGGATGGTCAGCATAATTAGTCCAACAGCAATTTCATAAAGAAACTCTCTCCTCATAGTGGTGTTATTTGGATAATTTCTTGAATAGTATATAGCTTGGGCATTTATTCCACTTATGTCCAACATATGAAAAAATATAACAGTAGGCCATTGTCTAGTTTTTCTTGCCACCAATGTGTCAACTGTTTAGTGAGATTATACATAGTGATTTATCTCAGGCTTCTTTGTGTCTCTGGATAGGGCATCAATTTTGTCATTGAAATGTATTGATGAAAGGAGAATGACATTTTTATGCTTTTTGGTACATAGATGACTTTTATCTTTTTGAAATCCAAATAAACTACTATTCACTTCTTGTTTCTTCACCTTCACAAATTCTGAAGAAAGCTCACTTTTGTTCTTACAAAGAGTGCCAACGATCCTAATGTGGGAATTACGGACGAATGTATTAAAACTATTGCTTTTCAATGCACTGCACAATGGATTGAATTATAAATATAGGTAGTATTACCAGTTTCACTGAAGATACCTATGGGTGCTAGGCACATCCTAGGCTACATTATAAGATAATTAAATAGGGTGAATGTAAAATTGCTTCCTGGTGTAATGTTTAGGTGAAGTATTGATTTAAAGGTAGCAGGAATTTCAGCCATATAACAAAGTTAAGCTTTCCTGACGAGCTACCTTTTACAGAATGGGGTGCCTACAATACACCATGCCAGTACATAATCTGTTTTCAGTATTATGTAGTGAAATGCAAATATTTGTTTCTTCTCTTAACTAATTAAATAGCAGAACTCAATTTTTTTAAACAGTTTTCAATGTGTAATCATCAATTCCTGAAGACAATTTATCTGCCACATACGCGACTATTGCCCCAAATCTAGTTGAAACCTTAACATTTCAAACCATATATGTAGTTTTTGTGTTAACATGCTCTCTAGTCATCACAAGGTTGATGAAAATGTGGAAATCATCAGTGCACAATGGGTGGTATTACTTCAGCATTGTAGATGCTGAAACACCCACTTAAGGCTCCCCTCTATCAAAATAAAATGTCAAAAGAATGCAATATTACCAAATTCTTCACTTGTATTCTATAAAAAAGAACAAAACCTTTACTGTGATTTATATAAAGACAAACTTCCACTCAAAGTGGAAGAGATCAACAACTGCAATTTCAAAATTATCTCCATCTAAACAAAATATACAAATTATGAAATGGCCACATGGTATTCAATATTTTTTGCTCCATAAAGTTTTACTCTAAATGTATTCATTGCTTTAAGTTGAAGTGTACTGATTTTGGAAGTGAATTAATATGACATTATTACTTTATTATGATGAATATTTTTGGGCACATTGTAATAGCATATGGTGCAGGTGGGATCTGTCAAGACTCGGCAACTAAGAACTAATTGTGATCTGCCACAATGAAACCTCCATAACCAGAAAAGGCTTCTGAAACATCCTCTGCAATAGAGTTAAAAAAAAAAATTGTAGTTTAGGATGTGGTGGTACATTGTAGAATTTAGGACAAAGAAGTGTGACAACTGATCTTGACCCAAAGAAGCCTGAGATAAATCACTAAGTATAATCTCATTAAAGCAGGAGTTGACACATTGGTGACAAGAAAAACTAGACGATGACCTACTGTTATATTTTTTCTTATGTTGGACATAAGTGGAATAAATGCCCAAGCTATATACTATTCAAGAAATCATCCAAATAACACCGCTGTGAGGAGAGAGTTTCTTCGTGAAATTGCTGTTGGACTAATTATGCTGACCATCCATAAAAGAGAAACACTGACTTGTCTGCAATAGTCCATCAAGAGGAAGGTGAGGCCGCGCCTTGGTCAGACCACTCGCCTCTCACCTAGACAGTCCAGGTTCGATTCCAAGCGACCGTATGTGAGATTTGTGGTGGACAAAGCGGCACGGGTGGGTTTTCTCCAGGTTCTCTGGTTTCCCCCGCCATCACATTCCACCAGGGCTCCATCTTCATGTATGATCAGTGTCATCACCTGTGGTGCCACAGCAGTAAAAGCAGACGTTAAACACTACCCCAAAAAAAAAAAAAAAAAGAGGAAGGTGCCCAAGATGATAAGAGGGGGAAGGTGAGAATCTGGAATCTTCAGCTAAGTAATAAAGTGAAATACATCACTTCAAGGAAGGGAAGAAAAAAAAAAAAACAAACGGCCTGGAAGATGTGTGAAATTCTTAGAAGTAAAGATATTAAAACAAAGCATTTTGTGCACATTGCAATAGGTAAATTTCTTTCTTATATAACTCTTTGCAATGACTATTATAATGAATGGGGTTTATAAAAACCATATAAAACATTAATTTGTTTCTCTTGCATATAATAGTGATGCCTTGTAACAAAAAAATAATAATTCAAGATTTCTAGGTAAATTACAACAATGTTTATGTATTTTTTCATTGGGCTCTTGTATTAAAGTTTTTTGTATATAATTTTACATAAAGTGTAAAAATGAACAATGTGAAAATTCTTTAAAATGAAAAAAAAAAAAAAAAATTGAGGGGTATTTGGAACACTACCAGTACTAATATTACGAAAATGCACACCAGTAGTGGAGGGTTAATTATACTATATATAGATCATACACTTGCGATAATGAACCATAGGCGTGCCTGATGGGAATTTGGACCTCTTACTTTGGATTCATATTTGAATTCTGCACCTCTATCAGAAAGGCATGCTTTATGGCAAAATTGTTGATTAAACTGACAAGGAGCCACAATCACATTGATGTAGTTTGAACTGCAATTTTTATAGTGAAAATACATTGAAAATGTGTTTTGGCTTTTTCAGGTTGTATACATTTCAGGAAAGACAATGCAGGAAAGGAGGTGGCATCAGGTTTCTTCATTGATATTGAGACTAAGGTCAAGGGGGTGTCCACAGGATGAGATGTTATTATGCATACTGTGGAATCTGGTGGTTGATGGTCTACTTAATCAAGTAAGTATCCTAGGCTTTTATACAGCCTATACTGACGTTATTGTCATCATAGTTCAAGGTAAATATATAGGAACTGTCAGGGAACTAATGCAGTTGGGCCTGAGTACTGAGACAAATCTGTTGAGGGTGAGGTTTTAGGAGTTAGTACTTAGAAGACAGTCATAATACCATTTACCAGGAAGAAAGGTGCAAAGGGTTTAGGACTTTTGTACCTTCAAGGTAAAGAAAATAAAATGTGTGAAAACATCTCAAGTAGATAGATGCACACATGGTAAAAGGTAGAGATTGTTGCCATGATCCATTGGATATATATCAGGATAATCATGCCATCTATAACTTATGGAGCACTGATTTAGAGGCCTAGGGTCCTTCCAACAGGCTCCAAAAAGCCAACTTAAAGTTCAGAGAGTGATCAAGAGTCATGAAGATGGCTTCAACTGCCCCTTTGCACTTAGTTGTAAGAAGGAGGCAATAATGGCACTCTATAGACTGCAACATGCTAAGCAATCTCAGAGTTCCTGCAACAGACTCCAGTATGCTGAGAATTAGAAAATATATAGGAATGCAGTCAGACTATATAATTGCAATCAAATATTTGAAAAGAACTTTATTGAGCCTGAAGTTGGGAAACAAAACTCGGGAAATACTTGTGAAGACCGTGATGTGGTTTATAGATCACTCAAAGGCTGGACTAGGTACTGGTTCTAGAGTACCTAGTCTTACCATAAATACTGTTACAAAAAGAACCTCAGCCATTTGCACAATTTTAAAAATAATTTAATATCCTTTTGTTACCGGTCACTTACATGTATTAAAAATACAGAATACCAATAATTTTTCAAGTTGGACGTCAGACAGGTCCTAAGTCTCTGTCGTATGCATCATTAGAATTACACAGTCTCTATAGGAAAATCTGCCTCTACCTTTACCAGGGAGTGCTTCAGGCTGTCAATACTGGGATACCTCTTCTTACAGACCGTGCCCTCAAGTAGGGACCACAAATTGTCCGAGTTGAGGTGAGAGCTACTGGAGGGCAAATCATCTGGAGCAATGAAGTCTAAAACATTTCTCTGCAGCCAGGCCTGGGTTGACTTTGCCTTGTGAGCAGGTGAATCCTGCTAGAAGCTCTATTATTGATTCCTGATCCAAGTGTTGCCCAAATCCTTCACAACAGTATACACACAGTGTTTTGGTACACTTTGGCAGGTTTTCACTCCTTTTTCACAATAATGGAGTTTAGTGGTGCAATCATATGCCATTCACCACCAAACCATGAGTTAGGCAGGATGATGGCCTCTTTGAACCTTTGGAACCTTCTCATGAGCTTCTCAAGATGATTTGGCTTACATGATCATTTTGCCGGCTGAAAGCCCCTGCAATGGTGAACACCTTTTCATCTGTGAAAATAATTTTCTGTGGCCATTGTTTACATAATGCTGAAGAAGGCATTTTGATTATATCACTCTGCTCTTTCAGACGCTGGATTAGAAGGTGACCTGTACTCTGCCGGTAAGCTTTCAACCATAGGTCATCACTCAAGAGGTGGGACATCAACATTTTTTAAATGCTCAGCACTCGAGCCAGCACTGCTTTTTCACAGGATTTTCTCGAATACAAGCCGCAACTGACTTAACCATCTCTTGTTCCTAATGCTGCATGGACGACCTTGTCTCTGGCAATCCTCAACAGTCCCAGTTTCTAGGAATCGGTTAATGGTCCGATACACAAATATTCTGCTTATTTTCAGTTTCATAATTTCGGAAGTCAATTAACCTACCTTATGAAGGGCTAACACTGCTACAGGATTCTCATAATTGCCCCACTTCATTGTTAAATTATATGGAAACACACTTTCTCTTCTGCAGCTACACTCACAATGACCTGCTCTTAATTTGCCCCATAATCTGACAGAACACAATGAAGTTCAGCTCATCTGGGTACCAGGCCATAGGCAAATAGAGGATAATGAAAAGTGGATGAAGTTGTTAGACAAGGAGCAGCTTTACAGTTTATTAGACCAAAGCTCAGAGTGCAGCTAGAGAAGCTATTAAGAACTGGTCCAAAAGAGAACATTCTAAATCCTGGCTTAAAACCCCGGAAACAGATATGATAAGCTAATTATTAGGGAACCATGCAAGGAAAAAGCTAAAACCCTACTAAAATGTAGTAGGAATTCAGCTAAGCTCATCTCACATCTTAATACACAGAAGCCAGATGACTAAATGCACCGTTTTTTTCACTTGCGCAGTTCCATTCCTTGTTTATCAAGAAGCATCATCATCATTGTTGTTAGTTGGAGTTGGGGTAATAAAATAAACCATTAAAAATTGCTTATTTCACTATGGTCACTATATTTCAAGTTAGGTAATGCAATATATGTATGCTTTTCAGGGAGACCACATTCGAGAGAGGACAAAGATTGGGTTAGTGGCTTGACTTTCATAATAGATATTTTTAACATTGAACAAGCTGAACTACCAACTTCAAGTTCAGGATCAGTGCATTGTTCACATGTATGATACAGTAAAATTATTTTCCATGATAACATTTGGAATGTGCATAATTTCATCATTTTCCTTGTCTGAAGTCACTCTCAAATGTTTCTGATTCTCATTACATAAATATGGTAATATCCTGGAACTTTTGCTTACAGAATTTATAGGTAGACGCTTTAGTGATTTTGCAAATCCCTCTGATACATCCATTGTGAATGTAAGACCAGAGTTGTAATTTGAAGTTGCTGATCTCCAAAATGGCACTTTTGTAAAAAGTAAACTTAAGGAATGTGTTGCTTTATATGTATTCAAACATATTGACTCCTCTAAATATCCGCATCTCCGATCATTTGCTGCCAGAGTCATAGCTATGCATGGTTCTACTTAAACCTGTGAACAGTTTTTCTCTATATTACGAGGTACATCCAGAAAGTAAGTTCCGTTTGGTAATAAAATTAAATTGTGTACAGATACAGAATACATATTTATTGCACAAAATTCTACAACTCTTTTGCACATAACTGCCGAAATTTTGCAGGCATTTGTCATAGCGTGGCACAAGTTTTTGTATGCCTTCATAGAAGTTTGCCGCCTGTGTCTTCAAAAAGTTGGAAACATTTTCTTTCAGCTCTTCATCATTGTTGAAGTGTTGACCGCCAAGGAAAGACTTGGATGTAAGAACAGATGAAAGTCGCTAGGAGCGAGGTCAGGGCTAAACGGGGGATGGTCAAACATGTCCCAGCCAAATCCATGTAGGAGGTTTTTCGTCACATTTGCAGTGGGTGGCCGTGCGTTGTCGTGAAGAAAAACAACACCTTTTGACAGCAATCATCGGCGCTTATTCTGTATTACGCGGCGTAATTTCCTAAGTGTCTCGCAATAAACATCTGCTTTGATTGTTTGACCACGCGGTAAGAAATCAATGAGCAAGATGCCTTTCCAGTCCCAGAACACTGTCTACATAATTTTTCGAGGTGTCAAGATTTGTTTCGGCTTAACCTTTGCTGGGGATGAAGTGTGCCTCCATTCCATTGATTGCTGCTTACTTTCAGGGGTGTTATAAGAAACCCAAGTCTCATCTCCTGTGACTATCTGTGTCAGAAATCCTTTGCCGTCTTCATCATAACGGATTAAAAACTGAAGTGCACTACCCATCCGTTTAACAATTTCATGAATTAGCGATCGTGAGCTTTGGGGAAATTCCATAGCAAGAGCACTAATTGTAAACTTGCTGTTTTCCTGGATCTTGTCATCAATCGCATGAACCAGTTCTTCTGTAACCAAAGATGGACGCCCACTTCGTTCTTCATCGTGCACTTCACTACGTCCTTCATTGAGCTGTCGGACCCATCTTCTCACCATTGAATCAGTCATCGCATTTTGTCCGTAAACTTTGCAAATTTGCCGATAAATTTCAATTGGTTTCACTTTCCTAGCATTCAGAAAACGAATTACAGATCTGATTTCACAAGCGGCGGGATTTTCAATCAACACCGACATTGTAAACAAGCACAACAAAATGTATGTGGCTGACAGCGATCTCAAAATGGCACACGTTTCTTCTCCTTGATACAGAGCGTCTACCGCGCATGTGCAGAACTGCGATAGCAGCGCTGCAGCGGAGATAAATTGAAACGGAACTTACTTTCTGGACGTACCTCGTAAATACATTAAAGTCGAGATGAAGAGCATGCCTAACTGATGCCAGAGTTATACACAATTAACACTAGATATTTATTATGAGTAAACCTCAAATTTGGAGAGTGTCATCACTATGTCACAGTGACAAAAGTGAAACAAAATAAAGCATTCATATAAAATATAATGCCCTAAACAGGTTTCAGTGTTTTGTTATTTCTTTAAAATACATACTATTAAGTAGTATTGTGCATGATAGTGATGATCACATGTCACTGCCATCTTGCTTACTACACCCACCCCTGACTTCACTCTGTGCGTGGCAGATAGTATCTGTATTGCATCATGAATTTGTGACATTTTGCGACCTTGTGTATATATATATATATAAATTATATGCTTAGAGTGCAGTATTGTAGCCACAATATTATTTTTAAAAAAATATCGGAAAAAATTTAACTTACAAAATGTCTGCAGGGAAAAAATATCAGAAGCTCTGTGTATAACATTTTTCTGGTTATTTTAATATCTTTAATAAGTGAATAGATACCAATAATATTACAGCTCTTTTATCACATTTCATAATTTTATATCAAATGTAAGTACTTTCCACTAGCCCAGCAAACTCAATTAAAAAGCACTGAGAAGTACAGCAGCAGATAATAATAAATGCTATCTGTGTGTGCCCATATTAATTTTAATTGTGTGCCAAACAAAACTCAAAGTTCATCAATTTTTCTTATTCTATGTAGGAAGTGTTTGTGCTTTTTAATATTAATATATTATCATTATTTTTTTTTTTTTTTTTTTTTTTTGCAATTATATGTGCTAAATACCATCAAAAGTTAGATATTTCAGCATAGTGAGCATAGTGCCAAGAACATTGAAAAGCATTGAATACACAGGAAAAGATTATTCAGAGCTTATTTCTTCCTCTAGTTTCAGAATTAATTTCATCAACATGCCTGATTCTGACATCTATGTTAGATATCAAACAATGGTGGCCAAAATTTTATAAATATACATGCTTTCCAACTGAAGCTATGGATAAAATCATATATAAAAATAACAAACAACAGGTCTACCACTAAAGTGGAGGAATATATTTTGTGCTTTGTTTACATGAACACAAATTCATCCGCCAAAATAGCACATTTACAAGGGAAAGGTACAGAACAATTGTGTAGGGTGTCTTAACTTTTGATCTAGTTATGAAAAACCCCTCCCAATTTTTTTTTTTTTTTCTTGTACAGGCATAGGTTGTACTATACATTATATTTGCAATACATATAATTACATGCAATGAAAATTAACACAAATTCTTTTTTGTTTCTTGATATTATTCTCACGCATTCATCTTTCATTTGCCACAAGTTTGTCAATGTCCAATACAGAGAACTAATATTTTTTTTTTTTTTTTGGTAGTGTTTAACGCCCGCTTTAACTACTTATGGTACCGCAGGCGGTGACACTGATAATACATGAATGATGATGGAGCACCGGTGGAATGCGATGGCGGGGGAAACCGGAGTACCCGGAGAAAACTAGCCCCAGCGCCACTTTGTCCACCACAAATCTCACATGCGGTCGCTTGGGATCGAACCCCGGCCGTCTAGGTGAGAGGCAAGTGGTCTAGCCACGGCACGGCCAGAGAGCTAATATGACACACATTTTGAAAAAAGTAGGAAACATTGTCATTTTGCACATGAAGCTGGATTCCATGTTTGAGGTACACAGACATAATCAGACATCAAGTCTTGATCAGAAATGCTGGCACCTTTGGCAGTTTTGATATTGTGCTTGGAAAAGAAACTTCAAATATATGTGTATATTGTTTAAGCTGTTCTTGCCAGAGATGACATGTAATCTGATAAAGATTCAAGAGCTGAAACATTCCTGGCGACGAACATACTCTAGGTGTTGTCAGGCTTCAAGCTAGGTGAGGTGGCATGGGGCTATCATCAGCACTTATTATTATTATTAATAATAATTATTATTTATTTATTATTAATAGTATTTTTATTATATTATTATTATTATTAAAGCATATCCTTGGGTATAATAGCCATGTTTGTTCAATTTAATCAGCAGTTTGTCAACAACTAGTTCCCACAGTAGCAGAATTAATACCCCCACCCCCTAAAGACAACTTCAGGATGCTGACATCTGCCTTGTTTCATTGCACATAATGTCATTTTTCTGGCTTCCAGCTTGATTTTAATCCACCTTCAAAAGGTGTCTTCAATCCCATGTCTTTCTGCTACAGGGATAATCAAACCTGAGGAAACATTATCAAAGACTCCCTCTATTATTGAGGAAACCCCTTAATGCTATTTCCGTGGTTTTCCTACGAGTTTTTCTCCACACCAGTTGATGTAAGGCTGCCTTACAGATTGATAAGAATGTTGGTATAGATTTAAAGACCTCTGAATGAACAAGATTTCCCTAATATGCCTATCAGTTAGTTTCTCTATTGTTTTTGACAAAAATGAAGACAACTAATTGGTTCTAATTGGCCTGGGGATAGCGACTGCATCCAGGTTATGGAATGTAAACCACATTTTCATAGTTCCAGGTCATTGTGCACTGAAAATGCTGGACTAGTCCTGAATACAAGATACAAGTCTTCTATCACCCTCTGCTGTAATATTGCAAAGGTTTACAATTTGAAGGGAACCTGATCTTAAGATTCAGAGATTATTGAATTTAAGAAACATGTCTGTATTAGAATTCTTAGATTCTTTGGCCATGCTATTTCTGAGGTATTTCCTATCCTTTGAAATAGCTTCCTCAGGAATCTTGTTTGGTCTTTTCGTCATCTTATTGTATTCTGTGATGGTCTCCTTATATTCAGCCCATTCACAGTCTATTTCACTCTATTAAATAGTTTGAATCTTTAATTCATGCTCCTAAGATCATTATTCCATCAGTCTACAGGCTTCCTGTTGGAACTTAAAATCAGAGGGCAATACCTATGATATGAGGAGATGACATCTCTAGCCTGTATTTACAATGTGCACAGTGGGTAGAGAAGGTATTGTATTTCACCCAAAAATTTGATGTCGATATTTCACAGGAAATATGTTTTGAGGTCCCCTGAGTCCGAAAAAAAAATTGTTAGAAAAGGTCCATGTGCGTGGGTGCATGCATGTGTGTGGGGGGGATAGCATAGCTCAAAAATAAAAAGTCCATTAAGTACCAAACCAGGAATTTCAGTTTAGTATCCCCCAAAGATTTCCAAGAAAATCCTCCCCCCCCCCCCACTCCAACTACCTTTTACATGGAAAATGCTTTCAAAATTTTGATTTTTTTCTCAAAAATGGCTAATGTTTTTGATTAAAATGTTGTATATTAAAGATATTTACATCACAAATAATATGTATATCTTGAATTTTCTGGGAATAGCCTCTGAAAACCTCTTTATTCTGAATGAATTTTGCATAATTGGTAAACTGTAAGAGATAGACAAAGGCATACCACACAAAAAATGTAGATCTCGTTAAAACACATAATTTATGTCATATACATTTGTTTTTTAGAACTGAATGTTTCTGAGATACTACTTGTTATTGGTTTCAGCTTTAAAATACTTATACTTTTCTCTAACACAACCATACAAAGCGAATTGAACCTCAATTACTTCACATAGTGACAAGCTTTCAGAGGATTTGAGTAACATTTTAGGCTAATGTTCCATTCTGATGTACCAGTGGTCTGAGAGAGATAGTTCATCAGACACATGCCATTTTCCAGGTGAGCAGCTTTCACAGGAAATGTCTATAACCTCTTTTTATTCTCTCAGTTGGTCACCTACTAGGTAATGGAAAGGCTTGGAATGAAAAACAATGAAGTATTTCTTTGGAGTAACTCATCCAGAGGCATAGTGGGGCTGGTACCCCCTTCCTAATAAAATGTAAAAAGTAATAGCAAAATCTAATCTGAATTGCACTTGCTACACCTAAGTCTAAGAATATAAAATCCATTTTTTTAAAAACATTTCATTCAATTCAGGGTTAATTCATACTTATCATTTTATACAACTTTTTTAAAAATGAATCACTACACAACCCCTATCCCTAATATTTTTCTGGCTATGCTACTGAACTCATACACAGTACTTTACGGAGTCACCAAAAGGAACAGTGGTTCATATTCATTAGAAATTGGGCGACAGATTAAAAAATTAACTTCAATTGACTAATAGAGACAAATCTTGGCAGAACTAAGACAGTGACTTACCTTGAGGATGTAAAGCAAAAGGCTTTGGGAATCCCAATGCTGGGAGTGTCCTCATTGATTGAAAGAACCACTATAATATGTCAGAAAGCCCTAGATGAATTTGATTGAAACAGAAATTTGTAAAATCATAATTAAACCCATTCAAGAGTAGTCATATTGACATATCTCCAGTTAACCCAAGATTCTCACCACATGAAGTAAAAGCAGGCATTAAACACTATTTAAAAAAAAACAAGATTCTTCACTGTAGGATAGATGTGCTGATTCATTTATAATTACATCATCCAAATGCTTGGGAATCATGAAAAGTTAGTAACATTATGTCCATTTCATAAAGATGGAATTCTATGGATTAGAACAAAGGTAATTAAACATGAAAGAATTCAGGTGTCATAGATTTGCCAGATCATAGTCAGTCAAGATCAGCATGACAGCCATGTAGCTGTACAAGGACTAATGTCACCAAGTGAGAGCATTTTTTAATGCTTTGAGGACAAAGTTCATTACATTATTTGTCACTCAGTTCATAAAGTAGAAATAATGCCTGCATCATTACCTATTCACAAATTAAGAGATACTGCTCCATTTGAAGTAGTAGGTATTAGCTTGACTAGATCATTTTACTTGAGAAACAAGGACAAGGCCTATATATGTTTGATACAGTGTGGCACAAAGAATTCAATGGAAATTTAAAACATCTAATTCTGCACGATGGGGAGAGTGGAGCAGAGGAGTAATAATCTGCTCAAACTACATTTGGATACCAGACTAGCATGGGAACTACATACATATCTTTGTAAACAGCTGGCTATAATTGGTATCACTTAAAGAAATTGAGGAAATGTGTAAATGGAGATATGCTAGTCATTTCTTACTATGCTCTCTTTCATCCATATATAAGGTTATGGGGTAATTGTTTTTTTTTTTTTTTTTTTTTTTTTTTTTTTGGCAGTGTTTAACACCTGCTTTTACTGCTATGGCACCGCAGGCAATGACACTGCTGATACATGGCATGAAGATGGAGTCCTGGTGGAATGTAATGGCAGGGGAAACTGGAGAAAACCCACCCCTGCGCTGCTTTGTCACTTGGGATCGAACCCGGTTCTAGGTATTGAGTAATTGTTCTACTTTAATAATGTGTATATATGGTAAAGGAAAACAATCAGACTAATTTTAAGATTAAGCAAACAGCATACATGTAAGCCTAGCTTTAAAGATCTTAATTTAATGACATTACACTCAATAATTTATGTTAAAGAAAATCAAAACTTATTTGAAAATCGATCTTCAGCACATAGTCAGAATACCAGAGGTAACCATGACTTGGATACACCTCAAAAGACTGAGTAAACCCATAAATAGCTCAGAGAAACTACTCCAAAACAGATTTGTAAGCAAATTAAAATGCTGGTTGAAAAGAAAAAAAAAGCATTCTATACTATAAGAATACCTTGATTATAATATTCATACTATGGAATTTATGTAAATAAATTTTAAGTGTACTAGCAATTAGATTATCAGTATTATTCATAAGCTAGTTTGTACACTAAGCCATAAGTCTGTATATGTTACTTATTAACCTATTTGTTAATTGATAACCTGTTGTGATTTGAGAATTAGAATCCATGTAGATATGCACATAAAATTTGTTTAAGTTAAGGAAATTTGTAAACCATCTACCTGGCATATGCACTGATGAAGCCTATTTCTTATTGTAAGCTTAATGGTGAATAAAGGTTATGATTATGAAAAAAAAAAACTTGGAAAAATTCTGTAAGAGCAAAATAGGTAGGCGATGAAGCAATGTCCACTGTTCTTCATGATTGTGACGTATTTAGAATTCTTGTCCTTTGATTTAGCAGTTTAGTGATTTTGAAGACCAAGTGGATTGACACCTTCCATGTTCTTGCAAGAACTCACAGAAGTGGGAGGGTTTTTTTTATAGTGTTTAACACCCGCTTTTACTACATATGGCACTGCAGGCAAATAGAAGTGGGAGTGCCTGCCACTGATTGTAATTGTAATTTATTAGCAGCCTATAGACTCTTTTCGAGTATCGGGCATTGTCAGTTTCCATTAAACAAAATTAGCATTAAATAAACTTAGTCTACATAAATTATAAAAATACATTAATATATACAGGATGTTTGGTTTAACAAAGTATTAATATAGTCTACATAAATTATTTTAAAAATTCATTGATATCATACACAAGATTGTTCAGTAGATATGTCTTGAGACATTGTTTAAATTTAACAGCATTTTCATTTTTTACATATGCAGGGAGTCGATTATACATGTGTAATCCTATTATATAGGGATCTTTATTTACAGATTTTACATTGTAGCTGGTATAATGTAAGTCAAGTTTGCATCTAATATCATGGTTATGTATTTCACTATTTAGTTTTGGTTTTTTCTGGTTAATTAAGTAAGTTACTTTGTATATGTATAGAGATACTACAGTAAACATCTTTTCTCTTTTAAAAACTTTCCTGCATGATTTTCGACACCCCATTTTAAACATAGTTCTGATACATTTCTTTTGTAGCACTAGAACCCTTTGCATATGCATTTTATTACAACCCCCCCATAATTCAATACCATATTGGATATGTGAATAAATTAACCCATAGTATATAAGTTTTAGAACCTCAACATTACAAGTTTTTGCAAATTCCCTCATTAAATACAAACCTTTACTTATTTTTGAACATAGGTCATCGATATGATTAGTCCAGGACATGAGTTTATCTACTTGCATTCCTAAAAATTTGTGAGAATCAGATTCCTGTATTGCAACATTTCCAAAGTTAATATGAAATAATATATCATTTTTCTTCTTGCTTAACTCAAATTTAATTATATTTGTCTTGTCAGGGTTATTAGTGAGGTTGAGAGATTTAAAAAATGTGTTTATTCTTAGCGATTCATTGGTGGCTAATGATTTCAAGTCAAGATCATTGTTTGCTTTACATATAATAGTGGTGTCATCTGCATAGCTTATACTTTTATAATTAGGTGTCGAATACATATCATTTAAATATAAAATAAAGAATAATGGTCCAAGTACTGAGCCTTGGGGTACACCGTATTTAACTATTTCAGCACTTGATTTAAATTTTGTTCTTTTTTTTCCTTGTTTGAAACTTATTTCTGTGTATTGTACACGACCTTTTAGATACAACGAAATTAATCTATTGGTAACCCCTCTAATACCATACTTTTCTAAGATTAATAGTAATGTATCATGTTGGACACAGTCAAACGCCTTAGATAGATCAAAAAATATGCCTACAGTTTTCTTTTTTTCATTTAGATTACTTAAGATGTTGTGAGTAAAGTCTATTAGGGCCGTGGTGGTTGATCTTTTAGCCCGAAAGCCATGCTGAAAATCATTTAAAATATCATATTTTTCATAGAAATTCATAATTCTCTTCAACAGTATTTTTTTCAAACAGCTTAGCTATTACCGAGGTAAGGGTTATAGGTCTATAGTTTTGCATGTTACTTTTGTCTCCCTTTTTATGTATCGGAATCACAGTACTAATTTTTAAACAATCTGGGAAAATTCCTAGGTTTAATGATGTATTTATTAGATGAACCAAGGGGGTGCTCAAAACATGTTTAAATCTTTTCAACAATTTAGAGCTAATTCCATCCCATCCAGTGGAATTTTTATTTTTAAATCCATTAATTAATCTTATAACTTCATCTGCCGTAGTATCATACAGATAAAGCGAATTTCTTATACCCTTATTAGTTTTAAAACGTGCAACATCAGGGGTATTTTGATTGCTAGCGACATTTATAAAGTAATCATTAAAACGATTGCATATCTGAAGTGGATTATTTTCTATGCAGTTATTAATGAGTAGATTAATATTTTCTTGCTTTAACTTTTCTTCCCTCATGCTATTAATCATTAACCATGCTGTTTTTGAATAGTTACTAGTATCAGAAAGCTTTCTTATCACCTTTTGTGATTTATTGTTTATCAATTCATCCTCATATGCTTTTTTAAATTGTTTGTATTTGATATTGTAGTGCTCGAGTTTTGTTGATTTAGCAAGTAGATATAAATCCTTTATTTTTTCCCTCAAACTCAAAGCCTCTCTTGAAATCCTTACTTTATGTTTTTTTTAAAGGCTCCCATATTTTGTTTACTATAGGGCAGCATAGCTCAATATAGAGGTTTAGAATTTCATAAAATGTATTCCATTTTTCATTTGTATTTTTAATGCTATACAAATCTTGCCATGTTTCATTAGCCAAACAAGTATGTAGTTTTAAAATATTAGCCTCAGTAAATTCTCTAAGGGTTATAATTTCAGTTAGGTCAGGGTTTTTAAATGTACAGTTATTTATATCTAAAAATTGAGCATGATGATCAGATAGGTGATTGACCATATTCCCAGCAACACATTGGCTTTTTTATATTGGTAACAACATAATCAATTACAGAATTTGAATTTATAGTTTCCGTAGTAGCATCTAGCTTAACACTTTTTAAATTAAATGAATAGAACATATCCTGCAACTTTAGAAAATCCCCATTCATATGATCAGCATATATATTCAAGTCACCCATTATTATTATTTTACAGTCATGTTTTAAACAATACCCTAATACTCTATACATACATTCAATAAATTCATTTACTTTAGCATGTGGAGATCTATAAATAGCAAGAATTTTAACCTCTTCATTATTCAGTTTGGTTTGGGCCCCTACTATCTCACATACCATTTCAATATTAAAATCTCGTATTTTTACTAATGGAGTAACATTGTATATATTTTTTGCCAGTAATGCCACTCCACCACCCTTATGTTCTTTTCTACTAAATACATCAATAATAGAATAGTTATCAATTTTACATACAAATTATTGGGGTTTTTTTAGACCGTGCTCTGAGATCGCAACTATGTCAGCATCTACTTCATTAATGAAACTAGCAAAGGATTCCTTTTTATTAGATAAGTACTGCATATTCTGATGTATACACCTAATAGAGATTTTAGGTTGTGGATGTGCAATTGTTTCCCTATTTACGATGAAATAGATTCTACTACATTAATGCTTGAATCTCTTACAGGCTGTGTTTATAAGACCAAAATATAAACAAAAAGGTCATAAGTTAGATAAAGAAAATTATACACTGATTACAGTATATAGCAGTGACTCTAAGCTAAGGTTTATATCTGAAACAATTGCAGTCTACTTAAAAAGTTAAAATTTATGGCAGAGGAAAAATATGGATTTCAAATACACAAACCCACAATTAAAGCACTAGACAAAGTAAATAGTGCATTTATAAATGCATTAAATAACTGAGAAAAAGTAATTGCAGTATTTAAAGATTTTAAGTAAAGCATTCGATTATATGAACTTAAAGAGTTACTAATAGAAAAATCTGATATGTACCATTCACATGAATTTCTACCTGTTTTGGAATTAAACAATTCTTACAAAAGATTGTTCTTCTGTCTACTTCATGTAAATCGAGATAAACAGCAGAAATGATTACTTACTTGTAAGCAGGAGTGAAATAAGGGAATAGACTAGGCTAAAACAACAGTCAAATCTAAGTTGACGCTATGCAATGTCATTAAAATTTGCTTTTTTTTACATGGCCAGGAGCAAAAGGAAAGAGAGATGAAATGACTGACAAACTTCCTATCTGAGAAAAGTGTAAGTATTTTAAAACCGAAACCATAAAAGAAATATATCAGAAATGGTAAACTTCATTAAAAAAAAAGGTATCTGACATAATTGTATGTTTTAACACGATCTAAAATTGCAGTAAGATTTTGCTTATCTCTTATGATTTACCAGTTATGTAAATGACCTCCAGAATGAAGATGGCTTCAGAGGCTATTCCCAAAAAATTCAAGATATATATTTTATTTGCTATGTAAATATATTTAATGATTGGCATTTTAATCAATACACAGCATTTTTGAAAGAACGGAACATATCGAAAAATGTTCTATATAAAAGGTAGTTTGGGTTGGAGGGATTTTTCTGAAAATCTTTCTATAGGTAGACATTAAAACTTCAGTACCAAATTTTGTACTTATCCAACTTTGAGTTATACTGTTCACATATGCGCGCACGCACACGCACAACTTTATCTAAAAATCTTATGTATTCCATTCACATGACTTTCTCTACGTCTCTGTAACAAATTATTGTTAAAGAGCTTATTTTTTTCTACTTCATACTAATCGTGTTAAACATTAGCAGAAACGCTTTCTTGTAAGTAGAAGGGATATAATGGATTACATTAAGCTGAAATCTTTTAAAAACCAGTTGCCATGTTGATGAAATCCATTTCTTTGTTTTGAGTTGACAAATTCTCCTATGTAAAAAGTATAAGTATTTTAAAACTGAAACCAATAACAAGAAATTACTAAAAAATGGTTAACCCCACAAGAAAAATGATATGTAATAAACTGTATGTTTCAACGAGATCTACATTTTTTGTGGAGTAAGTGTTTGTCTTATCTCTTATGGTTTACCACTTGTGCAAAATTCATCCAGAATTACCATGTCTTCAGAAGCTATTCCCAGAAAATTAAAGATGTACATTTTATTTGTCATGTAAATATCTTTAATATCAATATTATAATCAAAAGCCTTAGAGCTATTTTTGGGAAAATCAACATTTTCGAAAATTTTTCCATGTACAAGGTAATTTGAGGTGGGGGGATTTTCCTCAAAATCTTTGTGTCACATCCTTGGAAGATACTAAACTTATATACCAAGTTTGGTATTTTAGCGACTTTTTGTTTTTGAGCTATGATGCCCACAGATACACACACAAACATTTTTCTCAAAATGCTTCTTTTTTTTTGGATTCAGGGGGTCCCAAAAAATGAATTTCTGGAGAAATCTCGGTATCAAACTTTTGGGTGCAATACAATACCTTCTTTATACAGTATGTACAGTACGTGTAGAGAAAGTAATAAAGACAATGTAACATCACATCTATAAAAAGGTAGTTTAAAGAGAAAGCTTTTTATAGTAATGATGAGTATAAAGTTCTGATGTGTTCCACTCACATAACTTTCTCTAGCTGTTCCACAAACAAATATTTCTTACAAAATAATATGCTTTTATCTACATCATGCTAATCTAGATAAACATTAGCAGAATTTGTCTTATTACTTGCTTCCTTATAAGTAGAAGGGAAATAAGGGAATGCATCAGGCTAAAGCACTAGTCAAATCTTCTAAAAGTTGGTCGCTCTGTGAAACAATCAAGCTTCATGCATGCCCATGTGAGAAAAGTCAATTAGTTTAAAATTGAAACCAATAACAATGAATATCTTGAAAACAGTCAACTCGACATGAAAAACATATGACATAAATTATGTGTTTTAACAAGATCTGTATATTTTGTTTAATACATTTTTGTCTATCTCTTACGGTTTAACCGTTATGTAAAATTCTGCAAATCTCAATCAGAATGTAGAGCTCTTCAGAGGCTATTCCCAGAAAATTCAAAATATGCATTTTATATATGATGTGAATATCTTTAATGTACAATATTTTAGTCAACATTCTTAGAGCCATTTTTGAGAGAATCAACATTTTTGAAAAACATTCCAAGTAAAGGGTAGTTTGGGATGAGGGGTTTTTCTTGAAAATCTTTGTATCACATCCTTGGAAGATACTGAGCTTAAATACTAAATTTTAACCAACTTTTCATTTTTGAGCTATATATATATTATAGACCTTTTTCTAAAAATGACTTTTTGGACTCGGGGATCTCAAAACATATATTTCTTGTGAAATCTCCTGAGGAATTTATGGGTGGAACACAATACCTTCTCTATTCACTATGTACATTGTACATATAGGCTAGAGAAAGTAAACTTATAAATAACGACTTTGGATTTGAGAAAAGTGTAAGTATTGCAAAATTTAAAAATTGATGTGTTGCATTCACATAACTCTCTATAACTCTGTAACATTATTGTTAAAAACCTTATTCTTCTATTTACTTCATGATAATAGAGATAAATATTAGCAGAAGTTCAAACCATTATTACTTGGTTCCTTGTAAATAGAAGTTAAAGCATTTAATGTGTTCCATTCACATGATGTCCTCTAGTTGTTTGATAAACATAAGTAGAATTAGTCTTATTACTAGCTTCCTTGTAAGTAGGAAGGAAAAAATAGTCAACTTACAAAAAAGAATGTAATGACATAAATTGTGTGTTTTTATGAGCTCTACATTTTTTGTATTGTAAGTTTTTGTATATCACTTATGGTTTGTCAGTTATGTTGCATGCAAAGAGTAGTTTGGGGTGGGGAGATTTTCTTGAAAATCTTTGTGTCGCATCCTTGGAAGATACTCAACTTAAGTACCAAATTTGGTATTTAACCGACTTTTCGTTTTTGAACTATGCTGCACATAGACACATGGACCTTTTTCTAAAAATGCTTCTCTTGGAATTGGGGGATCCCAAAACATGTATTTTTTGGTGAAATTTCTGTATCAAATTTTTGGGTGCAATTCAATACCTTCTCTATACATGATGTACATAGTACATGTAGAGAAAGTAAAAATAAAATCTGATGTGTTCCATTCACATGACTTTCTCTACATCTCTGCAATAAATAATTGTTAAAAAGCTTATTCTTCTATTTACTTAATGCTAAATGAGAAAACAATATCAGAAATTGTTTTATTACTTGCTTCCTTGTAAGTAGAAGGGAAATAATGAGAGTACCACAGGCTAAATCAATAGTCAAATATTTTAAAGCTAGCTGCTATGTGATTGAAGTACCTTTGTTTATATGGACAGGAGTTAAACTCACATATGAGAAAAATATTGAGTATTTTAAAGCTGAAACTACTAATGAGGAGTATCTCAAAAAAAGGTTAACTCAATATCTCAAAAATGGTCAGCTCTATGAAAAAATGTATATACATAATTTGTGTGTTTTAATGAGATCTAGATTTTTTGTTAAGTATCTCTTACTTTTACTAGTTATGCAAAATTCATCCAGAATAAACATGTCTTCAGAGGCTATTCCCAAAAAATTGAAGATATACATTTTGTTTGTCATGTAAATATCTTAAATATAAGAGATTTTAATCAAAAGCGTTTGAGCCATTTTTGGGAAAATCAAAATTTTTGAAATTTTTTCCATTTAAAGGGTAGCTGGCGGTGGGGAGATTTTCTTGAAAATCTTCATGTTGCATTCTTGGAAGATACCAAACTTAAATACAAGTTTGGTATTTAAAGGACTTTTCATTTTTAGAGTTATGTTGCCCACAGATACACATATGGACAGTTCTCTAAAAATGCTTTTTTTTTTTTTTAATCAGGGGCTACTAAAACATGTATTTTCGGTGAAATCCCGGTATCAAATTTTTGGGTGCATTACCCTCCTCTATACACTAATCACATAGTACGTGTAGAGAAAGTAATAAATGATGTATACTGTATTATATTTCTACGCAATGTAAATATTAATTTTTATGTGTTATATTTCTATGAAATGGTGGGCCCTTTGTATATCTAAAGAATGAAATGAAATAAAAAAAAAAATCTGATGTGTTACGCTTACATGACTTTCTCTAATTTTCTACACACTTCTTACAAAAGATTCTTCTTTCTACACCATTCTAATCGAGACAAGCATTAGCAGAATGTTATTATTACTTAGTTCCTTATAAGTAGAAGGAAACTAAAGAAATGCGCTATGCTAAAGCAATAGTCAAGTGTTTTAAAAAATATAAGTATTTTAAAATTGAAACCAATAACAAGGAATATCTTGGAAATGGTAAAATTTTACAACAAAAATGCATATGACAAAAATTGTGTGTTTTAACAAGATGCACATTTTTTCTGCAGTAAGGTTTTGTCTCTCTCTCTTATGGCTTAACCTTTGTGCAAAATTCTGCAAAATTCAATCAGAATAAAGTGCTCTTCAGAGGCTATTCCCAGAAAATTCAAAATATACATTTTATTTGTGTTGTGAATAACTTTAATATTCAGTATTTTAATCAGAATCATTAACCTTTTGAGAAAAACAAAATTTTCAAAAATGTTCCATGTAATGGGTACTTTGGGGTGGGGGGGTTTTGCTTGAAAATCTTTGTGTCGCGCATCCTAGGAAGATAAACTTAAATATCAAATTTGGAATTTAAGTCTTTCAGTTTTTGAGCTATGCTGTTCACATACACATATACATTTTTCTAAAAATGCTTTTTTTGGATTCAGGGAGCCCCAAAACGTGTATTTCTGGTGAAATCTCGGTATCAAATTTTTGGGTGCAATACAATAAATACCTTCTCTATACACTATGTACATAGTACATGTAAAGAAGTTAAAACCTTGCATCTTCTTATATTAAAGCATTTAAATATTCTTACCTTGCAGGTTTATGAGCAACATGTATTGTAAATTGGAAAACTATGCAGTATTTGTATGACATTACTGCTCCATCCAATTAAAAAAGATACCCCCAAAGCCCATATGGGCCATTCATATTGAAAATTAGCCATAGTTGCACTGGCTTAAAATATAGATGCAGAATTAAATGCACCATGAGCATGCTAAACGTAAACATAGATTAGAAATTAAAACAAGTGAACTGCACCTTGCGAGTGAATAGCAAACTAAAATGGCTGGCAGAGACGAGAGTGTGGCAGCATTCATGCAAAATAGAGTAGCAACTTGCTAGGTGTTTTATATTTTAAAGAACAGTTATCTGTTCATCCCCTTAATCAAAGATGAATTATCGGAGGAAATTTTCATAATCTACTAAGCGAAATGCGAGAGAATCATCAAGCGAAACCTTTTTGATAACGCATCGAGCAGTGCTTCTTATTGGTTGATTCTAAGTTGCATTTTAACTTTTGACGTAAAAGTTTGGCGTTTGCAAACTTCTATGTTAACGAACTATTGTTATGTCTACGTCAGTGTCAATGTAACCATCGTGAATGAGCCTATACATATATTGGCTGCAAGCTTCTGTGTTAATGTTACATTTATGGTTGATTTTCGATGTGAATGGCCTTATACTGTCTTTATAAAGATACTGTATTAAGAGATATGAGCTTCTCCCATTAATTTTATAAACAGAAATGTTTTCAGTTAGATGATATCCCCTTTTTACTTTCTCTAACTTACTATGTACATAATGTATAGAGAAGGTATTGTATTGCACACAAAAGTTCAACACTGAGATTTCACCAGAAATACATGTTTTTGGGACCCCCTGAATGAAAAAAAAAATTGAAATATTCCTTTACTTATACTTTTCTCATACTCGAATTTGTCTACTCCTGGCCATACAAAGGAACCTCAATCGCATAACAACCAGCTTTTAACTAGCCCATGGTAGGCCCTTAATTTCTTTCTATTTACAAGGAAGCAAGTAATAAGACCATTTCTGCTAATTTTTTCTTGATTGCCAAGAAGTAGATAGAAGAATAAGCTTTTTAACAATAATTTGTTGCAGAGATATAGAGAAAGTCATGTGAATGGAACACATCAGATTCTTTACTTTCTCTACACCACTATGTACATAGTGTAAAGAGAAGATATTGCATTCCACCCAAAAATTTGATACCGAGATTTCATTTCAGGGAAGATTGCACATTTTAGGGTCCCCAGCATCCAAAAAAAATACATTTTTAGAAAAAGGTCTGTGTGCCTGTGAATGTGATAACTCAAAAACAAAAAGTCAGTAAAATACCAACCTTGATATATAAGTTTAGTATCTTCCAAGGATAGGACATTCAAGATTTTGAAGAAAATCCTCCCACCCCAAACTATCTTTTACTTGGAAAAATGTTAAAAAATTTTGATTTTCTCAAAAATGACTAAAGATTTTGACAAAAAATACCCTTTATTAATGATATTTACACGAAAAATATAATCTATATCTTGAATTTTCTGGGAATAGCCTCTTAAGATCTATTATTCTGGATAAATTTTGCATAATTAGTAACTGAAAGAGATAGACAAAAACTTACTACGCAAAATATGTAAATCTCATTGAAACACACAGCACCTAGACGACTCGGGTTCGATCCCATGTGACTGCATGTGAGATTTGTGGTGGACAAATTGGTGCAAGGGCGGGTTTTCTCCGGGTTCTCCAGTTTCCTCCGCCATCGCATTCCACCGGTGTACATCTTCATTCACATATCATCAGTGTCACTGCCTGCAGTGCAATAAGTAGTTAAAGCGGGTGTTAAACACTACCAACAAAAAACAAAAAAAAAAAAAAAAGAAACACAATTTATGTCATACACATTTTTTTCGTAGGGCTGACCATTTTTGAGATATTTCTTGTTATTGGTTTCAGTTTTAAAATGCTTAAACGTTTCACTTATGGGAATTTGTAAACTCCTGGCAATGCAAGGAATGGATTTCATCCGTATGACAACCTGCTTTTAAAAGATTTGACTATCATTTTAGCCTAGAGTAATCCATTATTTCCCTTCTACATACAAGAAAGCATTTCTGCTAATGTTTATCTTGGTTAGCATGAAGCAGATGGAAGAATAAGCTTTTTAACAGTAATTTGTTACAGAGATGTAGAGAAATTCATGTGAATGGAACACATGAGATTTTTGTCCCTGGGAAGCTGATATGACACAGTTGTTCACAAAACAATGTAAATATTGTGTTATTAATGCGCTCATAATAATAGAAGGCATTTAGCACTTCAGAATTTAATTTAAAATTTGCATTAGTAAATAATTCACACATAAAAAGAAATGTGTAAGTTTAAATCTCAATTATATCTGACACTCTCATGTTAATTTGACAGTTTACATTGTTATCAAGGTAAAACATGTAGCAAGTGACTAAATTTTAGTCATGATGGAAAACTGGACTGGTGCTCAATGTGCATTTGGCTTAAATGCATGACTTAAAATGTTTTGAAGAGACAGGCTCCAGGGAAAATAAGAATACCTCTGCTATAACGACCATTTCAAACATAGTCCTAAACATTCAGCATGATGCCACTCTATATCCCTTGGGCTATCATATTTCACTCTTTGAAGAATTCTTCCCAAGGGTATCAAGCTTCTTACAAAATTCCGATGGTTCAGGCATTAAGTTAAGTAAAGAAAGTCATATGATCTTTTGCCACAGACTTCTTGAATTTAAGTATGATAATGAAAACATTGTCTCTAATCTAATAATGAATGATGAAGCTAATTTTCATGTAGGTTATGTAAACAAAAATAATATCCAATAAAACTAAACGCCAAGCGCTAGCCCCAACAAACTTTACATAATGTCAAGGTCACTGTATAGTGCACCATGTCAACATTTGCAATCATTGATTCTTTCTTCATAAAGATTAGAACAGGAATTTTGTAACAGTATATGGCCAGTGTTATTCCTAAATGATCCATAACTACCTGACACCTCAGATTGTTGAGGACCCGTTGATCAGAAGGGACATCCTGGTTCCAGCAGGATGGAGTTACTAGCCATATTCCTCAAGTATCTATGGCACATTTCATACATTCCAAATCATCTCAACTGTTAGTTCCATCACTGGCAAAATCACATATTTAACAACATAGAATGGGACCCTGAGAACCAAAGCAGTTAAACAGCGTCAATAAATAAAACACCATTTCATTTCAGCCAATTTCTTCTTGTAGGGGTACTTGAAAAGCAAAATCTTCTGTCATCCTCTACCATAAAATTTTGAAGGACTCAAAACATGGATTTGCTTTGGTGTCTTAAATTCCCATCAAAATATTGCACTCTGTGATGGGTGATTTGCAATTGAGATATGAAGAGCATGGCTATAAAATGAAGGCCTTCTTGGGAAAATGGTTTTTAAAACCTGAATACTAGTATACAAATCAAATCTTGTTTGCTTTACAGTTTTGTACCTAACAATTCGTCAAAAATATTTCTGTAGTTTATATTAATAAATCAAAATAACCCATTCCTTTGGTCCACCTTCTATATATATATTATATTACCCCCCCCTCCCATAACAACCTATATCTTTTACGAGTTTCTTGGTTTTTTAAAATTCCTAAGGAATGGCTTACTCTGTGTGTTTTTAATCTAGTTCAGCAAGAAAATCAAGTTAATCAAGAGGCTGTTCAACAAAATGCTGTATGAGTTTATATTCAAGATTTTTGCTACACAAAACATTTAAGTTAACATTTTCTTCCTTGATTAAAGAATAATAAAGATAAGTCTAACTTAAAACAAGTTATGCAATCTTAATTACATATCTAATCACTGGGAAAGGAGTTTCACATATTCAGAAAAGCAAAATGCACAGGGGAACTTCCTTATATCTTATTTGGCAGGAATGACAGCAATTAGTAAGTTTTCTCCAAATATTCAGTCAGTCATTTAGTGCAACAACATTCTGCACTTTTAGCTCACTTTTTTACTCTGTCCAACCAAAGACAAATACATATTTAAATAAAATGAAACAAATTTATTTTACACCAGTTCTGTTCTCATTAAAATACAACAGCTAGTGGCTTCTCAGACTGCTGTAGAACATTACCCTAAACTAAAAAGTTATTCCTGGATATCAAATATGTATTCTGTTTACATTCCAATTTAAACACTGTAATTATCGTCGCTTTTTTTTTTCTTGTTTCCTAGGACGATGGTGAGCATGTGGACGCCGAGGAGTTGCCTGTGGAGTGCTATGGTCTGAGCCTTCATCTTCACTCAACTCCAGTTCCTATTAAGAAAATAATATAATCTGTTAATGAGATTTTGCTGAACAATACCCTACATGAAACAAATTTAATGGTTTCACTTATTTCACAACAACAGTGGAAATTCACAGTAGTTTACATTTTCATAGTAGTTTATATTTTAGTCTTAAATGGGCAAAAAGAAACAAAAATTTTAATGAAACTTTTACCTTACTTAAAAGATGGTATCTTCAAACAAACTTTATCAATGCATGCGTAAAAATATGACACATTTGGGAAAACTGAATATACTAACTATAGGTAATTTCACTGTCCTGAATTCCAACTATAACTCAAATATTACTGAACTTAATCACACTCTGTGAATAAATATCTGTTTTTTACATTTAGTGAGTAGAGAAGTATTGCATTCCTCCTAAAATTTGTACAGAGATATCACCAGAAATACAAGTTTTAATGACCTCTGAATCCAAACAAAGCATTTTTAGAAAAAGGCTCATGCATGTTTATGTCTGGATGTGTATCTGTGAACAGCTTAATTCGGAAACAAAAAGTAAACCTGAAACTTAAGGTTCAGCAACGTCCAACGATGAGACATGAAGATTTTCAATAAAGTTCCCTCACCCCCAGACTACCCTTTAAATGGTACATTTTCAAAAATGTTGATTTTCTCAAAAATATCTCTAACAATTTTGATTAAAATATTGTATATTTAAGATACTTTTATGACAAATAAAATGTATGTCTTGAATTTTCTGAGAATAGCCTTTGAATATCACTACACTCTGGAAAAATGTTGCATCACTGGTAAACCGTGAGAGATAGACAGAGAAACTCACATCATAATATAGAGTTCTTTAGAGCACACAATTTATGTCCAATACCGTTTTTGTGGAGTTACTTATTACTGCAGGGGTGGTTCCTCAAGGGAGTTACAACTTTGTTCAATCTACCAGCAATTTTTCCAAACCTCCAATTGTATTTTCAACAGTATATAAAAATTTTATTTCCTGATGATCTGCAGGTGACACTTTTTTTTTGAACGACTGCAAGTGTTTTGGTTTGCAGGCCTGTTTTAACTCTCATTAAGGTCTGCGATAGGCATGTTGAGGGAAGGATAGGGAAATAGGGGGCAAAGCAGGCATGGCAAAACTCTAATTGCCATAAACCTTGCCACCATTTATCAAATTAACCACTGGTACCAAGTAATAGTGCAACTGTTAACTAATGAAACAAATCTATTTAAATCAGATATTTGTTCAAAGAAATAAAAATGGGGGAGAAGGACAAATGAATTTTGTATGCTCTTCGTTCAGCTGTACAATTTGCAGTGCCATTACTCTTTAATTTTTAAATTAACACTTAACAGCTACAATGGAGTGTGCCATCAAGGTTCCGGCATTCACTAACACACTCTTTCAACAGTCTTAATTCCATTAGAGGGAATTCTAAACATAAAAGAAACCAGAAACATGCTTTACATTTGTGCAGTTTTGCTTGTGCATCAAGCTAATTTTGTGCTGCGACGTTGGTGAGCAGGTTTAATTATTATTATTATTATTATTATTAAATATTAAAGAAGGACTATGAGGAACAGAATTTCAGTTTCAAAGTGGAATATCTCCAAATCTAAACAACATTGAATTTTATTTGTAAATACCAGGTTTATTTCTTGTTTCAAACTTATTAGGAAGGTTACTTTTGATTAAAACCAGAATACTGGCATTCAATTTTGCAACAAATTCTGTTTCACTTTCTCTGCTCTAGTCCAAAAGGATCATAGACAGAGGAAGTACTGCACTCATACAAAAATTTGATGTCAAGATTTTACAGGATACACATGTTTTGGGGCCCCTAAATTAAAAAAAAAAGTTTGGAAAAGTCTGTGTGTGTGTGTGTGTGTGTGTGTTAACAGAATTATGCAAAAACTAAAAGCAGAAATAACAAATCTCATACATAAGTTAGGTATCCCCTAAGGTTACAAGACAAATATTTTCAAATAAATCCCCCAATTAATAATATTTATTCCCCTTATAGCTTTTTACAGTTCCATGGTTTCGTCAAAAGTTACAATTATTACATTATTAAAAGACTATTTACTATTACAAAATTATTTACAATCTTTGAAATAATCATTAAAGTCTTGTATATTATAAAAACATTGATCTAACAAAAACTTCTTGAATTTAAGTGTGATGATGAAAAATAAAGATTAAGAGGTTGGATGTTTGTCAGTTATTACATTGGTAATCAGGTTGTACATATGTATGCCAGTATGTAATACACAGATGATCTTTTTAGTTGTACTAGATGACTGTAGGTGAATTTTATCAATGAATCTGGTACTGTAATTGTGAATCTTGTCATTAGAGCAAAATTGATGAATATTATTATTTATAAAACATACACTTTCTAATACAGTAAGGTGAGTAAAGTAAGTTGAAAGTAAATTTACAATGGGCAGACATATTTAGATTAAACATTTTACATATTATTTTCTTTTGCATTACAAATAGTATATCTGCATCAGAATTCCCCCACAGTATAATACCCTATGAGAATACTGATTGAACATAAGTAAAATAGATCATTTTATTGTACTAATGTTGCATACATGTTTTAGCATAGAAATTATGTGTGTTCTATTAATCTTTGTTGTCATATTATGAATATGGGAATTCTAATTGATGAATTTGTCTATTGTTATTCGTGAGAATTTTGTTTCAGATATGTACTGTATTAATTTGCTGTATTAGTTAAACCTAGATCAATATTCACAGTCCTATTGGAGGGGGCAAAACTCATGCACTGTGATTTATTGGTGTTAAGTATCTAATTGTTAGCAGTAAGCCATTCCTTTAAGCTAGACATAACATTGGCAGCCTGCTGCTGCAGACCGTGTAGTGTGTTCCCCCTTAGTATGAAACTTGTATCATCTGCATACTGTATAAGGGTCCTTTACATGAAAAAGTATTTTTCTGAAAGCAGCGCATATAATTTGTATTAAATTGTGATATATTACAAGTGTTAAGATCACAAACAGAATATACACTAAAGATTTCAGGAATTGTAAAATTTGTAATAATTCTGTATAATATAAAAAAAAAAAAACCAATAGGGGAAATCCTACTGAAGGAAAAATGTAGAAAACAGTAAAATACATAATTATATTATGTGAGCCTTTTCGTATCTTTAACTATTTCTGAGACATTAATTTTTATGTTTTAAAGTTTTTATCTACTTCGAAAAAAGTTAGTGATAACAAAAATTGAATTTAAGAAAATATGGCAGAACTCTGTCAACTTTGTAAAAAGCCTATATTTATGCAATTTTGTACCATTAACTTTTCTGAGTGGTATAACTTCATTTGAGTGGTATAACAATGAAAACAATGTTTTGAAAGTAGCTGTATATCATTCATTCACGGCCTTCCAATTCCATGGATTTAATTTACATCTATGGTATTTTGGCATTATATCTATGGATATATGATTTTAAAACAAAATATATGAATTTCTTTATAACCCAGATTTGGGAAAACATTTTCTGAAAGTAGATAATTCATCAAACCCTCACTGGAAATCAAACCTGGGACCTCCAGTTAATCTAAAGATGGACACTGCTCAATGTTACACCTTTAGTGTAACATTAAGGTTTGTTTTCAAATAGCATCCTTCACAACTGACATAAGTTTTTAAAAAACATCATATCTGTGATAAAAATATTGAATTTATACTTTTCTCTACTTCTTTTGCTGAATTATACTTTATTGCAGTGGACTTCTAAAAAATCTGCTAATCAGGTAGAATCGGTAGACTAAATACAACATATCCAAGATTTTAACTGTGATTTAAGAAAAACAAAGTAGTGATGGAAGGTTAACTTTATATGCTCTTGGCAGGTAGAGTATCAAGAACAATAATAATGTAATTGGAGCTAATTGACCTGCCCAAACACAACAATGCAGTCTGGCTCCACATTAGTCCTACAAGATGCGGCAGGCATGTAACTGATTTATTTTACTTAAATGTGCTATCATATGTGAATACAAATTGTCTTGGCAGATTAATATGACAGTCCATCCTCCTGGCTGGATGGTTAATGTACTAGCTTCTAATTCTTGAGGAGCCAGTTATTTGATCAAAATTCTAGCACACCAGCAATGTTGATATTATGCTTACAACCCAAAGTTACATTACACACAATCATTACATGCAACCCCCAAAACATTTACTAACCAGCTGCCACTGCATTACAGTTATTTATTTCAAATTTAAAATTATTGTGTTTTTTTTCAAATGGGAAATCATTAGTCCCTTTTTTCCCTTGGACATGCAAAGAAAACAAAATATCATTACACATATACCAACTGACTTATAAGATTTGACCATTGCTCCTTATTCCCCTTGTACCTGCAAAGAAATATATAATAAAACCATTTCTATTAATGTTTATCTAACTACCATGAAATAAATAGAGTAAGCTTTTGTGAGAATGGTTTGATAAGTAGAAAAAAGGCACGTGAACGTTGTACATCAGATTTTTCCTTTCGTTACTATATATAAAAGTAGAGAAAGTATTGCATTCCACTAAAAATTTGATGCAGAGATTTCAACCAAAATATACGTCTTGAGACTCCCTGAATTTACAAAAAAAAAAAAAAAAAAGTTCCATTCACATGACTTTCTTGCTGTTCTGCAAACAAACATTTCTTCCAAAAGATTATTCTTTTATCTACATCATGCTAATTGAGATAAACATCAGAATTGGCTTCTTTGTAAATAGAAGGAAAATAAGGGAATGCTCAAGACTAAAGCGATAGTCAATTTTTTTAAAAGTCAACCATTTTATGAAACTATTAAAATTTGGCTCTCTTTGCATGCTAGAAATAAACAACAAAGAAATGACAACTTTGAGAGAAGTTTAAGTAGGTTAAAGCTGAAATCAATATTACAGAATATCTCGGAAATGGTTAACTCTACAAAAAAATGCATTTGACATATAATATGTGTTATGTGACAAATGTGTTGGATATTTTGAATTTTCTGAGAATAACCTGTAAAGTCCTCTTTTAATTTTCTCTAGCATGTATGTATATAATGTACCTTGTAGTTAGAAGGTATTGTATTCCACCTAAAATTCATGAAAATATCTTAAACATGTAATATTTTAATCAACATCGTTAAGAATCATATTTAAGAAAATTAACATTATCGAAAAATGTTTAAAGGGTAGTTGGAGGTGGGGAGTTTCCTTGAAAATCTTTGTGTCGCATTCTTGGAAGTAACTGAATTTAAATAACTATTTTACTATTTATAGGAATTTTCATTTTTGAGCTATGCACGAGCGCGCGCGCGCACACACACACACACACACACACACACACACACACACACAGACAGTTTTCCAAAAATACTTTTTTTTGGATTTTTGGATTCAGGCAGTCTCAAAACATATATATCTAGTGAAATCTCGGTATTGAATTTTTGGGTGGAATCCATCCATCCATCCGTCCGTACATATGTTGAGAAAATAATTATAAGATATATTATAAAGATTTTGACAACATAAATGCACGCATATGTTGAATATTTCAGTGCACTCAAAACAATGTTTACTAATAAAATAATATGCATGTGTCTTTTATGTCATCCTAGTTTTCCTGTGCATTTACATACTGTATGGCTATTGCTTCAAGTCTCCGCTTCTTTCCCCCACCCCTTGTACTGCACATACATGCTATAGAAAGTAAAATGAGAGAAAAAATGCTTTTAATTACTTTATGTGAAATATTTGTTTGTTTGTGTGTGTTTTATGTGCGTGTTTTATGTGCGTGTTGAGAGAATGAAATATATAAGTATGACAATGTCTGTTAACATATATACGCTCCTTTTTTGTATTATGTTAAACAAAACAATTAATGGAATTGCCTGCCTGGGTAATGGTAGCATGTCTGCTTCACATTCAAAAGGTCATGGGTTCGAATCTTGCTTAGGGTACATTGCCTGGATGAGGTTTTTTTTCAGGGTTTTCCCTTATCCTGAAAAGACGAATGCGAGTAACTTTAAGCTCCATGGACCCTGAGATCATTTGAGCATCATTTCACCAATTTCATTCATCGTCCGATATGACCAACTAGGTTAAAGGATGTTAAGCTAAAAAAAAATTAATGGAATTAAATTTATTTGAATAGGTACAATAAAATGAGTATATTTTATTCCTGAAACATATTTAAGTGCATAAAGACTAAAATTCTAAACAAAGGAGCAAAATAGAAAATGCTGAGCTCTATTGATAATACAAATGCATATGCCACAATTTAACTAAAGATTCTCATATTTTAATTTTTAGTGCAAAAAAGCATGTTATACTAGCACTACATAATTTAATTAAAATTTTCCCCTTAAACCTAATCAGTATAATATAATTATAATATAAGAATGTATGCAATAATGGAATTGACATTAATCTTGATTAGTTTGTACTGTATGCAATAATGGAATTGACATTAATCTTCATCAGTTTGTACTGTATGCAATTATAGAATTGACACTAATCTTGATCAGTTTGTATATCTTTTTGTTGCTTCTAAATCTTAAAAATGTTGACGAGGGCTTATACCTGGACTTAAATGAAACTGGTAGTGTCACTTTAACCTATAACCCTAAAAGCTAGGGTTTGAAGCCACCATAACCTGGAATAGCTCAACTAATATACATATGTACATTCTGCATAACTCTGGAACACCAGGAGCAGTTATCCAAACTCTTTACATATATGATTTACAATCTGGAAAAAAATACTATGAGAGTGGGAAGGACTGACATGTAAAAATAATTACATTCATATAAATATAATATAATTAGTATATTAACCTGATATTAATGTTAGGGGTCGTATGAAGTGACACAGCATTTAAGTCCAGCCCCCATTAGCAGGAGGGTGAGATGGGGTGGAAAAATGTATAAAATGATCAAATCCATATTTTCAGATTTGCTGAGATGAACAGATTTCCTCGTAACAAGTATGAATCCAGTTCACATACACATCCTAGAGGACCCTGTAGTTTCAGTGTGGCTTGTTACATGCTGACAATCATGTGCTAATATATATAAGGTACAAGGGTTTTTACCCATTTTGGTAAGAGCAGAGATTACCCACAAAACTATACAGTATACCCCCGATTATTCAGGATAATATGGGGGAGAAGATTCATGAATAATCACAAAGCACAAATAATCGAGAGATTTCTAATATAATGCTTTTAAGGTACGACATACATACATAAATAGAAAATTCTCCCTCTAACCCTTGAGCTTCATGAAAAAATTAGTCTTTTTGGGACATATTACATCTGAAACAATGACACCTTCTGCTCATTTTTGACCATTGCAAAAGAGCATACATTCATTGATGCAGATGGTCCAGAATTGGAATTGCAGTTCCTGACAAAATCCTGTACATTCTGCTTATTTTTTTAATGTCCCAAACGGGCTGTACTGCATTACCATAACCAGCACTTAATTTTTCAGCAGTTTTCCCCTTCTCAAATCCTTCAATTAACTCTAATTTTTACTTTAATGTCAACATATGTTTTTTTTCCATTTCTTTGCCATCTCTTTTACAAATTTGTTTCAACTTGCTTCGTTGACACTTACATACTGATTAGCATCAGAAAACAAACCTTGTTTCCAATTTACACAAACAGGCTTGCAGAAAACAATTGATACAGTGCTCTGTTGTCACATGCCAATTGTACCTATTCTCACACAGCAAGACCTTTATTGTGTTTTCTAGAGAACAATATGTACTTTTTTTTAATGTACAGATAACCCACAAATCAGATAATCTGCAAACGAATAATTGGGAGTAGTATAGTTACTTGAGTTTTGTTCATCTTATTTTTTATATAATTTGGTGCATATCTTCTAGTATTTGATTATGCATATAAATCCAGGCTCTACAAGTTACAAAGCTTCCTCCGTCTACAGCATAATTTTTATATTTTTTGTAGATAATTGCGTGCATATTTTACTATTATTCATACATACAAATCTTACAAGTTACAAAAGCTTCCTTCAAAGAATTATTCTTCCACTCTGCAGCATTTTCTTTCTTATGTTACCTTGCAATAGCTTATGCTGGAATCTGCTACTTTATCTGGCAACACCACAGCTGCAGCAATGCAGATGAGTTGAAACACTGCTCCAAGGTAGAGTCCACATCTCAGTACTGAGTCCACAAAATCTTCAGACATTATATACATTTCTTTACCATATAGTCTCTGTGCAGAAAATATTTAAAATTAGTATTGAGATGTTTATCTTTAATAGAATACTAAAACTGAGTTACAAGTAAATAAAACCTATGCTTCAGGCAGTCAAAGACACATAAGTAATATTTTTTTTTCAAAAAGGAGTGGAGATTTGGGTATTATAAACAAAATTATATGAGGCATAGCAATAAAGAAAAAGAAATCAAATTCATGATCAATGCTTTAATGAAAAAAAATCAGATACCGTTATCCCTTCCTATGACTATTCTGCTTCATGTAAATCTACTTTTGGAAGCAGTGCTGCAGATTATCTTGTGTGTTCAACAGGTGCATTGCTTTTGTTTTCACTGCACCAAGAATTAGAACCTGATTCCTCTAAGTGTAGATTTGACTTTCAGGAAGAGAAAGACATTGCATGGTACTAAGTTTAGCAAATACAGAGGATTTTCCATCACTGGAAGTTTGTTTCTGCCAAATAACTTTTCACAGATAGTGTGCTGTGGGCTGGGGCATTGTCCTGTTTGAGGAACCATAAGGCATTTTTCCATAAGTGGTATTTGTTTATGGAGAGTCTTCAAAACATTTTTAATAAAATGATTGACATTTTGATCTGCAAGCATCTAATCAATGTAGATAAACTCTCCTGAATATAAAAAATCTGATGTGTTCTATTCACATGATTTTATCTACCTATTTTGCACACAAACTTCTTACAAAAGGCTGTTCTTGAATCTACATGATACCAATCAAAATAAACGTTAGCAGAAATGGTCTTGTTTCTTAGTTCCTTATAAGTAGAAGGGAAATAAGGGATTACAATAGTTTAAAGAGATAGTCAAATTCTTTAAAAACTGGTCAAATGTGATACAATTGAAATTTTGATGGCCGCAAATAAAACAGGTGTGAAACAAAAAAGTATTTCCAGTTTGAGAAAAGTCTTAAGTATTTTAAAATTGAAACCAAAAACAAGATGCATGTGGCTAATGAAAGCATATGGTAGCAGATGTACGAGGATTGGCTGATAAGTCCCAGGCCTCACACAGACATGGCACCACTAGGCCAGTTAGATGTAGCATCATATAGTTTAACTCTTGTTAAACTGTTAGCTTGTATTCATAGTTGCAGATCAATAGCTTGTTTAGTTTTCGAATAACAGCATTTTAAACAAGACATTTTCACGAAAATGGAGTAATTGGAAAAACGAGCAGTGATTAAATACTTCCATTTGAAAGGCTTAATACCTATAAAAATCAAGGAGAAAATGGACAATTCATTGAAAGACTCTTCCCCTTTATATTCAATGACTAAAAGGTGGGTTGCAGAGTTTAAAATGGGACGTACAAGCAGTAGTAATGAGCCTTGTTCTAGACGCCCTGTAGAAGTGGCAACTCCAGAGATCATTGAAAAAAATCCATCGTTTAGTACTGGAACACCGCAGATTAAAGTTGAGATAGCAGAGGCTGTAAACATATCAAAACACTGTGCAGGTAATATTTTGGCTTTTACAAGGTCTGTGCCAGAAGGGTGCCGCATTTGTTGACACCTGATCAGAAGTTGCAGAGAAAAACTGTTTTTGTTAAGAATGTGGAGCTCTACCATAAAAATCCCAGTGAATTTTTGAGATGGCTTATTACCATGGATGAAACTTGGATACATCACTACACTCCAGAAAGTAAATCACAGTCAAAACAGGGATTGCATCACGAGAACCAACGTCAAAAAAGGCAAAGTCAATTTTGTCAGCTAACAAGGTTATGGCGACTGCCTCCTAGTCGAGTGGTCAGCGAGAAGGTCCCGGGTTCGATTCCCGGCTGGGGCAGGGAATTTTTCTTAACCAGAATTATTCCCTTTCCCCCATAGAGTCTGGAAGAAGGAATGTGAGAGTAAATGTGCATGTGTTTAGTAATATAAAGTTTATTAACCTAATGCTCTGAACCAACAGTTTCACAAGCCAAAGGCCCCGATATGACCATTGAAGTTAAAGGTAGGCTATACAAATGAAAAAAAAAAAAAAATGTTATGGTGAGTGTTTTCTAGGATGCACAGGGAATTATTTTTATTAATGACTTGGAAAAGTGTAAAAGTATCACTGGTGACTACTACGCAAGCTTACTGCAACATTTGAGTGATGAGGTGAAAAGAAAAAGACCTCATTTGGCAATAAAAGAGAATCTTGTTTCATCACAACAATGCTCCAGCCCATCGTTCAGTCATTGCAATGGGAAAAATGTGCGAATTAAAGTTTGAATTGCTTGGGCATCCACCCTATTTGCCAGATCTAGAACCCAGTGACTACCACCTGTTCCCAAACTTCAAAAAATTTCTTGGAGGACGAAGATTTCACAGCAACGAGGTCATTGATGTGGTAAACAGCTATTTTGAGGACCTTGATAAATCGCACTATAGAAATGGTTTAGTTAAATTAGAACACTAATATGATCAATGTATTAGCCTTTCTGGAGATTATGTTGAGAAATAAAGCAAAATAATTTTTTTTAAATGCTGTTTTCCACTGAGAGGCCCGGAACTCATCAGCCAACCCTTGTACATAGTACATTACAAGTGGTAGCAGAATGTGGAGTTTATAATAATATATATTTGTACCATATTTAGTATTGTTGTAGTCATTGTAAGTGTTGTTTGTATTTCACTTTTGAAATGTTTCATGACTTAAGTGTCTTAACCACGTCCTAGGTGATGTTTATATATAGTGGTAAATGTAAGGCCTTCTGCCATATTAAGAAAGTTGAAGTTACTGATTTTTGTTACATTAATATTTTTTGTGCTCTTATCTATATTGTCTTATTTCTAATTCAAATTGTTGTCTGTGGTAGACTTATTGCGTTTGTCAGCCTTGGGCCAGAATACTTTGGATATTGTAATTTCACTGCTATGCACAAATTGTTTTTCTCAAGGGTTTATTCAGTGTGTAACTTTTCTTTCATATCATGTCCCCTGGGAGGTTCTAACCTGGACCACCTGCTAGCAGTTCCCATTATGTTGGTGGCTACAATTTCGGATGTCGCCTCCCCTCCCTGTCTTCAGATGTTTCTACACATTGGGGGAGGGGGATGATTGTGATGTCATGCTCAAGTAACAATACAGATAGATGGAAACAGTGCAGAGAAAACTTTTTACAGCCATCACATCCAGCAAACTCACAGTGCAAATAGTTCTCACGATTGTCACAGTAGTAACAATTTATTTCTCTGTGCTAACTGCTCCAGAATAGTTTGATTCTCCATGGATGACGATGTAAGTAAGTGAAACGATAGTGTCCACATTTGGCTCAAATTAGTTATATAATTAATTAAAAGTTTCGCTGTATAAATCATACCATACCTTGTTGATAAGATCTACATATTTTGTATATAGTAAGTTTCTGTCTATCCCTTATGATTTACCAGTTATACAGAAGTCATCCAGAATGAAGATGTCTTTAGAGGCTCTGCCCAAAAAATTCAAGATTACATCATTTGAAATGAACATATCTTAAATGTATGGCATTTTAATCAAAATTGTAAGTCATTATTGAGAAAATTAAAATTTTCAAAAAATCTTCCATGATTTTGCTGAAAACATTTGTGTCACATCCTTGGAAGATGCTGAACTTAAATATTGTTTGATATTTAATCATCTTTTCATTTTTGAGTTATGCGCACACACACACAAACACACCTTTTTCTAAAAATGCTTTCTATTGGATTCAGGAGATCTCAAAATGTGTATTTCTGGTGACATCACAGCATCAAATTTTTGGGTGGAGTATAATACCTTCTCTACCTGCTATGTAACTAGTAAGTATAGAGAAAATAGAAACAACCATCATTGCTTTGAATAGAATTTTGAGTTAAGTTTCTGGACCATACAGAAAATTCAAGTTTAGTTGCACATAATATACATTTTGAAAAAAATCAGAATTATTTTCAATGTTTTCAAGAATGTTAACACATCAATTTCTTTAATGTCCCTTTTGTGTGGGAGGATATTTGGCACCATTCTAGCATACATGTTTTTCAAGGCCAAAATCTACAAACTCTATCCAGCATTTTCTGTATTGATGTTGATAATTTCAGCAACTCCTTGAAAGCTTAATTGGCAATCTCCTTGAATAATTTTAGTGACTTTTTGAACATTATCTTCAGTTTTCATACTGGATGGACAGCCCAAATTTAATTTTTCCCCAATGTCTTCCCTAATTAATCTTAAATTTCTTAAACTACCAAAAAAAAATGTGCATATAAGATAGGCATTAACCCCTGCAAAACTCTGTCAATCATTTGTTAGCTTTTGTGGAAAGTTTTTCTGAGTTTTGTGAGGAATGTGATGTTAACATGTTGTTTTACTTTAGTATTCAGCTATGGAGCTCAGACACATGATATATTTCTAACACTAGTCATGGCCAGACCAAATACTGCATATGAGTGAAACTTGTGTGTTGGTAGAGGGGAGCACACATGTCACTTTCCGATGATGTCTTTGCTCAGAGAGTAGGAAGTGAGTAAAAAATTTGCTCTGGTTTCTGAATTACTCTCGCAAGCAAGAGGATTTGTACAGTGTTATTAGGTTTATCAAAAATATTGCCAAGAGAAATATTGACAAACTAGGTAGGAAAAAATCAAATAAATAAGTGTTGGAAAGCATTTTGAAATGCTGGTACAGGAATCTTAAATTATATGATAACAAAATTAAAAGTGGCTTGAAATTATAGAAGAGTAACTTTGCATGGCTGGGGTAAGAAACTGAAAGAAACCTAAGAGATTGGTATATATGGCAGAGAGGAGAAAATAACTCAAATGGAACGTGAAAGAAGTTTAAAGGCTGTCACATTGATGTTACAGTTTGAGCTTTTTCCTTTTTTTTTAAATAGTGGAAGTAGATCGAAAATAGAAATACCCCTGTTTCGGTTTTCTCTCCCATAGGCCCAAGTTTGACATGAAGAAAATAACTTACAAATTAGAATGATTCGCTAATAATTTCTTTTCTTTATCTGTGTTATCTCTCCTGGCACTTCATTCTTGCACATACTTAAGTGCTCTTTAATATTCTCTAAACCAATACAACGGATATAATATACTGTTGCAAAGAATAGAGGTCCTTAAAATGCATTTGATAGGATTTGGAGCCGTGTCTATGAGTAAGCTGATCAAGAAAATTTAGGTATAAAGATCCAAAAACTATTTGCAGTTCCTTAATTAATGACATTATAGACAAATTCTACCTCCAGTTGAAAGAGAGATTTGATATCATTGTAAGCTAAATTTCTTCTGCATTCCAGTGTCTTTCCTTAAATGATGGGAAAATTTCCTCTAATAGCATTTGACACATTAACGGAAATGTACAACTAATATTTCACCATCTTCGTCAGCTGTGCCATGGCCGAGTGGTTACACCACTCGCCTCTCACCTAGATGGCCTGGGTTCAATCCCAAGCGACCGCATGTGAGATTTGTGGTGGACAAAGCGGCACTGGGGCAGGTTTTCTCCGGGTTCTCTGGTTTCCCCCGTCATCGCATTCTACCAGTGCTCCATCTTCATTCATGTATCACCAGTGCCACCGCCTGCGGTGTCATAAGTAGTTAAAGTGGGCATTAAACACTACCAAAAAAAAAAAAAAAAAATCTTCGTCGGAGATATGAGCTTACTGTTCTCGGAATATATTATTGATATTGTAATAAAAATGTATTACAGCTAAACAAGAATAAATTATTTCATGTTTAAATAATAAAGAATTGCTCCTAGGACAAAAATTTTGGAAAAAGTAACAGTATGTGAATGTTAGTTTAATGTTATTAAACTATTTTTTATTTTTAGAACCAGCTGAAAAACTCAATGCCACAGCCAGGCTATGAATATGGTTCTGCTCTCCGTGTAGTTGCTCTAACCATTGAGCTACTCTGACAACATACTTGTATGACATTCAATCCTCAGCTGATTCATTGGTTTTTACTTGGTCAACCAACCTTAACTTGATAGTTGGCAATAACTATATTAATATTACCCAGTTACTAAGTACTTACAAATGTAAGTCGCCATTAAGGTGTTCTCCAAAGGGAGACATACCATTGTTGTCTGCCAAAATGTGGTGAGCTGATTTCAGTGTTTTACTTAGCACCTATAGAAGTATCATTCTGTTCAACCTTCATTATGGCGCCATAATTTACAATTCTGCTAGCCATTCCAGTCTTAAAATGCTTAAGATTGTTTAGTCATCAGCACTGCAGATTGTACTGGATGCCTTGCATAGAGTTTGTAGAGAGTTTGCAAACAGTGGCCAATGAACCTCCTCCTTCTCTTCGGTGCAAGAACTTAAATCTATCCTTTGCAGTTAAAACTGTCATCCACCCAAATTCTGGGACAGTTTCTCTGATTCCCTTCCATGATAATTCACACTATGAAACAGCAGATGAAATGGCCACCAGCCAGAAAATCAATGCATACCTGGAAGAGTTCAATATACAGATTCCTCCCTTGATCCCATGTGCTCTTAACAAAAAGGTTATACCATGGGATTTACAGACTCCTGTTATCAATAACACCTTTTTGACTAAGTATGCCAAATCTGATAAAGAAGACATCTGTATACAGTACTATTCAATGAACTATAGAGAACCTTTCCTGACTTTCAACCAATGTACACCGATGGTTCTAAATGGGATAATAAAAATGGCTGCACTGTGGTTTTTCTTACTTGCACCAAGTTCTACAATTTGCCTCACATTTTCTCCATTCTCTCTTGTGAGATGTTTGCAATTCGGATTGCCCTGGACTATGTATCGAAGAGCAGAGATCAATCCTTCATTATCTTCACAGATTCTCTAAGTATTCTACTAGCTAAGCAGCGCATTCTCCCCTCCATACTCTTGTACAGGAAATACAAGTACTCTGCGATGCTTTGATAACTTCTGGCATATGACTTTGTCTTTGCTTGGATACCATCCCACTGTGGTATAGTGGGAGATGCTAATGCTGCTGCGAAGGAAGCAACAAATCATCCTCTAACCATCACAGATATTAAGACTCTGCATGATGATTACCTCATACACTATTTTACAGCAATGGAGAACACATTGGACAGCTACATCTAGAAGTAAATTGTATCAAATTTGCCATTGCTTCCTCTCCTCCGATACTTACCAGAAGAAACCAGGTACTAATCACCCGCTTGTGCATCGGACTTACCGCCCTTATCCATTCCTACCTCCTGTCGCACGAACCACCTCCTAGATGTATTCTGTGATACTGTTCTCACAGTTTATCACATAGTTACAGCCTGCCTGAGATACACTGCTCAAAGGTCTCAATGTGGTGTTTCTGCCGACTTTCAACTGGGCCTGGGTGATCCACAATACTGACAAATTTTCTGTAACTTTAGTCATGATATGACTTTGTCTTAAAGCTACATTAATCAAAAAAAAAAAAAAAAAAAAAAAAAAAAAAAAAAAAAAAAAAAAAAAAAAATAAATAAATAAATAAATAAATATCAGGAAAATTTACCTACCCAAAATTATCCTACCTAGAAAATTATTATTACTTTCTCTATACGCACTATGTACATAGTGTATAGAGAAGGTATTGTAATGCACCCAAAATTTGATACCGAGTTTTCACCGAATATATATATTTTGGGTCTCCCTGAATCCAAAAAATGCATTTTTAGAAACATGTGTGTGTGTGTGTGTGCGTGCATGTGTGTGGGTGTGTGTGTGCATGTGTGTGTGTGTGTGCGTGTAGCTCAAAAACAAAAAGACCATTTAATACCAAACTTGGTATTTAAGTTTGATATCTTCCAAGGATGTGACATGAAGATTTTCAAGAAAATCCTCCCACCCCAAACAACCCTTTACATGGAAAAAAATTTGAAATTTTTGATTTTCTAAAAAGTGGCTCTAACGATTTTGATTAAAACATCATATATTAAAGATATTTACCTGACAAGTAAAATGTATATCTTGAATTTTCTAGGAATAGCCTCTGAAGACTACTTTATTCTGGGTGAATTTTATGGAATTTTGCATAGCTGCTAAACCATAAGAGATGGACAAAACCTTAGCACACAAGAAATGTAGAGCACATTAAAACACACAATTTATGATATATACATTTTTTTCGTGGAGTTGATAGTTTTTTAGGTATTCCTTGTTTTTGGTTTCAGCTTTGAAAAACATACTTTTCTCATACAGGAATTGGTCAACTCCTGTCCACAGAAACAAGGAACTTCAGTCACATAGCAACCAGCTTTTGACTATTACTTTAACCTATGCTACTCGCTTACTTTGCTGCTACTTACACAGAAGCAAGCAATAAGGCTATTTGTGTTAATTTTTTCTCAATTAGTATGAAGTTAATAGAAGTATAAGCTTTTTAACAATAATTTGTTGCAGAGAGGTAGAGAAAAATATGTGAATGTAACACATCAGATTTTTTTATTTCATTCAAAAATGGCTGTAACAATTTTTATTAACCTAATTTCATGACAAATAAAATAAGAAATGTGTAATTTTCTGGAAATAACCTATGAAAACCTCTTTATTCTGAACCACTTTTGTATAATTGTTTAACCATAAGATATATAATATCTTATCTCATAAAAAATGCAGGTCTCATCGAAACACACAATTTCCACAAAATGTTGTGTTACCATTTTTATTTGCTTTAGCACATGTATAATGTACATAAGAGGGTATTGTAATCCGCCCAAAAATTTGCTACAGGGATTTCACCAGAAGCATATGTTTTGAGGCCCACTGAATTTAAAAAAGGTGTGCATGCACCTCAAAGCATAATCTAAACACAAAAAGCTGTTTAAAATACCAACTTGATATTTAAGTTCAGTATCTTCCAAGGATGAGACACAAAGATTATCAGAAAAATTCTCCCACCCCAAATTAGCCTTTATGTGGAAGATTTTCAAGCTTTTTAATTCTCTAAAAGTGGCTCTAACGACTTGATTAAAATGCTGTATATTAAAGATATTTACCTAGTAAATAAAATGTTTATCCTGACTTTCTTGGTCATAGCCCCTGAAGTCCTCTCCATTCTGATAGAATTTTGCATAATTGCTAAACTATAAGAGATAGATAAAATCTTATACTGCACAAAAAATGTAGATCTCTCTAAAGCGCATAGTTTATGTCAGATGCAGTTTTCTGTAGACCTAACCATTTCAGAGATATTCCTTTTTATTAGTTTCAATTTTAAAAAACTAAAAATTTTCTCAAAGGGGAATTCCTCTTCAGTTTCATCTCTTTTGTTCTTCTCTTGGCTATGGAAAGAGAACCACATTTTAATGATAATTATGAAGAGACAGTTTTTAAAAGATTTAACTGTTGCTTTAGCCTTGAGTACTCCCTTATTTTTCTTCTACTTATAAGGAGTTTAAATAATAAGACCATTTCTTGTAATGTTTATCTTGATTAGCATAATGTAGAGAAAAGAATAAAGATTTTTAAGAATAATTTGTAAGCAGAGTAGATAGAGAAGGTCATGTGAATGGAACACTAAATTTTTTAGATATTCTTTGTTTTGGATTTGGATTTTAAGATATTTTTTACTTTTCTAACCGCAAATTGCTGTTCTTTATTACTTTCTCTACTATGCATAGTAAGCAGTGGAAGTATTGAATTCCATCCAAATATTTGATATTGAAATTCCACCAGAAATGATTCGAGGCCCCTGAATCAAAAAAGTGGTATCTGCATATATCTGTTTAAGAACGAAATGTCAAGTAAATATCAACTGTGATATTTATGTTCAGTATCTTCTAAGGATGCAACACAAAGGTTTTTCAAGAATATCTACCACACCAAACTACCTTTTACATGGACCATTTTTTTGAAAATTTGATTTTCTCAAAAATGGCTTTAATGATTTTGATTAAAACAAATTAAGATATTTTCACGACAAATGAAATGTACATTTTGAATTTTCTTGAAATAACCTCTGAAGCACTTTTCATTCTGGATGACTTTTACATGTGACAAAATGTTACAAAAAATAAATAAATAATAAATAAGTTTTGTTAAAACACACAATTTATGTAAAATACATTATTTTTGGGAGTTAATGATTTTGGAGATATGTCTTGTTACATTTTCCAGTACTTTTACAATTCTCAAAGGGGAAGTCATCATTGTTTTATTTCTTTTTACTCCTGGCCATATCATGTATATGTGTTAGTTTGAGTGTTTATATTTCACACATCCAATTTTGATAATTCTTTCATCATTAAAAACCCCTATTCTTCCGGATGTCCCAGGCTATGCAACATAAACAAAAATTTGAAAACTGGAGGTTAGAGGTACTTTTTTACTTTCTCTAACTTGTATATGCAATATACATAGAGGATAGATAAGTACTAAATTCCACCCAAAAATATGGTACGAGATTTTCACCAAAATACATGAATAAAAAAAAAAGCATTTTTGGAAATATATGAGTGTGTGTGTGGGAGTAGCACAACTCAAAAATGAAAAGTCGGTTAAATACCAAACTTGATATTTAAGCTCAGTATCTTCCAAGGATGCAACAAAGATTTTTAAGAAAATAAACGCTTTACCTAACATTTTTTTAAAATGTTTATTTTCTCAAAAATGGTTAATGGTTTTTATTAAAATGCCTTTATGTTTAAGATATTTTCATTACAAATGAAATGTATATTTTGAAATTTCTGGGAATAGCATCTGAAGACTTCTTCATTCTGGAGACTTTTGCATTACTTTGGTATAACTGGTAAACCATAAGAGATAGACAAATTCTTACTTCACAAAAATTTAGATCTCATTAAAACAATTATTTATGTCATATTCCTTTTCTTTTCTCCCCCCCCCCCCGAATTAACTGTTTTTGAGATATTCCGAGTTATTGATTTTAAGTTTAAGATACTTAAACTTTTCTCAAACGAGATCAATTTCTTCTCATCTCTCATTTGTTTACTCTTGGCAAATAAAGAAAACAGAATTTCAATTGTTTCATATAGTGACCAGCTTTCAAAAGAATTGACTGTCATTTTAACCTAGTGCATTTCCTCATTTCCCTTCTACTTGCAAGACAGCAAGTATTAAGAGATTTTCTGCTAATGTTTATCTTGATTAGCATGATGTAGATAAACCATCTTTTGTAATTTGTTTGCTTGCACAACAGCTGAAGAAAGTCATGTGAATGGAACACATCAAATTTTTCATATTCATGTTACCAAATTTCAAACTCAGTTTGGTACTTTATTGAAAATAAAGAAGATTTTTAATGACTCTAGGCCAAAGAAGTAAATTGGGAGGCTTTTAAAATTGAGTTATTTTAGAGGTTTGTATATTATTCATATACCCAAAGTACCTTGATATTTTACTGAGGTGTTATTAACTGATATTTTTGTAAGCTTTTGGCAAAACAGGGTACATTTGAATGCAGAACCTGCAAAAATCCTTAATCACCCTTCCCTATTTTCAACCACATTCTTCAACCTATATAAATGAAACTTTGTACAGTTAAACTGAATAGCCGAATGAAAACTTATAAATTATCACAAACATAAAACACTGCTCCTTGGTATTGCATTTTCAACCCCTTATTGATAAAATTAGGCTGCTTGGTCAACCAGGGCACAAATTTATGCAATTGTTACAGGACTTGGATAAAATAATAGGATGTCTTTCAGCTTCAAAAAGCTACCCATATACCCATTCTTTTTACTTTCTCTACCTAGGGTCCCCTGAATCCAAAACAAAATCACTTTTAGAAAAAGGTCTGTGTGTCTTTGGAAGGCATTAACTCAAAAATGAAAAGTCTGTTTAATACCAAACTTGATGGTGAAGTTCACCAGCTTCCAAGTATGTGGCACGAAGATTTTCAAGAAAGTCCCCTACCTCAAACTAATCTTTACATGGAAAATTACTTGAAAACGTTTATATACTAAAAATGGATCTAATGGTTTTGGTTAAAATATCATATGTTTTCAGCAAAATAAAATGTATATCTTGAGTTTTCTGTGAATGAAGTCCGCTTCATTCAAAATGACTTTTGTATAACTGGTAAACCATAAAAGATAAGACAAAAACTTACTTCACAAAAACTGTAAATCTCTATAACATACAACTTATTTGTTTTTCTGGAGTTAACCATTTCCATATCAAAACCACCACATAAGACTTGATTATAGTTCCAGCCTAGTGCATTCCCTTATTTGCCTTGAACCTACAAGGATATATTTAAAACCATTTCTGCTAATGTTTATCTTGATTAGTAAATAGAAGAATAAATTTTTGTATAAGTAATTTGCTGCAGTATAAGTATAGAAAACCATGTGAATACATCAGATGTTTTAACCCCTCATATAAAATTGTCACTATTTGACCAAAATGAGTACTCATGTTCTTTAGGTTGCAAGTACAAATTAATGCTGGGCAAGACAGCTATAAGAGTTAAAGGATTAATCTTACAAACCTTGATTTCTACAATAATTTCATAAAGAACAGGGAGGGCTAAATGAAATTAATTCAACATTCAAGTTTAAAAAGCTACCCTTGAAACGATGACACCCACCTTATTCATTTGGGATTTTACAGATTGCACATAATTCAGTAACAGTTTACATAGTTACAGCCACTAATATAATAAATTTAAGAAGTAAAATTGAAATTCTCTACTGCAGAGTCTTAGAAGACATGATGTTATAATACATTTGGCAATGCATTCATTTTAAAGGTGCAAGGAAATGATAGTTTTGCATGTGAAAGAAAATAAATTGTATGTTTTATCAAACTTTAAACACCAAAATTAGATCTGGGAAATTATTAAATCTTTTCAGTTAACACATTATGGTGAGCAAAGGTGTATAAATAGCACATAGAATTAATTGTAGTTTTAGTTTTGTTATCAATGAAATCTTAGTAGTAAAGAAGTATCTTACATTCCAATGTTTAACTTTGTAATATGACCATAGAATATGCACACATGTACTATGTTTATTCTTTCATTCTTGGTTAGCAACTAATCACTCCAAAACTACCTTACTGCAAAACTGGTGGCAATACATTATGCGATTTTTAAATATTGGTTTGTGGTTCCATGTTATGCCTACTTTGAAGTAAAAAAAGATAGATTCAAACAAAATATCTTAAGATGTGAAATTACATCTACGAGAAGCATTTGAATGCATATTAACTACATAAACTTTTAATGTTGACGATTGTGACTTTAAAATTTGCAGGTCTTGTAATTAAAGAGGATTAACATGCAGTTATACAGTGTGGAATGAGTAAGTTTCTTAGCGATAAAACGAAAAGAGCACAAACATAAATTTCTGTTATCAAGGAACCCTATTACAACTAACCTAACAACTTTTAAAGCTTATCCGGTATCATTCTAGGCTAAAAAGCTTCATAAATCGCAGATAGGTACTTTAGGCTAAATAATTACGGTTCTGAATAATGTGAATCAATTATTGTGATCACGTTAGATGTTTTCTTACATTCAGCTGTTTCAAGTGCTGAAGTTCCAGAAGTTCTGCAAGCGTACTCGTCGTCAAAGCCAACAGCTCGACAATGACAATGGAAATAAACGAATTTGGGATACGCCAAGTAAAGCATATAATGCAAGATGTTTTCCACTTATCCAAATATTCGTAGTAACCCTACAAATCAGGACGCGAAACTACACGCGTTGTATGCTTGTGGTTGTGTTATTTAATAATAATAAAACTTAGTCCTCCATATAATTCCTTTTACTCGACATACATCTAAAATTGCAGGTGTTTATTCCCTATACATACATCGTTTAATTACTCTGTACCTATCATAGATAAATATAAACGAATCTTATCCTATCCTATGGTTCCGACAGTTCCATTAATGTGTATATCAGATTGGTGTATACTATGATGCATAGATTGGTGTAAAGAACAAATGATAAAACCCCGCGCATATTTGAATGCTTCATTCGCAAATTGGTTGTGTTGATTTTACACAAGAGTAATAATGAATTTCCCACACATGTGGTCGTCCTTTTAAAATGTATGCGTTTCTGACACATTCACCCAAGACTCTAGCTTTAAAAGCATGTAAGTAAATACATTTGAACGCTTGCCATTTAAATGACATTACAGGAATGCTTGATTATCTTATGGCAGTACGTTGTTTCGCATTTATTTACACACACAAACATCAGTTTCTGGGCTGAAATAAGCACTCAATATCCATCTTATTTCAAATTACAACTAAGTTATCTACACAGAATGTTTAGCAGTGACATCATTGGGAGTTTCTGGTCAATTCAAAGGGAATATGGCCTAGCACTGGTGGAAATCATGAGTCCACATGGCCTTCCATAACATTTCTTGAACTAATTCAAAAAATTTTAAGAAATGGAAACTACAATTAATTTTTATATCAATAAAGTGTTTAAATAATCCTTTTTATACCATCACTCAGCGCACTCACTCTCTCTCTCCCTCTCAAAAGTACTTTTTTGGCTTTGTCTTCCGCTTCAATTTTTAACTGCTACCTCTTTTGTCTCTTTGTCAATATGGGCCACTGTTCTATTCTATTGTCCAGTTGCTGATACTTGCTGTATTTCATATGTGATGGAAGTTGCATTTTAAGCACCGCAAGTTATCTGTATTCTTGATATATTTTACGGTTTGTTACATTCGTTTTCTACTAACTCTAGCATTTTGTGAAGGTTATAACTGCCCACTATTTTGATAACCATCCCGTTCTTTGAGATGATATCTTGTATTATACCCATTTGTGTGATTTCATGTTTGAGTTTATTTATTTATGCATATCCCATTTAAGTTGTCAATGAAGCAGCCCCTACCATTTGTATATCTCATTATATTGCTCCATCCATGCTTGATTTACCATCTATGATATTCCTAACAGGTAAGTTAACATCACATAGGGACTTTTGAAATGTCAAATATCTTGATAACCTTGTAGTTTATGGTACATGTTCTGAATATACTTACGTTTAATACATTGATAAAAAAATCTCAATATTGACATTTTGACTCTCCATAAATCTCAGAAAAACTTAAGTTAAGACCCTTGTGAGTGGTTGAGGGCACGTGAATTTGTGTCTGTGAACAGGATAACTAAAAGAATCTGATATGTAAAAGTCAGCTAACTTTTTCTACCTATTCTCCAACGTACTATTCTTACAAAAACTTATTATTTTATTTATTTCATCTCAATTGGGAAAAACATTCACTGAAATATTACCTTCTTATAGATTCAAGGGAAATAAGAGAATACGTTAGCTAAAGGGATAGCCAAACCTTTTAAGCGTTATGTCTTGACTTTGAAATTTGGTTCTCTTTGTATGGACAGGAAAAAACGAACGATGACTTCCCATTTTCCATTTGTTAAAAGGATAACTTTTGAAAAAATTATATTATTAACAAGAAATATCTCGTCAATGGTTAACCCCACAAGAAAATGTATCGCACATAAACTGTGAGCTTTAACGAGATTTTCAATTTTTGTACAGTAAGATTTTTTCTATCTCTTAGACACAGTTTACCAGTGATACAAAAGTGCAAGCATCGATAATAAAGAGGACTTCAGAGGCCTATTCCCAGAAATTTCAAGGCATAACTTTATTTGTCTTGAAAATATTTTGAACATATGGTACTTTAATCGAAATCTTTTAACTTTTTTAGAAAATGTTCCGTGTAAAATGTAGTTTGGATAGGAAAGTTTTGTTTGAAAATGCCCTAGTCGTATACTTGAAAGACGTTGAACATGATTAAACTTGGTATTTAACAGACCTTTAGATTTTAAATTACACACACACACACACACATATATTTGTCGCCCTCCGTGGTGTAATAATGGTTACCATGCTAAAAGAACCTCGAGCATGATAGATAGGCCACTGAGCAAAATCAAGCGGTCTTTTGTGCCCAGTATAGAATGGGACGCTGAGAACCACAACAGTTAAAGAGCGTCCATAAATAAAATGCCATTTTATTTCACACACACACACACACACACACACACACACACACCTTTTACTAATTTTTCTATTCAGAGAACCTTAAAACATTTATTTATCGTGAAATCGCGACATCGATTTCTTTGATGGAATACACTACTTCCCCTGTTTATTACACATAGCAGAGAAAGTAAAATATCAGATGTGGTGCATATAATGAATTTCTTTACCCATTCTTCAGCAGCCTATTTCTATTAAAAAAAAAAACTATTCCTCCATCTTCTTCGCGTTAATCGAGATAAACACCTGCAGAAATATTTTGTATAGGTATGTTAGTCGTTATGTAATGGCTTTTAAATGCTGTTCTTTTACTTGGCCAGCAGAAAGAAAACAAAAACAACAAATAAAAATAACAAAAAAAAACAAAAAAAAACGACGAATTCCCAGTTGAGAAATGTTTATGTAAAAAGTATGAAATCAACAAGAAGGAATAATACAGAAATGGTTAGCTCCAATAAAATGGATTTCGCGTAAATTAAGTGTTTTAAAAAAAATATGGTTACATTATTATAATGTGGCTAGCTTTCGTTTATCTCTTACAATTTATCAGTTATGCAGAAGTTCATCCAGAATGAAGGGGGGTTCCAGAGGCTATTCCCAGAAAATTCAAAATATACAGTAAATTTGCCTGAAAATACCTTATACATGTGGCATATTAAACTAAATCTTTATTGAGTGGGGGGGGGGGGGATCTCCATGTAATAAAGCGCAGTTTGGCATGGTGAGATTTTCTTTTAAAATCCTTGTGTCACATCCTTGGAAGGCTGAACTTAAATATCAAATTTGGTATACCATCTACCTTTCATTTTTACTTTCTCTATACGTACTATGTACATAGTGTATACAGAAGGTATTGCATTCCGCCCAAAAATTCGATACCGAGATTTCACCAGAAATATATGTTTTAGGGTCCCCTTTATCTAAAAAATCTTATGTGTTCCATTCACATGACTTTCTCTACATCTCTGCTACAAATTGTAGTTAAAAAGATGCTTCTATTTACTTCATGCTAATCTAGAAAAATTTGATGTGTTCCAGTCACATGACATTCTCTATATCCCTGCAACAAATTATTCTTAAATGATAATGCTTCTATTTACTTCGTGCTAATCTAGAAAAACTAGCAGAGATAATCTTATTACTTTCTTCCTTGTAAGTAGAAAGGAAATAAGGGAGTAGATAGGTTAAAGCGATAGTCAAAAGCTGGTTACTATGTGACTGAAGTTCCTTTGTTTGTATGGACATGAGTTGAAAATTTCCTGTATGAGAAAAGTTAAGATTTTCGACCCTGAAAACAAAACAAGGAAAAACGATCAACTCCAAGAAAAAAATGTATAAAACATAAATTGTGTGTTTTAATGTGCTCTACATTTTTTGTGAGGTAAGTTTTTCTCTATCTCTTACGGTTTAGCAGTTATACAAAATTCCGGAAAATTCACTCAGAATAAAGTACTCTTCAGAGGCTATTCCCAGAAAATTGAAAATATACATTTTATTTTTCAGGTAAATATCTTTAATATGCGATATTTTAATCAAAATCGTTAGAGCCATTTTTAAGAAAATCAAAATTTTCCAAAAAAGTTCCATATAAAGGGTAGTTTGGGGTGGGGGATTTTTCTCAAAATCTTCGTGTCGCATCCCTGGAAGATCCTAAACTTAAATACCAAGTTTGGTATTTACCGACTTTTCGTTTTTGAGTATTCGTGTTCACAGACACACGGACACACACACACACGAACCTTTTTCTGAAAATACTTTTTTTTAGATAAAGGGGACCCTAAAACATATATTTCCGGTGAAATCTCGGTATCGAATTTTTTGGTGGAGTGCAATACCTTCTCTATACACTATGTACATAGTTCGTATAGAGAAAGTAAAAATGAGTAGAAATAGTCTTATTACTTTCTTCCTTGCAAGTAGAAAAGGAATAAGGGAGTAGCATAGGTTAAAGCGATAGTCAAAAGCTGGTTACTATGTGACTGAAGTTCCTTTGTTTGTATGGACATGAATTGACAAATTCCTGTATGAGAAAAGTTTAAGATTTTCGAACCTGAAAACAAAAACAAGGAATATTTAAAAAACGATCAACTCCAAGAAAAAAAATGTATACAACATAAATTGTGTGTTTTAATGTGCTCTACATTTTTTGTGTGGTAAGATTTCGTCTATCTCTTACGGTTTAGCAGTTATACAAAATTCCGGAAAATTCACTAAAGTAGTCTTCAGAGCCTATTCTCAGAAAATTCAAAATATACTTTTTATTTGTCAGGTAAATATTTTTAATATACAATATTTTAATCAAAATTGTTAGAGCCATTTTTTAGAAAATCAAATTTTCGAAAAAAGTTCCATGTAAAGGGTAGTTTGGAGTGGGGGAATTTTTCTCAAAATTTTCGTGTCGCATCCCTGGAAGATTCTAAACTTAAATACCAAGTTTGGTATTTTACCAACTTTTTGTTTTTGAGTTATCGTGTTCACAGGCACACGGACACACACACGGACCTTTTTCTGAAAAGACTTTTTTTTATAGATAAAGGGGACCTTAAAACATATATTTCCGGTGAAATCTCGGTATCGAATTTTTTGGTGGAGTGCAATACCTTCTCTATACACTATCTACATAGTTCGTATAGGGAAAGTAAAATAAGCATTTTCGGAAAAAGGTCCGTGTGTCTGTGAACACGATAATTCAAAAACGAAAAGTCGGTAAAATACCAAACTTGGTATTTTTACCATGAGCGAGGTGGCCTCCGGTTACGCGTGCGACTAAATTACAGAGGCCCGGGTTCAATCACCGGCTACCGTCCACCGTGACCCATTGGTTATTTCGGGGATTTTCTCTGGTTATAAACTGAATGCTGGAGTAGTTTCTTTCATCTTCATAATGTTGTTCCATTCATAATTTTCTTCTTCCTTCGTCCCGTTGGTCTGTTTGAGGATTGTACTTCACTGTATTGTCGCCCTCCGTGGTGCAATGGTTACCATGCTTACTTCATATACCCAAGGTCGCGGGTTCAAACCCGGCGGAGGACGATGGATTTTTTCGGGCTTAAAAATCCTTAGCATGGCTTCCTTCGGAAGGGAAGTAAAGCCGTTAGTCCCGTGTCGTAGATTTACGGCACGTAAAAGAACCTCAAGCCTGATTGAGAGGCCTCTGAGCAAAATTAAGCGGTCTTTCACGCCCAATTTAGATCGGAACGCTGAGAACCACAGCAGTTAAAGAGCGTCCATAAATAACACGCCATTTTTTTTTTCTTTTTTTTTTTTTTTTACTTCGCTGCAGCATGGTGGTAAAATGATGCTCTATGAAACTCTCATGCCCATGTGCACCATTCTCGATCAAGGTTTGATTATTGCGATTATGTTGACATTTTACAGCATAGATAACTATAAACGAATGGATGGTTAACTCAACATTCAAATTTGGACTCGCATTCCAATCTTCACAAAAAGTAACTTAGGTGTATCTTCTGTCTTCTAGCAGTTTACCATGTGGTATTTTGTGGAACCTCATAGCCAGTTCTATATCTGAAACAAGTATAATACATTGATTAGTACATATATATAATAATAATAATAATAATAATAACAATAACAACAACAATAATAACAAAACAATAACAACAATAGCTGTTGTTGCTGTTATTGTCAGTGTAAACACTGCCAACCAGACTGCTAGAATGACTGACAGACATACTTTAGAAAATTTGTGACAAATTCTATTTTAGAATGCGAAAACAAGAATACACTTTTTAAATATTAAAAATTAGAATGTAGTCATCCGTGGCTTCCGGGGTAATTCTTGCCTCCACAAAGCAGAGGCAAGCTTGTTAAATGGAAATAGAGTAATGTGCATAGCAGAAAGGATTTAGACAATGCCATCCCATCAGCAGCATCATCATGCATTAGGAATTCAGAAGCGTGTTTTAAATATAGGCATTATTATATTACAAGGTTTATAGTTGTATTATAAAGATATACAATTCTTTTTTCCCAACCATCTGTGCTTGAGAAAAATATTTAGTTTACCAGATGCTGTGTGGTAGGCATTTAAATTCGGTTAGCATGAAAAATATTATATTAACAAATTCTCTTTTCCCAGGCTCTTGATTTCAGTCTGAATTTTTTGCCCATTACTTTAAGAGTACGTTCTTATTTTAAGCAGTTTGCAGTATAAAGGAAGGCAGTGATATAGGTTATGTTTGTTCATCTGATATACCACTTTCAGCATCTTTTGCCATTAATTAATGCGTGCAACTTTTTAAATATGTAATGGTATTGATTATTGAACTGTACTCAAAAGATATAAATGTTTAAATTGTCTGACTTTATTTATACTGTTATAACAGCAGCAAAGGTACTCAATTTTGATGTAGCTTATACATAAAGGTAAACAAAGCAGGTAGTGTAAAATTCAATCTATACTGAATGAGCACATGGCGGCTTATACTTTTAATATAAATACGGTTTCACGTGAGCTTTGACATGTTTAGATATTGACAGTAATCGTGATTTGTGTGAATATATGCATATGTACATTTACTTTACAATATGTACTTGCACTGTCGGTCGTCTGGTCTGGTCTGGTAGCGTTGCTGCTTACCAAGCGGGAGACCTGGGTTCGATCCCCAGTACCGGCGTGGGGATTTTTCCCCCGCTGGGAGACCTGGACCGGGGTGCACTCAGCCTCGTAAGGTCCCTGGGGGGCCAATTGAGGAGCTACTTGATGGAGAGGTAGCGGCTCCAGGTCATGAGGACCGCATTAACCGGCCGGGGGGACTCGAGGCGCTGACCACGTCTCACCCTCCAATACTGCACCCCATCCATGACGTCTGTAGTGGACCGAGGTGGGGGACGCAGCGGCCGGGCGGTAGGCCAAGGTTCCTCGTGAGCTGTCGTGCCATGGAGTTATTACTTGCACTGTCACTTTTGGTCTCAAATATGTATTAATGTGCAATTAATGTAAGATTATATGTGTAGTCACTTACCTTAGGGATAATCTTCATAATATTCACTTATTTCTTTGGTGCTTACAAGACCTTTCTCGTCATTTTGTGATAGTTGCATTCTTCATTAATTACCATTTTTGCGAATCCTTCTTGTAGTTTCTGAGCTTTGGAGAACTTAAAACCACTACAATTATATAAATAAAACTGAAATCTAATAAAAAAGAATTAGAAATTAACAGAAATGTCAAGAATGAAATAAGCAGTTCAACAATGAAATTGTATATCACATATAATTTCAAGATTTCAAGTATGGCGCAGCATCCATAGAATAACAGAAAACAATGACGAAGAATGATGAGAATGCGCGCGGGTAATTATGGGACGTTCTCTCAGGCACACCAGCGCCTCCAACTGTTCTCACACGGCAGCCAGCAGAAACGTATACGAGTCCAATTCGGTCAATGGAGTTGGACGGGCATGTTTTACAGTGTCCAACGCAATTTTTCGGTGCATCAACAATGACCAAAGTTAAAGGAGGTAATTGATTATGGTCAATTTTTATCGCGGGTGCTGGACCGGTCAATTCCGCTGATTGCGGTGAAGTTGCCAAAATGGTTGCTGTTTCAAATATCTTAAATGTATGAATGACGAGATATTGTGCCTGGATTACTTAAATCGGAACCAACGTCAAATCAGGATAATTTGAAGACAGAACTGATAGTTTTGGAGACGATGAGGATAGGAACTCTGAAAAAGATTCCGGATTATCAAAAGATAACGTGTGATGGCTAAGTTAATGAAATGACTGAGAAGTTAGTTTTCTGTGAACCGCATTCACCGAAAAAAGTTAATTCAGATATTATATGCTACATGAGCTTTTAATATTGCGACTTTGATACTTCTAGCATCCATCGAACAACGACATTGCATTACATGTCAAAAAATTGTTTCTTCTTATTCATTGCATAATATAAGTGATGTGCCAAAATAATTGCTCCTCTTTATCCACGATTTGTATAGTTTTTTTGTTTTTTTTAAGTAAAATCAGCATTAAATTCTATAATGAATCGATTTCATCCACTCGATGTATTTTCTTTGTCATTGGAAGTATAGGTATTTATTTGTTAATGCCCTAGCAATCGAAAAAATCTGATGTTTCATTCACATGACTTTCTCTACATATCTGCAATAAACTATTGTTAAAAAGCTTATCTCCTATTTACTTAATGCTAATCGAGAAAAAAATTGGCAGAAAGGGTCTAATTACTTGCTTCCTTATAAGTATAAGGGAAATAATGGAGTACCACAAATTAAAGTGATAGCCAAATCTTTTAAAAGCTGGTTGCTATGTGATTGAAGTAGCTTTGTTTTGTGGACAGTAGTTGACAGATTCCCGTATGAGAAAAATATAGGTACCTATATTTTAAAGCCGAAATTAATATCTCAAAAAAGGTTAACTCCACGAACAAATGTATGTAACATAAATTGTGTATTTTAACGAACTGTACATTTTTTGTGTGGTAAGTTTTTGTCTATCTCTTATGGTTTACCAGTTATGCAAATTTACGCAAAATTCATCCAGAATAAATAAGTCTTCAAAGGCTATTCCCAGAAAATTAAAGCTATATGTTTTATTTGTCACATAAATATCTTAAATATAAGAGATTTTAATCAGAATCATTAGAGCCATTTTTTAGAAAATCAAATTTTCGAAAAACGTTCCATGTAAAGGGAAGCTAGGCTGGGGGGGGGGGTGTCTTGAAAATCTTCGTGTCGGATGCTTAGAAGATATCAAACTTAAATACAAAGTTTGGTATTTAACGGTCTTTTCGTTTTTGAGCTATGCTGCACACACACACACGCAGAAGGATATTTTTCTAAAATGCTTTTTTTTTTTATTCAGGGGGTCCCAAAACATATATTTCGGGTGAAATCTCGGTATCGAGTTTTGAGTGCAATACAATACCTTCTCTCAAGATATACGTTTTATTTGTTGTGTAAATATCTTAAATATAAGAGATTTTAATCAAAACCATTAGAGAGTCATTTTTGAGGGAATAAAAAGTTCGAAAATTTTTCCATGTAAAGGATAGTTTGAGCTAGGGAAATTTTCTTGAAAATCTTCATGTTGCATCCTTGGGAGCTATTGAACTTAAATAAGTTTGGTATTTAGAGGACTTTTCCTTTTTGAGCTGTGCGGTCCACTGACACAGACGGATCTTTTTCTAAAAATGTTTTTTTATTCAAAACATGTATTTCAGGTGAAATCTTGGTATCGAATTTTTGGGTGCAATACAATACCTTCGGTCATCTCCTTAGCACGGTGGTAGCGCGGTTGCTTTCCAACGGGAGACCTGGGTTCGATTCCCCGTACCGGCGTGGGGAATTTTGCCTCGCTGGGAGACCGGGCCCGGGGTGCACTCACCTCGTGAGATCCCTGAGGGGTCAGTTGAGGAGCTACTTGATTGAGAAGTAGCGGCTCCAGATTGAGAAGACCGCATTAGCCGGCCGGGAGGGACTTGAGGCGCTGATCAAGTCTCGCCCTCCAGGCACTGCACCCCATTCATTGTGCCTTATGGCCGAGATGAATGCAGCGGCCGGGCGGTACTCCAAGGTCACTTGTGTACTGTCATGGATTTGCATTACAATACCTTCTCTATACACTATGTACATATTACATGTATAGAAAGTAAAATATAGTGGTTTATTATTTATTTGGTTATTGGAACCACCTGCTGCCATATTTAATACATTCATTCCTCCTGCTTGTCCTTAAAAACACTAGTCCTTTTATTTTCCAGTTTATTGAAATGTGAGAGAGCTAGTTCAATAGAATGTCTATCTCATCTAAGAACATTTTGGGGACTTCTTTTTCACTTTCTCTACACGTACTATGTACATTATGTACAGAGAAGGTATTGAACTCAAAAATTCGATACCGAGACTTCACCACAAATGCATTTGGGATCCTCTGAATCCAAATAAGTATTACTTTCTCTACACTTTATACACTGTGTATAAAGAAGATGTTGCATTCCACCCAAAAACTCAATGCCGAGTTTTAGGATCCCCTGTAACAAAAAAAAAAAAACGCATTTTTGGAAAAATGTCCGTGTGTGTATGTGTGCGTGTGTGTGTGTCTGTGAACATTAACTCAAAACGAAAAGTCGATAAAATACCAAACTTTGTACTTATATTTAGTATCTTCCAGGGATGCCTCTAAAGACCTCTATTCTGAATGAATTTTGCTGAATTTTGCGTAACCGATAAACCGTAAGAGATAGACAAAAACGCACTACACAAACAATGTAGATCACGTTAAAACACACAACTTAAGTTATATACTATTTTTTGTTGTTGTTGTTGTGGAATTGACCATCTCTGAGATGTTTCCTGTTATTTGTTTAAGATTTAAAATACTTAAACTTTTCTCACACGGAAAGTAGTGAATTCCTTGCCTTACGTAGAAACTGTTATCAACCACCAGCTTTTCAAAGATTTGACTGTCAGTTTAGCCTACTGTATTCCCTTATTTCCTTCCTACTTACAGGAAACAAGTAATTAAGACAATGTCTGCTAATGTTTATCTCGATTATCATAAAGTAGATAAAGGATTAAGCTTTTTTAAAAATAATTTGTTACAGAGGTGTAGAGAAAGTCATGTGAATGGAACACATCAGATTTTTAGGAAAATGCCCGTGTGTATGTGTGAATGTGTGTGTGTGTGTGTGTGTGTGTGTGTGTGTGTGTGTGTGTGTGTGTGTCTGTGACCAGCATAGCTGAAAAACGAAAATACTTAAATTCGAAACTGGATATTTAAGTTCATATCTTTGAAGGACGCGAGAAGAAGATTTTCAAGCTAATTGCCCCACCCCAACTACGCTTTACATGGAAAAAAATTCGAAAAATTTTGTCTTCTCAAAACTGGCTTAAACGATTTTGAATAATCTCTCATATTTAAGATATTTACATTGCAAATAAACTGTAGGTATATCTTGAATTTTCTGGAAATAGCCTAATTATTCTGGATGCACCTTTATGGATGTTGCATAACTGGTAAACCGCAAGAGACAGAGAAAAACTTACTTCACAAAAAATGTAGATCTCTGTAAAGCAAACAATTTAGGTCACTTACATTTTTTTTTTCGTGGAGTTCACCCTTATCGAGATATTCCTTATTATTGGCTTAAGTTTTAAAATTAAACGTTTCTCATACAGGAACTTGTCATTTTCTGGTCACGCAAAGAAGCGTATTTCAATCCCATAGCAACTACATTTTAAAACACGTGACTGTCGGTTTAACCTAGTAAGTTCCCCTATTTCCCTCCTACTTATAAGGAACGAAGTAATAAGACCCGTTTCTGCTAGTGTTTATCTCAATTAGCATAAAGTGGATAGAAGAATAAGCTTATTAACAAAATTTGTTACAGAGATGTAGAGGAAGTCATGTGAATGGAACACATACAATTTTCATTTCTAATTTTCTTTTACCACCAAAAGATTGTCCACAGATATAGAGAGAATAGATAGGAATGCCCTATCCTTAAGCATTGATGTTTGATGAAACACGCTTTTGACAAGCTGCCATATTTTAATTCTACAATTCTGAGATGAGTACGTCTTTTGTGGGTTAAACCAAATACACTGTAGGTAGCTATAGTGTATTTGGTTAAACGTGCACCCAAAAATAAGATTTTGTGGTGTTACATTCAATTAAACAGTAGATTTGGACTGCAGGCTTTCACCAGTATAATGGTGAAAATGTGTGTGGTGTTTGGTTGTAGTTTCTGAATAGCAGAAGCAAAAACAAGGAAAGGCAATGTGTTTTAATACATAGGTTAGGGTACTTATTTAGGTGATTTTGTTGTGTTAAATGTTCAATTAAGCAGTAAACTTAAGAGTGTAGGTTTCAAACCTCTATAATGGTCAACACGTGTGTAGTGTTTGATTGTAGTTTCTCAGATAGCAGAAGCATAAACAAAGAAAGGGAAATGTGTTTCAATATATAGGTTAGTGTACTTATTTAGGTGATTTTTCGGTGGTATACTTCGTGAAATATGTCATACAATATCAGCAGAACGATTCTACATTGTTTTTTAAATTTTAGATTTCCAACTAGGAAAGACCGTTGAGAAGCAGCCGAAAGTGTCAGCCCACTCCGGTTTATAAGAAACCTCTTGCTAATTCGCCCATTTAGCATCTATCGCAAGAATAATTAGTATCAAATTAGATGCCTATGATACCAGAACCATGAGAATAGGGGGCGTGTCGTCGACCTCGGAATGCAATACATGTAGTCCACAGTGAAAGTCATTATATATCTCTGATACTTGTCACTTTTTTTTGTGCATTTATTTATAAGTTCATGTAGTGAAATTAATGATTAAAGGCATGAGAGACAAACAGTAAAGTTTGATCAAAATCTTATATTTTGCCCTCCTTTAGTTTTAGACCAAGAAATTAGAATAAATTTAAGTTTTAACCTTGCCGCGATGTTTATAGCAATAATACCAATTTATCAATAACAACTTCTGATAGCCAAAAAATGTGATTGTATTAAACATTCCTTCAATTCCCCTACCATTGTCCTTTGTTCTTTACTTCAAAAACGTGGAAAAACAGTTAGTTTGACAGATGATGAGTATGTTGTAGAGTTGTAGACAATATTGCGTAGGCTTGCAAGATGGCGGGTGGTCATAAAACATGCTTCAGCAAAACGCTAGGCATTTGCGCCCTGTGGTCCAGTTATACAACGTTTCAAATCAAAACAACACAAAAAAGAAGCGATATAAACAAGGAGATTGTTGTTACACTTCAACTTCTTTAGCTTTCCTGTGAGTAATTCTCTTGTATCATGAGCTTAGTGCACGGTCAGTTGATGGTGGTCAGTTGAACCAGAATTAACAATTAGGCACCGCAACCACCATTTAACCGCGGTCAAAGTTTGATCACGTTTCAATTATCCTCGGTCAACAAAGATTTTATCAAGAATGGTAAATATGATCATCAGTGTCCTTCGGCCTTAGGCGGGCGTGGGGCACAAGAACAGCATCTCAGGGGCGCTGCTTGTCCGACTATACGGTCGTTTCAATCCGGTAATTCTAAGAAGTTGTGCAGTTGCTCCTGATTTCAGTCGCCTAATCTCTCCTCTCCCCTCATTCCTTCCTCTCGAGGGCACTTCATCTTGGATCATAGGTACCGAAACGTAATGATTCAGTGCCGAGTCCTCTCCATACCTACCCTACAGTTTACCAGGTATGCAAAAATCATTCAAAATACAGAGGATTTCAAAGGCTATTTCCTGAAAATTCAAGATAACAATTTCATCTTCATGAAAATGTCTTAAATATTTGGCATTTTAATCAAAATCAATAATACCATTTTTGAGAAAACTAAATTTTGCGAAATAAATTTCCATGCAAAGTGTAGTTGGATTGGTAGAATTTCTTAAAAACCTTCGTATCAGAGACCTGGAAGTGCTGAGCTTAACAGTCAGTTCTACAAAACAAAAGAACAAAAATCACAAAATTATATGACAAATTATATGTTTTAACGGATTTACATTTTTTTGTAGTAAGGTTTTGTCTATCTCTTATGTTTACCAGTTATGCAAAATTCAGCACAATTCATCCATAATAAAGAAGTCTCCGGAGGCTATTCCTAGAAAATTCAAATTATACATTTTATTTGTCATAAATATCTATAATATGCGGCATTTAAATCAAAATCGTTAGATTATTTTTGAGAAAATCAACATTTTCTTAATAGTTTCCATGTAAAGGGTGGTTTTGGGTAAAAAAAATCCCTTGAAAATCTTCGTGTTGCATACTTGGAAGATACTAAACTTAAATACCAAATTTGGTATTTAACGAACTTTTCATTGTTGAGTTGTGCTGACCACAGACACACACGCACACACACACTCACATCCTTTTCTAATTTTTTGTTTGTTTCATGGAGTCTCAAAACATGTATTGAAATCTCGGTATCGAATTTTTGGGTGAAATGCAATGCCTTCTTTACACGTACTATAGAAAGTAAAAATGTGTTATTCAATGGACTTTTGTCATTTGTATTATGCTGTTCACACACACACACACACACACACACACACACACACTCACGAACCTTTTCTAAAAATCTTGTGTGTGACATTCACAGGTTGCAGGAGTTTCACCGCCCAATGAATTAAGTGCAAGAGTCAATCCCCCATGGTTTCAGAAATATGACATTTTTATTCGCAATCCGCAATGTCAGTTTTCATGACTACTGGTGTGACACAGTGGTACAGTATGAATGTTCTGTGTGGTTCCAGCAAACAAAGATATTTCGGCTGGTGAACGCTTGTGTTAAATCGTGATACTGTAGATTAGAGATTACGATACATTAGCATTGAATTTGGTATTGCTTCCCCTACACCAACTTTGTACATAATGTATAGAGAAGGTATTGTATAGCACCCAAAAATTCGATACGAGATTTTACCGGAAATGCATGTTTTGAGACCCCCTGTATAAAAAATAGAAATGTCCGTGTTTGCAGTCTGTCTATTGGTGTGTCTGTGGGCAGCATAGCTCCAAAACGAAAAGACCATTAAATACTAAACTTGATATTTAAGTTTGCTATCTTCCAAGGATGCGACATGAAGCTTCTCAAGAAAATCCCCACACCCCCAACTACCCTTTACGTGGAACATTTTTAGAAAATTTCGATTTTCTCAAAAATGGCTCTAACGTTTTTGATTAAAATACCGTAGGTTTAAGATATTTTATGACAACTGAAATGTATATCTTGGATTTTCTGGGAATAGGCTGTGAAGACCTCCTCATCCTGTTTGACTTTTGTATAACTGACAACCCGTAAGAGATATACAAAAACTTAGTACAGAAAAAATATGGATCTCATTAAAACACGCAATTTATGTTTAATACTTTTCTTTTGTAGCCTTAATCCTTTTTTTTTTTTCTATAGATATTCTGGATTATTAGTTTCAATTTTAGCCACATAGACTTTTCTCAAACGGGAAGACATCTTTCTTCTCGTTTTTCGTTTGTTTTCTCCTGCAAAGCAAAGATAATGAATTTCAATTGTTTCACATAGTGACCGGCTTTTAAAGAACAAGACTATCACTTTAGCCTGTGCATTTCTTATTTCCCTTCTACGAACAAGGAGCTAGTAATAAGACTAATTCCGCTTATGTTTATCTTGATTAGCATGATGTAGATAACAGATTAATGTTTTGAATAAAAGGTTTGTTTGCCGAACTCCTAGAGGACATCATATGAATGGATCACATTAGATATTCTCCCTTCTGCTTACAAGGGACCAAGTAATAATGGCAATTTCTGCTAATGCTTATATCAATTAGCACGATGTATATAGAATAATAAGCTGTTTAACAATAATTGTTACAGAGATGTAGAGAAAGGCATGTGATGTCAACACATCGATTTTTTTTCCAAGTGCATTTTTCATTTGTTTTCAAACTACATACACAAAAGTGCCGGCAGCAAGATATGATAGAGAAAATGAGCAGAAGGCACTTGAACAGTGCTGTGATGTAGGAGTATTGTGCGAAGAAACTCGTTTTGTTTGTTAAAGAAAAACAGCCACAGACCAAGAGGACTAAACGTTATAGTCCTCCTAGCCAATGACTTTACTGCAACCCTGAGCAGAACTCCTCTCTTTATTGTTATTCATCCGATGCATTTGGTTTCATACACAAACCTGTGTATAACCATGATTGTCAAGATCTCTTGTGGATGTTTCGACAGTAAAACGTTTCGGTACAAGCCCGTGAATTCTTCGTAGGGTTCCATTTGCCATCAGGAATATCGCATTTTATCTCTACAATCCAAATTTTCCTCAGTTATTTGTAAACATGAACAATTGGATTCCAACACTTCTTATATATGTTGGCACAGTCTGTTCTACGTCTTGTATATTTTTGCTTCATTATGATGAGTTTAAAACATCATCTATGCAACAACAAGCCCACGACAAACCTTGATAAAATGCCAAGCACGGCACTAACGTTCTTTAACCCTTTTATATACATGGGGCGCATATGTCCCATTTATTAATCTACTTAATAATTGTTCTATAATCACTGTAGCTGCATTGCAGGTGTCCAATTTACAGCAGGGATATTTGTTTTCTTTAAAGTCATTGGTTTTTGGTGACAACACTTACTGTATGTGTCACTTGTTGATTATTATTCTTCATTTTTGCGTCCAGCACATGTGCATATTTATTCGCCTATTTTATATATCTTGTGATCTCTGCTTTACCTCCAGGTCTTGAAAGAATACTCAGGTAAGTTTATGTTTTACTTTGGAGGAATTGTTTGGTAAATAATTGCAATTAGTTAGTGACAAATATGTTTTTCATTCCTTGGGACATATATGACTCAATGTACCCAGTGTGCATTATATTTGTACTATATTTCAATAACTTGTTAGAATACAACGCTTTACATTGTATAAATGAGCCGACTGAACTGGTATTTTAAATCAATTTGGGAATGTATTAACTTTTCTTTTTTATCTATATAAACTAAAAAATTCAAATTTCTAACTATATTATTCCAAATCTTTTTTCAGGCCATGGGCTCCAGAAAAAATGAGTTCTTCATCACTGATTAAAGTGTTTTGCAAATTTTGGAGGCTTACACTATTGGTGATGACGGTAATCTTTTATTAGATGAAGAGGAAAAGACTTTCCTGGAAGGTGACATGGAGTGTGGAAATGAACATGATATAGAAGATACTGATAAAATCATGCACGGTCCACCATGCAAAAAAGGCAGACAGAAGAAGTTCCATCAGAGCCAAATGCTGAGATTGTTGAAAATCTCCTAGGTTTATCACAATTTAAATGGACTAGAACTTACAATCCGAGGCAGTTAAGAGGTAATGTTAATCATGAATTTGGTAAGGTCCTTTTGTTTAGTGTCAAGGAAAATTCTGAAATGCCAAAGCCATTTGATATTTTTCCTTCGATGATGGGCCTAAAAACCGTGCTGCATGATATACTAATTCTTGAAATTATACATTATGCAGAACAAACTGACAATGCATTCAGTTCAAATGAAAATGAAATGAAGACACTTCTTGGTATGAAACTGGTAATGGGGTACCATATACTACCTATTTGCAGTAGCTACTGAAGCTGATTTAGGTGTTCCCTACACTATCAGATTATGCCATTGCATCGATTTGAAGATATTCGAAAGTACTTACATTTCTCCAACAATGCAGATTAGTCAATAAAAGAAGATCGTGCATACAAAGTGAGACCTGTATTTTATCATTTGAATAAAATCTTCCAAGAATCTCTTAGTGCAACCAGGGCTTAGTCCATTGATGAACACATGATCAGGTTATGCGACAGAACATAAAAACAAGGCAGTCAAATGGGGTTTCAAAATGTGTGATTCAGAAACTGGTTATGTATTTGTTTTTGATTTGAGCACTGGCAGAAAAAACTCGGGTCCTAAAATAGGTCTTGGTGAATCAGTATTTCTACAGATTACAATATCTGTATCTGGACTGGAATGTGGAATTTACATAAACAATTTTTTTAAGTCTCCAACTTCGCAGTATTATCTTGCTTTGGCAAATATCAGATCCTGTGGTACAGTCGCACCAACCATAAAAGCATGCCAAAGTCATTCTTTCCAGATAAGGAAATAAAAAGGGGTGATACATACGGTCTTAGTAGCAATGGACTGACATCCCTCAAATGAATGAATAACAGTACAGTTTATCTACTGACTAATTTTATTTCCCCAATACTTAATGCAACTATGAAGAGGAGTTGGTCTCGTTTTCTAAGATTAGTGTTCAGGGTCCCTTGATCATAAGAAAGTACAACAAATAAATGGAAGGGGTTGACCCCATGGACCAGAAGAAAATGACTTATAAGATTGACAGAAAGACAAAAATAAAATATTCTCTGCGACTGTTTTTTGATCTTCTTGACATTAGTGTGAGCAATGCATTCATAATATATTCAAAATTGGCTGCAGAAGCCGGATTGAAATCGACATTATCATCTCTGGAGTTCAGACAAGAAAACTCATCGGCAATTACTCATGTCAACATAGTAGTTTATTAACATTTTAAAAACCTCACGGAAGTTACAAGCGTATTTTCATCCAAAGAGCCCAGAGTAGCTATAGCTAAAATCAGACTTGAGGAAAACATGTGTTCATTGTGCTTAAAAGCATATTCAGAATCGTACTTATAATATCTGTGAGCAGTGTGGTGTTAACTTATGCTTTACTTCAAGCAGATAGTGTTTTGTGGAATTTCACAGCAAATAGACAAGAGGTCTTTGTAATCGTTCGATTTGCTTAATGAAGTGTGTTAGGTAATTCTCCTTTAAGGTACATCGGGAAAAATATGTCCCAGCATTTATTTTATAAATAAAAAACAAAAACCAAACAATGGCATATTCTATCTATAAAGCTTCGATTAACACAGAGATGCATACATTTCAATTATTAGGCCTTTGCATTTCTTATGTACCTGAAAGGGCTACGCAATTACCCATTAGAGCGCAGCAAATGCCATGCGCATGGCCCCTAAATTGTAGCTCATTTGCTTACATTGGTGACTTATGAGCCCCTCAGGTGAGCTGGACCCGCAGTTCGATGATTTTGCATCCTTTTTCTGGTGATAGTAGGACGATGTACGTAATGTATTTCAAGGAGTGAAATGATGCCATTTTTTTTTTTTTTTTTTCGTTTTTCGACATTTTGGAGGAAAGGGGCATGTTTAATGTTTAAAAGCATTCTAGGTCATGTTACCATAAACGTAAATATTTTTGTCATTTTCACTGGTTTTAAGGTATTTATTTAAAATACCAAAGCGTATAATCTACCTATTAATTTCTCATGTGTAGGAAGCAATTATATTTCCCTGGGAATACGCAGTAACCCCTGTAATATGATTTTGTCTCAAAGTGTACGCGTCTAGCTGCAAGGAATGTCGAACTGTTGCGTAGCTACCTGCTAATGTATAAGAGTCTTCAAACAGATTCTGCAGTATTGGCTATTACATTTCTCTATTTTAGTCAGTTTTTCACAGGCTGTTCGTGAGTGAATTGAAAAGTAAACATGCAAAAATTAAAACTAACTGCTTCCATGAAACTAAAGCAGCTTGTATTGGAATTTCGAGTCACTGTATTTTCAAGTGATGGTAGTATTCTATACTGCAAAATCTGCGACGTTAAAGTAGCAGTAGAGAAGATATTCACCATTGAACACGCCAACAGGAAAGACACAAACGAGGGCTAGAAGCCTAAAGGAAAAGAAAAGCGCAATAGGCGCTGCTAGCACACTGCAATGCGAATTCAGGGAATTCGCAGTTTTATGAAGATCTGTGTGGAACCTTTGTTTCCACAAATGTACCATTCAGTAAGTTGAACAATGATACTTTCCGCAATTTTTAGAGAAATATACTGGAAAATCCGTATCAGATGAGTCGACAATAAGAAAGAACTACCTCGAACAATATTATGACAGAATGTGAACGAAATTAAACGAAACTGAAAGACAAACACATCTGGGTGTCAATGGACGAGACTACAGATCCTATGAGTCGTTATGTTGTGAATGTAATTGTAGGTGTTTTGAATGAAGAAGACAGAGATTATACCTATCTCATAACTTGTGACGTTTTGGAGAAAGCGAATTATTCTACTATGAGTAAATTGTTTAACAAAACCATGAAATCTCTCTGGTCTAATGGTGTCCAGCACGATTCTGTACTGCTATTCGTCATTGATGCTGTGAAATTTTAGGTTTTGTCAGTGTCATTATATCCCTAGAACAACGTAGTTGTCTACTGTCAAAGCAAATACATTTGGTTAAATCAACTGAAAGTAAACTATCTAGAAGGTGAAGTTGTTGAACTTGTGAAAACTATTTTCAATAAAAAAAAATAAAGGATTTCATACTCTATGTAAGGTTTGTAATCATGTGGCAGGGAAAAATATTCACTTGATGGTGGAAGAAAAATTAAGATCTAATCGTTTGCATTATTTTAAGTATGCTTCTATGTCTTCGGTTAACGTACAAAGAAGTTTTTTTTTTTTTTTTTTTTTTTTTTTTATGTAGAAGGTTCTTTTGGTAGGTAACCGTCAGTCTTTCACATTTGAAAATCTGCGGGAGGTTTTATAAGTTATTGTAATGCGGCATTGAAAAATGAATGAGAGGATAAAACCAAAGGCAACATTAAAGATTTGAAGCTATCTCGGTGTTGATTATTACGCATAACTTCACGGGATATCAACCGAATTATATTGGAATCAAAGAAATGCAAACTTTCGACCATCTGACGAAGATCACAGAGTCAAGTTTGGATTTCTTTGATTCCAATCTAACTCGGTTGATTTCGTGAAGTTATCTGTAATAAACATCACATTGATCGTTTTATTTCTTTACCCTTTTTCAATTTTTTGTTTTTGTTTTAAATAAATTTAATGCTTTTAGGGTTATAAAGTCATCTTTTTACGGTCATGTTTCGGGTATTGTTAGGTAATTAAAATCCTGGCCCTGATTATCACCCTAGTGGTGTCCTGAACGTTGGTGTTTGTGCACAGGACCGGCTCATGTGATAGCCGGGACGTGGTATAGCCGTGATGCCGCCCAGAGCGGCAGGCTTTTAGAGGCGACAATATCTTAAAACACCAATGAGGTGTGAAATAATTACGGAATTACAAATCATCCTTAAAATCTACTGGACTTTTTGTTATTGAACTGCTGACAAACATGTGCCATAGTTGGTCAATTTGGATGCGGCCCTCTTTGATGATTAGTGCTAAAACATCCCGTTCATGTTCAGTATCAAGTTTATAAACAAAGTATTTCAATCCACTAAAATTACCGTTTTCTTTTTATTTATGCTGTTGCGTTAGAACAAAATAGGAGGATAACTGTCCAATATCTGAAGAAGTATTTAGACCCCTTGTTTGGGGAAAGGTGGCAAAACTACAACGGTCGGGTAGGCGATATGAGAATAAGTGAACATCACTGCGGCTAGAAGAGCGAAAGCAGCAGCCCTCTTTGAAGGGGTTAGTACTCTGAGAAGCTGGGTCAGAAGCTTGAAGATAACAACCCCATCAATGACCCGGCCCTGTACAGTGCTGCTAATGTGACCAAGCGACATTTTATTTAACGTATTGCAACAAATAAGAAGCTGGATTAATAGTTATAAGCAAAGAAATACACAGTAAGAAATACAGAAATTATAGATAATCTAAAATCAGGTGCCTCGAATGTAAGGGGTCTGAATAATAAAGAATGTGAGCGAGAAGCTGAATTAAAAACACTTGAAATGTGTATAGCAGCTATATGAGAAAACAAGGATCGGGTTCGATCCCAAGCGGCCGCATGTGCGATTTATGGTGGACAAAGCGGCGCAGGGGCGGCTTTTCTCCGGGTTCTCCTGTTTCCCCCGCCATCTCATTCCACAGGTGCTCCATCTTCCTTCCATGTATCACCAGTGTCATCACCTTGGTAGTAAAGCGGGCGTTAAACACTATAAAAATAAGAAGACTAAAGAACTAACAGAAGTTCCGTTGTAATCCTTCAAGTGATAATAACATCCGTAGATAGTATCATCAGTTTAAAGATACCTGCTGTCTTTGTAAAGGAAACAGTACAGGACACCAAGATTGATAGATTGAATGTGTCGAACGAGCGAAAGAGGCTTTTATGTATAGCCCCAAGAAATCAGCTAGTCGTATATTAGGAATGCCTGTGACGCCTGCGTGGAGAGTTTTAAAGAGACGCTTATAACTACGCCATCAAATATAGTTGTTACAAGCTCTAAAGCCTACAGGCTACGTTTTATGTGCCACTTTGCAAACGAAATGTTGCTGTATGAAGATGGTTTCCTGGATCTTGTCTTCAGTGATGAATCGGCGTTTTACCTAAATAGAAATGCGAACACTCATAATGTGCTCACCTGGGGACCATGTAATCCCCACGAGATGGAACTATTGCAACAAGACCCCCCCCCCTCCCGAATGAAATCTTATTATTGTCTATCCCGGCGGCAAGCTTGTGGGCCTTTTTTTTTTTTTTTTTTTCTCCAGCGAAGCAACTGAAACGCGTATTTCTTACCTCGGTGCGATACATCTATGGCTGTTTTCCTTAATTGGAAGGAGCTGAACTAGAGAGCTTTATTTTGTAGAAAATAGTGCGTCGCCTCACTACGCGATTAGTTAAACGGCGTTTTACCCAACCGTTGAATTGGCTTCAAGGGCCAGGATGATTGAACTTGTTTCGCATGGTCTCCTTTTACCCTTAAGGGTTCATACATGACTTAACTAACAGGATTCACGCAGTTATTGCACAATTACTCCAGACACACTGATGAAGGTATAGGAAGAATTTTCCTATCGACTGCATGTATGCCGTGTCACCTTTAGGGGTTTATAAAGAATTATTTGTATGGACTCAGCTTCAGCTCACCTACCCGACTTAAGAGACAGGATTCAAGCAGTTTTCCCAACAATTGGCTCACACTGATCAAGGTTTGGGAAGAACTCCCCTATCGACTGGATGTGTGATGTGTGACGAATTGTGCTCACATTGAACACTTGTAAGTAAAGTAATTTCAAGTACTCTTTAATTTGATGTATTATTTATAATTGTAAGTTAAATGTAATAAATACCATAAAGCCTTAAATCCCCTATATTAATTTTAAAACATCCTACATATTAATTTATAGAGAAGTAGCGCAGGAGAAAAAGCTTGTGCTGGAGTGGCCTTAATGGTGAACAAGACGTGGAAGAACAGTTACAGCTGGGTCACTGTAAGAATTGTGAGTGTAAGGCTCCACATTCATGGAGGATACGTAACAGAGATTTCGATCTATGCACCTATGCATCTATGAAAAATCTGATGTGTTCCATTCACATGACTTTCTCTATATCTCTGACATAAATTATTGTTAAAAAGCTTATGCTTCTATTTACTTCATAGTAATTGAGAAAAAATCAGCAGAAATAGTCTTATTACTTCTTTCCTTGTAAGTAGAAGCGAAATAAGGGAGTAATATTGCTTAAAGTGTTAGTCAAAAGTAGGTTGCTATGTGACTGAAGTTCCTTTGTTTGTATGGACAGGAATTTTTAAAGTCCTGTATTAGAAAAGTATAAGTTTTTAAAGCTGAAATAAAAACAAGGAGTATCTAAAACCGATCAACTCCACGAAAAAAATGTATATAAGATAAATTGTGTGTTTTAAGGTGCTCTACATTTTTTTGTGTTGTAAGTTTTTGTCCATCTCTTACGGTTTAGCAGTTATACAAAATTCCTTAAAATTCATCCAGAATAAAGTAGTCTTCAGAGGTTATTCCCAGAAAATTGTATGGTAAATATCTTTAATATACGAACTTTTAATCAAGGTCACTAGAGCCATTTTTGAGAAAATCGAAATTTTCGAAAAAAGTTCCATGTAAAGTTAGTTTGGGGTGGGGGATTTTTATCAAAATCTTCATGTCGCATCCCTGGAAGATACTAAACTTAAATACCAACTTTGGTATTTTACCGACTTTCCGTTTTTGAGCTATCGTGTCCACAGACACACGGACCTTTTTCTGAAAATGCTTTTTTTTATTCAGGGGACGCTAAAACATATTTCTAGTGAAATCTCGGTATCAATTTTTTGGGTGGAATGCAATAACTTCTCTATACACTATGTACATAGAACATATAGGGAAAGTAAAAAGGAAAACGTAAGGAAACAGAGACATTTTATTTCAAATTTCAACAACATGTAACAAAACAATCAAAATCACCAATTAAATATAGCTGGGACTTTAACACGAATTAGAAACACATTGGTACAGGATATAATGGAACCACACATATAAACAGATAAAAATCAAAATGAAAAAGCCCTAAAATAGTTTAGGGGCTAATATGAATTGAGAATAACGAACTTATATCTTAATCACTAAAATATACCTACAAAGGTTTACTTGGTCTCAAATAGGATTTCAAAGCATATGAGGATGTAGTATTTAATAAAACCTTATATCTTCTATATAAATAAATTCAGGAAGGCATCCGCTCAGTTCTTCATTGTTTCAGAATTGTTCCCTTTAAAATTTGGTGGAAAATAAAAGGTTAAGGAAAAGCCTACTAAGCTATATGTCGCGAATTTGTTTCGAAGACAATAACAAATGTTCATATTTAGAGAATGGAACACTATATAAGAGACGATAAGTTCCATAACAATATAAAATAATCTGAACTGGGATAGACTGGAATATGTCTTGCATAAAACCCAGCAGAAATGCAAAAGGAAAATTTGACACAAAAAGAGGACGGAATGTATAGCATGATGCTACAGAATAGAAAATGCATCAAAAGAAAGAAGCATCCTCTTAAGTATTTACAAACTAAATCGGCAGAAGCTAGAACTACTTATAACCTAAAAGGTGGGATAGTTTAAAGGGAGGTACGAAACAGAAAACACCGGTGAAAACTATAGTGTATAGTTTACTGAGACGCAAAGTAAAGCGTTCAAGTCAATGTAACATTTGAATAAAATGAAAGAGATACGCTACAATTTAACCAGATAAAACTAAAAGAATGGGAATGAATTACAGAAAACTATTGACAGAATATTAGCGGAAAGTGTCACACATTTAGATCCTATTACCCTCGTTGCATTGAAAGAAGCTCATAGAACTATTAGAAATACAATGTCTCCAGGTACGAATGAAATAAATAATGAATTATTCAAATATGCAAGGAAAATTTTATAGACTTGACAAATTTGTGCTGAAAAATAAATTTGTACCATGTATATGAAAACAAGCCATAATAATACCGTTATGTTATAAGCTGTAAGGAAAAGCTGTTCAAATTGCAGGGGAATAGCCTTTTGATTTCCCAATATAAAGTAACAATATCACTAACATAATATGACTGAACATAATTTCAAAAACACAAAATGGTAATAGAAGAAACAAAGGGAACATTCTAATAAATTTAGGGGTGCGACAAGAACATACATTGTCACCCGTGCAGTTTAATTTACATATACCTAGGCCAACTCATCAAAAAGTGGTTGGACTGTACAAAGGCAGCCCTTCTATTCACTGATGATCAACTGTATCAGCTGCTTCAGAGGATAAACTCCGGAAAATAATATTTACATGAATTATAAAACACAGCTTCCCGCTATACATTAACAATATCTGGAAAAAAAAAATAGCGTTCAAGGGAGAAACACATGTGCAGGATAAAAATAATTAACACTGGTAAAGTAGAGCAAATAAAATTCTTTAAACATTTAGGTTGTCAAATTGGTAACACAAGAGAATTAGATCAACTAAGGGCTGAGTGCATAAAAGTTAATCTGAGTTAAAACACCTGAAATTGATCTCAAGATAGCTGAACTTAGAATTTTGGTTGTATAACCAGTGATCTTAGTTCTAGGCATCTTGAACATCGATCAAATCTGACTGGTGAATTTTCTTCAGTTAACATAACTGAACTTGGATTAGTAGAACTACTGGAGATACATAATAGTTATCTTTTCTTTAAATAAGGAAGAAATAAATGGTACAACTTTAATAGAACTTAAATAAAATGGTAAGTAACACATTTTTGTAGTTATTTAATTTGCCTATATATTTCACAATTGCCTTGCAGAATGCATTGCTTATAACCTATACATTCATTGATTATAACCTATGCTAATATTTCAGATGCCAGATTACTCAGACATCTCCGATAGTGAGGATTTTGAATTTGTAATTTAATATGTTAATATGTTTGAATATGTTTTTCAACATAGAAGGAATCCCATCTTAGAGGTTAATGACAGAGAATTCAAAATGAGATTTCGACTATCAAAGCATGTAGTCGAAGAACTGGAGAATAGACTACATGCACAATTAAGGGCACAAACTCTGAGGAATTATACACTCTATCCAATGTTTATGATCCTTCTTACATTACGGTTCTATGCAACTGTGAGTTTCCAAATGGTGTTTGAGGATATCTTTAATGTAAATAAAGGGACTGCAAGCAGAACTATACAAAAATTTACAAGGGAGATTTCTGCCTTAAGACCTCATTTCATACAGATGCCTAGGGAAGAGGATGAAGTAGGAAGGATTATGAGGAATTTCCATAACATATGCCATTTTCCAGGAGTTTTAGGTGTCATAGACTGCACACATATCCCAATTATATCACTTGGTGGGAATAATGCTGAGATATACAGAAATCACCATGGTTGGTTTACTTTAAATGGTCAAGTTGTCTGCGACTCAAAACTTCGTTTCCAGAACGTTGTTGCTAGGTGGCCAGGTTCAGCACATGATAGCAACAGGTTTAGTAACTCTAGAATTCATGCATAATTTGAAGCTGAAGAATTTCCCCGAGGTGTACTTCTAGGAGACAGTGCATATCACTGCTATCATTTCTTACTTCTATCTAAAATGAATGAAGAACCTCCTGCAGAACGGGCATATAACGGGCCCATAGAAAAACAAAAGCAGTTATTGAAAGGTCTTTTTGTGTTGTCAAAAGACGATTCCCATGTTTAAGAACGAAATTGACCGTCAAATTACGTCGATTTCCTCCTATAATAGTAGCAACGTTTGTATTACACACCTTGGCCATTAATGCAGACGACGACACTCCTGATGTAGATGGTGCTGTTTATAAAGGAAGGAGAATTTACCGGCTTTAAATCAGAGAGTTAGAAGGAAAAACGCTGCACTGTACTGAGAACTGCACTTATTAACCACACCTTCAAGTAAAATCAGTAAATATATTATTTCATAACAACATTTACATTTGTTGTGCTTCTTTTAGATTCGAGCTCCAACTTTAAAATTTTCATTTTCAGTTCATGTTCCTCCTCCAAGCACTCCAACCTCCTCTTGTAGAATTTTATCCTAATGCCTTCCTTCCTTTGCTTTTCAGGGCATGATGCTCAGGTTAAACTGGTACTTGTAGATGCTGACAGATCTGGTTCAACAGGCTGTATTTGTTCCTCCTGAGAATTGTAGACCTCCACTGGGACATCATCCTGCGATGAACTGGAGGATGACCTCCATATTTATGTTTGTAATAACTTCGAGATAGAAACCCACATGATCACCGAAGTCGCAATTAGCTGAAAAAAACTGCGGCCTGAGCACTGCAATCAATTTGTGGCCAGTTTCGTCCAAGGAAAACGCACAAACATAACCCCTCCTGTTTTGTAAAATTTCACTTTATCCTCAGTACTTATTTTCTTTGTGCAATTTTTAATGTTTCCGTAACAGTGTCTTAAACTTTTGTAATCGCGTGCAATAACATTTCTAGAATTAAACTCCAAAGTTATTTCCTTCCATATTTTCTCCTTTCTCTTTGTGGTGTTTGCTGTCTGTTTCTTTTTTTTTTTTTTTTTTCCTTCTTCAATTATATCTATATATTTTAAGACAATATCTACTAACATATCCTTCTCTTCGCTTTTAAAATTCGCAGAACGCACCTTTTCTTTCCCTGAATATCCATTTTAATGTTATGCTTTCAACTCGCAGTATTGTAAACAGATGAACAAAAACAAAAACAAAACAAACAAAAAAAAAAGGAGAGGGGGATTACGCATTTAATGAAGATAACGTAAACTAAATAACTATTTTTGATAAATATGATTTTAATATGAAGTCAATTGTTATACTGTCTATATAAAATAACACTATTTTCGGGTCTGAAAGCCATAAACAGAATTTTTCATTTAAGTATTTGTTATCTCTACATTGGTTATCCCGTGCATTTGAATCCAACAAATCCGAATGGTCCCGAAGATTCTCGAGTCCTTTCGATGCAATACGAAAATTGCCATATGTTTGGCCATGTTGCCGCATTTGATTTTGTGTTCTCGGATCAACAGTGAACTGAGTTCATTAACCTAAGATAAGCATTATACAACCCGCACGGAGAAGCAAGCTAAGTTCATTTCTGATCTTCGGTTATTAATGAGCTACAGTTAGCGATTTATATACAACCGGCATTTTTCTGTTCACCAAAATACCGGAAATCTACAAGGTTGGACAATCGACCGCGGAATATTCTATGAATATCATCTGTGATTTACATTCTTGTGACCATTACCATTAATACAGGTAATAATATGTTCCACATGTTTACCTAGATTTTGTTTAGATCAAACCAACTAGAACCATTACTCCCGGTTAGCTGTGTTTAACTACAAGACTCTGAATGTTTTAGTCGAACATCTCACAGAGATAAATCTTTCTGCCATGAGCATTATATTCCGCGGTCGATTGCCCAACCCTGTAGATTTCCGGTACTTTGGTAAACAGAAAAATGCCGGAATGCCATTCGTACTCGCAGGCTTACATTCAGGTAATTTCATCGTTGTCCTACACTGCAAAACTATAAGCAATATAAGAAGATCCGTGCCAAATCTAGACAGTTATTAGGGATAGGAAAGAGACTTCATGCAGCAAACTTTTAGCGTTATATTCAGTACTGCTATCACACTATTTTCATATTTCTACTATGTTCATCACCAGTTGCATTTGCAAGATGAGAAACGCATGTTCAATGGGCGATTGGTATGGTGGCTGGAAATTCACAACATCCTGACAAACATCCAGTGCTGTTTTCGACGACATCGTTCAGCAGTTGACCATCTCCTATCGACATCTACGCAGATTATCAACGGACTCATGAAGGATTGTCAAATAGTTCGAATATTTTTGACCTCGAGAAGGCTTATGATAGTGGAATATTACGTTTCCTGCACAACTGGAATATACATGGACGCCTACCGCTGTTCATTCAGGAGTTTATAGCCACCACGTTTTCCAAGTAAGGATAGCGTCGTGTTTTTCGAATCCTTTTGCTCAATAGAACGGAGTGCCTCAGAAATAAAAATGTGAATTGAGTTCCATTTAAAGGTGGACTTTAACTTCTTTGATTCTCAGCATCCCATTCTATATTAGACGTGAAAGACAACTTAATTTTGCTCGGAGGTCTCCTTATCAAGATTGAGGTTTTTTTTTTACATGCCGTAAATTTACGACACGGAACCAATGGTTTTACTTCCCTTCCGAAGGAAGCTATATAACGAATTTTTACCGCCGAAAAAATCCATTGCTCTCCGCCAGTTTTAAATCCGAGACCTTGGGACCTAGAAGCTAGCATGTTGCCCGTAGACCATGGAGGAGCACCCCTCAAGGTTCAGTACTAAACGTCTGCTGTTTGCTATAGATATTAATTCTATCTCGAAATGTGATGTGTATAGTCCTGCTGATTCGTAGATGATTTTGCCGTCTATTGCACTTCTCAGCGTACGCCGTTTTTGGATCACCGGATGCAACAATGTTTAAACAATCTTTCAGATTGGAGTTCCAAAAAAGGCTTTCATTTCTCAACAAAGAAGTCATTTTGCGTTAACTTCTGTCGACGTAGGAGGGGATTGCTCTGACTTTATTGCACACTGATCCGATCTAAGTTATGCATCGCTTATTCTTCAGCACAAATACGAGGGGCATACTGAAAGTCACGAGCAACCCATTGTAAACATTTAAATTTCAACAATGTAACAAAACGAATTGCAGGATCGTAATCTACAGACTTTAAGGCCGCGCCGTGGCCGAGTGGATAGACCACTTGCCTCTCACCTAGACGGCCGGGGTTCGATCCCAAGCGACCGCAAGTGAGATTTGTGGTGGACAAAGCGGCGCTGGTGCGGGTTTTCTCCGGGTACTCCGGTTTCCCCGCCATCACATTCCACCGGTGCTCCATCGTCATTCATGTATCACCAGTGTCACCGCCTGCGGTGCCACAAGTAGTTAAAGCGGACGTTAAACACTACCCAAAAAAACAGACTTTAAGCCACATGTTGACATATTGTGACGTCATTAGCTTCTATCACGTGACCACAGACGGTGTTTGAAAAATGGCTGACATTGATGCTTCGTTTTGACAGCGTGCTGTCATTGAATTCCTTGTGAAAGAAGGAAAATCTGCTCCTGAAATTCATTTCAGACATCAACGTGCGTATGGAGGTGTTTGCATGGGTGCCAGCAGTGTTAGAAGATGGGCGAAACATTTCAAAGATGGAAACACGAGTCTGCAAAATGCTCCTCGTAGCGGGCGTCCTCGAACTGCCTCTCGAGTGCAACAAGGAAAGAGTTGATGAGCTCATTACAGGAGATAGTCGTTTCACTGTGAATGAAATTGCTGCGCAACTTGGAGTAGGACAGTGCAGTGCAAGAAATGGTCCACAGCTTGGGTTATCGAAAGGTCTGTGCCCGTTGGGTCCCCCGTTTATTGACTGAAGACCACAAACTTCAGAGAAGAACCATTGCACAAAACCTTCTTCAGAGATTTCATAATGAAGGTGATGAATTTTTGACGTGTATTGTGACTGGAGATGAGAGCTGGTTCCATCACTATGAGCCAGAAACGAAACGTCAGAGTATGGAATGGCACCACTTGAACTCACTATCGAAGAATAAAGCGAAGACAGTGCAATCTGTAGGAAAAGTTATGGGAAGTGTCTTTTGGGATGCACAAGGTTGCATTCTGGTTGACTTTCTTGAACCTGGATAAACCATAAATTCTGCCCGCTAGATCAAGACACTTCTGAAGCTCCGTCGGGCTTTGCGTGATAAACGCCCTGGAAAGAGGATCATCCTTCAACAGGATAATGCGCGTCCGCATACTGCCCGTGCCACTATGGAGAAGATCAGGGCATTAGGATGGGAAACTCTTCCACATCCTCCCTACAGTCCCGACTTGGCACCCTCCGACTACCATCTTTTCGGTTCTGTGAAGGAGCAGATGCGTGGCCAACGCTACGAGACGCTGGAGGATATTCGGAAAGCAGTGCGACAGGGTCTGCGGGCAGCTGGAACGGAGTTCTATCACAAGGGCATTTTCAAACTTGTAGAACGATGGGAAAAATGTGTGCAAAACAATGGAGACTATGTCGAAAAGCGAAAGAAAGTCTGTAGATTATGATGATGTATTTGGTTTGGCTTAAAAATAAATATTAAGATTGTAAAACAGTGTTGCTCATGACTTTCAGTATGCCCCTCGTATCTGTGCTGAGAATATTAGCTCCATAATTGGAGCATCCGTGTAGCTGTTGGACTTCTAGTTCATGCATTTGTTCCTGGCACACTTTATATTTAAAAGATAAGGCTAAATACATAGTTATGACTGAAAACATTACATAGTAAGAGAGACAGCACCCAACTCCATCATTCAGCTCCTTGTTCCGGTTGTTATTCATCTGGGTTCGGTTCTTTGTTCACGGATACTGATGACGCCTTCTCCTTTGCTAATTTCCCTATTGAGAAGACGGCTTGCCTGGCACAAAATCTTTCTAAATTTAAAAGATCCTCTGCGGCTTATATGGAGACCGTCCATGGCAAAATCTTGTTTTTTTTATTAAAATTTTTCATACACAAAAATGCAATCAATATCAATTAAGTTCTGCATTTATTCGTGCCAATTTTTTGTGGTCACATCCCATCTACGTCACATACCACTCACAATTTCCTTGACTATTGGTGCTTATGTCCATGATTTCATCCATGATATCCTCTGCATAGATGGCTCGCTTTATAACACCAGTGCCCAAATGTAGCAGAACAACTTCAGTGTTCTGCTTAACCAACATACTTTCTCCCATTTTGTGTTTTAACTCGCCGATAGTGCTTATAGTACCTGGAAAACAGCTAACCTTATTTCCTTGATGCGCGGAAGTTTTCTCAGAGATTTTCAACATGGAGACTCCTAAAACAATCACTTTACCATCTCTTTGCAGCTCTTTCTTGTGCGACTGCATTCCTTGCAATCCACCTATTCTTGTTTCCTACGTCCTCGAACAAAGTTTTTAGTTTGAATCTCGATTAGGGTGAGTTACACGGATATGGCTTTTTCCAGAGTTTTCGCTTATTCTGAGAAGACGAGGATTGACTGGAGTATAATAAATCTATTAATAGATGTAAAATCGGCGCCAACATCACATTTTTTGTGAATTTTCTAATTGCGTCCAGTTACGCTATCTGAATAACGCCGATTTGCTTACGTCCAACATGTATTAATCCAGTATCATTTACTTTTTTCAAGTACAGTTATTTCCCGAGTAAAATTCTTGTTCACAGATCGCAGAAGCTTTGCTTTTTGTCTATCAGCTTGTAGGTGCTTACAGCATTATTCACAATCTGTACTGAGGCCACTAATTCTGCTTCACTGGACATTCATCTGCAATCAGTGATAGTATTTTCTACCCAGTCATGTTTCTCGTTTTCGCTATTTGAAAAAGTTTACCTTTATTTTCAGTTCTTACTTTATCCTTTGAGAACACATTGTTATCCTTCTCTTTATTTATCTTCACTATTACCTCTATTGGTATTAATTTTCACCACCTTCCTACTTGTAACTCCTACTACTCGACGCCGAGTTGTCCATGCTAATTATGAGACGTTTGGTTCATGTACGCTGAATACTATATTTTCATATCCGTGTATATATTATTTATTGTATGAGAATAATTAGTCAAGTAGGATTGACATTGCGGATAAAAAAATGTGATGCATTCCATTCATATGGCTTTCTCTACATCTTTGTAATAAATTATTGTTAAAAAGCTTAGTCTTCTGTCTACTGCTAGATAATGAGATAAGCATTAGTATAAATTGTCCTTATTACTGGTTCATTGTAAGTAGAAGGGAAAAATCTACTGATGTCCTCTAGCTGTTCGGTAAACAAACCTTTTATTCAAAACATTAATCTGCTATCTAAATCATGCTAATCAAGACAAACGTAAGCCTTATATCTAGCTTCTTTGTAAGTAAAAGGGAAATAAGAAAATACACAGGCTAAAGCGATAGTCCCATCCTTTAAAAGTCGATCGCTATGTGAAGCAATTGAAATGTTAACTCTCTGCTTGTCAGGAGTAAACAAACAATAAACGAGAAGAACATTTTCTTTCCTTTGGAGAAAAGTTTAAGTGGCTTAAAATTGAAACCAATAATTCGGTATTTCTCGGAAATGATTAACTCTATAAAAATGTTTATGACATAAATTGTGTGTTTTAATGAGATCTGCATTTTCTGTGTAGTAAGTTTTTGTAAATCTCTTACAGTTTGCCAGTTATATAAAAGTCATCCAGAACGAAGAGATCTTTTGAGGCTATTCCTAGAAAATTCAAGATATATATTTAGTTTGTCATAAAATATCTTGTACACGAGATGTTTTAATCCAAATCGAAAGAGCCATTTTTGAAAAAAATAAAAATTTTCGCAAAATGTTCCATGTAAAGGGTAGTTGGTGTGAAAGTCTTTGAGTCTGATCCTTGGAAGAGTTTGGTATTTAACGGTTTTTTCGTTTTAGCTATGCTGCCCATCGATACACACACATACACAGATACAAACGGACATTTTTCTAAAAATGTTTTTTCCTTCTTTTGGATTAGGAGGGACACAAAACATGTATTTTCGATGAAATTTCGGTATCAAATTTTGGGTGCATTATAATACCTTCTTTATACACTATGTAAATAGTACATGTAGAGAAAGTAATTAGGTTATGTTTAAAGTAAGAGCGGGCGGCATTTTCAATTATCGCATGACGTCCCACAGCTCCTGAAGCTGGGACCTATGCTTCATGCCAATCAAGATGGTGTTATTACATTTTCTTGTCGGTGCAAGGGGGAATATGCTGCTCTTATGCGATGGCAGTGGAATTCCGTTTTCTTTGTATGACTAGGAGAAAATATCTGATGTGCTCCATTCACATGACTTACAATAGTTTTTCTGCAAATAAGCCTTTTGTTCAAAAGATTAATGCAAATCAAGATAAACTTAAGTAGAATTAGACTATTACGTGTTTCCTTCTAAGTAGTAGGTAAATAAGGGATTGCACAGGCTAAAACGATAGACAAGTGCTTTAAAAGCCGGTCGCTACGTGAAACAATTGAAATTCCAATCTCTTTGCTTGTCAGGAATAAAAAAACAAGAGACGAGAAGAAAGATGTCTTCCCATCCAGGAAAGGTGCCTTAAAAATGTATACCAATAATCCGGAATATCTTGAATCGATTAACTCTACAAAATTTGTATATAGCATTAACTGTGCGTTTTAATGAGATCTACTTTTTTGCGTAGTAAGTATTTGTCTATCTCTAATGGTTTGCCAGTCATACAAAGTAATCCTGAATGAAAAGGTCTTAAGAGGCTATTCCCAGAAAATTCAATCTATATATTTCAGTTGTCATAAAAATATCTAAAACATTAAGTATTTTAATAAAAAAAAATGTAAATGGCGTGTTATTTATGGACGCTCTTTAACTGCTGTGGTTCTCAGCGTCCCATTCTAAATAGGGCATGAAAGACCGTTTAATTTTGTTCAGAGGCCTCTCTATTAGGCATTGAGGTTCTTTTAGGTGCCGTAAATCTACGACACGGAACCAACGGCTTTACTTCCCTTCCGAAGCCATGCTAAGCATTTTTACACCTGAGAAAATCCATCGTCCTCCGCCGGGTTTGAACCCGCGACCTTGCGTATATGAAGTCAGCATTACACCACGGAGGGCGACAAATATTTTAATGAAAATCGTTAGAACCATTTTAGAGAAAATAAAATTTTTCGAAAAATATTCTATGTAAAGGGTAGTTGGGGGGTGATGGGACATTCTTGAAAATCTTAGTTTCGCATCCTTTGAAGATACTTCACTTAAATACCAAGTTTGGTATTTAACCGTCTTTTCTTTTTTTAGCTATGCTGCCCACAGACACACACGAACTTCTTCTAATTTCTTTTTTGGGAATCAGGAGTCTCGAAACCTGTATTTCCGGTGAAATCTCGGTATCGAATTTGTGGATGCATTACAAGTAGTTAAATAAGGAGAGAGCTGGCGCATTGGCAAGGAAAGATAGGGAACACAAGGCCGGTGTATACCCTAGCGTGAGTATACATGGTAAAGATAGGGAATTCAAGCAGGAGGGGAGGATCTAACCTATGGTTAGAGTATTAAGGGTATTTGCCAGTCCTTGAGGGTGCTTTTCCGATGCATCTGCATCGTTTTTTCCAATTCTGTTTATGGTTTTTCTAAGAATTGTAAGATATTTTATCGATTGTACTGCGGAGGTGCTGTCTTTTTTTTTTTTCTCTCTTCTTCTTCTTCTTCTTTTTTTTTTTTTTGCAGCATTTTGCTCTGCTTCTTGAATGTGTACGGAACATTTATAACGCTTCTTGTGGGTTTTTCGGGTGCTAAGGCAGATGTTTCGAGTGCTTTTTAGTGACATTTCATGTCATTTGGAGGATATTTAGAGCCCTAGGACAGTTAGTTTCAGGACACTCAACAGATATTTTTTAGCTCTTTTCATTTTCAAGTGACTGTACGCCATTTTGTGGGTATTTGGAGCTCTAAAACACAGGCATTTTAGGCTTTTCAGGCCTTTTTGCTCATATATTGTCTAATTTTGCAGTGTTTTCTTATGCTTTTTAACTCTTTTATAAGCTTTTAATGTGTTTTAGTGTTATTTTTCAGTGATTGTAGCGCTTTCTCATACGTTTTTCAGGATATTAATGTTGATTTTTAGCGTTGTCAAAATTGTTTAGCATATTTTTTAATGTCATGCCATTTGGGGAGGGTGTTTAGGACTATAGGGCAGTGTAGTGATTAGACATTTTAGTTATTTTCAATACATCTCGAACAGTTTTATTGGTATATACCATCTAAAACAACAATTTTTGCCCTTTTCTAGCGTTTTGCTAATATTTTACAATATTTTGCGGTGTTTTATAATGTTTTTAACACATTATAGACATTTTATCACATTTTGATTATATTTCGCAGCATTTTGCTGTGCTTTGTAGTGCTTTATGCTTCCTTACAGATCATTTACGACTTTTAAAGTATTCAGAAATATAGAGTTGTGTTAAACCCTCAAGCAATAACTATTTAACTCGCTTTGAATGTATTTTGGAAACCCTTTATGAACTTTATGCCAGAGAAGAAGGTGTACTGACGGCATTTTTGTATACGTTTAGGAGCAGTTTAACCGTATTTGAAGCGATTTTTCTTTTCTTAGTTTGATAGTAATTTATCGCATTTAATGCTAGTTTATATCGTTTCTGTAACAATGTTATGCATTTTTTGCAGTAATTGATGCCATTGTTTCAGTGTTTCTGACGTTTTTTCACACTATTTGTCTCGTTTTATAGCATTTTCATATGTTCCTGGTCAGTTTGATCGCTTTTTATAGCCTATCCAGTGTTTTTACAATTTCGTCATATTTTTCCACAGTTTGGATCCTTTATGATCATTTCTGTATTGTGTTTCAGTATTTTGCAGTCCTTTATATCCTTTATGCAGGTGCTAACTTGTAAAGCGAGAGGATATGTTTACATGGTTTCAGTCTTTCTGAGGTTGTAAATCTAACATAGCATATCTTTTTGTTTCTCCGTCTCTTTATTTGTCTTTTTGTATGATGTCTGTCTTTTTGTATGATGTCTTTCTTCTTCAGGCTGACACCACAGGAAGGGTCTAAGTCTTTGTTGTCGAGGTGTTTATTGTTTTGCGAGCATCATGATTTTTCGTCTCTTATTGTTTTAGAGCCTGTTTTCTTCTAATCAAGGTATGTTTTCGGTAGAATAATGATCCCGCCCTGTTTCCTTGTTGTTGTTTCAGTTGAAGCGGTGGACGTAGTTTCTGATTTCTGGCCAGTCTTTTCAGCTTTTAGTTTTTATATAAAGATATCTAGCATATGAGGTTAGGCGTCTCTCCTGTTTTATCTGGGCTTGAGACCAGCATTAGAAATGTGTTCTGATGGCAGAGTTCCCGCCACCTCTGATTCTTATTCTTCTCTCTTCATATGCCTTCACTATAAGCATGGGAGTGTCGGAGTCTAAGCTTCAATTTTTTGCTATCACGATACCGATAATGGGCAATGCATGTAGTTTCTCACATTATACGCTCACAACTTAGTAATGACAACTTTGTATTCCATCAGCAGTAATCACTCTTTTATCATCATGAGGCGATAGAGCGATTTTGTTGACGTTTGCAGACAAAACGTTATGCTGTTGTGACGTGATCAAATTCATAGGAGGTCTTATCATTTTGTTGCTTTTAAGACAATCTACATAACTGTCGAATGTGATGTACTGCTTAATAGCGCTTCGTTTTATACATTTCATCTTTTTAATCATTCCTCCATCAATTTCGAGAGCATACATCTTAGGTCTCAGTCCGACAAAACGTTGAATAATTTTTCCATTAGCTTCATCTTTAAACTTTCCCAACACTTTTTTGTTCTGTGTGGAGTAGCACAAGATGCTTGCAGGGTAATCATATGTATCTAAATGTTCAAGAAATTGCATTTTGTCCTGATATATGTCAGAGGTTGTGACTCGATGAATGAAGGAATCCGTATCCATGTACATAAGCTTCAGGTTTTCAACCCCATAATACGGCAATAACACATCATATTGGTATGAGTGCATGAGGGTTTTTGAGATATCCAGTACGCTCATGCCGATGTATATTGGCTTGTTGAATATAATCTGCCGCGATGCCATATGCACTGATGCAAGATTAGGTCCATATATATTTCTATCAATGAATGTAGGCTTAGAAATCAGATTTTCCAATGTTTTCACGTTTGTGACAAGGCGTATTTCCATGCGACTTCATATATTCTCCATGATTTTTCCAAACATAGCATTGTTGAAGAGCTTGTACAGGTCCTTTTCAAAGTAATTTCTAGCCTGTTGCTGCAGCTTGTTGTTAAACGCTATGTAAGGTTTTAACCATCATGATTGTTGAAATTGTAGCACATGATGGATTTTTGTAAGTCGTAGTCCATGTGAGAGTGCCTGTTTTAACGCCATGTAATGTACCACATACTTCTTCTTGCTTCCAAGGTGCGCAATTAGTTTCTTTACACTCGAATTCTTTGGCTTCAGACACTTAGGCAAGAATGGCAAATCATTATGAAGATCGTGAAGCTCAGTAGGATAATCCACATCGACTTGCAATATATATCCAAGAGAATCATCTTCTTTTAATGTTTCTATATTAATACTATCATGAGAAACCCACTGAAATCCTCCCTAAGGCAGTGGATGCTGCATAAGCCATCCATATTGGTTATTTGCATCTTCATGTGTAATAAATTGAGTTGGTTTATTAGGATCAAACTCCTCCATGTGGCTGTTGTTAGCCCAGGCATACCGGTGAGACATGACATAGACCTCCCCTTATGCCAGATTCTACCATGAGAAGCTGTTTATAATCCAATAACAATTCTAGCTCAATCCCGGTATACAAAAGCATAGCATCCCAGGTAAGTCCCGGAGATGTAAAGTAATGTGCAGAATCAATTTTATGAGTATTCAATGTCTGCTGTCTGAAGGCTTCAAAAACATCAGCGAGAAGAAGTACATCTGAGGTTAAGTAGAGGTCACTGTATTCTCCCAAATGTTGGATTTTAGATTGTCCACATTCATTTTTAGCATGTTCGTAGTCTTGATAATTGATTTCCTCTTCATTTAATTTATTGTAGAACGCTTCCTTTGGAGGCAAGCACGTTTCTTTCAAAACATGCCATGACGTGATGTAATCATGGGGAAATACTCCTTTGCGTGTCACCAAACCAATCTTCTATTCTCCAAAGTATTTGCATATCTCAGGAAATGATGTTAGGGTTTTTGTTAGTTTATCCAAATTTGAACTGAGGAAATGGTGTGTATCCACAAACCGAAGCTTAATATCTCCAACATGCTTTGAGAGTGAAATATACTTTTCTTCTGAGCACGGAATCACCTCCAATCTTTCACTTGTACAACCTAACTGTTTAACGATGAAATGAGAATCATGTCCGCTTAAGTTGTGCATGAAGACACGAACATGCTTCGGTGTTTTGCAGGCTAGATTGCATTCATTATGAAGACTTCCGCGATATTCACCAGTCAAATGGTCATGATCCCAAACTTTCCAGTTTTCTTCAGTGATTTTTTTATTACACAAGTAGCATTCGGTAGAAGACTCGAAATCCTCCTGTTGCAGATCCGATAGTTTAAGAGGTTTAGCAGATTTGTATATACTGCTAATCTTATTAGCAAGAGATATTAGATAATCCATAAATTTCTCAGCAGCATCATATCCTCTGAATACATAAGGGACAATAGGAAGACTAGTCTGCAGCTGTTCAACAGATGACGATTGTTTGACGTAAACAGCGAAACTCATTGGGGAATGCTTCTGATAAGCCGTTGTATAGGAAGCTTCGGGATTAGACTCGCATGAGTAACGTGGACTAAGAATACTATCAAAATCTGCATAGATGACATACGGAAGTTTCAACATCCTTTCTACATTTTTAAACTGAATGATTGAGGTTTCCTTTGTAGGCATAACTATCCTAGCGATAGCATGCTGTCTGCAGATAGTCGCATGTTCCTTCAATGCTTCCACTCCACTACGTCCATATCGGTCATCAAAATGGGTGAAGCAGCGTTTACAGGTGTACACTTGTCCGATGTGTTTTGTTTTTTATTCTCGAATAAGCTTCTCAAAGTTCTTGGAATTGGTATGCATCACTATGTATATATATCATCACTCAGCAGAAGGAGGTTCCGGTGATCAGGTAGTGCTTCCTCTACAACCTTTATTGAAAACACTGTTTTCTTTTCATCAAGTCCAAACACATTAATAGATATATTATTTTTCTTTTCAAATATCGGGATTTCAGACACTGGTGTAGGAAACGTGATGCATGAAAAGTCATATTTTTCCTCGAGTTTCTTGTATTTGCTGACATATTGAGAATCCTTTTCAATGTATTGTGCAAGGATAACGTATAAAAAACATCTCTCATCACGATGGTTCTGGTGGTTGACACACACTTTCTTTGCTTCTATAGATGTAGATACAAGAATTTAACTGCTGCCGCGAAGGGGGTTGTACTTGTTAGTTCAAAGGCGTAACCCCTCTACAGCAAGCAGAGCCCAGTTGCTTCCTTTAAGTTGTGATTCCTCCATTTCAGTATCCAGTTTCTTGAATTTAGTCTCCAGCATGGCATCTAAATTAGTTTCTAGAAACAATGCGCTTGATTCCTGGTTTTGAAGGTCTTGTAAGTAGTTTCTCCAGCACTATTTACAAATCGACACTCCACTAACAGGTCAACCTTCACAGCTTTAGGTATGGGGAGCTCTTTTGGATAGATTGCATAATCCTCTGCTTAGCTTCCTACAGGTAAGTCTTCATGTCCTTGCTCGAATTGCATCGGATGAAGTAAGGTTTCAGACGCCCTTCAAACGATGTCTCATATTCTTTCATGTCACACTCATTTTCCATTGTAGTCAATAGTTGATGCCGGGTAGGCTCGATTTTTGTTTTCTTCAGAGGCATGCTTGCTCCGCAATGCTCTTCATGACGAATTCCATTGTATTCACTGCTGAAGGTTGCAGCACAATGTCTACATTTGAAGAGTTGTCCGCAGCTCATTTCATGCCGTCTCTTGTTATAGCTCCTTTGAAAGCTTTTGCCGCACTTAATAAAACTGTAGCCAGAAGTAAAGTTCGCAGATACTCCCCTGAATGTAGCTTTCTGCACGTCTCCATTCTGTTAAATACTTCTAAGTATGATAAAAAGGACAGAACTTTTATACCAGTACCACGATCTTCTCGCTATTAGTAGCTAGTTTCACGAAGAGGAGCTAATAAACTCGACTCGAAGCAAACTGCCGCAATGAAGACCTGCTAATCTTTTTTATTGATGATGGGGGAAAAGGCAACTAACGCGCTAATCCCAGGCAAGCCTGGGAGTGTGAGACTCCCCACCCTGGACTCGAACCAGGGTGGCACTACTCACAAAAATCCTCCCACCGGAAGTAGGAGGCCCATGCCTCTCTGTTGCAGCACCGCATTAAGCACCTGCGCATTTCTGGTGATGATGAATGCTGCCTGGCAGTGGCAGTAACAGCGAGTGATGGTGATATTAGCCAGTGGACACACATAACTTGCGCCCTGAGGGCCCCGCTGGAGAAGTAATTGGTGAAAATGAAGGGTAGTTAATGGTGATGTTTGGGAAAGTTAATGGTGATGGTTCCTGGCGTTCGTTTGTTCTGAGCGGAGTGCTCTGAACAATTGCTGCGCTGTCTTAGGCGGATGTTGGAGTAATCCTTCAGCTACTTGAACCAGAGGCTCAGGGTCCTGTGGTGGATTGGTGGCCATCCTGACGTCGTCTTCGGGGCCTTCATCTCCTCCCTGATGATGAGCCGGATGTCGCTGAGGAGTCGGTGGTTCTTGTGTAGAGACGAACGTTGCTGATGATATTGTCGGTCCTGCTGTAGCTGCGTTTGGACGCTGGCTATCCGGTTGGACAGCTCAGCGGTGGAGGACTGTAGAGTGGAGATGGCGGCGGTGGTGGCAGCAGCTTCCTGGAGATGACGCTGGTGAAGTCCTCTTCTAACGCAGCTAAGCGAGCGCCGATATTCAGGATCTACGCATGAAGGTCCTGAATGGCATCCCGCGTCGCTGCGGATATAGAAGCTGGAGGTGGTGTGGCGTCTGAGTGTTGGATCTGCGATGATCATACTGGCGGCGTAGTGGTACGCCCGTTCCTCGGGTAAAGGGGACACTGGGCCTGGCCAGTGAAGTGTCCGGTGCCACGGCAGGTGGTATAAACCGGCGGCGGCGGAGATTATGCCCAGTGCACTGCGTCGTCAAGACGCTGGTCCCATAGTAATGGCACCGCGGCGCTGAAGTGCAGGCGTCTTGGCTGTGCCCGAAGGCGCAGCAGCGGCGGCAGAGCCGGTGGCGTTCCTGTTGGCTTGCTTCGACTGGCATGTCTCCCTAATAAGGGCAAACCTGACGTCAAAGGAGCTTAAAGGTCAACCGGGTCCTGAAGCTCCACTGTTACCTACGGAGTTGGCCCCCGGTCGCAGTATATGCGGGTGGCCCTCAAGCAAGCAGACCACCGCGACTGCACGGCGGTGAGCGGATGCCGGGTAGAAAGGCCCCTAGGGACCCCCCGTACCACAGCACTGAACCGGGGCGGCGGCGTCGTGGAGCTGGGTGGAGACCTTGGTGGCGGCGGTGATGGCGGCAACTGCGACTGCAGTTGCGGCGTGACTGCGGTGGCGGCCGGCGGCGAAGCACGGCTTGCCGAGACCGGTGGCGTCGGAGATGCTACCTCCTCGGTGGCTGCCGGGGAAGAGGCGTCGTGAGCTGCCTTAACGGCGGCGAGTCTGCGCTGTTTCTTCTTAGGCATCCTTAAGAGTCGAAGAGGAAGCTCCCCCACCGGCTATTTTTTTTTAGTTTCAAGTGGAGGGGAAAATCCACCTTAAGGACTAACCCGGGCTGGCATGCCCGGAATGTCGGGGTCTCCCAGAGTGGGCCTACCGACTAAAAAACCCCTCCACCGGTATTAGAAGGTAAGGATGCTGCGGTACCGCTGTTGCACCCGCGCAGTCAAAGGTAAAGGTGAACTGGCCCGCTGTGCGGCCGCCAGGGGAGAGGGTTGTGCTAGTAGACCGGCTTGACCGAGGTCCAGCCGGCCCCCGTAGCGAATTATAGGTGAGGAGTTGAGGAAATTCTGGGTGGTTGGGAATCGTTGGTGAAACACGGGATTGGGAGTGCAGGGAGAGCTGCCACTCTCTCCCTGTGGTGATGATGACAGTACTACCGGTTCTTCCTTCCCCTGGGGGCTGGACCGGTAGCGATGTAGGCGAGAATGTCAGTGGTAAGTCCTGTCTGAAGGTCGTGTAGTTGTTTGGATATGGATTGATGTAGTTGGTGCTGCAGCTCTCGGACACCCACGACCGAAGCCTCAAGAGACCCCAGCCGCGGGCACTGGTCGTCGCTGTCCTCGGCAGGTGGATGGACGAGATGGCTCTCTATGCGGTCCAGCTGGAGCTGGATAGACGCAAGCACCGCGCCATTATCACCTGCAACACGCTAAGAGTCCTGGTGCTTGGCCTCCAATGCTGCGAGTCGTTCGTTGGTTTCCCTCTGAATTTCCTTGAGACGGAGTCCGAGTTGGTGTGTAGCCGCCAGGATGGCGGCGATGTTCTGCTGTATGGAGTCCACGGCGTCCTTTAGGAACGTGTCCGTAGGTGAAGAGTTGACTGGTGAAGTTTTCGGTGTAGAGTCTAGTGATGGTGATGGTTGGTGGTGCTGCTGTGACTTTTGTGGAGGTGAAGGCCTACTCCGGGGATACAGGGGGCACGTGGCTTGCCCTGTGTAGTGCGAGTTCCCGGAGCAGGTAGCGCAGTAGCGTCGTCGACGGCGCAGATCGTGGTTGGAGCAAGCGGCTGTAAGCGAGCTTGCCCCACAGTAGTGGCACCTAGATGCAGCGTGGCAATCCTCCGAAAGATGTCCGTAGGTTCAGCAGCGTCGGCAGGAGACCGGACGTTCGCTTCGGCTAGCCTCGACACGTAGCTGCTGCCCTAATAAGGGCAGGCGCGATGTCAAGGCAGCTTCGCCTTCAGGCGCAGACCCAAGGTGGAGGCGGACCAGCGTTGTGGGTCCCCGAGGTGATGAGATGCGGTTGGCCTTTACTGCAGAGGGCCAAAGGCGGCGTGTGGCATCCAGCACGAAGCGGGATGGAGGGTCCCTCGGGACGCCTATGACGACCACTGTAAGGTGGATATCATGGTGTGTTGAAGGCGGCGAAGAAGGCCGGACCGATTCCCGGGTGGGTTCCGGTACGGCGGTGGAGGCGGTCGGCGGTTGGCGCCGGGCCGGTTCCCGGTTGTGTTCCGGCACGGCGGCGGAGGCAGTCGGAGGTTTGGGCCGGGCCGGTTCCCGGTTGGGTGCCGGCACGGTGGCGGAAGCTGTCGGCGGATGAGGCCGGGCCGGTTTCCTACTGGATACCGGTGCGGCAGCGATATGTGCTGTCTGCTCCATAACGGTAGGTGGCGTGGCAGGAGGCGACTTAGTAAGTGGGGCGGAAGGCGTCTCCATGGTCCGCAGCAAGGCGGCACGGCGCGCCAGCGCCCACTGACTACTGGCATGGTTGTTCTTCCGTCGCAGTGCCAGCTCTTCTTTGCTAGCGGTGCGGTAGTAGGCCATGCCTGCGTCGAAAGCTGCCCTTGTTGCTGGATCCATCTTTAAGAGTCGAAGTCCAAGAGCCTGGAACCTTTTTTTTTTTTTTTTTACCGTGGAGGAGAAAAATGCATTACGCATTCAACCCCCAGCTGAAGTGCAATGGCTGGGAGGATATGTGGGACTCTCCGCTTCCTCATGCGGCATACCCACTAAAAAACCCCTCCACTCTATAACAGTAGTTTGTTGAGAATCTCGTGGCTTTGCGCGGTCCCGCTAATGCACCCGCGTTAGTAGGCGAAAGATAGGAAGCTGTCGCACGTGTGCGGGAGCGGGTGAAAGGTTGTTTCTAGGCTGACAGCCATGGAACCTGACTGCAGCCTAGGGAGTAGAGGTGATGTTGGAAAGGAAATAAAGGGTAGAAATTGAGGAGAGAATAGGACGTAGACATTACGGATTATACCTGCTTCGGAATTGCTCCGCGAAGCTCCCAGTAGTCTTCCACTGTGTTGGTGGTCGAGTATCCCCGAGCCCTGCGTGCCCCTCAGCCTGTACAGGAGGAGGAGCAGTGTTGGGTTGCTGACGTTTTGATTGGAACAGCTCAGCAGAGTAGGCAACTTTCTGCAGGAGAACCTGCCTCAGAGGCTGCATGAGCGCGTCGATCCTGGTGGACAGGTCGGCGGCTGTAGTCTGCTGGCTGGTGGCTGCTGCGGCTCCTGCAGCTTCTGTGTGAGGAGGCTGCATGTGTCTTCCAGAGCAGCTAGTCGAGCGCCGACGTTCAGGATCTCCGCGTGGAGGTCCTGAATGGCTTCTCGCGTCGCTGCGTCTGTTGAGAGTGCAGGTGGTGAGGCCTCGATGGTTGATGTCTGCGGTGGAGTGGTGCGGCGCGCAGGAGGTGGTGAACAAGTGCTGCTCCTTGGGTAGAGAGGGCACTGCGCTTGCCCTGTGAAATGTCCTGTGCCACGGCAGGTGGCACAGAACCGGCGGCGACAGCGTAGATTGTGCTCAGTGCACTCAGCGATGGTGTTGACGGAGCCACAGTAGTGGCATCGCGGCGACGAGTAGCAGGAGCCGGCTGTATGCCCGAAGGCACAACAGCGACGGCAGGGCCGGTAACGTTCCATCTTGCTGGCCTCGACGACCAGGAGTTGCCCTAACAAGGGCAACATTGACGCCAAGGCAGCGTCGAGGTCCGAACGATCCTGAAGCTCCAGCCTCACAAGTGGTGTAGGTCCGCGGTTGCAAATTATCCTTGTGGCCCTCAAACAAGAAGGCCACTTGGATTTCGCTGCGGCGAGGAGGTGCCGGGTGGAAAGGTCCCTAGGGACCCCCCGTACCACGGCACTGAACCGGGGCGGCGGCGACGTGGAGCTGGGCGGCTGCGGTGTTGGCGATGGCGGCAACTGCGGTAGCAGTGTCGGTGAGGGTGTGGTGGCGGCCGACGGCGAAGCAGGGCTTGCCGGGACCGGTAGCAACGGAGGTGCTGCCGAGGAAGAGGCGTCGGGTGCTACCTTAGCAGCGGCGAGTCTGCGCTGTCTCTTCTTGGCCATCTTAGCGAGTCGAAGAAGAAGCTCCGAATGTTTATAAGCTTTTTTTTTTTTTTTTTTTTTTGGAAAGGGGAAACAGAGAGAGAGTTGGAAGGTTGAAAGAATTACTTATCTCGCCATTGGGTGAAGATTAGGAGGGAATAATGCAAGGAAAAGTGAGATAGGAAAGGAAGAGTGAATGGGGTATGATGGAGTTCCGCGATAGCACCTCCGTGATTAGTGGTGAAGTTGATGTTGCTGCAGCATGAGGGCTGCAACAAGGAATGGCTTGTCTAGTCTGTAAACATGACCCGAGGGCCCTGAGTACAGCGCTAGGGAGTCTTGGTGTGCTTTCAGTAGTGATGTCTGGTGTTATGGGTGTGTGTGTAAGGGCATGGGTTTTCGGTGGAAAGGTCCTGAAGAATCTGTTGGTGACTGCCTGCAATTTGCTCGGATACATTGTTGACTGTCAGTTCGTGGCTATCAAGAACTGCAGTGTAGCACTTCTTGATCTTGTTTATAAGCTTTTTTTTTTAGGGGCGGCCCCACACCCGCCGCCCCCGGTGACGATCATCCTCGGAGGCTACATCGTCTCCCCATGCACATGCTGTTAGGCTAGAACATGCGAAACATTCAAGAGCAAGGGGTGCTTGTTAGTGTAATGCTGTTAGTATTCGGGTTCCGCTGAGCACCCCGGTTAGTGACGTACAGACTTCCTGGCTTGGCGCACACGCGCACAAGCAAGTACGGAAAATTTCTGGGTGATACTCATACCTAGGTCTGAGCAGCACCCAGGAGTACTGGGTTGTTAGTGTGTTTGAAGTGGTTATGGTATTAGGTTAGTTGGTGAATTACAGACGGACTGACTTGACGTCATTCTTTAAGCTATCATACACACAATAATACTTGAAATATATACATGCTCTTGGCTACGTGAGACGGACGGACTTGACATTAATACAGTTCATGCATTGAAGTACGGGAATGCCTTGGTGATGGTGGGTTTAGGTTTGGTTGACGTGTGTGTGTGTGTGTGTGTGTGTGTGTGTGTGTGTGAATACCTGCTTGCCGTCATCTGGGCACTGTTAACTTTGAGTTTGTTGCTTGTGACAGCGATGGCTATTCTGGTGTTGGTTTCCTGACCGTTCATCGGGATGCGTTGTGTTGGTTGCTATGCAGGTAGAAGGAGAAGCAGAATTTGTTTAATTAGTCGGTTTCATGAGTCTGTATAGGTGTACAGCTATATCTATGGCTGAGGTGTTACTTGATAGGGATCTATCAAACAGGTGGAGTGGTCTGTGATGTTTATTGTCATCAGTTGTGTAGTTGCCTATTTGTTGTATAAGTGGGTTGTGATGTAGTTTGATGCGGTCGTAGAGGTCGGAGGCCAATTTTTAATGAACTCTTCGAGTGTGTGCAGCTTGAGTTCCTCATGTAGCTTTCTTGCCGGTGCGAAATTTGGTAGTTTGGTGGTCAGTCGTAGGATTTTATTTTGGAATTTATTTAGTGATGTGATATGTGTTGGAGCAGCGTATCCCCATACAGGGCAGGCATAGGTTAGTATGGGTCGGATTAGAGTTTTATACAGTGTGAGACCAAGTTTAGGACTGAGGGCACTGTGGAGGTTGATGAGAGGATGTAGTTTGCGTAGTTGAGCCTGAGCTTTGTGTCGAATGTCGGCTACGTGGGCTTTCCAGGTTAGACTTTGGTCCATTGTGAGGCCCAAGTATTTTACCTGAGGCAACCAGGAGATGTCTTCCCCAAATAGGCGTAACGGTCGGAGTGCGTGTGTAGGATATCTGTGTTTGTTTCTTTTTGTGAAGATGATGGCTTGGGACTTTCGGTTGTTTACCTTTATACGCCATTTTTCAAGCCAAGGCTGTAGTGTGGTCAGTGCAATTTGGAGTCTGCTACGAACTAACTTGGGTTTGCCAGATTGGGCTGTGATGCAGGTATCGTCAGCATATACAGATAGTTGGGTGTTGAGAGTTTTAGGGATGTCGTTTATATAGATGTTGAACAATACGGGTCCAAGTAGGCTGCCCTGGGGGACTCCCGCTCGCATTATATGTGGGTTGGACATGGTGTCGTCCACGGTTGAAACGAATTGCCTATCTCGGAGATAGTTTGCAATCAGTTTGATCATAGTGTCTGGTAGGCGGATGTTAATTAATTTCCGCAGCAGTCCACTATGCCACACTCGATCAAACGCGTTCTCTATGTCGAGCAATACTGCTCCTGTGGATTTGTTTATGTTGAATCCGTGTGTTATATGTTCAGTATTACGTAGTAGTTGAAGCGTGCTAGAATGTTTGGCACGGAAGCCGAACTGCTCATTAATGAGAATATTGTGTCTTTTCAGGAATGCGTTTAGTCGTTTTAGGATAATTTTCTCAAAGAGCTTGCTCAGTGTCTTTAGTAAGCTGATGGGTCGATAGTTTATAGAGTTAGTTAAGTTTTTATTCGTTTTAGGGAAGCGAAGAATTTTGGCTGTTTAGCAGGCTTCTGGGAAGAACCCGTTCTCAAGAGAGAAATTGAAGATTTGGGTGATTCTTTCCAGTGCTGTATCAGGAAGTTTTTTGAGTATGATGTTAGGTATGTCATCAAGTCCTGGTGCTTTACGATTGGGTAGGTGCCGGATGATCCGTTTTATTTCAGGGGTGCAGGTTTTCTGTATCTTGCTATGCGTGCGAGCAATGTGCAGTTCGCAGGTAAGAATTTCCGTATCATGTATGAAATGTGCATTTGAGGGCATCATATTCGGGGTTAGAGTGTCTTGTAATGCATCCGCGAGCATTTCAGCTTTGTCTCGATCAGAGGTTGCTACAAGTTGGTTGATTTCTAGGGGAGGGACATTGGTTTTCTCCCTGGTGAGATATCTGGAAATGCGCCAGACATTGGCGTGATTGGAGTCCAGGTTTTCGAGTGTGTGGGCCCATTGGTTGTGAATGAGCTCTGTTGTGTTACGCCTAAGAAGGTATTGAGCGTGATGTAGCTCAGCTAGGTCTCTGGGCTGTCTTATCTGCTGCCACTTAGTCTAGCGCGGTTTCGGAGTCTCGTTCGATTCTTAATGTCCCGTGGTAGTTGGGTGTCCCTGTAGGATGGAACAGTGAGTGGGACTGGGTTTATTGTCGCAAATTTGATGCAGTTTTCGAGGTTTATTACTGCCTGATTTAGTTCTGCCATCGATGTGATGGGCTCATGTGTGATTTCCGCAGTCATTGTGGCTTCAAATTGAGTCCAGTTGGCCTTGTTGTAGTTGCGCCGAGGCGGGAGCACCTTAGGAGCTAGTGAGCCTTGTATGGTGATGATAACTGGCAAGTGATCGGAGGAAAGTTCATTGGCAACAGTGAGGGTAAAACGGTAGTTAAGACCGCGGGTGAGTGTTATGTCCAGTACGTCTGGATTCAGTTGTCTGTTGTTGGGGATAAACGTGTGCTCTGCTGGGGCATGTATTACATAGTCTGAGTTGTTTTCGCGTCGGAGGAGAATGGTACCCTCTTGATTTATTACGCGAGAGTTCCAAATTCGGTGCTTCGCATTCAGATCTCCTGCAATGATGATAGTGTGATTTAGTGCCAGAAGGGCATCTAGGTCCGCGGTAATTAGGTTGCCTGGAGGGTTGTATGCTGATATGATTAGTGTTCTGGTCCGATTTAGATTAACATATATCCCCGTGGCTTCTACCCTGCTGAGGGCAGGCAGAGGGGCAGCTTCGTGATCTATTGTGTTTCTGATAATGATCGCTGTGCCTCCGCCTCTTCTGTCTCTGTCGGTGCGGTAAATTTTGTGGTCTGGTATGGAGTATCTGGTGGTTTTTGCAAGTCGAGTTTCCTGTATGAGGAGTATGTCTATTTGGTGTCTGTTGATGAAGTCTGTGAGTTCAGCTTTTCGTCTGTAAAGTCCATTGGCGTTCCACGTCAGTATTTTTGGGTTTGCGTTACAGTTGTCAGTTCAACAGTCATTTCCCGCTGTTGCTCCTCATAAAAGCCGTCCGACAGGTTAATGCATCTGCCTTCCCCTCCCTAAAATCGGTTTTCATGCTTTAGCCCCCTCCCCCTACATGTTCTTACCAGCCTCATATGTCAATCTTTAACATCACTTCCTAAAAGCCTTGTTTTCTTCATGTCTATTCTTGAATCATCATGTTCAGGCATGCTCTCCATCCACTATCCACGACAGAAGGATAGCAGCCAGACCAACTGCATACACTTTCCCTACTTGTGAAACACACGCATATTTTAGATGTTTTAGGAAGTTAAATTATATGTCATTCGCATGTTTTTTGTGTGTTTTAATATCTTTACTAGCGTTTGTATGTTTTTATACAGATAAACTCATACATTTTCATTTTTGATAGCGCTTAACGACAGCTTTTTCTACTTGTGGCACTGCAGGCGATACATTTTCATTTAAACTACTATTCAGCATGTGAAGTCTGAATTCTTTTCATCACTACCCTGTTGTTTCCACATAAACGTTATCAAACGGGTTAGCTCATCTTCCTTCCCCTAAAAATCCGGTTTTCGTCATATTGTCACTAATGTTTAGGTTTCCGCTTTCCTAAATAGCCACAGGGCAGTATTGTAAACACATTCCATATCAGTAAAAGTATTATTTAATTTAGTTGTATTTTCTCGAAGTTTTCGATATTCAAATTCTAGACCGTAAGGATCAGGTTGTTGTGTATAGCTAGTTCAGCATATTAATACATTTACCTGCACGTTTCAGGGGTTATTTAGCTTTAAAAGTGGTAGTGCAATGAAATCCTACAATCGCCTGTCATGAAAGGACGGGAATCGATTCCGTGTTTTTTTTTTTTTTTTTGTTTTTTTGTATAAAGTTACTAACCAGTTTTACATTCTCAATATTAGCCCATATTGTGTATATTAATTTAAGCTATATAACACTCTTAGTTTAGAAGTTATAAAAACGGACCCTTTATAGGTTCGCACTAAGTCCCTAATACTATCTTTTTTTATTTGTATCAATATTCAAGAACGGAGGGAGCCCGCTTCCACTTTATTCGCTCTCTTCATGTCCATTCCTCTAAGAGTTATTCACCTTGGAATTAAGGTCCATTAGATTCGGGAATCGAAGCGGGTCCTCTAGGCTAAGAAGTACTTAGAATCTTGAATGCACGTGCTAAAAGCATCAATATACATGTTTTCCTGTTAATTTCGGCCTAATAGTCGAGCATTTCGCTCGTATTTTGAAATTGAAACCTAACATTAGGGAATATCTCGGTAGTGGTTAACAAAAAAACAAAGTATTTGATATAATCGTCCTTTAACAAGATTTTTGTGTAGAAAGTTTCTATCTCTTACGATTCGCCAGTTATAGTAAAGTCATCCAGAATAAAGAGGGCTTTAGATGCTATTTCCAGAAGGTTCGATAGGACACATTCTTATTTGCGATGAAGATATAATATTGTAATCTAACGTATTAGGCATTTTAACATAAAAATAAAATGAAATGGAGTTTTATTTATAGACGCTGTTTAACTATTGTCAGTGCCCCATTCTATGTTGAGCGTGAAATACCGCTTAATTTTGCTTGGAGGCCACTTTATTAGGACTGAGCTTATTTTACGTGCTGTAAATCTACGACATGGGACCAACGATTTTACTTCCACTCCGAAGAAAGCCATGCTAAGGACTTTTATGGTCGAAAAATTTCATCGCCGTCCACCGGTTTGGAACACGCGACATTGGGTACAAGAGGCTAGTATGGTAACCACTACACCACGGAGGACGACATTATAAGATAATCAAAATTTCGAAAAATGTTTTATGTAAACGGTAGTTTGGGGTAGGGGAATTTTCTTGAAAATCATAATGCCGCATCTGGAAATATGTTTAATTTAAATGCTAAGGGTTGTATTTAATCATCTTTTCGTTTCTGAGTTATATTCATAAACTAATCAAGATAATCAATACCAGGTATGGTCTTATTGCTTAGATCTTTTTACGTAGAAGGGAAATAAGGGAATACACTAGGCTAAAGTGACATTCAATCTTTTAAAAGTTTTGCTATTTTCATTGAAATTCGGTCCTCTTTGCATGGTCCGGAGTAAAACAATGAAGATGTGAAACGAATGACGATTTCATGCCTGAAAAAAGTTTAAAATATTTACCAATTGAAAGCAATAACACGTAATACCTCCGAAATGACTAGCTAAACAAAGAAACTGCATGCGCCACCATCTGTGCTTTTGTTGTTGTTGTTTTTTTTAAGAGAGTCTCGTTTTCTGCGAAGTAAGTTTTGGTTTGTCTCTTACAGTTTATCAGTTATGCAAAATTCATTCAGAATAAACAGGACTTCAGGGCATATTTACAAGAAATTAGGTGTATGCATTTTATTTGCCGTATAAACATGTTTAATATACGGCATTTTAATCAAAATCGTTAGTCATTTTTTAGAAAATGGAACACATCGAAAAATGCTCCTTGTAAAGAGTAGCGCGGGGGATTTTTCTGAGAACTTTAGTGTTTAAACGACTTTTTGTTTTTCAGTTATGCTGAAAAACGGACAGAGAGGAGAGAGAGGGGTGCGATAGTATTTTAGCACGAATCATATATTATAGTTTAGTCATTAGTTTATAATATTTAACATAAGAAATATATGCTCAGTAGAATGCAGTACCGTGGCGCGTAGAAACTCCTTTTGTATTCTTCAAGGCTACGCGATTTGTTAAAAGTAACACGAATTTTAGTGCATTAGGGACACAAGTAACGACCCTTGAGAGGAAGAAAGTTTTTTTTCCCTTTAAAACTTTAAAGAGGGAATTATTCATTGTAGAACAAAGTCACGTGGGTGTAAAATAAAGACAAATCCCAGATAGCCACGTGATAACGTCACTTTACGCGCCCTTTTCAAGTCAATCAAAAAGGAGAGCAATACTCGGACCTTTTAGTATATAAATTATGTGCGTATAAGAAATAAGGTCTACAATGTAGGAATCGCGTATAAGTTAAACAAAAAATCGGGCTCATAAAGTAAGACACACAATGTAGGAAAACGCGTATAAGAAAGGTGACTAAGAAATCGCGCGGCCTACATTGTAGGAAAGTTAAGTTAATCAGACGAGCAATTATTACCGTAAATGTTATGTGGACCGAGAAACTCAAGATTACGGTGGCGAGTGTAAAGATATAACAACTCCGTAAAAGTGAAATTAGCCCTTAATTAAAACTACTTCATCAAGTTCGCGATTGCTTATGTCGGGAGTCGCTCAGAGGGTTGTGCCTCAACCGAACAACAATTCATCAATAAAGGAAGTCTACAGTGAATTAATTGAAATTTTTCTTTTATTTGAGAATACCAAAAGTGTTACACACCTTTTTCATTCTTTCCCCCCTGAACAAGAGACAACTCATGGTTTACTAGAACGAGCTTAGCCAGTGCAACAAAGGGAATCTACAAGGTATGTACACTCTTAATGTAGAGAATTTCACGAGCATTAACCCTCCACAAACTGCAACTAGACTCGCCTGATGGCGCCATACTGTCACCACAACGTGACGCACTACAAACAATACTACGAGATATTGGCACCCTAACGTGGTGGCCACAAGCATATTACGACAGGGGAGGGACAGAGAGAGTGAGAGAGAAAGGGATCATTTTCTAAAAATGCTGTTTGGATTCGATAGCACACATATTTGTTTGAAATCTCGACCTCTAATTTCTGATTGAGTAGGATCAGTAGGTGGATTCTGGCCCTCCGATAAAATGGGTAATTTGGCTACCACTTTTAGAGGTTTTCCCTGAGTATTGGATTTTGAGGATTACTTTGCGAGAATTTAAGGTAGGTACCTTTCCTTCAGTGTAAGAAGTCACGATTTCAATTGCTGTGACGTGCGAGAGCCGGAAAAACGATGTTTCATTAGCACACAGGAGTCTCGGGATCGAGTTTTAGAGCTCTGGTGTTGTCCAATGACTGTGTATGACATTTCTGTGGCTAGTGAGATGCGAGTTCCTCCCCTTCTTGCTGGTCCCGCGCGCCCGCGGCCTCGAAAAGCACATTCCTTGAGTTTATAAGCGTCATAGGATCGATTTTTGGTGCACTGATGAGAGTGTAGCCAATGGCCAACATGTGGCCAATGGGATGTGAGTTCCTTCCCCTGTTGCTCTCGCGACCCCGAAAAACACGTATTTTGTGAGACTTTTTACAAGCGTGTGAATCGTACATCTCGCTGTCTCTGTCAAACACCAGACGGGCGATAAAAAGATCTCCCTGCCCCAAGAGATTTCCATGATATTGTCCTGCCACCGCGTGTGAATGAAATATTTCTCGATCTCTGGCACACACCAAACGCACAATAAAAATTCACCCAAATAGTCCGTGATCTTGTTCTGCCGCAGCATGTGAATCCGACATCTGACTGTGCCTGTCTCACACACAAGCCTCCCTAAGAGTTTCCCGTTCTGTCTATCATTTGATGTAAGATTTACGCTATATATGTTTCTCACGCTAGAGCGAATAAAAAGATGTAACCTGTTAATTGTGCAGCAGATGATAAAGCAAATGGGATTTTCATGGGAATACGAAACCTAATAACTTCCCACATACATACGCTATTGTGATTACGTCTTGAGATCCCAATCGCCAAACGTGTGTGAGTGGCTTGTTTCGGAAGTCATAGCTGATTATTAAACCTGCATGAAATGACACATGTGCTGTTGGCGAGTTCTTTAACGTCGAGCTGCTATTGTTATACCTTTGTTGAATGGACATATGTGCTATCGGCGGGTTCTTTAACACCGAAGCTCGTATTGTTATGTTTATTTAAGATTATGACAATTGGGGGGGGGACGTTGCAGTCACTTACCAGTATCCCGTTTTCAACACCAAAGTCAAGAATAACTGGGCATCAGCAAGTGTGTCGAGGATGTCATCAATCTGAGGTAAGGTAAAGCAGACCTTAATTTTGACTCATTCAGCTTCCTACAGTGCACGCAGGAGCATAGCTAAACCTTCTTCCTCTTCTTCTTTTTCACCAAGAGCTGTCAAATTCTTCAATGATCCCCCTAGATCTCATATCTTACAGCATGCCCCTCCACATGTTTACCGGAGGAGCACGCCGAGGTGGTTTCCCAATAGTTTGCGCGCATCCGGTGTACATTTTATGGTGTATTCCATCAGTTGATCCATACTCGCTGCTTCCTTCGCTGAAGACACATTGATATCGGCTAACTAGATGCGGACCCTCTCCGGTTGAGAACCATTAAGATGGTCGGTGTCCTTCAGCAAGTCTGTCAGGCAGGGCCCCAGATCCTTCGACGGTGGTGGCAGGTCGGTTCCATCGCATGGCAATACACTCGCTGCTAACTCGCACTCCCCTGTGTCCCCGCCTGGATGTCCTAGTCTGTGTACCTAGGTGTAATGGGTTCAGTAGCCTTACGGGCACTTCCTCCCGCAGCAATGCCCAGGCAACATATAATCCGTTCAATGGTGTTTTCCGGTACAATAAAGGCTTCCTTGACCGTTGGCCCTCCAGATGCGCCTTCACCCCCATCTCAATTCTTGCACAACTACAAACTACATCGTCCCTCAGGATCACCCTGCAGATCCGGAATGTTCGTGCAAAGTCCGGACAACACCTCGTCTCGGCCAAGTCGCAAAGTCTTTAGGTCGCTGTCGACCGTCTCCTCTTGGCTCCGGAGGGTATCCAGTCTCAGTATCACATCCTCGGCCACCCTCGCAAAGAATATTCATAGGCATGCTATGACTTACAAAGCAAACCGCTCACACACTTTCGGCGATTACGGCCTCATTGCGTAGTCGCACTATCATGTGTATGTGGGATGTTATTAAGTTTCGGATTCCCACGAAACAACCACCTGCTTTAAACATTTGCAGCATAAGTAACAGCTCATGAATCACCTCTAGCGTAAGAAACATATGTAGCTTACGGACTTCTCCCACACAAGTATAAAATTCGCATCACTTATTAGACAGAATGGGACTTCTTAGGGGGAATTTATAGCCCATTTTGTGTGTGTGTTCGCGTTCGTGAGTATGTGGTGTGGCAGAGATGTCTGATTCACACGCTGCAGCAGGATAACAGCAGCGAAATCTCTTAGGGTGATGTTTTTATCTCCCGTCTGATGTGTATGTGTGTTTTTAGAGTATTTAAAGCCCGCTTTAACTACTATGGCACCGCAAGTGATGATACAGATGATACATAGAACGAAAATGGAGCACAGGTGGAATGCCATGGCTAGGGAAACTGAGAACCCGGAGAAAGCCCGCCCTTGCGCGCTAGGTCCGCCATGAATCCCACATGCGGTCGCTTGTGATCAAACTTAGGCTACCTTAGACTAGGCGGTGTGTGTATGAGAGAGAGAGAGAGGGAGAGAGAGAAAGAGAGAGAGAGAGAGAGATAGAGAGATGTCTACTCTATGGCAGAAAAAGAGCACGATGTCTCTTAGGGGGGTTTTTATCATACGTCTGGCGTGTGTGACAGAGAGAGAGCGAGAGAGAGAGAGAGAGAGAGAGAGAGAGAGAGAGAGAGAGAGACACGTCTAATTCACACTCTGCGGAAGGACAAGAACACGGACATCTGTTATGGGGGGAGTATTTTTATTGCTGGTCTGTTTTTTATAGTGTTTAACGTCCTTGTCACCGCACAAATGATAAATACATAAAAGATGGAGCAACGGTGGAGTGCAATGACACGGAAAACCGGAGAACCCGGAGAAAACCGCCCCTGCACAGCTTTGTCCACCACAAATCTCACATACCTTTGCTTGGGTGCGAGTGAGAGGCAAGTGGTCTAACCACTCAACCGCGGCGCGGAATTTGCCGGTCTGGTGGTGTGACAAAGAGAGAAGAGAGAGAGAGAGAGAGAGAGAGAGAGAGAGAGAGAGAGAGAGAGAGAGATGCGATTCTCACACCTGTAAGGAATCTCACAAAATAATGTTTTGTCGGGGGCGGGGTGTTGAAGAGGGATGGGAACTCATCTCATTGACCATAGAAATATACACTCTCACCAGAGCACCAGGATTTCTAGATGCTGAAGGAACATGTTTTTCGTAGCGCGGGTCGGATGGGCAGGGCAGGGCGAACCAGTGGGGAAGGAACTCACATTTCACTGGCCAAAAAATGTCATGCATTCTTACCAGAGCACTAAAAATCTATCCCAAGCCTCCTATATGCTGAAAGAATGTTTTTCGTGGGAGGGTGAAGCGAGCAAGAAGGGAAGCACATATCATACACAGAAACATCATACACTTTCATTGCACAATACCAGATCACCGAAAATCGATCCCAGGACACCTGTATGCTGAAAGAACATAGTCGGGTCCCCTAAGTCATAAAAATCTAAGACGGGACTTCTGTACCTGAAAGAAATTTACTTATATGTTTTTCCCATCGTCCTCCTGTTCCGACGGATAAAATGCTAGACTCCACCTCTGTCGCGAGTTCAAAATCGCGGAGGTCGATGAATTTTTCGGGTGCAAAAATCCTTGGCATAGCTATCTTAGAAAGGGAAGTACATTCGTTGGTCACCTGTCGTAGATTTACGGTAGGCAAAAAGAAACTTAAGCCTGATAAAGAGGCCTTTGAGTAAAATGAAGTTTTCTTTCACGCCCAATATAGGATGGGGGCCCAGAACCGCAGCAATTAAAGAGCATCCATTAATAAAACCTTACTTAATTTTTTTTATCGTTTTTCCGACTCTTCCAAAGCACAGGAGTCGAAGTCAGAACTTTTGTGTGTTGCAGGACATGTATCTATCCTAAAGTACTCTTAAAGGAATCCTCAAAATAAGCTAACCGCAGGAAAAATCCGCTAAAAGTTTTTGCAATCCTGTCCAAATTAGTGGTGTGCCAGAATCCCACAGTATATTCCTATTGTATATGCGTGCTAGAGAAACTAAAAGGTGAATGACGAATTTCCGTTTTAGAATAGTATTGGAAAATTAAATACCAATAATAAGGTAATCTCGGAAATGGTTAGCCCCACCTAAGTCGTCCTCCATGGTCTAGGAATAACATGCAATTCTTTAGTTTTCAAGGTTGCGGCTTGAAATCTGGCGGATGGCGACGGATTTTTTCGGTCGCAAAAATCCTTAACATGAGTTCATTCGGAAGGGAAGTAAAGATATTTGTCTCGTGTTGTAAATTTACGGCACATAAAAGAGTCTTAAGTTTGATAAAGAGGCCTCTGAGCAAAATTAAACTGTCTTTCAAGCGCTCCAAACTTTGGATGACATCTGCACAGCTCGTAAATCATAAAATATAAACTAAATCTTACTACATAGATAAGTCGGGTATCTTTAAAACCCGCAATTTATGTAATATACTTTTTCATTCTTTTTAGTGTAATTAAAATAAAATTGATAGAACCATTTTTAGGGAATCAGTATTTTAGAAGCTGCCGGTTGGCGATTGTCATCTAACTTTGATTCTCTTTCCATTGCCAGGAGTAAACAAAAGATATATGAAACGGATGACTTCCCGTTTGAGAAATGCTTAAAGTACTGTAAAATTGAAGCCAATAAAATGGAATATCTCGGAAATAGCCCTACCAAATAAAACAGAAAGAAAAACAAAACAAAAACAGGAAACACTATATATATATATATATATATATATATATATATATATATATATATATAAGAGAGAGAGAGAGAGAGAGAGAGAGAGAGAGCGAGAGAGCGCTAACCATTTCTGAGATGTATATAAATAAACTGTGTATATGGTATAAATTATGTGTTTTAACGAGATCTACGTTTTTTGTGGAGTAATTGTCTATCTTGGCTTACCAGTTATGCAAAAGACATTCAGAATGAAGAGGACTTTAAGAGTTATTTCCAAGAAATTCAGAATATACCTAAATTTTGTTTACTATGTAATAATTCTTAACACAGGAATTTTTAATCAAAATCGTTATAGCCATTTTTTTTAAATCGAAAATATGAAACATGTTGTATGTAAAGGGTAAGTTTACTTTCCAGAAAGAAAAATCGCATCGGATCCTTGGAAGATGCTAACTTATATAACTTGCATGGTATTTAACCGACTTTACGTTTTTAGTTATGCTGTCCGACGGAATGTGAGTAACACGGTAGGTATCATCGGCTAGATGCTCAGAGAACTTCCATGCTGATGTCTGCTGGTGTAGTCACTAGCCGTCTGTCTGGGTTGCTCTTATTACAATGGCAGTGTTTATGAGGATTTTGATTGTTCAAGCTCCTTGTGAGTGTTGTACGTGATGGATTCGGTTATATAGAAAGGATAATCGTTTCTCTCCAGATATTTTTCGCATTTGTTCCATATATTTTACGAGGAAGATTATGAGCGAGATTTAAAAGCGGAGCTCCTCAAACTTGCTCCTAAATCTATTAAAACGCATTGCTGTACCACATTTAAATTTATATTTGTCTAATGAATTGTATCAGAAAGTCCTAAGAGAAGATGACGAAAATTGCTTCTAAACAGAGGTGCAAAGAAAAGAGTGAATGCTCTGTTAGAAGAAACAAACAGCAATTCGGAAGTAAATATAGAAAATACCTCCGAAAATTCTGCTACATCTCCTTCGTCAATTAACACAGCACCTACAAATATAGAGAAAATTAAAAATGAAGTTGAAGCACTTAGAAGTCACAATTTATGATTAGAGCAGAAAGTAACACTTTTGGAAAATTAATTGCAAAAAGCACAACACGAAATGTCTAAGTTAAGAAGTGTTGAACGTGCCAGCAGCAAGTTTTACTTACAAGTAGCTGTAAAAATTGGGACTCTGATGACATTTCAAAGCAAATCACTTTGAGATACATATTTAAGAAAGCATATAATTATGTGAGAGGATGCTTAAATATCCTCTACCAAGTTCTATAACCATCAAAAGACGCTTGGCCTAGGAATGATTAAATTAAGTTTGTACATATTACGGCAGAAGATAAGTTCTGTTCGTGAGTTTGAGAAAGATCTTGTTCTGAGCTTTGATGAGATGCAAGTGAAATAACAATAATATAACATAGAAGACACAAGTCAAGGTCCGCACAATTATCTGCAATTACTGGTTCTACGCAACTTAGTAGGAAAGTGGAAATAACTAATATACTACAATTTTAATGAGGTAGTAACAAAAAAAATTATTAACGACATTGTTAAAATGGTAGAAAGGCAGGTTTCCAAATCCGTGATTTTGTCTGTGATATGGAGGGATCAAATAGGAAATTACTCTCTAGCCTTGGAATTATAAGAGACAAATCTTAATCATGCATCCTGCAAGAGAAGCTGAAAATCGTCGCTTATGGGCTTTCCACGACATTCCTCACATGTTGAACTTATTCAGAAACCATTTGTTGGACGAAGGTTTTGTTTTACATAATGGTAAAACAAGTCACAAAAGAGGTTTCTAAAAAGCACGTTGATGCTCAAAAATGTGATGACTTACAGTATATTCATAAACTGCCACAATCTCCTCTGTCACTTAAAGGCACTGCACGGCAAAAAGTTCGTCCAGCAATTTATTAGGCTGAAGAATATGAACAAGAGAAAATCAAAGAAACGGAAAATATCCGGAAACAAACGACTGATTTGGCGAGAAAGAAATTAAAGAACATGAGAAAAGTATACAAACGCATATATAAATGAAGCAGGAAAAACTAGTTCGGTATTTTATTGTAGAGCTACTGTTTTTTTTACGCAATCCTTACTAATATGTTGAGTTATTAATTAATGTGGCTCTAAACTCTGTTAGAGTGCAGGTATCAAACATAATCCACGCAAAATACCTCAACAACCGGAAGCAACATTTAGCGAGCGAGAGACATAGGGGCCTATGGTGAGTCTTTATATTTAATATTTTAAACAATTGCTCATTTAGCTTCACTAATTTAAATATTATGGTTAGAGCTGAACTACTTATCTATTTTATTTGCGATTTGATAGGGAAAATCCGAATGCGTATCGTTACACAGCACCATAGCTTTTAATTTGTTATAACAATGACCAGCTGTAAGCGAGAGTATATACACCGCATGACGTCAAGGCCAGTGTGTGCGAGAGAGAAACAATGTCAGAGCATGATACCTCCCGTATACTCAACTTCCGTGTGCTGTACACACACACACACACACACACACACACATATATATATATATATATATATGCACGGATTTTTTTTCTTCTAGAAATGCTGTTTTTGGATTCACGAGTCCTTAAAACATGTATTTCTGGTGAAATGTCGGTATAAAGCTTTTGGGTGGAATACAATACGTTTTCTACCTACTAAGACATTGTACATAGGTGCTAAAGAAAGTAAAATTTTGATGTGTTCCATTCACAAACTATTCTTAATTAAATGTATCCTTTAATCTACTTCATGCTAATCAAGCTAAACTTTAGCAGAAATGGTCTTTTTAATCAGTTCCTTATAAGTAGAAGGGAAATAAGGGAATACAGCAGAGCCCCGGTAATTCGAGGCCGGGTATTTCGAGGCTCCATGTACTTCGAATTGGTCTTTATACAATTAAAACTTTACATAAAACTAGAGTAAAGTACCGTTCTTATAGTTATCTTCATGTACGTTTTAAACTATTTTGAACTTTCTTCACTATTCCCATGTATGATACAGGTGAAACTGTTCCACTTTGGATTTTCATTCATAATACACACAAATAACCCTGGCCTCAGACTGCAAATGCATTTCTATAACAGATTGACAATAGGAATTGTTTTAACACTTGCTTCCTGTACGCAGAAGGGATATAAGGGAATACATTAGACTAAATCGATAGTCACATCTTTTAAAAGCTGCTCCTATGAGAAATAATTGAAGTTCGGTTCGCTTTGCATTGCCTAAAACAGTAGTGATGAAACGATACGTCATTTCCCGATTGAGAAAAGTTTTAAGTAGGTAGTTTAAAATTGAAACCAATAACAGGGAATATCTCAGAAACGGCCAGTTCTACATAAAAAAGTATATGACATAAATTATTTTTTATCGAGATCTTTTTTTTTTTTTTTGTGTACAGTAAGTTTTTGTCTGTCTCTTACGGTTTAACCGTTATACAAAAGTCTGCAAAACTCTTCCAGAATAACGAGTCTTCAAAGGCTGTCCACAGAAAATTTAAAATATACAGTTTATTTGTAATGTAAACGTCTTTAATATAGGGTATTTAAATCAAAATCGTTAGAGTCATTTATGAGATAAACAAAAATTTCAAAAACTGTTCCATGTAAAGGTCAGTTTGTGGTAGTGGGGGATTTTCTTGAAAATCTTCGTGTCGCATCCTTGGAAGATACTAAATTTAAATATATCGTTTTTGAGTTACAGAAAGCAAGACGGACGAACAGCCACCCACACACAGATCTTTTTATAATTTTTTTCGGACTCAGGGGACCTGAAAACATATATTTCCGGTGTAATCCCGAAATCAAATTTTTTGGTGGAATACAATGGCTTCTCTATCCACTATGTATATACATTGTACATGTGGGCTAGAGAAAGTAAAAAGGCAGTTCTCGTTAAAACACACATTTATGTCATATAATTTTCTTTTTGTAGATTTTACTATTTACGTGATATTCCTTTTTTTTTTTTTTTTTTTTTTAACGTTCTTTAACCTGGTGGTCATACCGGACGATGAATGATATTGGTGAAATGATGCTCAAATGATCTCGGCTCCATGAAGCTTAAACTTACTCGACATTCGTCTTCTCAGGATAAGGGAAAAACCCGAAGAAACCCTTATCCGGGTAACGCACCCTATGCGAGATTTTGAATGTAAGGCAGACGCCAACACCACACTACCCAGGCGGAGTGTTCCTTGTTATTGGTTTCAGTTTTAAAATACTTTTCTCTTACGAAAATTTGTCAACTCATGGACATGCAATGAGACGAATTTCAATCACATAGTAGCCAACTTTTAAAAGATTTCGCCTAGTGTATACCCTTATTTTCCTTCTTCTTAAAAGAAAGCAAGTAATAGACTATTCTATTAATGTATATCTCGATTAGCATAAAATAGACAGAAGAATAAGCTTTCTAACACCAATTTGATACAGAGATGCAGAGAAAGTCATGTAAATGGAACACATCATATTTTTACGTTCTCTGCATAGTGCATGGTACATAGGTAGAGAAGATATTGCACGCCACCCAAAAATCCGATAGCGAGATTTCACTGGAAATAGACGTTTTATGGTCCTTGTGTGTGTGTGTATAAAAGTATTTTTAGAAAAAGATCCGCGAGCGTGTCCATATGCCATTGAATACCGTAACTCAAAAACGAAAAGTCTATAAAATATCAAACTTGGTATTTAAGTTTTTTATCTTCCAAGGATACGACACGAAAATTTTCAAGAAAATCTCCCCACGCCAAAACTACCCTTTACATGAAACTTCTTTCCAAAATGTCGTTCTCAAAAATTTGGCTCTAACGATTTTGAATAAAATGTCGCATATTAAAGAAATTCGCCTGACAAAAAAATGTATATCTTAATTTTCTGGGCATAGCCCCTGAAGAGTACTTTATTCTGGATGAATTTTACGGAATTTTGCATAACTGCTAAACCGTAAGAGATAGGCAAACACTTACCATACAAAAATGTAAAGCATGTTAAAACTCACAATTTAAGTTACATACATTTTTTTCGTGGAGTTGATCGTTTTTTAGATATTCCTTGTTTTTGGTTTCAGCTTTAAAATACTTATACTTTTCTCCAAGAGGAATTTATCAACTCTGTCCATACAAATAAAGGAACTTCAGTCACGTAGCAACCAGCTTTTGACTATCACTTTAACCTATGGCACTCCCTTATTTCGTTTCTACTTACAAGAAAGCAAGTAATAAGACTATTTCTGCTAAATTTTTTTCTTGATTAGCATGAAGTAAATAGAAGAATTAGCTTTTTAACAATACATTTGTTGCAGAGATGTTGAGAAAGTCTTGTGAATGAATCACATCAGATATTTTTCCTGGAATTGACCGTTTTTGAGGCATTCCTTGTTATTTATTTCAGTTTTAAAATGCTTAAACTTTTCTCATATTGGAACTTGTCAACTCTTAGCCACGCAAAGAAACGGATTTCAATCCCATAGCAACCACATTTTAAAACATTTGGCTGTCGGTTTATCCTAGTGTATTCCCTTATTTCTCTACTATTTATAAGGAACTAAGTAATATAGTCAGTCGTTTCTGCTAATGTTTTAGCATAAACTAGAAGAATAAACTTATTAACAATAATTGTTACAAAGATGTAGAGAAAGTCATGTGAATGGAGCACATCAGATTTTATTTTCGTGGAGTAACCATTTTTGAGATATTCCTTGTTATTAGTTTTAGTTTTAAAATACTAGAAGATTTTTTCATGCGGGAATTTTTCAGTCCTGGCAATGCAAAAAAAAAAAAAAAAAGAAAAAAAAACAAAAAAAAAAACGGATTTCAACCACATGGTAACCAGCTTTTAAAATATTTGCTATCGCTTTAGCCTAGTGTAATCCCTTATTTTCCTACCACTTACAAAAAATGAAATGTGTCCCATTCATATGACTTTCTTTACACCCTGTAACCTTCTAGCTACTATATGATAATTGAGATAAACAATAGCAGAAATTGTTTTAATTACTTGCCTCTTTTTAAGTAGAAGGAAAACAAGGGAATACATTAGGCTAAAGTGATAGTCAAATCATTTAAAAGCTGATTGCCATATGATTGAAATCCGTTTCTCTGCATGGCCAGGAGTGCAAGAAAAACTTTAAGTATTTTAAATCTCAAACAAATAACTTGAAATTACTCAGAAATGGCCAACTCCACGAAAAAAAAAAACAAAAAACGCATGACATAAATTGTGTGTTTTAACGAGATCTGTGTTTTTTATGTAGTAAATGTTCTCTGATTTTTATGGTTTACCAGTTATGCAAAGTTCAGAAAGTTTCATTCAGAACAAAGAGGTCTTTAGGAGCTATTCCCATAAAATTCAAGATATACATTTTATTTTCTATTTAAAGATAAAGATAAATATTTTTAATGTATAATATTTTAATCAAAATCGTTTGAGCCATTTTTGAGAAAACCAACATTTTGTATTTTTTTCACGTAAAGGGTATTTTAGGATTGGGTATTTTTCTCAAAATCTTTGTGACATATTCCTGGAAGATATTAAACTTAAACATCAAGTTTAGTATTTTACCGACTTTTCGTTTTGGGTTACTATGTTCACAGACACACACGGACTTTTATCTAAAATTGTCTTTTTGGATACAGGGTTCCCTAAAACGTGTAATTCTGGTGAAATCTCTGTAAGTATAGAATTTTTGGGTGGAATGCAGTACCTTCTCTACACACTATATACATTGTACGTCTAGAGAAAGCAAAAAACAAGTAACAAGACAATTTCTGCTAATGTTTATCTTGATTAGCATGAAATAGATGAATAAGAATTTAACTACCTCCGTGGTCGAGTGGTCAGCGAGCTGACTTCTCACCCGGAGGTTCCGGGTACGATTCCCGGCTGGGGCGGGGAATTTTTCTTTAGCCCCATAGAGTCTCGAAGTATGAATGTGAGAGTGAATGTGTGTGTGTTTAGTAATATAAAGTTTAACCTAATGTTCTGAACAAGTGAAAGCCCTCGATATGACCATTGATGTTAAAGGGGGCTATACAAATGAAGCAATAAAAAAAAAAAAAAATTAAAACAAAAATATCTCCACGCCAAATACCCTTTACATTTTCATTTTCTCAAAAAATCTTCTAGTGAGTTTTTTTTTTTAAATATTGTATATTAAAGATATTTACATAAATAAAATGTATATCTTGAATTTTCTGGGAATAGCCTCCAAAAGCATTTTTATTCTGTATGATTTCGATTACGGAATTTTGCATCACATGTAAACCGTAAGAGGTAGACAAAAATTTACTACTTCCCAAAACGTGTAGAGCTAGTTAAAACACACATTTTATGTTTTAAGCATTTTTCTCGTGGAGTAGACCGCTTTTTTATGATATTCCTTGTTATTAGTTTCAGTTTTTAAATACTTATATTTTTCTCTTAGGGGAATTTCTCAAACTCTTGGCCATACAAAGGAACTTCAATCACATCGCAACCAGCTTTTAAAAGATTTGACTATTGCTTTAACTTAAAATACTCCCTTTTTTGCCTTCTACCTACAAGGGAGCAAGTAATAAGACCATTTCTGCTATTTTTTTCTTCTCTCGATTAGCATGAAAGAAATGTCAGAAAAACTTTTAAACTATAATTTGTTGCACAGATATAGAGAAAGTCATGTGAATGGAGCATATCAGATTTGTTTACTTTCTCTACACGTACTTTCTACATAGTGTATAGAGAAGGTATTGCATGCCACCCAAAAATTAGGTACCGAGATTAGCCGGAAATATACGTTTTAGAGTCCACTGTATTCGAAAAATGCATTTTCAGAGAAAGGTCCGTGGTGTGTGTGTGTGCGTGTGCGTGTGTGTGCGCGCGCGCATGTATTAGTACGCCACGGTATCTGTAAACACGATAACTTAAAAACTAAAAATCTGATGTGTTCCATTCACATGACTTTCTCTACATCTCTGAAACAAATTATTATTAAAAAGCTTATGCTTATATTTACTTCATGCTAATCGAGAAAAAATTACCAGAAAAAAATGTATTACTTGCTTCATTGTAAGTAGCAGCGAAATAAGGGAGTACCGTAGGTTAAAGTGATAGTCAAAAGTTGGTTGCTATGTGACTGAAGTTCCTTTGTTTGTATGGACAGGAGTTGACAAATTCCTATATGAGAAAAGTATGGTATTCAAAGCAGAAACCAAAAACAAGGAATATGTAAAAAACGATCAACTCTACGAAAAACATGCGTATAAAATAAATTGTGTATTTTAACATGCTCTACATTGTTTGCATGGTAGGTTTTTGTCCATCTCTTACAGTTTAGCAGTTATGCAAAATTCCGTAAAATTGATCCAGAATAAAGTAGTCTTCAGAGGCTATTCCCAGAGAATTCAACATATACATTTTATTTTTCAGGTAAATATCTTTAATATAGGATATTTTGATCAAAATCGTTAGAGCCATTTTTAAGAAAATCAACATTTTCGAAAAATGTTCCACGTAAAGGGTAGTTGGGGGTGGAGGGATTTTCTTGAAAATCTTCGTGTCGCATCCTTGGAAGATACCAATTTTAAATACCAAGTTTGGTATTCAACGGTTTTTTCGTTTTTGAGCTATGCTGCCCACAGACACACACAGACACACACTTACACACACACACAGACACACACTTACACACACACATACACACACACAAACACAGACAGACACGGACATTTTTCTAAAACTGTATTTTTTATTCAAGGGGTCTCAAAACATGTATTTCCGGTGAAATCTCGGTGTCGAATTTTTGGGTGTATTACAATACCTTCTCTATACACTATGTACATAGTACGTGTAGAGAAAGTAAAATCAGTAAAATACCAAACCTGGTATTTGTGTTTAGTATCTTCCAAGGATAGGACACGAAGATTTTTGAGAAAAATCCCTTCACCGTAAACTACCCATTATATGGGGAAAGTTTTGAAAATTTCGATTTTCTCAAAAATGGCTCTAACGATTTTTACTTTCTCTATACGTACTCTGTACAAAGTGTATAGAGAAGGTATTGTATTGCACCCAAAATTCGATACTGATATTTCACCGGAAATATATGTTTTGAAATCCCCTGAATTCTTTTTTTTTAGAAAAATGTCCGTGTATCTGTCTGTCTGTGGGCAGCATAGCTAAAAAAAGAAAGGACCGTGTAAAACCAAACTTTATATTTAGTTTGGTACCTTTCAAGAATGAGACACAAAGAATAAAAATAATAAAAAAAAACACCCCAAACTACCCTTTACGTGGAAAAAACTTCGAAAAGTTTGATTTTCTTAAAAATGACTCTAACGATTTTGTTTAAAATTTCTTATATTTAAGATATTTATTTGCCAAATAAAATGTATATCTTGAGTTTTTTGGGAATAGCCTTTGAAGACTACTTTATTCTGGATCATTTTTACGGAATTTTGTATAACTGCTAAACGTAAGAGATGGACAAAAACTTACTACACAAAAAATGTAGAACACCTTAAAACACACGATTTATGTTATATAAATGTTTTTCGTAGGGTTAGTCGTTTTTGAGATATTCCTTCTTTTTGGTTCCAGCTTTGAAAACCATACTTTTGTCATACAGGACTTTGTCAGCTCCTGTTTATACAAACAAGGGAACTTCAGTCACATAGCAACCAGCTTTTGACTATTCACTTTCTACTATTTTTTTCTCGATTAGCATGAAGTAAATAGAAGCATAAGCTTTTTAACAATTTGTTTACAGAGATATAGAGAAAATCATGTGAATGATATACATCAGATTTTTTTACTTTCTCTACACGTACTATGGACATAGTGTATACAGAAAGTATTGAAATACACCCAAAAATTCGACTCTGAGATTTCACCGGAAATACATGTTTTGGTCCCCCTGAATCCAAAAAAACAATATTAGAAAAATGTCCGTGTATGTGTGTGTGAATCTGTCTGTCTAGCTGTGTGTATGTCTGTGGGTAATATAGCTCAAAAATGAAAAGATCGTTAAATACCAAACATGATATTTAATTTGATATCTTCCAAGGATGCGACATGAAAATTTTCAAGAAAATCCCCCCATCCCAAACTACCCTCTACATGGAACTTTTTTCGAAAATTTTGATTTTCTAAAAACTGGCTCTAACGATTTTAATTCAAATATCGTATATTAAATATATTTACCTGACAAATAAAATGTATATCTTGAATTTTCTGGGAATAGCCTCTGAAGACTACTTTATTCTGGATGGATTTTAAGGAATTTTGCATAACTGGTAAACCGTAAGAGATATTAAAAAATTTACCACACAAATAATGTAGAGCATATCAAAAGACACAATTTATGTTTTATACATTTTTTTCGTGGAGTTATCATTTTTGAGATATTCATATTTTTTGGTTTCAGCTTTGAAAAACATACTTTCCACATGCAGGAATTTGTCAACTCCTGTCCAAACAAAGGAACTTCTCTCACATAGCAACCAGCTTTAGACTATCACTTTAACCGATGGTACTCCCTTATTTCGGTTCTACTTACAAGGAAGCAAGCAATGAAACTATTTCTGCTAATTTTTTTCTCGATTAGCATGAAGTAAATGGGAGCATTAGATTTTTAACAATAATTTGTTGCAGAGATGTAGAGAAAGTCATGTGAATGGAACACATCAGACTTTTTAAAATTGAGTTTATTAAAAATGCTTAAATGACAAATAAAATGCATATCTTGAATTTTTTGGAAGTAGCCTCTGAAGACCTCTTTATTGTGGTTGAATTCTGCTGAATTTTGCATAACCAGTAAACCGTAAGAAATATACAAAAACCTACTACACAAAAAATATAGATCTCGTTAAAACATATAATTTGTGTATAGAGAAGGTATTGTATTGCACACAAAAAATCGATACCGAGATTTCTCCGGAAATATATGTTTTGGGGCCTCCTGAATAAAAAAAAAAAAGCATTTTACTTTCTCTATACGTACTATGTACATAGTGTATAGAGGAAGTATTATATTCCACCCAAAAATTCGATACCGAGATGTCACCTGCAATACATGTTTTAGGACATCCTGAATCCAAAAAAAAAAAAAAAGGCATTTTCAGGAAAAGGTCCGTGTGTATGTGTGTGTGTCTCTGTGTGTGTGTGTCTGTCTGTGTGTGTGTCTGTCTGTGTGTGTGTGTCTGTCTGTGTGTGTGTCTGTGGACAGCATAGCTCTAAAACGAAAGGACCGTTAAATACTAAACTTGGTATTTAGGTTTGGTATCTTTCAAGGATGTGACACGAAGATTTTCAAGAAAATCTCACACCCCCAACTACCCTTTACATGGAAAAATTTTCGAAAATTTTGATGTTCTAAAAAATGGCTCTAACGATTTTGATTAAAATCCCCCAAATTAAATATATTTACATAGAAAATAAAATGTATATCTTGAATTTTCTGGGAATAATCTCTGAAGAGCTCTTTATTCTGGATGAATTTTGCTAAATTTTGCTTAACTGCTAAACGGTAAGAGATAGACAAAAACTTACCACACAGAAAATGTTGATATGATCAAAACACACAATTTATGTCCTTTACATTTTTGTTGTGGAGGTAACCGTTTCCGAGATATTCCTTGTTTTTGGTTTCAGTTGTTAATACTTGCACTTTTCTCAGACAGGAAATGCCCGTTTTTCTTTTGCTCTACTCCTGGCCAAGCAAAGAAGCGATTTGCAATGACAATAGAATAACGACAGTTTTTAAAACATTTGACTATCGGTTTAACCTAGTGTATTCCCTTATTTTCTTCCTACTTATAAGGAACTAAGTAGTAAGAACATTCTGCTATGATTATCTTGATTAGCAAGGTGCAGAAACAAGAATAATCTTATGTAAGATGTTTGTAGAAGAGCTAAAGGAAGTCATGTGAGTGTAACACATCAGATTTTTTAGAAAAATGTCCCCGTGTGTGTGTGTGTGTGTGTGTGTGTGTGTGTGTGTGTGTGTGTGTGTGTGTGTGTGTGTGTGTGTGGGCGGTTTAGCTCAAAAACGAAAAGACCGTTAAAAACCAAACTTCTTATTTAAGTTTGGTATCTGCCAAGGATGCGACACGAAGCTTTTCAAGAAAATCCCCCCACCCCAAAGTACCCTTTACATGGAAAAAAATTTGAAAATTTTGATTTTCTTAAAAATGGCTCTAAAGATTTTGATTAAAATCACTTATGTTTAAGATATTTACTTACCAAATGAAGTGAATATCTTGTATTTTCTGGGAATAGCCTCATAAGACCTCTTTATTCTAGATGATTTGTATTGAATTTGTATAACTGGTAAACCGTAAGAAATAGACAAAAACATACTACACAAAAAATGTAGAGCACGATAAAACACAAAATTTATGTCATATGCAATTTTTTTCATGGAATTAATCGTTTTTGAGATATTCCCTGTTTTTGGTTTCAGCTTTGAAAAACATTTTTCTCATACAGGGATATGTCAGCTCCATTCCATACAAACAAAGGAACTTCAGTCATATAGCAACCAGATTTTGACTATCACTTTAACCTACGGCACTCTCTTATTTCGCTTCTACTTACAAGGAAGCAAGTAATAATACTATTTCTGCTAACGTTTACTTTCTCTATACGTACTATGTACATAGTGTATAGAGAAGGTATTGCACTCCACCCAAAAATTCGATACCGAGAATTCACCGGAAATATGTTTTAGGGTCCCCTGTATCCAAAAAAAGTATTTTCAGATAAAGGTCCGTGTGTCTGTGAACACGATAACTCAAAAACGAAAAGTCGGTAAAACGCCAAATTTGGTATTTAAGTTTAGTATCTTCCAGGGATGCGACACGAAGATTATGAGAAAAATCTCCCCACCCCCAACTACCCTTTACATGGAACTTTTATCGAAAATTTTGTTTTTCTCAAAATGGTTCTAACAATTTTGATTAAAATATCCTATATTAAAGATAATTACTTGACAAATAAAATGTATATCTTGAATTTTCTGGAAATAGCCTCTGAAGAGTACTTTATTCTGGATGAATTTTACGGAATTTTGAATAATGGCTAAGCCGTAAGAGATGGACAAAAACTTACTAAACCAAAAATGCAGAGCACATTAAAACACACAATTTGTTATATACATTTTTTTACGTGGAGTTCATCGTTTTTGAGAAATTCCTTGTTTTTGGTTTCTGCTATGAAAAACTACTTTTCTCATACAGGAATTTGTCAACTGCTGTCCATACAAACAAAGGAACTTCAGTCACATTGCAACCAGTTTTTGACTAACACTTTAACCTATGGTACTCCCTTATTTCGCTTCTACTTACAAGGAAGCAAGTAATAAGACTATTTCTGCTATTTTTTTTTTTTTCTTTTCTGATTAGCATGAAGTAAATAGAAGTATAAGCTTTTTAAGAATAATTTGTTGCAAAGATGTAGAAAAGGTCATGTGAATGGTATACATGAGATTTTTTTTTAGATAAGTTTGGTTTCAGTTTTAAAATACTTGATACTTTTCTCATGTCGGAATTTCTCAACTACTGGCAATGCAAGGAAACGGACACACACATGCTTGCAGACTCTGTTGGGGATAGGGAATAAACCTGCTAAAACAAAATTCCCGCTTTAGCCGGTAATCGAAGCTGGGACCTCCGGTTGAGAAGTCAGCTCGTTGACCACTCGACCACAGAATCATTCAATTTATTTATATATATATATATGTATATATATTTTTTTTCTTTAGTGTAGTTATCCCCTTATTTCCCTTCTACTTACAAGAAAGAAAGTAATCAGATCATTTCTGACACTGTTTATCTCAATTGGCTTAAAGTAGGTAGAAGAATAAGCTTTTTTTTTTTAATAATAATTTGTTAGAGATGTAGAGAAAGTCATTTGAATTGAACACATCAGCTTTTTAGGAAAAGGCTCGTGTATGTGTCTGTGAATATAATTAAAAAACGAAAAGTCGGTAAAATACCAAACTTGTTATTTAAGTTAAGTATATTCCAAGGATGCGAAACGAATATTTTAAGGAACATCTTCCCACCCCAAACTACCCTTTATATGAAAAATGTTTAAAAAAATTTTATTTTCTCAAAAATTACTCAGGATTTTGATTATAATATCATATATTAAAGGCATTTACATGACAAATAACATGTATATTTTGAATTTTCTGTGAATAGTCTCTAAAGAATTGTTTATTCCGGATGAATTTGCATAACTGGTAAACCTTGAGAGACAAAAACTTACTACACTAAAACTGCAGTTCTCGTTTAAGCATACAATTTGTGTTGTATATATGCATATATATAAGTTTTTAAAAGATTTGATTATCGCTCTAGATTATTCCCATATTTCTATTCTACTTACAAAAATGCAAGTAATAAGACAATTTCTGCTAATAACTATTAATTTTGATTAGCATGGTAGTAGATAAGACTACTTTTTTTTTTTTTTTTTTTTTTTTTTTTTTTTAATTTTTGGTAGCTTAATGTCCCTTAATCTGGTTCGTCAAATCAGACGATGAATGAAATTGGTATAATGATGCTCAAATGATCTCGGGCTCCGTGGATCTTAAAGTTAATCGACATTCGTCTTCTCAGGATAAGGGAAAGCCCCGAAAAAAAAATTATCCGGGTAACTCACCCTAAGCTAGATTCGAACTCACGACCTATAGAACTTGAGGCAGACACGCTACCACTACACCACGCAAGCGGACCATGAACTTTCTTTTCAGAGATGTAGAGAAAGTAATATGAATGGAACACACCAAATTTTTACACATTCAATAATCACTGTCCCCTTTGCATTTATAATGAACGGTGTAATCAAACTACAAACATTTAACTCAATTTGCATGAAATAGAATAAGTTCGTGTAAGAGTAGTGTGTACAAGGCACGTCCAAGTTGTATAAAATAAAGTATATGAATAGTGAAATTAACGTGAATGTAACACAGTAGTTTCTCTATGTTATATTATGTATTCTCCACCCCCTCCTATTAACCGACAATTCTCTCTCTTAGGTTGGGTCCAATTTGAATTCCATCCAGTGATAAACTTTTTATTTCAGACTCTTTTCATTGCAAAAGGTATTCTATTCGTGGAAAGCGTAAACTTATGGGTTTAAGAAAGACTAGAAAGGTCCATCTCATTCTCTTTAATCTGGTAGGCGATTTCGGATGATGAATCAGATGGTGAAATTATGTTCATAGTTGGCCTAGAGTCCCCGGAATTTGAAGTTACCCCACATTGGTCCTTTCAGGTTAATGGAAAATGCCGAAAAATCTTATTCGATCATCTCACCCTAATTGAGATTCGAACTCGGGACTCCTTGTCTTATATTTTACGATATGAAATTACATGATTTAATGGTAAGTGTCCCGTAGAGCCCAGGCACAGTAACATTTACATCCATTAAAGGAACAAGTATAAATAGCCGTTCTCCAACTATGGGAAATCGTATATATCAATTCTAAATGCTTTAATAGCAATGGAAACTGTGTGAGAGAGTAAAAGATAAACTAAATATCTATAAATAAATTCCTAAATCCTTACACAGCTGCTCATTTTATTGGTTATGTGTAAACTAAAATCTTCTCAAGGTCTCTATATTACAATCTGCAAGAATAACAGCTTTTTATGAGTGACAAAAACTTCACATTTGACGATATGATTTTGACACTTAAACACATTATGTTGCTTTTGTGTGCATGTTCAAAATCAAACACTACTTGAGTAGTTTTCTACCCAAATTTTTACATGAATTATTAATGTGTCTCCCAATGACCATATTTGTCACTGTAATTATTATTTTGATTCCTGAAGGATATAACTTATAGCATTTGAAATAACAAAGTTATTTTTCGTCATTTGTCAACTAATGTCAACGGTTGACATGTTGATTTCAGAAATTCAAAAACACATATAATTTTTATTCGCTTAGATAATAACTTTATTTAACATATTAACTTATTATCAAATAATACAAATATCCGATAAATTTTTCGTATTTATATTAGTAATGTGTATTATTATAACAGAAACGAAAACGGGCAAAGCGGAAGAAGTGTTTGGGGTTGAGGCTATGAACTGGAGTCCGTGGATGTAGACCATTGTTTTCTAGCAATTGGTAGCCGCCATGATTGGATTTTACGTTAGTTAAGTAATGCGAATAAAATAACCTCTATGTGGTGAAAACAGTGCAGTTCCATATATTTTTACCAGCATAGAAAGTTATAGAAATGGTTCTTTTCATACATTTCCTCGAAATTGGAAGCTGCCTTTCCATCTTTCTGTGAGAATGCTTATGTTTACATTGAAGTTTGAAGAGTATCAGTGCTCTACTGTCAATCAAAGGTTGGTTTTTATAATATATGCATTTAATTGAAAGTGATATTGGATCCGGGCTGTGTGATTTACTTTAAGTCATTACTAATTTGTCATGCCATTCGGAAAACTTGATATAGCATCCTGTTAAGAGAAGCCGAGTGGTGTGTTTGTTGTGATGTATACTATGTTTAAGTTGAAAGTATTATTGGTGTTTTCATCTGTTTTAACGTCTATACGTTTGTTTTACTTTGCTAGTAAAATTTTATACGATTTTTAGAGGTACATTTTTTTTGCAGTAAGGTAGGTTATTTGCCTTTTAGTATATCCAATTTCTACATATTTAAACTAAACGTATAGAATCGGCAAACCGTATTTAGGAATCAAGGCATTTATAGTCGCTCAGTATTAAGGGAAGTGAAAAGGTCTGCGTAAACTTTACATTGGTCCAGACCAATCTTGACGTTTCGCCTGCTGGTAGACATTAGGAACTGTAAATAAGACGAAACATTAGGTTTTGTACAAATGGCACTGTTGCAGTGTCTGTATTTAGTGTGTGGAAATAATAGGATACTTGTTTAAAAATCCAGCCATATATTTACGGTATACGTTATACTTTATGAACACAAATGCTGGAAGTTGTTGCTTTACAAACGAATCTTAATTTGTTGAAGGGCAATTAGCTAGACTTATTTGCAATACTGTGTAATACTGTACACTTATTACTTTGCATAAAAGCGGTGAGATCCGTAGTGGTTTGTTCATGGCAGATTTTAAATTTGTGATATATCACAGACTAATAGTGAAGGATATATCAATAAAAGGGAGTAGTAATCACTTGAAGATCATATATTTTGCACAGATTTGATTTCTGGTGAATTTTGCACTTTTCACAGAGAGGTCTCAAGTCATTCATATGTATGTAGTACCTCACTAGATAGGGTAATTATTTCCATACATCAACTCATTCACATGATAAAATTGCTAAAATATATATATAATTTAGAAGAACATGATTTATACTATAAAATTCTGTAGTAATGAGCTATTATAGATGAGATAAAGAATGTATTTCCTGATTGTAAGGCGTTTGGCATGGCATATTATCATGTGCGCTATGGCTAACATAAAGGATTTTTATAATGTATAGTAATTTGAGGCAGAAAGGCTGGCTGTTTAGAGGTTCCTTATGTTTACCATACCAGTGTTTCACAAAATTACTAGAGTATACAAAATCACTAAGTTTATTTCTTGTATTCTTGTAGTATAAAAAATGACATTTTATCATTTAGTGATGCATTTAAATTGAGTAAAATTTAGTTTATCTCTTGATAAATAATTGTGTTGGGATGCATTGACTGGGTGTGTAAGAGTCTGAGAAGGAATACATGTGTATTGCTTTTAGCTTATTTTTATATATAATTTAGGTATGCTATTATCCAATAAAATGTGTAATTTTACTTAGCAACTCTTACTGCTTTTGGCAAGCACTAAATGAATTACCAGCTCAGAAGAGTGTATTTGGTCACTCTGTATGTGTGATGAACAGAATACTTCAAAGTCAAAAAATCCAAAACATACCAAACTTAGTATCTCCCAAATACCTTTTATATAGAGTTATTTACAATATTTCTTACACCTCCGTAGTATAATGGTTACAATGCTAGCTTCATACACCCAAGGTTCTGGGTTCAAACCTGGCAGAGGACAATGGATTTTTTCAGGCATAAAAATCCTTAGCATGGCTTCCTTCGGGAGGGAAGTAAAGCTGTTGGCCCTGTGACATAGATTTATGGCACATAAAAGAACCTAGAGCTGGATAGAGAGGCCTCTGGGCAAAATTAAGCGATCTTTCACGCCCAATTTAGAATGGGATGCTGAGAACCACAGTAGTTAAAGAGCATCCATAAATAACACACCGTTTACATTTTATATTTCTTACAACATTTTACATAACCTTAGCCCCAATAGTTTTGAGGTAAATATTACTTATGCTTTGTTTTATCAAGATACATTTTGTTTCCTGGTATTATTACTTTCATTTCCTTTTTTTTTTCTTCTTTTTGTCTCTCTTTCTTCAATGCACAATCTGTACATATTTACTTGTTTATAATCATGTTTATGCACATTTAAGTTTTTGCCATTGTACAGAACATGTCATTGTTTTACTACAATTTTCTGAAGTTGATAGTCTATTTAGCTCTCTCTGGAGTTAATGGAGTTGTCACACAGAATTACCTGTTTAGAACTTCAAAATTCCACTGTGTTTACATTTGTATACATTTTTCAGTTTGCAGATGTGCTGAACCTTTTTGCTAGTCATGTAGAGTCCGATTGATGTATAACAATGCTTTGAAATATAGTCAGCATTCTCTACTCAATAATTAATGTAAACTAAGATGAACATGGTAACCTCAGTTCAGTCCAGAAGCTTTATATGCTATTTACTATTATTGGATGGTTGAGGTTTAGTTAGGCTGTTAAACCTTCTATTATTTTCTATTGTTTGAGTCTAAGTAGCACATTTATGAATTTGCTGTAGTTTGCTTCAATCACTGTTGGCTAGCCTAATTTCTAAATGCTTTTCGGGAAGAGATAAGAGCTTGAGTTTGTTTCTAATTAGTCCCTTGCAATACGAAACAGATGACCATTCTTTTGCCTATACATTGGCTAATAAAAATGTTTTCCTCCTCAGTTGCAGGTAGTAACTTGCTGAGTAATAAGTTTTTTTTCACATTGTTTTGCATCATATTATTTTTCCATAAATAAAAATATGGAGAAAAAATTAGCATTAAACAGTTTTTCCTTTTGTATATCATTAGAAACACATCTACTAGTTAGTCATAAATATTTTCACCAGTATGCTTTCGCTTTCTATATTTTTATTTGAAGCAAAAGCTATAATTTGCTGTGTAATGGATTTGGCTAAAGAAAGAGTGCACTAGAAATGCATTTTAAATGTAGGTGTGCAAAATAGTTGTTTTATTCCCATGAGGATTTAGTTTAGAAATCTAATTTAACATGAAGTAGAAATGGTATTGTGGTTGTCTTGATGTGCACGTATTATCCTTCAAAAGCTGATGGTATTGCAATCTACATGTTCACAGGTTTCCCTATCCATATAGCATCTGGAAATTGACTAGTTTGATTACCTTTTTAATTATTACTTTGCATAGCTAAGTACTCTTAACTTATCTAAATTTTCATTTTGCATTTTGTGAAGTGTGGCAAGACTTGTTCTAAATATTTTTTAGGGGGAAGTAGTTAAAAGATTTGTTAATTTAATAAGTCCAAGTCATTGTGGTTACATCCAAATATTATGTTCAGTGGAATCTATGTTTCCACAGATACAGAGTTCATTACTTGCTTGACCTGTTTGTTGTATTTAGAAACACAGGAGATTTTGCTATATTCAATCAGGTTCTTGAAACAGTGGAAAATTCATTCCTATTTATTTTCAATTTTTTGGACCATGGGATCTAGTCTATTTGTACTACTATATATTGTTTCACTTTAATAACTATGATCCATTTAGTAAGGAGATTGTTATTAACTAACTTGTAGCTATCTGAATTTGGGAGATTAGTTGGCATTCCATATGTGACCTGGATTTGGTACTTTATTTATTCTGTCATTTGAGCTGCTTTGAAGTTACTTACTGGTCTGTTATTAGCTTATAGGGCCCTAAGTCGCAAAGCGTAACCAAGGGATGTAAGTAGGGGAGTGGAGAAGTTGCAGTCAAAGGCTGTGAATTCTTAGTGACAATAGGGTATAGCTAAGGGTTTATGAAACCAAAACCCCAGTGATCCAAAGAAAAGTCAAAACCTCAGCTGTCTAGCACATTTCAAATCTAAACTTGTTAATTTTTTTCAATACTTTCAAATCTGGATCGCCTGTGGAAGTTTTACCAATTAGTTTTATAATTTGGTCCATGATTTTTTGCTTATTATGCTAATTGATCAGCCATTTAATTTCTTTTAATGCCCTATGATCTTGAAGCCAAGCTAATTTAATATTAATCTTATGTTGATGTTGATAATGGTTCTATGGGTCATCTTTATGGCTAGAAGCTCTACTGAATGAATTGATTGAAAAATCAAACTGGGTTTAAGCATCAGTGAAGATGTTGCTTAAATAAAAAAATATATAATCCTCTGCATGCAAATTAGCAGTTTATAATGCTTCTGAGTGCTATTATTGTGTATTTTTAGCAAGAATTTTGATAAATATGACAATCTGGGTGCAGTTGTTATTGTTAAACGTCACACTTTAAAAATGTGCAAAGAAACGTAAAGAGCACTGGTTACTATTGACATGTAATTGAACATAATGAAAGTTATCTCTGTTTTGTGATATTGAAATCCTCATCTGAGCTATTGCATTTTTAAACTCATATGTATGTATATATGTAATTCTTTTAAAATAAAATCTAACTGCCAAATAAAATGAATCTTCACTCCTTTTTTTCAAAAGTGTTTTGCATGCCAAATTTATCTTGCATCAGAAAACTGTTAGAAACTGGATATAAAGCAAATAAATATCGGATACTGTCTGTTTTCTACAGCCATATTTTGTTATTTCTTATGTGAATCTGTTTTTATCTCTCCAAAATTGGTTACAATTTACAAATTTTGCCATAGTTTACTTCACTTGAACGTAAATTATATTTGCTGTGATTGTCATTAAAAATTAATTTTTTTAATAACATTTTCTGAATCAAATGGCTGCTAGGCTAGAAAACTTAGCATGCTGAAATGATAATGGAGGTACCTCAACCTCCTATTCAGCATTTACACAGTTCTTTCATGGATTCTAAAATTTGCCACACGGCGAGTTTTCAGGTTGGCATGTTCTTTCGCCGTATGTAGGAAATATTTGATGAGTATTTTAGATGTTAATTAGAAAAATTAGATGCAAATAAAATGTCCAGGAAATTGCTGTTTTGGGCTGCTACTTTTTTTAATTTTTAATTTGAATATCTCTGTCAAATATATCCTGTTAGCACAAGCTTGAAAGAGTTTGTCAAGCTGAAATTGAAAACTCAATTACAACAGAAATTGCATAAAATATTTATGTAAATCACTGTGGTGAGTAGATGTACTTAATTTTAATGTATGATAAAGGTTGGTTAAAGTACTTTTGCATCCTAGTTTCATAAAATTGGAACAAAATATGGTTCATGCATTGAGTGCACATATAAGTTGTGTTGAAAATTTGGTTCGGAAGGAAGGCTGATTGTAAAAAGTTGTTTCTAATGAAATGCAGAATATGACAGGCTTTTAAATCATAGCATGTTAAAACGAGACGGGTTCTTAGATAAATCGCAACTAGCCCTAGAACTTCACAAAATTATATGTAAAACGTAGTAAAGGATAAAAATAAGCCATATAATGGACATTATAAGTGGAGCCACATATGGGTATTGTGTTCATGGTTGAACTGCCATTACTTTGTGCGCATGTGCCAGTTTCCGCCGCTTTTGCGCCTTCCTGCTTGTACAAATTGATTTTCTCTAACCCATCATGGATTGTAGTGACGTCATGCCTCGCTTCGGTGTATAGATTGTTTTGGTTTCCCTGCAGATAACCGTAGCATTTTTTTGTATCCAAATATTAGCCCTCTTAATTGTGTATAATTATTCGATAAATTCTTTACGTCCTCGGCGAAACGAGCATACTGACATTGTTTATAGTGGTACAAACCAGAGATTGTTCTGACATATGTGACGTTCCACGCCCACCTAAGACAGGTCCGCTCCCAAACGGAGCCTCTCAGCGCTCTGCAGGGAATTGCAAGCGGCAGCCATTTTTACTCGTCCAACTTTTATGCGGCGTTGCCAGATGTTTGGTCATGAGAACCCTGCGACATTTCCTACCAAAGATACGAACATAGATGGAATACAACAAAATGATCAATAGCCGGCAGTGTTCATACAGGGAAGCAGTATTAGTTGTAGAATCTCGGGTAAATCAGAGGTCCATAGCTAACTGCAGCTATATTATGTTTTTAAACAGCGATTATTTTGGGGTAAAAATAACGCCAAGAATGTAGCTTGGGTATCTCTTAGAGGCTACGATTTATCCGAGTTAAATAAGATCCGACACGTCTTTCATGCGTAAATTACAAGCCTGGCTATTTAGCGTAACACGCTGTTATATAATGTTTTAAGATATACCTATCACAGGCTTGTTAACAAAGATCAAGAAACATAAAGTAAAACCAGTAAATATATTAATAAATTACGACTGAGTGGTCCCATGGTAATTGTTTAAAACATTTGCCATATACTTGCGTTTGAAAGGGTGCACTGACCAAAGAATGTACCAAGCTCTTGTTTGTATGTTGGCTATAAAATGGATGTCAGGATATAGCATGATTGGGGGGGGGGGGGAGCGGCAGCTAAAGCTAAACAATGTACGTCTCATGTGGAAAATGGACGTTGTTGCCTGATCGACATTCTGGGACTTATCGGGTATAGGCTAGCGTACGAGATGGTTGATTCGACAACATAGTTTGGTGTCTAAGGGAGGGGAAATCTAACAAGAAAGGTCGCCCGTGACACCCAGATGGCAGGCTATTCCTGCTCACAATTTCCAAGCTAATGACCCAAATATTTATCAGCTCCCCTTTAATCTAGCATTTTAAAATGTTGTTTACAACTTTTGGTAATTGCAGTTAAATCTACCATAATGAAACGAAAGGAATAACATATCGCATAATTACGAAGACCAAAAACTAAATGGAGAATCAAACCTTTAGGATTGGTTTGGTTTTGATGTAATGAAAGCTGTAACACCACTTGGCACATGTTAGAACTAATCAAGAAATATACTGATGACTTATTCCAAACGTTGGCAATTGACTTGCAAGGATAAGTGCCCTGACATTTTCAGCTGGACTGAAACTAATTTGTGAGACAATCTCTAATGGTGCTTTTGAGCTAAGATGTGAAAACTGAAATCATATTCTGCCTTCTAAAGTTGCAAAGCAATAACAGTTTGTATCACATTTTTAAATATCTTCAAGGTGTATAATGCCATTACACACTTATGCCCCCCCCCCCAACAATAGAAATACTCCTGTGTTGTTCTGGTTATTTAAATATAATGGAGAAATCACACTGGTCCATATTTAAGTAATATGAATAAACCAATATTGATGGAATATAAAAGTGAGCCTTTAAATATTAAAAATAAAGATAAACTATGAAATTGGATTAATTGTTTTTTTCACACAAGCCGTGTGTAGGACAGGAATTGGATAGGTAGAGACAGACTGAAAAATTCAATGCATAGCCGGAATTTGAACCATGGATCTCCCGATCTCTAGCCGGTTGCTCTGCCACTGAGCTACCATGGCAATAGGCTGGCATAGCATTGAATCCAATACTCTGCAACCCATCTTTTAATCGTTGAATATGAAGGGGCAGCGACTTTCAATGTACTTTTCATTTCCTCCTTGATGTCTTTAGGCGTTAAGCCTTTCAAATGGAAGTATTTAATCACTGTTCATTTCTATACTTAGATTTCACTGACCAATTGACCATAATAGTTGGCTTTACTACGAATCCTGGGACTTAAGTACTTGTAACATTGTAAGTCGCCATTGAGGCTGTCATCTCAAAATAATTTGAGAACACCTTGTGGTTTACCGGGAAACATGTGAGTCAGTTGAAAGATTCAATGCTATGCCAGCATGTTGCCATGGTAGCTCAGTGGCAGAGCAACTGGCTAGAGTTTGGGAGATCCGTAGCTCAAATCCCGGCTATGGCATTGAATTTTTCAGTCTGACTCTACTTATCCAACTATGAAATTATTTATTATTGGAAGAAGTTGTAGTTGCTATTTGTAATCCTACTTCTGGAACCCTTGAATCCAATACAGTGACCTTGGCCACCTTATAGATGAGCAAATTGTCAACGTGTAGATTACAGAAGCTTAGAAAACAAAAATGGAAGTTTGCTTGAACTGTGATAGTCAGGAAATTCATAGGGGAGCATTCAGTCAGTCCAAGTTGCCTGTGTGTAGCGTTAACAATGCTCATAAGATTTTGCAGTGGGTGATCATGTTATATAAGCCATTGATGATGTTAAAACAGAATTGTTGTAGAGGTTACATTTAATGATTTCAACAATGGAAGTGAGTGATCTCGCAGTCATGTATGTTGAGTAGAATTAAATTACTATTTAAATGTATGTTATGTCATTCTTGGTTGGAAGAAATATGTGTAATAGAAATCCTATGGTTATAAAGATATTTATACCCAATAAGTTCTATTCCATCTATTTTTTAAGTTTGAAATTGTGGATATTACTTAGCTGTTGTCATATTATAATTTGAAGTAATCTCTGATGTGTATTATAACTGCTACCATTGTTCCAACATGTTCAACTAATTTTGTCACCATTATTGCTCACCACATAAGCATGAAGGCAAGGCACAAATAATTCATTAGCAACTGATAAATATTGTAATAACTAGGGTAAGAAAGTTGAGGAAAAATCGTTTTTCTTTGTAGTATTTGAAGACAAGGTCCAACATAATAATGTTCATTATGGGTCACTATAGGCCAGAAAGTGGCTAATTTGATTTTTGTCTGTTTTTTTTTCAGTATTTTTTACTTTCTCTGCACATACTCTGCATTTAGTAGGTAGAGAAGAAATTGAATTCCACCACAAAACTTCAATACTGAGAATTCACCATACATTTGAAATGTTTTGAGATTCTCTGAATCCAAAAAAAGGCATTTTTAGAAAAGGTGTGTATGTCCAGACAGGTAAAAAACTAAAAGACTGTTAAACACCAAATTAGTAACTTCCAAGAATGCAAAACAAAGTTTTTCAAGAAAATCCCTCCACCTTTTATATGGAACTTTTTTGACTAGTTTGTTTTTCTCAAAAATGGTTCTGACGATTTTATTAAAATGCTGTATATTAAATAAAATTATATCTTGAATTTTCTGGGAATAGCCTCTGAATACCTTTTCATTTTGGATGAATTTTGCATAACTAGTAAACTATAAGAGATAGACAACAATTTACTGCACAAAAAAAAAGTAGAATTTGTTAAAGCATACAAAATTTGTGATGCAATTTTTTTTTCTCTCTCGAGTTAATCGTTTCAAGAGTTTTTCCTTATAATTGGCTTAATTTTTAAGCAATTTAAACTTTTCAGAAATACGAGGTCAGCATTCACTTCATCCCTTTTGTTTTAGTCTGGGGCCTGTTTCACAATATTTATAATTTACATATTAACAAGGGAAAGATTACAAATGCTTGCAAACTCTGTTTCACAATAAAAGCTTGTTATCTTGTAAAGTTAAAGAAACTTTACAAATCCAAGTACACAATTTACAAAGGTAAACATTATGGCCATGCTATCATATAGCTGTTTCAAAGCATCTACAACCATGTGTTATAAAAATAGTAAAAAGCTTATTTTTTCCTTTGTACGTCTAACACATGCGGTAAGATTAATGTGCACATTTAAACTGGTGTACACTATACAGGATGATTACAAAATACTTGTACAAACTTTGGGAACAGGTTCCGTACATCAAACAAGAAAAATATTTATATAAAGATATGTCCCGAAACTCTCCATTCTCGATTTATCAAGGTTCAAAATGTTATTAATCAAAACATTTTAAAGTGACACATTCTATTTTTGACCTTGTCAGCTTATTAGGAGGTGTTCAACACAACTACCGCTCCTGCAAATGCTCCAAATGTCCTCTTCTTGCATCTAGGCATACATGAACTTGTCTGTGAATGAACTGTCAATTACTCTGTGAGTGTTGTATGATTTCACATGCTTCCTTGACACTCAGATTAAGAGTTTATTCATCCAGTATGTCTGCTGCATAAACCAATTGTTTAAGGTGCCCCCAAAGATAAAAATCCAAAGGATTGAGGTCGGGGGAATGTGCAGGCCATTGAACTGGTCCCCTGCTACCTATCCATCTGCCATTCTAGATGGCAGCCAGTACATCATGAACATTAAGACTAAAATGTGCCAGAGCATTGCATAAACCACATATTCCTTATTTTCAGGAGTATATCTTCTAATAAGCCTGGGAGATTGTTCTGATTATAATCCTTGTAGACAGCTCCTGTAAGACATGTAGGAGGGGGGAGGAGAGGAAATGTATTCCACAACTGATGAATGACAAATGTAAACAAGCAGCCATGGCAACTCAAGGCCAACTCTGCAGGGTAAAGTGGGTCAAAGCCTACTATGAATGAGTGCATACATAAATGAAGTTATTAGGTTGGACTCAGAAACTGTATAAAATTGACAGCCAGTGCAAAGAAACATACAGCTGTTGTTTTAAGGTTAGGACTCCACTTTTGCCTGTTGTGTGAACCAATGTGATGTCCTATATCTTGCAATAACAATTCCATTGCAAAAGTAGTCATCTAAAACCTCCACTGTATTCATAACAGATATAAAGTCATTAATCCCTAGCCTATAATGTATGTCTTCTACCTTCTCTTGCATGAATTTCATCATCTGAATCACTGAAAATGCTACTAAATAGATACTTTTAGAGTTATATTGCTGTGTGCTTAACGTTTCTGTACATTTTTTCTCACAAATATTAAAATGTAGCTTACTCTACAAACCATAAGGTATTTGTGGATAAACTGTTGCTTTTACAAACAAAATTACAGATGTGTGGAATTACCATTTGTTTGGAAACATACATTAGTCATTTCCAAAAATTCACTTGTAAGTGTTTAGTTTATTTGTGAAGTTCAACTTCACAAAATTTCATTTTAAACAGATTTTTACAAATTATAATCAAAGTTAACAATTAACAAAGCTTGTAAACATTGTCCCTGGGCTTGCAAAAGGAACCAAATTTCAATTGTTTCACATAGTGACTGGTTTTTCAAAAGAGTTGCCTATAACTTAAAGCATAGTGAGCTTAAGACCTGGGGACTGGCATATTTCAGATTGTACTGTATTAAGGTTTCCTTAGCTTGATATTTGCATTAGAAACACAAAGATTAGTCTCTATAAAATAGGACTTCTAATAAATTCCATGTACATGTGAAAAATTCATATTTACTCCATAACTGTATTTTTGTTTCAGATATCCTTTGGGAAGTTCTGCATTATTTTAATATACATAATTTGTGAAGCCTGTGCTTGCCGGCCTTCAAGACGTCGGTCCCATCAGTGATAAAGTTGGGTGGTGCAGCTGCTGGCGGAAGCGGTTCGGCAGGTATGTATCACATTAAGAAGAAATAGCATTGTAGTAAGTATATTTTTTTGACACATGCATTTCAGTATTGGCTAAGGTTATCAGAGGTTCTCATTTTATTTCTATCAACTGAATGACAATGTTCTTGTATATTAATTGTTTACTTTATATGTCAGGCTCATCGAACCGCACTACCAGAAGTAAACATCAGAACCATGTTGTGGGTGGAACGGCAGCAAGTATTAGCATATCATCAGCTGCTGAAATGGTTCGCACCACTTCTGCGACAAGATTGGTGCACTTGGGTCAGGGAAGGACACCCACATCAGTTAACAATTTTGTTGTTAGTCAGGCCTCTTCTGCTAATGGCTGCAAGCGAAATGCAACGGCGGCTTCGCTTGGACCATTCATACCAATCCAGACCCACCCTGGTTCTGAGGAATCAATGAGTTTGATTGTTCAGCTTGGCACAACTGTTGTGGCAACAACACAACAGCAAGCACCAGTGCCAAAGTCCCCATTGGCTCTTAGCGGAGGTTATCCCACACGAATTGTGAGCTCTGCCTATCGAGACCAGAGCACAAGAACATCTGTTACAACAAACAACAAATGTAATGCTCAACATATGCCTGAGCCACAGCAGTCCGTGAAGATGAAGCTAGTGGATTTACAAGAAGCTGCAACAATAGAAAAACAGTAAGCTGATAACAAAATATTGTAAAATATTGTTTAACATGATAAGCTTTATCAGGAATCAAACCAGGGTCTTCTTTGTATTATTAACAGATCATCTGTTTTACACTGTGCAGGCAATGAATGTTTGCTATATGAATTGGAAAAAAGTTATTTAAAATTGCTTTGGGGACTACATTGGATTGGATTAAAGTTTAAGAATGCCTAGATTTTAAATCGAATAAGGGAGAGAAAGATTCAAACAATTAACGTGCATTATATAATATTACATTGAAAATATTTTAAGACCTAAATTGCAAACTATATTTTAGATGCTAATTACCAGTGAGACATGCAATGCTAATGTTTCTTATGTTATTCTGGACTGTCTAAAATTTGCTTACCAGTAGCAGTGAGATATGTATAAAATATTTTGCTTTATGAGATTTTTTCTTCAGTTTTATTTTTATATTGAGTGAAAGTGCCATTTTTAATTATTATTACAACATTTTAAGAAGCAAGCTAAGGTTATATGATTAAATATCAGTATTAGAGAAAATTTGCAACATTTAACTCTTTCAAAGAAGGAATGATTAGCAGTCACACCTCATCCATCAGTGGTTGTTATCCTACAATCTGACCTTCAGAATATGTAGAACTCACTTCATTGACTGTGTTAAGGGGAGTTGGTTGTTATCGCATTCTAAAAGTTAGGGAAAATTGTATATGTTCAAGAAGCCATAAATCAGATGTTATCAGTCAGATCTTTTTCAAATTTTTTGTGCTGTGTTAGTAAATTCTTGAGTTTAAAATAAGCCTATAGGGGCTGTTGTATTACTCACTATTTGCTATAAAATGACTTTTAAAGATGCAATAGATATTTTAGTTTTGTCATTGTTTATCTTGATATATGTACCCTTTATTCCAGTTTTATTGCTTAGATTTCTGTGAAACTTTGGGAATTTACTAAAAAGGGATACCTAAACCTACCCTACCACAATTATTGAAATATATTCAGTATTACTGGGTAAAGTTGCATAAAAACTTTATTACTAAAAAAAACCAATTTATTTTTACCATGAAAAATACAGCAATTTCCTCAAATTCCTAAGTAATTCTATAATACTGGCAAGGGAGTTTTATCATACATTCATACAGTAATCCTGAAAGTTTCAGGCTGTTAGCTTGAATGGTTTGAGAGGAAATGGTACAAGAAGTGTAAAAAATGTGATTTTTCAGGAGAGCAAAAAGAAAATAGCATACATTCTCTAACCTTACTTTTTTAATTTTAGAATGCTCCAGGACTGTAACTGTCTCCCTCCTGGGCTTCCTTATCTTCTCTCTTCCTTTTTAGCCCTCTCTTCTTCACTCTGGCTTCTTTGGACATCTCCTCCATAGCTTTATCAGCCTTAGCAACACGGTCCAGGTCTAATGCTCGCAGTGCTTTCTTCATGTTTTCTCCTGGTTCAATGTCCATTGCTTTCATTACATGGATTCTCTTGTAGCACCCATCATTAAAACATATTACTGAGTCGAAAACACCAATTTTAATTGTTTTTGCTCCAACAAATACATTTTTTGGTATCCTTTGCCAGATGCAGCTGTTGAAAGACTCGTTCTGGTTTTGAGTCTTGCCATGTAGACATTTTCTTAGTAGTTCTTCATCTGAAAGCTTCCTGTAAATGGGCTTGATTTTTTCAATCACAGCATTTGGCAAGGAATGTTTATGTACATATTCAGCTCCAGTTATAAGTGATCGCTGATAACCACACCATGATTCAACTCCTGGTGGACAGAGACCATGGGAAGGGTTCTCATCAGTAGAGCATTTGTGAAAAAAAGAAGCCCATACAGCTTTCTGCATTTCTTTTAGATTATTGCAATTATTTCTAATTGCCATTCCATAGTAGTTTTGTAACTGATCAATTTCTGATTTGGTAAGCCGACCTCGTCCACCAATTGGCTTACCATCATCTAATTTCTGCCCTTTCAAAGATTTGCATAATTCCAGTAGAAATCGACCCATTCTCTTTTGAACATGGCCTACACATTCAATTTTGGTAACTTCCACTTCACTACCATAGGGCTTTGCCTTAGACACTGCATGATACCCCTTGGAATCACCATCACCCAAATATTGCACATAGCGCAGGCCTCTGGTAAGCTCAGATCTTGAGCAAATTTCAACTGCACCTGCAACCTCCATCCCTCCACTGTAGCCATCAAAATTTTTGAGGCAGGCATGGTCATTATTCCTAGTGCATCCTGCACAGTACTTGCTATATGTTGCTACATCTAGCACTTTTCCTGTGAGCAGCGAGGTTCCAGTCACAACACCATGCAGTGATGAGAAACCTCTCTTCTGCCATGATCCATCTATGACAATTGTTGTGTCAGGACTACCTTCTAATTCCTTGACTTCTTTAGCAGCATTCCACATTGAACCCTCAGCAACCTCTTTTACACTGTCATATATAGCTTTGTTATACACATCAAATTTACTGGCAGGTGGTGGTAGGTCCATAAGAGCACAAAAGGTACGAGCTGCCAGTTTACCTTTTCCAATACACCTCATGGCATAAGCAAATCTAAGATTTACAGAGGAGACTTTTCTTGTATTTACTGGTGATGTCATTGTATAATTGCTGTGGTTACAATATTTACATTCTAACTTTAGTTTAGTTGACAAACCTCTTCTGCTTCGCTGTTCCTCAGTTATTTGTACACTATTTACAGCATTACAACTTGAACAAGAAACACTTTTGTTTATAAATAAAGATAATATGGACAAGTCAATAATTATATTTACACTATTTGTAGCACTTGAAGCTGGCATATCATTAACATCATCACTAACATTGAATAAATCAGACAGCTTCTTTCTTGAGGCACTTGAACTTGCAGGGGATTGGAGGTTAGGTGAAGATGTGCCACCTTTTACTGTAATGTTGTTCAGCTTCTTGTGTTGGTTACCTCTAAATTTACGTTTACGATTGAATGAGGTATTTCTTCCCATATTTAAATTTGAAAATATACTCAAAGACCTCCAAAACTAACACTGTTATACAAAATTCCTTTTCTGCACCAGCTAGTAGACAGATTTCCCTTGCTTACATACAAGAAAAGAGATCATAGTTCAGTGCTGCCACCAGCAAAAGATCACAGCAACAAAACACACATGGTATGATATTAGTTCAGTGCTGCCAACAGCAAAAGAATAAGCTTCCCAGCAACAAAACATACAAATAAAAAGCCTCTTACCCATACGGAAACATATCTTGAGCTGGAGTGGGCGTGGCATTCAAACATGGAACGCACGTAGCGATTTAAATCCAGGCATTTAAAAGTGCTTAATAATAATGCAACACATACATATCATATATCAAAATGTTCAGGAAAGTATGCTCTTTCATATAAACAAATAAATTTTTTTTTCATTTTTTGACACTGATAACGACCAACTCCCCTTAAAGAATATGACTTGCTCGATACCCCTATAAGAGAAAGATTACTGTCCTGCTGGTTAGAAGGAAATCTGGACGATTCTCTAAATTTCCCAAGAAGTCTGGTTAGTCTAACCAACTATTGACTTATAGTTAAACTAGGACTTAAAGTACTTACAACATTGGAACTTGTCATTGGGCTGACATCTCAATATAATTTGAGACCTTCTTGTGGTTTGTTGGGGAAAAATGTGAATCTCTTAGGAAATTTAATGTGGCAGCATGTTGCCATTGTAGTACAATGGTCAGAGCAGCCAGATGGAGACCATAAGATCCATGTTTTAAATCCTGGCTATGCTATCAAATCTTTAGTCTGACTCTCAACTGTGCAATAAATGGCATGTGTGGACAAGCAACACTAGTTCATGAGTAATTAATGTCAGTATTGCTGCAAAATAGTGCTTTGGTTTCTCTCTTATTTGCTACTTTTCTTTTAATTATTTATGCCTAAAGCCTCCTATATCTTCTATGGGCATCCTTTTGTTTTCTAAATTTAGTAAGTGATGTGTCAAAATTGACTCCATAATTAATCTAAATGAATGTACCATCATATTGGACATTTGAATTTAGAAACAACTGATGGTATTTTTAACTCATTGGCTGTAGGCATGTAACTTTTATTTGATTCATTTTCATTTGGAAACAATAAACATACATACTTCCAGACTCTGTAGAGAGTAATGGTGGTTCTAATTAAAGAAAATTCCCCTCTCCCGAGTTACGATCTAATTTCAGACCTTTGGACTGACTAAGAAAACTTATCACTATACTCATATTGCAAATACCACAAAATCTTTCCTATGTCATCTATGTGGTGTAAGAAGTCCTGCTCCAAATATAAGTTGCTGTTTTTCAACTAATACCTGAGATCGAACATGGAAAATGTCAGGTCAAAGTAGTAGAATATCTGCAGAGGGATATCCCTTACTGAGTAAAGTACTGGAGTTCCTTATGTATGGAGACGACCATGCTGATTAGCATCTTGCAGGGACAAAAATGAAGCAAGTGACTGGAGTTGTGATTAAAATACAAGTTCATTTGGTACCATGCACAATAAATAATTGTATTGTGTGCACTGTCTTCTTCACAGGTTACTATTTACATGTTATGTTTCCAGTATGTTCCAAGATATTTGCAACTTCATGTTAAAAGCAGCAGCTTAAATTTGTGGCATGGACTTCTTATATGACATAGATGACACAGGAAAATTTTTGAGATATTTGCAATATGAGTAGATGGTAGGTTGCAGGTGAAAAGTCGGAATGCTGACTGCTCGACCAAAAAGACAGTCTTCAAAAATTGCAATGCTTTATAATTCTCTATGTAATGCAAACATTTCAGTTGAAACTGTGGTGTTATGGCAATTCTTCTCAAGAATGAAAAATAATTATGTCCATTATTAAAATAATGGTTAGATGATAAAACTTGTTAAATTTTGATGTTACAGAAAGCTGGAACCAGTGGAAATAAAAAAGGAAGAACCAGAAGAAAAAAAACATTTGCCATATTATGGCATTCCTTTTGAGGCACAGACAGAGGAGCAAAGAATGGAAATAGTAAAGGTGGGTGCTAGTGACTTTTGCTAAACTGTTACATAATAGGTCCTGCCTTTATTTTAATTTTCTATCCTTATTGCAGTTTGTGTTACAAGATCACAATTATGGTGCACCACCACCTGCTTCACCACCGTTGTCACCTCAGCACCATGGAAAGACCGTGCAGAGTTCCATGAATCCTCTGTGTACCAATAGTTTCAGCTCCACAGGTTCTAGCTATACCTATGGTAAGGGTTTGATTCTTATTTGATATTCTGTATTGCATTTAGCATATTTTATGCAAAATAAATTAAAACATTTATGTAATGAAAAATGAAGATAGCATATTGCATTTCAAACAGAACAACATATTTTGGAAACTGTCTCTTCAGATATCTGCTGTTTAATATATTGCATTCATCATGCTTTTTTATGTTTCCCTTGTTGGATGGTTGCTGAAAATGGAAAAGTCATCTGGAATAGCGTTGGAGTTCAAAATAAGGACATGTTTTTCTAATATACCTGATTTCCACTTTAGTAGCTAAATGAGAAAATTTTGTTTGTATTCCTCTTCTGGAGTACCACTTTATTTTACATCTTATTCCTTGCCAATGGGCAGTGAATAAATGTGCTTATAAGATTAAGTGGAACACTCATTTAATGCCTTTATGACGAGTTCATTAAACCTTGTTGTGTTAGCTTTACTATTCACAGGAAGTAGAGAAATAGGTGGGAGAAAAGTGCAGGAGTCTGAGGTAGTTATGACATTCTATATGAGTGCATCAGCATTCTGCTTGTGTCGTGTGTTACCTCACCAATTCTGCAACAAACCATTCTGTAAAAGCTTACTCCTCTATAAAAGTCATGTTAATCGAGATAACATAAGTAGAAACAGTTTTATTTGATATTTCCTTGTAAATGTAAAGGAATAAAGGAATGCATAAGAATAAATCAATCCTTTTTTAGAGCTGATTGCTATGTAATGGAATTGAAATTTCATTGTCAGGCTAAAAAAAAAAACAACAACAATTTCCCATATGAGAAAAGATACCATACATATTGGAATACAATAATGAAAACAAATAGATGATTTCCTTCACATTGTGATTTTGCTTAATGTATTGGAAGCCAATGGTCAAACAGAAAAAAATGTTTAGCTGCATGTTTCCCTCTTCTTACCATACACATACTGGTTATGTTTCTGTCTTCCCCTCTCCCTTTGGCCCATTATGTGAATTTATGCAGAAATTTGAATAACATAAAACTTAAACATGTTATATTACGTTTGTTGTCTCAATTGGTGTATGATGTCTCCATTGTCATTGAAGTGCACTGCCATCATATTCTATCACACACAAAACAGTACATTTCTGTTCTCCCCTCTCCCGGTCATTACAAGAATTTCTGTGCAAATTCAAATTAGGTAAAGTTGTTTATAACAATGTGTTATGTTAGATATATTGTTTAAATAGAAAATCTTGTTTATCATTGTTTAAGCTTGCTGCTGCTGTCACCATTGCCTCCTGTATACTGATACATTTCCATTCTCCCCTCTGCTCTCTCCTGCCCATTACACAAGTTTCTGCAGAAATAAAATAATAAAAAAAAAAAAAAAAGTTAAATAATTTCTCTTAATTTGATCAAAATATATGTTCAAAAATTAATTTACCACCTGCATGAAAAGATGATGTGAGGTAAACTCCAAATTAAGTTGTGAAAAAAGAAGTTTGCTTTTATTTGGATAAATATGATAAGTATTGCAAAATTTAAACCAATAACAAGGAATATCTCAGAAATGGTTGACCCTGTCATGGGATGTATGTTTTTTGTGTGGTAAGATTTTGTCAATCTTTTACTGTTTACAGTTTTGCTAGTCATCCAGAATGAAGGAGAATTCAGAGGCTATTCCCAGAAAATTCAAGATAATATCAGAAAAATATCTTTAACGTGCAATATTTTAATGAAAATCATAGAGCCAATTTTTTGAGAAAATAAAATGTTTGAAAAATTCCATGTAAAGGGAAGTTAGGGGTGGTAAGGTTTTTTTAAAGTGAGTATTCTAGGATTTTATTTATGAGATTGATTAATTAATATATGTAATTATTTCTTGGCTCTGATTGAAATTCAGATATACTTTATTTAAAATTATTTTTATTGCGTTTTAATGTATTCGAGTGCGAGGTACATAGCACTTTGTAGAAATTGGACACAAGAGATAACCCTTTTAGTGCCAATCACGATCTAATTGTGATGCCGTAATATGTTTGTGATGCGGTAATATGTTTTAACTCTTTCCAGCAGGAAACTCTACGTCATAGCCTTAAAGAAAAGTTTTCTGGAGTGTTTCAGGACCTATCTTCACTCCAAAGCACAAAATTAACTCCAAATTTAATTGCTCTAGCCAGTGTTTGTATATGCTAGTTGAAACATGGCACTGTCTTGCCGAAGGTTACAAACCGAAAAGAAAATAAGAGCTGTAGTTCATGATGCATTAGAAGAAAGCGAGAGATTTTGAATTTTCAGACCTTGACGAAAGCGTTTTTGACATCGACATAAGAGAGGAAGATATAAATATTCTAGCTTCAACAATGAAAATGAATCTGATAACAATGGACCTCGTATGCATGCAAATAATTGGTGTAGTTAAATAAAATGGATTTACAAAGGTGTTGCCAAACAGCGAATACAATGTGAATCAACTATTCCACTTTGCAACAACACAGATGCTAAATTGTACAGTAATCTATGTTACATTTGTATTCTATTGCTTTATGCCGTTTTCATTAATAGTGGTACCATACGTATAAGTGTGTGTTTTTGGTTAACTTTTTTTCAAGTTACGTGAATTCATTTTTTGTATTTTAAAAAATAAAACACCAGACCAAAACAGGGTGATATTTTAGTAAAGAAATAGTTTATACTTTCATTCAATTAGCCTGAACTTTCTGAACTTTTATTTTCCAATTTGTCTTTTGTTTTTATTTTTTTTAAAAATATTGAAGAGAATTCTCATCTATATAATGCATATTATACAGTAAACAAAAGGGTTTACTAAATATGAAAAAATGATTGAGCTCCCTATTTCATTTGGTATTCATTTTATATTACTAATAATTTAAAACCCTACATTCTCCTCTAAAATTGCTTGGCACCCTTCACACAAAATTTTCTATTTGGGCTGGCACTAAAAGGGTTAAATAATAGGATGCACTTATCATTAGATGTTGAAAATGCTGGCCATCTTGCCATATGCATATTTCATATCTTGTGAAATTATCAATTAGCTGACCAATCAGCTAACTTATGTGAGAATGTTTTAAGTTCTTAAAGCATGTGCAGATAAGTGGCATGCTCTATATTACTTTCAGTAATTTCATTGCTGTTTGCTCTCAAAGTTACTGTCTGTTGTACCAAACATTTCAAAGTTTTGGACACAACATTTTCATTGTTTTTTTTTATTTATTCATTAACAGAACCTGTTTTATTAAACCTATCTGGTAAGTTCAATATTGTATTTCTACAGGGAAGTGGACTATCAGGAAATTTAAGTATAAATTTTCTTCTAGTTTTTCTACTCAAATTCTTATTTCTCAAAAATGTTTTTAACATGTATGTACACTTGTGTTGTGAGTATACAACCATATGTAGTACGAACTCATGTAAATACACACATTCTTTCCAAGGTCTAATTTCACACTGAGTGTTTTTGTCATGTAGCAGAGGAAGCCAGATACAGAAGTTGGAAATGCACAATTTCTGTACATGAGGCCAGGATTTGTTGCACCAGGCCCACGGTTCAACAAGTACCTGTCACCATCCACTGAGACATAATCATGTTATTTCATATCAGATATAGATATCAAAGTGGAAGAGTTTCCTTTCACTCTTAAAATTAATCAGAGCAGCCCTGCAAGTCTTGCACTGGAAGCATTTGCTCGGTGAAAGATCTTAATCTGAGGAAGTATTGAACTTCAAAATACTGCTTTGGGCTAATCTAGCATATTGTTCATGAGCGTGCTATCACATGTAAGTATAGACAAACCTGCATACATATAAAATCAGATTCAGTTTCTATTGGAGCAGAGATTTTTGAAGTTCACCAGGGAAGTGAGAGTGCTAATTTTCCAAAATCACAAAGGAGAATCTTGTCTAAGAATACTAAATTTTAGGGGGTTCAGCCTACGATGGCTGATGGCAGATTTCAGAGCTGTCCATATTCTATTACTAAGATACAAAACGAGAAAAATTACCAGACTTTACAAAAGAGGCACTATTTTGGTCTTCTGGTAATAGTATGAGTCATTGTCCTATATTCAAGTTATTATATAAAATTTAAAATAGGTGATTAAAATTGGTTTGGCTTTCACCTTTCTATGCTATAATCATTCCTAGATCACTTAAAAATAGTAATCTGGATGCATATTAAGCACTGAACCATGCTATGGACATAATATAATATGCCTATGTTAGTCAACATTGCAAATTACTTACTGTAATAATATAAAGAACAACTTAACATGCAAATTAATATACATATAATTTGACCGTCACTATTACTAAATTCCTCCAAACATCAATGCAAATTACTAACTAATATAAAGAACAACTTAATATGATTTCGGCTACTATTGTATTTATCCGAATACAAGACTTACATTTTTTTTCCAAACTATTAATTTTGAGAACTGGGGCTCGTCTTGTATTTGTGATATATATTTTTGAATAGCATGCAGGTAAAAGCAAGTTTTAAATTTCATTGGTGCAGCACTGGCAAAGCCTGGAGGAAGACTAAAATTTACTGCCAAGGTCGTGATGTATATGACAGTTTTTGTACATTTTATTTCATGCTGTAAAGTTAGCTGTTAAAATGACAGAATTGTAAGCATTCAGATTTCTTTCTGAGACTAATGGAGGATTTCCTTTCACATTGGTTGTAGTTAATGTTGTATTGGGAGTCAATAGTCAAAGAGAGCAATGTAGTTGTGCTTTTCACAGTAGACATACTGGATGTTTCTGTTCTCCCCTCACTCTTTCACCCATTAAATATTTGTGCAAATTCAAATAATTTAAAACTTTTTACCATGATGTGTTAAGTTGTCTAAAATGCTTAATCAGCTTGTCTCCTTTAGTTTCATCAAAATATATGTTCAGGATATGTGTTAAAAAGTAAGTTATCATCTCTACTTTTTAAACGGAGGATATGTTTAATTACAAAATTAACTTCAGAAAAAAAGGGGGTTGCCTTTTATAAATAATGTGCTTAAACTGAATAATTAAACTCCTTGCTTTTTTCAATGCAAATTTTCCCCCTCTAAAAATAAAATCCCACACAGACAACACTACACCAAAAATTACAATAACAATAAAGATTTCAGGTTAACTGCAAAGGTAAGGAAGGCCTAACAACTTTTTATCTTAATAACCTAACAGAATTATCATGATTAAATAACTAATGCTCATATAATATATTAAAACTAGTATGTCTATATAATATGTAATTCATATAAAATAGTTCATGTTATTGGTATGGCAATTGGTGACAAAATGGTCAGAATATAAAGTTTGAGCATCTGCAAATAATAACACAAGTATATGTGTAACACATACAGTATAACTAATCTTCCAATAAATGTGATTTTTCTTTTCAATCTATGTTCTACATATTAACACTTAAATTATGGTTTTTATATTTTAAGGTTCAGGATTGCTGGCTTTACGGGATGCAGCTAACAATGACGATGATGATGCTAACAGTGTGATAAGCAGTAATCCAGGAAGAGAGGTAGAACCAGAGGGCGAAGAGACAGAAACTGCTCCTGAAGGTGAAGGAGATGATGAAGACAGTGTTACAAGATGCATATGGTATGTTCATCAAACTGTCCAATATTTTGTTTGCAATTATATGTCTACCTCCAGATCTTGTAAAATACAATTATTTTTTTTTTCTTCTTTTTTCCCCTGCAGTGAATTTGAACATGATGATGGCTACATGATCTGCTGTGACAAATGCTTGTAAGTTGCTATTACATTTTGTTTTAAACAAGTTGCATGAGCAGTACACTTATCTGAGTAAAATTGACGCAGAAAGTAAACATTTTAGTGGAATGTGTTCTTTTGCATTTTATGATTATAATGTGTGTTACTTCAGTGTTTGGCAACATGTGGATTGTATGGGAATAGACCGGCTGAATATCCCAGATGAATATATGTGTGAGAGGTGTCAACCTAGGCGCGTGGATCGCCAGAGAGCAAGAACCTTGCAGCTGCGAAAGCGAGAGGAGTTACTCAACACGGATACTTGCAGTGATACCTCATCTACTACTTCCACAGACACTGAAAGTGGTAAGCAAAAACGGGAAAGTGGTTTTCATATTTGTGTATAAGTCCAACAAAATGTAATTACTGTTATGTTGATAGAACTGTTTCCTGAAGTAGACCCATGTTGTTTTCAAGTCTGGTGCATAATTGCCTGTGACTGAAAATTGAAGTGAGAGCCAGAATGAGATTGAGCAGTAATACAAACTTTATCATGCACAAAGAACAGTTATAGGAAGCAACCTCAATTTGATGTATGGAATATATCAGTTTCTAAGATTATTCCACATTAAATTAGGAAGAGAAAAAAGAATAAGAACAGAAAGGATTGTGGGATATTAATGATTCATAATCACATGAGGATGGAAATAGAAAAGGATGCCATTCTCTTTTGTTGACCAGGAGAAAGAAAAATGAATATGAAGTTTCCATTTAAGTAAAGTATTGCAAAATTGAAATCAATAACAAGGAATAGCAGTGTATCAGAAACAGTTAACTCACAAACAATTGCATTTGGCACAAATTCTGTGTTTTAATGGCATCTACATTCTTGTTTAAATTCTATTGAATTTTACATCACTTTAACATGGCATATTGATGCAAAGCTCTTTGTAAGATACCTTGATGGCATATCCCGGAGAGATAATTCACAGAAAGTGCAAGATATAGATTTCATTTTTAACAAAAATGTCATAAACATGGTATTTTAATCAAAATCGTTAGAGCCATTTCTGAGAAAATCAAAATTTTCAAAAGAATTTCCATATAAAGGGTTTGGCATGGGGGGGGGTATTGAAAATCTATGTGTTGCATCCGTGAAAGATGCTGAACTTAGAGCCAAATTTGGCATTTCATTGACTTCTTGTTACTTTGAGTCCATGCACGCAAACACACACACGTTGGTCTAGGTGGTTCAGTTTGTTAGGCACTGGCTTTCTGTTCCCAAGGTCATGGGCTCAAATTCAGCCCAGGCCGATTGATTTTAAGTTTGCTTAAAAGTGACAGACCCATGTCAATAGTTTTACTGGTAAATATATTTTAAAAAAACTCCCATGGGATGAAATTGCGGGACACTGGCAGCACTAATATGATCCAGAAAGCATTATTAAACAACAAAATGTTTTCTTATCACACACTCACCCATATTCGCTCTTTTTAAAAATACTATTTTAATTCAGGGGACCTCAAAACATATTTCTGGTAAATCTTGGTACCAAATGTTTAGTGGAATACAGTACCTTCTAAGTACATAGAACTGGAAGAGCAAGTATAGAGGACTTTACCAAAGTTTTACTATGCAGAAACCTTTTCTAAGGCAGTAGTTTTATGGGAGAGCAAGGCAAGGGAGTTGGGGAGAAAAGCGGTCAGCTGCCTGTGTTCCTGAGTTTTATCAACCAAGGAAAGGTTTTCTTTGAGGCCCGCAGTTATTATGGTGAATAAGTTATCTAATTATCGTGCAGTAGCTGAATTATTAAACGAAATACTGTGCATATAGTTGAACTCTGGGATCTTCAGTCAGAATGAAATCTTGGCATTGAAGCTATTAGGGATAGCGTACTTCAGTCTCAATGTTGTTTCTCTGCTCTACTTTTGAAGTTGTGTGATACCTACCAAATGAAGAATAAGGAGCCAAGCACCCAAGAAAATATGTGTGCAAAATATTTGTAGGAAAGCATAGGTTTTTAAATGGCAAATCTCCAGCATTTGACATTTTAAATCTGTAAACAATAACCCTATATTTTAAGCAATTGATCTTTCAAGGTATTGTTACGGGTTGGATTTAGGTTTGTGAAGAGAAATAAAGTGAGTATAATTACCGACACAATTTGGTCATTTGTAAAACGAGCCTATGAGGTTGGAGTTAGAGAAACTAATATGAGTGTAGAAACATGGTGCAGATACTTTTAAAACCTATTATTAGTGGAACACAGGAGACAAAATGTTAGAGAAATAAAAAATATAAGAGAAATCCAGCAACTAGACAGTCAGATAGGAATAGAGGAATTAAGAGAACAAATAAGATAATTAAAAAGAAACAAAGCATGTGGTAAAGATAGGATTCCAGGGGAGTTTTGGAAGACATGGAGTAGAAATGAAAGTAGATTAGGATTTCTAGTGAGAATCCTAAAGAAAGTTTTCGAAGGAGGTAATGTTCCATATAGAAAAGCAATAGTAGTGCCAATATTTAAAAGTAAGAGGGAGGTAAATAACCCAGCAAATTGTAGGGGAATTAGCTTATTATCTGTGCTATGTAAGAAACTTTGGTAGAAAGAATGCAAAAGTGGGCAGAAGGTGAGAGAAAGCTATTAGATTTTTGAGCAGGCTTCAGACAAGACAAGAGAATATGGATAGTATATTTGTGATAAACACGATGGTAATTACATATTTAGCAGACAAAAGAGAAATATATTATTTGTTAATTTTGAAAAGGCCTTCGATATTATACATCGCAAAGCACTATGGTACAAATTAACCAAAAGGGGAATGAGTACTAGTTTTATAAGGATTTTACAAAGAACATATTCAGACAATGGATTTATATAAAATGGCAAATAATAAAGTAACCAAAGTATTCAAAATAATATAGGACTAAGGCAAGGTTGTAAGTTGAGTTCAGTATTTAATTTGTTTATAGACAGTATTTTGAACAGTTAGAGTGGAGAATAGGCATGTGTCAATAATTAACAAGGAAATACCTGGTTTGCTATTTGCAGATGATTTAGTAGCGGCAGCTTTATCCAATGTGTGAATAGTTAGAACCAATTGAAGAAATAGATACATTTTATAAAGAATAGAGACTAAGAATTAATGTAAGTAAAACAAAAATTATGGTATTTATAAAGGGTAACAAGTTAAAGAAAAATGAGAGATGGTATTGGCAAGGAAGAGAAGTTGAGGTATTCCATAAATGTGATTATCTGGGGATATGATTACATAGCAAGGGTAGAATGAGCAACAGAGAATGATACTGGCTAAAGATAAAATTACATTAAAAGCATGTTTAGACAAATTACCCGGAATGCAAATAAAATGGCTGGAGAGAGTTTAATGGAGGCAGTAGTGTTCTATGGAATGGAGATACGGGTTTGGATAAACGGGTGCAAATAAGGATATGATCCATAGGAACTTTTGCAAACAAGAACTTCACCAAATGGAGTGGCACAAGCAGAATTAAGAAGATTGGGAACTAGAGGGAAAATTGTGGAAAGAGTGCTGAAATATTTGACAAGAATTAATAAATTGGATGAACAGGATATTGTACATCAGTGTTTGGTAGTGCAGGAAAGCTAAATTAAAACATTTCGTGGCTAATTATAAGATAAAGGAAATTATGTTCAATATTCATTTTGGGAATTTGTGGAAAGCTAAGGAATTGCTATAAAATGGGTTCTGGAAAGAAATTAGGTTAAAATGGAAGTAAAGAAAAGACACGAAATAATAGTGAGCCTCAATTCGAAAAGCTTGTTGCCAATGTGTAGTGAGATGAAAGTGATCTGAAACCGTGAAAACTAGGTTGATATATTGGTAAAATTAATGAATGTAAAATCTAAGAAGAAATTAAACAAAATTTGGAAATTTGTGAGTAGAGTAAGAGCCAAAGGTTCAGGGAAATTAGTAAGCAGGACAAAGATGAAAATTAAATGAAAATAGGTAGTATGTATTAGATCAAGATAAACAACTCACTATAGTGATAAGTAAGGAAATGTATACTAATTTGTAAAATTAATGAATATAAAATAATAATAATAATAATTATAATTATTATTATTATTATTATTATTATTATTAATTATATATCATGTGTGATGGTGCACACCCAGATCATATACCTCTTCCTAATTATGATGCAGCTACAAATTAATCAGCTTTATTCCATATTTAATTTCTACTCAGCTTTATATCATTATTTTATTATTTATTATTATTATTATTAGTGTTATTACTATTATTATTAAAAATAATACTTGGTTCTAGTGCATAATAAACATAAGACATGGTTCTACATAGCATTTGTTTGTGCTTGCTCCTTGCAGATGATATGAACACAAGGATAATGTTGAGAGATAGAGAGCAATGTTTTATATTGGTTGCTTCTAAGGTTCTAATGGCTAAATTATAACTTTCTGTAATAAAATATAAGCATAATAGGATATAGCAATATAGTATTTTCTGTTTGGGAAATGGTAAACTTTAAACTTTACTTTTGATGTTGTTAGAAGGTAATACCCCTTGATAGTGTGTGGATTAAGCTAGTTGTGCTGATTTCTAGGAAAATTCCCCATCTCTAAATAATGCTCTTTACATAGAACTTTTCATTGCTCTCTTTTTTTTTCTTTTTTTTTTTAACATAAATTGGCACTAAAGTTTTTGTTTAAAATTCGCATGTTTTAAATATTAATGTGTCAAATGAAATGTATTTCTTTAATTTTCCTGACACTAGGCTATGAAGTCGTCTTCAGAATTGAATATTTAACTAGAAAACCGTAAGAGCTAATTAAAAACTTATGAAAAATGTAGAGCTTTTTAAAATATACAAATGCGTGTTTTTTCAGCATTAGAAAACTGTATAGCCATTAGTTTGAATTTTCCAGTATTAAGCAATATTCTTTTGCCACTATTTTATTGCTTCTCATACTCTTTACAGAGTATATAATATTTAGTCAGATACAAAACAGTTGACTATTGTACCAAACACTAGTATGCTCTTTGTGCACATACTACAAAATATGTTGAAAACCATATGTGCTTATCATTGTGATAAACATGGATTGATAGAAAAACAAACTTTTGGAGAATAGCTACAAAAATAATTGAAGAGTGATTGTTCCAGATGATAAGTCTATAGTAAAAATGTTTTTGTTACAGCTGTAATAAATGCAGGAACAAGTGCTCCAAAGAGAAGAGCTGCATCCTCTGTGAATAGACGGAAAAGCGATCAGTCCCGCTCAGTTAACAAAAAGAATGTGACAAATAACAATGGCAGCAACAGTAATAGTAACAATAATAGTAATAACAGTGGCAGCAATAATAGTGGGAACAATGTGAGTGCTAACAATCATAATAATAACAATAGTGTTTCTAGCAACATAACAAAACAACAAAGACAAAGAAGGGACTCTGTGAAGGAGCACATCCCAGCAACAACAACACAAAGGAGATCTAGTGCAAGTCAGAATAAGAAGAAGGAACCAGTTAAAATAATCATGGAAAATAAAAAACCTCCGACCAGGAGAAAGGTATGTATGTTATGTTAGCAAGCACTTACATATTCCAAGGCACTTTCAATTAATAACTCTTCCTCCCACTCGAATTCCCTACAAAGCACCTCTTTAAAGGTAGGTTCAGAATAACTGAGCATTGCAAGAACAAAGACTATACTATAATGTGAACGTGCATAATTAACCTTTAAATGGGCATGTTTATCTTTTTTACTTTCTGTAACATATGGTCACACAGTGTACATAGTAATTAGGGAGGCCGCACCGTGGCCGAGTGGTTAGACGACTCCCCTCTCACCTATTCGGCCGGGCTTCGATCCCAAGTGACTGCATGTGAGATTTGTGGTGGACAAAACGGTGCGGGGGCAGGTTTTATCCGGGTACTCCAGTTTCCCCCGCCATCGCTTTCCACCAGTGTTCCATCATCATTCATGTATCAGTGTCACCACCTGCGGTGCCATAAGTAGTTAAAGCGGGCGTTAAACACTACCCAAAAAAAAGTAACTTGGGAAGATATTGTATTCCACCAAAAAATTTGATGTTGAGGTTTCACCATAAATATAGGTTTTGAGGTCCCATTAGTCTGAGTAAAGCATTTTTAGAAAAAGGCCCATGTATGTGTGTGTGTGTGTGTGCATCTGGACTACATAGCTCAAAAATAGAGAGACTGTTAAAAACCAAACTTAGTATTTATGTTCAGTATCTTCTGAGGATGTATGTAACTTGAAGACTTAATTATCCTGATATATGGTGGACTTTGAGACAGTGATGTGTTTTAACAATTAAAATTTAGTTGAGTCGATTTTGTAACACTACATCACTTACTTTTTTATTTCGGAAAACATGTTTCAGAAGCCATGTGCTTCCATTGTCAATTCCTTTGGTCGACTGCCGGCATTGCTTGCTTTGGTGGTTGTCTCTGTCCCTGGTGGTGGTTTGATGAACCTCTGAATGAGTAGATCGCCTGGCGGGATTTCAAAATTGAAAACCCGGTTCTTGTTTTTCCAAATATATATGTTTTCCCAAACTTTTAATTCTGTCTTCCTTGTGATGTTTTTGAGGATTTTTGGGCTTCTATTTATAGTGTGTTTCTCTTTCCAAAAATGCCAAGCTACTGCAGATTTGTCTTCTTGTTTGAGTTTAATATTTCTGTGGTGTTCTTTTGCCTGGTTTTTATATTTCTTTTTGTTTGGTCGATGTAGATTTTTTCAGTCATTACAGCTGAACTGATATATTCCTGGTTTGTTTTCTTGTGGGATATCACCTTTTCATTTAGAATTTAAAAGGATTTTTATAGAGTAATTGTTTTTAGGGGCTAGAATGATGTTATGTCGTTTGAAGATCCTCTGGAATTTGTAGAAAGTTGTAGGGTGGTATGTAAACTTCTTGTAGATCTTGTTTTCTTTCTGGTTTTGAGTGAGTGTGCTGACTTCTTTAATTCTCTTTCTATTTTTGGCCTTATTAACTTTTTTGTACACCAGTTCTGCCTGAAATCCATTCTCTGTAGCTATGTCCAATATTTTAGTAAGTTCACATTGGTATTCTGTTTTGCCCATTGGCACATTTACCAATCTGTGTGTAAGGCTGTGGAGTAAAGCATGCTGATGGGGAATGGGATTGTAACTCTTTTGTTTTATATAGCTGTTGGTGTGGGTAGGTTTTCTGTAGATGCCAAATGTAAGGTGATTATTAGTTTTGATGATTTTTAGGTCGAGGAATGGTAGTTGTCCATCACATTCCTTCTCCATTGTGAACTTTATAGACTTTTATTGCATATTTAGGAGTTTTAGTGCATCTTCTAGGTGTTTTTCTGGGACTATTGCAAAGATGTCGTCTACATAGCGGTACCACTTTGCAATAGTCTGAAACAGGACCATGCAAATGGAACTGTACCTCAATTGTTTCACGTAGCGACTAGCTCTTAAAAGATTTGACTATCGCTTCAGCAAAATGTATTCCCTTACTTCCCCTTCTGCTTACAATGAAGCAAGTAATAAGACCAATTGTGCTAATCTTTATCTTGATTAGCATGATGTAGATAAAAGAATAATCGTTTGTAAGATTAATTGTGTTGGAAGAGCTAGAGAAAGTTATGTGAATGGAACACATTAGATTATTTTAAATGTGGGGAGTGCACCATTCAGTGCTACATTTATATCTTTTGCCTTGTCTGGTCACGTAATGTATTAAAAATAGTTAGGTTTGTACATATAAGGAGTAAAAATAGATATGATTAATAAATAACAGAAATAAAGTGTGTAAGTGGGATATTATACTTCATTTAAATAATTTACATAATTACTGGTTATAAGAGTGCAACAAATGGACTGGGAGTATTTCTAGCTGAAATACACATACATTTAGAAAGGAAAAATGAATGGTGTTGCAATATGCAATAGTTGTAGAACATTTACTGTATTTATCCGAATACAATATATGTAGTTTCTTTCCAAAATATTAATGTTCAGAACTGGGAGTCGTCTTGCATTCACAATGTATGTTTTTCTAATACCATACAGGGAAAAAGTAAGTTTAAACTTACGGTAGTGGTGAAGTATGGGGGAAATGGGAGAGATTACTGCCTACATTGCAACCTATGCAGCAGATTTTGAGCATTTCATTTCACATCGAAAATTAGACTTTGAGCCTATAAGCATTCTCATTGGGAAAAAAAATTACTCTGCGAGACTAAAAAAAAATTACATGATCTTCACTTCCGTGGTTGCACAGATTGGAAGTCAAAGGTCAAGCAGAAAGAGAGAGATTAGCTGCACATTTCCCTTCCTTGGGCAGCTATATACTGCATTGTGAATTTAAGCACAAATTCAGACTGGGTAAAATGTTTTATGGTATATTATTTTTTGAGCTATTGTCTTGATAGAAAATAGCATTCATAAATAATCATTGCTACAGCTAAGTTGTCACCACCACACTGCCACTGCCACATTTTATCATCACATATACCGTACATTTCATTCTCCGTCTCTCCCACTTGCAATGTATATTAGCAGAATATAAAACTGTTAAAACCAGCATATAAACCTTCAGAATTGGATGTCTGGGAGAAGATCTACATCATGAAGAAAAAGAGCTATATCATGAATTTTGACTTAACCACCATACAGCAATCTCAGGAAGTTCATTGACCCAGCAACAGATGCCTCCACAATTAATACACCACCACCCCCATCGTTGATGCCAACCAAGAAAGATTTAGTTGGAATTAAGGGTTGAAAATGGGAACAAGTGTTTCCGAAACCGGTCCCATTAAGTAAAAACAAGTGATGTTTGTGTTACAAAAACCGGCTCAAATTCTTTTATTTCTTATTTGATCGCATCACTGTCACAAGCTTCTGTGCATATTTGCAAGTTTTGAACATATACTGTATTTATCCAAATACAAGACCACCCTCATTTTTCAGAACTTAATTTTGGAATTTAGCATATGATTTACATAAGACGTGTTTAAAAGTCATTGGTATATAATAAGAGTTCTTACGTGAAATTTGGTTTGCCATATATTTTGAACAAACTAGTGGATACTTAAGCTGATTAAGTCCCTTATTTATTTATTTTTGTACTTAATTTGAATTTGTGTGGAAATTTGAGCAGTTGCCAGAGCTGGGAGTATGGAAATGTATGGTATGGGTGCGATGGTACATGACAGTGGAACAAGTGTTCCCGAAACCGGTCCCAGTAAGTCAAAACAAGTGATGTTTGTGTTACAAAAACCAGCTCAAATTTTTAGTTTTTACAGTATATATTATCTTTTTGAAAGCCATTTTGGTATTTTTTATGTGACATGCTGATAGCAATGTTTTTTCTGCAAGTAGCATTCTTGCACAGAAGACAACACACTGTGATTTTATTGTTCTCATAATCACCACATCGTTGGCATATACTTTCATCAATAGTGTATGATGTTCCACATCCCAGGCTGTATTTTGAAAGAAACACCAAATCCTTTTGAAGGAAAGAAATATGTATCCTCATTTTCATGTCTTAATCAATTAGAGTGAATGCCAAATTAGTAAGACATGTTCTTATGCTTGTGGTGCTTAGTAGATTGTTGGCAATGAAAATTACATGGGCATTTATACCAGCAATATGAAGTTGTCTTATAAAACAAGTGATAGTGACCATTTTCTTGTTTTCTGTGGTGTGGAGTAGAGTTCTGTTGTAATCCAGAATCAGTATTGACATCTTTGTCCCTTCATCTACCTTCATCATTGTCAATTCTTGAAAGCAATAACACAACTTTGTTTCTTTTAGGCACATTAAAATCAAAGTAGATTCTTCTTGGAAAAGGCTAAAACCATCTTCCCACGTTTTATATCCTTGGAATATTGTGGAATTTCTCTCTTATTTACTTTGAGGGTTCCTAAAAATATTATGCCATTTTCAAGGAAGTACTCCAAAAGATTATTACTATAATAATTAAATGTGCTCAAGTTCCTATGTATTATTTTTATATGTTTTAAAAGTTGTTTTAACACATCAAATTTGATATATATACACATACGTAAGGGCCTTTGTTTTGTCACAATATATCTAAAAATTGTAAATGCAGAAAGCCCAGCTGTCAGTCATTTTTTACAGTTTTAGGATATAGTTTGCTATCTTTTTTGGCATATAAAATAAAATGGCATAGGAGTGTAGTATTACGTCTATAGTCACAAATTCTCCAAGGCTAAAATTGTGTGTAAAATTCCCTAGTGGCTGCTAGATTATCAGTTTTTGGGTGGATATTTCTGCTTGTCACATCATCAAATTTGATTTATTGCAGTAAAAATAAAAATCTTTTGTAGCTGAAAGCAGTTCTGTACCATCAGTGTATCATAATTCAAAAACATTTGTATGCCTTCCTTTTTTGACAGATATGAGGAAAAGTATGCCCGAAAGTGTCATAATTTCTGAAAGATTTGTAGTTTAGCAATCCCTTTCACTTTGATAAAATACTTATTCTATGTTACTCTTTGGTCAATCATATCAAGAGTTATGAATTTTAAGAATGCTTCTAAAGGAGTGTGACCATGCTTATGGCAATGTTTGTAGGCCCCTGCAAGAATTTTATTATATTTTTAGATCCAGTCTTGTCTGAAATTCTCCCTGCAGTATTAATCCAAATAGTTTCACCATTCTTGCCTATGAAATAGTGATCTACATTTTGTTCAAGATCTTCAAAATCATATTCTCCACATCGTTCTGAGTCACTATCTTGGCATCTTATTGAACTACACATCTCCATTAGATTCGTCTGAAAAATCAGCTAATTTTCCCTGCTCTTCCAGTACCTTCTTGAAGCTGCTTCCAACTCCCCTGAAGCACAAAGTCTTTAGGATCTGAGATTAAAAAGAAAAACATTAGTTGAACTTCAATTTGAGTAAATATGCAATACATAGTGCCACTAAAATGCAGTTTTCACTTCACAGTTAATTACAGCTGTGAATGACTCTTGAAATCAACAATCACATACACACATGAGTTAAATGTTTTTGAAGGAGAATACGTGAGTGGGCTTCCGAAAATGCCCAGAGCCCTCCTCACAATATTTCCTAAGTTGAAAAGGCTGCATGCAATGCTGCACCTGTGTAACGATTAATGGGAATATGTAAAAAATAAAGCTAGTAACATGAAGCAACACCATTATAACAATTAATAGTTTATAATAAAACTTCACTTACCTTGTTCATATTCAAGGACTAGTTTTGCATTCACAATTCTATTAAATTATCTGCTTGCTGTTGTTTATTTACATTGTTACACAAAGGATTATGTACTAAAGCATTGCTAACTACTGAATCAAAACAAATTTGGTGACAAGAGTAGTTATTATTAAAATTGAGAGTAAACACATCCATCTTAAGTTGTAACCTAAAAGATATCGTAACTGAGAAAGAAGTGCTTCAAATCTAATTAACTTTTAATGTGTAGAAATTGAAGCTAATAACAGTGATGCAATACAAATACCAATATAATTTAATTGAAGAAAAATTACTGAGCACAAGAACACTATGTTTTGAATGTAATGCCAACTTGCAGCCCATTAAGGGATTGGACAGTACATTTCCCTAATTTTGCTGCAGTTAGCATAATGTTAAATTAGAGCCCTATTCTTGTGAATTTTTATATATTACTGATTATCTAGTATAATTATATATAGAGTACATGAAAAAGTCGCAATCAGTGTGTAAAGATTCGAGTGGGCAGGGCTATTGCCCTGATATATTCTTGTCCTCATCCACTTTTGTTTACAAGTAGTCATATGAGGTAATGGAATGTTTGGTTGGAGAACAGTGGATAGATAGATAGATAGTATTTGACTGGTTTAGTTATTTCCATGAAGTAAATAATAATAATAATTTTATTGCCTTTCAACTTCTAATTCAGCTTAAACAAATTCATCAATAGTATAACAGGATTTATTGATTAGCAGTTTATCTAATCTATTTTAAAAATATTTACGTGCAGTTCTTTTAAACCCACCCCCAACTTGTCGTGCATCTTCAATCCCAGAACTACATGAAAGGGTGGCGACTTGAACATTTTTGATGTGTATTTCTATACATGTATGACTCCTAATGTTATAAAACTCTAGGAATGTTAAATAGGATGATGTAAAATACATCAGGGGTGCATTGTAGTGGGCAACTGGATCTATCTTTGGGATGATAGATGTTCAAATAAGGTGCAGAAGATAATAATAACAAATAGCCTCCACAGTTTGGAGATAGCATCTCATATTCAAGAGGTCTCAAGTTCAAATCTTGGTTAGAGTAAGTTATACAGTTATTTTTTTCGCGGTTTTCCATTATGAGAAGAGGAATGTTGTGTTACCTTAAGCTACATGTACCATGTGTTAATTTGTGCATCATTTGACCCATTTCATTCATCAATATGACCCAAGTTAAACTATGTTGAACATTATTTATATTGAAACCTTTCAAATATGCAATGAAGCTTGTGACACTGATGTGATTAAAATAGAACAAAAGAATTTGAGTCGGTTTTTGTAACACAACCATTAAGTAATGTTTGATTTAAATTATTTTTATTATTGATTTTATTATACACTATATGGCAGTATCTAAGCATGGGAGTATTTAGATGTTCACATTTGTGAATATTTGTGCATTTGCGACACCAAAGATCGTTCAGCAGATCCTTTCTGGGAACTTGTGGAAGACATTGCGATTAGGTTTGGGCTAGGCTTAGTTAATTTAATGTATGTACATAAGTAGTTATCATAATTTAGACAATATACATAGTTATACAGTTGGTATAACTTATTGACTTAAAAAGACTGACTCAATATGGTTAATTTGGCTGCACTACATTCTTCACTATGGCTACATGAAGAGAAAGTAAATAAATAAAGGACTGTCAACCTTAAGTTATGTTAAAAAAAATGTTCTCTGGCATAGAATCATAGTTAAGAGTGATTTTAAATACATAAAAAATTTAAAGCTGTACTTTGAAAAAATATTCTGCTCACATGGACTTAGTTAAAGTAGCAAATCACGTGCTCAAAAGTAGAGCTGAATAATCTTTTGTAAGAATGGTTTTTCTGAGGAACAAATAAAGAAAGTTGTGTGAATGGAAGACATCAGATTTTTAACTCATTTTTTGCATAATCTTATATTGGAGGACATTCCTCTTTTTGAGGGAATATATTTAAGTTAGTTATTTGTGATTCAGATATAATAGAAAGCCTTTAGCTTAAAAGTATTTGGGAGAGTTGCACTGAACACTGGATGAGAATAACAAATTATAATTTTTATATGTATGTGTATGTTGATTTTGCAGAGCAAAAGGTGCTTGAGTGAAGAAGAAGGACAGGATGTTTGGGAAAAATCATCTTCTGGAGCCATGCAGCAGCTCAGGCAGTGGATTGATAATTATGAGGAAGCCGTCACAAATCACTACTCACCTGAACTACGGGCTAGAATCTCAAGTATCAAAGTCAATGGAATACATTCGGACCTGAAAACAGGCAATATCCTGAGCATGGGCAGTGGAGCAACAAAATGTAGGGTGTCGCAAACTGCACCAGGTTTTAGGGTGAGTCATAACTTTCATGATTTTATTCATCCTTTAAGTATAGTAAAAGACTCGTGAGTTTTTACTCTATGTCATTTTGCAGATTGATAAACATAGTTTTGCTGTAATTTATATATTTTTATATATATGCAAGCTTTAGTTATATGTATGTGGGAAAATGACTAGGTATTCAGCCTAATTTGTTAGGCACTCATATTCAGATACACAAACCTTTCTTACATTATTTTGAAACTCCTCAAAAATTATAACAAATAAAAAAAAAAAAACTACACACAGTTATAATTGTGTTGCAACTATTTGACATTTCCCCTTTTTCTCACAGCTAAGAACTGCCTTGTTTTTAATATCTTTCTTGAAAATTTGGACCCAGGCTCTTCTAATTTAAATCATTGCTGTTTTATTAGCCCCTTTCTTCATATATCAGTGCCTTTATATTTAAAAACATATTATCATTATCTTAATTCCAGCCACTAATGTAGTGTTGATTTTTTAGGTACTCTTTCTTATTCCTTTTAATTTCCATACACCTCTTATCGGTGCAAAACTCCTTTCTTATTTCCTTATTTGCTTCATCTTTATACAAGGTATGTCTAAATAGCATCCGACCTATGATCAGGAAAAATAGATTATTTACCTGATGGGATTGGGATCCTAATCCCCTTCAAAGTAGTCCCCTTCACATCCCTTTCTTTTGGGATGGCATTCAATTCCACCATCACGTTCCTCATTATCTCCTGCTCTCAAAATGGGATCCTTTCAATGGCTTCTTCAGTTTAGGAAACAACCAGAAGTCGCAAGGAGCCATGTCCGGAATGTAGTGAGGTTGGCAAACGACTGCAAGCTCACGTTGCGCCCAAAAAGTCTAGATCAGTTGTGATTAATATGCTGCAGCATTGTCAGGATGCAACTGCCAGGTTTTCGCCCTCCAGAGGTCTGGTATTTTCTGCCGAACTGCATCACAGAGACGGGGGAGAACTTTTGATAGTACTCCTTTGTTATTGTGTGTTCTTCTGGTACGTATTCGTGATGCACAACTCCTTGGATAGCAAAGAAATCTGTTAGCATCACCTTGATTTTGCTCTGCACCTGCCGTGCTTTTTTCGGCCTTGGAGACACATGATACTGTCATTGTGATGACTGTGCTTTCGTTTCCGGGTTGCACCTGTAAACCCAAGCCTCATCTTCAGATATCACACTGTTCAAAAACTCAGTTGGATTGTTGCAAATGTCCAGCAGGTCTTGTGCAACTCAAGATGGTGTTGTTTCTGTTCCACCGACAGAAGCATGAGTACAAATTTTGTAGCCACTCTGCAACATGTTTGAATGCTCATGCATGTGCAGAATCTTTACTGATCCCACATCTTCAGCAATCTCTCATATGGTCAAACACAAATCTCCTAGTATCAGATCTCTCACTTTCTCAACAACAGCAGCATTTTGAGTGGTTTGTGACCTTACAGGATGCTCGTCGCTCTCCACTGAAGTGTGGCCATTTTTTAATCTGTTGAACAATTCTTTAATTTGTGTTACCCCCATAGCATTATCTCCAAATGCCCACTAAATTTTACAAATTGTTTCTTTTTGAGAACCGCCTGGTTTTTGGCAAAATTTGATGCTGTATCTTTGCTGAATTCGTTCAGTCGTCTTGCAAGAAAACTAAATTCGACGAGCACCTAAAACAGCACCTTACTTGGTGACCTGCAGCCAGTAACCGACACATGCAAACGTGGTGAGAAAATTCAAGCATGCACATTAAGGTGCCTTCTGCCACCATGCACAATGGTGCTGCCATAGCATCACTACTTTATGCGGCAAAAATTAAGGTCGGATACCTTATAGATGGGTGTTATATATTTCTCTTTCCCAAGTATTCTTCATTGAAGAATAACATGACTCTTTTCGATTGACTAACATTTTTTTAATTTCTGTATCCTCTTCCTTCTTTCCAAAAGCCGGTACCATTATTTTCTCTTCTCCAAATTTTTCCTTGGTCATTATCCTCCCAATTAGTTTGAAGAATATTAATCCACCAAGAATTTCTTACTCTTTTCATGATTTTCTGAACATTTAAGGGTGAGTGTTAATAAGTGTGACTCCGTGGTTGTCTAAGGATATTACTTCTGAATTCAAGATCTTAAAGCAATATTTAAGAGTCCTTTTGATAATCATGTCCTTCCTTGACACCCCAGTTAAGTTTGAGCTATCACTGTGCCTGGTAGTTAAATACAAACATCCTATGAGCCATATCTATGATTTCCTCTCCTTTGTTCAGTTCCCATAGCTCAATACCATATCAAATTTTGGGTGCATCTATCATGTTGTAAAGTTTTTTTTAGCCTTAGGGTATGTATAATAGATACTCTATATTTGCGCAGAAATGAAATATGAGATGTATGGCAGTACACTCGTACAGATCATAAAAGGAATTCTGACTACGTGAAAGAAACTGAAGCAATCACAAATTACATCCAAAAATAGAAGCAACTGGAAACCTCAAGAAGAATGAGTTGAACAAGAATATCATTTCAAATGTTGAATTGAGACTATAATGAACCTCTAGGTCCAAAACCTGCAAGGAAGATGATGATTTTGCAACCTCATAACAACTGTGATGGCTTTTTCTTTCTATCAATGCTAGTTTTGTCAGTGTGGGTAGCTCAGTTGGTTAGGTGCTGGCTTTCTGATCCTGAGGTTGTGGGTTGAAACCTGTCCCTGACCAAAATGTACTTAAAAGTGATAACCCCATGTCAGTAGATTTACTGGTATATAAAAGAACTCCCATGGGATGAAATGCCAGATTACTGATGGTACTGATATGACAATGGCAATTAACAGTGCCATAAACAAATTAAAAAAATGCTAGCTGCTTTTGTTTCTTCCATTTCCTGCCCCCATCAGTTTTTACTTAAATATGCTTTCATAAAGTCTATACTATTCCCTTCCACCCTTCATGTTTGCTTAAGCAAGGTATTGGAATTTAAGGCAATTGTAACATGTTTACCACATTATGGTGCTCATGGTTACTTTTGCTTACATTTTAGTTATGTTGGCATCAATACCAGCAACTGCTCCTAAAGCATTCACATGATATAGAGTTGGCAGTGTTAATTACAACTGTACAGGTTTTATTTTGCAGGACATAAGTTGAATACATCTTGGTGGATGAAGGTGGTATTAGTGGCTCAAGTTGGTTAGGTGCTAGCTTTTTGATCCCTAGGTTGTGAATTAAAAAGCCATCCAGACTGATTGTTTTCAATTGTGCCGAAAAACCACAGCCTCATGTTAATACTTTACTGGCATGTAAAAGAACTCCTGCAGGACAAAATTCTGGGGCACTGGTGGCGCTGATATGATGGCATTGAATTTTTCAGTCTGATTCTACCTTTCCAAATAAGATATTTGTTTTGATGAGTGGAGGCCATTGATTCCACTAGTTTGTTTATTTGGAATTTAGTGCATATTTAATTGTTTCACACTTTTTAATTGTTGCTTTTACAGCACAATTTCCCATTAAATACAATACAGTATGATATTTAGCATTGGGAAGTCATTTAATCAAGTGTTGTTTCAATCAAAATTTGATTTATGGACTACTTGAAACAGCCACTAAGTTTAAGACAAGGTTTTATTCGGAATAGAAACACTTTCATCACTTACATTTTTTATCTAATCCATTTTGAGAATTACATTTTGCACTCACTAGAGACCAACTGCAAAATATAATTCTCGAAACCAGTCAGACAAAAAAAAAAATGTAAATGATGAAAGTGTTTCTATTCGGACTCAAACCTTCTGTTAAATTTAAAATTCACAACACACTAATTAGCATATGCAATTTTATATGAAGCCATTAAGTTGTTTCCTATATGAGTAGATATTGTGTTATCTCTTGATTTACGTTTAACTTCCAGCCATCAGTATTTATTTCTTGATGGGGATTGGCGTAAGCCATGTACTGTAATTTACCCGAGGACACAATCATTTGCAAATAGACCAGGAAGAGTAATATTCATAACTTGTTAACATCTGATTAAGATTTAACTTGTTAAAGCCACTAATCAGTTGCTATGTATTATTTGGTGTCCATGATGTATTCACATCATCTTGTGGAGAGGAAGAAAATGTCCAGAAGAAATGTTCGCCATGTTCACTTCAAATATTTGTGATATACATCCCCCCCCCCCACTCCTCCCCTGCATTATCTTCATAATCAAACTTTTGCATTTAATCTTCAGACATTCAAAGCTCAAAATTCTGGTCAGAAAATCTTATAACTTGTAACTTTCACTCTACTATGTTGGTTCTGTTCTAAGAATAGGTGGCTGCGCAAACAAAACTATGCATATGAGATCGATGGCATTGGCAGGTTCAGCTTTGTAACCCCTGCAGAAGAAAACTATATTCTGCAATTGTATTGAAAAGATTTATTATATTAATCCGCAAAAAATGTAAAAATATTACATATTAAAAAAAATTGAGTCTCAAATTGTAATCTGTTCCATAATATAAAAGTAATTGTGTGCATTATTGTGAGTACATATTGCACTTGTGCAATTAAGAGGACAAGGAAGTGTAACATTCAGTATACTACATGACTGTTTCCTGCAATATATAAAATTGTTATAAAGTGGTGAAAACAGATTACATTGAGTGTTTTTTATGAGGCAATTGTGGACATAGTCAATTTATCTTGCAGAGTTACCTGGCATCAGTGCCAAGTTTTCTTCATGCAGTGAAATAGTGAAAACAGGCTGACTGTCAACAACTGGAATAACTCTCAGAATAAACAAGCTCATAGTGGAAGAACAAGCACATAGTGAAAGGTGAATGTGATGAATTTGTTAAAAAGTACTATTTGTCATAAGGAGCATAGGATTTTTAAAATTGAAACAATCACTTTTGCCTTTATACCTCTTAGTATGGAGAAGTCCAAATAATGATTCTGCTTTCAAACAGTTTCTTACATTAGTTTTCAATAAGCTGATAGTTGAAAATACCCTTTCTACATTCGCAGATGAGTAATTTTCCTAACATTGGAAATATACAGAACCATCATCATTTTTGAGTTTTCTTACACTCTGCCAGAAAGACTCCACACTCTCAAATATTTTCATATCTAAATTTCTTAAGATTCTCCAATCAGTGTCCGACTGCTACAACTTGGTATCCTTTACTAGATTTGGAAAAATAGCTGCAACACTTACTATTGATGCTACAGTGCCAGACTTTACAGTTTGTGGATTCAAATGTAAATACTTGATATTGATATTTTTAAGTGATAATCTTTTAATAATCTGACAGCAGCCTTCAATATAGAAATCCAAGTACCTAACTCTAAAGAGCTGCAATGGGACGTTGTTAGAGTTTCATCTATGAGAGTTTGGCAATTGCAACACTGAAGTACATATCCTCTCTCTCTCTCTCTCTCCCTCCCTCTGTCTGTCACACTCTGGGTGTGGGTGGGTGTGTGTGTGTTTAAATTTGACAGTGATATTAATATTAAAGAATTTGAGTCAGTTTTTGTAACACAAACTTCACTTAGCATTTACTTACTGGGACTGGTTTTGGGAACACTTGTTCCCATTTCACTTAGTATTTACTTACTGGGACCAGTTTCGGAAACACTTGTTCCCATTTTCAACCCCTAATTCTGACCAAATCTTGCTTACTTGAAGTCAACGATGAGGTTGGAGGTGCTTCACTTGTGGAGACATCTGCTGCTGGATCTTTGAACTTCCAAAGGTTGCTGTATGGTGGTAAATCAAAATTCATGATATGGTTCTTTTGCTTCATGATATAGATCTCCCAGACATCTAATTCTGTGTATTTTTAAGCTAGTTGTAACAGTTTTATATTAGATGTGGTTTCATGTCCTATCAGAAATGATGGGCAACTATTAATTTTTCTGTTTGTTTGCATCAGGGCCCAGATTTGTATGTAAAAACATGTTTTTTTTATTTTTTCTAAGAGTTACATTCCTAAAACAAAGCTTGTTATCCCTATCAAGAGTCCACAAGTATAAATTCGAAATCTTATTTCGCATGAAAATACATATTTTGTAAAAAAAATTTATGGAAATAAATATTTCTGAAACGTTTGTGATAAATTCTTATTTTGTATACGTTTCCACAATTTTAATGAAATATTTCTGTTTTTTTTAATAAATGCATAAATTTTGCAATCAAAGAAGAAATGATGCAAGAACTGTTTTAGCAGATAATGTTGCAACATGCCTCAGAGACAATGCGATATTCCTCAGAATGCTCCCAACCCACCATAAGTTATCTTTCACACATTGAAAGTAGTGGGGGTATGACTGTGATAAACTCTGTGAATACCCGATGTGCAATTGTAAGTTCGTAATTGCGTCTTAAGTTGTGAACGTATGTAATCTTAGGTTTGTGAATTATTTTACACATGCCGAAAGTGAAATCAAGTGTGCATGAATGTTTACAGAAATATGTATTGAAGTTTAAAAACATTTTTACTAACCTTGTGCGAAATGTGTAAATGTAGATCAGCGATCACAGATAACAATTTGTCTGGAAATAAACATATCGCAGCTTCCTTCCATGCTTCATCGCAGCAAATTCTTGTAAGGGAACCTACTCCATCCTCCTCTAACATTAAATTGAATTCACAGATTTATGTGAAGCACTTGTTTTGGCTGATATACCTCTTTATAAGGAAACAATCCCAATTTCAAAAGGTTTATCAGATATATGGATATAAGCACTGATGAATCAGCTCTTCAGAAAAATTATCTCCCAAAATGCTATGATGAAACATTAAAATGTATTAGGTCAGTATATGAAAATCAGAAGATCTGGGTGAGCATTGATGAAACTAGCAATTCTGCTGGAGTTAGAAAAGTGGGAAGTAGGTGTGTTGAAAAATGATAAAAAAATTTCCAAACAACACTTCTTTCTAGCTTCTAAACGATTGTCAATTACAAACCATGTGTGTATTGGTAGGCTGTTGAATAAAGCTTTGCAGATTATGGCCAAATGGAGTGAAGTACGACAATGTTTTGATCTTCATAACTGGTGATACTGGTGAGCCTCTTTGTGTATGTTATCCTAAAACGATTCATGTGACATGTATCATACATGCCCTACACAGACTATATGACAAAATCTAAACACTTTTTCTGGAAGTGGACAAGTTAGTGGAATACAAGAGAAAATATTTTGTAAAACCACCAACTAGAGTCAATCTTTTCAAAGAAAGAAATCCTGACTCTAAACTTAAACCCTAACCATGCATTGGGGCACTTGGTTAAGTGCACTAAAATGTTACATAGACACAATTTTGAAGCATTTGCATCTGTAGTAAGTGAATTGAACCCAGATGTTCAAATTTTGTTAAAGAACAATTTAAAATATGAATTGGCTTTCATATCTGCCAATTTCAGATTTTTTATTCATTCTATAGTGAAACTAGAAGCTGAGGTGAATTTATTGAGTAATGCAGTTAAAGAAAATATCCTGTGTGTTCTATTCACATGGCTTTCTCTACATCCGTGTAACAAATTATTGTTAATAAGCTTATACTTCTATTTATTTCATGCAAAAACATTAGGAGAAATGGTCTAATTATTTAGTTCCTTGAGTAGAAGGGAAATAAGGAATACATTAGGCTAAACCGATAGTCCAATGTTTTAAAATGTGGTTGCTATCAGATTGAAATCCGTTTCTTTGCATGGCCAGGAGTTGACAAGTTCCTGTATGAGAAAAGTTAAGTATTTTAAAACTGAAATCAATATCAAGGAATGTCTCGAAAACATCAAAATTCATGAAAAAAAATGTATATGACATAAATTGTGTGTTTTATCGAGATCTACGTCTTTAATGTAGTAAGTTTTTGTTATCTTAGCAGTTATGGAAAATTCAACAAAAATCATCCAGAATAAGGAAGTCTTTAGAAATCTTCCCAGAAAATTCAAGATATACATTTTATTTGTCTTGTAAATATCTTAAATATAAGAGAATTTGATCAAAATTGTTAGAGGCATTTTTGATATCATAATTTTCGAAATTTTTTTCCATGTAAAGGGTAGTTATGTGTGGGAGGATTTTCTTGAAAACATTTGTGTTGTATCCTAGAAAGATACCAAACTTAAATACCAAGTTTGGCATTTAAAATTTTTGCTATTGAGCTATGCTTTCCACACAGACATACATACGCACACATGCATGCCTTTTTCTAAAAATGCTTGTTTAGGATTCAGGGGGACCCAAAACACATGTTTCCAGTAAATCTCAGTATCAAATTTTTGGGTGCATATAGTGCAAATAACTCTTTAGTTTTGGAAGGAAAAGGAACAAGTGAAGTTCATGGTGTGGATGTTAGTGATATGGGAGGTTAACATTGTGCAACATAAAAAGATCACTTTCTCAATATAGGGCTTTAATTCATGATAGCAGGCATGGACTTCTGAGGAAAAATTGGAAGAAGTTGTTAGTCGTTCACTGCAATTCCAATCAGTGATGATTAGGAGCAATTGTGAGTTAATTTTTTTATTTTATGTTAGGTGTTTATTGAATTTAAAAAAAGTTTTTATTACATCTTTTTAAATTTTTACCAAATATTTTTTAAATTTTTGTCTCATAAAAAATAAATATTTTTAAGTTTTTTAGCACATAAAAATCTGGGACCTGGTTTGTATTTTAGGTTTCTCATATGTTCCTTTAATCTGGTTGCCAAACTTCTTTTTATCCTTCCTATGTGTACTAGATTACAGTCTGAGCATTTCATTTCATAATTTCCAGTTTTTTTTTTTTATTTGTTTGCTGGGATAGGAGCTTTTAATTTTTTGCAAAGCAGTTTCTGAATGCTGTAGTTGTTTATTGGGGCTAAGATTATGTTATAATTCTTCAATAATTTTTGGGTGCACAACAAATTTCAGAAAATCTGCAGTTGATTTATTGACAATCGGCGAAAATTCAGAGTTCTTGAAGCCACTACATAGATTTGAAAAACTTTCCATCCTATAACATTTGTCACAGTGGCATTTTGTTCTTCCACACGTTATCTTCTTTGCTATTTCGGATTATGGACATACGGTATTTTGTTAGGAATGCTAAATCATGTTCTGCTGTAAATGCTGCCAACTGAATTTCAGCTGAAATAATAAAACATATGCCTAATCAAAATTATGGTACTCCTGCTGACCTATAACTAATTATTATAAATATTATGTTCCATTCCATATTTTATTAAATTTTATGCAGCCTATTTTTGTGTATTGTTTAACAGTTATTTTGGCCTTTGTTTTAACCAAACATATAAAAATAGAATAATTAGGTTACTCCTTTACTTAAAAATGATTTACCTTTTGTAGCGTTCTCTTCTAACTTCTTGTTTCTGTCCATGTCCAGGAATAATGATGTGATTGTTGGTTGTCGAGATATGGACTTCTGCAGTACTTGATGAGCTTTTGTTGCATGTGTTTCATAAGGGCATCTTTACCAGAATCAATTTTTATGTCTTTATTGCAATATTTGCAGTAGTTACAATGTTTCTCCTTTATAGGACTGGACATTCCTTAATTTCTTCCATGAACTACTAGGTCAAGCTGATGCTTGGGAAAAATCACTGTCCGAGTGAGTCTCCCATTCCGTTTTGTACTTCATTCACCTGGCCTGAAATTCTTAGTACTAATGAGATATTATGAATGGCAGAATGAAAATAAGTATTGGACTACAGAAACAGAAGGTTGGCTTATTTGCATTTTAAAATAACCATTGCTCACATGTTGGTGAGGAGCGAGAAAGAGAACTATCGAAGAGTCGAAGACAGATTTATATTTCCACTGTTTGAAGGCAATTAAAGAAACTTGTCTTTTTCATTTGCTTAATTTTTACAGTACTCATTGTTGACAGTGCTTTGTGGATGTTATGTATAGAATACTCTCCAAGTGATCATATCGTGTTGGTTCTGTAATAAAGATTAAAGTAAAGAAATTTAGAAAATAATTGGTAGAAATTAAAATTCATTGGTAGAAAATATGTGAACTTGATAGATCTACCAAAAAATCAGTAGGGTGTGCAGCACTGCATTTTAGACACCATTAACAATGCCCACATGTTTTACATGTGTTCACTACAATAACATGCAAATTCCCTCCAATCATAGGTCCTGGTGGAGTAATTTTTGACACTTTTTGTACATTGTCATACAATTTTAGAAGCTGAAATATAGGTTGATGCCAAAGTAAACAATACCAACATTCAGAAATGTGAAGTGATTTCTTTTGAGCTAAATGCTAGAACTATAAATGCATAAATTGCATATATAGAATCCATGAGAACCTACACTTTACTTCAGTAGTGGCTAAATATTATTATGAGAATATATCAATTATTAGTAATTTTTAAATTTTCTCCGACTTAAAGGAAAGCATTATTTGTAAAGTCTTTAACTGTTTTGATGATATAAGGCCCTAAAACGAAACCAAACATTTAAGTTTGAGTTAACTTCCTAGGAGTGTAGGCTTGTGCAAGAAATATGTATGGGGGTAACTGTAACTATTTGCTTGTTGGATTGACTGGAAGGAGGTATCAACAGTAGCCTCTTGAACTGCATGCTCACAATCCATACTCTTCCTGAAAATGATGTACAAAGAGCTTTCAACAAGTCCTTAAAAATTCAAGAAATTACACTCTTGGCATCAAAAAAAGTTTGTGTTTAGTAATCATCTTCTCTTACTAGATGGCAGTTACAGTTTCAGCTATATCCATCATATGATTTTGTTGCCATAGGCGATTGAAATAATGTGCTTATTTAGAAAGATGAAAACAAACAAATTTTGTGCAGTGATTAAACCTTCTATTTAAAAGGCTTGGCACCGAAAGAGATAAAAGCCAAGTTGGATAAAGTTCATGGTATATCTGCTCCTGCATTTCAAAAAATTTTCAATTGGATAAAAATGAATTTAAACGCGGCCATACGTCCACAAAAGATGAACATTGTTCTGGACGTTCAGTTGAACTGACTTCCTCTGAAATAATTAACAAAATCCAGCATATGGTTTTAACTGATCATCAGCCCAAAGTTTGCAAAATAGTAGAGGCCACAAGCATATTGCAGAGTACAGTGTTCTCCATTTTGCACCAAAAATTTGGTCTAACAAACGTCTCGGCAAGATGGATGCCACATTTGCTCAATGAAGAAGAAATGCAATTGTGTGATTGATTTGGAAGTAGGTTTGTTACTTTTCCATCGCAATCCTGATGAGCTTCAGCATAGATACATAACTGTGATGAAACATGTATATGCTCTTACACTTCAGATACAAAAGTACAGTTGAAACAGTGGATTTTTAAAGGCAACCTAAATCCAAAGGAGGCAAAGGTGGTGAAATCTGCAGTCAAGATGATGGCCTTGGTTCTTTTGGGATGCATACGGAATCATCTAGATTGTAATTTATAGAAAGGAAGAACAGTAAATGGAGAGTATTATGCATTGTTACCATGTATTCACCAGATTTGGACCCCAGTGACTTTTTTTTTATTTCCAAACTTAAAAAAGTGATTCAGCAGAAGATCATTCATGTCTAACGAAGAGGTCATCTTCCAAACATTTGAGGAGCCTCCGAAATCCTACTTTTTGGAAGGTTTAAAACAGTTGGAGAAATGCTGGGAAACGTGTATTGAGCTAAAAGGAGATTTCTTTAAAAAAGTACCAAAAATAACAACTATTTTTAAGGACTTATTGAATGCCCCTCGTACCAGAGTACCAGATTTTAGCTCTGCTATAGAAAGCACACAGAACATCTGCTGTGGAGGACACATAGCTACTGACATGTGTTTTTGTGAACAAGTCCATTATGCACATGCAATACTAACTGTGACAAGCAGGCACACAAAACATTTTGTTACTATATTTGTAGAAACAACCACCAATAAATATCTCAGTTACTTCTCAAGTTGTTACATTTTATATTATGTGTTTAACCCAGACACTACATATTCTGGAGTGATTTTAACACATTTTCATTGTATATTCAACTGCAGAGAGCATGGACACAATCTGCTGTATTTGATACTGCTGCCCTGAGAATGATGGAAAAACACACATCCAGACTGTACAAATTTGTGATTAATCACTTCAGATGCTTTAAAACGGAAGAAAATAACCATTGCTATCACTAATTGTGTTAAAAGTTACCAAATACCTATTGCCCACGTTGTTCAAGGCTCATTGTTAGCCATAGGAAATTAAAATTTTGTTTTATTTATGGATCTTTCGAACTGCTGTAGTCCCCATTCTGTATTGGGTGTGAAAGACTGCTTAATTTTGCTTAGAGGCCTCTTAATCAAACTTGAGGTTCTTTTATGCGCCATAAATCTACAAGACCAACGGCTTTACTTCCCTTCTAAAGGAAGCCATGCTAAGGATTTATACATCCAAAAAAATCCATCACCTTCTGCCTGGTTTCAACCAGAAGCTAGTATGTTACTCCTAGACCTCAGAGGACAATCAAAGTAACATATGCACATCGCCCTTTTTAAAATTTGCAGATTTTTTGTAAATTTATTTTTTTACTCAGGGGTTCTTAAAACATATATTTCTAATGTGACAGTATCAAATTGTTGGATAGAATGCAATATTCTCTCTGCCTACTGTGCACATGGTAGAGAAAGTAAACATCAGAAAGTTCCTCTTAATATCACTAGCCCCTTTCACTTTGACCTTGCCTAGATTTAATAATGATCTCTCAATTAGCTCTATACTGTGGACCACATAATTAGGGACACTCAAATTTCTTGAATAAAATGTTGCTAAATTCTTGAGTAATAAAGAGAAAATTCTTGAGTGAGAGGTAAAATTCTTGAGTTAGAAAGGAAAATTCTTGGATACGGTAATTCTTGGATATTAACTTACTCACCTACAAAAATAGAAATAAATGCATAATTAATTTATACAATCTAAAATATAAAAACGCTAATAGCAAGCATAATTTACACACACTCTTATGGTTTACTTTCATAATTATAAGCTGATAGCATCTCCAAGTTTGTGATTGTGAGATTTGTTCTGAGGTGCGTCAACACACACGAAAAGTTGGAAAAAAACCTTTCACAGTTCACGTTTGAGACAGGAACCCACAGCGCCCTTAAGGCACCATCAACAAAAAGTTGATGATCATCACGCATTGCATGAAGAGCATCTTCTACTGATATATTTACATTGCTCTTCAGAATATCCTGAAGATCCCTGTAAGCATGCAGTCCTTCATCGATGGGAATACCCTTCATTGATGGTACTTTGTGGAAAAGGGTTTTCAGCTCGTCTCCTGCAGCAGGCTGTGACAGCACATTCTGCCTGTAGAAGAGTGCAGCCACAGGCTCCAAAAATGCACGGGCAGGGTCCCCCAACATAAGATTGTCCAGCTTGGTGTGCATATGGCCTGCTGCAATTTTTATGTCCTGCATCGAACTTCCCCTGAGATTTCCTTTCAGGGCATCAAGCTCCTCCTGAACTCTGTCACTGAAAGTTCCGGCAGCAACTATTTGTAAGCGCTTCTTCAAATTCTGAAGTTTGGGATACACTTCTGCAGCCATCGGTTTGGAATTTGTTTCCAGGCTGAGCAACAATTGCTTCATCACTGAAGCTAAAGATTTCACAAACAGAGCTTGCACATAAAGCATCTGTAGCTCAGAATCAGTAATATTCTGCAGGTGTGAAGATGCTGCAGTAAATGACTCTCTGCCACCAATGGAGCGAAAAAAAATCAAAAAGAACGGTCCAGTTATCTGCCATCCACTCAACTGCTTCCACCCAGGAATTCCATCTTGTGGCCACTGGAATTGGAAACATTCCTGCTGCAGATCCTTTCTCCTGCATGAATTGCCGAAATGCATGTCTTTTTTTCCGGGCATGCAGAAAAGTCTGCTTGACTGAAATGACTAGTTTATTTAGCGATGACAAGTAGTCCTTCATCACCACACCAATCAGATTTATTTTGTGTGCCCAGCACTGAATATGTAGAGACTCATCTGGCAGGAGAAGTGATAACCCAGCATAACAGGAGGTCATATAACTGGCTGAGTCACTTACTAATGCCACTACTTGGTCAAAGTTTACCGCTGTGTTCCGTAGTGCCTCGGTAATTGTTCGAGCACAGGACCGTCCATTCACTACCTCCAGTGAAGTGACAGCAGCCACATATTGCTCCTGCGATCTGGAGGGCTCCACTGTAGACAGCAGAACAACGAAAATTGCCCTGCCCATCTTGTCTGTTGTTTCGTCAGCCATAACAGCAACCTTCTTGTTCTGTAGGGCTGCAACAACTTTTTCCTTCCTGGAGTTTGCCAAGAGAGGTAAGTATTCTCTACGGAGAACATTGCTTCCTGGAAGGTCTCCACCGCCAATAACGTTCTTCTTCACCCATTCCTTGAAGGCTGGGTGATCTGCCTTCTCCAATGGAATATTGGTTGAAATCATCATTTCAACCGTGGAAGTGACAAAATCCAGTTTGGCAGCCTGGTAAAAGTAGAAAAGAAAACATATAAGCATAGACCAGAACTTTTGCAAAATGTCTTTTTAAATGTGTTAAATCTTGAAAGCGAATCCCTAAGATTGATTCTTTGAGATTAAAATGCTGCAGTTTATGTTCCTTTTTATAACATGTCTTTTGTTGCCTTATTTTTATAGCCCCCTTTAACTTCTTTGGTGATATCGGAGGCTTTAACTTTCAACGGCAACAGGCCTAATAGAACTAAAAATTATGTCCTACCCGCGTATTTTGTATGCTACACTTCATATCTGTGAGAGCGTGCTCGCATGTCCCTCAACGTGCGTCGTACAACCGGCTAAATCACCGCGAACCTAAAGCAGCATTGTGTTATACACCCGATGTCAAGTTATAAACCAAAATAAATTTGAAATATGATATAAAATCATGTAAAACATATAACTGAGCAAAATAAGTATATGCGATTAAGCGAAGAGTGCAACTACACACGATATTTTACTATTAGCCAAATAATGTTCTGATTTCTAAAAACATATGCTTTAAAAGGAAGTAAACTGGCATTTAATTTTAAATAGGTAATACACCTTTACCTCTTTACACACAAGTTTCAAACTCTAAGTAACAAAATAAAAATTGTTACAGAATTGAAGTAGATAAATGCAGAAAATGTGGAAATTACATACCTTTGCTCCTTTTGAACATTCAGCCGCCTCGAACATTGTTCTTTGTCGCTTACGCGTTTTCGTTGCATCCACGTGTTTCTGGCTAGCAATATGTTTTTTTACAGCATCCAAAGTTTCATATGGAATTCTTTTATTGTAAAAGCTGTAAAGCATTATTTCTCCCGACCTCTTCATTCCGTCCTGCGAGAATTGCTTTACCCGCTCATCTAAGCTCACTTTCGGTGGCATGCTGTACGATATTTCAGAACTACGCTACTGCTAGTTAAAACGAACTGAACGCATGGGTGAACAGGAACTAGTGGGATACGCGTAGAAGAAGTTACTTTGGGTAGTAACAGAATGCGTGCGCAGCGCATACCGGATATGAGCGCTCCTATCTTGCTGGTTCAACGGCTTCGCTGGTCCGCCGATACTGCAGCAGACTGCTGTTGTTATCGATCGAACGCTGACAAGATAGCCAACACCGTGCTAACAGACTCCCACGGCACTTAACAAAGCTTAAGCTGGAAGCAAAAAACGTTAACCGAAATTTGATAACAAGAATGTGTGATCTTTTTGCTATATGCGATAAATTTCGCGAGTGAACCTAAAAATTCGTATATAGAGCGGGAATTTCAAAATTTCGCGAGTAGATGGTGTGTCAAAAAGTATTTAAATTAATCAAATAAGTCTTCGTATACATTTATTCCCTAATTTTAAGCATTTTAAAAATTTTCGCAAGTTTCGCGAGTCGCGAAATTTGAGTGTCCCTACACATAATTTATAGTTACACAATTATCTGAATATCAAGTGAATTTTCTCCCATTCATCATTTATTTCCTAAATTTCAACTCCTTATATCTATCACAAGATATGTACATGAAGTGATTTACACAGTGAAACTTGTAAATTATTACGAAAGTAATTTGAGTTGATTATGGACACAATAGTTTTACTTAATTTTTCGCCAGTTGCATTTCAAAGATATTTGTCTTCATCGTCGATGCGTGTTTAACTGGCTACAGAAGAGGAAGTTCCTGTCGTTTATCTGTGCTGCCATCTGGTTTCTTTGGGGATTCTTAAGATGTCTTCTGCCATTGGTATTTCAAAATTCATAACTATGCGTGCATTTTTCCTAATGTATATCCTTTCCCAAATTGCTAGTTCAGCTGTAGTTTTCATGTGTATTAGTTTGAAGTTTTGTGATGTCCAGAAGTGATGACAGTGATGATCATCCCAGATCACAACACATCTATGAAATGCATCTGGAGAACAAATTAAATGAAACTATAGTGTCGTTAATTGACTCAAATTACTTCCACAGTGTTTATATCTATCTTGACTCTTAGGGCCCTGTAAAACCTTGCAAACTATATATGGCTTTAATTTTTAACATTATACACAGTACTGCCATAAGTTCTGTCAATAAAATGTAAACACGATGCAGTATGGAAATCATGAATGAAGAAATGGTGGCATCACTGTATGATGACGTCTACAAGGTCACCTTTACTACTCCGCAAATAACTGGCTTGCAGTGTGTCAGTAACAGACAAGAGAGAAAGATGAAGTGGGGAGTGTACGAAAATTGTATCACTGTATTGGCATTATTTCGTTGTGGAAAGCAAGCTAAGGAAATTTTTTGATGTTGAAAGATTGCCTTCAATGAATGATTTGTATTTGGATAAGAGTACTGTTTAAAGAAACGGGAGCTACTGTTAATTGCATCAGATCTGCTATCCTAAGTGTGTATGTACAAAAGAAGTTCTGAATGCTGTTCATGCAAGGATTTGATGCAATCATTTGCATAAACAAACAATTTATCTTGTGAAATGAATCTCTCTTCATGAACAATGTCACTTTACATGTTAATGCATATAAAAGATACACAAGGCATTGGGTAACTGAAAAATTAAAGGAGCTTTGTTGGGTTTGATCCCAGGCTATGTTAACATAAGAGGAGAGCAGAAAGTCTGGACCTCAACCCATTGGATTACTCTTTGTGACAGAAGCTCAAGGCAATAGCATGTTAAAAGAGGCACTGCAATATTGAGATGCTAAAAAAATCAATCATGACAGCTGTCAAGAAAATTCTACTGGATATGCTTCATGTAGCTATTGATAAATGACTCAACATTTGTTGTGACAAATGGCAATCATTTTGAATGATAGCATGTTCATTTTGTAGCAATTTTTGTGCTCTGTCAGAACATATGTTTATTAATAGATTTGCATAGTTTTATTTAGTAGTATATGCATTGAAAGTACTGACAGCTTTGGCAGTACTGAGTATATAAACAATGCTGATGCCAGTGTTTTCTGGTTTTCCCAGCACCATGACCTGCTGAGTGAAATGCCAAATTAATGAAGTCATCTACAACTGGGACATATTATAGAGCGCTTATTATTAATGGCTTTTATTTCTTTAGGCAGCTTACTAGTTCTTTTCATATACCTCTGACATCATGACTATTTAGTGTACCCCTAAAGTTTGAGCTGAAATATTTTTCATTGTTTCTTAAGGGGACAAGGTAGTCTGAGCATATGGAAATTACACCTTATGTGGGTTAAGTTACCACTGCTCTTAAAGTTCTCAATGGTTTTTCCTGAAATTTTTATGAATTATTCTGCAAATCATGAAAATTATTTCAAATGGTTGTTTGCATTGATAACTTATGTGGCTGTGTATTTCAGTCATCAGAAGATAATAAAATTTACTATTAAAACATGTGAATTTATGTATCCTTTTCTCTGATATTACTTGCAATATAGAATCTCACATTTGTATACTTGATTTTAATATAATCAGCTATCTTCTGAATCTCTATTGTCTAGTTTTATATATATATATATATATAAATCATTTTACTAGAAATTGAAAAAACAATTATTTGCAAGGTAAATAAAATGAAAATGTGGAGAATTTGCAATGTTATTGTGTTTTGGTATCACTAATATATATATATATATATAATAAAATTATGATTGTGGTTCAGAAAGTTCAACTATGTGTTGTATACACATCTCTCTATGCTTATACTTTATGAGAAAAAGGTACAGAAGTATCCAAAGATGTTGTTTTGAGAAAACTGAATTTAAGGATTCAAATATTCTACAAAGGATCATTACACTATAGCTTTAAAGAAATGCAGGCTGGCATTTAAATGCCTTTAAATCCTCTTAAACTCCAAAAGTAACTGGAAACTGGAAATAATATTTTATCAGTGCATAAACCATAAAACTTAATTTTTTACCATTTCGGAGCACCTTGTCCCCTTAAGCAGTCAATATGAAAACTATCAGTTTTTGCTCATCTTTAGCAATATTTTTGTCATTCATGTTCATACTTGCAGGCAATTTTAAAATATTACAATTTTTAAAAATTATTCAACATATTTCTACAATTCTGTTGAGTTTTTTTAAGCTTGATGTTTTTCATATCAGTGTGATATTCTCCTATAGAGTAATTAAGTATTTTATATATGAATAAATGGGTTTGTATGGGTGTATGCCTTCTATTATATGGTTTCCATTTCAGCTGTTTGTCAATTATCACTCCTAAAAATGTACAACATTTTTTTTCTGGTATAATTTCTCCTATTTAAAGTTTAATACTATCTATCGAGAGTTTTTCTGTGTCCAAAATTTACCCAGGCTGTCTTTTCAATATTTAACACCATATCTAAACTAGCTTAATATTTTTACAACATATGTAGTAGAGAGTATGATTTACTTCCACTTTTATCACTGGTTTGTATTCAATTATTAAGGTTATGTCATCTTTATATCCAATAGCTAAGCCTCTATCTCTTTGTATAAAGATAAATCCAGTTTAGATTCCTGCAAAGCCCCCTTTGTTTGAAAGCAGCCACATAATGTGAAAATTAGCTGTCATATAACATTGTAGCAGATCTTCAGGTAACTAAATAATAATAATAATAGTAATAATAATAATAATAATAATAATAATAATATTTGAATTGGACATGATACACTTGCCAAACTGTGAAGCTCAGTTAATAGTAATCACCACTGATGATGTAGGACACAGCCTACAATACAGTTCTGCTGTGTAAGTAACAATTTTGATAAAGCCTTATGAAAAAGAATTCATTGGAGCATTACTATTAACCAAATAATTATTATGCTGTAAGGACGCTAATTCAATGCCCCATTTTGTGACTATACAGTTTATTATATGTGTTATAGATACTTGTCTCAACAACGACACTATCAGCACATCAGCCGGTTATAGAGCTGAGGGGCAAGTACATGCTCTCTACACAGCACCGCCCAGCTGCCCTGAACTCTTTCAGCAACAAACGATCCCGTCCACCTCCAGGACCATTTATATTCTTCTATAGGTTACCAAAAGATGGAACAGAAGTGTGTGTAGATACAAGGACATATGGGAATGATGCCAGGTTCATCCGCAGATCTTGTAAACCTAATGCAGAGGTTGGTGGAATAGGCTTCATGTTGTGAATAAAACTTATAAGTTGGTTAAATCATACATTTAAAAGAATTGAAGCTATGTTTGCCAAGTTCAAGTTTGGTGCAAATATGTTATATCTTCAACACAAATTATGTATAAAATAAATAATATATACAGTGAAACTTTCAACATACTAAGTAGAAAGCATATGAATTGCATAAAGTCCTCTTACGCAGTTTGTAAACCTTTGATACATGTCTAAAGATTAGGGACAGGAAAATTTTGTTTAATTTTTACAACATTTTTGTGTTATTTTTTTATGGTTTTCTAAGTTATTTTTCAGTGGGTTTTAGTGTAATAAAGTTGATTTTTAGAGACACCTTTGCGATGCATCATTTTAAAAGTTTGGATATAAATGAAAATTACTGAATATATGTTAGTTTAAATACAAACACATGTATCAAGTCATGAAAGCATGTTATTTGTACATAAGTGTACAAACTATCAAGAATTACGGTTTTACTGGCATATTAATTGTTCTTCTATCAGTCGTTAATGAAATGCATTCTTCACAACTTGTTTACCAAGTGGATTAAGAATTGTGACTGCACTGAGTGATTGCATTCTAGAAGTAACATATGACAGTCTTCTCAAAAACTTCATTTACAGCATTTAATCTTAAGATTCAAATATTTGTTCGGCATTGTGAACACAAGCTTTGAGGGATCAGAATCAAAAGCTTATTTTAAAAATGCAAGCCTCCATAAGAAAGTGCTGAACATCTGCTTGAAGCAGCTGGTTGCCAACACTTTCTATAAGTTGACTTATTTCATCTTCAAAAATACCTGGGCTGATCAATTTGAAACTGTGCTCCAAGTTGTTTAACCTTGAGTATAATTCATGGGCAATAGGGAACTTGGATCCCTCTAGATGCTTTAATACTGCTGTGGGGTCATGAGGACATTTCCTTAACAAACACTGCTTCAACTTTGTGTCGAATCATTAAATTTAAGTCGAAGTGCAGATTTAAATCAAATTGTTAAATTTAAAAGAAAAACATCAAAAAGTTTAAACTCAGTAGAAGAGTCGTAAATCATATTTTACAAAAATGGTCACCGATACTTGTTCAAACTACCTTAGCAACACATTGCTAAATATGGAACAACCCTGAAAAGTGCATTGAGGAAATTGGCAATAATATTAGCTAAAGTGGTAGTAGTGACAATGACAGTAACACCTTTGATAAAGCCTTATGAAAAACAATTCATTGATGCATTACCATTAACTAAATAGTAATGCACAGTGACTTTCAAATGGGATGAGGTTCGTCCTTGAGCGCTACTAAGCCAGCAACCAATTGGAGTGCTGCTGCGTTGACATATTTCATTCGTGCTTAACTGGGGAGTAACATGCTAAGATTTTCCGTCTCTCATAAATACTACTTGCGATCAGACAAAATAATCAAATTTTGCAAAAAATAGTTCACTAGGAAGATACAGAGTAATGTTTGTAGCAGATTTTTGTTTTCATAATGCACACGAATGAACATTCAGTCACCAGGCAGATTTGTATGCTCAGTGTGAGAGTGATAGGGAAATATGAAAAGAGTAGGTTTAGCGACCTGGCAATGTAGAGCATGATTAGGCATCTCATTCACTACAGCGTAGAACTCTTACCATTGGAAAAACATAATAAATAGCCATCCAACTGTATGTATATCGTATTTATCTATATACAAAGACCTCAAATACAAGATGACCCCCACTTTTCAGAACTGAGTTTTGGAATTAAGCACATCATCTATATAAAAAGGAGATATCTTAATTTTAATTGAAATTTAAAGGTTTGCCATCTATTCAGAACAAAGAGTCATCTAAGCTAATTAAGTATTTTTTACTTAATTTAAATTTGTGTGGAAATTCACATGGTGGGTAGAAGAGGGAAGAACGAAAATTATATACTGGTACCTATGTATGTGATCAGAGGTGATGGCAATGGCAGCAGCAGTGCGATAGATAAGATTTTCTATTTAGAAATATACTTAATATGGCACTCCTTGTAAACATTTTTACCTAAATTAATAATTCAAATTTGCGTGGAAATTCATAATTAAGGCACAAGAGAGATGGGGAGGGGAATACAGAAATATACCATATGTGTGCAGTGGGAGAATTTGGCAAGGGCAGCAGTAATGGCAGCGTGTCTATTGCGATTTTCTATTTAGTCAACATACCAAATATAATGTAAAAGATACCTAATTCGAGTTAGTGCAGAATCTCACATTGTGAGCAGGAGAAAGACAAAGAAGAATGGAAATGTACTGCTATATCTGTGCTCTGCGGTTATGGTGACAGCATAACTGTAATGACAAATATTTTCTATTTTGACAACAAAACTGTTGTAATAAGTTTTACTATGGTTTTATCTAATTTAAATTTGCGTGTAAATTCACATTGCAGGTGGCAGAAATAGTGCGGAGAATGGAAATGTACCATTGTATATATGTGCAGCGGGAGGAAGGAAATGTGCAGCTAAACTTTGTGCTTGACGTTGGCTCCCAGTCTACATTATGCGCAATCACTGTTGTAAAAGAAAGACCTCTATTTTTATTTTAGTCTCAGAGAAAAATCATTTTTCTAATGAGAATGCCTATAGGCCAATTAACAGTGAACATATTAGTGCAAAATGAAGGCACAAAAGCTGCCACTTTGGTTAAAAGCAATACAATTTCCCCAGGGTTTGCCACTGTCGTACCTGCAAAGTTTGAAACTTATTTTTTGCTGCATGCTATTTGCAAAACATATTACAAATGTAAGAAGATCCCAGTTATGCACATTAATATTTTGGAGAAAAAAACATTGTACTTGCATAAATATGGTACTTATTCTACCGGAAAGTATTTGTAGTTCTATATCAGCACCAAACTTGAATCCTTCATGTTGGTATACCAGCAATAAATAAAAATGTTGTCATTTTTATGTGGATAAGTTGCATATCATTAGAAAGCCATGCAAATTATGGTATTTTACATAAACCCCCTAATTTTCTCATTATTTCGCAATTTAACATCTGAAAATTCTGCTGTTTTCGGATGTCCAAAATATATTCCCACTACGTTTTTATGATTTTAATGTTTTTAGGTCTTGCCGTTTAAACAAAATTTTCCAATCCCTACTATAGGTTTAAAAATTCTATAAGTGGGACTAAAGTGTTTTTATGAGGCTCGTATACTTTCTACTTAGTTTGTTATATCTTATCATCACTGTAAAAGATGCTGCTAGAAGGTAATGACATCAAATCTAAATTTATTCATACCTCACAGTTTTCATACCCATGATTATTATTTATAGTGATAAGATAATATTCTTGCAACTGATTACGTTTTGCAGGAATGCCAAACATCTACTTGAAAATTATGTTCCATGTGTTGACACAGTTTAGTATAGTACATTAACGTGGAAATGAATGTTTTGCTAATATTTTTACTTACTGTAATGCTTATAGTAAGTAGGGAATGTATAATATTCCACCTGAAAATTCAATATCAATTTATTGCAAATATATGTTTTGAGGCTGAACTCTAAAAACATATTTAGGAAAATGTCCTATGTATTGGTTTTCTCAACAATGTTTCTTAATGGTTTTGGTTAAAGGAACATATGTTTAATGTATGTTAATGGCAAATGAAGTTTATATCCTGAATTTTCTTGGAATGGCCTGTAAAGTCCTGTTCATAATGAATGACAAGTGTAACTTGACAAGACAACTTAAGATAGACACCAAAAAAAAAATCTTAATATATAAAAATGTTTATCTCAATCAAGCACACAGACTGTCTCAACACATTTATATGTACCATTTCAGAGATACTTGTTGTAATTGGTATGAACTTTCAAAAATAATACTTTGCTTAAATGGGAAGCCATTATCAGTTTTTTTTCTTTTTGCCATGCAAAGAGAACAGTGCCACCATTTAGTTACCAGCTCTTAAAAGATTTTACTATTGCTTAAAACCTACAGTATTCCTGCAATCCCCTTGTATCTATAAGAAAATGTGTAATAAGACAAGTTTCAATAAATGTTTATCTTGATTAGCTTGAAGCAGATAGAAGAATGAATTGTTCGTAAGGATTTTTTTTTTTTACCAGAGCGAGTGAGTGAAAGTCTTGTGAGTGCAACACCAGATTTTTATTGGCTTAAATTGGATACCATTAGTTGGATGTAGAAGTAGTTTTTGTTTTAACTGGAAATTGAAAGTTTTCAAGTTATTGGTAATCCAAAAAGTAGTATTTTTAAGTGGAAACATGTATAATTCAAGGTAAACAATTCAAAAAAATAATTTGAAACACACTTTATATACAAGAGTATTAAGATTTTGGAATAAATTGCTGCACACCATTTAAAATGTAAAGTTAAAGCACTGAAATGAAGTGTAGTTAGAAACATGGCCTCTTCTTTCCATTATGTAATGCAGGATTATTTCTAAGTCCAACATGCTAGGAACATTTTTTTTTAAATATGGCTTTACATTTTATTATCTAATATGGATTAAAATAACTTTTTACTGTGATTTCATAATGGAAAACATTTTCTTAACATTATGTTATGTCTTTCTCTTATATATATTTATCCGAATACAAGACAATGTTTCTTAGTAAAATATTAATGTTCAGAACTGGGGGATCTTCTTGCATTCACAATATGTTTTCCAAATATTATATGGGGAAAAAGTAAGGTTTCAAAGCCTGGGCAAATGGTATAAATTACCGCCAAGGCAGATTTTGTATGCGTTTATTTCGCTCCAAAAATTGGCTGTTAATGGGCCTATGAGTATTTTCATTGGAGAAAAAGATTACTCTCCGAGAATAAAATAAAATTAGAGGGCTTCCTTTCACATTGGTGGCTGCACGCAATGTATTGGAAGCCAACGGTCAAACAGGAAGTCCATTTTCTCATCTCCTACCATACATTAATGCTATATTTTGGTTTCTCCTCTACCTCTATGTGCTGCCGCAATATGAATATATGCACGTGTTTGAAGTAGATAAAACATTTTGCAGTGTATTAACTATGTTGTCTTAATAGAAAATGACATCCATAATTGACATTACAACTACATACCAGCACTGCCACAATTGCCACATTCTATCACGTTCGTGCACCTCTGTACTCCCCTCTCTGTCTCACCTGCTCAAAACATGAATTTATGTGCAAATTTGAAATACGTAAAACATTTTACAATACATTGTATTAAGGATGTTGTTTCGAAGATCTATTCTTAATCATTGTTACAGCTAAGCTAATGCTGTTGCATGTTATCATAACACATGTAACGTTCATTTCCATTCTCCCTTTTGCTGTCAAAATACAAAATCATATCCATCATCATCATTATAGTTACACTGCCGCCGTCATGTTGTACTATGGAACCCATACTGTACATTCCTGTACTCCGTCGACCACTCAAAATGTGAATTTCTGCGCAAATTCAAATTAAGTAAAAGAAAGAAGAAAAGAAGGGATTTAATCAGCTTAAGTGCCCATTAGTTTATTTAAAATATTTGGCAAACCATTTGGCAATTTAAAATATAAGTTATCATGTCTTCCTTTTGTATATGAACATGATATGCTAAATTCCAAAATTAAATGCTAAAAAATGGGTGTGTCTTGTATTCGATAAATATGGTAATTGATATGCTAAACTCCAAAATTAAATTCTGAAAAAAGGGGTTTTCTTGCATTTGAGGTCGTCTTGTATTCTGACAAATATAGTATTAAATTTTTTAAGTTCATCCAAAATCTATTTTTTTTAACATAAGTGTGTTGCAGTCAAACCTCAATTCATCATTTTCTGAGGGTATAGAAAAATCTACTCATGCATTAAATTAACATAACGTTTCTCTGTTGTATTGTGCATTAGTGGGTTATACAAACTATTCTTACAGCACTTTATTTTTTTATCTACTTCACTTTGAAATAAATCTTTGCAGAAATAGCTACATACATGTTTAGGTAGAGATACAAAGAGAATAGTGATAGTCAAATGTATAAGAATTGTTTGCTATGTGCTGGCCTTAAAATTCTATTCTCTTTGGATCCAATTGCAAGAAACACTTATATTGAAATGACTCGAAAAAATGACAAGGTACTGGACAATCAGAACCATTTATAGGGTATGTCTCAGAGAAGGGTTACAGGACAAAAAACTTACTTGGAATAAAGCTTATGTTTTAACGAAATCTACATTTTTTTTCTGTAGTGTGTTTGTCTACCATTTAACAGTTAACCGTTATACAACATTCCTTTCAAATATAGAGGGCTTCACAGGCTATTCTCAGAAAACTCCAACATATACATTTTAGTCAGAATTGTTGAAGCCATTTTTTAGAAAATCAAACATTTGAAAAATGTTCCACCCAAAGGGGAATTTGGGTGTGAGGGGATTTCATTAAATCTTGATATTGTATATTTCCGTTGAAATCTGTGTATCAAATTTTTTGGTGAAATGTAATTCTTCTAAGTAGAGAAAGTAAAAAGGTATATAGAGAAACTTGGATAGAGGAAGTGCAGAAATCATATACAAAAATAAATAAAGCCAATATATAAGTAAACTGCAATTTGGGTAAATTTTACTTCTATTTAAAAACACTCAACAAAATCACAAATTTAAATGAACTGACGCTAACAGAAAAAGAGGCCTGAAAGGAATATGCATACCTGTTTATTTTTCATTGGAAAATAGCCAATGGCATGCATCTGCTGCAAATATCTATCCAGGACCACCACATAATCAAATGTATGTAAAAGTTGCAATTTGAATTCCTCTCTCTGGCTGGTTCAAGGGTTACTCTAAAAGTTTTGAGAATGGACACTAATGAGTTGCAGTAAGCCAAATGCGCTTTTCCTAACTTCAGATTCAAGTTCACACTCCCTCCAACATTGTGCATAATTAGCGCTGCTTGTGGGTGTGTGTGTGTGTGTGTGTGTCTCATTATTTTTTTGTGTTGTCCCTCCTGAACTAAGTAAGTTATGTGAACAATTTGAATTTGGCGCAATTCATCAAACCTTCTTCTCCACTCCACTGCAATAGAAACTTCATACTTCAACCTGTGGCAGTACTGCTTCCTGTTGCAAAATGACTGACATCAATGTTTGTATTAGAAAGCGATCTGTCATTGATTCCTGAATGCGCAAGGTAAAATGCCCATTTGCATTCATGAAAGGCTCACAAAGGTGTATGATGATACAGCAGTGGATATCAGCATGGTTAGAAGATGGGTTTATCAGTGTAATGAAGCTGAAGGGCCAGCATTGTTGGCTGCTGATGAATAGCGGAGCAGCTGACCTATGACTGCAGTGACTCCATGCAACATTGAAAAAGTGGATGAAATCATTTGAGCTGACCATCGGATAACAACAGATGAATTGTGTTGCAGTGTAGTGAGGATTATTTGAGGTACTCAAAATGTGTTCGCGGTGGGTACCCCAAATGTTAACCGAGCAAAATAAGGAGACCTGAAAAACATAGCTTGGGAACATTTGCAGCATTTCAATTTGGAGGGAGAGGTGTTCCTGGACAAAATTGTGGCTGGAGACAAAACGTGGGATCGTTTTTTTGATCCAGAAACAAAGAGAGAGTCCATAAAATGGAGAGTGATGAGGACCATCTTTTGGGTCACAGAGGGCAGATTCTGATTGGTCTTTTTTTTTTTTTTTTTTTAAATATGTTGCTGACCTGATAGATTTTTTTTGGAGCAGGGATGCACAATAAATTCTAGGCAATACATCAGTACCCTCAAAAAGCTGAAAGCACACCTACAAACACTTTGCCTATAAAAACCATGGCAGATGTTCTGCTTTTCAAGACAAAGCAAAACCACACAACTGAAAAGATTGTGAAAATTGGATGGGAAGATTTACCTCATCCTCCATACAACTCTGATCCAGCAACATCAGACTTTCATCTGTTTGGACCGCTGAAGGAAGCTCATCATGGGAGTCACTTTCCAGATGTGGAGGCCATGAAAAAATCTGTTTGCCAATTTCTTTGAGAGCAAGACCATTCGTTTTACCACACAGGAATACATGCCTTCATTAAAAGGTGGACTAAAACTGTGGAAAAGGTTGGTGATTGCATTGAAAAGTGTCGATTTAATCCTCAATGTTGTGGCTTGCATGCTGTGTAATCAATGTTTAATTTTCTTAAAAATTAAAAGGGAGAAGAAGAAAATAGGCCTTTGCATGGGTGTGTATGTATTTTTTTTTTTTATGCCATATACTAGGATGGATCTCGAGTGAGAGCATTTCCTTGCTATGATTTTCTATGACTTTAATGTCAGTTTAGGGGAGAGACAATGCCTTGAAAGACTGCTTTGTACATTTGGGGATCTTTGCCCTTTGCACTCCACCATGTATTGTTGTTAAGCAGAGTTGGTAAGAGGAGGAGATTCCCTCAAAGATGACTGAGGATAGCTGACTACACCAACAATATATGAAAATGTGTTGAAAGCAGAGTGTATGTTGCAGGAAGATCATGGTTGCACATATTTGCCAGATGCAAGATGTTCTAAGCATTGAATTGCCAGCTGTGAAAATAATCCTGAAAGAAAAGCATCATGTCAAGAAGCTCTGCAGTTATTAGATCCCCCACCACTTCATAAAAGTGCATGAAATGTGTGCATTAGTGCCAGGAAATGATTGAAAAGTTCAATAGAGGAAGATCCAAAAACATATTTAATTGTAACAGGTGATGAAAGCGAGATTTACCAGTATGATCCAAAAATTAAATGAGAGTCATGGGTCTGGATCTTCCCAGGAGATGATTTCCCAACAAAAGGAAGTAAATGAGAAGTGTTCGCAAAAAGATAATCTGTTTTTTCTTCACAGCAAGTGGCTACATTATGATGATTCCATTTGGGGGACAAAAGACTTCCAGATGGTACACCACGAAATATCTCACACAAGTGCTTAATGAACTGAGAAAAATTCATCCTAAAATGTACACAACAATGCCTCTGTTCACACTGCACAAAACAACCAATTTTTTACAAGAATCAGGAGTCGGTTATTTGGCCTATATTCTCTACAGTCTAATGAAAGAAAAATATTTGAAGCCAATGATTTGAGTCACCTGAAGCTACAGTAGCTGCTTATGAAAGATATATTTGCTCTTCTTTCCCCAAAGAATGGCATTCACCAAGAATGAGATGGAGTATAGAATACAATGGAGAATATTTTGAATAGATGCAATGATTAGATTAAAATTTTTAATATTTTATTGCCTCTGTTCTCAAAACTTTTGAAGTGACCCTAGTGTAGGCCATTTCAAAAGTATTGGCAACTATGTAAAAGTTACAGTCAATGCTTCAGTTATTCCAGCTTAAACGTCATTTGAGAATAGAATTTTTGGACTTTTCTTTTTATATATATGTATATATAAAGAAAATTATGAGAAAACGGTACAACTGGAATCATGGGTTTGGAGTTTATTACTTAAAATTAAAATTTGCACTCATTATTGTGCACAGATATAGGATACACCAGATTTGGTCCAATTAGCCACAGTATGCAAGTACAAACATACCTTCTGTCCAGAAACTTGGAATATAAAAACTTGCTTTAAACATTGTTTCTTTTTGATTCACTTTAAACTTTTTGGTTGCCCTTGCTATCCTTTTCAAATGGAGAATCCGAGAATGTTGCTGTGGAATACTTTCTGGAAGTTGAATACTAAGCAGCCATCTATTGATAGTTTGTGTAGATATGACATTTTGCATTGCTTGGTTACTTTAAATTTGTCCACTTATTTTTTGTGACTAAGTTGTAATTCACAAGACAAGCTTAAAAAATGTATATGTAGAGTTAACGAAAATATAACACAGCTCAAAATACACTACAAAATAAAGTAGTATGAACCTAAAAAACAACCTGTGGCTAGAACAGAAGTCTATTGATACTGTAGAAGATTAATTTAGTAAGCTTATCTCATTATTGGAGCCTCAAAATTCATAACACCTCAGTGCTTTCAAACTTGTTTCTGTAAATTTTGAGACAGTAAAATGGAAGCAAGAGGTTGATCCATTTCTAAATGAAGTTCAAGATAGCTTCCTATGAGTTGAATAATTTATTCCTTCTGTGAATGACTGCAGTTTAATTTCTTGTGTAATTTGGTAAACTACAGCATTGTAATGAGTAACTGAGTAGTTTCTACAGAAAACTTACTTGTGTATATAACTTGAGCTGAAAGAAAATGGGTCATTTGCATCTTGGGAAAATAGCCAAAAATCACTAAATTGTACTCTACTAACTTCTCACAATTATGCTGGTTGTGTTTACATGGAAATTGCTTGTAGGTACGGCATTGCATTGAGAAAGGTATCCTTCACTTATACATAGTGACAGCAACGTCAATAGAAAAGAACTGTGAGATAACCATAAGTCATGATGGAGCACATGATACAGGCACATTGGGGAACAGTACTGCGAATGGGCAGCTATTATGTGCATGTGGAAATCCAAAGGAGTGCACAGCATTTGTTAAAGGGAATGGTGCATTGGAAATGTCAGAGTAAGTATCAGTTATTTTGCAATGTGTAATATGCTTTATTAGATGAATAACTACACTGTATATAAGTTGCAGCCAGCAAGTGTTTGAAGTACTAAAGAATAACCTTAGACTGCCACTGGGATTTTTTTTCCTTAAGTTTTAAGGTAGCTATAAAGGCATATCTACACAGTCAATTTAATCCATTCAAGATTTCTTACCAACAAATTTCTAATGAACTATATTTTGTAATGAAATTTTGTAAATATATGTTTAACCCTTTTAGTGCCAACCCAGATAATTAAAATGATGTCTGAGAAGTGCTGAACAATTTTAGAGCAGAATGCAGGGTTTTACATTATCAGTAATAAAATGGGTACTATGGAGCTTAATTTATTTATTTTTTATAGTAAACTTCTTTGTCTACGATAATATGTATTACATGGATGAGAAGACACTCAATATTTTTAAAAAAATAAAAACAAAAGAACATTTTGAAAATGAAATAAAAAATCCTAAAATAGTAATTAGGCAAACAAAACCTTATTATACTGAAAGTTCAGGCTAATGAAGTAAAAATACAGATATTTCTTTACTAAACCAGCAATCTGTTTTGGTGTGGTGTTTTATTTTTTAAAATACAAAAAAAGAATTCATGTAACCTACAGCTCAAAAGATTAACCAAAAACACACAGATCAACATAATATAGCTGTTAATGAAAATGGCTTAAAGCAATAGGATACAGACATAACATAGATTACTGTACAATTTAGCACTTTTGTTGTTGCTCGGCTAAATTATTGATTAATATTGTCTTTGTCGTCTGGTTACACTTCCGTAAATCCATTTTGATAAATACACTAATTATTTGCATGTGTATGAGGATCGTTGTTATCTGATGTACTTACATCACTGAAATTAGAATATATACATATCCTTCTCTCTTACATCGATGTTAGAAACACTTTTATCAAGGTCTGAAAATTCAAAATCCATTGCTTTCTTCTAATACATTGCAAACTGTAGCTATTATTTCCTCCGGTGTGTAATCTTTTGTTAGCTGACACCATTTTTCATCCAACATAACCAAACACTGGCTAAAGAAATTAAATTTGGAGCTAATTTAGAGCTTTAGAGCTTTGAAATGCTCCAGAAAACATTTCTCTATGGCTATGATGTAGAAAGCACAGACTTTCCTGCTAGAAAGAGTTAAAATTTATGACAATGGCATTACAATTAGATCGTGAATGGCAATTCTCGCAGATTTTTTGGACCACGATTAGATCATGATTGGCACTAAAAGGGTTAACTTTAAATGTATTAGCTAATATTACTATTAGTCATGAAAATGATTATTATTATGGAGCATAATTTTAATTCCAGTCGTGAACGGCGACGTAGAGGAAGAAGAGCACTTTCATCAGAAGAGAGGGAGGGATTATCTGGAACAAACCAGACACAAAATAATAATAATCATCATCAAGTATCAGAGACAAACAATTCCTCTATAGATTCTTCACCACCAACGAGAAGAAATTCCAGTACGCGTTCCCCAACAAAACAGCAACAATGTTCTCCTGTATTGCCTCCACCACCACTACCCCCACCACCACAGCAGCAGGAAGCTATACATCAAGAGGAAGAGAACAATGAAGCTAGTGATCAAAAGTCAGAAACATCTTCGGAACAGCAAGAAAAGAAGAGAAAACTGGTTAGTGTATTAGTTTAAGCTGTTTATTTGCTAGCTACAGTTATTTGCTAATGGCACACTTTATAATTATTTATAACTCTATTGCAGACAAGGGAAGAACGTAAAATGGAGGCAATTATGAAGGCTTTTGAAAGATTAGAGAAGGCAGAGCAAAGACGTCAGGAAAATCAAGCAAAACAGGCGCATCGTAAGGAGGAGACTCATGTGCCATTGGAAAGCAAACGAAATGTTCATCATGAAGAAAAGGAAGATGTTCCAAAGCAGCGATCAACTAAAACTACCACCCAAGACAGACCAAGGAGAAAGCGGTAGGAAACCATGATACTTTTATTAGAAGTTGTATTTACCATCTTTTTATCAAATAAAATGTGATAATATTCCTAATTTCAAATTAAATTACTTAATAGCCGCAAAGGACGTGGAAGAGCAAACAGCAATAACAACAATAATGGAAGTAGCAACTCTGTGCCATTAAGGCGAAGGACACGTTTGAATTCTGGTGATTCTGACATGACATCAGCAGATGAAGCAGCACCCATAGTGACATCTCCCATTGAGCCAATGTCTGCAAGCACGAATGCAACATGCAGTCAACAAGGATCTCCAGTTTCTGCTGCAGCAGGGTTACTTCTGGCTCTAGCTAATGGTAACAATGTTTCCCAGCCAAATTCTGTTTCACCATATCAGCCGCAGACACCACCACATACTGAAAGTGTAAGTAAAAATGCTTCTCTATTAAACTTCAATAGTTACAGTATCAGCTGTGCAATACTACAAATGTATTTTGTGAAAAATTAATGATTTTATTTTTGTAATCATTACTGATGGTTGACAAGTTTTACCCAAACTACTATTGTCTGAAATTTTAGTGATTTATAAAAGTGCAAATGAACCCTTTTAATATCATGGAACCAAGGGTTAGTTTCACCAACCACTGTTCAATTTTAATAGAGCGTTAAAGTTGTGTAATTTTGAAGTAAACCATATTTGCTGCATCATTGTGTTAAGTCTTACCGATGTGTAAATGTGTTGAACAAGTGCTATACCATATTAATCTGAATACAAGACAATGCTTTTTTCCAAAATATTGATGCTGAGAACTGAGGAGTCGTCTTGCATTCATGTTTTCCGAAAAGCATGCAGGAAAAAAAGCAAGTTTCAAATTTTGCAGGTAAGGCAGTGGGAAAGATTATTGCCAGGGTTATGATATATATGTGCATTTTATTTTGTGCCGTAAAATTGCAGTTAACACAACTCTAATTGTTAAGCCTTCTCATTGGAAAAAAGATTTTTCTCCGAAAGAAATAAAAAAAGATAAGTGTAGCACCTGACACTAACATTATATTGGGAGCCAATGGTCAAACAGAGGTTTAGCTGCACATTTCACAGCAGACATGCTGGCTTTGCTTCTGTTCTCCTCTCTCCCATCCCTTCATTACGTGAATTTTTGCACAAATTCGAATAATACAAAACTTTTTAAACTGCATTATATTAAGTATATTGTCTGAATAGGAAATCCTATCTAGTGTCATCTTGCAATATACCGCCACTACAGAACTACTGTTTACAATAATATTTTATATGAAGTATGTTGTCTAAAAAGAAAATCCTATCCATCATCATCTTGAGCCCGCCAGAGGCCTACTACGGTAGGTAGGGGTTTGGCGCACCTGGGATACCTGAGCCAGTTGCCCTCATCATCATCCGCTCATTTCCATATGTCATAGCCACGTGTCATTCCTCTTTCTATTAATCTCGTTTCATCTCGTATAATGATTGGGTGTTCCTCTTCTAGATTTATTAAATTTTTAGGTTTAGGGTCTTTAGCTTTATGAACTCCTGTCTTACTAACAGGGATCTTTCCTATCTCTGCAGTTTCTGTCCCATTGTTTTGGCACAGCTTTCAGCATGTATGCTCTCTGGAGATCTCAAATGTGAAGGTTGAGTGGACCCTCATCACTATCCCTTTCGTGCGACACTAGGTCTGGAGCCGTTCCATGTCATGGACACTCAAGTAGCTTCAAGGGGCCGGTTTCCTGCGAGTAGCCCAGCTATGCTGTCTGGGGTCTGTTGTAATCAAACACAGGACCCCTGAATCCATGCTAACTCCATGAGGCCTAGTTACTCTTTGAGATCAGGCCTGTAGCAGGTGCTCCAAACTGGCACAGATTGAAAGATGTCTTTTTTATTGCATTCCCTGGATGGCAGGCTGATGCCGACAGTTCCAGAAGGGGGACTATTCCATCATGGCTCCTCTGCACCCATCCCCTACAAGGCCATGGTTATGCAGTTAATGAGTGTGACTAAGACTATGAAAAGTATTAGCCAATTTTATATTCAAAAGGAAGTAGACAGAATTTGCGGTAAAGTCGCAAATGTCACACAAAGTAGAGATAGCACACTCTTAATTAAGATAGCCACTTAAGAAAACTGGCCAAGCTACTGAGTGCTTCACTTTTGGGTTCTTACCCTTTGTGGCGAAGCACAAAACTTGATAGCAGCCGAGGTATTTGGATGGCCTACCTAACGACATAGTGAACTGTCTCTCAGACCAAGCTGTAGTTGTTGCATACCTATTAAAAGGCAAACTGGATGACAAGCCCTTCCCACTTTGTGCAGTCTTCCTGAGTTTTGAGTGGATTAAATACCAGCTTACATCATGTGTGATTCTGATTGAGTGCCCATGTGGCCATATATACCTAACTCGATGCAGTGTTATCATCAGAAGTTTGGACATACACAATAACGTTAAATCAGTTAGCAGGTTTGTACTCAATGTCAATGCGGTCGAAAAGATTATGATGGGTCTGTATGCACTCAAGGCTCCATGTTGCCCTCCGTGATGTAATGGTTACCATGCTAGCTTCAGATACCCAAGGTTGCAGGTTCAAACCCGGCGGAGGACGATGGATTTTTTCGGGCATAAAAATATTTAGCATGGCTTCCTTCAGTAGGGAAGTAAAGCCGTTGCTCCCCTGTTGTAGATTTACGACACTTAAAAGAACATTAATCCTGATAAAGAGGCCTCTGAGCAAAATTAAGCAGTCTTTTATGCCCAATGGAATGGGATACAGAACCACAGCAGTTAAAGGGTGTTCATAAATAAAATTCCATTTGTATTTCAAGGCCCCACCTTTGTCAGCTGTGGAGAGGCACAAAATCTAATTCCAAGAGGTGTTCCTGTTTCCACAAGGAGAAGACAATCCAGGAGCTAGAAGTCAAGGGCCATTTAACTTTTCAAGTGGCATGGAAGCACTATTTCAATCTTCACCCGACTACTTCACTTCACCACCACCCTCTGCCATGTGGAAACAGGATGCAATAGTTCAGACGATTCTTGCGTACCTGCGGGTCTTTAGTTACCCAGACAGAATTCTCCTTGACTGCATTTTGCCTCCACCAGTAACTCCTGTATCTCAAGCTTCCTCTGCACCATCTACATCTGTTGCCACTGTTCCTGAACGCCCGATTCATAAATCGGCCATCCATCCTACAAGCTGTTCTCGCTCTCCTATCTGCACTTGCACTACTTGTTTGGACACCTATACCAGCGACAGTAATCCGGATTTGCTTCCAGTTGGCAGCCACACTCACCTGAGCCGAAGTCCACCCAAAAGGATAAAACTGAACCAACACACCCCGGCCAGCTATTGATGTGATCCCTTACCGGTGTGCACATAATGTACACCAGCCTTCTTACCACTCTTTTTTTGTTGCCCTCCATGGTGCAATGGTTACCATGCTAATTTCATATACCCAAGGTTGCAGGTTCTAACCTGGCGGAGGATGATGGATTTTTTCGGGTGTAAAAATCCTTAGCATGGCTTCCTTCGGAAGGGAAATGAAGCCGTTGGTACCGTGTCGTAGATTTATGGCACTTAAAAGAGCCTCAAGCCTGATAGGCCTCTGAGCAAAATTAAGTAGTTTTTCATGCCCAATTTAGAATGAGGCACTAAGAACCACAGCAGTTAACATGCACCCATAAATAACACGCCATTTACCATTCTTTTTATTCTCCTCCAATGGTCTATGCGCACATTGGCCTGAGCCTGATATTAATGCAATGTTATACACCTCTCATCGTTTGCTTGCAGGAGACAAAGCTTTGCCCTCGAGATACATTTGCTTTACATCGGTATATGCCAGTTTGCTTTGATCTAGAACTGGATGAGGGTTCTCCTGCACATGATGGTTCAGAGTTTGAGACGACATATGTTTCCAGTCTGTGCCACTCACCACTCCTTGTGTTGCTCTATACCTTTCTCTTCCTGGTTTTAGTTTTCCGTCTTTAATAAATAAGTTCCCCCTTCTTCTCCCCTTGTCACTATTGAACTTGTGCATTTAGTTTCCCACTGTACATTCTGGTAGGCGATTTTAATGCCCATCAAGCTCCTTGGGCTTGTGCTAGGAGGACCTCAGTTAGTGATCTGGATCAGTTGAATCTCTCCCTATTGAGCGATGGTGAGCCTATCTTTCTTTTACATTCCACTAGCACCCTTTCTCACCTCGATTAAGCCTCTGTTCAGCAAAGCTTACACACTGTTTGGAGTGGAATATTGTCTTTGACACTTGCTCCAGTAACCATTTTCCAGTTATTATTACATTTTCATTGTACTACTTCAACCACTGGCACCCCAAAATTCCAGTGTAGTAAGGTGATTGGCAACTTTATTCTTGTATAGCCCATTTCTCTGCTGTGGAATGTCTAACCGTTGACAGCATGGTTGAGCACCTGACTTCTGTTATCATGGCCATTGCCGAGCACTCCATTCCCAGTATGTCTTCCCATCCTAGGCATACCCAAGCTTCCTTGGTGGAATGATGAATGCGGCAAGGCTATTCATCTGCAGAGAAGCGCTTTTCAGGTTTTCAAAAGTCGCCCAACGGAAGATACCGTAATAGTCTACAAATGACTATGGGCTAGAGCACGCTGCATTGTGCATGACAGCAAGAAGCCTTCTTGGAAGCATTATGTGGAGAGCTTTCATAGCTCCATGCCCACGTTCGTTATGTGGGACCGACTTTGGCACGTAACTGTTGTGGCAACACCTTGGGCAGGAATTTTGAGGCAGTTTCTAATTCTACCAATTATGTATGATTCAGCTTTTGTTCTCCTTAAGGTTGCATTGGAAGCTCAGGAGTTATTCCGCTCCGACAACCATGAGAACTACAACCACCCTTTTATCCTTTGAGAGCTAGAACATGCCCTCTTTTTCTAGATATTCCATTCCTGGGCCCGATGCCATACGTGTGTTGCTGCTTCAGCATTTGTCTACAGATGGCAAGCTCTTTTTCTCCTCCTGCTCTATAATCTCATCTGGCTTGAACATGCGTTTTCTGTTGATGGTACAAGGCCACCGTTGTTCCAGTTCTAAAACCTGGCAAGGATTGCAAACACCCTTCCAGCTACCACCCAATTTCCCTAACCAGTTGCATTTGCAAGGTTATGGAATGCGGGCTCAATGGGTGGTTAATGTGCTATCTCGCATCTTGGGACCTCTTTTCGAATATTCAGTGTGGGTTTCATCGGCACCATTCTACTATCGACCATCTGGTGTTTCTGTCAACTCACATTATGAATGGGTTCACCTGTAAAAGCCAGACTGTAGTTGTATTTTTTGACTAAGAGAAAGCTTAAGTTGGAGGACTGACATTCTTTGTACAGTTCATCAGTGGGATTTCCGTGGTTGCTTGCCCCTATTCATTCTGGAGTTCATGAAAGATAGGGTATTTCATGTGCGCATGGTTTTCGTTTTTTCTGATTATTTTACTCGGGAGAACGGAGTACCTCAGGGTTTAGTGCTTAGTGTTGCGCTGCTCCTTATAGCAATCAACCCTCTTGTTGACTACTTTCCCCCAGGGATTTCATTGTCACTGTTTGATGATTTCATTGTGTACCTCACAGCTCGGCATACCTGTCTCCTTGAGCGTTGTCTTCAGCGGTGTCTTAGACTCTTATTTCCTTCTGGAGTTTGGCAAATGGTTTTAACTTCTCTGCCTAGTAGATGGTTTATGTAAATTTTTGGTGCTGGAAGGAGTTTCCTCCTCCTCTTTGCCTTGGCAAAGAAATACATTGTTTTCTAATGAGATGACATTTCTTGTATTAATATTTGATTGAAAGTTATGTTGGTCCGCTCAAATAACTTATTTGAATGCATGGTGCATACATTCTCTTGATATTTTACGTGACACGTCATGGGGAGCCAATAAAGGCATCCATCTATGGCTCTGTCTAACATTAGTCCGTTCTAAATTGGATGATGGGTGCATCATCTATTCTTTTGCATGTCCCTCTATCCTTCGTCATTTAAACATCATTCATCAAGGCATATGGCTAGCAACTGGCACATTCCTCACTAGACCTGTCCATAGTGTGTGCAGAGGCAGCAGAACCTCGGCTATGTTATTGCCATGAGTTTCTCTTCTGCAGCTATGCATGCCATCTGTCCGGTATGTCTCAACACCCAGTTCATGCATACTTTTTTGATGGTTCCTGGATGTTTTGTACAACTTGCTGCCTCGCCCTTTTGCCAACAGGGGTACTTTTTCGCAAGCTACTAGGGCAAATGAGCATGGCCATGCCTACTATGACTCCCTAACGAGAAACCGATTTTCCTCCTTGACTTCGCCCGGGGAGCTCTATCTATCTAGGGTCCCCTTATATTTTGAAGTTGACTACCCCTGATTTAATCCTTCAGTCCCAAATTTTTTGCAACGTTACAACCAAATTTTTATTTATACTGACAGGTTGAGGAATGATCAAGATGTTGGATGTACCTTTGTGATTGATAACCAATGTTTTACTTTTTGTCTTTCATGACAGTGTTCAATTTTTACAGCTGAGTTGTTCAGTATTCAGTATTGACTTCACTCCCTTTCGGCAGCAGGTTTAAGTGTGATGTTTTTGTGGGTTCCTGGTCACACAGGAGTAGTGGGGAACGAGGCAGTTGATTCTGCTGCCAAGAGAGCAGAATGATCTTAAGACTGTATTACAAGGGACCCATTCTTTCTCATTAGGCGGCTAATTACTAGTAATTACTTGCAGGTAACTAAACCACTCCCCAATTCTTGGAGTACCTCTTGTCGCACCTCCTGCCTAGAAGAGCTCATTTTATGTTGCCTGTATATTGGACACAGTTGTTTTAGCCACTGTCATTCACTGTTAATAGAGCCAGCTCCAGTTCGTTGTGGTGTGACCTTGATAGTGAGACACGTTTTAACCAAGCACCAATTTTTAGCTCTAGCGCATCTGTCGTTGAGTTTGCTGCATGGCATGCATGCCATCTTGGCAGATAACCTGGTTGCTGTAGAACATATTTTATCTTTTATTCAACAGCGTCCCATGATTGGCCATATATAATTTTAATTGCGTTCTACAACTTTGACACTATTTAGTTTTATTTATTCCTTTTAACCACCTTGGGTTATTTATATTTTATTTCTGAGTGTTATCTCCTACATTTTAATCTTTGTTTTAATGTGTGTGCGTACGTGCATGTTTTTTTTTACATATATACAGCATGAACTTTTAATCCTAAGTTTTAGTATACCCTTTTTTCTTTTATTTCCTAGGGCTCTAATAATATTATAGGTTGGGCGCCCTAAAACCTTACCTCCCTCCCTCTCTCTCTCCCTCCCTCTCTCTCTCCCTCCCTCTCTCACACACACACACACAAAATTCCTATTCAAATTTGGTGAAACTTTTTACAATGTGTTGTGTATATTGACGAAATAGAAAAGCTTATCCATTGTTTACATCAAAGCTCAGTTGCCATTGTTGTTACCTACTATATACCGATACATTTCATTCTCCCTTCAAAAGACTAAGTGTCACTTAGTTTGGTCAAAATATATTTTCAAAATAAAGTTACCATGTATGTGCATCATGTTGTATATGGATAGATACGGTCATTTGAAAAATAGCTGTTAATATATTTAAAGTTTTGTATGCTATCCCTAAGCAAAGAACACCCATCATATTGAATTTATAAAGTAGCAGAAGAAGGAATTTGTCTAAGACAGAGTGTTGAAAATAGTTGTGAGCAGGTTTATAGAGGAAATGGAGATTAGAATACTACCAGAAGCATGCCTATTTTTTATAACCTATAATACAGATTTGATGTTATAGGATTTTACATTTAGTGGTAGGGGATAGTGTTCACATTTTCAAAGCTATTATTTGTAGGTTTATTGGAAAGGTTGATTCAAGATGCTCAGCATATTTTGTTATTGCTTGATCCTTAATGAGTGATAACACACTTTAGTCCATTTTAGTGTAAACCACTTAGTTTTAAACTGTTGTAAATCACTTTACACCTGACATTTTTAGTGATGTGTATTATTTAGGATAAAATTGCTTACTGTACCTGAAATAAGCGTGCAGCATAATTAAATTCCTTATGGACTTTCTCCCAGACTGCATTCTTCTGCTTTAATTTGCACTTGATAAATAGTTTCATATCTAATACTTTTGAAACAGCTCCTCCACACCTAATGTTTTTTTTTATAGTTGTCATTGTGATACTAACCTCATTTAGGAAACTCGCATTGCTTTGCCTATGAATGTAACCAGGTATCTGCTACTGAAACAGATACAACTGTATTGTGTAGACAAAATTGCATCAGACTGCTTGCAGAAATCATATAGTTTGCAGTTGTCTTTGCGTTAACATGATTATTAACGAATAGTTTGCTATAAAAGATTGATAAAACATGATACATCCAAGTTTTTCTTTTGTGTTAAACGTTGAAAGTTACTTAATAAAAGTATTATGGAAATAAATACAAATTTTTAAGGTTAAGAAACAGGATGTTAAAAGTATTTTAACCTGGTAAGTAAAACTGGCTCCTAGTGTCACATAATTTTGTTTACTAGATTAGGAAACAGACATGCTTATAGAGGTGGGTGTGGTTGTAACATCCATTACCAAAAGATAAATATAGGCAATACAGTAACAACTAAGTACCTAAAAGTAAAATCTTAACATACAATGAGCCAAAATAAAGATTTTTCATTTGTTAAATGTATGAAGTTTATTTACGAACTATTAAAATAAAAGGCAGGAAAACAGACTCTTGCAAAGTGATTTAGTTGTGGGTGTCTAAAGAATTTAATTTTGAATGTGGAAAAATGTTATCCCTTTACCAATGTTCAAGGCTAGTATACTTGATGGTTACACACTTGATTTGACTTTGCCCCAAACCCATTGCAGTATCTAAATGTGATTCCTAATACAATATTGTAGGTTGTGATCTTTATGAGTTCAGATAGTGAAGTGATGTTTTCTCTCAGAGCCTTGAAGTACAGTATTTATTTGCTGAATTTATTGCTGAAATGGTTTATTTATTTTTGATAGATTCCAAGAAGCACTACACCCCAGGGTCAAGTATTTTGTGAAAGTAGCGGTAGTGGAAGTTCTCAAGGTTCTACTCCGCCAACTCCACTGTCATCAGCATGTCTTCTGGTTGCAGCAGCTGTTGGTCCTTTAGCTCCAGGATTTAAGTTTCCAAAGACCAAAAAGGTGTGTAATGAAGGTCTCAGCTGTTAAATCATCACTTCATTGCTTCACTAAAATTGGGTAAAATATTGAAATTCACTATGTAGCCATGAGGGGGTAAAATATTGAAATTCACTATGTAGCCATGAGGGAGATTACATTGAAATGTAGTGCATAATATAAAAATGTTATGCTTGGTGAGATTTGCCAAACTAGGTTATAATTTTATAGCTCCATTAATTCCATAACTATTTGCCAGTTAAATTCTGTGCTACAATTGTTATTTACTGGTTTGTAACAAGCTGGTTATTTAAATGTTAGGTGCTCATTTTCAAACAATTTGCATTAATATACAATTTGTTCCATTATTTTTCAATATATTTGAATAATACAGAAAGTGAAAGTACTGTCTTTAAGAAAATGTATATGCTTTTGAAGTATTTATTTTACATTTTCATGGAATATGAATATTCAGCATATGCAATTTTTTGATAAATACTGGATTTAAGTATATACTCAATGCTTTACAGCATTTAAAATTAGTATTTTGTTCAATCCTAATGTATCTAATAGGCAACAGTATTTGTTTACCTCCTCCTTGTTCCCAGATAGATTTTCATTTGAAATAATTTTTTATAGGTTCTGATGAATGAATGGCTGAACAAATCACCAGATCCATTAAATGCATCTAGCATTGTACCGCCGCCCATGAGTTCTCCAGTTCTCACTCGACCTGGTGACCTCCCATTAAATCCTTCCGATTTGATGTTAAACCCTGCTGTAGCAGACAGCTATGGATTTTCCACACAACATTCTCCATCAAAATCACTTGCCACATTGGCACAGGCAGCAAATAGAGTAGCATTAGGCACAAGCACATCTCCTGTTCCTAGCTTCTGTCGTTCTGTGGGAACTAAAGGGAATGCACAGTCTCCAGGGGGCCGAGTGGGCTCAGCAAAGAAGAGGTGGCTGAGACAGGCAATCAGTGAAGAATGTGATTCTCCTACTCCAAACTCCTGTGCAAGTCCCAACAGCAGAGGAGGTAGGGATTCTATTGCCTTAAACATGATGAAAGTAACAAATTGTAACACTAATTTTAATCTACAATGTTACTACAGCAAATAGAGGACATTGTTTGTTTCTTTTATTTTTAATAAAATTGTCCAACATGTTGAATACTTAATATTAATGAATGTTTTGCTGCCCTTATACCTTTTTATTAATTTAATAAAACTCTTAATTGATTTATTCTCTCTCCATCCAGAGGAAAGCTCTGATCGATTTTATTGCTTCTTAAATTCCAATTACAATTACATAAATTTTGCAGGTTCTCCTCCCCCATGTCCAGATTATGTTACACCACTGAAAAAGCGCCGTGTTGCTCGAGAGTCAATGTCTTCTGAGCAGTCCTTCACCCCACCAACCACTCCCACTATGCTTGCAGAGCAGCATCTTGCAGGTGCTTCACCAACATCCCAGAAGTGTGGACAGTATGACGGAGCTAATATGAATTTGGTGGTACGGCAATTTGAAATAAATGTTTATGGTTTCTTTGCTTATTCTAGGAGCATTATGCATAATGATGTATTTTGAATAGATAGAACTGTTAGGCTTTCAGAACAGCAGGTTAAGCAAGATGAAATTAATGTATTTATCTGAATACAAGATGACCTCAAATGCAAGACAACCCTCAATTTTCAAAACTTAATTTTGGAATTTAGCTCATCTATATAAAAAGAAATTGAAATTTAAAGGTTTGCCATTTATTTTGAACAAACTAAGGGCCACTTAAGCTGAATGAGTCTTTTTTTTTTTATTTTTTTTATTTGAATTTGCACAGAAATTCCCATTCGGAGTTGGAGATGGAGAGGGGAGTGTGTAAATGTGCAGTATGGGTGTGACAGCTGTTGTGGCAGCATAACTATAACAGCTATGATGGTTTTTTGTATTTAGACAACATACTTAATATAACACATCGTAAATGGTTCCCCAATTTGAATTTGCACAGAAATTCACATTGTGAGAGGGAGAAACGAAGAAGGGAGAAAGGAAATGTTGTAGGTGTGTGATAATAAAACATGACATTAGAGGTGATGACAGCATAACTGTAACAATGACACATATGATTTTCTATTTAGATAACGCATTTAATATAACACAGCATGACATTTTTAACTAATTAGAATTTGGGCAGAGATTGCATGTGGGTGAGAGGCGGAGTAGGGAAAATGGAAATGTACCAGTAGGTTGAGTTCGGTAGTGATGGTGGCAGATTAGCTGTAATGACAATTATGGATATGATTTTCAATTAGGACAATGTACTTAATATATATCATAAACCATTCGAATTTTGATGTAAATTCATGTTTTGAGTGGGAGGGTGGAAAGTCTAGAATGTGATGGTAAAAACTTGATGGCGACAGTGGCTACTGCATAGCTGTAATGATTATGGATGCTATTTTGTATTAAGACAACATATTTAATGTAACATAAAGTAAAATGTTTTACCTAATTTGAATTTGCATAAATTTACATTGTGTGCAGCACAGAGAGGCAGAGGGGAAGATGTAAATGTTTCGGTATACATGCGGCAGAAACTGTGGAAAGGCACAATTATACTACCTCTCTCTCTCTCTCTCTCTCTCTCTCTCTCTCTCTCTCTCTCTCTCTCCTTGACCATTGGCTTTCAATTCATTACATGCAACCACCAATGTTAAAGGAAGTCCTCTAATTTTATTTTAGTTTCAGAGAGTAATCTTTTTCTAATGAGATTGCTCATAGATCCATTAACAGCTAAATTTTTGGGGCTCAAAATCTGCTGAATGCATCACAACCTTGGTGGTAATCACCCATCTTTTCTACTGTTGTACCTGCAAAGTTTGAAACTTACCTTATCCTGCATGGTATTTGGAAAACATATATTGCGAATGAGATGCTCCCCAGTTCTGAACATTAATATTTGGGGGGGGGGGGGGGGGAACATTGTCTTGAATTTGGATAAATACAGTAGATGCACCATTATGTATTTGCAACCTTGAGTAAAAGAAAAACACAAAATAAATAAATAAATACATTTTTTCACATTAATTTTCTTGGTATGCATGGCTAGGTGGCATCTATTAAAATGCTCTTTAATTTAATCTTTCCTTTAGAAATATTAGAAGTCAGCAATTTTCTTTGCAAAGAAATTGCATTTCTGTTAAAATTTGGTGGTTAAATATTTTGAATTACATAAATAATTATCCGATGTATTTTAGCAAAAATGAAACTGCTGATGTTTTGATGCTCTCTTGGTCTTGCAAAGTTTAATTCCTGCAAGATTTTGTAATTGAAAATGCTGAATTTTTAAATTCCTAAAACCTGTTTAAATCAGTTGGATTTAAAATTATCTCATTCTTTGATCTGCATTGTGATTTTAAAAAAAGTGCCAAAACTTAGTTTTAGCAATCTATCCATTGTGAAAAGTAAAGAAAATAAAGTTTAGGCTCACTGAACAGAAAAGCTGGTTTGGTGAAATTACACAATTACTGAGTACTGTTTTATTGAAAGTGAATAAGATTTTAAACCCCTTAAGATTTTTTTTATATTTTTTTTTTTTTTTTTTTTTTTTTTTTTTTTTTTTTTTTTTTTTTTTTTTTAATTAATTAATGCCAGAACTAGCTGAAAAATTCAATACCACAGCTGCGATTTGAACACAGCTCTCCTGCTCTGTATGTTTGCTCTAACCATTGAGCTACTGTGACAGTGTATGTGATGTTTTAGAAGTACCCATTGTTGTACCTAATGCTTCTAATCTTAAAATGATTATCACCATAATATATATGAAAACCACAGATGCAGAACTATTGAAAACAATACAAGACTGTGTTTCTTCGTTTTACTTATAGCATACTGCATAACTGTAACTTAGAGCATTTATAAAATGATTTTGAGACCATGCCCCTGTTTCAATATATCTATAATATTCATATTAACAGTTTATGAATAACAAGGGAAAGAACACCAATGTTTGTCAAGTCTGTTTCACAATAATGTGTTAACTTGTAGTAAAGTTACAGAATCTTTACGAATGCACATAAAATGAGCACGCACATTGTCGTTCAAAGCTTCACCAATCATGCATTACAAAACACATTATTGTAAAGCTACTTTGAAATGAAATACATGATATAAAGCTATTCGGTCATATTTGAAAGTTAAAAGATGCCAAATATTGATAACATGCAATTACAAATTCTTGCACCATTATATATTGGCTATGCTGGTGACCTGTGATTTCATAACTCATTTGCTAAATATGCTTTGTGAAGTTGTGTTGTTTGGTCTAAATCGAAAACAGAATTTTCACTTCAGGTTGAATATTTATAGTCACAAATGAAAATAAAATTTGTACATTAGGTAAAATTAAGGATGAAGGAACTAACAACTACATTGTCATGTTTCATATTTCCTATGCAGAATATAACATACAATTGTTTTGAGGTTAAGGATACACTTGGGCCTGTTTTATGCTCAATAAAAATCTAAATGGTGTGTTATTTATGGACGCTCTTTAACTGCTGTGGTTCTCAGCGTCCCATTCTATACTGAGCGTGAAAGACTGATTAATTTTGCTCAGAGACCTCTCTTATCAGGCTTAAGGTTCTTTTACGTGACGTAAATCTTTACTTCCCTTCCGAAGGAAGCCATGCTAAGGATTTTTACGCCCGAAAAAATCCATCGTCCTCCGCCGAGTTTGAACCCACAACCTTGGGTATGTGAAGTTAGCATGGTAACCATTACACCACGGAGGGCGACTTTATGCTCAATGTGATACCAAATACCTTGCAATACAATTACATTGCTAATGGACCATCCCAAACTTCTCAATTCTATTCATAAATAGAAGTGATCATTATTAATTCTCACAATAGTTCGTCACATTGATACCATAGATTGAGCTGCAATTTTTTATATTGATAGTATATTGAAAACAAAAATGCCCATGAATCTGCTTTCTTTCCTGCAGGGTTTTAATTTGTCAAAAATTAAATACTTTTACACTAATTGCTGCTTTAGGTCTCTCTTCTGTTTATCAATCAGCTGCTCATTAATCAAATGTGTTCCATTCACATAACTTTCTCTAGCTGCTCCAAATACAAACTATCCTTACAAAAGGTTATTCTTTTATATGCCTCATGCTAATCATGATAAAGATTAGCAGAATTGGTTTTATTTTATTATTTGCTTCCGTGTAAGTGGGAGGGAAATAAGATCATACATTAGATTGAAGCAATAGTCAAATCTTTTAAAAGCTGGTTGCTATGTGAAACAATTGAAGTTCAGTTCTCTTTGTATGGCCCTGTTTGAGAAATGTTACGTAGTTTGAAATTGAAACCAATAAAAAAAAAAAATCTCAAAAATGGTCATCTTTACAGGAAAAATGAATGACATAAATGATGTGTTTTAATGAGATCTACATTATTATTATTATTTTTTTTTTTTTTTTTTTTTTTTTAATGGAGAGTTTTTGGCTATCTCTTATGGTTTATTCTGCAAAACTCATGCAGACAAAAGAGGTCTTAAGAGGCTATTTCCAGAAAATTCAAAATATACATTTTCTTTGCGACGTAAATATCTTTCATATACAGTATTTTAATCAAAATCATTACAGCCATTTTTGAGAGACATAAAATTTTGAAAACTTTTTCCTTGTAAAGGGTAGTTTGTGGTTTCGGGATTTTCTTGAAAATCTTCATGTCACATACTTGGAAGATGCTAAACCTAAATATACCAAGTTTGATTTTTAATGGTCTTTTCGTTTTTGAGCTATGTTGTCCTTAGACATACACACACCCATACATGCGCACACGCACGCACGTGCACACACACCACCCACTCGCTAACACACACCCACGCACTGTTTCCATAATGTTCATTAGGATCATTATTTTCCAAGATTTATAATGCTTTTTTCCTCTTCATTCCATTATTTTTCACAGTATCTCAAGTCTCTTGAGGTAGTGAAATGCATTAAAAAAAATCTGATGTGTTCCATTCACATGACTCTCTACATTTCTGTAACAAAATTATTCTTAAAAAACGTAATCTTTTATTTACTTTATGCCAATCAAGATAAAACATTAACAGAAGTGGTCTTATTACTAGCTTCCTTATAAGCAAAAGGTAATAAGGGAATATGCTAAGCTAAGGCTATAGTCAAATCTTTTAAAGCTGGTTGCTATGGGTTTGAAATTTGTTTCCTTGCATGATCAGGAGTTGACAGGTTCTTGTATGAAAAAGTTTAAAGTGTTTTATACTTTAACCAATTACAGCAAATATCTCGTAAAAGGTCAACTTCATGAAAATGTTTAATAGAACATAAATTGTAAAATAAGAACTAAATTGTGTTTTTTAACTAATCTACATTTTGTGTGTTGTAAGTTTTTTTCTTTCTCTTATGGTTTACCAGCTATGCAAAAATCATCCAGAATGAAGTCTTCAGAGACTATTCCAAGAAAATTCAAGATATACATTTTATTTATCATGTAAATATCTTTAGTATTCAGTACTTTAATCAAAATCGTTAGAGCCATTTTTGAGAAAATCGAAATGTTATACTTTTTTTTTAAAGGCTAGTTGGGAATGGGAAGATTTTCTTGAAAAATCTTTGTGTGCATCCTTAGAAGATAATGAACTTAAATACCAAGTTTGGCATTTAATGGACTTTTTGTTTTCAAACTATGCTGCACATAAGCATTCACACGCGCACACACACACATACACATTTTTCTGTAAATGCTATTCTTTATTATTATTTAGGGGTCTCAAAACATGTATCTCTGGTTTAATTTTGGTATTGAATTTTTGGATGGAATACAATACTTCCTCTGTATATTACGAGGTGACTTTGATAACGACCTTAATGAGGTCAATAACAAAGTCAACTGTAAAAGAAAAATGTCCACTGAAGCCAAATTTGGAAAATAGGCAGGATGGGAAACAGTATTCATCCTATTTTTATCCAAAAATTGGCAAACAGAAAGGTCTCTGTGTGCAGGCACATTGTCATGATGCAGGAACTAGTCACCACTCTCTGGCTGTTTGCTTTGCACATTCTCCCTTAATCTTTGTAGCACTTTTTTGTAGAACACTTTATTCAATGTTTTTCCTTGTGGCACAAATTCGTTAAGTACAATGCCTTTAATGTCAAAGAACACAACAATCATTTACTTCACATTGGATTGAACTTGTCTGGCCGTTTTGGGGCATGGAGATGAAGGACTCTTCCATTGTGAAGATTGTTGCTTCGTTTCTGGATCACACCCATAAATCTATGTTCCATGTAATAATTTTCTCCATAAACTGTGGGTATTTTGAAACTGTTTCTACAGTTCTGTGCAGCAATCACACGACTTTCCTTTTGGTCATTTGAAAGTTGGCGGTATCTCTTATATCCAAATCGTCTTTCAAAATGTTTTGAACACTTCCAAAGGAGAGTCCTAATGAGTCAGAAATTTCTCTTGCTGTAATGCACCTATCATTTAAGACCATTTCCCTCACCTGATTGATATTTTCATAATTTTCTCTGGAATAAGGTCACCCTGAACAATTTGCATCTTTAACTGGTGTCATGCCACTTTTAAATTTCGAAAGCCACTGAAATGCTTGAATTTTGCCCATTACTTCCTTCCCATAAGCTATTCTTAACATTTCATAGACTTCTGTTGCAGTTTCACTGAGTTTGAAGCAAAATTTGATGTTCGTTCATTGTTCTTTGTAATATGACAGTTTTGTTACACAGAAAAATCGCAAAACATATGCTCACCTCAGCACTATAAGGTCACAGAAAGTCACATGATCTCACATTTTTAATCAGGAAGGAATGCTGCATCTACAGTCTGGGATAGAATTAAAAGACATCTCAGCGGCAGCATTGTTGTTAAGCCATTCCAGTAACTTTTTTATCAACTTCGTATGTACATAGTACATGTAGAGAAAGTAATGAGGAAATTCAAATGCTTATCCTCATTTTCAAGGTGATGCAGAATTTCTATACTGTTTTGTTAATGTCTATAGTCTTTTACTATTCTTTAAAGCTGAGGAAATGTTTTTAAAACAGATTGTATCAATGAATGAAGAACAATCATATACATCATTAACTAATTCTTGTATATATGTGTAAAGTCTGTTAAGTCAACCAAAGTTCACAGCATGTTATCCAGACAAAAAGTCAGTTGTTGTGTATAGTTGTACTGTCATTGCTAAATACCATATTTATCTGAATACAAGATAACCTTGTTTTCTGAAAATTAAGTAACTCAGAAGTTTGAGACAAGTGAAGTAGTTTTCTGAACTTAATTTTGGAATTTAGGATAATTTCTGTATGAAAAGAAAAAGTGATAGTTGGATTTTTAAACAAAATTCAAAATGTATATTTTGAACAAGCAAAAGACCTCAAAGCCATTACTGTATTTTTGTTTTTTCTTTACCTTGTTTGAATTGGTGTGGAAATTTTTGTGATACAGAGTGGGTGAGAAAAGAAATGTATGGCATTTTATGTGATGGGATGTAATGTGACAAAGGAGTCACAGAGCAGCTTCAGCAGCAATGAAGGATAAGATTTTCTGCTTAGACAACATACATACATCATTGTTAAAAGTTTTATCTAATTTGAATTCACGTAATCGGCTGAAGGTAGGGAAAGAATGGAAATTTACCAATATGTATAAGCAAGGAACTAAAACGTGCAACTAAACCTCTTTCTGCGTGACCATTTGCTCCCAATACATTAGGCACAACCACCAATGTGAAAGGAAATCCTCTACTTTATTTTACTCTGGGAAAGAAATCTGTTTTGCAATGAGAATACTTACAATCTTTTTAAGTTCATTTGCAGTGAATTTTACAGTGTGAAACGAAATGCCCATAATCTGCTGCATATGTCACGAACTTGGCGGAATACGATGGGCATACTGAAAGTCACGAACAACCCATTGTAAAAATTTAAATTTCAACAATGTAACAAAATGAATTGCAGGATCGTAATCTACAGACTTTAAGCCACATGTTGACATATTGTGACATCATTAGCTTCTATCACATGACCACAGATGGTGTTTGAAAAATGGCTGACATTGATGTTTCGTTTCAACAGCGTGCTGTCATTGAATTCCTTGTGAAAGAAGGAAAATCTGCTCCTGAAATTCATCTCAGACTTCAACGTGCGTATGGAGGTGTCTGCATGGGTGCCAGCAGTGTTAGAAGATGGGTGAAACATTTCAAAGATGGAAACACGAGTCTGCAAAATGCACCTCGTAGCGGACGTCCTCGAACTGCCTCTACAGAACGCAACAAGGAAAGAGTTGATGAGCTCATTACAGGAGATAGGCGTTTCACTGTGAATGAAATTGCTGCGCAACTTGGAATAGAACATAGTGCAGTGCAAGAAATGATTCACAGCTTGGGTTATCGAAAGGTCTGTGCCCGTTGGGTTCCCCCGTTTATTGACTGAATACCACAAACCTCAGAGAAGAACCATTGCACAAAACCTTCTTCAGAGATTTCATAATGAAGGTGATGAATTTTTGACGTGTATTGTGACTGGAGATAAGAGCTGGTTCCATCACTATGAGCCAGAAACGAAACGTCAGAGTATGGAATGGCACCATTTGAACTCACCATCGAAGAAGAAAGCGAAGTCTGTAGGAAAAGTTATGGGAAGTGTCTTTTGGGATGCACAAGGTTGCATTCTGGTTGACTTTCTTGAACCTGGACAAACCATAAATTCTGCCCGCTACATCAAGACACTTCTGAAGCTCCGTCGGGCTTTGCGTGATAAACGCCCTGGAAAGAGGATCATCCTTCAACAGGATAATGCGCGTACGCATACTGCCCGTTCCACTATGGAGAAGATCAGGGCATTAGGGTGGGAAACTCTTCCACATCCTCCCTACAGTCCCGACTTGGCACCCTCCAACTACTATCTTTTCGGTTCTGTGAAGGAGCAGATGTGTGGCCAACGCTACGAGACGCTGGAAGATATTCGGAAAGCAGTGCGTCAGGGTCTGCGGGCAGCTGGAACGGAGTTCTATCACAAGGGCATTTTCAAACTTGTAGAACGATGGGAAAAATGTGTGCAAAACAATGGAGACTATGTCGAAAAGTGAAAGAAAGTCTGTAGATTATGATGATGTATTTGGTTTGGCTTAAAAATAAATATTAAGATTGTAAAACAGTGTTGCTCATGACTTTCAGTATGCCCCTCGTACTTCACTATTTCCTGCATATACGAAAACATATCGTGAATGCAAGACAACCCACAATTCTCAATATTAATATTTTGTAAAGAAACAATCTTTTATTTGGATAAATAGGGTAAACAGCAGATATGTGGCACTGTATGTCTTTGGTTATTGCATAAATTGCACATTTTATTTGTCAAGAGACACTTAAAGTCGGAATTGTATGACTTATCCAGCTTTCACTATTTTTACTACAGCCATTCTCTGGCCCTGACGTTTTGCAGCAAAAGGGCGATGGAGGGGTGGTTAAAATTGCCAACATACGTAATGAGTATAATTGAAACAGATTATGAAAATGGTGATGAGATTGACATATATTACCCTTAAAATGTTGAAAACCAAGTTTCTGGTTCTATTGTTAAGCAAGGTCGTCCATAATATAGCATCCTGTTCTGATGTTAGTTTTACATCTGTTATACACAGTAACTGTTACATTAGCAATATTGGGAGTGACCTTTGCTTGGGATGTTAAAACTGTCTGCTAGCACCAATCAGCATTCTCACTGTTAAGGGTGGCTTCAAATCTAGCACCGTATTGCCAGCTCTGTTTTTGTAGGGACCGTGTGGACTCCTTTGTTTTTGGAGTTTGTGCAAGTGCAGTTTGTTTACTATTTTGTGCCTTTGCAAATAATGTGTTTAGTGTGATTTTATAGTCATTATTGTTATAATAATATGGCTACTGGTTCATCAGAAACCAAAAGAAAAATTGACTCCTATAAGAACCAAAGCCGTGAGTTTATATTTAGGCTTCGTGAGTACTTTGAGAAGGAGCAGGACAATGGTGGACCCTTTCTACCTGTGACTAAAGTGTTGGATAGGGTTTGTGATGCACTGAAGGTTGGAAAAACCACCATGGAGAGTATGATGAAGGAAAAATGCCCAATTAATTTTAATACACTGTCTGCAGTTCTGCGTACTCTGGGAAAGCAAATGCAATTTGACATGATGTGTATCAACGTTATATGAGAAAGGAATTTCCTACTAGTGAGAAGCTATTGTACTCTGAAGGAAGCTGGCTTATTCAATGTTGGAAAAAGCAGCTTAAGAAAGGTGCTAAAAGAACTTGGTTTTCAATTTAAGACATTTTATGGGAGGAAAGCTGTGATGGAAACAAAAGACATAGTTGCATGGCATGGCAAATTTTTGTGGGAAATTTTAAAAACTAATCCCGAAAAGATGGTCTGGATTGATGAAACATGGACAGATGACACTGTTGTAGGGACAATTAAAGTGCCAGTTGGGAAAGGAAGTAGATTGATTCTGCTTCATGCTGGAGGTGTACATGGTTTTGTTCTAGAGCCTTTGCTCTTATTCAGATCAAATAGCACATTATCACAAAGAAATGGAGACACATTCATGACTGGGAAAACAGAAAACCACAAGTAAACCTAAAAACTCAACAAAGTTTCGTTACTAAGGTCAAAGAAATCAAATATAGATTAAAACTTCCTTACCTAAAAGAAAACATACAGACAAATATTAACCCATTAGAACTATTTGATATTGAACAGTCTCTACACTTAGCTGAAGGATTTACAAAATCTGAAACCTCTTTGTGTTCTGAAACAAATGGCACTAGAAATAATAAATTTAAGATATCCTACATACTGTTGTTTATACTGACAGTTCCAGCTTACCAAATAACAAAAATGGCGTGTTATTTATGGACGCTCTTTAACTGCTGTGGTTCTCAGCATCCCATTCTAAATTGGGTGTGAAAGACTGCTTAATTTTGCTCAGAGGCCTCTTATCAGGCTTGAGGTTCTTTTACGTGCCCTAAATCTACGACACGGTACCAATGGCTTTACTTCCCTTCCGAAGGAAGCCATGCTAAGGATTTTTACACCCGAAAAAATCCATCATTTCTGCCGGTTTTAAACCTGCGACCTTGGTTATATGAAGTTAGCATGGTAACCATTACCAAATAACAACGGTACTGGCGTAGGTGCAATAAGCCCTCTCTTCTCTTACTACAAAAGATTAAGTTTAAATACCACAAATTTTGAGGGAGAGATTTCAGCAATACTTCAGAGCTTACAAAACCTACTATATCAGATAAATCAATTTGAGAAAGTTGTATTATTATCTGACTCTAAACCAGCTATTATATCCATAACATCTGATGTAACACCTAATAACTTAAATATTGCAGAGTGCCACAAAATCATAAAACTAATGAATTTAAATAAAATGGATACCAGCATATTGTGGAATACAGGGTAATGAAACAGCTGACTTTCTAGCCAAAATAGGTAGTAAAATTACATCAAATTCATCTGATCCAATAAGTTATCACTATCAAAAGAATCATGTCAACATAGAATAAAAAAATTAAAGCAGATAATGCATTACAAACAAAAGGAAAAACATGGGAACATTTATGTAATATCATAACCAGAATTACTGTTTTACCAAGAAAATCCTCTGTAGCAACTTTTAGACTCCTAACAGGCCATGACTGTCTCAATAAACATTTATTCAGGATTGGTATAGTGAGATCTCCTCTGTGTCCTGTCTGTACACCTAAAGAAGATATGGATGGAAACCATCTAATCCACTGCCCAACCTTTAGTCAACATAATATAACGTCAAAATACTGGAATGCAAGAGAGTGAATGGCTTCACTGCCAACTGCTCAACATTAGATACTAACCAGCCAACATTCAAGACCTGGTTCCAAGAATCTCTTCTGCTAAATATCACTCCAAACTCCATTTTTGTTATGGGCAATTTGGTTCAATTAAACAAAGCACCGACAATGAACGATAGAAAGAATGTCATTCTACAGTGATTGGTGAAGAACAATATACCTGGAGTATCTGCAGAAATGACGAAAGCAGAACTCGTGGAAATTTTAAAAGTGTACAAGCCATACTCTGTACTAATGAGAAAGACACCATTGCTGCTGCTCACGATCACACTGTCATACTACCTCTCTACCACTGCCACTTCAATGCAATTGAATTAATTTGGGCACAAGGGAAAGGATATGTTGCAGAACATAATAAAACATTCTGTATCGCTGATGAATTACTGGTGCAGCAAGGAATTCAGCAAATGACAGCAGATAAGTGGAAAAGTGTTGTGGATCACACCTGGAAAATACTGAAACAAACACGGGAAGCTGACAGCATAGTGGAAACACATGTGGAGGAGCTAATAATTTCAGTCGGTCCTGATGTCAACAGCAGCTGCTCCAGTGATGAAGCCAAGGAAATTGATATTCACAAGGATTGCAGCGCTTCCTCATTCATTTAAGTGTAAGTTGTTTAATAGTCACTTTTAATTAGAATAATTTTTTTCTCTGTGTATGTCATACCAATTGTCTCCATGTTCTACTATTCTGTAACAATATACATACTCATATTGTCCTCATACGTTTTAAAATTAGTGATTTGATGTGCAAATAATATGTACAATGTTTTAAATGCATGTGTGTTCCTCTGCTTGAAATTCCTGCTAAAGAACTGGCTACATTGCGTTTCCCCTCTCGAAAAGTGTCAGAGCCAGATAATAGCTGGCACGATTGTAAGTGAACATACTTGTATAAATCAGAAATTTTAATTGCATATAGCTATCATGGAAATTTGGGAATATTTTTTCAGCATGCCTCATGGCTGTACTGTGGAGGTCTTTTACTAACAGGAAAAATATTGGTTTCTTGGCTTCTAAACACAATGAGAGCAAGATGGATTCCAAGAACGACAATGGACGTTCTCCTCACCAGGAAATATAATTTTATTCATCACTGTTGCTGCATTAATTGTGAATCACATTTTCAAGCGGTAAGCTGTTTTAAGCGTGAAGACTTTAATACATGTTCAGGTGACAAGGATCCTAATTTTGATCCAAATTATTGTTCGAACCCAGATTCTGACAATATTGTAGATATAAAAAATAGGAGTCTAAAAAAGATGTTTACGAAAAAACACAAGTCAGTAAATGTGCAAAGTGTTAAGAACGAGTGAAAATGTTACACTGAAGTTAAATTAAAGGGAACTATACTCTTTGAGAACAAAGGTATGAGTAACACTAAAGTTGACACAAAAGTTACGGAATTCAGCTGACTTTTTTTGTTTGTTCAATGTGCTGTGTCAAGTAAAGTCCAAGAAAGAAAAGAAAGGTGAAAAAAGGAAACTAATTGTATGAAACAAGATTTAGTGGCGAAGAGAGAAAATAAGAGTGATAAAACAAGAAAAGTGAGAGAAGAAAGAAACAAAACAGGACAATAAACAACTAAAACTAGAAAAACAGTTAAGGCTGGAAATTCATGTATTTAAAAAGAATATTCATAATTATGAGAAGCTTTCCAAGGCAATGGGAAAGATAATTTGCATTTTAAATGCATGTTAGACTCTTCATTATTCTAGGTGGCCAAGACATAAAACAGCTACTAGAGCTGTTTGGAATGTTGGATAACCCATATTATGCCGTCTGAATATGAAGCAGATAAATAATATCTGTTAAAAAGAAATTGCTTTCTGTTCCTATTTCAGTTTTGGGTCTCTCTCATGGGTTATTGTAAACCAGACTTTAAAGAGAGGGTATTAAAACACTTATAACATGTAAAAGAAATATAAAGAAAGATTAAGAGATGAATATGGAGCTTTTACAAATGTGTGCTTTACACTTCCAGTTTTGGATAGAAATTGAGCATGTCATCTACAAGAATAAGAACAGAAGATTAATAAGCAGCAATTTAGACAGATCACTGCCAAATATAAAGTAAATATCAATGGAAAATAGCATTTATTTATTTATTTTTTTATTTTTTATGATATATAGTGAAATCACAATGTGTATTTAAACAGTAATTTAGAAAAGATTACAAATGCCTGGAATTTCACCTGAAGACTTATGAGGAAGGTATACTGGTATATCTAGATTGTCTGATGATAAATTGGACCAAGTTTTAAATCCATCCTCTTCATATCTACTTATAATAATCATTATAATCCCTTCCCCCCCCCCCAAAAAAAAAGGTGAAAGAGAAAAATATAAGGAAACAGAGAAGTTCCAAGTCTCATTATTTTGTCAGACCTTTACAGGTTACAGGGAACATATAGCCCTGTTGCCCTCCGTGGTGTAATGGTTACCATGCTAACTTCATATCCCAAGGTCGTGGGTTCAAACGTGGTGGAGGACAATGGATTTTTTCAGGTGTAAAAATCCTTAGCATGACTTCCTTCAGAAGGGAAGTAAAGCCGTTGGTCCCGTGTCGTAGATTACTGCATGTAAAAGAACCTCAAGCCTGATAGAGAGGCCTCTGAGCAAAATTAAGCGGTCTTTCACACCCAATTTAGAATGGGACCCTGAGAACCACAATAGTTACAGAGCATCCATAAATAACATGCCATTTACATTTTCACCTGATATAAGTCATGTAACAGTGTACTAAATTCCACCAAGAACAAAATAATAATCATGGATGTATTGTGCATGATTGTGGTACAACCTTTGCCCAGTGATGTATTGTTACCATGCTCCCCCTCTAACTCTCTTTTTTCTTCCCTGGTGTTGACAGAAATACTATTAAGTGGCACACCTTTGCACAAAGGATTGTCACTGTGCATCATCATTGTGACATTCATATGGAGGCTTTGTCGCGCTTTAGTTCATGTATAAATATATTTATATAAATAGGTGGTGGAATAAAATATATATAAATAAACTCCAACAATATTATTAGCAATAACGAGTAATATGTAGTTTGTAAAGAACAACTCTGCACACATGTTAGAGATTACAAACTGAATCATGCAACAAAGTGCATCCAATTCCATTTCCATTGTCTGAGCGACCAGATTGTTACTTAACATGATTTGTTCTTAAAGTAAAGTGGTAATTTCCAACTTGTGTTTTTTGCAAGTGTACCAACTTAACTACAAGGATTCAGCAGGTTCTATTTTTGATTAATTTATTTAAGGTAGTATGATTGTATAAATTGTTTGCCATAAATGTTTTCTATAGTTACTGTATACAAACAATATATTGGCTAAAACCAAAGACCTTGGAATTATATTACCTAGACTCACCGCTAACGCTGGTGAGCTGTCGCTAATTGAAACCTCTTGCACATTGGTAGGTGAAGGGCAAACATGCTTTTTGCCGTATGTTCAGTACACTTAAAAGGCTTTAAAAGTGAGGTGGTTTAAGGGTATTAGGGTTTAATAATTAACATGGTGCACTTTTCTGCTGCATAACTGTACCAACCACCGGAAAAATGATTTCGAGATCCCTTTCCATCAATAAGAATAAATTGTAACATCTGTGTTCCAAATTCATTCCGATTTATTCTCGTGAGTTTCCTCGGTCTCTAAGCGAATGATAATTTATTTTAGGTTCCTAATATATAGACTAGAATTATTGAGTAAGCTGCTCCGAGACGTAACACATTTGTAGACATCGAAATATCTCAGTGCATTTTACAAAAAATTGTTTCCATGAGAATAAAGGCAAGATGATGCTAAACCGAGACAGTTCCTTCAGTATTTAGTTTCCTTTGTTATCTGAGAAAGGTAATGAGAATGCTAATTTCATTCTTACAATTATTTTGTATATGTTTTATTAGTATTAGAAGGCAGTGTTAAAATATTAGATTCAATATTATAATTTGACCTAAATAAAACAAACAAAAGAAAAAGAAACATTACCACTGTGCACCTCAGTAAATCAATCAGTATGTAAAAAGCCTGTGTAAAGATGATGAAACATTTAGTAAAGCATTCTTGGGAATTAATGTCCTCTTTAGATTGTATTTTAAGTGCACGATTGTATTTTTTCAAAGTTTAAAATGGTTGTTTTCTTAATTAAGCAGATTATTTAAAAAAAAAAAAAATGTTATTTTCTTCAGTAATTGCATTCAAATATGTTATTTAAGTTTAAAAAAAAGAGAAAAAAAGAAACATTACCATCATGCACCTCAGTAAATCAATCAATATGTAAAAAGCCTGTGTAAGGATGATCAAGTTTCCTTTATCAAGTTAGACAAGTCATCATTGCCATATTTATCACTATTGAGATCTCGGGGTGGTCTAGCATTTGTGGCATACATTCTGTCAAGAAAGTACCAGGAATTGATCATTTAAAAATCCTGTTTAAAAGGGGATTGGAAATTATTGTTGTCGCTAAGTTGGTACAACTTTCCTCTATACCCACGCAGAGTTTGATCTGTCATCTAGTTTGTTTACAGTACGCCATTTTGTTATTCATCTCAAAGGTGATTTGCGATTTTACGATGGATACAAATGTTGAACAAAGAACGTGTCTCAAATTTTGCATTGCAAATGGTATTTCCTGTGTCGAATCGCCGAAAATGTTACAGAGGTCTTACGGTGAATTGACTTTATCAAAAACACGTGCATATGAGTGGTACAGTGCATTCAAAAGTGGTCGAGATGTGGTGGAAGATTTGCCTCGCTCTGGTCAGCCATCAACGGTTTCAACTGAACTGAACATTGCTAAAGTGAAGAAAATGGTGTCTGAAAATCGTCATTTAGGTCTAAGAGAGATTGCCGCTGAACTTTCTGTGTCTCACAAATCGATTTGTGCTATTTTAAACAATTGTTTGGGCATGACACGCGTTGCAGCTTGGTTAGTTCCGAAAGACTTGAATTTTCTACAAAAACTCAATCGCGTAAGGCTTGCTGAAGACATGCTAGAATGAGCCAGTTCCGACTCCACATTCATGAAACACATTGTAATCGATGATGAGACTTAGTTTGCAAGTTTGACACTCAAACTAGTCAACAAGCTTCCGAATGGTGCCTTCCAACTGAACCAAAACCTAAAAGGGCACGTCAAACTCAATCAAAATTGAAGGTCATGTTGACAGTTTTTTTTCCTTCGATTTTCGCGGTAGTTCTTGCCAGAAGGTCGGATGGTAAATAAAGACTATTATCTGAGCATTATGCGGTGTTTGAGAGAACAAATACGGCAGAAAAGGCCAGATTTGTGGAACGACAAGTCATGGATTCTGCACCACGATAACGCACCAGCTCACAAGGCTATTATTGTGAACGAATTTCTGGCCAAAAGCTCAACAAATTTCATCGAACAACCACCATATTCACCTGATCTGGCTCCTACTGATTTCTTTCTCTTTCCATAACTCAAGTTACCGCTTCGAGGCACCCATTTTCAGTCAATAGACATAAAGGAAAATTTGCTGTGACAATTGACATTGATTCCTAAAAGTGCCTACAAAAAATGTTTTGATGATTGGATTATTCATTGACATAAATGTATAATTTCAGAAGGGGCCTACTTTCAAGGCGATAAAATAAAATTGGATGAATAATTGATTTTTTGTATTTTATTGGCAAATTCCCGGAACTTTCTTGACTCAGTAGTATATATTCCAAATAGAATGTGGAAAAAAGAAATTTAAAATTTAGCAAGTATGGTGGTAGCAAAGCATAGGGGAAATTGGTAAAGATTACAGCTGAGGTCTTGACATATATAGCAGATTTTGTGCATTTCATTTTGCATCGTAAAGTTAGCTGTTAACATTATAAGCAGGTACAAAAATAAGATTTCTTTCTAAAATAAAAATACAGGGTTGCCTTTCACGGGCGTGCTGAATACTATAACAAGAGACAAGGGTCAAAACAGAGAGAGAGAGAGGTTTAGCTGCAAGTTTCCTTCCTTCCAGCACATACATACCTTTACATTTCCTTTCTGCCGTTCCTGACCACCACATTAAACTTTTTACAGTAATGTGTTTTTTCAGGTATGTTGTCTGAATAGAAAAAAACCTTAATTCATCATCATTGCAGCTGTGCTATCACTACCGTCACCTCTCACCAAATAAGTAGTGGTACTTTTCTGTTCTCCTCCCTGTTTCTCCTGTCCATATGAAATTTTCACGTATATTCAAATTAGGTAAAAACAAACAAAATAGTTTGATATATATATATATATGCCACACTTTAAATTATGCTTAAAAGTTAAAGTATCAGGTAGATCATATAGATCGTATGCAAAATTCAAGTTCTGAAAAAATGGGATTAATATGTATTTGAGGTCATCTTGTATTTGGATAGATATGGTATATGTTTCTCATTTCCTAAATATTGTTTCTTCTGTAGAAATAATTGAAGAGTGGCACACCATTGTTTTAAAGGCATTGTACTTTTATCGCACTGAACATGTATACATATATGCATTGTCAAACACTAATTTTAAACTATAATTTCAATTTGTTTTCTCAAATCATAGTTTTATTGACTTAACTGACTTTACACGCTCAGGCAATAATATTTCCTAAGCATGCTGGATTTTGTTCTCAATTCTGGTTGTCTTATTGTACTGCAGAGACATTGCTCTTCAATGGAGGATTGGTGAATTTTTGAAGAAGAAAATACCGAACAGAATTCATGCATGAAAGCTAATTGTATGTGGATATTTTTGCATGCTCTACTAAAAGCGCTCTAGTATTGTGAATTAAAATTTATTATAGTGTTTCATTTGTTGCTTTTAGGGTATAGATTAGTGAATCTCCCTTTTCCAAAATCCACTCAAAACTAAAATTAAATTAGCTATTAAAATGTGCCTTTGCATTGTTTAAAACCTCTCCAAAACTCATTGCTGGCTTACAAATAATTTTGGACATCTCAAGGAACTGCATGTACACAGTGATCAAAATATATACATTTTTAACCTATTCTTCCTTCAAACTTCTGCAATTATTTTGTTACAGTATAAATAGTTGTTTGATTATCAAATTTCTATAAATTATTAGAAACAGTATTTCTGACAATTTCCAGCAGAAATTTTATTAATATCTACTCTAAATGTCCTCGGGCTTCTAGCCAGAGAAGTACATGGAAGTCCGAGAACATTTAGAGTTAATACATCATCAGGAAAGCTTCAGCTCTTACCTTAATTAATATGTTGCTCATATCTTTTTAATGCAATAACAAACAATTTTAAAATAAGAAACCAAAATCACTAATTCATACTTATCACTAGAAATTGTAGTATTTGTTGTTATTAGAATCATACAGCAAAAAATGCATCAAGATATCTCATAGTTTCTGAGAAACATATACCTGAATTAGTGCATGCTAAATAAAAAAATTAATGCACAGCCAAAGAAATTGTATAAAAAATAGCATATAAAGTAGTTATTTCCTCTTTATGTGTTGATATAATTTTAGTTAGGTTTTTTAATGTGGCAAAATTTTATATATATACACATACACATGTATGTGCTGTCATAAATGTTGGACCCTGCTTGCTAAGGGTAAAAATGTGTAAATCATTGCATATTTGAAACAATCGTACATTGATATCCATGTATGTACAAAGTTTCAGTCCTAAAGGAAAGAAAGACCTTTTCAAAGTGTGTGTAAAAGCTTAATAAGCAATAAGTGATGTTGGCAGGTGGAAGAGGAGGATACGATAACATCCCCAGGGGAGGAAGACAATGCAGCATTACATGAGTACGACGAAACAGAAGAGAAATGTGAGAGCAATTTTGATGAACATAGCACTCCAGTTGATGCAGATGGTCGCTGTAGTAGGACAGAAAGGTGTCACCAGGTTGTGCTAGGAGATGCTGATGGTGTGCGGTCAGAAGGTTGTGAAGCTTCTCTGGAAATGGATGCAACTGTAAATGACAAGCTCCAAATCCAAGAGTCAGAAGAGGAAGATGATGATGAAGAAGATGAAGAAGGTGTAGTGCATTCTCCAATACCAGACAGGTCTCAGGTGTGTTTATATTTATGTGCTTCATATGCTTGCAAATAAGGTCGAATTATATAACAAAGAAAAAGGCTGTTGTTATTATTATTATTATTATATATATATATATATATATATATTTCTTTTTTTTTTTTTTTTTTCTTCCTTCCACATAAGCGTGCATAGGGCAGGAGTTGGATATCCAGAAAAAGCTAGTCATTCTTAAAAACAATAGCAGACTATAGTGTCCATTATTATGCAGCAAGTCGAGAGGAATAAATCTGAGCTCACTATAATAAGCCCCAAGCTAATTTCAAATTAGTTCACCAGCCTGATATAAGGACCATCAGTAGAGCATAAATTGGGCCCCCTGACAAGTCACAACTATGGGATCCCAAATGCAATATAATCAGGTCTCCTATAATTATTGTAAAAACTACAGATGTACTGTAGTCTTAAGTGCAGTAATATACTTATTAATGCTTACTTTTAATACTTAGCAATAATTAGTAACAGCCTGCCTGGGTAGTGTGTTGGTAGCATGTCTGCCTCATGTTCAAAAGGTCGTGAGTTCGTATCTCGCTTAGGGTGAGTTACCCGGGTAAGATTTTTTTCGGGGTTTTCCCTTATCCTGAGAAGATGAATGTCAAGTACTTTAAGCTCCATGGACCCCAAGATCATTTGAGCATCATATCATCAATTGCATTCATTGTCCGATATGACCAAACCAGGTTAATGGACGTTAAACTAAAAAAAAAAGTATCACTGGATTTCTGAAACCAAAAGGTCACAGATTTAAACTTGGTGATAGTTTGTGTGCTTAAGAGCTATAGCCCCATGTTATAGATGTACTTGCATGTAAAAGAACTGCAGGATAAAATTCAAGCACACCAGAGGCACTGATATGATCCTTACAATTGATTGCATCATTAACATTATTTTCATTTATTTGGTAAGTGAATATCTTAAAGATTTGTTGTATGTAAGAAGTTTAAGTCTAACGCTGATTATAGTAGAAAGTTAACTGGTTCAGTTTCTCTTCTTCCAAAGTGGATCTCCAATGGATCTTAAAGAGAAAGGGTTTACTAAAACTTCTCCAGTTTTATCTGCTAAGAAGTCTGTATGGAATTATATGGGATATTTCTAACACATATATGTTGCCATTACTTTCTGCTCTCGTGCTGTCGCCAAGTTGCTAATACATGGTGTAAATATTCAGCTATAATTTTCAGCTTTAAACACATCATATGGACAATATTTTTCTCTATCAGATTACATCATTTTCAGATCCTTTTAGATATCCATAGGCTCAAATTTCTAAAGAAAATGTGTTTTTCAGTAAAAATCTGATATTTAATGTTACTATGCTTATCACACAGTATAATAAACTAAAGGTCAGGATGCTACAATATATTTTTCTTAGAGTAAACTAGGGTGCTGATATTTGAATAGCTTGAACTCTCTATATTTAATAAATTCTCTACCTATGCAGTAGAAATGTCAAGCAATGGGACAATTTTTAATTTCCCTATGTAGTTCCTGGTATGTAAATAGAGAAGGTATTGCTTTCTACCCAAAAATTTGATACCAAGATATCACTGTAAATACACATTTTAGGGTCCCCTGTATCAAAAAAAAAAAAATTAGAAAAAGGTGTGAACATAATATAAAGACAAAAAGTCAACAAAATACCAAATGTGATATTTAAGTTTAGTATCTTTCAAGGATAGACATGAAGATTCTGAGGAAAATCCTCCCATCACAAATTAACCTTTACATGGAAAACATTTTGAAAATTGTGATATTATCAAAAATGGCTAAAAACATTTTGATTAAAATAATGTTTATTAAAGACAAAGAAAGTGTACATCTTGAATTTCTGGGAATAGCCTTGGAATACCTCTTTATTTTGAATAGATTTTGCTGAATTTTGCATAGCAGGTAAACCATAAAAGATAGACAAAAACTTACTAAACAAAAGATTTAGATCTTGTTAAAACACCCAAACAGTTGATATCAAGATTTCACCACAAATACATGTTTTAGGGTCCTTTAATAAATAAAGTAAAAAAAAAATATATATATATTTTTAGAAAAAGGTCTGCATATGTGTGGGTGGGTGTGTGCATGCACGCGCATCTCAGAAATGAAAAATTGGTTTAATTCCCAAAATTGTTATTTATATTTAATGTCTTCCAAGGATGTGACACAAAGATTTTCAGGAAAATCCCCCAAACCCAACATTTATATTGTACCTTTTTTTGAAAATTGTTATTTTCTCAAAAATAACTTGATTTTGATTAAAATATCATATTAATATAATAATTAATACTTATGTTACTTCACTGTTACTAGCTTCCTTTTCCATTTATAAAATATCATATATTTAAGATATTTTTATGATAAACGAAGCAGAATTTTTTAGGAATAGTCTCTCAAAATCTCTTCATTCTGGGTTTCTTGTATAACTGGTAAACCAAAACAGATAGACAAAAATTTACATAATTGTTTATAAATATAGTTTGTTTGTGGAACAGTAGAGAGTTTAAATTACTCCACATTCATTTTCTAAGAATAAGGGAAAATCCCGAGGAAAAAACAAAACATACCCAGGTAACTGACCCTAAGCTTTTAAAACATTTGACTATCACTTAAGCATAACACATTCCTTTAGTTTTCTTCTACTAATAAGAAACTAAATAATAAGAACATTCTGCTAATGTTTATTTCAATTAGCATGGTATAAATAGAAGTTTGTAGAGCAGCTAGAGAAAGTCGTGTGAGTGTACCACATCAGATTTTTTTTTCTTTTTTTTTTTCTTCTGGATAAACCTCATATTGTTAAAAAAAGCACGCAAAGTACAGTATTTTGCATAAAACCACAATCTTCGCATTATTTTGCAATTTAAAATCAGCAAATTCTGCCTTTTTATATATATCTGAAAGCTATTCGCACAATGTTTTCTTGATTTTAATATTTTTTGGTCTTATCATTTAAATGGAATTTTCCGATCTCTAGTGATTCATATAATTTATGTTGTTACCCACCAATTATAGTTTTAAATCACTACAGCAAGCAGATTTGGATTAATGTGAAGGTTAATTGAATATTGTGTGCTAATTTGCCTTTGGATGTCAAGCTGCATAAAGATTTTCCATTTTCAAGTATACATATGTAACTTTCTTGCTGAGTTTCTGTTTCTTGAACTACTGAGGTAAAAATATGTATTGTGTGGTGTAAATAGTTATGTTTCTTTATTTAAAAAATTAAATATCAACCTGCTTCAGTAATTTGGGAGTAGCATGTCTGCCTCACATTCAAGAGATAGCGTGTTTGAATCTTGCTTTGGGTCAGTTACCTGGATAAGTTGATTGATGCTTGGAGGAATTTAGTAACAGTGACGGTCAAATTATATTTTATTAATTTGTTGAGTTGGTTTTTTAACCTCACGTCACTTACATTGTTATTATGTGGTACCGCTATGTTGACGACATATTTGCAATAGTAAACCAAGTAGACATTTAGATGATGCCATAAAATTATTAAACATACAGGAAAAAACAATAAAATTCACAATGGAAACAGAAACCAATGGAGATCTCCCATTCTTAGACCTAAGAATCATCAGAAACGACACAAAAGTAAACTTTGGAATCTACAGAAAACCAACTCAATCAGAAAATTACATTAAAAATGAAAGCTACAACCCATTACCACATAAACATGCAATAATAAACAGCCTCACACATAGATTAGTAAATGTACCTATGAGCACAACCAAATTCAACAGAGTTAAAAACCATAATTCAAACAGCAGAACAAAATGAATACAGCAAGAACCTTGTGTACAAGAAACTAAACAAAGCAAAGCAGAAAAAAAACATAAAAGAAATAACCACCCTAACAGCAGGAAAAAACAATATCAACACATTCAAAAAATTCACTTACACCCCCGAGCATTTAGAAAATTAAAAAAAATCTTCAAAGAACAAGACATCACCCTAGCTCCAATTAACATTTTTCTGTCATAAAATTACTAAATTCAAAAATAAAAGAATAAATTCCACCAGAAAATAGGTCAGGAATATATCAAATTAAATGCACAAATTGTGAAAAGTTCTACATAGGACAAACCAAAAGAAGTTTAAAAATCAGATCCAAAGAGCACTTTAGAAACCTAAAATTGAAACAAGAAGATAAATCGGCAGTAGCATCTCACTTTTGAAAAGAAAACCACAATCTAGATCCAAATCCAAAATTGCTTAAAACCATGTCAGGCCACAATGAACTCACAACCTGGGAAAACATCCTCATATGGAAAAACAAAGATCGGCTAATAAACTTTGAAATCCTGCCAGTAGACAGCGTAGTTAAGAAGTTCATCATTTCGCCACCAGAGAAGAGTGTACAAGCAAATGCAGCCAGCAATAGCAGTTGGACCCATTATAATAACAATGTAAGTGATGTAGTGTAAAAAACCAACTCAACAAATTAATAAAATACCTGGATAAGGTTTTATTTTTTTCAAGATTTTCTCTTATCCTTGGAAGATGAATGTGGAGTAACTTAAGCTCTCTACCTGTTCCACAAATTATTCTTATAAATAATTATGCAAATTTTTGTAATTGTTATGGTTTACTAGTTATCCAAGAAATCCAGAATGAAGAGGCCTTGAGAGGCTATTTTCAGAAAATTCTGCTTCTGCTATACCGTAAACATATATCTTAATCAAAATCAATAGAGCCTTTTTTGAGAAAATACAATTTTTCATAAAAAAGGTACAATGTAGTAGTTGGGCTTAGGGGATTTTCGTGAAAATCTTTGTGTCACATCCTTGGAAGATACTGAACTTAAATAACAAGTTTGGTAATTTAATCCCCCACACCACATGTGTGCACGCACACAGACACCCTCTATCTCTTTTTCTAAAGTAATTTTCCTTTTTTTTTTTTTTTTTTTTTTTTTCCTTTTCCTTTTCTTTTTATTTATTTATTTATTAAAGGACCCTAAAACATGTATTCCTGGTGAAATCTTGATATCAAATATTTGGGTGCAATACCTTCTCTACCTCTACATTGTACATATGAGCTAGAAAAAATAAAAATGGGAGAGGCTTTTAGAAAGCACAACATATGATTTTTCATTATCATTCCTTTGTTATGATAGCAATAAGAGCATTGTAACTGTGATGTAAGTGCTCTCCACATGTGAGGCACTAGTAGCTTCGTGAATATGACAACATGATATCAGATCATGAGTCCCTTATATTAATTATTCTTTTCTTTGAATCAGATATTGCTATTCATATGAAATATTGATATAGTTGCATTAATGGCATTGACTCTTATCTATGACATTGATGTATAGTCATTTATATGCTGACATGACTTTCCAGGAAACGCTGGATGAGAAAGCTACTGAACTGAAAACTGAAGTTGCTCATTCAAGTGAGGAGACTGAGGAAGAGGGTTGCAGAGGATTTGAGGATCAAGATCTGGACTGTCATTATGATTCTCTTCATGAAGCAGATAGTGAGAGAGAAAAACAAGGTGCACAAGAGGAGGATAAGACAGCTGATCCCAAGGAGGATGGTCAGGACTTGGATCAGAAAGTGGAAGCAGAGTGTACACAAACTGCTGCTTCAAGCTCTGCGACAGCCCAACCCGCAAAGCGCAAGGTTAGAACGGTAGGAACATCTTTTTAGACACATTTTGTACCTGAGACTACCTGTAGGAGTTATTTAAAGTAGCTGAATTGGTAAGGGAAACTAGAGGGGTATATAGTAATTTTTATTTTAATGAACCATGTGTGATGTTAATTGTTTTTTATCATTTTAGCTCTCCATTTCTGAATACAGACAGCGTAAACAACGAAATAGTGAAGCAGAAAATATGCCTAGAGGTAATGAAAATGAAGAGGCTATACCAGGATCTCCAGCACACAGAGTTCGTACCAATAGCACAAGCAGTTCCTCTTCACTCTCATCTGATGATGACATGCCTGGTGTGAATAAGAGCTTGTTGATGGATACAACACCTGCATTGTCCACATTGCCACTTTTTCTACAGTCTGATGGAATAGATGACAAGAAAGGTGGGTACACCTTTCCATGTATATAAAGAGCATCATTGTGATCTCTGTATGTGAAGTATAATCTCCATCTATTGCTGGCTGTTGCTAGAACAATTTTCTTCTATTATTTCAGTTATGCAGTCCTGAAAGTTTCAATTATAATGGTTGTTAAAATTCATTTAATATTTTACTGCACAATTCGTTCATTTCCATCCTTAAAAATTAGAATCATTTAAATATGCTCCTAGGCTTTCATGACTTATGTTATTATTGGTAAAATATATCATGTCCAGACTTGTAGGCCAAGGTTGAATATTAGAATTATTAAAACTTGACATTTCCTCCTCAGTTGTGAAGGACATCCTCAGAAATGAAGCTGGGCAGGAACGGCTAGCTACTGCAGATTCATGGAGTAGTGGGCAGAAATATATACTGATGGAGTAGTGGGAGGGGAGTAATTGGACTGTTGTGTTCTGATTGGCTCTTGTGCTGGCCGGTGCAAGGACACTGTAAGGCAGGAATCCAACCTGGTTTAGCCTAAATCCGTCTTTTCTATTAAAGTTATTGGAATGTTTGTATATTTCTATAGATTCTCTGACCATTCTGGGGTATTAATGTTTGATAGCTGGCAGGAGCTTTTGTTTTTTGTTTTTTTTTTGTTTGCTTGTGTTTTTTCAAATAATATGTCGTGTTTGTCTAAGACGAGGGCATGATCTGCAAAGGCTGATTTGTCTGTATGGGCAAGGCGACAGTATCTTTTGTGTTCAGCGATGCAGGTTTTTATGCTACGTGTTGTGCCTATGTAAGATTGGCCGCATGTACAGAGTATTTTGTAAACACCGGTGGTTGAGAGCGGGTCCAATGGGTCTTTAGCTGATAAATTTGTTTTAATTTTGTAGGAAGAAATGTTGTTTTAATTTTCTAATTATGTAGTAGTTTGCCTATTCTGTCAGTGACACCTTTTATGTATGGCAGAAAGACTTAAGCTCTATTTGAATTTGAATTGGTGTTTTCCTTTTGAAATTTATTAGAGTGAATGGCACGTATAAATTCTTTTTTAGAATAGCCATTATGAGCGAGAACTAGTTCCATTCGTTTAAGTTCATTATTTAAGTACTGGGGCGCACAAATATTTTTGGCACGTCCAGCTAAGGTTTTAATAATACCTTGTTTTTGTTGTGGATGGTGGTTGGAGTCCTTGTACAAGTATTTTATAATTTTAATATTCGATCATGGCCTACAAGCCCGGACATGTTTTATTTTATCAATAATAACATCGGCCATGAAAGCCTACGAGCATATTTAATTTGCCTCTATGGGGGGAAATTGTTTCGATGATTTTGTCATTTAGATCTGTGAGAGAACAAGGCATGACTGCTATCGTTGCAGAGACAGTGATTTAATTCTATCATTTTTAAGAATTAGAAGATATTTTCTCTCGGCTCTTGCACACAGAATATACAATCGAAGGGAATGGGGCCATGCAACGTAAACGTATATGCTACACAAGAAAAATGCTGGCTATAAATGACCAAATCTTATGTCACATTTGACACTTAGTAATGCCCTATGGGCTAACAATTGGGACAAGATGATGCACTTTCTTTTCACTGTATGGAAATTATAACAGCTACCTGTACTTACTTCCAGACAGATAAACAAATTTCAACATTTAGATCAGTCTAGGCCCCAGACTAAGTCAGCAAGACCGTTTTAAATATTTCCATCAGTATATATTGCCATATACTGCTCCATGAATCTGCAGTCGCTAGCTGTTCCTGCCCAGCTTCATTTCTGAGGATGTCCTCCACAGCTGAGGAGGAAACATCAAATTTTAATAATTTTAATATTCATCCATTGCCTACAAACTCAGACATGTTATATTTTACCAATAGAATCATTTAAGCAGCAATATTATGTTGTATATACCTAATTACGAAAAAGGTTATATGTATCTTGTATAGCTAAGGTATAGCTACCTGAAGAACAATGTTGAATATGACTTTTTATATCATATTCGTCTGACTTTTTGTTTGAATTCATGAATTGTGCAAATCACTTTAGTAGCAACAGGGGATAAAAACTATCCAGCAGCCAAAGTATTACCAATGTTTTCTGAATCTATGAAATTGAATCACTTTGGGTATGCACATAAACAGAATTGGGAAGTTTGTTGTTTCAATGAAAAAAAAGAAAAAAAAAAAGCAGAAGAAGCAAGTGACTGCAGATTGTTTTGAAAGAACAGGAATGGGGTATTAGTACAAAACCCTTTTGCTGCCAATCTAACATTCTGCGCTACTGCTTAAACTGCCAGCTCTCAGTCAGGGGAAATGTAATTTTGAAGCTGTAGGGTTGAAAGTTTTTACATTGACTCTTGGTATATTGTTTTATATTTCCATACACTTTTAAGAATAATTTACTTTATTTGTCACGTATTAGAAAAATTAAACTATTTATATAGAATTATTATTATTAATGTCATTGTCATTGCTGCAAAATCTCAACTATAACTATTGCTTTCCATCATTGCTGCCGCAAGTCCCTCCTCTATAAATGACTTCTGATACCAGTGTCCTTTTTTTTTTTTTTTTGTGGTAACTTAATGTATTTACCTGGTTGATCATATTGGACAATGAGTGAAATCAGTCAAATGATAATCAGATGATCTCAGGATCCATGGAGCTTAAAGTATCTCAACATTCATCTTTTCAGGATAAGAGAAAATCCTGAAGAAAACCTTATCTGGTTAGCTCACTTTAAGCTCATTCATAATCTTATGAATGTGAGGAGGACATGCTACCCCCATACTCCTGGGGCGAGCTGTGCAATTCTGTGAGTAAACGAATCCCAAGAAATCATTGTAAACACAAGTAAAAACAATGCTGGCACAAAGCAAATGCCACCACATTGTGTTCTGTTTACAGCTTCTACAATTACAGATTTATGACCTCACAAAGAAAAATAAAATTAACAGGAGCTACCAACACACAGTTTAAATATCTTAGATTAGCTAGAGGTATGCCCTTTTGTCATGTATTGCATGAATTGTAAAGTACCTTTTCGGACATAAAAGCCTATCTCCATTAGATTCAATTGAATTGACTCTCAGTAGTTTGAGCACAAACTGATCAGTTCATAGTTCTTAGAACCCAAAAGGTTAAGTACTTTCAACATGTATTTCTAGCTTAGCACTTATTTTGGCATTAATAGGGAACAATCACAACACAATTATGCTCAAACATGATATATTCTGATAGAAATTTTCATGTAGAATCTAAAAATAATTTCAGAAAGCCTGCTAGATCCATAAAGAAAGATTTGGAGAGCAAAGGCACTAACGGCTTCATTGCCAAGGCATGGCATTAGGTAACATCACGTCAGAAAGCAAACATAACTATTAAATATCTTTAAATTATGATTTCATTTGCAAAGAACATCACTTGAGACAATAATACATCCTTATTTTAGTCATTGATTAGTTTATCATTCTGAATAGAAAGAATTTAATACATTTTTATATTGCTTTTATTTTAGTGTATTGTGCAATTTTCAATAGCTTATTTATTAGAATATTTTGACTTCTGGATTATCATGAATTCTGACCAGATGTTGAAACCAAAGGTTATAAATCATGGATAGTTCTTTGTTCACCAATACATCACAGATGACCTGGTTTTTGCCATGGCTAAGAAATGCCAGTGATATATAGGAGAAATCTATATTATATTGCCCAAATACTAAGTCTTACAATATGCAAATTGCGATTAAGGTGTTTTATGAAGTTATGAGACATACTAGTTGATTGATGGGTAAAAAACATGAATTTGTTGGAGGATTGTCATACCAGCATGTCACAGTACTCAGTGGTTAGAGCAGGAGGACCATGTTGAAATTCTGCCTGTAGTATTGAAATTTTCATTTGGTTCTAATAGTAAAACACCCTTGGTAGGAGGTTAATATGACAACAGTACCCATATAATAATGAAATTGCCCAATAGTTGGCTTATCTAAATGAATATTACCTGATACTTTGATATGTAAGCAGTAAGCACCCTTAAGGTTTTCTCTGAAAATATGTCATACTGGTATGTTACAGAAGCTCAATGGTTGAGCAACTGCATGGAGAGCGGGAAAACCATGATCAAATCCTGGCTGTGACATTGAATTTTTCAGCTGGTTCAAACAGTAAAACACATACCCTTGGTACGACATTAATATAACAACATTACCAATATAATAAAGTTGTCCAATACTTCAGTTCAATTCAATTTCATCCTTTCCATCTTGTACAAAATAATATATCAATACAAAATTTATGAAAGAAAAACTATGTCAACATTACCTGGATACTAAGTATTTATGATATGTAACTTACCAATAAGGTATTTTCTGAAGTTATGAGACATACTTGTTGGCTGACCGGGTAAAAAAACATCAGTTGGAAAATTGACTGTCAATGTCACAGTAGCTCAATGGTTAGAGCAACCACACAGAGAGGGGGGAAAATTTGTTCAAATACTGACTGTGGCATTGAATTTTTCAGCTCATTCTAACACTAAAACACATGCCCTTGGTAGGTCATTAATATAACAACAGTACCAATATCATATTATATGTATTGTTGCAAGGTTCAGTGCGACAAACATATTGTAATGTTTTTGTATGTTTTTATGCTTAATTTCTTTCCAATTTAAAGCCATTGTAGCCATATATTTGCCACTTTTATCCCTTTATGAACTGCATTAACATTTCAGATATACTTTGTTACTATTCAATAAAAGATAGTTATGACTAAATATTCCCCAATAAGCTATCTTTTCTCATGCCAAATTAAGAAACCATCAGGTAAAAATTAAAACTAATGATCATCTTCATGTAACAAAAATAAAACTCTAATTTTACGGTTAGAACCAATGAAAAATTCAATGTCATATTCAGGATTTGAACAAGGTTCTCCTGCTCTCCATGCAGTTGCTCTAACCATTGAGCTACTGTGACAACATTCCAATATGACATTCAATCCTCCAAATGATTCATATTATTTGCTCTTTTCACATTCTCTACACGTACTATGTGCATAGTGTAAAGAGAAGGTATTGCACTCCACCCAAAAATTTGATACCGAAATTTCACTGAATTATATGTTTTAGGGTCCCCTGTATCCAAAAAAGTATTTTCAGAAAAGGGTCCATGTGTGCATCCGTGTGTCTGTGAACACGATAACTCAAAAACGAAAAGTCGGTAAAATACCAAACTTGGTATTTAAGTTTAGTATCTGCCAGTGATGCTACACAAAGATTTTGAGAAAAATCAGTCCACATGTAACAAATTTCAAAAATTTTGATTTTCTCATAAATGGCTCTAACGATTTTGATTAAAATTTGGAATATTAAAGATATTTACCTGACAAATAAAATATATATTTTGAATTTTCTGGGAATAGCCTCTAAAGACTACTCTATATAAGAGATGGACAAAACTTGTCACAAAAAAAATATAGAGCACAGTAAAATACACAATTTGTTATATACATGTTGTTTGTGGAATTGATCATTTTAAAGATCACCCTTGTTTTTTGTTTTCAGCTTTGAAAAACTTATACTTTCCTCAAGCAGGAATTTGTCAACTGCTGTGCATACAAACAAAGGAACTTCAGTCATATAGCAATCAGCCTTTGGCTATCAGTTTAACATATGTACACCCTCATTCCCCTTCTACTTACAAAGAAGCAAGTAATAAGACTATTTCTGTTAATTTTTTCTCAATTAGAATGAAGTGATTAGAAGCATAAGCTTTTTAACCATTTGTTACACAGAGATGTAGAGAAAGTCATGTGAATGGAACACGTCAGATTTTTTAAAGATATCCTGACAGCATAATTAGAAGTAGTTTAGAGCTTTTACATTAAATTTGTGTCTCATAGCATCAACAAGTTGCAACGTTTTAATCTTGGAATTAACCCTTGATGTTCTATGTTAATAATCACAAATTAATAAGCAAAAGAAATCTACTAGTTTAATGAAAAATGTTTTGAGATGGATGTTTGGCATAATACTTTTTTTTTTTTTTTTTTTTTTTTTTTTTTTTTTTTTTTTTTTTTTTTTTTTTTTTTTTTTTTTTTTTTTTTTTTTTTTTTTAGCTTAACGTCCTTTAACCTAGTTGGTCTTATCGGACGATGAGTGAAATTGGTGAAGTGATGCTCAAATGACCTTGGGGTCCATGGAGCTTAAAGTTACTCGACATTCATCTTCTCTGGATAAGGGAAAACCTTATCTGAGTAACTCACTCTAAGCGAGATTCGAACTCACGACCTGTTGAATGTGAAGCAGACAAGCTACCACCACACTACCCAGGCGGACACCATAATACTTTACTTTGTTGCAAATGAAAAAATAAAATTACTGTGCTTTAGTTATCTTTCAAAACTTAAATTAATAACACATCTTAGGTTTGCAATTTAAGCATTAAATTGGAAAAATAATCAGGTATGGAATCAAGAGAGTATGCTAAGTAATATTATAGTTTAATCCACAAATTTGGATGCCACAAAACAGTTGTTATTTCTGAAAATTATTTCCAAGCATGACTTAATATCCAATTGTGCTTTTTTCAAACCTTCATGTCATTGTGATACAAAACTTGGAAAATAAATGTCAAGCAATGTTGTGTTGGTATTCTCTAATGCCAGGCATTTGACAAAGTCGTTAACTTGCCTTGTACTTCAATATTTCAAAAATATTTTCATTGTCAGCCACTAAAGTACAGATTTTGAGATGATCCGAATCCATGTCTAGATCTGAGTTACACAGTGGACAGTTTGGAGATTGATATATTCCAATCCTATACAGATGCTTGGACAGTCATGGCCTGTTGCCAATTTAAATGCAGTCACAGATGATTAGCATAAGTGAATGAGGGATTTCATATAGGGAATTCCATTTTTTCCCTTTTGATTGTATTATCAGATTTTGTTTATTGAAATCTGTATAGTAGATTTAATGAATCTTTTGACAGAGTAGTATGTAAATTTGGTGACTGGTCTGTAAGGCACAATGCTGACCTTCTTTGCCAAAGCATGTGTTCTCGTTTCCCAGGATTCAACTGTCATTATTCTTTTGTTGAGTGTTAGCAGTTGGAAGAGCTTTTTGTTATCTCAGAACATGTGTATCTAGAGGCCCTTGATAGAATAGCTGATTTGGAGTCTGTTAATATAACTGTATTCTTGGATTTATTAATGTGGCATAGAAGATTTCTGAGACTTTCACTTATTGCAATGATTTCTCCATCAAAACTTGTTCCATATCCAAGAGATCTATAATGGGAGAAGAGACAGCATGTAACACCTGCACTGGTATCTTATACTCTGGAGATCAATGATCCGTCAATGTATGGAGCCAGTCTTGTGGAGGATACTTAATGTTAATAGTCTCTAAAGACAGTTGTTTCATTGTGTCATTGTTTATTCTGATTTTATTTCTTCCATTAAATTTAAATGATGCTCTACATTTATTAAAGTTAAAGGATTTTATTTCTTGAACCATGAATATGAAACAATATAAAAACACCATCAATACAAGCATTAAAGTATGGCTGCAATTTCTACTATAATATCATTACAACTCTGTTTCTTAATTCAGAAGCATTTTCAAGAGCTTATTTTTAAAAGAATATAACATTACTATGTAAGTTAAGTATTGATTTGAGTTGATTGTAACAATTTCCACTTGGGTGAATATCCATATGTGGAAAAACAAGGAACCATTGATGAATTTTGAAATCCCAGAGATATCCTGATCCAAGAGTTCTTAAATCTGCACCAGAGGCATCTACTGTAACATCAAATAGCCACGGCACCGACAGTTGAAAAGTTGATGATAGCAGTAAGGGGACTTCCAAAACATATCCTTAATAATAAAACATTGTAAGTGATTTATAAGTGTTACAATTGACTCAAATCAATACATATAGTATACATCACTGCCCCAAAACTCTCATCATTTCAAGTAATTACAATGTAATATCATTTTATATTAATTTGAGGATGAACTTCCCATTAAAAATACTATAGTGCTTGTGTATGTTTCCAGTTCTATTATTGTAACTGTAGTTTTACACTAGCTCTGTTTAATAGGAGAGGCTTTTGAGACTTCACTATATTGAATTTATTTGCAGCATCTAAATGCCAGTATCTGAAGTTAGCCATTTATGTGCTCCTTGAGTTAAGAAAACAATGTTTCCTAAGTTTTACAGTGATGTATTTGCTTTTAATATCTAGTGCAGGGTATGTCTATGTATGTATAGTCATGAGATATTTGTTTAGCATTTGAGTATAATGAATAATTTGGTTCATACTTAGATGTTCTGACCATTTGCTTCGTGGAAAATAACCGCCTGATATCTAATCATCACTACTTGAAGTTACTATATGTAATTATGACAAGGATTATTCATTTTTTGTTCATTTCTCAGCATCCCTAATGCTGCCACAGCAAACAAAGCCAAAAACAGAACAATTTGGTTTCCTATCAACATGAGCTCTGCATACAGATTAGTTAATGTCAAATGTAAATGGAGAGTTATTTATGGACACTCTTTAACTGCTGTGGTTCTCAGCGTCCCATTCTATACTGGGCATGAAAGACCGCTTAATTTTGCTATCATGCTTGAGGTTCTTTTACGTGCCATAAATCTACAACACGGGACCAACAGTTTTACTTCCCTTCTGAAGGAAGCCATACTAAGGATTTTTACACCCAAAAAAATCTATCGTCCTCCACCGGGTTTGAATCCACGACCTTGGTATAGGAAGTTAGCATGGTAACCATTACACCACGGAGGGCGACCAGTTAATGTCAACGTGAACAAATAACATAATGAACATAGCTACAGAAAAATTATCCAGGTTAGAAGAAAATAAACAGAGCCATGAACAGAAAGAGAATAAGTGGAGTCAACATTCTTATTCCAAATAAAAATGAAAGTAAGATTTTCAAGAAATTCACATATTACTATCTTTCTACAAATTCCAAAGGATCTTAAAGAGTACATCATTATGGGCCGCAAGAAAAGTTATTCCATCAAAAACATACTAAAACATAATGACATCCGACGGAAGAACAAACCAGGAATGTGCCAGATCACATGTAATGTTTACAAATAAAACATCAGGAAAACCAAAAGGAACCTAAAAACAAGAATAAAAGAACAAAACAGGAATATAAAGAAAAATCATTGGTAACATGATATTTTTTGGAAGGAGTAACAATTTATAAAGTGATCCAAAATACTAAGAAGCATTACAGGAAAATCAGAAATATCTGTTTAGGAAATTATTTACATTTGGAATAGAAGGATTAATATTGAAATCCACCAGGTGACGTACTAATGCAGAGATTCATCCAACTGCTACCAGGAATAAACCCAAACTACCGCAAGGAGTGAGTACCGGGAATAGATGATGATAGCAAGTAGCTCCAGACACATTTTCTGAATGTAGGAGCTGATGTAGACTTACAAAATTGATTGAGTAATTCATCTAAGTGAGAATCAAATGTAATCAAAGCTAAAAAGATCAGGTTTCATACAAAATTTACAATGCTGGACAAGGCTTCAAAACTACCAACACCTTTATTAATACATTGAAATCTTGCAGACCAGGATTCCTATCAATTTGATTAGTTTTAATGATCAATCAGTTTGAACAGTAGGAAAGTAGGACAATTAATTAACTGTTTGTTGATGGCATTTTTTATTTCATTTTATACAGGAGCTGGTGGAGAAGAGTTGAACTATATGAGGTGGAACTCTGCCCCAACGTTAGTGGAGCGACAAAGAGAAAACCTGACAGAAAGGCTACGAAGGGAATTTGGTCTCTTTCTTAGCGACGATGAAGAACAGGAAAGAGTCAGAAAACAAGGTGTGTACATATGTTATGTTTATGTAGACGCAGTTTATAATTGTGTTCAAATAGAAAATTCTTACTATTTCATCAGCATTTTGGTTTATGTAGATTTGGCACATTTAAATGAATGAATTGATATGTTAATTCCTTCACAAAGAAAAATTTAATGAAGTTTTAATATAAAAATAATAGTTGCAACAAATCTTCACTTATCTTTTGATTCCAAAAGATAAGTGAAGATTTGTTGCAACTATTATTTTTATATTAATATTTGTGTTATTCTTCACTGTTACTAGCTTCTTTTTACATTTAATGAAGTTTAATTATTAATAAACTTTGTGAAGAATTTAAAAGGGGGGTCTGCATTTATCTTCATCCTCATTTCTCAATTATTGTTTATAATAAATTTATAGATCTATTTCCATACATATTTTTTTCTATATATATATTTTATTTTTTTTTTTATCAAATACTTTCTTCTATTCACATTATGACTTACGTATACAATTATAAAACAAATAGCATTAATATAAACATAAGCTAGAACCAGTGATATGCTTTTACTTCCTGTATACATACTATGTACATAGTGTATTGGACCCAAAACCTTCTATACCGAGATTTCACCAGAGATACATGTTTTGGGACCCTGTGAATCCAAAAGAAAACAAAAAAAGCCTTTTTAGAAAAAGGTCTATGTGTGTGTCTCTGGGGGCGGCATAGCTCAAAAAACAAAGTCTTTAATTAATCAAACTTGATATTTAAGTACAGCATCTCCCTCTCCCAACTACCCTTTAAATGGAGAACATTTTTATTTTCTCAAAAATGGCTTAATAATTTTTATTAAAATATTTTATAAATGTATGTCTTGAATTTTCTGGGATTAGGCTCTGAACACCTCTTTATTCTGGATTTTTTTTTTTTTTTCTAATTAATTAATTTTGCATAACTAGTAAAATGTAAGAGATAGCCAAAAAAATATTACACAAAAAATGTAGAGCTCCTTAAAATGCACGCTTTATGTTCTATACATTTTTCCCTGGTGTTGGCCACTTTCGAGAAATTCCTTGTTATTGGTTTCAGTTTTAAAATATACATACAGGAACTTCTCAACTCCTAACCACGTAAAGAAACCTATTTCAATCCCATAGCAATCACATTTTAAAACATGTGGCTGTTGGTTTAGCCTAGTGTATTTCCTAATTTTCCTGCTACATATAAGGAACTAAGTAATTAGACTGTTTCTGCTAATGTTTATCTCAATTAGCATGAAGTGGATAGAAGAATATGCTGATTAACAAAATTTTTTACAGAAATTTAGAGAAAATCATGTGGACAGAACACATCAGATTTTTAAATTTTCATGAGATGAATTGGAACTCTAAATCCCTCATTTGTTATGTTTCAAGAAACTTGTTATTCCAGTAATCAGAAGATTGACTAAAATTGTGTTTACCATTCATTATGATTTTACTCAACTTCTGATGATGGTAACAAACAGTATCTCAAACTTGTCAAGTGAATAAAATAAAATTTGTTAATGCCATTAGTTCCTACTCAACTTCAGTAAATTCAGATAACAGTATGAGCAGTGCAGTAGTACGTGCTAAAAATAATATCAATTCAGCTTTTTAAGATTTCAGAATTTGGTTTTGCTGTACTTAAAAGCATCATAATATGAACTTCTTTGTCCTGCATATTCACATGCTTAAATCATGAATTAATTTTCACTGGCACCAAACATGTATTACTTGTATCAATCTACTCATTTTATGTTAGTGAAAATGCTGGACAAAATAAGTTTACGCATTTTTAAAACTAAAGGTGACAGCAGCTGGAATGGTTAATGATTTACTAACATTATAAATCATTTAGTTAAGGGAGTAAGTTGCAAAGGTAATAAGCATGAGTTTCTGTTAAGACACATGCATTATTGCATTGGAGACAAAATGTTAATCTAAAATATGAGACACTTACAGCTTTAGTTTTATTGTGTATTACATTTGCCTAGGTTCTAATATTGCATAAATTAACTTTTTATTATGTGAATCACTACAATATGACAGCAAAACTAACTGCAATCAGATGTTTAGAATATTAATAGACAAATTTCCTGATAATAGGTACTGGTTACTTAGTCACAGTAGCATAATAGCAAGTACATTGATTAGGATTTTTCATGTCACATATTCAATGAAAGAGCATCCTAATAAGTGAAGCATTGCTGCTAAATAATGAAAATAATCATATGAGATGTGATATTGAAGAAATTTATAATTGTCAAACTGTTATCAAAAATGAAATAAACTACAAAATAGTCCACAAAACTCATATTAAAGTTGTCAATGCTTTTATAGATAATTTTAATCTAAAAATTTCATCATGAATGCCACATAAGGTGGAAATTGATAGCCACCAGCAGCAGAGTTCAAGATTAATTCTTTTACATTAATTAATTAATTCAATTAATTAATGTGAAAGGATGCAAAAATTACACTTGACTAACCAAGCTCATCTGCAATATCTCAGGCATAATGCTAATATTAATATGTAAGAAAATGGTGCCAGGCAATGTTGTTTATACTATGCGTAATCCTTTTTCAGAATGGATTACTAGAAAATAATCAGTCAAGCCATTCAAGGATTCTTAATAGTTATTTTGTGGGCACTAGTTTTACAAGGAACTGAGAGCCAGGGGATAGAACAGGAAGCTTGCTCGCCTGTCTTTCTCAGTGTTGTCAACCAAAGAAAGTTTCTTTCTTTGAGGCCTTCAGCCATTATGGTAAATAGATCTAATTTACCATGAACTAAATGAATTTTTAAACAAAACACAGTGCATGTGCTTATGTGAAAACTCTGAAATCTACAGACAGAATGAAACCTTAGTGTTGTAGCCACTAGACATCAGGGTGTATAGTATTCTTCATATCTCAATGTTATCATTCTGCCCTGCTTCTGAAATTGTGTGAAACCTACTAAATTAAGACTAGGGAGCTGAGTACCAAAGTAAAAATGTGCACATAGTAAACAAATTACCCAGTATACATTTAAATTGCTAGATTGTGAGGCATTTGTGCAAAAGGAAACACAATGTAAGCAATTTGTGTTTTTATGTTTGTAGATATGGGTCTCTCATTTTGTGTTCTGGTTGAAAACCCAATCAGTTGTGCTTCAGACACTTCAGTATTTAGGTTTTCGAATGACAATATTTTGAGAAAAAATGGACAAGATTTATCTGTCATGACAACTTGGATTGACAGATAATTCAATGGTGTTCATAAAATGCTTTGAAGATAATTTACTAGGTGTCTCAACAGTGCCATATTTTGTTTGTGCAGATAACTTTTCCTGAGTTAAAAGAGTTGCAGAACTCCATGGGATAATTTCAAGTTATACTGGTCCGTGCCAGTGTTAGCTGAGCGACTTTCATTCACCTCTTACATATCAGCAGAAATAGTGAAGGAATCACTCTCATTGTTGGACTTATCACTATCTGCCAATTGCTAGTTGTGCACATCTGCTGTTCTTATTTAACATTGACACTATATGCATCGTACGGTTAAATCAAAACATTAAAGGCACCATGAAAAAAAGCATGCATGAGAGAATGTGGTGTTTCACTGTATTATTATTATGTGCTATATGCTTATACCGTTACAACGCATGCACATGCAAGGGCACATAGCAATCCGCTGTTTTATTATTATTTTGTACTATATGCATAAACAGCAAATCAAAACACGAAAACATCTTAATAAAAACTAGCAAATATGAAGGCAGATTTCACCGTTCTATCTGCTCTCGTGCTTTTTCGTTCTTTATTATGAAGCTTTCATGTTTTGCTTTACTCTGCTTATTCTTATAGGGAATAATAATAAATGATGATAGTGTGAACTGCTACATGCTCTCATGTTTCTGTGTTCTTCTTTATGAAGCTTTCGTGTTTTGGTTTACTCTTATACATACAGTAAATAAAAATAATAATAATATATGGAAACACTACATGCTCTCATGCTTTTTTTTTTCTCACCTTAAGGCTTTATTTTAACCTTACAATGTGTCCCACTCTCAATTATAAATAAGAGCAGCATATGTGCAATTATAAAACTAGCTTTTGATGGATAGTGATAGATCAAATAAAGAGTTGTTGATTACTTGTTAATCTGAAAGCCTACTCCCTCAAAAAAAAAAAGGATCTGGAAAGCATGTTAGCCTCTTCCATCTGTTAACTCTGTTCTCTTATATTATCACAAACTCTAGTACAAGTCTGGAAACTTGCTCTTAATGAGGGCAATTCCTTCACCATTTCTGCTGGTATAAGAACAAAGGTTGCTGATACTAACACTACCACTTACCAATGTTTACTTTGAGTCACCCTGTGGAGCGCTGCAGCTCGTATAATGTATGAAAGGTTACTGCATCTGTGAAATATGGTGCCATCTGGTATAATAAAAGACAATATATGTGCAGTATTAAATGATGAGCCAATTATTTCCCAATGAAAGCCTAAACTAGGAGATTATGCCTATCCTAGCATATATAATTCATAACCAATCACACTGTGAAGGTATCTAAAGATAAATAGAACCACACTCTCATTCAGAATGAATGTTTAGCAGAGATGAGAAAAAAAAAGTGAAAATTATGTACATTCTGAATTTGAGAGCTTCCAAAATGAGGTAAAACATTTCAGCACTAAAGAGAAGTTCATATATTATTCATGAAAGTACAGCTCAAACTCAAGAAATAAACCTGCCACAAGTAGGTTCTCTGGAACAAATAAATAGTTTATAGCAGTCCCCTTTGATACTTGCTTAATAAGGGGAGCATCTATAATTTAGACATGATAAAGAGATAACTTTAATCTACATTAATTATGTCTCTCAAACCTCTTGCATGAATGAATGATTTTATTCCTCATAACTAATATATTATTACAGTTTACAAATTTCACCTTAGTTGCATTTATTCCATCCTTGGGCCCATAAAATAGAGCACTTGGCTATATTATGTATAGTGGCCCTTTCTCTTTTTTTGTGGACAATTCCCGATATTTATTTAATTTTTTTTACCTTCCTTTACTTTCTTTATTTACTGTTCCTGCCTTACCTTCTTTTTCTTTCTTTACTTTGCATTCTTTATTTACTGCTTTTTTTCTTCTTAGCACTTCTTACTATTTTCCATTTTGTTCACTTAATAATCCCTCTGTAGCCCACTTTCTTAACCTCCCTTTTGTATCACATCTCCTTCTTTTCCTCTATGGTCTTCCCTCACAACTGCTTCCTAACCATTTGCCCAATCTGGTCACCCTTGGTAATATATCCCTTTCTGTCTCTCTCCTCCTTTTTTTTTCTACCTCTGTGCTCCACCTTGTTTCACCTGTTGCCTTCTCTATTGCTATTATCCCAGTTCTCTTTGCCTTATAATTTTTTGCACCTCTCTCATGCTGTTAACTCCTCTCATCTGACACTTTTTCCCAATCCCCTTTTCCTTACTAACTTGCTGGCCTAATTCCAGTTATTTCTCTGTTAAACTACTTGTTTTCTCCTTCGGCCATTTCACTTGAATCCACTTCTGCTGTAGGTTTCTCTTTCATCATTTTTACTGAATGTGTTTCTTTCTGCTATGTTGAGCTCTCCCCCCTTTCTTCTTGTTGACTTCTGCATGTCTGAAATTCCTTCCTGGGTCAACATCTGTTGCATGCTTCTGCTGTTGTCCATTGTTGTTTTCCCTCTCATTGCTCAGTTGTCTATCTATAACTTAAAATTTGTAATATATGCCTACTTCCTTATACTGCTACCATCTTATTTTTATATAGCTCCTTCATTTGACTTTTTGACCAAATATTAGAGATCTCTATAAATAAAGGTAAATGTCATTTTTAACTTTTCTGTTCTTTTCAAGATCTTTTACACCATGTTCATATTTGTAAGCTTCACCAAATGTTTTTTCTTCTTATTTTGCTGATTCTGAACATACCTCTTATAAGGCAATATATACCTAGCACATGCCAAGTGCTTTTATGTAGAGACCTAAGAATATTTTTGCTATCCATACCCTGGCTTTGTATATAAAGTTACATTATAAAATGTTCAAGATCAGCAAATAGCACTGAACAATGTATGTGTTCATCTTTTAATTCCTCTAGGTAGCCTACAATAATTTGTAAGGGAGTAGCAACTTGTTAAATACATGGGTTATGTACTGTGGCAACACTGCCTGCATTTGGCATCATCAGCAGTAAATAATGTAAGCTGATAGCAATGAAACAGAAGGGCATCAAATGTTTGTTAGCTGTGAGTTTTGAAGACAGTAATTTCATTTATAATACATTTTTAGTAAGTTTAATTGTAGACTGTTATCTTTAGTGCTCTAAATATGTTTAGTAAATATGAACAAAGATGCATTAAAATTCAGGTTGCAAGAGGTATCAATGCTCGACAATGCCAGTCACCCTCCGTGGTGTAATGGTTACCATGCTGACTTCATATACCCAAGGTTGGGTGTAAAAATCCTTAGCATGGCTTCCTTCGGAAGGGCAGTAAAGCTGTGGGTCCCGTGTCGTAGATTTATGCCATGTAAAAGAATCTCAAGCCTGATAGAGAGGCCTCTGAGCAAAATTAAGCAGTCTTTCACGCCCAATTTAGAATGGGACGCTGAGAACCACAGCAGTTAAAGAGCATCCATAAATAACACGCCATTTTATTTATTTATTTTTTTTTTTCAACAATGCCATACAGGATTATTGAAAGCTTGTGGTTGAGAGATTTTACCATATTGTACCCGGCTAGGTGGGCAAATGCATTTCATCGAGGAAGGGAAGATGTTCATCAAAAACTTGGGGCTGACAAATCGCAATCACTTAGTCATGTTCATTGTTGCTTATGATTTTGGCAGTGTTCTTATCACTCATTCAGTTCCTCAAGGAAATCATGTGAATGATTCATATTACAGTTACTTTCTGGAACACCATTTACAACCAGTTGTGCGTCTTAAACATCCAAATTTCCTGAATTCTCATTCTATTGTGTTACATGACGGTGCTCGCTCTCACATGGCTGCCCTTTTGATGTAACTGGAAAATTCTGGAGCATCCTCCATTCTCCACAGATATAAGCTCATGTGATATTGACCTTTTTAAGAAAATGACATTACTACTTCGAGGAGTTCTCTTCAGAACCAAACAGGCAATTATAGCAGCAGTAGAGCGATCTGTTCGAATATTAGTATAACAAGATGCTGTGGATGGCATCAGTCATATCCCTGATGTGTGGAGGAAGTTCTTCATGCTGGAGGAGATTATTTCTAATCACTGCAATAATGTGACTTCTCCAAAAATGTTTTATTGTTGTTAATTCAAATGTTGCCACTAATTATTGAATGACTCATGTATTATTGTATACAGGTTATATCATAAATTATCTGTATAATAGTTTTTATATCCTCATGTTTAAACAATATTTTCTTCTTTTAAAGTTACTTTATTGAAACGATTTTAAAATGTTCTATATGCATTTTCTTTTTATTGAAAGGTTAATAGTAATTACAAAAGTAGTGATGTCCAATGCTGCTGCTGCTGCTGCTGCTGCTACTACTACTACTACTACTACTACTATTACTACTATTACTACTACTACTACTACTACTACGACTACCACTACCACTACAACTGTTTCGATTCAACCTTGCCAATGGCAATTTTGTTACTTTCTCTGGCACATAAGTGCAATGTACATAGTAGATAGAGAAAAAATGAAAATCGGTTAAATACCATTTAAGTTCAGCATTTTCCAAGGATGTGCGTGCTGATTTTCATAAAAATCCACCCCACCCCATCTACACTTTACATGGAAAATTTTTCGAAATTTTTGATTTTTTAAAAAATGGCTCTAATGGTTTTGATTAAAATGCCATGTGATTAATATATTTTTATGACAAAATGAAATGCATATCTTGAATTTTCTGGGAATAGCCTCTGAAGACCTCTTTATTCTGGATGTTGTACAACTTTTGTGTGTGTGTGTAACTGGTAAACTATAAGAGATAAACAAAAAATGTAGATCTCATTAATTTATGTCTCATATATATATATATATATAGGGTGTTTCAAAACGACAGCAAACGAATATGTGGACTTATTGGTCATACCATGTGAGATAAGTGAATATAATATTTAGCTCTAAATCCGGTACATACAAAATTGCCATAAAATCACCATGGATTAGGCAATCGTACATAACCAAATGGCACGTGCCTAGCCCACTCCAAAGGAAATACTGGTTGGTAGTGAAGATCCCAGTAGCATGGTGTAGGGGTGTTTTGATAGACACATCATCACAGCACAGTTCACCTTAGTAATAGAGAACGTAGCATGTGGGTTTTCTTATGTGTTTCGTATAACACGTTCTGAGGTTGTTTTCGTGGCATATGACAACCGTTGTTCCTTTGCTGCCTAATCCCAAATGTGTGTAATTTTTAAACACACACAAAACTTTAAATAGAAGAGTTTGAAAGTTGTGAGATCAAGTTTATTTTTTATTTAGTTATTGTGGTAGAATTAACTGTTTTTGAGATGTTCCTTGATATTGGTTATAATTTAAGCTACTTAAACTTTTCTCAAATGGAAAGTTATCCATCTTTTTATCTCTTTTGTGTACTGCCTAGCAAGCTAGGAGAACCAGATTTCAATTATTTCACATTTTGATCGGGTTTTAAAAGATTTGACTATCGCTTTAGCCTAGTGTATTTCCTGAATTTCCTTTTACTTTCAAAAAAGCAAGTAATGACACCAATTGTGCTAATGTTTATCTCAATTATCACGATGTAGATAAAAGAATAATCTTTGTAAGAAAGGTTTGTTTATGTAACAACTAGAGAAAGTCATGTGAATGGAACATGTGAGATTTTTATATTAGTCTGAGGTATTGTAATTGGTTTACTACTAACTGTATTTCATTAGATAGTGTCTGAGGTATTGTAGATGGTGTTGGACTAAGTGTATTGTTTCATTAGTGAGAATGATTACTGTTAATTGAAGCAACAAAAATGTAACAGATTTGCCTCTGTGGTATTGAAAGTACATAAAAATAATATTGGCTATAATAATGAAAATTGCTGGAAACCCCATCCCCTCTCTCTGGTTCCTGTATGTTACAAAGCATGGCACATAAAGATAGGAAGGAGGTAGCTTTGATCTATTAACTTTGTTAGTTTCATTTGCTTTCATTTGAGTTACTACCATTCCTGTTATGGTTGTATATTATGTTGGGCTCAAATTGGAGCTGTACTGGCAATGCAAGATGAGCAACGAAATAATTGACCAATAGGAATTCAGCTTGAGGGCAACAATATCCATACAGTGAAAGTTGAATTGGGGTTTTTTCTGTGTGTCATGGTGGAATCCAGAAAACAAGATTGTGCTCTTTTTGGGGAAGAAATGCATTCTTTCTGCAAAGAAATACTAGAGTACCATAAGTTGTATAAATTGAGTTCAAGTGCTTATAAAACTACTATGAAAAGGCATGTATCTTCTCCTGAGCTTTGTGTGGTTGCCTCATTGTAAACACAAGATTTTGAGGAGTAATATTGTGCCGCATTCACTCCATTGTGTATTGTGCCTCATTCACTCCATTGTGAATTGTGCATAATGCGCCTTATATCTCAACATCAAGATTTCTCCAATTACCAATCATGTTGTAGAAGCAGATTTCTTTCCTGAATCAGTCAGATTATGTGTATCAAAAGAATCGCATAAAATCACTTCAAAGACTAACGTGTACATGTTATTCAGCCAGAAAGAGTGCCAACCTCTTGATGGAAGGAGTGGAATTTGAGATGTTATGTTGGAGAATTACAAGGATCATGACATGAAGTAATTTCCTAAAGCTCTATGGAGTTGCCCATTTAACATTATGTAACTTAAATACTAATTTATGAGGGGCTATTTTAGGGAGCCATTGCTTCCATTTTTAACCTTGGTGCCTGGCTGTGGGATCTAATCTCTATAATTGTACCATAAACTCCTATTAAATATTATAACAAATCAGAAAGCATTTGATTGATTCTGTCATTTGTGCCATTATTAAAATATATGAAAATGCTAATTGAATGCTAATTTATTTTTGCTTGATTGTTGGGAGAGTATTATGAATTTAAGAAATAAGTCCTAACTATGATCTTATTGGTGTTGCTGTAGAGCATCATGTCAAAGACTGCATGATGATGGAAAGTTTACAAAGCGAGGAGTAACAGCAATGTGCTATTAATATTTTCTTTGCATTCATTGACTGAAGCTCTATGTTCATTGACTCATCATGAAAAGTCATTGAGTATTTGTTATGAGAATAATGCAATACAGTATCTGTTGACTTCCAAAAGTCAAAGGCAAACCATCATGCAGACTGTTTAAAAGGTTTTAGCTGCAAGATAAAAAATCATAATACTCAAGACCTTAAATTTTACGGTTCTACAGTTTAAGCTCAAGCTGCAAATCAGGTTTAAGTGGCAGAGTTTTGTAACACATAGTGCAAGTGATAATCTGAGTTTATACACGGGTGTTTGAGAATTTGACTGCAAATTTAAAGGGATGTAGAGAGATAATAAACAAACATGGGAGCTTATGGTCCGTGGGCTCAAAGTTCGAAAGTACGTGTTATTTTTGGCACTGGACGTTAGAGAGATATGCCAAATTTAATTAATGCAAGCCTCCAATGTATTGAGTAAAATTTTAATTTATTTTCACTTAATGAAAAACACTTGGAGTCATCGTCAATAATAGGGGTGTTAGTGCTTTGCTAAAAATTTGCTGTTTTCATAGAGATGCTCACTGATTATAGCGTAAAACACATATGATGTGTTCAAGCTAACCTGAGTGAACCTTGAGGATGTCTGTTTAGCTCAGTTGATAAGTTGATCGGTTGCTATCTAAAGGGGAGGTTCGAATCCTGTACCTCAGCTTCAATTATTTGTTGATGATTTTCTTAAGGAGTTCCCACAATTTGAATCAATTAGTTTTGGTCTTTTGAGAATGCATTTGGTTTTAGCATTAATCATAGAATTATCTAACGATTGCTTGTGATATGTTCAGTATAGCAGAATACAACAACTGTCTACCCATGTTTCACATTTAAACATTGGCAAACCTATGAAGTTGGGCAGAGAGGAACTGTTTAATAATTCTAGGGTTAGCAGGAAAGCCAAATTATTAAGAAGCTCCTATATCACAGTAAATGAGATTTTAGAGTTTTCCATATTCAGTATTAGCAAATGAGAGATGGTGACAGCCCACCAAAGCCTTATGGAAGAAACAGGTTAGAGGCAGACTGCATAGCTTCGCTAACTGGTATTCAATTTCACTACTTTGTATGCTGGATATTGAGTTGTTCACCTCTTGTACGTCCATGCAGAGATTTTTCGTCACATGTGAGCAGTGCACAAGGAACTAATGATTATTCATTCCCAGAGCTGGTAGACATGCATTTAATGTATGGTGAAGCAAGAAAATGTGCATCCATAGCTGGGTAACTGTACAGGAGATGATTTCCAGATAGACAACACCCTCATCTTAGCACTTTTGTATCTATCCATAGACGTCTACAGGAGAGAGTGGATCCCTGTCAGTTCTTGGACCTGATGCTGGTGCAGAACTCATTTATCTGCTGATGTAATCTCTGCAGAGATGTTGGTGGTTGCCACTTTCAACAATTTTTGTTATGTTTTCAAAACTGTAAATAAACCCTGAAAACAAAGACAAGTGTCATTGCACCATGATAGTTCATGGACACAGATTTTCTTCACGCTATTTAGTTTTGTTTTCATGCAATGAAGAAGCATGAAATGTGTTTCTGAATTTGTAACATTTTTGCTAAACCTAAAATCAAAGCATGCCTTCATTTATTTCATCATACTTTTGTTTTCCCATGGTTAACCCTTACAGAAGTGGGGAACTTGTTTTTTTTAACGAAGTCTGTTTATTTTACTAAACATTTATTCACTTTTAACATCTTTACTAAACCTAAAACCAAACATTGTCATGTTTTCCTTATTCCTACTGTAATTCTATTGTTTATCCTTTCAGAAGAGGGCAATTTATTTGCAATAATTACAAAAATCTACTATGTTTAATTTATTCTCTCAAACATGTACAAGCCCTTCACATTGCTGACAAACAAACAAAAACAATAATTTCTGAATAACCTAAAAACTTGACAATCTCACTATTTTGTGCAGTTTTACTGTTTTCATTTCATAACATCACTAAACCACATTTCGCAATAAAGGAACAGGAAGAAAGAAAACCCAATATACTTGTCAGGACTCAAACCCTTGCTGTTCATCTTGAGCCTATTTGCAGCTGCTGAGTTTTCATAATGGGCTATGCAGCAACAGTGAATCAGTGGCATGCTGCCACATTTATATTTGACTTCATTGCAGGGAAATTGCAGTCTGAAGACTATAAGTTCCCCATCCCAAAATCGTTGTTTACTAAGCCTCTGCATTCCTTTAAATTTGAGTGGTTGAATTCTGAAGCACCATGTATATGACTTTGCTATGGGCAAGTTTCACAATTTAACCTTAAGCTAAAGCTTTAGTAAAATACAGATGCACTTGCCAGGTTTATTAACTAAACTGGCCAACTCCACTGAATGATGTAGTTGCTAACTCTTGTGCATGTGCATCAAGTGAATTTCCATTGTTTATGATGACGCTTTTCTTAAAATGGAGCTTTTGTAGGTCAATTTGCAATATACATTTAAAGTGACTGAAGCAAGTATCCTCTTACAAATTGTGAAGTGCATAAGCATGTAATAAAGTACAAGCAATGGGACAAACTACTGTGGAGTAAAATAAACCACCAAATGCGGAGGATAATTGTGATACAAAGAGTGGGTTAAGACTGGTGTGAAACAGTTTTGACAGCTCTGCTTGCTGCAAATTTTGAAATGCTGAGAAAATGTTGAACTGCAATAAACATGCTTCCACCTGCATGTAACCTCAATGTTTCGAGAAATATTGCTTCTGATGAAATGCTTTGTTACTGAATTATAGATCAATAATAGATACAATGTCAAAGAGTGCGACAAAATACACCAAAAAGAGTATGAACTATAAAATTAAGTTTTGTTTACCAGTCAGTCTTATGTTTATATTATTATACTGTTATTTATATCATGAATGATTTGTGGTATCATCATTGCTGACTGTTTACTTAATCATAGTTAATCACAGAATTCTCAGTCATTAGATATCAGTGAATGATTTTGCTTTAGCTTAAACCACAGTTCAGTACATTCAAGGTAAGCCATGGATAAGCTTAGTTTTTTATTTGAAGTACATGCTTTTAAACCCCATTATAGTTTAAGCCCAATTTGAAGATTAAGCTTAAACTGAGAAACCGAGTTTAAACTGTACTAAACTTAGCTTTTAGATGAGGAATCTCCACAGTATCTAAAGAAACCTGTATTGGTGATAAAGAAATGCAAATTATCTCGACCTATATATATATTACAGAAGACAGTATAGACTACATCAGCTTCTCCAACTTTAGATTGTTTAGTTCAGTGAAGACAAACATGGTTGCCTGATTGAGACAAACATGGTTGCCTGATTGTGAAACTCACAAAGCATAAACCATAGTTTTGGTGGAATTCAGTCGTTTATCGAAAGCTTCAGCTTAAGCTTAAACTGTGAACAATGTTTCACTCTTTTTTAAGGACTTCATATATTAATGAATGGATGCAAAAAATGTATTATTGAAATAATATTGCTTAGTAAATAGGAATTTTGCGGGTATCTCAACATACGCAAAAAAAAAAACAAGTATAAAAAATGTATTAATGTGAAACGTATAAACAACTTTTTACTGCACATGTTTTATGCTTCGTTATTCTTGTTCTGATTTTCCTTCCTAGTTATGTGTCTCTTCTGCAGTCTTGAGGTAACATGCTAGCTTCTGGTTTCCAAGCTTGTGGGTTCAAGCCTGGTAGAGGGCAATGAATTTTTTTGTTTGGGGGGGGGGGGGCATAAAAATCCTTAATGTGGATTCCTTCAGACTGTGTGTTGTAGATTTATGGCACATAAAAGCACCTCAAACCTGATCAAGAGGCCTCTGAGAAAAATTAAGCGGCCTTGCCTGCCCAATATAAAACGGTATATGAAAACTGCAAAAATTAAAGTGTGTCCATAATTAAAGCAAATTTTATTTCCTAGTTACTGTGACCAGCCTTATAAAGAGCCACAGCCTAAATAGATGTGATAACACAAATATTATTTATAACTTTATTTAGATTATTGTATTTAAAAAGGAATAAATTTTTTTAATGGTAACCAACTTAACTCTGCTTGCTAGTACAATAAGCCTTTTGGGCTGACATACAGGAGGCCAACAAGACTTCTTCAAACCCCCCATTATCTAACTGCTTGCAGCTCGGATTCTGTAAAATATTTTAAAATTTTTAAAATAAAATATAGCAGTTTTGTTAAAGATGTTTTATCAGTTTAGCATATAAAAACATTTCTTACATGCTCATACTTTTGTAAATTACAGGTCTAGCACAGGATGCAGTAAAGGATGGAAAGAAAAAGGCTGCTCCACCACCCCCTCCACCACCGCCTTTACCTCCACCAGAAGCAAATACAGTTGCTGTTTCACAGCATTTAATGGGCATGTATTCATCCCCACAGAAACTGACATACTCTTCAGTTCTGGTAACCAACAAGGTTCCTGTAAACTATATTTCTCCAGGTGCAAGTGGAGGTTATGCAGGTGCAGGTTCAAGTCGTCAAGTCCAGGGTTATGGCCCTTACCCTGTAAAAACACAGGCTTTCACAGCATCCTACCCAGCAGGTCTGGGTGGAAAAGCCATAAGTGCTACAGGGAAAGGACCTGCATCAACAGCAGCAATTTATCAAACTCCAACAACGAATGTAGGAAATGTTAAAGCAGCACCTAAATATCTGCTTACCACACCACCTCCACCACCACCACCGCTCCCCAGTCCCACAGGATCTCAGTATGTTGTGCAGGCTCCTTACGCAACACCAGCTCCTGCACAGCAGGTTATGCTGGTTGGCTCATCCAGAACGTCACAAACACCATCACATTTTGTGGCACCTTCAGCATCAGGAAATACAGCATCCTCTGGGAGTACCACCACATTTTACACTGCAGCAGCAGCAAAGGCCTATTATCCCCCACCACCATTGCCAAACCTGCCACCCCCACCACCTCCGCCCCGAACATAACCCAGTATTAGTTCTATAATTGCATCCGTAATGCTCCTTTTCTTGAGTAGTGAAGCTGCAAATCTACATCATAGACTTTTATGTGAGATATAGTTATCAACTCCTTGCTGTTCTTCTGTCATCTTTCAAAAATTTTATTTCAAATTTCTTTCCCTTTTTTCTATGTCCCATATTTCTATTTTTTGCTGTAATGTAAATAATTGTACAGAAATATATATGATAGCTTTAGACCATTTTCATTTTGTTAGCCCGGTGTGAATATGCAAAATATTATAAAAATAATTATATATAAATATATATATATACACATTAAAGAAATGGACAGGCTGGTATGTATGTACTAATACATGTATAGCGGTGGTGGAATCGAAAACATCGGTAGAAATTCTTAAGAATGTATGATGTGTATTCCATTATACATTTACACAGATATGTTATAAATATTACAGTCTTTGAGTACAAATGATACCGTACAATTTAAAAAGGGGGGAAAACAAGCTAATTGGAAAATGTTTGTGAAGGACAGTGAAATTTTGTAATTGCTGTAGATAATAGATTTTGGGAGAAGTGCTACTGAAAGAAAATGCAAACTTTATTTCCCCACCCTCATTTTTTACGGGCTTTCAAGATTAGCTTTTTATAACAGTGTAAAATGTGTGCTGTGTTCCAGCAGTGTAATCTCTACATCCTTTGTTTAAATTTCAAATTTCTGTATTTTCTTTTGAGCTCTTTCTGATATTGAAATGTGAAATGAGCACTTGAGTTACCTTACAAACTGCAGGAAAACAATGCCTTATCAGAAAAGTAAAAGATTGAAATGCTGTAAAATTGTAGCACAAGAAATTTGTGAATTTGGTCATAACTTTTTAGGGGAAACCTGGGATATACCAGTAGAAAGAAAGGAACTAGAAATGAAACTTTTGAATATGTTTAATTTTAGATACAGTATGTGTGTATATTACAGAGGCCTTAAAACAGAAAGAAAGAAGGAAAATGCCAGGTGGGAGCAGTATACTCAAATATTTTTTATATAAACTTTAATGGTAAAGCTCTATCATAATGTGCATATTGATAGAATTACTGCTCAGCAAATAAAAAAAAAAAAAAAAAAATTCCTACACTTGGGTTTAGCCTAACATCTGTCTAACATCTGTTTCAAACACCTAAATATGCATGTTTTGTGTAAAGTTCATTCTGTTTAAATAAATGAATAATAGCAGGATTTGTTCTCATTGATCGTCTTCTGGTTTTAGCTACAGAGTGCAGACTCTTCATCCACCATTTTCACAGAATTGAGTCGATCATCAGTGCTGTTCTGGATTATTTCAATATAGCTAATGAGTCAAAATAATGAAATATGAGCATTACCATGAGAGCAATTGTATCTTTAAAATATTGTTTTGCTAAAATGTGTGACAGTTTATTATGAGCTATAACATTCATTTTTGGTTCCTTTCTCAACAAAGGCATTATTTTCTGTCACAGCTAAGGCATTTCTTTCCTTTCCTTTCTTCAGCAATTGTACATAACCCATCAATTCTTTATTTGTTGAAAGGTTACAAATCAAGAGATTTTTAAATTGTCAGTGCAGGATTTTTATGCAGGTTGTAACCAGTAGATGAAAGCATACAGTGCATGCCTTCCTCCTTTTTTTCCCCCTATGAACCACTGCTTAGCCTTTAAGCAGATAAAATGTATGTAACCATAACGATGTGTAGAGGTAAATGTAAGCTTTATTTCTTCAGCAGGGCAATAGTCCCTCAATAAAATCGCTTACTGTATATCATACAATTTTGTCTTTATTAATACAGAGAAGCAGTGTTACCAACATAGCTAATTGAAAGCCTTGAGGAAATGAAACATTTTATATGTTGATTTGGAAGCTTGAGCTGAATGAAGCAGATCTAATCGCAGCCATGTTGTTTATAAGATTAGATGTCTAGAAACAACCAACAACAGATCTCTTGCCATTTGTAAAATGGCAGTACTTTTTCTCTTGTGTATATTGTATTCTTAAAAGATTTAATTTATTTTAAATATACATAAATTGAGGAGGCATCATTTAGTTTTTTTTTTTTTTTTCCCGGTGGGGAAGTGTAGTGTTCCCAGTGCTGCTGTTACTCTGGATGGTGCACATAGGAGTACAAAAACATAATTTTTATATAATGTTTTGTGTGTATGTATGTATGTTTGTGTGCGTGCGTGCCTTGTACATATTACTATGTTAAATGTAACATTATACAAAAAAGATTTTTCTGAGCCTTAGTTTTAAAGATTTTAATGTTGTACAGCTTTAAATATAGGTAGCAATGAACCTAATTTTCAGAAAAAGTTCACTTTTTAGATAAGATAAAAGAAAAAAAAGAAAAAATTTTAACTTGTATATAATGTTTATTGAAGTTTTAATTATTTGGAAAGCTATTCTGATTGTAAAGGGTTGTCATCCATGGCACACGCTCTGCATATGGAATAAAAAGTATCACAACAGCATCTGTGATCCTCACAACCTTATTTGAAAGTCCTTAATTTTCCTGTTCTATAACACTTCCCTTATTTCTGGTACTTCTCGAACACAAGCTCCAGAGTTATTTACATTCTATGTTTGAAATGTAGGTTGATTCCTAGTCACTGGTATACAGTAGGCTTTTTCAAGAAGCAGGGCTGTGTCAGTATGAGTTAATTAAGAACTGTTTTCATAGTGAAGAGTTTCTTGTTGAACTGCTTTTGAAGATAGTTATAAATCCTATATCTGTTAGAACCTCCATAAATCTTCCTACTGCCACTGTTTCGTGCATTTACCATCAGAACCTTCAATTCCAATATGAAAAATCCCATGTAAACTGGCATTTTTCTTGTTTCCATCTGTTCAATGGCAGAGCATGATCCTTTCCAAAATGTTAGTATAATTCCAGTTTGTAGAAGATTGCATTAAACAATGCTTATGGTAATTAGTATCTAAAATAAACATGTTTTAAAACTCGCCTAAGCCCCCACTCATCTCTTTTAGATCAACTATATATGGTGATTCTTGGCAGCAAAGATGTCTTATAACAGAGTCATGGAACCCAGGATTCCTTTTGCAGCTTATTTTACAAGAGGCTCTTCACAATCAAAATAAATGACAATTTTGAAAATCTTGTCTTTGGGTACCTCTTAAATAAGTTACACCATATTTATCCAAATATAAGACAATCCCCCCTCCCCAATATTAATTTTGAAAACAGGGGTCATCTTGCATTCGCTTTATATGTTTTCCAAATAGCATACAGGAAAAGTAAGTTTATAACCTCGCAGGTATGGCACTGGTGAACCCTGGGGAAAATGGGAAAGCTTAATGCCAAGGTTGTGACATGCACATCAGATTTGTGTGTTTCATTTTGCACCTTAAAGTTAGCTATGAGCATTCTCAGTAGAAAAAGATTTCTCCTTGAGATTCAAATAAAAATAGAAGGCTTCCTTTCACATCGCTGGTTGTGCATAGTAAGAGTCAACAGTCAAGCAGCTGCTCATAATGTGAATTTCTGCACAAACTTGAATGATGGTGTTAAATTTCTTACATTCTCCAAATAGAAATTTGTATTCAACATTACAGTTACACTGTGGCCGCCATCACGTTCTCCTACCTCATACATGCTGGTACAAATCCATACTCCCTGTTCAATCTCTCACACTCAAAACTTGTATTTCCAAATGAATTTGAATTATTAACTAAGGTAAAATCTTTTTACAACAGTTATATTAGATATGTTTCTCACACATACCAGTACATCATTTCCATTCTACCCTCTCCTTCACTCCTATCGACTGCATGAATTTTTGCACGAATTCAAATTAGATATGAAAGAAAGAAAAAGACTTAATCAGCTTAAGTGTTCCTTAATTTGTTGAAATTGTATACTAAAACTTTATATTTCATTTAAAAGTTATGTCTTCTGTTTACAATATATATGCTAAATTCCAAAATTAAGTTCTGAAAAATGGGGATGGTCTTGTATTCAAATAACACGGTAATTTGTTTCATTGCTGAAAAGGATCTCTCCACAGAGGCACTAGTGGAGGAATTGTCAAAATGAGAGAACAAAGTTTAGTCATTTCAGGTAATACTACATTTAATCCAGAAAAATTAAATGTGTGTAAAGTTGTATTATGTAGAACTTCTTGAATTCTGCTGATGCATAAATGGCTGTTTTTATCCCAGTATTGAAACACTTGCCATATGTTTCTAAAAAAGACCAATAGTCATAGAGGGGAAAAGCCTATGTATGATTCAAACTTCAAAATCCACAAGTACAAGAGATTCCAGTTTATGTAGTTTATATAACCAGTTGTGTATGTGCTGAACCACTGCATCAAGTATTTCACAAAACAGCCTGCAGTGAGATTTATTATTTGCAGTATCTGCAACTAGCTGCCTTTTAGCTTGAAATTCATCTTGAAAAAGATTGCTCCCAAAATAAATAAAATTTATCACATCTTGTCATACAGAAATCTTGAATTTGTCTATCTTTGCAGTGCAATGCCTTGTCATTGATTTTGCATAATAAAATATTAAATAAGATTTTAGCTTGAAATATAGATGAGAATAAATTTAAAAGGAAATGGAACTCAAAATCATGAAATGTAACAAAAAAACTTCTTGAAAAGACTTGTTTTGCCATCCCATTTTTTGTGTGTTTTAATTGATTTAAAGAATTTTTTCAGGTCCTCTTTTACTTACGAAATTACTTCAAATGTTCTGAATATACCAGCAAATTGGGACAACTGATGGAAAACGCTTAATGGTAAAAGCATCAAATGCAACCTTCCTCTTTGAAGAGCTTGAGAAAAAAGGTGAATCCAGGCAAGATTTCAAAGAATACCTTGCATTCTGTAATTCTATCAACTAATTGCTTTAGTACCAGTTTAGCTTTTGAGCATAATAATGTTGATTCAGACTTTATAAGAATTAACTGTTCCAACCCATTGTGCTCCAGCCATAATAGGACACCTGTCATATGTTTTGACTTTTTAGTCATCAAGCGGAAACTCATCTATTAAACTAAAACTGTTCAATAAGGGGAGCAGCAGCATGATTAGTGCATACATCAACGAATAAGTATGTCTTGAATAACCATCATTTGTGATGTAAAGCTGAGATTTGTGTGATACATCAGTAGCTTCATCTTCTATCATTGCAACAAATTAAGCTTATTTAGATTTTTTATTTTATTTAACAGAACAGCTGAGACCCAGATATCAGTTTGGGTAGCTCAGTTGATTAGAAGCTGGCCTTCTGAACTCAAGGTTTCACTTCAAACCTAGCCCAGACCAATGGTTTTTAAGTGTGCTTAAAAGTGGCAGTAGATTTACTGGTGTGTTGAACTGCAAGACTAAATTCTGGCACACCAACAGGGCTGATATGATCCTTGCAGTTGATAACTGTTAACAAATAAAATAATTTAATTTCAATTAATTCATTCTGTATGTCGTGAGAAGCATCAATAAATACGGCAGAGGTTTCAAAGTGCTTTCATAATCTTTCTTCTTATGTAACTACAAAATGCCCTCTATTGACCAAATCATAATTTTCTAAGTGGACTAAAAGAAAGCTCGCTCTGCCAAAAAACACACCATTTTGTAAGCAACTTTACATCTCTCTTTGCTTTAACATTTTCATTTATTGATTATGAAGGCAAGACTTAGGGAGGCTGCATACCAAACACATCAACAGCTGCAACACGATTAAATGAAATTGCAATTGTTTGTTGCAGCCTTACAGAGAAGAAGCACATGCTTGTATCAATATGATACTGAGGAATAGTCTGCCATTGACATGGCTTTCTCAAGTGAAGGTGGTTTTAATAAATGATAAATTGTGCAACAAAGGAAAAGAAAAGGGTTAGTGACAATTCTATGTTTATGAACATCAGCTTTTTAAATTTATACAAGTAGCATACAAAATCTTAAGCTTTTATACATATGTGCATTGTTATATTAAGGGTAGTTGTAGGTTATTCATTTTTAATTGATGTTTTCAGAGGTAAAAATGGCCCTCACACTGAAAAGATTAAAATTGTACTAATATATATATTTTATTGGTGTTTATAATTTTTATTAAAAATTTATAAACATAAAAACCAATATTTGTCATTAATTTTGGCATGATATTTAAATATCCTAATTGATATTTATCCAATAAAGGAAAACAACTGCCGACATTTTAATATTAGCTTTGGAAGTATCTGTATAAAATTTGAAGAAAACTTACTTTGTGTGGAACAAAACGAGAAAATTAGCTTTGAAATTCCAAAGGTCTATCTGGTTTTGTGCTGAGATATATTTTAAAACTTGTGTAAAATTACTCTAATGCTCAGTAATAGACACCACAAAGAGATTATGCTACATAATTCATTACTAATAATAATCATCATAAACAAAAAACTGCTTTTTCCAGGATTTTTTTCATTTTTCTATGTGCTTGTTTGTCATTTGCCCAGAATGGTGCCTACGTCCTAGTGCAGGATTTATTACAAAATACTGTAAAACTCCAGTCATACAATAAAATGTACCCTGAAACCTATAGAGAACTTTGGTTTCTCTATTTTTAAGAAAGAGAAGGAAAAAATAAAGGAGAGCTATAAGCCCTGAAGAAAAGGTACCTACTTCTAAATACTATGGCAGGCAAAACTACTACTTGTTAGCCTAACCTTAATTGTATGGTCATTAAACATAGTTTTAAACTTTTTCATGTTCAGCAGGTTCGCCAATGAAGTTTCAAGTAGACCAACATAAATAGATTATTACATTATTTTCGAAGTTTGCGTTATCAAAATGATCTCAGTTTGTATTGAATTTAACATGTGAAACATGGATCTTATTGACATGGAACTGGACTCAGATTTAAATTCCTGTTGGAAACCGTAATTGTTGCATCACGAGGGCAACTTTATATTTTGAAGCTTGGCAACTCATTGTTAGGTGCTATTTGACATTTCTGCGGGAAAGTGTCATTATTTATCATCTATTTGACATTTTGTCAATCGAGCGTTATTTGTGATGTGACCAGTGACTTGGAAATTGTGTTTCAGTAACAACATGGAATTTAAGACTTTCGACAAGACACAAGATTACGTAGACAAGAGTGCATTGATCGATTTGCTTCGCAATGAAGCTTCTTCCTTTGCCACTGTGAAATGTTGGTATAACAAATTTAGGTAATTATCAAGCCCCTACACGCCTAGCTGCGCAGACAGACAAAGTGTCGTAATTTGAAGAAGTCTGGTGGAGGGCAAGAGACTCCATAGATCGTGCGCAATATATTGGTTGTAATGGGAAAACAGTGAAATTTAAAACAGCTATAATTACGTCATAAGGATACCTGAGTAGGAAATAATTGCGACAGCACGTTCTTTATAATCGTCAGCATCTATGCACAGGGATTAGACCTTGAATGTCCTGTTGGGAGTTGAATAAAATCACTTCATTGACTAGACGGAATTTAATCACACAACTGAACAAAACAGAAGTAAATATAATTGAACTTGAATATCGCATACTTGCATTTAAAGTGTTTTACGAACAGGATGTAAGCATCACAGAGAGGTGAATGTCTGTTAAGTTAATCGAGAAATACAGTTTTAATGTACACCTGAAATTTAAGCAGTCGTTATAAAAGATCAAAGCGGTAATACAACATATTACCTAAGGCAGTATGTAAATAAAATGATTTAGCAGAAAAAAAAACATGCTATATCGGTTTTTCAGAGATGATATGTAAAGTATAAAATTAGGTACTTACCTTAATTCCTCCTCAGTAAACTATATTCCAGGCGTTAAGTGAACATCTTCTATCTGTATTTGTGGTATATTTGAGTTAGGTAAGATAGGTATATTAATATGTGCACAACGGAAGAGTATGGTCTGTGCTATCTGAAATAATTTATAAACAAATCTAAAATTAGAATCGATTATTACTTAATATTCCTTATGTTCTAATGCTTTTGCAAAATTCCTTTATGCATCCTGTGGGATTGTGATTCATTCTGAAATTACAGATTTGAAAAATTAACCTAATTGAGATTTTGGGTAATTTTTTTTTTTAGGACAAATTATAATATTGAATCTAATATTTTAGCACTGCCTTCTAATGCTAATAAAATGTATACAAATTAGCTATAACAATGAAATTAGTGTTCTCATTACCTTTGTCAGATGAGAAGGGAAACTAAATATTGAAAGAACTGTCTCAGGGTTTAGCATCATCTTGCCTTTATTCTCATGGAAACAATTTTTTGTAAAATGCACTGAGATATTTCGATGTCTACAAATGTGTTACGTCTCGGAGCAATTACTCAATAATTCTAGTCTATATGTTAGGAACCTATAATAAATTATCATTCGCTTAGTGACCGAGGAAACCCACGAGAATAAATCGGAATGAATTTGGAACACAGATGTTACAATTTATTCTTATCGATGGAAAGGGATCTCGAAATCATTTTTCCGGTGGTTGGTACAGTTATGCAGCAGAAAAGTGCACCATGTTAATTATTAAACCCTAATACCCTTAAATCACCTCACTTTTAAAGCCTTTTAAGTGTACTGAACTAACAGCAGAAAGCACGTTTGCCCTTCGCCTACCGATGCGCGAGAGGTTTCAATTGGCGACAGCACGCCAGCGGTGAGTCCGGGTAATATAATTCCCAAGGTCTTTGGTAATTATGCACAACGGCTCTAAATATTTTTCCGTCTGTTAGGCGGAATGCAAACATCGGAAAATTATGTCCGCTGGGAGGCAGCCGCTACCAACTTTATCTTCTAACATCGCTGTTAGAAACTGAAACCCAATTGAACGTGAAACTGACGCGCTATCTTCAGACTACCCAGATGGGCGAGCTGTAAATTGTTCGCTTTTTTGACAAATTTCCAGCCAAAATGCCAACTTTCGTATTTAAAGTATTTCTACTTTTCTGTACACGTACTATGCACATGGTGTATAGAGGAGGTGATGTATTCTACCTCTTAAATGTGAGACAGACACTATAAAATGAAAGAATGCTTAAAAAGAAGGTAAACATACAGTACATACCCATGAACATTAACCATCTTCTTAACGAACATGAAGTTGGCAACTTTAAATTAAATTGAGTTTTTATTTATGGACAGACTTTAACTGCTGCGGTTTTTAATGTTCCAGATTATATTGGGCGCGAAAGCCACTTAATTTTGCTCAGAGACCTCTTTATCAGGCTTGAGGTTCTTTTAAGTGCTGTAACACAACGACACGGCACCGCTGGCTTTACTTTCCAAGTTAAGTATTTTTATGCCCGAAAAAAATACATCGTCCTCTGCCGGGTTTGAACCAGCGACCTTGGCAACCAGAGGAGAGCTTGTTACCCCTACCCCATGGAGGATGACAATGGTGCAAGTAAAAGTATCTGAAAGCAATTAAGTACATAAACATATCCCCTAAATGCAGTATGCATGGAAAAAGCAGTGGTTAAAATGAGTACAATATGTTTGGACAATGTGTGACTACCTGCTCTTAAATCTAGGAAATTGTGGCCCTAAAAAGGCCGTTTTCCTCCCTTCTAGCTCAAATGCCATACTTGTCAGATATTGTGGTCAAAAAGTTGCGAAACACCCGGTTTATTGGCACACCGTTTCAGCATAAAAATTCGTGATGGTAGGACTCAAAGAGCTCCCGTCGCGTTCCGAACTGTTTGCTCACGGCACATTCATAAATTTTCTGCGCGCTGAGAATGGATGTCGGCGTCGTATGGGTTTACAAAGTTTTTACTGCGGTTAACCACTGAGTAAATATAGACACTGCCGTTGCAGTGCTCGATGGTGCCAAAAGCGCCCAGCCATCTGACACTGTAGAGGATCCTGGTAGAATATACTGCAGGATCCGCTGCTCCGGTGTGGCAGCCCTTCTGTCAGGCAACTCCACCAGGAAGCACCTTCCACTACGTCGTTCGACGCCTCCAAAGACCAAATGGCCTTATCTACATTCTCCTCTATGGTACTTCCAGTGGAAAAATTTCGACTCGTCAATCTCGACGATTAGAGGATTACCATTCTCATCTAAGCCGCCTACAAAATGTTAGCTAGCTATCCAGTAAAGGTCGATGTACACAAAAGCTTGAATTCCTCACGCGGTGTGGTAAACACCCGCGCACTGGACGGTTTGACCTGTGAGGAAATTCAAGAAAATCTTGCTCCTCAAGGCGTAACATCTGTGTATCGGGTTCAAAGAAAAGTAAATGGAGAATTCGTGCCTACCCGTACCCTGTTTATTACCTTTGATCGGGTAGATCTCCCACAAAGGATAATGGCAGGGTATGAATCCATTGAGGTAAGACCGTATATACCGAACCCACTCAAATGTTATAAGTGTCAGCGCTTTGACCACACCAGTGAATTCTGCAACGGCGAGTCTACCTGTGTGAACTGTGGCAAAATCTCGCATGACGGAGAATGCACGTCAGCTCCAACGTGTGTTAACTGTAACGGTGAACATCCATCAAGTTCCCGTAGTTGTCCCCGTTTTGCAGAGGAAAAGACGGTCCAGGAGATACGGGTCAAAGAGAAGGTGTCCTTCTTGGAAGCCCGGAAACTCTTGCGAATCCGCCAACCCTCTGTCCCGAAGTATGGTACCTATAGTTCAGTTGTAGCTAAATCGGTACAAAGTCGGGAAATCGCAACTCAAACCTGCGATATAAACGGGGTCACGATTGCAGAAAAGATTCTCACAGCCAGCTCACTTCCTAGGCCTTCGACTTCAACATCTAAGTCAGTAGTAACATCTGAAACTATAAAAAGCGCTAAAATTAAATCGCCGCCAAAGCAATCGACCTCGACCAACAAGTCTGGCAAGCTAATAATATATAAAGAACCAGAAAGAAAGTTTAAGAACACCTATGAGAGAACTGACTTCCTCAAACAAAGTGTAAATCCTATTCCCAAAGCAACAAAGGGAAACAAGAGTCCACGGAGGTCCTCTTCTGAGGATTCGACTGGGAAGGACTCAGGTTGGCGACTATCATCTTCGCCGGTCTTTATTTCCAATCGGTTCGAGGTACTCGAACCGAAATTTTCAATTGAAAAGAGGTCCTCCCAAGTGGAGGAGATGGAGGAAGGTGATACTGCCCTCACTGCCAGAAGGACAGTGACAAAGATGCAGGACCATCCTCCCGTAGAAGGTGTCTTCCCGTGACCTAAAAAGAATAAACTCAACCGACCTCCGCAGCATTCAAAATAGAAACAACCACAATGTACAACTTATCCCATTATAAAGAACATGGCTATTCTACAATGGAACTTAAGTGGAATAAGAACACATCGACCTGGGCTTGAACTGCTGCTTAACCAGCACGATCCTTTGGTCGTATGTTTGCAAGAGACTAAGCTCCGTCCACAAACGGTACATCCCAGTAAGGTGTGATCTATCATCGGAAGAGGGTGTACCTGCGCACGGAGGCACTATGATGCTCATCAGAGATGATATATTCGCGCAATCTGTATCCATTACAGTCCGACATCCAGTCAGTAGCTGTAAGGATTAAACTATCACATACTAGATTCACCATTTGTAATATATACCTTCCTCCGAGTTACAACCTCTCGCTCACTGATTTAGGGGATCTAATTTCTCAATTACCAACACCGTTTCTATTGGTAGGTGATGTAAATACCCTCCATTCACTTTGGGGCTCACCTCGGGCTTGTGCGAGAGGTAAGTTAATTGCTGATTTCTTGAATAATTCTAACCTAATTCTCCTGAACACCGGAGAACCTACATTTTTTTCTGATGCTTTCAACAGTTTTTCACACTTGGAATTAGGAGTTTGTTCACCAATATTAGCATCTTTCTTACAGTGGAATATCATCTCTGATCTACATTCTAGTGACCACTTTCCATGTCTTATCAGTTTCTTGCCACAAGATACATGTTCCACGCGTTTACCTAGATGGCGTATAGATCAAGCCAACTGGAACCTTTACTCCCGATTGGCTGTCTTTTATTACAACGAGCACGACTCTGTGAATGTCTTAGTGGAGCACCTCACAAAAAATATTCTTGATGCTACCGAGCAGTCGTCGATTTCCGGTACCTTGGTGGACTGATGAATGCCGCAATGCCATTCGTGCTCGCAGGCGTGCTCTCAGGATTTTCCAACGTCGCCCAACACTGGATAACCTGATTGAGTATAAAAAGAGGCGTGCCAAATCTAGGCAGGTTGTTAAGGATAGCAAAAAGACATCATGGAGCAAGTTTGTAGCGTCATTCAATCGACATACACCTTCCTCTATCGTATGGGATAAGTTAAGGCACGTGGACGGAAAAATGACTCATACGCCAATCGCCGGTCTTAAAACAGCTGTAGGAGATGTTGATAAGTTTGACGTGGCCAACACTTTTGGCGGTGCTTTCGCTCAAGTGTCTAGCTCAGAGAATTATTCGCCTGATTTTCTTCCCGTTAAGGCTCAGGTGGAATCGCAAGGTTTCAACTTTCGTTCTAATAATCTTGAAGATTACAATCGACTCTTCACCATGAGGGAGCTAGACCATGCATTATCATCCTCGCGAAACTTTGCACCAGATCCTGATGGAATTCACGTGCAAATGTTGCAACATCTCTTTCCTGAAGGTAAGGCCTTCCTACTCGAGGTCTATAATCGTGTTTGGGTTGACGCCACTTTTCCAGAAAAGTGGCGAGAGGCCACCGTCGTACCTGTTTTGAAAGCTGGAAAGGACCGTTTTCTTCCATCCAGCTACCGTCCAATTTCCCTCACCAGTTGCGTTTGCAAGGTGATGGAACGCATAATCAATGGACGGTTGATATGGTGGCTGGAAACTCATAACCTACTGACCAACACCCAGTGCGGTTTTCGATGACGTCGTTCAGCAGCTGACCATCTTGTCTCGATTTCGACGCAGATAATGAGTGGATTCATGAAGAACTGTCAAACCGTTGGGGTGTTCTTTGACCTCGAAAAGGCTTATGATACGTGTTGGCGGGCAGGAATAATACGTTCCCTTTACAACTGGAACATACGTGGACGCCTTCCGTTATTCATTCAGGAGTTTATGAGGGACCGCGTTTTCCGAGTAAGGGTCAGCTCGGTTTTATCAAATATTTTTCTTCAAGAGAACGGAGTGCCACAGGGATCGGTACTAAGCGTCACGCTGTTTGCTATAGCAATTAATTCTATCTCAAAATGTATTCTCCCAGGAGTATCGTCCTGCTAATTCGTAGACGACTTTGCCATCTATTGTACTTCTCAGCGCACACCTTTTTTTGGAGCGCCGTCTGCAGCGTTGTTTAGACAACCTCTCAGATTGGAGCTCTAAAAATGGCTTTCGCTTCTCTGCTGAGAAATCACTGCGTGAACTTCTGGCGCCGCAGGAGGCGATTACCACCTTCGCTGCGGTTTGGCACAGTTTTACTACCATTCATGGATGAGACGAGATTCCTTGGGTTGATATTCGATAGAAAACTGTGTTGGTCACCACATATAGCACAGCTGAAAGCGCGCTGTAACCGTTCTCTGAATATTCTACGGATACTAAGTGGCAAATCTTGGGGAGCGGATCCGACAGTCTTGCTGCGACTTTATCGCTCACTGATCCGAGCCAAGTTAGATTTTGGAAGCATAGTTTATTCTTCGGCAAGACCATCTGTGCTTAGAATATTAGACACTGTCCATAATCAGGGTATACGTCTGGCTGTTGGAGCTTTTCCAACCTGTCCAGTAGCCAGCATTTATGCTGAATCGGCGGAACCCCCTCTGCAGTGTAGACGAGATATTCTATTAACAAATTATGGCTGTGGGCTAAAGTGCATGCCTTCGCATCCAACGTTCACTCCTTTTTTTAACACCGAGCTGGACGAACGTTATAGAAATATTTCAATTAGTCCACGGCCCCCAGGTGTTCGCTTCCGAATGCTTCTTCATAAGCACGATATCGTAATGCCTAGAATGTTTCCCAAGGGAGAAAGGGTGCACCCACCTTGGTTACTTAAACATCCCACGTAAACCTCGGGATGACGGCATACCGAAAGTCTACAATGCCTTTTTCTAGTATCCGTAGATGTTTTTTAGAATTTTTGTCAAACTACAATGACCGAACTTGTATATATACTGACGGAAGTAAGTGTACCGTTGGTGTTGGGTGCGCCTTTGTTTATGATACCGAACAATATACATTCGGTTTTCATAGTGGCACATCTATTTATAGTGCAGAGCTATACGCAATATACCGAGCCATTCTGCACGTTGGCCGTCGAAATTTAAGTGACTGCCTTATATTGAGTGATTCCCTGAGTGCACTTCAGAGCCTTGGTGATCTCTACAACTATCATCCTATCGTGCAGCGTATCCAGGATGCCCTCCACGTTTTATATACTTCCGGGATTAATTTGGAGTGTGCATGGATTCCTAGTCACATTGGCTTGCCGGGGAATGAACTGGCAGATTTTGCAGCAAAGACGGCAACCACCGAGCCCAGTACAAACATTTCTTGTATAACATCGGAAGGCTTTAAACTTGTTGTGCGCAGGGCGATTCTTTCGTGTTGGCACGATGAGTGGTCAGCTCTCCGCGGAAACAAGCTTAGAGTAGTGAAAGACCTTCCAACGATCTGGGTAACTTCCTCTCATCATTCTCGACGGGAAGAAGTAATTTTGGCTCGTTTGCGTATTGGCCACTGCAATTTTACACATAGTTTTCTTTCTAAGAGTGAATCTGCTCCATTGTGTCCGCTTTGTGGAGAAGATTTGTCTGTCCGTCATGTGTTGCTAGATTGTGTTAATCTAGCACATATTCGGGAATCACTGCAACTGCCGGTCAGTCTTGCAGAAGTCCTGGCGGACGATAGTCGAGCGGTAGCTAAGATTTTTGAATTTTTATCGAAGATACCCTTCAAATTTCGGTTTTAGTTGTTTTTATCCTTTTTTTTTTTTTTATTACTTTTTTTATCTCTCTAATCACCAATCTGTGGCTTTTGCTATGATAAACTTTTTACCTTAATTTTTAGACTAATCTTTCGTTCTTATTAATTATATGTCTTATTGAGCTTTATCTCTGGCTTTTGCCATGATTTGTTTAATAAGGGCGCTGATGACCTTGCAGTTGAGCGCCCATAAACACTAACCATCATCATCATCTAAGCCGCCTATGGGAACGTTCCAAGTGAAGCTGGCATCCCTCTCCACAAAAATTGGCCCAGTCTGTTGCAATGTGAAACTCGCTGATGCGAGCTTCTGCAGCCACATCTTGGAGAAGATGGTCCTTCGCACGGCACCATAAGCAAATACTGTAATTTGTTTAATGACAGCTTGTTGCGGGCGAAGAACGAGCCTTCCCTCACAGATATGAAGACTGTGCATCTCACGCAGCACCACCTTTTCTGCTTGGGTACTATTATGGGTAGTTAGAGTACACTCTCCATTGCACCGTTGATACTGTGCAGTGTTCTTCAGCAGAGACGTCTTGCCAGCCACTCCATGGCCTTTACTGGTGTTTTAAGCGCCTGAAATAAATCTTCATAGAGAAAATTCTCTTCTCTAACAGCTGCAATCTCCATAAGTTCATCAGGAAGAACAATCCACATTGCAGGTCTCGATCTTCCAGTCATTCTCCACTAATTCGCTGTGAACTGTTTCAAAAGAAGCTCAAGGCAGAAATAAGAAAAGTCAAATTTCAGGCAATGCAGATCGTGCGTTATCTGCTTAACGTAATACTCGAACTTTTGCTGTTGTATAGCACATTCTCACTAAAATGCCTTATGTGTTTGTCTGCGTGTGTGTGTGTGTGTGTGTGTGTGTGTGAGAGAGAGAGAGAGAGAGAGAGAGAGAGAGTGAGTGTGTGTCTCTGCCTGTGTGTGTGTCTGTGTCTACATAAAATAGTATTCTCATAAACATGAGTAGCCGTGGGCATTAAGGCATGGAATGATAAATGGGAGGTCCAGCAAGGACCGTGCTCCCTGAGATTGTTTGTTCTTGCATTTACTTATTTATATATTTATTTCTTTATTTTTAAGATTTTTCATGAGTGGAAATGTCGGGGAGGTACTCTATGCTTGCTTGCAACCCGTTTATCATTAATAATCGTTTCCTAATTAACTAGCACCAGCGTCACCACCTGTGGTGAAATGTTACGTTAGAACATTACGGGTGTTTAACACTGCTAATAAGAATACGTTCACATAATTTCCCCTACTCACAACCTTCTACTCTTATATAGTGTATATAAATTATAGGAAATTCTTCTGAATGAAGGAATGCTCACAGAAAATTAAAGATATAGCTATATTTTGATTGCAACATAAATATGTTTCAAAATCCCTAAGGTCGTTTAAGAGATAGTACCAACAAAAAATCTAAAATGTTGTTTGTGGTGGGAGGAAGATATTGAAAATCTTCGTGTCGCCTGTCTGAAATGCATTTAAATACCAAGGTTTGTACTTATTGGAATTTTCGATTTTAAGTTATGCTTATGGCAAACACGCAAACGGACGCTTTTATAATCTATTTTTTGTTTTATCATTGGTAGGTCCTCGAACCTCCATTTTCGGTGACATTTCGACCTCTTGTTGAAAAGAAAGATATGAAAGTCGAAAAACTAAATTTCGAAACTTTCAGCTACGTATGTTAGGTTCAAAATGGCGATATTAAAAATGAGCAATGCAATCCAAGGAAATTATATTAAATTGTGTAATTTTATTATCCCCACTGATTCCTGCACCCACAAATTTTATTATTTTCATTTCATCTTACCACCGAATACACAGATGGAATAGATATATGGCGTTTTAATTCCCTGTCTAAAAATTGAACCGTTTCAGCCACATTGTAGGGGTTTACTTAATTATAAGAAAACTTTTCAGTTTTGTGTGTTATCATATAATGCGCGCATATTTTTAGTCCTACGCTCGTGCTTTTTAGATTTATGTTTTGTAATATATGCCAATACTTATCTTGTGTTTAAATGTTTATTTTGTTTAGTATTCTTACAGTTGACATGATTCCCAACATAAAGCGCACTCTGCTTATTTGTCACCTTCTCTTTTACGTCCTTGGAGTAAGTAGAGGAGGTATTGTATTCCACCCAAAATTCAATGTACAGATTTCACGGAAAATACATAGATATTCTATAATCCCTGATGCGGAGAAAAGAAGTCTTTAATAACATATTCTGCCAATCATTGCATTTTCACACAATAACACATCACTGTGCTAAGTCCTCCGGTTTTGTCCATTTTAGCCTTCTTGGTACTGCATTGGCTTCCAATAACTGAAGCACAAAAGGATTTGAATGTGTGTAAAGTCGTTTTTCATGTTTCACTGCCCTGGTTCTTATTTCTTCGCTAACGGTGTCCATTTTTAGGTCTCTATGAATGTTGTCATTCCTAATGTACCATGGTGCATTTACTATACCCCTTAGCAATTTATTTTGAAAATGTTGTATAATTTTGATTTTTTTTTTTTTCTTGGTGTATCCCCAGATCTGCAATCCATAGTCTATACAGGTTTTAATATCTGCTTATACAGGAGTAATTAATTTTGTATGTTAAGCTCATGATGTCATCACAAGAGCCAATTCATTTTTCTATATTCTATGTCAAGTTCTTCTTTTTTCTTTTTGACATGTGCCTTCCATTTCAACTTAGCATCAAGTGTCTTGCACAAGCACTTGGCCTGGATTGCATATGGGATTATTTATTTGTTCATAATCCCAGGTAGGGTTTTTATTTTTTTATTTGTAAAATTAACATGAGTAGATTTTGTTTCATTAAGTTTAATACGCCACTTTTTAGACCAAGTGTTAACTTCATTTATTGCAATGTGAAGCTTATTAATTGCTGCTTCCTCTGTTTCTGCAACAGCTAGAATGAGGGTATCGTCAGCAAAGGTGGCCATCGTCGTTTCTGGATTTTGTGGGATATCACTTGTATACAGCAGGCACGATATCGGTCGAAGGACACTTCCTTACTCCCGCACTTATTTCCTTGAAGCCTGAATATTCACTTCCATGTTTAGCTCGAAACAACCTCTCTGAGAGATATGATTGTAATATATCACAGCATTGTTTTGATAAATGACTTTATAACCTGTGATTTAACCCAGCATGCCACCACACCTTATCAAAAGCTTGGATGAGATCAAGAAATATACTACAACATATTTTCTTTTCTTCCAGTGAGTCCTCTATTATTCGAGTTATTCTATGTATCCGATCGATGGTTGAATGTTTGCTCCTGGATCCAAACTGATGATCTGGAATTAGTTTGCTATCTTGCAATATAGGTTTTAAACGGCTAAGGAGCAATCTTTCAAATACCTTAGACATTTGTGATAGCAGAGATATAGGTCTATATGACTTTTTATCATTAGGGTCCTTCCCTGGCTTTAAAATCATAATAACTTCTGCCACTTTCTATTGTCTAGGCACATATCTCAGTCGGATAACAGCATTTATGATGTGTAGTATTTTCACTAGTGCTTTATTAGGTAGCTCTTTAAGCACCTGTCCTGTAATTACGTCATATCCTGTTTTTTTTTTAATTCACATTGTTAATTTCCTGTTTGAGCTCTTTCAGAGTTACTACTTTAATTTCTGGAATATCATTAAGATAATTTAGTACTGTTTTCATCAGCTGTTTGTCTAGAGAATATTTTAAAGATCTTCTCCAGATACTCAGCAAATACATCTGCTTTTTCTTTATCAACTCTCGCCCAACCATTATTATTTTTCCTAATGGGTGGCGCTTGTATTATTGGTTTTGATTTTTTAAGACCCTTAGTTGCCTTCCAGAGATCGGTGTCTTTATCTGCAGTCAGGTCTTGGAGATAATTGGTTACAGTTTCATTTTTTATTTCTTTTATCATTGTTTTGAGTTTATTGCTTAGCCGATTAACTTGATTTTGTCTGAAGGAGATCGACTGTTTTGCCATTTTTTACGAGCTTTTCTTTTTTCATTCACTAACTCTCGTACCTCAAGAGGATAACTTACTTTGTTTTGCCGTATATCTTAGATGTAACTGATGAATTCGTTCAAGCCAAATGCTGAATGTTAACAATTAACAAATGAATATCTTGTTCAATCTGTTCTGGGTTTTAAGTAGCATTTGAAGTTCAATGAGGTTTTCAAGTGTATCTCTGAATCCTTTCCAGTTTGTTTTTTAACTAGTTAGTTTAACTGGTGTTTCTTTTTGTATTACCTTGTCATAAATAGTTACAATTGTAGGAGTATGATCAGATGAACGATCATCGCAATGATCTATCTGTATAAAATGCTTAGATAAACCCTTAATAACATAGAAGTCAATGGTGTCTGGCACCTTGTTTCGATCGGAGGGCCAATATGTTGGTGATTCTGTAGAGTAAAAGTCACAATTCGCTTTCATTCCTGCTTTGTAGAGCAGTCTACCTTTAGGGGTTATCAACCTTGATCCCCAATAAGTGTGTTTTGCATTAAAATCTCCTACAATAATAAATTTCCTACCAAGTGACTTAAACATGTCTAGATAATCATCTTTTTTCTAGCCTATATCTTGGAGGACAATATATTGCTGTTATATTTATATTTGAATACTTGATTTGCACGCTAACTGTGGCTACTTCCATGAATTCTAGTGATATTTGTATATTTAATTGATTGTTTAATTATCACAGCTGAACTTCCTCTAGCTGTATTAGAAGGATGAATTGGTGATACTTTCTAAATCCCCGTATTTTGATATAGGACTGTGTAGTGAAATGTATTTCAGATATTAAACAAATGTCAATTTTTTCATTCCATAGAGACACTTCCAGTTCATGTTATGCATATGCCCATTATAAGACAGTTATTTTTTTCTTGCTTACTTTGTTTCCCACCTTTCTCTCTATTTTTTCCAATCTATTAATTATCATTTTATTTGTTTCATTTTGTTCGTCTAACCTACTAACAATAAGACTAAGCGTTTCAGTAAATGTACTCTCATTTCCATAAAAAAATAAATAAATAAAAAATGGACAGCAGGCATGCACGTATGGCTGTGAATAGTATACTTCAAAAATCTGATGTGTTTCATTCAGATGCTTTTCTCTGCATCTTTATAACAAATGATTGTTAAAAAGCTTATGCTTCTATTTATTTTGTGCTCATCGAGAAAAAAAAATAGCAGAAATAAACTTATTACTTGCTTCCTTGTAAGTAGAAGCGAAATAAGGGAGTACTACAGGTTAAAGTGATAGTCAAAAGCTGGTGCTATGTGACTGAAGTTCCTTTGTTTGTATGGACAGGAGTTGATACATTTCTGCATGAGAAAAGGATAACTTTTTCAAAGCTGAAATAAAAAACAAGGAATATCTATAAAAAAAAAAAAAAAAAAAAAAAACCATCAACTCCACGGAAAAAAAAAAAATATTATGTAAAATGTGTTTTTTAACGTGCTCTACATTTTCTGTGTGGTAAGTTTTTCTCCATCTCTTACGGTTTAGCAGTTATGCAAAATTCCGTAAAATTCATCTTGAGAGTAGAGCCGGTCAAAATAGCTTTCAGTCCCTTTCGTTTCTCGCTGCCGTTAACCGCGCCTCTCGCAGCCAGTCGAGGAGCTGGGCGTATGTCTGGCAGGAAGAGAGATGACTAACGAGATTTCGAGATTCTCGTTTACTCGCAAGGCTCACGAGTCTCGTTAATAGCCAGACTGCGGTTAGAGCCGGTCAAAATAGCTTTCAGTCTCGCTCGTTTCTCGCTAACTGTGCCTCTCGCAGCCAGTAGATGCAGCTGAACGTACGGCTGGCAGGAAGAGAGTTGAGATTTCGAGATTCTCGTTTACTCGAAAGACTCCCGGGTCTCGTTAATAGCAAGACTGCGGTGTAATGCGCAGAAACTCGCTGAGTCAGGATGCAAATGATCTATAGTTTTGTTATAAATCAGTATTTAAACATTATTTGAAGCAGTAATTCTGTTATCCGCTCTAATCTAAGCACATTTATTTGAGTAGAACAAACTCTTTTTCCCTGGCGCTGATTTGTTTTAAACTCTTTGGTAGGTATGTATACGCTTCTCCTCTGTTCTACTTTTTTACTCAGAAAGTAAAGAGATACCTATTGTAATTATATATTACGTCTCACCTTGAGCTTGTGACTTTCAGCTATTAAATGAAGCTGAATAACCGAAAGCAGTGCATGTGTTTATTTTGACCTGCATTTATTACAATAAGCGTGTTCCGCTGGATCAGGTTGAGTGCTTTACTCACCAGAGTTGAAAACTCATCATTATTTTTCCGTCAGACTAGCTCATAAAAATCCGTAAAAATCCATAAAAATTAGTAATTTCCGTATTTTCTTTCAAAAATAAAAATTAAAAATCAAGGTCAGCATTCTGAACAATTTCTTAGTCAGGTCTGAAAGATGATCAAGGGAAGTGAATAACTACAAACAACGTGAGAACAGCATCTGCAGCTGCACGTTCATACGTGTCTTTAATAGGCTGAAATTGTATGTTTGACTGTGAAGTTATAAAGGGTTCAACTGCTGTTAGATGTTTCTTATTTTTTTCCATGAAAAAATAAATCTGACAAGAGCACATTGGCAATATTGGCCCCGCGTACTACTAGGTTCCCTGGGCACCACTAACAACCACTCATTTAATTACTCATTATTTAACCATTCTTTTCTAAAATGTCGTACATAGGCAAAGCCTAGGTAGTAAAAAAATCGGATGTGTTACACTCACATGACTTTCTCTAGCTGCTCTACAAACCTCCTACAAAAGATTATTATTCTTTGTACACAATGCTAATCGAGATAAACATTAGCAGAATGTTCTTATTACTTAGTTCCTTATAAGCAGAAGGGAATAAGGGAATGCGCTATGCTAAAGTGATTGTAAAATGTTTTGAAAGCTATCGTTATGCGATTGTCATTGCAAATCCTTCTTTGCTTGGCCAGGAGTAGAACAAAAGAAAAACAAACACTTCCTGTCTGAGAAAGTACTCCACAATTGAAACTAATAACAAGGAATATCTTGGCAACGGTTACCACCATAACAAAAACGTAAAGGACATAAACTGTGTGTTTTGTCGTGATGTGCATTTTTTGTGTAGTGAGTTTTTTTTTTTTTTTTTATCTCTTACAGTTTAGCAGTTAAGCAAAATTTGACAAAATTCATCCAGAATAAAGATGTCTTCAGAGGCTATTCTCAAAAAGCTCGAGATATACATTTTATTTCGGATATAAATAGTTTTAATATACGGCATTTTAATCAAATCGTTAGAGCCATTTTTAAGAAAATCAAAATTTCGAGTTTTTTCCCACGTAAAGGGTAGTTTGTGGTGGGGGGATTTTTTTTTTTTTTTTAATCTTCGTGTCGCATCCTTGGAAGATACTAAACCTAAATACCAAGATTGGTATTTAACGGTCTTTTCGTTTTGGGGTTATGCTGTCCACAGACACACGCAGATAGACAGACACACACATGGACCTTTTTTTTAAAAATGCTTTTTTCGGACTCAGGGGGCCCCAAAACATATATTTCCGGTGAAATCTCGGTATCGAATTTTTGGGTGCATTACAATGCCTTCTCTATCCCTTTGTACATTGTACATATGGGGCTAGAGAAAGTAAAAAAAGAACGCATTAGCTCTGCGTTCACTATGCTGAATTCAGAATTCACTCTGATAAACATACATATGGCCATATACCACAATGTCATGTTTGCGGAGTTGTTCAGTTATCCGAGAAGTTTGTTGCTGTTAGCTCTAAATAAAAGATAGCATTACATTGCTTAACAGACACTGTCTTGTAGGTACACAAAGATTTACATCCGTATCAGTTTTTCTAAAGAAAATCAATATAATATTACCTAACAATTGCTACTAATATCTGTCAAAAAGCCGTCATCCGTGAAAACTAAATTTTGCCCGTCTTATAATTTGGCAACCGTGTTGGTCACTAAAACTTTTGTATAGGATGAAGAAGTGCTATTCCGTTTATAAATCACAATGCAGCCAGTTTCATTTTATTGAAGATCACAACAGCTGCAGAAATATGCGAAAATGATACGTTACGAACTGTGTTGACGGGTGCAAGCCAACGCAGCATCGAGACATACCATACCAGAAGTGATGACAGAAATGTAGCATTCCTTCAGGTGATTAGAAAATCGTCTATAAAATTGCTAAAAACTTGGGAAATATTTATTTTTATGTACTAAAATGTAAAAAATATATGCCAAAACAATTAAAATATTTGTTTAAAGATTTGAATGACTGGTCTAATATATGAGGTACGTCCAGAAAGTAAGTTCCGTTTGGTAATAAAGTTAAATTGTGTACAGATACAGAATAATTATTTATTGCTCAAAATTCTACAACTCTTAAACTACTTTTCCACATAACTGCCGAAATTTTGTAGGCATTTGTCATAGCGTGGCACATGTTTTTGTATACCTTCTTCATAGAAGTTTGCGGCCTGTGTCTTCAAAAAGTTGGAAACGTTTTCTTTCAGCTCTTCGTCATTTTTGAAGTGTTGACCGCTAAGGAAAGACTTGAGATGTAAGAACAGATGAAAGTCGCTAGGAGCGAGGTCAGGGCTGTGCGGAGGATGGTCAAACACGTCCCAGCCAAATCCCTGTAGGAGGTTTTTCGTCACATTTGCAGTGTGTGGTCGTGCGTTGTCATGCACTTCACTACGTCCTTCATTGAACTGTCGGACCCATCTTCTCATAATTGAATCACTCATCGCATTTTGTCCGTAAACTTCGCAAATTTGCCGATAAATTTCAAATGGTTTCACTTTCCTAGCATTCATAAAACGAATCACAGATCTGATTTCACAAGCGGCGGGATTTTCAATCAACACCGACATTGTAAACAAGCACAACAAAGCGTATGTGGCTGAGAGCAATCTCAAAATGGCACACGTTTCTTCTCCTTGATACAGAGCATCTACCGCGCATGTGCGGAACTGCGATCGCAGCGCTGCAGCGGAGATAAATTGAAACGGAACTTACTTTCTGGACATGCCTCGTAAATGTATGTGGCATTTACCTCACATCATTCCTGGAAGGCATCACCAAATACTGTAGAGTTACAATATTCAAAGACTTGCTTCGTCAACTTTTCCATCCCGAAAGATCAACAATTGTCACAAAGAAGTACCACGAATTTCGAAAATGATCACTCCACGTCACAAGAGTAAGTCTAATGTAAACATAACATGACTGTTTCTCAAACTCACTTTACGATTTCTTCATGTTGCCCAAATACACATTTGAAATTTTACACATTATGTTATATCCACTATTATTTTCGAACACTTCTTTGCTTTTTCTTTTTAAATGTTGTGCTGCAGGACCAGAAAAAAACATTTTTTCCACATCCTGAACTACTTGAACTGCTTCTCTCAAAGACATTCCTACTGGTTCCAGTTTCTTTACGGAATCACAGAGGAAACACGGATTCGTGGACATGTATGCTAAGTCATTTCTTAACACAGTATTACTTAAAAATTCTTGAAGAATTTTAATTGAACTGGCATCTTTACCATTAAGTTCAGTTATGACAGCAGCAAAACCATCTAGGTTTTCTGCATAGCGAGTCATCACAGGTGCAGGAGGCAGCGGAGTGTTCGGATTTCTGTTCTGAAAATTTTCAGTCCTTTTAGGTGGCTTGATGAGTGCTTTTTTACTTTCTCTATACGCACTATGTTTGAGAAAAATCTCCCTACCACAAATTACCCCTTACATGGAACTTTTTTCGGAAATTTTGATTTTCTCAAAAATGGCTCTAAGGATTTTGATTAAAATTTCGTATATTAAAGTTATTTACCTGAAAAATAAAATGTATATCCTGAATTTTCTGGGAATAACCTCTGAAGACTACTTTAATCTGGATGCATTTTACGGAATTTAGCATAACTGCTAAACCATAAGAGATGGACAAAAACTTGTCATACAAAAACTGTAGAGCACGTTTAAACACACAAGTTATGTTATATACATTTTTTTCGTGGAATTGATCGTTTTTAACATATTTCTTTTTTTTTTTAGTTTCAGCTTTGAAATTCATACAGGAATTTGTCAACTGCTGTCTATACAAACCAAGGAACTTCAGTCGCATAGCAACCAGCTTCTGCCTATCACTTTAACCTATGGTACTCCCTTATTTCGCTTCTACTTACAAGGAAGCAAGTAATAACACTATTTCTGCTATTTTTTTCTCGATTAGCATGAATAAATAAAAGCATAAGCTTTTTAACAATAATTTGGTGCAGAGATATAGAGAAAGTCATGTGAATGGAACACATAAGATTTTTAATTTTTTCTTTCTCTAGCCCCATATGTACAATGTACATAGGGATAGAGAAGTATTGTATTCCACCCAAAAATTCGATGTCGAGATTTCACCGGAAATACATGTTCTAGGACCCCCAGAATCCAAAAAAAGCATTTCCAGAAAAAGGTCCGTGTGTGTGTGTGTCCGTGTATCCGTGTGTCTGTGAACACGATAACTCAAAAACGAAAGGTAGTTAAAATACCAAACTTGGTATTTAAGTTCAGTATCTTCCAGGGATGCGACACGAAGATTTTGAGAAAAATCCCCCACCCCAGCTACCTTTACATGGAACGTTGTTCAAAAATTTTGATTTTCTCAAAAATGCCTCTAACGATTTTGATTAAAATATCGTATATTAAAGCTATTTACCTGACAAATAAAATGTATATTTCGAATTTTCTGGAATAGACTCTATTATTCTGGATGAATTTTATGGAATTTTGAATAACTGCTAAACCGTAAGAGATGGACAAAAACTTACACACGAAAAATGTAGAGCACGTTAAAACATACAATTTATGTTATATACAATTTTTTCGTGGAGTTCTTCAATTTTGAGACATTCCTTGTTTTTTGTTTCTGCTTTGAAAAACTTATACTTTTCTCATACAGGAATTTGTCAACTCCTGTCCATACAAACAACCAGTGACATAGCAACCAGCTTTTGACTATCGCTTTAACCTATGGTAGTCCCTTATTTCGCTTCTACTTACAAGGAAGCAAGTAATAATGCTATTTGTGCTAATTTTTTCTGATTAGCATGAAGTAAATAGAAGTATAAGCTTTTTAACAAAATTTGTTGCAGGGATATAGAGAAAGTCATGTGAATGGAACACATCAGATTTTTCCTATTAGAAATCATATAGTCAATGTCAGGATACACGATCCTAATTTCCTCGCATATTCTATGCAATCTATTCACAACATATGTAACATGGATGGTCATGACAGTCACTAAAAATTAAAGAATTCCAAAAGCAGGAATATTTATGACATATCTAACAATTTAATAAAGAAGTAATACAGTATATTCAAGCCCCTTTCACTTTTTGCATAAATAGGTGTTTCAATGAGGGTGTTTTCCCAAACAGCTCAAATTTTCCAAAGTTACACTAATATATAGAAAAGGCGACCGAGAAAGTCTTAACTAGTTACAGACCCATCTCAATAATTCCTTATATGGCAAAAATTATAGAATGTCTGTTAAATAACCAATTGCAAGATTTTCTTGAAAAACAAATTTATTTTTTGATAATCAAATTGGATATCGTACAACAAAATCAACAATACTAGCAGTTAAGCACTTGTAGAGAAAAATTAGCAGGCTTTTGATGATGGTGATTGGGCTTAAGGTACTCTTTATGACTTAAGTAAAGTTTTCGATTGTGTGCAATATGATATCTTGTTGAAAAATCCAGAAGCAAATGACAACATTTAAATATTTTAAAATCTACTTAGATGGTCGCAAACAGCTAGTAACAGTTGGAGGAAAGCAATCAAGCATCACCAATAAAAATTAAAGTTCCGCAGGGTTCAGTACTGGGACCCCTGCTATTTCTGGTAATGATAAATGAGGTATCCAAATGTTATCCCTGTCACACAGTTGTTTATGCTAATGATACACCTCCCTTAATATCAATAAAGACTTGAACTTGCTAACGCAGTCTGTAAATGAAACCATGCAGGAAGTTCAAATTTGGTTTAGAAGTAATGGCTTCCTTATGAACGTCAGCAAATCACAAAATATAATTTTCAATTTAAGAAACGTAAATGCTGCCTGTGACAACATGCAACTTCTTGGTGCTTTGATTGATAAACAACTATCCTGGAACCCACGTATTGCTTTTGTATGCAATAAACCATTATGTCTGGTATTTTTCTTAGCTACAAAAAAAAAAAAAAAAAAAAAAAAAAAAAAAAGTGGCATCTATATTTTAGATATGGAATAGTACTTTGGGACAGTAATCCTAGAATAGAAGCGGTATTAACAATTCAGAAAAAGGTAATTAAAATGATGACATTAGCAAAGAAACTTGAACATTGTAAACCACTATTTACAGAATTAAAATCTCTATTGCTGTTAATTAACATATCTATGCTGTGCTAGTCAAAATAAGAGAATTTCCATACTTATGATGTACGGGGAGATAAACATAATACACGTAGCAGTAGTTGATATGCCATATCACAGACTGCAGAAGCCCTCAAAGTATTACAAACTAGTGGGCATAACATTTTTCAATTCACTTCCCTCAAAAGTGGTTACATTAAATGTTTATAAATGGTTAATAAAACATCCTTTGTACAGTATACAGGAATTTGACATAAAAGGTAAATGTGACATGTAAATATTATTCGTCAATCTTATGAAATATACTTTAGATAATTTTTAAAGCTTTTCCTGATGAAGCCTATTGTAATTCTTGTAATTATCGAATGGTTAATAAATTATTATTATTGTAGTTGTTCTTTTTTGTTTATTTTTATGATTATTATCATTACCACAGTATCATTATTACTATGGATCATTTTAGGATAACTAACTGTAAGTCCTGCTGCTGTCTTTTTCATATATGGTGCAGCGTCAGTCAAATGTACCAAAACATTGTCATACCGAACACCGTTTGGCCACAATATCTGCATTGCTTCATTAAATAATCTGGCAATAGTCATATGGTCTGTAGCAAGCATGTCTTGGCAGGTCAGTAGAAAAGATGAGTTTGAAATTTCAGAATCATTCTTCAATACCACTATAACAACATTTCCAATTTTCCGTCAATAGAACCTGCAGTTCCATCTATGCTCACCCATATTTTTTCATTAGCACAAAATTTTGTGTATACGTCATACTTCGTAGCACTTGTGAAAGCAAAGTGTTTTTCGCAAAGTTGATTCATCAGGTGTGTCAATATTTTTATATTTTGTCAGGAATGTTTTAAACTGAGGTTGGTTCACTTTCAAGATGGATATGACCACTAAAACTAATGCTCTGCACAAATCTTCACAATACACTGCAAATTAGAAGGCCCTGCTGAGGTACTTGGCACTGGATCATTAATAAAAGATTGTTGTTTTATAAAGCACGAAATAGCTGCCTTATGTTTGTTACCACTTAAATGTTGTATCACTTGCGAATGTTGGTCTGCCGATATAGCTTTACCACATGGCTGACAATTCAGGATTTTACCATCTGAACTGAAAATATTCTCAAATTCCGCAGCATATTGTTGCAAACGATAACTTGCATTACTGTTCACTCTGGGCATGTTTAATCCATTGTGAAGTCAAAACTGTCGCTATGCAACTTCCCAACACAACTAGAAGGTTGTCTAAACGTTGCGGATTCACAAATGACAAATGAGTGACTAGCTGAGTATACAATTTACAAGTATCACTTTATATTCTAGCCGGGTTGTGAAGCGATAATAGGAATTTATTTATTTCAAGCACACGTCAATGGAGGAATTCCCATTCTTATTTTGCGGGCTCATGTATTACTGTGCTACTGAAAAGGTTAACATGGGCTTTATCTTTGTTAGTAGAAACCTCTCAGATAACGCACTGTTTATTATGGGAGGTTGCCAACGTTTTGCAATGCATCAATTAGCGCGTCATTTCAGCCAGTGAATGCGTAGAAATCATAAATGACAGAAACATGTCAAATCCGTGTGAGTAAAAACAGCGTTGCGTCTTCACCGTTTCCTCCATTTTTGAGAAAAACAACATTTAAAAAAAAAAAAAAAAGTATATGTAAAGGGTGGAGAATCGTGTCGCATTCTTGAAAGACACTAAACTGGAATACCAAATTTTGTATTTAATGGACTTAAAAAAAAAAAAAAACACACACACACACACACACACACACACACACACACACACACACACACACACACACACACGTGTTTACAACATTTTCTGTTTGCTTTTTGTTAATCAATATAAACTATTACAAATTTGCCTACACATTTTTTTGTTGTTGTTGTTGTTGTAGGTACAAGAAGGATACAGAGGTGTAAAGCGATCTTCGTCTTCCTCTCTGTCACTGTCATTTTACCCACATATATCACAAACGAAGCATTGTCGTGTGCAGCTGAAATTTTCGCTCTTGGTGAATCGTGTGCTAAACACACCTGTCCCACTCACTGGAATCTATATGCAGACACATTCTCTCCACACATGGTGGGAATTTTATTTTTAATTGTGAACGATAATTAGCATTATCTAACACAATAACACTCTTAAGAGGAATGTTTTTCAAAAGTGTGTTCTTCAACCAAGCTTCATATATTTTCCGCTATTTAAAAACCTGTATTTCCAATGAAATCTCAGTTTTGAAGTTTTGGGTGCACTACAACACCTACTCTGCCTACTTTGAACATTGTGGAGAAAGTAAAAAAAAAAAAAAAAAAAAAAAAAAAAAAAAAAAAAAATAGTCTATGGCATTCACATCACTCTACTCATTCTTCTAGGATATATTTTTACAGCGTAATATAAGTAGAAAATGTGGTTAGATATTTCTTATTAGTACTGTGTAGTAATCTCGTTGCACGTTATAAGAACCTTACTTATTTATTATTTACTTGGTACTCTAAGAAATAAATGTCAATGCATGCAACATGAGTTTACTTTTGAGAAAATGTGACAACGATGTATGGTTAGACACTGAATGCCTGCTGCAGTCTTATCGCAGCCTTTGAAGCCGACGATGTTAACCTTTTCAGTAGCACGATAATAACCAAGGAAAGTAGGGTGTCTATATTTTCTTCAAACTGAAGGGGCACTATAGCTGACATATCAGTTCTTCCAATAAAATTAACAACAAATTGCATCGTCTGGTATTTGTAATTGAGCATTACAAAAGTAGATAGTGACTTGTTAAAAATAATTCTGCTGCTGCTTTTGTGATTTTATGAAATTATATGAAAATTACTTTAAAAGGGTTTAGTTTGTGCGATTTTTGTGCAATTTATGTGAATATCCGAAAATATTTATTTACATACAAAAATCAGAGAATATGCATTTTTATGATCAATAAAACTTAAAATACGTATCACTATTCCAAAACGCCTTTTCATTAAAATTGTTGTTAAAAATTAAAATGTTTGGTCTAGTATAGGTAATATCTAACATTAAACCCAGTTTCAAGCTCATATTAGGACGCAAACAACATATGCATTTACCTAAAAATCCGGGCCCTGATGATGATGCTGATGATGATAAACTCATAGACCACCACCACCATTTAACCACTAGCCTACTGCCACAACAAAGCAGTGTAGGGAAGTTATTTCTGGAAAGGTTTATTTTAATTAACATGAAGTAGATAGAAAAACAATCTTTCGCATGAATAGTTTCCAAAAACCAAATAAGAGTGAACAGAAATATAATACAGTATACACACACACACACACACACACACACACACACACACACACACACAGGGTGTACATAAATGAATATCGAGGTTTTAACTCTTTATAATATTTATTACATTTAACTTACAGTTATAAATGATATGTCAAATGAAAAAGCAACTCAAACAATTTCACCAAGAAGCTTATAAATGTTCAATATGACTACCCTTTGTCACACGGCACACATCAAGTCTATAGCCGAGTTCTTCCCAAACGTTGATAAGTGTGTATTCAGTAATTGTAGCAACAGCGGCTTCAATCCGGTTTCTTAATTCAGGGAGGTCAGCTGGTAGCGGAGGCACGTACACACGATCCTTGATGAAGCCCCAAAGGTAAAAATCGCATGGCGTTAGGTCAGGAGAACGTGGAGGCCATGCATAGCAAGCCCAGTCATTGGGGCCCTTGCGGCCTATCCAGCGCTCGGGTACAGTGACGTTCAAGCAATCGCGTACTTCGTTATGCCAGTGAGGTGGCGCACCATACTGCTGGAAAATGAAGTTCTCTGGCTCATTTTCTTCCAACTGAGGGAAGAGCCATTGCTCTAGTGTATCAAAGTAAGACGTGTCAGTTACAGTAGGTTCACCAAAAACGAAATGCCCATAAACTTTTCGCCGGGTTGCGGCACAAAAAACATTCACTTTAGGGGAATCTCGTTGCATTTGTACCATCTCGTGAGGATTTTCTGAGCCCCAGATGCGCACATTATGAGTGTTAACATGTCCACTAAGGTGAAAGGTCGATTCATCACTGAAGACAACACGATCCACACAATCGTCATGAAACAACATGTCGTTTGCGAATTTGGCACGTAATCCGTGGTCTGTCGGCTTTAGAGCCTGTAATAACTGTAAACGGAAGGACGTAGCTGTAAGCGTTTTCTTACAACTTTTCAAACAGTCGACACAGGAACTTGTAATTCACGACTAGCCTTCCGGACTGATTTCTTTGGGCTACGAGCGAACGACTCTCTCACTCGCTCAACAGTCTCTTCACTTACTCCTGGTCGTCCCGTGCTCTTCCCTTTACAAAGGCAGCCGGTATCTTCAAACTGATTATACCATCTACGAATGTTTTTATCACTAGGAGGATCACAACCGAACTTACTACGGAACGCACGTTGCACAGTAACTACAAATTCGGTCTTTGCAAACTGCAAAACACAAAACACTTTCTGTTTACTAGTCACACCATCTTTGCTACTACCGCTGTCTATCGGATTGCGGCAGAAACATTGCACGCACATGCGCTCTTGTGCCAACAAACAAAACTGAGGGTTAACCTGATATGATAGTTGTAATAAAATTCAACATTCACTTACATGCATACTACCAGACCAGTGGAGAAATTGAGTAATTGTGGTTAAAGGAAAACTGCCCACTACAATTGGAAATCGAACCAGCGACCTCCATGCAAAATACAGTTTATTAAAGCAAAATAAATCTAGCCAAATTATAGATATATCAGTTCGGGGATATTCCTTGTGGTGTTTACGTATGCTTCTTTTTTTTTTTTTTTTTTAACGTCATTTAACCTGGTTTGGTCATGTCGGACGATGAATGAAATTGGTGAAATGATCTTGGGGTCCATGGAGCTTAAAGTTACTGACATTTGCCTTCTCAGGATAAGGGAAAACCCCGAAAAAAAAAACTTTAGCCGGGTAACTCACCCTAAGCGAGATTCGAACTCACGACCTTTTGAATGTGAGGCAGACATGCTACTACCACACTACCCAGGCATATTTATATATATTTATATATATATATATATTTTTTTTTTTTGTGTTTTGTCTGCGGTAAAGTGACATGTAGTAGGCAGAGGTACAATAATTAATGTAACATGGTCACTTCTTCACCTTTGCGTAAATATGGGAAATCAGCTAAAAAAATTAAAAAAACAGACAAAGAAACATGCATATTTAAAACAATTACCACCAAAGTTGTGTTATTTATGAAAACTAGAATTGTGGTTTACACAATGTTCAGAATTGTCATATGTCTACAAATAAAGTTAAGATGGATATCCCTATTGATAGCTGTTACCATGTGAAAATGTAAAACTTGATTAGAATATGTGGCAGAGGTCCTGGCTTCTATTCCTAGCTGGGGCAGGGAATTTTTCTTTAACCAGAACTATTCCCTATCCCACACAGAGTCTGGAAGTATGAATTTTTAGGGGAAAAAAAAAATTTAAAACCACTGTAAAGAACCTACAGACAAGTTCTTTCTAATGCAAAGCCCCCCCCCCCCCTATCCCCAATATGACAGATGTTTAAGGGGGCTATATAAATGGAAGAGAAAAAAGAGTATGTGGAAAAAATCTGCTTCCTGCTTTAAGATGAATATAAAAAAAAAACAAAAAAACAAAAAAAAAAAAAAAAAAAACAACAACTCTAAACTGACTTGCTTAAACGATTAAAAGTTTTAATTACTAAGAAATCAATATTGACTATGTATTATTATTTATTGTTTCACCCTCATCTGTATTATGGAATTTTACTGTGGAGTAATGCAGGTGGAGCTAACACTGTCTTCAAGTGACAAAAGAAAGATATTTGCTGTATTAAAGATCTAAAAAAATATGGATTCATTTAAAAATTATTTTAAAGAACTCAAAATTTTAATTGCCCTTATCTTTATATGCTTACTTGTCTACTATACATAAAAGTAAACTACCAAATCTTACCTTCCAGGCACACTATGCACAATTATAACACTAGAAACAACAACAATTTAGAAAGGCCATATTTTAGGCTGAGCAAAACTCAAAATTACTACATATACAAAGTCTTAACCTCTTTAATAAATTACCCTATAGTATCCAACTATTTCCCATAAAGCAGCTTAAGCTGTATCTAGAAATGTTATTATAGGACTTGACTTTTTATAGTATTAGTGAATTTTTAGACTACACATGGTAAATGACATTGCTGTAACTTTTTATTCATTTTTTTTAAAAATTTGTTTAAGACATATAATGTATTTGCTGTGTATAGTATTCAGTCACATTACCTATGTATACAGGTATGTGAATGTGTATTTATTTTAACTATGATTATATGACTATGTCTATACCAGCCAGATACTACTTTTGGATAACTATAAAGAAATAAATATTGGAACATACGTCGAGTGGTGAACTGAAGTATGAAATGAAACTATTATATGGACTTAGCTGCACAGTTTATAGTTAAAGTCTGAGGAGGATACATTTTGAACACAAATGCAGAAAAAAAAAGTTGCAAAAGGTAATGATGGGTAGCAGGCATTTAAGTCATATGATATAGTACAAGTCATGCAAATTTTAAAGCCTACATCAGTATTTGCACATTTACATGACATGTCATGTCAGTTTACCTATCCTTGTAACTTTATTAAAGCTTTCTTTGCACATGGACAAGGTTAGTTGATATTAATTTCATTATGTTTCTGTCAGAATGATACATTTCTGTTATGTACATTGTTCAGGAGCATATTATACACACAAGCTACTACTCTAAGTAAAGGATAATTTTGCAAATTATTCGCCAAGCTCTCACACTTGCAGCGTTTAACAAAATCCATTTACAGCTTTGCTATCAAATCAGATGGAATTTCTGATAGAAAGATGCCATCACGAATGTTGCCGCCACGAATGTTGGTCAATCGACCAATGGCAGAGAGCTATGTTGGTCAATCCACCAATGACAGAGTTCAAGCCTAAAAGTGAACTAGAATCTGCAATGTCGCATCCTGGGCATTAATTCCACCAGCATAGAATATAAAATATTGCATGATCATTTAGTCATGATAAAACTTTGCTCTCGTTGGATTCCAAATAATTTTATGAAATCTCAAAAAGATGCTTGTGTCGATAGGTGAACACAAATGCTCAAGAAATACAATGGCGGTGCTTCAAAAGACATATATGAGATTGTAAAAAGTGACAAATCTGAATCTATGAGTTGGAACGTTTGTTTGTTCATTTGGTCCCACTGGGAGCAGGAGCTCAGGGACGTTGAACATGCCATACAAACAGAACACGTATCATGACCTATGACAAGCACCACCAATAATACTATTATTTCTCTCTATCTTTCTAATAAAGAAAGAAGAGAAAATTAAAGAGTTGTTTTTTTCAAGCCACCACCACTGCAAGAGTAAAACTAATAACATGCTATAAATTACCATCATGTATTATGTGCCTTACATTCAATATTTACTTGTTGTAGGGATATTAAGGAATTCCACAACAGTATACGGGGAGTGAGCATATAAGAAAATCTTTAAATTTTTCTTAAAGTTTTTGTGTTGACTATGACTGCCTAATAGCTTCAGATAACTTGGGATGTCATTATATATTTTTATTGTAGAGTAGTAACATCCTTTTTGAAACAATTTTTAGTTATTTACTGGTCTATGTAAATAGTTGTTTCAAGATGAACCAAATCTAGCAAAAGCTGTTCATGTTCGAAGCACTTCCAACAACTGGTTGGCTGTTTTTTCAGGAAAAAAGTGTCATGTGGCAACAGTGCCTTTAGAGAAACATAAACTGTCAATTCTGAAGCGGACACAACCATTTGTTTGCCTGAAGTCTTCGGTGAAATAAGAGCCACCAAATCGTTCATCAAGCCAGTGCAAGCTGCTGCATCTGGCAACTGACTATTTGAATACTCAACAAAATTGAATTGATGGGCCATTCAACTCAGTAATATGTAATGCAATATTCAAAACTCAAAAAAGAGTTTAGAATAATCACTAAATTACCACAAGATGTAGCTGTCAGGAGTTATATTAGACAATCACACATTTTACCGCTACCTTATTTTTATATATTTATGAAGTCTTGCTATATGTTAAGAATAATTTAGAAGAATTTTAACTTAATTTTCAGGTTCATAATCATTATACTTGAAGCAATAATCAACTATTGGTAATTTCACACAACACTTCTGTTCGAGGGAAGCTTCGCATACAGTGGTATCATCTTATGTAATCACTTATGTAATCACTTACCCAACAACATTAAAAATGTGATCAATATTAATATATTTAAAAGTATAGTTAAGGAATTCATGTATGGTCATTGTTTTTATAATAAAGAAGAATATTTTGGCACAAGTAAAAATTATTCTTAGTAGTATTTATACATTTAAACATCTTGTCTGCCTGATTATTGTATATAATAAGTACTTGTAACTTTTACTACTTATTTTCTGTTTTTGTAAATTTATTTGTAAATTTCTGATATGTCCCATAAAGCATAATTGTTCAGTCAGACAAAATAAATAAATATAATTCTGTATTGTTTGTATACTTGATACCACAAGTGTTAATCATGCCACATATAATATTACCATAGGCTCAATTTTTCATTCTTTGATTGTTATTAAAAACGGAGATAAAGCATACAATTTTTATTTTAAAATATACCTAAGAAAATGAACCATAAGGGACTAAAATACTCAAATTCAATCAATCCACTAACAGACCTGACTTGGCACCCAATCAGCAAAAGCTGTTAATGTGTTCAAAACTTTGTTTTGGAGGTGTTACAAGCAGATTGGAAAAAATACTATGACAAATGGTTTGAACACATGCAAAAGTGTATTGATCATAAAGGAAAATATTCTGATAAAACAATAGAGCAGTTTTCAATATAAGTTTCTGTTCTTTCATTATTAGATTCAAAGTCACCCTTGTATGATCAGTAATGCTAGTTGTGCAAGAAGTATGTATATTTAATTTACATGTTTGTTTGTTACATAGTTAATAAATATGTTATTCAGTCATCAGTATAACCTATATACTCTATAAATTTAATTCTTTAGGCCCTTCCAACCACAGTTGATCCAGCTCGTTCTTATTTGAATGCCTGGTAGGAATAAAAGAAGTGTTGTTATTCCTACTTCCCACCACACTTGGTCCAGCTCGTTCTTATTCCTACTAGACATTCAAATACAAATTCCACATGGAGTATGGTTGGAACTGCCTAAAGAATTACATTTTTATATTTTTTATTTTTAAGGTAGGAGAGTGTTTGACCAAAGTTAGAAATGTTTGAGGTCTATAAAAGGGAAGCAAATGAAACAAGTTATGTGTTGTTAAAACACAAGTTTAACATTATGATCTCAAACATTGTATATATCTTAAATCCTCATTATCATTGTTAATATTATTGGTACAAATACGTATCACTTATAATAATTATTTAATACTATTAATATTTTATGAAAAAAAAATAGTAGTAGTAGTTGCAGTAGTATTGTTATTAACAAGAAAAATAAAATACATACTAGATACAAAGGAAAACATGCATCTATAATATGGCAAGATGAAAGCCTGGGCTGATTATAGCCATATTCTTTAATGAGCGCTTAGTTCAAATAAATGTATTTCTCCACTGATTGCACTAACTTAACGTTGACCTTTGCTCGTGCTAACAAAATTCTCTGAACATATCTTATTTATTGCCACTCTTGAAGAATAAATGCTCAAAGAAAGCATAAACACATCTCTACTGGAGCACTGTTTGTAAGTCATGACACACAGAAATGGAGCTTGAGTATCTTATCATATGTGTCTGCAGCAGGGTGCAGACCAGTGTGTGGCAATTCTTGTTTTTCCACTGGTTTGCACTGTGTTCCATTCTGTTGCATCATGTTGCACATATACTGGTTGTTGCAGGCTCGACTTGAAGCTTCCGGGTGTGCAGCCTTCATTAGGGACTCCTCTATTCTAACGTTGCCAAACTTCAGCAATACTATTTTGAATTCACATATCTTTAGTATCATTAATGCTTTTTGTAGTATAAATACTTTTTCTGTTGAAAACAAAAGGCAGGGCTAACAATGAAAAGAGCATGTCTTTATACAGTCACAGAGCCTGTTTCATTTGTATTTCAGGTATTAGATTGTCACACTTTACTTTTTTTTTTTTTTTTTTTTACAACACATCTTAAATTTGGTGTTGGACTATGGTCCATTTTTTGACAAAAACGCTTCTGTTAAAAAATGAATGATTTAATAAATTTTCAATAATGCATAATAATTCATTCTCCATCATAGTTTCTTCTTCTGTAAAACAGTTACAGGTAGTAAACCTCACTATCACAACAACAATTCACATTCACATGTACCTGCCACTTGTTTGCATTCCCAACTAGGTAAACACACTAGTGTTAGCACAAAACAGATATGAAGAGCACTGCATTACAACCATATGCTCTGCACAAGCATGCTCTTGTCATTCTCATGTCTCTCCTGAAGAGGCATAGGAGTCCAGTGTATGCATTTTAACTGCTTGAACTCTTAAAACAATTTCTATTGAATGCTTCACATTATTTTTATTGTTCTAATGCAATATGTCAAAACTTAAATAATAAATAAGCTGCAGTATTTATTATTTTTAAACTGTTAGCTGGGTTAACAGAACAAACATGGACCCTCCACCACTGCATCCGTTGTTGCCAAATTGTATTTATCTCATTCCTCACCTGAATAATTTTTTCCTCCCTCTTACTCAGAAAACATTTACTTTTCTCATTCAATAATTAGAATGGTGCAATTAATATCTGTTATTGCTGCATCATTTGTAGAAATTTGAATGAACTCTTAGCATGTATTTTCAGTTATCTCCAATTTCAAGCTTTGCTGAGGAAAAGAATTATAAAGTAACAGATTGTAATTTAATTTATCTACATATTTTACTTAAAAACAGCACAACAGTAAAGTGGTTAAACCGCTCGCCTCGCACCTAGGCAGCCCAAGTTTGATCCCAAGCGTCTGCATGTGGAATTTGTGGTGCATGAAATGGCATCTGGATGGGTTTTCTTCGGGTCTTCCAGTTTCCTCTGCCACTCATTCCAACAACTGCTCCATCATTGCCTTCATAACATCCTCTTCACTTGCATTTTATATCATCCACTTCATCAACCTCTTGTCTGGCTTGGGCCCACTTTATTTCAGGTTCTCCCTGACAGGCTTCTGACCCTCAGACCTTGTAAGTCCTAGGAGGGGTGTCAGTCCTAAATATGGTGATGCTAAGCCAACTAGGAACAACAAAATTTCACTTAGCAATGCTTGTTTTCAAATGCAGACTGAAGAATAATATTAAGATGCACAAGTTCCTTCGAAGGAACCTGCTTGTAACCAATATTATTATATCCAAAATTACTTTCTTGTTAGTATCAGATGGAAGCAAAGTGATGATAAGAGCTAAAGCTGCACATTTCTTTTAAACAATGTTTCAATGGTTTCTTACTATGCAAAGTAAATGGATGTATTGGAAAAATGTGCAAGAGCAACGTTTATGTCAGTCACAAGTCAAAGAGATTATCAGTTGTAGTACACTCACTACAAATGCATTAGTTGCAATCACTTAGGTAAAGTGTTATCACCAGGCAAGAGAAATATGAGGAGTTTTGAATCAGAAAGGTGCATATGGAAGAGTGTTGCCCTCCGTGGTGTAATGGTTACCATGCTAACTTTGTATACCCAAGGTCGTGGGTTCAAAACTGGTGGAGGACGATGGATTTTTTCGGGCATAAAAATCCTTAGCATGGCTTCCTTTGGAAGGGAAGTAAAGCCATTGGTCCCATGTCATAGATTTATGGCATGTAAAAGAACCTCAAGCCTGATAAAAGAGGCTTCTGAGTAAAATGAAGTGGTCTTTCATGCCCAGTAGGTATAGAATGGGATGCTGCAAACCACAGCAGTTAAAGAGCATCCATAAATAAAACTACATTTACATTTATATATGCATATGTAAGAGAGAAAGTTCTTGTTATGTAATTGTAGTTGTTTTAAAGTTCTTAATATGTAATTGTAGTGAAAATGACACTTTCCTTAATACTCTCATCACCAAACTAAATTCTTGTTTAATACCATATTTATAATGGAAAACATTTTGCAATGTATGTTTCAACAAACAAAACTGTATTTAGGTATATAAACAAAGCCCATTTTCTTCCTCCAGTCAGTCCTAATCTTCATTCTGGTTTTTGCTGAACTCTTCGTCCACCACCCTCACATAAACTTCTCTATACGAGTGTGTCAACATCCTCCTTTGCCCCATATTAAGCCACAGGCCTGTGATATATAGTAATGTATAGTGAAGATATAAATGTTAGAGAAATGGCAAAAAGTTCATTAGTATTAGTACAAATACATTTGAGTGAAATGGGACAAGCACTTTGCTTCTATTCATTTCCTGCATTTTCATTCTTCTTCTAGTATGACTATAGTTTTCTCCAAAACATGATGGCCTTCAAACAGGAACACTCCCCCATGCCATTGAGGAATAACCATTAGCACTTAAAAGATGACCCTGTACTAGGGGCAAGAGGCGACATAGTAAAATCTGTTTCCTGGAGAATATAGATTACATACAACTCGAGAATCATGCGTCATTAAAGGGACTGGTAAGTGGAAGACTTGGTAACAGCGAGGATTGGTTTCCAGTCGCACACCTCCTAATCCCAAACTTTAAATTCTTTGGCAGAGGAGGGGCAGGATTATCTTGTTCTGAAAAATACTCTACCACCACCTACAACAATTATTTCCTTTTCCATGCTGTAATCCCTTAGCAAATCTATTATTAGCACTTCCTTGACACATCTGCTTATCTCAGATTTGTTTCCATTCATTCATCTATTTAGCATGTTGTAACATTGCTAAGAAGGCTCAAGGAAGTGATATCTGATTTTGTTTGCCAACAAAACTTGTATTTATAGTTCCACAAAATGTAATCACAGCATTCAAAGGCATATCTACCCAGAAAGGCATAGGGAATTTTTTGTTTCTGTAAAACAGTACAGTTTGTATGGTTTGTCTTGATGCACTAAATGCTTTCTGAACCAAACCATGTATTTCAAAGTCATTTCATGACAAGAAAGAGAGAAACAGAACAGCTTGATTCTATGCTTATGAAAAATGGGGAATCTGTATCAAAAACTTTGGGTCCGGTTGGAGATAGTAAATTTTGTTCACATACAGAGACCAGATGTTTAGGCTATAAATTGTTAAAATAGGCAGGCAAAAAAAAAAAGAAGATATAAATAGTTAAAAAATGGTGATATAGAAAACTCTTACATTATGCTTATTTAGTTACAAGGTTACACCATTCAGTCAATCACACTATCAGCATATTTGTGTTGTATTATACTTTTAAAGTAAGTAAAGTTTAAAAAAAAACGCTAATTGTACTTGATAGAAAATAGCAAAATGTGATTTTCATTTCAATGTTGCAATTGTTTTTGGAAGGAAACAAATATAATGACAAAATTTCTATTCACTAGCCTTGGAAAGTGCATTTTTACTTTCTATACACATACTACGTACATAGTGTATAGAGAAGGTATTGTAATACACCCAAAAATTTTATCCTTAGTATTTAAGTTTGGTATCTTCCAAGGATGCAGCACAAAGATTTTCAAGAAAATCCTCCCTACCACAAACTACCCTTTATATGGAAAATTTTTTGAAAATTTTGATTTTCTCAAAAATGGCTCTAACAATTTTAATTAAAATACCTTATGTTTAAGATATTTTTATGACAAACGAAATGTATATCTTGCTGCATGAAAAATGTAGATTTCATTAAAAGACACAATTTATGCCATATATATATATATATATTTTTTTTTTTTTTTTTTTTTTTTGAGAGTTCATTTTTTAGATATTTTGGATTATTGGTTTCAATTTTAGCCACTTAAATTTTTCTCAGATGGGAAGACATCTTTCTTCATGTTTGTTTATTCCTGGCAAGCAAAGAGATTGGAATTTCAATTGTTTCACCTAGAGATTGGCTTTTAAAGCACAAGACTATTCACTTTAGCTTGTGTATTTTCTTATTTCCCTTCTACTTACAAGGAAGCTAGTAATAAGGCTAATAGTGCCTGTATTTATCTTGAGTAGCATGATGTAGATAACAGATTAATGTTATGTATAAAAGGTTTGTTTACCGAACAGCAACAGGACATCATGTGAATGGAACACATTAGATTTTTTTTCCCTTCTACTTACAAGGAACAAAGCAATAAGAACAGTTTCTGCTAATGTTCATCTTGATATCAGATAGAAGAAGAAGAAGAAGAAGAAGAAGAAGAAGAAGAGTTTTATCAATAATTTATCACAGAGATGTAGAGAAAAGTCATGTGAATGGAACACATCAGATTTTTTATCTTTGATTCTGTTATGTTGAGAAACGAAATATTTCTTATCACAGTTCTCTGATTGCGCACATATTTTGCACAGAATTATTTTACCATAAGTAAAAATACGTTGGATCTGAAAGTATTAATGTATCTTTGCAATGTGTAAAGGAACACTGAATTTCAACATGTTACTAATTACCTTGCATAACATTGCAATGAAAAATGAAGGGGAAATTCACAATAATGAAACCACATTTTAACTCCAGTACTCAATTGTTGCTTTTGAAGGAGGTATGACCAATAGGAAGGCAAGTAAACAAAGCAATAATTAAAACCTTTACCTACTGTTATCTTTCTTATGGCTACACTCATTGTTGTTTTTAAAAATAAAGGAAAGATTTTAAGCTTTCTCAGTATTGGTTATTGGTGACTTCACTGGATAACAACTGAGTAATATTGGGTTTTTACCACTCCAGTTTAACTTGGTTGTTATCCTGTGAAGTCATCATTAATATATTTAACACATTTAAAAGGGTATTCTGCCTAAGTTCTAATCCCAGTTTATATATAATTTTATAAAACTTTTGCACTTGAGAAGACCACAAGAAATTGCAGATGATTTGTTGGGAAAAAGGAATTATTCCAAGAAGTGGGAGGTTTATAATTTCATAGAAGTAGATAATGATGGGGGTGAAATGGTAAAGCATTTTTCATCAGACTTTGCTGAAATATAGGATATTATGTTGTTCCACTTGATAAATCACTTCCTTAGACAAGGATCGGCCCTGTGTAGTGTATGTTTGAATCTGTTGTTATTCCTCTAGTACATCTTCAGGAATCTCTGCAACTTCCAACTAGCATTGCAGAGGTCCTGGTGGATGATGATAAAGTAATCAAAAATGTTAATATGTTTTTGTCAAAGCAATCTTTCAAATGAGGATGTAGTCATATAGATATCAATTTATAATACCTAGTTTTGAAAATTCATCCTTATCTTTGACTTTTGCCAAGGTTAGTACTGTATATGCTGACCTTTATATCTGGCCTTTGACATGATCTATTTATATGGCCACTAATGACTTTATAGTTGGACTCCCTTAAACATATATACCATCACTACCACCTTTTTCATTTATTCCTGGTGCAAAGATTAATTTTGTATTAGAAAATGTAATATCTTATCTATCATTATATATATAAAATTGTACTCTATTACCAGGGGTGTTCAACAAATCCTTAGAAAAGGATAGAAAGACAAATTACTTTTGTTATATGTTTTCGTAAACTTCCACAGCCAATATTAAAATTATCTTGGTCCAGAGTTTCCGGTGTAGACCGCGTCTTAAGGCTAAAATCTGCTAAATCTTAAGACGCGGTCTACACCGGAAACTCTGGACCAAGATAAATTACTTTTGTTTGACTATTTTTTCAACATAATCTCCTTTTAGCTCGATACCTTTTCCCAGTGTTTCTCCAACTGTTTAAGTCTTCCAAAAAGTAGGATTTCAGAAGGTCCTCAAAATGGGCATCTGTTTGGGAGAAGACCTCTTAGTTAGATGTGAATCATTTTCTGCTGAGCCATTTTTCAAGTCTGTAAATAAAAAAAAGTAATTGGGGAACAAATCTGGTGAATATAGTGCATGTTGTAGTAATTCAAATCTTAATTCTTCAATTTTCACCATCAAAACTGTGCAGGTGGGATCCCTGCACTGTCTTGATGGAAAAAAAACTTTTTCTTTGCCAGATGAGGGCATTTTTTTTCTTGATTTCTCCGTTCAACAGGAGCAATAACGATGCATAATACTTTGCATCTTCTATTCTGCAGGTAATCAATGTAGATGATTCTGCGTGCAGCCTTAAAAACCAAGGCCATCAAGAAAAAGAATCTTTTTCTTTGCCAGATGAGGGCATGTTTTCATGATTTCTCCGTTCAACAGGTGCAATAACAATGCATAATACTCAGCATCTTCTGTCCTGCAAGTAATCAATGTAGATGATTCTGCATGTATCCTTAAAAATCAAGGCCATCACTTTGTCTGCAGATTTCACCACCTTTGCCTTCTTCGGAGCTGGTTCACCTTTAAAACCCATGTTTCAACTATACTTTTGTCTCTGGAGTGTAGTAGTGTATTCATGATTCATCCACAGTTATGCATTGACAAAGAAATTTGTCAGAATTGCGATGGAAAATTGCCAAACCAGCTTGTGAAGAGATCACAGATTGTGTTTATTCTCCATAGAGAACAAATGCGGCACCCATCTTGTCAAAACCTTTGTCAGACCTAATTTTTGGTGAAAAATTGAGAGCACTGTACCTTGCAATATGCCTATGGTCTCTATTTGGCGAACTTTGATTCTTCAATCACTCAAAACCATATCCTGAACTTTGTCAATCATTTAGAGGGAAGTCACTCCTACTGGACATCTGGAACGTTGTTCATCATTTGCGGATGTATGGCTACATTTAAATTCATTTTTATCCAATGTAAATTGTTGCAAACACAGGAGCAGATGGGCTCTGAACTTCATCCAACTTGGCTTTTATCTCTTTCGGTGTTTAACCTTTTAAATAGAAGTGTTTAATCATTGCACAAAACTTGTTTTATTCTATCTTTCTAAATAAGCACAAGATTGTTGATTCAATCGACTATGGCAATGAAACCACATGATGGATATAGCTGAAACTTTAAACTGCCATCTAGTAAGATGCAACAGTTACTAAATACAAACATTTTTCGATGCTACAAGTGTAATTTCTTGGATTTTCTAAGAATGTATTGAATGCCCCTCGTATATTCTGTACATTTGAGTTACTAATATTTTGTGTGGTAGTAATAGATGCCAAGGGAATAAAGTGCTCAAATGCTTAAAATCAAAACGCCTGGGCCCTTTGCTGTTTATATGAATTAAATTTTATGATGTCCACATATATTTCCCATTTCGTATTTTTCAAGTCTAATTGAGGAAGTATCAAATGTTGTTTATTTTTATTTAGGATATTTGTGAAAGCAATCTAGTTATGTTCATGTTCTGTTATGAGACAGTGTTACACTGTGCCTCTGATCAGTAAACAATCATATTTTGAAACCAAACTAGAGCTTAACAGATCCTCTTATGATGTTAAAATCTTAAGATATATAATAGTAACTCATAATTTGTATTTTTTATCATTTAAAAGATTAGCAGCCATATCAATATGTAGCTCTAGGGCACCAGCTTTTCTTACTCCGCTCCTGTTTAATGTTTGCCACAAGGAAACCTAACCAACAAGTCAGGTTCTAAATTTAATGGTATTTACTGTAACTGCATGGGGATATCTTTGTTGCATAAATTATTTGAGATATTTCAATGATATTGTTTTATGAATTATATTACTCATATAATACATTATTATTATTATTATTATTATTATTATTATTATTATTATTATTATTATTATTATTATTATTATCATCATCATCATCATCATTATTATTATGTTTTTCTATTATTATTATTATTATTATTATTATTATTATTATCATCATCATCATCATTGTTATTATGTTTTTCTTATTTTCCAGTGATTTATTTAGCATACTTTCAGAAATGAAATAATGAAAAGTAATCAGATTTATCCTGGTATTGGGAAGAAAATCTTGTAGCAGGAGTAGTAACTGTGGTAGAGTTAGAGCTTGCTATTAATGAAATTGTTAGATTTTTATTCAGATTGATTCACTAAAAGTCAAAAGATAAAGGTGTTTAAGATAGATACAAAATTTAAAAATCTGATGTGTTTCATTCACATGACTTACTCAACATTTCTCTTATAAATTTTAAAAAACATATTTTTCTGTATGCTTTGTGCTAATCGAGATAGACATTAGCAAAAATGATTTTATTACTTGCTTCCTTGTAAGCAGAAAGGAAATAAGGGAATGCAGAAGGCTAAAGTAATAGTCAAATCTTATAAGTGCTGGTTGATATCTGATTCAAATTTAAAAAAAAAAAAAATTATATGACTAAAATTGTGTGATTTAATGAGGTCTAAATTTTTTGTGCATAAGTTTTTGTCTATATCTTACCATTTATTATTTTTGCAAAAGTCATCCAGAATGAAGAGGTCTTCAGAGGCTATTCCCAGAAAACTCAAGATAAATATTTTGTAATTTAAATATCTTTAATATATGTTATTTTAATAAAATTGTTATGCCATTTTTTAAAAAATCAAAATTTTCAAAATTTCTCACATATAAAGGGTAGTTTGGAGTGGGAGGATTTTCTTGAAAAACTTTGTGCTGCGAATTTGGAAGATACTGATTCTAAATAACAAAATTTGGTATTTTGTTATTTTCATTTTTGAGGTATGCTGTCCAATCACACACACTCTCTCACTCTCTCTCTCTCACCCAACTGACCTTTTTCTAAAAATCCTGGTTTTGGATTCAGGGGGCCTCAACACATATACATCTCAACACAATGAATTCTCTGTATCAAATTTTTGGGTGGAATACAATATCTTCTCTATACACTATGTACACTGTAGATATAGAGAAAGTAAAAATGATGAACGGTAGTTTATAAAGAGGGAGTCAATAGAAGAGGTAAAAGAAATCTACAGGAACCAAAAATAAAGTTCACAATGGAATTAGAAAACAACAAGACATTAGCATTCTTAGATATCAAAATTATGAAAAACAATGAAAAATTAAAATTTGGGACTCACAAGAAAGAAACCCAGACGGATAATTACATAAAAGCAAATACTTTTAACCCAAAAGCACATTAATATGCTGCATTTAAGCTTGATCAATAGACTAGTAAAAATACTGCTGGAACATTCAGAATACAATGAAGAACTTGGTCATATTGTAGATATAGAGAAAATAATGGATTTTGCAAAGAAATGATGAACAAAAATCTCCAGATAATAAAAAGAAAGAAAAAAAAAACATATTGCAGAAATAACCAGTTTGTAGCCAGTGAAAGAAAAAAGGTGCTCAAAAAGTTTATGTTCCATCCATGGGCTACCCATAAGTTCCAGAAGATTTTTAATAATTACGATATAGTTTTAGAATAAATTCAGTATAAAAAATCTCATCAGTTCCAGCATTTTAAACAACAATAAAAACAACAACAACAACAACAAAAACAAAAAACAGGCATATACAGAAGCAATTGAGACTGTGATAAAAGTTCATTGTCAGGACAAACAGAAGTATAGAAATCAGATTGTAAGAACACTTTGGTTATGTATCAAGTAAGCACACTGAAACATCAACAGTTTCAGCCCACTCTGGTATGAACAGCACAAAATAGAACACAATATTCACTTTCTAAAATATGTAAGTTAAACTGGGAAAAAATACATTTGGCAAAATTCAAAACCAGACTTAGGAACTCTTATCTCCTGCTAGAAGAAAATTTGCTGTAGAAGTTCTTCAACCACCTACCAAAGAAGAAGCCGATCACCACAAATAACTCACCAGCATCCAGTAGTCGTATGCAGCTGATGATGTAGATCCTATGATACCGTTCTGCTTTTTAAGTAACAATTTCGATGAAGCCTTGTGTAAAGAATATAGGTACTCATAATACATTACAAAACTAGAATATTTTGTGGTAGTGCAACTTTTTAAGAGTTGCAGCATTCCTAAGATTAATTGTTAACCTCTTCATCAAACAACAAACTATGGTTGTTTATTCCCAACTGATTCTGTTGTATCCTCATAGTCATCCCCATATCAGAGATTCCATTATATTGAATTGTCTATGGGTAGATTATTGCACTTGCCTGCAGATGATTTGTTCCAGATGTTTATAAACTAACAAACTTATTGGCTGTTGGCTACATAATCCTTTCCACTAGGGAGAAGATGAGACAGGATAAGTGGTAGCCTATAAAGTGTTTCAAGAAAAATTGGCATCATTTCTGCTACGTCAGCCACAATTATTCCATTGTCATAGAATAGAATAGAATTTATTCACCTTAAGAAATACAATGAATTCATGGCTTCGTCAAAAACAAATAATAAATAATTTAACAAATCTCTTACACTTCTATATATATTATATTTTACAGTATTGATCAAAATGAGTACAACTGTTGCTAAGCTAATCTTGTCTTGATGCAGTCATTAAGGTTTCTCTTGTGCCGAAGTACATCCTCAGATGAACAGGACCCATGTAACAAACAATGTTTCAGTGTTAGAAAAATCAATTTATTTACACATAAATAGCCGGATGGCTCATGTGGCAAATTTTTCCAAATAAACAAGTATGTTTAGCACATAATCAAAAAGATGTATTCATGAATTCATCAACAGAATAAAACATATAGTTTAGGAGTAGATTTTTAACCTTCTTCTTACATACTTTGCTCTGTGGAACTTTGATCGCATCAGGGAGTTTGTTATATAAGTTAACACCTTTGTGGGAAACTGAATTTAAGCTTTTAGTTAATCTGTGTTGTTGGAGATGGATTGCTGTTGATGTTCTTGTGTTGTAAGAATGGTATTCATTGTTGAGCTTAAAAATGCTCTTATTGTCATGTATAAAAGAAACTGTCTCTAATATATAAATACATGGTAATGGTAAAATTCTTAAATCCAAGAAAAGTGGTTGACTTGGGGTACATTGGTTCACTTGCTTGATTATTCTTATTCTTTTCTGCAGTTTAAACACCTTAATATAATTGTTGACAGATCCCCAGAAGGGGATTCCATATGTCAGTAATGAGTATATATAACCAAAATATACTATTTTTAGGACATCTAAGTTGAACGCTTTAGCTAGTAGCCTTATAGCATAGCATAGCATAGCATATACGACTTGATTTATTAGTAAGAAAATTGATATGCTCTGTCCAGCTGAGCTGAGAATCAATAACAATCCCTAAGAACTTGGTGGAATAATTCTCATTAATCAATGTATTAAAAATTGAAATTTGAACAGGATTATGAACTCCCAATTGTTGATTGAAACTAAGAGATACAGTTTTACTTATATTTATATGAAGTTTATTACTTGTCATCCATTTCTGCAATTCAGTGGTAGTATAATTGATTTCTGCCTGCATAAGTCTTTCTTCACTACTTCTGAAAATAAGGTTTGTATCATCTGCAAAGAGAACACTACTAATGGGTGATAAGTGAGAAGGAAGATCATTGATGTACATTAAAAATAGAACTGGTCCTAGTATGGATCCTTGGGGAACGCCGGTTTCTATAGCAGCAGAATCTGAACGTATACCTTCTATTTCAACAATTTGATATCTGTTTTCAAGATAGGAGACAAACCATTTGTTGGCTAGTCCTCAACACCATAGGCATCAAGCTTCTGTATCAGAATATTATGATTAACTGTATCAAATGCTTTAGTTAAATCTAAGAATAGACCTGCTACTTGCTCTTTTTTGTCCTTAGCATTAAGGATATTTTCTATGAAAGGAAAAATTGCACTATTTATTGATTTTCCTTTCCTGAAGCCAAACTGAGTTTCTGATATAATCTTATGCTTTTCTAAGAATGGAACAATTCTATTGTACATAATTTTCTCATGAATTTTTGAGAAGACAGATAATAAGGAAATGGGCCTATAATTTTCTATATTGTTTTTTCCCCTTTCTTGAATAAAGGTTTGACTTTACCCTATCACATTGCAAACAAATCTCCTGGTGGTTATGTATAATGGTGATCATAGCAATAGTAGAAGATTTAGTGCAATATATATATATATATATATATATATATATATGTATTCTAGGATGTATGTATTAGACTATGTTTAACACAATATAATGTAATGCATTTTAAATTATATGGTATTACACAATATTTTGCAACTCTGGCCAATGACATGTGTAAATTTTTATTCAAAGTTTATCTCAATTAACAACTATAGATATAAGTATAAGGCTTTGTTACAATAGTTTGCAGAATGAGTAGAGAAATCCATGTGAATGCAGCAAACATGCTCACGTGCATGCATAACCTTTTTCTTTCTTCCTTGTGGTCATGCCATGAGAATGGAATTTTAAAGCCATTACATAATGATCTGCTTTTAAAAGATTTGACTATCACTTATGACTAGTTTATTACCCTTGTACCTATAACAAAAGATGTAGTAAAACTATTGCTTTAAATGCTTAACACAAGTTAGAAGAAAAGCATTAAGAAGAATATTTTAGAAGAGTGGGTGAGAAAATCATGTGAATGCACATAGAAAATATTTTTGCAAGTGCTGTTACTATTCTGTTGTTTCTCACAATGTCTTGGAAAGAATATAACATGTCAAGGCCAAAGTATAATGGTTCACTCTGAAGCATTTAACTTTTGATTTAGTTTCCTCTGTCCTACTTGTGGTTACAATGAAGTATGTAATTAAACTATTTATTAAAATGTTTATCTCAATTAATGTGAATAAATATAAGAATAAACTTTAGCAAGATTAGATTGTGTGCCCTACATTAAAATAAATGATACTGTATAGAGAAAGTCATGTGAGTGTATCATATAGCATCTTGTAGACAAACATCCATGGTACCTATCTGTGAACTTTATTATTCACAAATGAAGTCAGAAAGTACCAAAGCTGATATTTAAATTCAGTATTTACTAAATATACAATACAAAGAAGATTTTGTCAAGAAAATCCCTCACCCTTCAACTATCCTTTATATGGTCAGATTTTCAAATTTGTTATCCTAAAAATTGCCTCTAAGCACTTTTATTAAAATACCATTATACATTTAAGATATTTACATGATACATAAGATGAATTTCATGAATTTTCTAGGAATGGTCTATATACCTTTTACAATGCAAAAGAGACACTCAATGCACAAAAAATCTCTTCAAAAAACATAGCTTACTTCAAAGGATAGTTTTTGGGGGGTGAGATTGCATTAGGCATTTTTACTTTCTTTACATGTACTATGTACATAGTGTATAGAGAAGGTATTGCATTCCACTCAAAATTTGATACCGAGATTTCACCGGAAATATATGTTTTAGGGTCTCCTGTATCCAAAAAAAGCATTTTCGGAAAAAGGTCTGTGTGTGTGTGTGTGTGTGTGTGTGTGTGTCTGTGAACACAATAACTCAAAAACGAAAAGTTGGAAAAATGCCAAACTTGGTATTTAAGTGTAGTATCTTCCAGGGATATGACAAGAATTTACTACACAAAAAAATGTACACACAATTTAAGTTATATGCATTTTTTTTTTGTGGTGTTGATCGTTTTTAAGGTATTCATTGTTTTTGGTTTCAGGTTTGAAAAACATGCTTTTCTCATACAAGAAATTGTCAACTCCTGTCCATACAAACAAAGGAACTTCAGTCACATAGCAACCAGCTTTTGAGTATCACTTTAACCTATGGTACTTCCTTATTTCACTTCTGCTTACAAGGAAGCAAGTAATAAGACTATTTCTGCTAATTTTTTCTCGATTAGCATGAAGTAAATAGAAGTATAAGGTTTTTGAAACTAATTTGTTGCAGAGATGTAGAGAAAGTTATGTGAATGGAACACATCAGATTTTTAGATATCTATTGTTGTTGGATTGAATGATCCAATATTGTTTTGAAGTATTGTCACCAATTCATTGTTTCTCACAATATTTCAAGACCAGCATATAATGACTTACTTTTAAAATTTGAGATTTGACTATAATTTTGATCTCTTGCATCCGCCTTGTACTTAGCTCTACAATAGAATGTGTAATGTAAATATTTCTGCAAACATTTGTTTCAGTTTACACAAAGTAAATAGAAAAATAAACTTTTGCAAAAACAGTTTGTTGAAGGAATATAAAATTAAATGATTGCTAATATGAATATAACAAATCAGGTATTTTTACTTTCTCTTGCCTGCATGAACCATATACATAGTGGATAGAGAAGGTATTGTATTCCATCCAAAATTTGATGTCAAGATTTCACCAGAAATATATGTTTTGGGGTCCCCTGAGTCCAAAAAAAGCATTTTTAGCATTAGCTATTTACATCCCAAATAAAATGTATATCTTGTGATTTCTGGGAATAGCCTCTGAAGACCTCTTCATTCTGGATGATTTTTGCAGAATTTTGTTTTAACTGCTAAACCATAAGAGATAGACAAAAACTTATTGCACAAAAAATGAGATTTTGTCAAAACACACAACTTATGTCCTTCACACTTTTGTTGTGGAATAACCGTTTCTGAGATATTCCTTGTTATTGGTTTCAATATTGAAGTACTTATACTTTTCTGAAACAGAAGTGGCCATTTTTCTTTTTGTTCTACTCCTGGCCAAGCAAAGAAGCAATTACTTATACTTTTCTGAAACAGAAGTGGCCATTTTTCTTTTTGTTCTACTCCTGGCCAAGCAAAGAAGCAATTTGCAATGACAATTGCATAAGGATAGCTATTAAAACATTTGACTATCACTTAATAATGATAATGATGATGATAAACCCTTGCCGATATTTGCAATGCATCTTTTTCAAATGACCATTTTCCTGAAACTCTAAAAGTAGCGAAAGTTACACCACTATTTAAAAAGGGGGAAAATTATAGACCAACATCCATGTTATCGGTTTTCTCTAAGATTATTGAGAAGTTGATGTACACCAGATTAGTAACTTTCCTGGAATCGCATTCCCTTATTTCTAATTCTCAGTATGGTTTTTGGAAAAATAAAAACATTAATAATGTTTTATTTTCATTTCTTACTCATGTCTTAACAGCAAAAAATCTTAAAAATCATTCACTTGACTTATTTTTAGATCTCTCGAAAGCTTTTGATACAGTAAATCATAGGTTATTAATTGAAAAACTTAATTCTTATGGTATCAGAGGAATTGCCAATCTATGGTTTCAATCCTATCTAAAGATAAGGAAGCAGTTTGTAGAAATAAACACATACAGATCAAACCAAAGACCTGTTGATCATGGCGTCCCACAAGGTTCTATTTTAGGGCCAATATTATTTATTCTATATATCAAAGATCTCCCAAGTGAATTGCCGCATATAAATACTGTTCTGTTTACTGATGACACAAATTTCGCATCCAGCGGCAAAGATCTTAATGTTCTTCAAGACAGCAATAACAGGGCAAATGAAAACTTAAATACATGGCTGAAGAAAAATAAATTGGTTTTAAATGCTGACAAAATTGTATGCATGGACTTCAGTTCTCAAGTAAACCAACAAGCAAATGTAAATATTACCATCAGACAATAAAAAATTAAGCAAACAGACACCACTAAGTTTCTAGGGGTATGGATTGATGCTGACCTGTCCTGGAAGACTCACATAAATTGTGTAATTACAAAGCTCAGTAAACTAAGCTATGCAATGAGAATTCTTAGTCGTGTATCCTTTCCTGAAGTCCTAAAAGCAGTTTATTTTGGATGTGTACATTCTGTACTTTCTTATGGTATAATCTTCTGGGGATTCTCAACCAAAACAAAAGACCTATTCATACTACAAAAGCGCATTATAAAAATCATGAAACGTGTCCCCATAAATTCATCAACAAAACCAGTGTTCAGAGAATTCTGTATTCTACCACTATCTTGTGTTTACATTTTGGAGACTGTTATTTTCATTCATAAGAATATATCATATTTTAGCAGGAATTCCGACTACCATTGCTACAATACCAGGGGATCACAAAACTTGCATTTCAATCATCAAAGCAGAAAAACCTGTCTGCAGAGTACACTACATCAAGGACTATCTCTTTATAACAAGCTACCGGGTAACTGGAAACTCTTAAATCAGAAACAACTCAAACATAAAGTTAAAAACCATCCTTAACCCACATGTTCTACAATATAAATGATTTCATAACTATAGCATTTTCCTAAACTTGTATTAACCATTGGGTAAATTATTAATATCTTGTTTAAGTTTCTTTAAATTGTACATACTAAAATAAGAACTGAAGCTTTCCTGGTGACGTATTAATTCAAAATCTTCTCGGACTTCTAACCAGGTAAAAACTTGGCTTGATACCTATTTACCTGGTTAGAAGCCCGAGAAGATTTTGAATTGTACATACTAGTTGTAAGTTGTATTACAGAAATGTAAATTGTAATTTGTTACCTGATGAAGCCTTTGAATTCATGTAATTCTTTTGGTGAATAAAAATCTTATCTTATCTAATAATAATATTTATTTCATCCAGTGTATCAATACAATGATTTTGGACATGTCATTTCATTACATACATATATGCATTTATACAGAATCACAATTTACAGGTCATCCAAATTATATAAGCGTCTATTTAACAAATATACCTTCAATTTTAAGTTAAATTGTCATTTTGACACCTCTGCAATTGCTTTAATTTCTGAAGGTAATTTGTAAAAAGTTTAATTCCTTGGTATTGTACATTTTTCACAGATACATTTTTACTCACATTACATCTATAATAGTTCATGTTGCCTCTTATATTGTATTCATACATTTGTTTATTTTTTATTTGTTCATACTTGTTTATTACAAACATTATTGGTCTATAAGCATACAGAGATTAAATGATTAATATCCTTTTATCAATAAATGTCTCCCTGCATGATTCCCTGGATTTTAAATTAAACATGCTTCTAACACTTTTCTTCTGATATAGAAGTAATCTGTCCATAAGTGTTTTTTACAGCAGCTCCATATTTTTTTCCATAGATTAAATGTGGGTAAATACATCCATAGTAAATGAGTTTTAAAATGTTAGTACTTTTATAACTGCTAAAATATCTTATTAAGTATACTGACCTGCTGATTTTATTGCATACATACTCAATACGTTGTGCCCACATTAACCAGTTATCTACATAACACCTAAAAATGCTTGTATTTTCACTTCTTGTACAATAATGTTATTAACTTTTAGAGTTAAATTGCTACTGTTATTCAACACACTATAATGCATTATGGTAGTTTTACGCATGTTACACTGTAGATTTATGGATTTAAAATAAATTAACAGCACAGAAGTCGTTTTATTGAGGGTTTCATTTAGGCCCTCTATGGTTTTATTCCAGCACACAGCAGTAGTGTCATCTGCATAAGTCACAACAGAAGTGTTTTGCAAACATTTTATATCATTGATGTACATAATAAATAACAGTGGACCTAATATTGAACCCTGTGGTACACCATACTTCACAATTTCCAATTTTGGTTTTACCCATTGAATTTGATTCCCCCTTTTACATGATATTTCAGTATACTGTTGTCGTCCAATCAAGTAACTGCAAATTAATTCTTGTGGTAGTCCCCTAATGCGATAATTTTCAAGCTTACTAACCAAGATGTTGTGGTCAACACAATCAAAAGTTTTAGATAAATCTAAGAATAGAGTGCTGACCTTTTCATTGTTTTCTAGTTTACCAATTACTTTATGTATATATTGACTAATGGCAGTAATAGTGGATCATCCTTCTCTAAAACCATATTAAAAATATTTTAGCTTGTTGTATTTATTTAGATAACTATTTAGCCTTAACGATAAAACTCTTTCAAATAATTTGGCAATTCCAGATGTTAGAGTATTAGGTCCATAGTTATCAGCCCTTTTAACTTCCCAATTTTAGAATTTCTGGAAATCGACCCTGTTCCACTGAATAATTAATTAAATATGTCATTGGTTTTAGGATAGCATTTTTACAGCTTTTTAACAAACTAGAACTAATTTCATCCCACCCACTGCCTGTTTTATTTGGTAGATTATCAATTATTTGACCTATTTCATTTTCTGTTGTCGGCTTAATAAAAAATGAAGAAATTGCAGAGAAACAGGTATTCATACAATTTGTCAAGTTTGGTATTAGAAAGAAATCATTAAATTTTTGACTGGCAAAAACAGGATCATCCCATTTATTTTCAGTATAATATTTTGATATGGTAGAGATTGTTTTCTGGCTTCATTAATCAGGCTCCATGCAGTTTTGCAAAAATGTTAGAATTACCCATTTTCTCTCTGTATGCATTAATTTTTGTATTACGTAAACTATTTAAGTAATCTCTTTTTACATTCTTATATTTTTTTTTATAATATTCCAGAGAAGTACTTTAAAACAAAGCGTACATGTCTCTAACTTGCTCTTTTAGTTTGATTGTCTCTGTTGGTAATTTTGCTTTTTTAACATTATTTTTAACTATATTATTCTGTAGACATGAGGCATTAAAATTTGTTTTGAATATCTTATAAAATTCATTCCATTTATCATCTACATTATTGCTATTACAGAAAATAGTTTCCCAATCCACATCAGCTAAGCTATTTATTAAATTGTTTATATTTTCATTGCTAAAGTTCCTTATGATTCTAACTTCTCTATTTTCATTCTTACACCCATCAACAACAAAGTCAACCAATTGTGCATAATGATCAGAAATGTATGTTTCAAATACAGTATATGAAATGTTTTTAATATTAGATGCAACATGATCTATAACGGAGGAAGTTTGGTTTGTCACTTTAGTTGGTTCCTGAATTATATCTTCAATATTATAAGAACTAAATATTTCCTTTAGATTTTTGTAGAATCTGTCACAGAGATTAGCATTAATATTAAAATCCCCTGCAATAATAACTTTTGAATCAATACTTAGATGATTATCTAAAATAGTTTCCAGTTGTAGAAGGAATTTATTAACAACCGTAGTGGGTGACTGATAAATTCCAAACATAAGTATGTTGCCTATGTTCATAGCCACTTTAATTACAACTGCCTCTAGGACCTTTTCTGTGCAAAAACTATTTACATCAATTTTCGTGACTTTACTTTCATCCCTGATATATATAATAACCCCCCCCCCCCCCAATAGGTTGATCTAGAAAACTTGGAACCAACTAGATAATTATCAATTTTACATATGTCATCATCCCTTGTTCCGTGTTCAGTTATGACACAAATATCTGCACTTACATCATTTAATATTTGAGTTAATGCCAAAAACTTAGTTTTTATATATTGAATGTTCAAATGTATCACCCTGAGCTTATTACAAGTATCACTATTTTTACCATTTGTAAATGTAAATGGTGGCATTACCTTAGCAGTGTTATCCAAGCCTACCGCATTAAAGTTAGCATCCACACTGTCCATTTCAGTTTCTCTTGCACAGTTTAGAGGGCACTATATTTCACAATAGATTACCCAATATAAATGACCCTCTTCTGTTCAAATGCACTCTATCTCGGCCATAGTCTTTTACACTCAGTCACCAATTGCCATCAACCATCACACAATTTTTTACCTTACTCATCCAGTTGAGTTCACTATTTATCAATGAAATGTGCCAATCACTAACATTGCATCTTTGAAGAATGCTGCTGACAGCCACCTGTGTTTCTGGCACTTGTTCCTGGATATACTGAACTAAATCCATGGTGTCACCCATGATCTCCTCGGCAAAGTTCCCTGGTTAATATTATTTGTGCCCATGTGCAGAACCACAACTTCTGGTTTGAGTTCTTTTAGATTTAACTGCTCCATTTTGTGTTTGAGTTCTGTAGCTTTAATCCCTGGGAAGCATCGAACATCATAGTTTTTATTCCTGCATACTTCACCCGAGAATTTCAATAGAGAATTGCCCTTTTCATAACATTATGTGTTTTATCTGATTTTTTCACCTCTTGCTTTTTAAAGTTTTACAGGGCTTTCATGCCCAGTGCATAGCCTAGTGCATTCCATTGGTTCCCCTCTGCTTATAAGGAACTATGTAATAAGAACATTCTGCTAATGTTTATCTCAATTAGCTTTCTGTAGAAAGAAGAATAATCTTTTGTATGAAGTTTGTTTGTGGAGCAGCTAGAGAAAGTCATGTGAGTGTAACACATCAGATTTTTTCTTTCAATTTCTCTTCTGAAACACCAAGCAAGATGGCTTGGTGGTAATGTGTAAGGCTTGTATTTGGGAAGTTGTGTATTCAATTCCTACTGACTGCCCTGTGGCCTTGGAGTTTTCATAGTTTTTCTTGATTAGCAGGCAAATGCTGAGATTATTTCTAATCTACCAGGATTTACTTTCCAAAATTTCCCTTTCATTTCATCTCTTTTTTATGCTGGAGGGGTGTTTATAAGTTTTGTAATATATGGTGGTACCGGGCAGATGATGCAAATGTAAACGGAGTGTTATTTATGGGCGCTCTTTAACTACAATGATTCCCATTCTAATTTGGGCATGAAAGACTGCTTAATTTTGCTCAGAGGCCTCTCTATCAGACTTAAGGTTCTTTTATGTGTCGTAAATCTGCAACACAGGACCAACGGCTTTACTTCCCTTCCAAAGGAAGCCATTCTAAGGATTTTTACACCCGAAAAAATCCATTGTCCTCCGCCGGGTTTGAACCCATGATCTTGGATATATGAACCATTGCACTACTGAGGACGGCAGGGCAGATGGTGCAATGGCTTGCTCAAGGTAAAGAATACTCCCATGGATACTAGAGGGCTGCATGGTCAACAGGTCGTTCATCTCTTTCTTTTGCCAGTTCCAGCAGAGGAATGGGTCTTTGTGCCTAGAACTATTAAATGCTTCTTCGCTTCATCCCTTCCTCCTTGGGAAGATCTTAGCCACAAAATATGTACATGGATCACAGTGAACGAGGATTCCCCCTCCATTGTATAACATATAATCGTCTCTTCTGTGATTGTATTTTGGAAGCATAAATCTTGTTTAGTTCTATTTTTCATGTTTGTAGTACCCTCTATCAAACTAAGACTTAGTGTTTTTATGACTTATGTGGATTCCTGAAGTAAGTATAGCATTTATATTAATAATACTTGATTAGAAGTTAGTATTACAGCAGTGTGTATTATTTACATCTTTACAAAACTTTTATGATGAATCACACACACACACACACACAATGCAACAGTTAAGATACCTCGTCAAACAAGATAGCATTTATGATTTTATCTACTTCTGATGTTCCTGAACTTTGCACTATAACGAAACTGTTAAGATGCTTCGTCAAATAAGATAGCATTTATGATTGTTTTGTCCTGGCTTCTTTATTTACTTAACATCTGTAACTCCACAGCGTGGAATTTATTAATCGGTGGAGTGATCATATTTACCGCCTTTGTACCTCTTTCCGATTGGTCCCCTCTTATGACGTATTTCAGAATATAAGTATTTATTGGGCATTGGTTGGCGTCTGCTGGAATAGTTGAAGGACACTAAGCGTAACAGCGAATTGCAGGCCAGCAATGTCACCGGGCAAGAAGGAACAGGTTCCAGAGAATGAAGCAGTCAAAAATTTTCGAGAATATTTACGGATATCCTCTGTTCAGCCTGACGTCAATTATGGTAAGTATTCTGCTAGATTTACATAACAAGTTGTACCCATTTTGGCATAGTTACTTTCTATTTTAATTTTATAAATTAGAACGAATGATTTGCAAAATGAACAAGTGGTTTGACTGACCTATTTGTTGCTAGTACGGCTTTCTGCGAATGTTCGGTGTAAGGATTAAAAATAATAGAATTTTAACTAGAATGAAGGGTTTTTAAGTTTTAAGTACATGTTATTATCAGAAAGAAACATATTCGGAGCAAAAAAGCAAGTTCAACCACACCCTTTGTTAAAGCGATGGAGAATCTGCTAAACCCGTTTGTGCTTGTCGAAAATTGGCATCCTGTGTTGAATATTCCAGAAAGAGCAACGCATTCCGAACTGGAAACTCTTGAATTAAACAACTTGTTAGAAAGAAAGCAGTGTTTGCTATTTTTTTCAAAACGGCAATTTCTTTCGGGAATTCAGAATCGCTATTTAAAGGTCATTCGGACAAAGTGAGCCATGCCAGCTAGCTGATCTTGCTAGAAAGATGCGTGGTACGTTAGAGCTTGGATTTGTTACGAGTCCGTTTATGTGACAAAGCAAACAGTTATTAGTGTCATAATGTGATTATAATGTATTCAGTATTCTAATTCGTCACTTTAGAATTTTCTAGGTAAAACGTAGTCTCCAATGTTGAAAGCTAAATTTTATCGTGTTAGAAAAGCTTGGCTGATGCATGTAAAAGTATAAAATTGTTACAATAACGTTGTGCTCGTAGTCCAATTTAAGCTGTGATTTAGTGCAGTGGAGTACCATAAAAATTTCTTAGAGCTGGCTGGAATTTTGTGTTATTATTGCCCCATATGTGTAAAAAAAAAAAAAAATTGAGAAATCCCCTCTCTTAGGCCTTTCAGGAAAAGAAGGCAGTAGGTACTCGGTGCTCTTACAGCTTCATTCCCTTCTGTCCGGGTGGGTACTTATATGTTTACAGTGATAAATTTGTGATACATTATTTAAATATATTGCTCCTGTGATTGTGCTTTTCTTCCAGACACCGCATTACTATGCAGTAATGTGAAGAATTGGTAAGAAGTTGCACTTTTATCTAAGTTTCTGAAGTAGGAATGCTTTAAAATTATAGAAAGTGTTCACTTTACAGGCTTATACTTTTTGGTAAACATTTAGTTTGATTACAATGCATTTTTACTTTGATTTCAGACTTTTTTTTTTCTACAAAAACCCCTAATTTGCATTACTTTTTCAAAAACCCTTAGAAATAGTTTATGGAAACTCATTGTTGCCCCCCTTATTTTGACCCAGTTCATTTACACACACTAAAACCTAACCCAACCTTGACAAAATCTTGAAAGCAGAGAACCCTGTCATTTGCTGTAGCTCGTTAAAGCCTCTGCTTACCTAATGCATGTTTTTCAAAAGCACTTGGAAAAAACAAGGTTTGTTCAACTTTAGCTTACCTTAATATTTTCGGTGTCACAACTCATCAGCTGCTTTAAAAATTCAGATGTTTTCCTTAGGTTCATATTTACACTTGAACATATGCTCTGCCAAGTATACATTTATTTATATGTACATATTTAATAAATAGCTGAACAATTTTTCAGATGCACTCATCATATGACCATTACTGGTTTCTTTTCTGATTCACAGCTGTTAGCCAGCTCATAATGTCAAACGACCTATCACTTGATCAAATCCTCAAATATCATGGCCACATCTATCATTTGGAAGAACAATTAACCTACGAGCTCATACTTTCCAAATCACTGAGAGCTTTTGTTTACTTTGTAAGACACGAAAATGTGCTAAGTCCTAGGAATTAGTAAACACTTTGCTCATTAAGAACCAAGCACTTCTGAAGCATAATCCAAATAAAACTGTGGCTCAAAATGATTTTGGAAAAACTCATAGATCCGTTCTGTAGTTATAGTGAACTTCTTCCTATCTTTTTAAATGGCACTAATATTATGATGACATTAAATATGTAGTTCACTAACATTCATGGGATTCAACTGCATTTGATAAATTTTATTGAAAGATTGGAAAGATCACTTTCTTTTGTAAATAAGCTCAAGAAAATGGATTTGAATAAACACTGTATGGTTTTATAAAAATGTACAACATACATACATTAAGTGTCATAGACATGTCCTTAAAACAAAATTACTGCAAGACTATTGATTTCAAAGTTTTCATCCTAGTGGTTCACAAAATGTTACCTATTGCTAAAAATGGGAAGGTTGGGTATGTGAACATTAGATCTATTACTGGTTCAAGATCAGGTAATAAAACTGTAGTTTACTGAGAGTAACAAGGAGCCATACTATTCTAATTTTTATAAATTATATTACTGAAATTAAAATACAAGACTGGCTATGTTTGCTAATGGAATGTTTCTCTTGAATGTTGGAGAAGATGTAAATTTTTTGACAAATAAAATTCAACCTGACTTAAATACGATGTGGAACATTATCACATGATACAATTAATTTTTTATAACCAGTTAGTGCTAAATGCCATTGAAACAAAGTATTTTATTTTCAGAAAACCATTTCATTACTAACCATTACTGTTTCAACACACAGAGAAAAGATTAGAACTAAAGTACCTTCAGTAATTGAAATAATTGGTAGTTTCAGAAATACTGGTTTATCAAGACATATGCTGAAGCATTTAATATCTCATTTAAACTAGAAGCATATTCAATGATGACTGGTCACATACTTGAAATCAAGTACTTAATCTTGCGAACAGAACTGTTAAAATAATTTATAAATTTATAATTTTCACTTACAAAAGATATTGGTTTATATTCTGGGATTTAAAAGACTTTACCTCAGTAGTATGGGGTTATCATGTCTGTTCACATTCAAGAGGTCCCAAGTGAGAAACTGAGTTGGGGTAAAGTATGCAGATAGGGGGTTTTTTTGTTTTGTTTTCTTTACCTTGGGATTTTCCTTTAGTCAGAGAAGACGAATGTTGAGTAACTTAAGCTCAATGGACCTGGGTCTCATTTGAGTATCATTTCACAGATTTCATTCTTTATCCCATATAACCCACCAAGTTAAAGGAGATTAACTACTACTATAAAAAAAAAAAGGTAAAATTATCTGCTCTACTGTTTACCTTTAAATTTTCTCAGGGTATACTTTAATACAGGCATCTCCAATCTTTTTTTGGAAAAGGGCCCATGCCATAAAGATGAATTTTTTTGCAGGCCAGAGGATTTAAATTTTCTACTGCACTACTAAATAGGATCTAAATTCTAAGATAAATCAGTTAATTTAAAAATAGATAATATATTAACATGTTATGTTTATTAAAATATTAATCATATTAATTCATTTGTAAAATTAAATTAAATATGCATATATTAAAATAATTTTTTACCTGTCAGTATGACACCTGGCACTGCTTCTCATGAACAAGGCATCCAATATCTGTTTTGATTGATGTTGTAGCAACTCGAAACAAACTCTCCAGGTGACAGTCTGTGATTTTTGTTCTTGTTGTGCACTTCACGTTTCATCCTGGAGAACACTTGTTCGCTTGTGAGTGCGATATGAAACTAAGTACACGTCTATTTATTAATGCCCAGATATTTTTCTCTGAGAAAGTAGTCGCAATAAAATTGTAGTTACACATTGTTAAACTTATTCTTTAGGTCTGACACACATTGAAAATCAGTGAATTCCATTTGCAGATCCTTGGAGGCCTCTTCTATGTTAATGGAGAAATGGGAAGAAAGCAGTTTGAAATGTATAACATCCTCCTTGAAGTTTTGAAATCTAATGCAGAATTTGTTTCTTAATTCTGACATAATTTCTGCATACTTTTGAGAATTTTGATTACTACAGTTTTGTAGGGCTGGGAAATGCACCAAGTTGTTCTTTATTTGTGATTCCCAAAGACTCAATTTTCTCTCAAAGGCCTTCACATGATCAAACAAAGTAGTGATCAATTGGCCTTTACCTTGGAGATGTGAATTAAGTTTGTTCAGTTGTGTTATTTACCAGTAAGGCAAAATCACACATCCATTCTGTGTCTAAATTCAACAATAGGTTGCCCTCCTCCATAAATATTTGTATTTCGTTTTTGGCATAACTCTATCTTATTTCACTATAATAAACAATATCTTCTAATCCTGAATTGAGATTATTTAAGACATTTTTAAATTCTCTCTCACAAACAAAGTGAACGATTAGGGATTTAGCACAAAGGTTTTCTGTGTGTATTAAGCAGTGATATTGCATAACAGAAATTCTTCCTACTTTAGCTGCCTCTGCTCACAGTAATTTAACTAGCTCTTCTTGTTTCCCTGTAAATAAAGGAGCTCCATCTGTTACACCAGATAGATATGTATATTTGAGCCCAAGCTGGTTCAAGGTTTCAGTGCCTCCCCCCCCCCCCCCCCACCATTAAATTATTGGCTTTAGTTGCACCTTTAAGAGGGACTATAGCAGTTAATTCTGCTGTAAAATTGAAATCTTTATCAATTCTCCTTAAGGTAATTGCTAATAATCAATACTCGGGTGCCGGTGCAATTTGTTGCTCGGTATTTTTAAGTTCTCTGTATATTGGATGTAATTTTTCAATATAGCAAGCTACTTAATTTTGCAAACTGTTGTTGTTTTGTCAAGATATAAATCGGCAACAGGCTTAGATTTTTTTGCAATAATTTCTGCTACTGTATAACTCTCTTTTTATCAGAGATTCTGTTTGAAGCGACACATTCTTTCTGATGTGTTCCATTCACATGACTTTCTCTATATTTCGGTAACAAATTACTGTTAAAAAGCTTATTCTTCTATCTACTTCATGCTAATCAAGATAAACATTAGCAGAAATGTTCTTATTACTTGCTTTTTTGTAAGTAGAAGAGAAATAAGGGAAATAAAGTGGGCTAAAGTGATAAATCTTTTAAAAGCTGGTTGCCACATGGATAAAATCCATTCTCTGCAGTTGACATATTCCCATATATGAAAAGTTTAAGTATTTTAAAACTGAAACTTATAACGAGAGGTATCTCAAAAATGTTTGACTTAAAGTGTGTGTTTTAATGAGATCTACATTTTTTTGATGTTATGTTTTTGTTTCTATTTTACGGTTTACTAGCTATGAACATTTCAGCAAAATTCCTCCTAAAGTGAAGAACTCTTCAAAGACTATTCCCAGAAAATTTAAAATATACATTTTACTTTTTGTATAAATATAGTTGCTGTACTAGAAATGCAATTCAAAAAATAAGAAAATAAGTATCTTCTGGAAGCAGAAACACATTATTTATGGTACAGACACAGAGGAAAAGAACTATTTTTTTTTCTCACAAATCGAGTCTTTGGTTTATTGGAGTAACATAAACGAGCTAATGCACTTTTATGATATTGAACATGATCCTACTAAGTGGAGACTTTTTTATAGATTCATCAAAGAGGAGCCTGAAAGGCATGTTACTGCATAATGGGAATGTGTATGGGTCCATTCCTGTCGCATATACTACATTTAAGAAATATCCAATACAAGGAATACAAATGGCTTGTCTGCAGTGATTTCAAAGTTATTGGAATACTATTAGGCCAACAGGCTATTTCTTCTGCCACTACATAGAAAATTGGACAGTTTATAAGGGCTCTACAACAGGGTGAATCCTGCTTCAAATACCTTTCCAAGAAATTTCCCTTCATTACACAACATAAATTAAAGGCAGGAAATTTTGTTGGTCCCCAAATAAAGAAATTGAAGGATGAAAATTTTGAGACAGTGAATGAGAGAGAAAAAGAAGCATGGACTGCCTTCCGATTGGTTACTGAAAACTTCTTAGGTAATGACAAAGATCCTAATTACAATGCCATTATCAAAACATTGTTGGAAAATTTCAAGAATATGGGTTGTAACATGAGTGTAAAAGTACATTTTATGCATTCATATATCGGCTACTTTCCGAAAAGTAAGGGATATTATAGTGAAGAGCAAGGTTAACGTTTTCACCAAGATATTAAGTAAATGAAGAGGAGGTACCAGGGGAGATGTAATGAAACTATGATGTTAGATGTTGAGGAGGGCCAGTCATCTTCAAGGATTTGCAAGGAAGACAAAGAAGAGAAAGTTTGAAAAAAATTAAATGAAAGACTTTGGCTTCTTGTTTTGTGAAAATGCAGTAATGAAATAAATTAGGGGAGCTCTTGAGAGTAAATGTTTCTTGAAAAACTTGCCTTGTGTGAAATGATATTTGAATACTTTTCTATGCTCATAAGTAAAATTATCAAAATATTACTTCTTATTTTGTGTAAGAACCTGGCATGATTAAGAAAAACAGAAGTTATTTCTAGAATCAGCATAAAATGTTGATTCAAGAACAACCATTTATAAGAAATCATCCCACAAAAAATTTTAAAATGCAGGCTAGTGTAATAGAATATCTGACATACATTCGCCTTTGAAAGTAGTAATGTTACTGTGCCATCAACGTTATCACGAAGACTTCAAAGCAATGCATGGTAGTTAGGATCATAAATCATAAATAGAAATCTGAGCTGGGTATTTCTTAAAATGGATGTGATGTGACTAAGACAGTTACTGATGAACTATCACAAACAATTGCTTATTTCATAAATATTATAACATACAAAATATCACTGCAGGCCAAATGCAATGTGACAGCAAATATCACTGTGGGCTGCATGCAATGTGATCGAGGGCTGCAATTTGGACACACTTGCTTTAACATGTTTAAAAATATACACTTAACTATTAGAAGGCTTGAAAACTGCAATAATGCCTATAACAAAAAACTATAAATTTATATCTATTTATGCTAAGCTATATACAGGTGAATATGACTGGTGTTCAGCCCTGGCTCTTTACCGGTCATACTTGTATTTAACAATAGTTTAACCATTTTGCGTATTTACTGTCCATACCCATTTATTTTTCACTTTGTATAAGAATTGTCCAATCTACTTAATGTCTTTTTGAAACATTTCAACTACTGCTATATTTCTATATATTTTAAACCATTTCTTATTAATATATACCTTTCTCCAAACTTCAGTCCTCTTACATTTAAATAAAGTGTGTTCCATATCTTCTTTTCCGCCACATATAGGACATTGATTTTGTGGAACAACTTTCCTTAAACATTTTAATCTCCATACTCCTGCTTTCAGCCATGCAATACCTTCTCACTCCTCTTTGTCACATCTATGTACTTTTCCCTTCCCCATGAGTCTTTCATTGGTATATAGAAAACTAGAGATCTCATTTCAGTTATCTCGCTAAATATTTTTTGTATTTCTATATCCTCAAATCTTTTCCTTGCCCTCCGTGGTGTAATGGTTACCATGCTGACTTCATATAAATTTATATAACAATAAAATATAATAAGCCAAGTAATAAGCACTCAAATATTGTAAAAAATATACATCATATTGTTATATTAGAGAGTTTCAGAATGCTGAATAGTGAGTAACAAATGTTGAGCAGCTTTTACAAGTTGTTAAACCATACAAAGTGTTACAGAATAGTCTTAATTATGTTAATGCCGTGAATTTTGGCATAATTGTAGCAGGCTTTATTTTGTAAAGCCACTGTGGAATTTTGACTGCCCTTTACACTCTAGTTTGAGCTTATTGTAACTTTCTATGAAGAATAAAATATTTTCTGTCTGCTTACATTGAATAATTATCTGCGAGAAGTTATACTTCAATATTATCAATTAGGCTTTGTCCTAAATGATGTTATATTTTCTAGTCATTTACATCACAGAGCTAAGAAACATCCAAAAACAATTTTATTACTAAATCGTTGTCCTTTCATTTTTGAGATGCAAAGTATGGTGATGTTAAACGTGTACAGCAAACTGTAAAATATAAGCACATGGAATGCAATCGAAACTGAAGTGTAGATTGAAAACTGGCAGTCTGAAGCACACAAAACAACACTTTATGAAAGTGAGTTTTAATACTAGATGCCATTTTAGAGATTCATACTCAATTTGAGAAAACGTGGGAAAACATTTCACAATTCACTAACATTTTTGTTGTGTTTGTATGCTGCCTTTTAACAATGGCCATATTACCAAGTATGATCTTTATAACTGCTGAAATGACCATACAAGGAAAAATAAAGTAAATATTGCTAGATGATAATGTGCATTATTTTGCCTAATTGTAAGATTCTTAAAAGTCTTAAATCAATGTCTTAGAAATCTTTTTCACTTTGGAAATGAAATAAACTCAGTGTGTTGTTTATTACTTATTACTATACCTTGAACTTCATTGCATACTTTCTCATATTATGTGTGCTTGGAATGTTAGGCTTTTGTCAAAACTTTTGATTTGAGAGGCAGGGAGATAATGACTAATATGCTCTGTTGTGGAGATACAGTGCTGTGAAGGGCATGATTGCTAACTGGTTTACGTGACACTCGACAGTTTTAATAGACTACACATCACGTGAGGTGGCACCACAATGTGCATGACTTGCATTCAGGAGGTCCCAGGTCCGATCCCCGGTGATGCCCAATCTGACCCATGGGTTTTTGTGGTTTCCTGAGGAATGTCATGTGAATGCTGGCATGGTTTCTCTTCTGCCATGATTTCCATTCCAATCATTTCCCCTTCATTTATCACTCATCTTTCAGGAATGCTGCCAGAGATGCTGTGAGTGCATTCTCAGTGGAAATATTAGTGCCCATGGGCCCTAGGTATCTGCCAGGTCAATGGTTCATGTGCAAAGGCTGCTCTGGTACTGGAACAGGTCATCATGTGTGGAAACATTACAGATATTCTGTGTGTCTGAGGGCCTGCCTGTGTGTGGCTCCTTAACCTCATCCCATCCTCCTGGGGAGTTCATTTATTAGATATGCATAGATTGTAGTGCATAATATCTACCCTTTACGTGGTTCATGCACACCTGAAAAGTCAAGGAACTCAAAATTTTTCACGGACAGTCTGAGATTTTGGCATGTGATCTAAAAATTATGAAATTGTGAATAACTGAATATTGCCCAAATAATTAAAATGGAGAGTATTTTGTAATTCCCTTTGGTATTTGCTTAAACAAAATTCTGCCTTAAATTCTTATTTTGCAAATTTGACTTGTTTTATTTCTTAACTAAGTCAGGGAAATGAACTTAAACTCTGTGTGAACCCTGCTTTAGTTTAAATAAAATATAACTGATAAACAATTTTCTGATGGTTTCCCAAGTTTATTACTACAGTAAATAATACATTCTTGTAAGGTGTCAAAAGTGAGTGAATTTGAACTTTTAAATTTTGTATCTTCCAATTACATTTTTTGCGAAAATCTTTTTATATGCTGCTTATAATTGCAGTGATTGGATGAAAATAGTCTGACTGCTTTAGAGATGTGGATATACAGGCAAATTTCATTGGTCACTGAAACAGCATAACATTTAGATAAGATTCTATACTAGAAAAGTATTTAAAAAACATGTATTCAGGCCAAGGTTTTGTTTCAGACTAAGGGGACCTTAAAACTTATATTTATGGTGAAATCTAGACATAAAATATTTCGTGTACATACATGCTAGAGAAAGCAATATAAATGTGATGTGTAGGATATCTTACGCAAAATGTAGTTCTTCAACAAATCAGAGTAAAGGTGTAACTGTTGAGCAATTGATTCTATGCTCTTCAGAATATACTTTTAACTGAGAAAATGGGCTTCAGTCAATAATGTTTGCTTTATTTAATAGATTATTTAAAATATATTTTGCTGTACAACTGATTTTGGTAGTGAGCACAATAATGGTAAAATCACGTTTTGAGGTGTTGACCCAAGGTTCTGTACTCCGATATTGCCTATAAGATTTAGCCACTAGTCTATAGCAACTATATTGTGATTTTTAAAACTGAATCTCAATATTTGTGGTACACTGCACTGAGATTATTCAGAACACGTATGTATAGGTGCTAAACAGGGATGCAGTGTTAACGTAAGTTAGTTCTGGACTGGTACAGAAAGTTTAGTCAACACATTATTAGCCTGCATCTCTTAAGAATTAATTTCCAAATGCATTTGTATTGCTAAAACACAAATGTGTATTGTTTATAATCACTGGTTTATTCAAAAACTATTTTTGGCACTTTGGTATATGAACACACACTTTTTCAATAAACTGTCCATATTTGCTTTTTATTTTGTTCAGAAATTACAATAATTTAATACAATATTCTGAATATACGAGGGGCATACTGAAAGTCATGAGCAACCCATTGTAAAAATTTAAATTTCAACAATGTAACGAAACGAATTGCAGGATTGTAATCTACAGACTTTAAGCCATATGTTGACATATTGTGATGTCATTAGCTTCTATCACGTGACCACAGACGGTGTTTGAAAAATGGCTGACATTGATGTTTCGTTTCGACAGCGTGCTGTCATTGAATTCCTTGTGAAAGAAGGAAAATCTGCTCCTGAAATTCATCTCAGACTTCAACGTGCGTATGAAGGTGTCTGCATGGGTGCCAGCAGTGTTAGAAGATGGGTGAAACATTTCAAAGATGGAAACACGAGTCTGCAAAATGCACCTCGTAGCGGACGTCCTCAAACTGCCTCTACAGAACGCAACAAGGAAAGAGTTGATGAGCTCATTACAGGAGATAGGCGTTTCACTGTGAATGAAATTGCTGCGCAACTTGGAATAGGACATAGTGCAGTGCAAGAAATGATCCACAGCTTGGGTTATCGAAAGGTCTGTGCCCGTTGGGTCCCCCGTTTATTGACTGAAGACCACAAACTTCAGAGAAGAACCATTGCACAAAACCTTCTTCAGAGATTTCATAATGAAGGTGATGAATTTTTGACGTGTATTGTGACTGGAGATGAGAGCTGGTTCCATCACTATGAGTCAGAAACGAAACGTCAGAGTATGGAATGGCACCAGTTGAACTCGCCATCGAAGAAGAAAGCGAAGACAGTGCAGTCTGTAGGAAAAGTTATGGGAAGTGTCTTTTGGGATGCACAAGGTTGCATTCTGGTTGACTTTCTTGAAACTGGACAAACCATAAATTCTGCCCGCTACATCAAGACACTTCTGAAGCTCTGTCGGGCTTTGCGTGATAAACGCCCTGGAAAGAGGATCATCCTTCAACAGGATAATGCGCGTCCGCATACTGCCCGTGCCACTATGGAGGAGATCAGGGCATTAGGATGGGAAACGAGATGGAGGATATTTGGAAAGCAGTGCGTCAGGGTCTGCGGGCAGCTGGAACGGAGTTCTATCACAAGGGCATTTTCAAACTTGTAGAACGATGGGGAAAAATGTGTGCAAAACAATGGAGACTATGTCGAAAAGTGAAAGAAAGTCTGTAGATTATGATGATGTATTTGGTTTGGCTCAAAAATAAATATTAAGATTTTAAAACAGTGTTGCTCATGACTTTCAGTATGGCCCTCGTACTATCACATCTGCTTTTACTTTTTATACTACATATAGTAAGTAGAGGGGGTGACTTCCACCCAAAATGTGTGTTTTGAGCCCCAATGAACAAAAAAGAAAAAAGTCTGTAACAGTTGGTATTTTATATCAGCCTTCCAAGGACTATGAAGATTTTCAATCAAAAACCTCGCCCAAACTATCCTTTGCACTGGACATTTGTCAAACAAATTTATTTTCTCAAAAATGGTCTAAATGAATTTGTAAAAAGTACTAAATGCTAAGGTATTTTTATGTCAAAAGAAGTGTATACCTTTTATTTTCTGGAATAGCCTCTGAAGTTATCTTTATTCTGAAAAATATTTGTGTAAGTGGTGAACTGTAAGAGAGGCAAAATCTTGCTATACTAAAGGTCTAGATCTTATTAAGGACACAAGTTGTCAAACACTTTTTTTGTGGAGTTGTTTTCAGAGATGTTCCTTGTTATTGATTTGAATTTTTTAAGATGACTCAAATTATCCCCTACTCACCGAAGCAAGCAGAACAGAATTTCAAGTCTTATCATGAGTGGTCCAGTCTTAAAGCACATATGATTGCATCACACTCACACAATGCTCTTAAGAAGTAATTTAAATGGTGGGTAAAACTTCCACTGGTGCTCCATATTTAAAAGTGTTGAAAACATTGTTATTCAAATGTGAAATGTGCTTGGTTGCTGTGGTTTTGACTTCTTCATGGGATCATTGGGGTTTTATCTTTGTAAATCCTTTGGCTATGCTTTGCAACTTAGGGCCCTAAATGTTTATAGCAGACCAGTAAATATGAGGAGTGTTTAATAAGTCCTTAGAAAAAGATAGGAAAAGTTTGGAAATAAACAGTCACTGTAGGCCAAATCTTGTGAATAAGGTGGATGTTATAATAATTCAAACCTTAATTCTACAATTTTTGCCATCAATACTGCACAGGTTTGCGCCCTTGCATTGTCTTGATGGAAGATAATCTTTTTCTTTGCTAGATGAGGGTGTTTTTTCTTGATTTTACAGTTCAACCAGTGCTATAATGATGCATAATACTTTCCATTTATTGTTCTTCCTTTCTACAAGAATCACTGAAGATGGTTCCATGTGCATCCCAAAAAACTGAGGCAATCGCCTTGTCTATAGATTTCACCACCTTTGCCTTCTTTGGAGCCAGTTTGACTCTGAAAACTCTGTTTCGACTGTACCTTTGTCTCTAGATTGTAGTGTATGCTTGTTTCATCCACAGTTATCAGTTATGTATCAATGCAGAAACTGCTCAGGATTGCAATGGAAAAGTGTAAAAACAACTTCCGAATTGATCACACGCTTGCATTTGATCTCCATTGAGAGCAATTGCGGCACCCATCTTGCACAGACCTTTGTCAGACCTAAGTTTTGGTGCAAAATTGAGGATACTGTATCTTGTGACATGCCTGTGGCCTCTACTATTTTGCGAACTGTGATTCGTTGATCACTCAAAACCATATTCTGGATTTTGTCAATTTCGGAGGAAGTCACTTCTACATGACATCTGGAATGATGTTCAACATTTTGGATGCACAGCCATGTTTAAATACATTTATTCAATTTTAAATTGTAAATGCAGGAGCACATGTGCCATAAACTTCATCCAACTCTGCTTTTACCTCTTTCGGTGAGAGCCTTTTAAATATCTAGAAGTGTTTAACCACCATACAAAACTTTTTCTCTATCTAGATTAGCACAAGATTATCTATTCAATCACCTGGCAACAAAACCACATGATGGATATAACTGAAACATTAACCTGCCATCTAGTAAGAAACAATGGTTACTAAATATAAACTTTTTCGATGCTACTAGTGTAATTTCTTGGATTTTCTAAGGACTTATTGAATGCCTCTCATAACTATAAAGTGGCTCTAATAACAATAACAAAGGTACTGAATCCAAATCACATATTGAAGCAATGCCAAGTGTTGTAACCAACATATATAAGTATTAACATTTTATTGTCATTTAAATCCTATTGTATTCCAATTCCCTGTCCAAAAAGACAATTTCTGCTTCATTTATCTCTATTTACATGATGCTGATTAACAAACAGCTGATCAAAACTGTTGCATAATCCTATCAGTTTCTATACACCTGGTTTTACCTATCTTGTTTGCCAACCTGAGGTGGATCCAGGATTTAAAGAGATGCTAACTCCTTTTGAATCATACCTTACTAATGAACAATTGCAGCCAATAATAAGAGTATTGTACCTTTCTAGATTTTTAGGATATTGTAAGTGATCGATGGTACATCCTTTGGACCTAAACCTTAATTTAAATATTGAGAAAGTTTTCTTGTATCTGAAATGTTAAACCTAATCTTGTTTCATAAATGATTCAGGTTCTCCTTTCTTTCGGTTACATCTATTTTTCTTGCATATAAGAAACTTATGTTTTGCAGATTTCCTTGGCATGTGTATAGAAAAGTGCATGGCACTCTGATCCATTTGTTGCTTCATACATGTGCAGAAACAGCATTTGGCAATACCTCCTAGGCCATCATTAGCACCTTTTTTATGTGATTTTTTAAAAGCTCATGAACACCATTACGAGTAATGGATGTAAGAGAAAGCTTTTGCTTGAAGTGCTGGGCAGCACCATCAGCCTGGTGTTCAATAATTTTCAGTTACTATATATCATGATGGGAAAGCTTGAAATCATTTATTATTACTTCGCTACAAACTGCTGCTGCATATTTGTCAGCTACATATAATACTGACTTAAGGTTTTTTAATTGTTAAATTTTTTTAAATAAACTGTGAAAGAAAGCAATGTGCAGGAATCTGTTGCCCAATGTGCAGACTGGATTTCATCTTGATATTGAAAATAGTTGTAGTTCTCACTAAATCCATATGGACCAACAATTTTCCTTCCCTCAAATTTTCTTTCTTTGAAATGTTGTGCTGAATGTGTGTTTTACAAATACACTAGACAGAATTTGACCAATTTGTCTTCTAATTTGTTAAACAAATTTAACTTGTTACACATAAAGTCATGAGACAATCTTCCCGTTTCATCTTAAATCTATTGTTCGTAAAAACATTTCCTCAGTATGTGTTAATCAAGAGTATTCACAGCATTGTCTTTGCATGCTTAATTCAGATTATGTGGAGTCCTTATTTCCATAATCACATATCATTTTCTTGATGGATTGTGAAGAACTGAGGGACAATGGGTGCTAAACAGTCCAAAGCCAGTTGAATATTTTCATGGTATACACTCAAACATAAGTTGTTTGGTGTATGTGCATGAAGACTGACTTACTGTGGTTGTAATGAACAGAAGTTCGACAGACCAATCTTCTCTCCAATCTCTGAATAAGCCTTTTAACTCACTAATAGGTATCACTTTTGCACTTTCTCTCTGTTTTGGGAGGGGGGACCTCTGCTTTCTTAATAGTAATGTCTCTCAAACCAGGGCATGCATAGAAATGTCATCTTGTAACAGCCTGGTAAACTCTTTTTAACCCTTGCCATAATGTGATGTTGAAAATGAGTCGGAATAATAACACTCACCTCACTTATATGTAATTATCAGTTGGTCTTTTTGTTGTGTAATGAGAATATTCTCCCAAACTGTAAGTTCTGCCGGGTTGTTTACAGGTTTTAGCAATTTTATGTCATTTTGTATTTCATGATGTGATGTCCAAAAATGGTATGCTACTGCCGATTTATCTGTTTGTTTCTGTTTGATATGTCTGAAATGTTCTTTCGGAAGGAAGAAAGCAAGCTTTGCTGGGTGATTCTGAAATACCAGGAGCTTCAGGTTTGCTTTTTAGCTCTTAAGCTTTGATGAATGAATCACCTCATCTTTCTCCGAGTTTCTGTCACCTTTCATGTGTGATTTTCTTTTATTCTTCAAATTCTGTTCTCAATTTCTTTTTTCCTAAACTCAGCAAACTATTTTTTCTGTCTTTCCTGCTGTACACACTTTCTTTCAGCAGCTGTCTTAACTATTGCTAATATACTGCAAAAAATTAACATTTCTGTGACCTACATCAAATTCTTTAATTTGATATGGTTCCTAATTCAATTGAGATTGTCCATTTTACTATATCATTATGTAATTCTTGAGCGTTCCCCTCAAACTATACATTCATTATAATATAAAGGTACAATGCATTGTGTTTTCCAAATAGACCCAGCATAGAAATAGTCAATTATTTTCTAAATTTTATTTTTAAGATCTGTAATCATGTCAGACTGCTACTCAGTTACTTTAAATTATATTTTTAAGGTATTTGATTTTAATGGCACCCAACATTTTGATATTGAGAATTTACAGAAGTACTTGTTTTGAGGTCCCTGAATACAAATCATATATTTCTGGTTCATTGACTTTCTCTACCTGTTCTGTCGACAAACCATTCTTAAAAAGATTGTTCTATTCTTGCAAATTTATATAAACATTATCAGAAATGGGATTATTACTTAGTTCCTAATAAGTAGAAGAGAAATAAGGGACTACACTAGGCTAAAGGGATACTAAAATATTTCAAAAGTTGTCGCTATGTGTTGACATTAAAATTTGGTTCTATTTGCATGGCCAACAGTAAAACGGAAGAAAAAAAGTCTGATGTGTTCCATTCACATGACTTTCTCTATGTCTCTGCAACAAATTGTAGTTAAAAAGCATATGCTTCTATTTACTTCTTGCTAATTAGCAGAAACAGTCTTATTACTTGCTTCCTTTTAAGTAGAAGCGAAATGAGGGAGTTCCATAGGTTAAAATGATAGCCAAAAGCTGGTTGCTATGTGATCAAAGTTCCTTTGTTTGTGTGGACAGGAGTTAAGAAATTCCTGTATGAGAAAAGTATAAGTTTTTCAAAGCTAAAACGAAAAACCAGGAATATCTTATAAATGATCAACTCCACAAAAAAAATGTGTATGACATAGATTGCGTATTTTATTGTGAGCTACATTTTCTGTGCAGTAAGTTTTTCCCCATCTCTTACAGTTTAACAGTTATGCACAATTCTGTAAAATTCATCCAGAATAAAGTAGTCTTCAGGGGCTATTCCCAGAAAATTTAAGATATACATTTTATTTGTCAGGTAAATATCTTTAATATACAATATTTTAATCAAAATCGTTGGACATTTTTAAGAAAATCAAAATTTCCAAAACATTTTCCATGTAAAGGGTAGTTTAGGGTGGGGGGATTTTCTTGAAAATCTTTGTGTCGCATCCTTGGAAGATACCAAACTTAAATACCACATTTGGGCATTAACGGCCTTTTTGTCTTTGAGCTTTGCTGCCCACAGACGCATACACACACACACGGACATTTTTCTAAAAATACTTTTTTTGGATTCAGGGAGTCTCAAAACATGTATTTCCGGTAAAATCTCGGGATCGAATTATTGGGTGCAATGCAATACAATACTTTCTCTATACACTATGTACATAATTAAAATTTAGTTGAGTCGATTTTGTAACACTACATCACTTACTTTTTAATTTCGGAAAACATGTTTCAGAAGCCATGTGCTTCCATTGTCAATTCCTTTGGTCGACTCACCAAAGGAATTGACAATGGAAGCACATGGCTTCTGAAACATGTTTTCCGAAATTAAAAAGTAAGTGATGTAGTGTTACAAAATCGACTCAACTAAATTTTAATTGTTAAAACACATCACTGTCTCAAAGTCCACCATATATCAGGATACTATGTACATAGTTTGTATAGAGAAATAAAAATGGATGATGATTTCTTGTTTAAGAAATTTTAAGTATTTTAAAATTGAAACCAATAGCAAGGAATATCTTAAAAATCTGATGTGTTCCATTCACATGAGTTTCTCTGCAGCTCTGCAATAAATTGTTAAAAAGCTTGTGCTTCTATTTACTTAATGTTAATCGAGAAAAAAGTAGCAGAAATGGTCTCATTACTTGCTTCCTTGCAAGTAGAAGCAAAATAAGGGTAGTACCATAGGTTAAACTGGCAGTTAAAAGCTGGTTGCTATGTGACTGAAGTTCCTTTGTTCGTATGGACAGGAATTGTCAAATTTCTGTATCAGAAAAGTATGTTTTTTAAAGCTGAAACCAATTGCAAGGAATATCACAAAAATGATTAACTCCACGAAAAAAAATGTATATGACATAAATTGTGTGTTTTATCAAGACCTATATTTTTTGTGTAGTAAGTGTTTTTGTCTCTTATGGTTAACGGTTATGCAAAATTTCATCCAGAATAAAGTAAGCTTTAGAGCCTCTTCCCAGAAAATTGAGTAATTACATTTTGTCAGGTGAATATCTGTAATATACAATTTTTTAGTCAAAATCGTTAGAGCCATTTTGAGAAAATCAAAATGTTCGAATAAAGTTCCATGTAAAGGGTAGTTTGTGGTGGATGGATTTTTCTCAAAATCCGCATGTCACATCCCTGGAAGATACTAAACTTAAATACCAAGTTTATTTTACCGACTTTTTGTTTTTGAGTTATTGTGTTCACACACATGTTCCTTTTTCTGAAAATGCTTTTTTTTATATATATACAGGGGGCCGTAAAACATATATTTCCAGTGAAATCTCAGTATCAAATGTTTGGGTGAAGTGTAATACCTTCTCTATACACTAGGTACGTAGTACATGTAGAGAAAGTAAAAATGGATAGGTCCACAACAAAATTGTATGACATATGACATACGGTTTACCATCTAAGCAAAGTTCATTCAGAATGAGCAGGACTTCAGAGCTATTCCCAGGAAATGCAAGATATGTATTTTATTTGTTATGTAAATATCTTTAATGTACAGTATTTTAGTTAAAATTGTTAGTCATTTTTGAAAAAATTATAATTTTTGAACATTTTTCAATGTAAAGGGTAATTTGGGGTTGGTGGATTATGTGTTGTGATTAATGCACAGGAATTGACAGTGAAGTCGATGCTCCTTCTAGCTTCCCAGTATTTGGCGACAACATTAGGATACATCTTCAAAGCTTGGCATGATTCTAGGAGTTCCATATTCATAATTTCTTCTTTGGTTCATAATGGGCGGTTTGGTGAGGATGAAAGCCAATCCTATAGAGTTGATTATTGGACGAAAGTTGACAACAGCTAATTTTCTTGGTAATTTTGGGATTAAATTAGGATTTTGTACAATTTGTAGCCACTTTGAACTATTATTTTCTTGTGTTATTTTATTTATATAATTTGTATCTATTTTTCTTTTTACAATGCGTTTGATTCATAAGGAAATTTTATCATAATTTTTTGTTTATTTTGGGTTCCTTTCCTTGTCAAAAAATCTGTTTTCTCATTACCATCCACTCCACAACGAGATGGAATCCATTGTAATACAACTTTTTTCCTCAGTTTATTAATTTAATGAATCATCTTTTGGATTTCTTTAATTTTTTCCATTTTAGGGAGGCGTACTATTGCTTGTGTAGCAACCTGTGAGTCTGAAAGAATAACTATAATTTTGCATTGATGTAGCCAGGGAAATAAATTTTGCAGTGTTATATAAATGGCTTCTATTTCTCCATCAAAATTTGGGTACTTTTTCCAACATTTCTATAGAAGGAAAAGAAGTGGCATATACCACCTGCTCCAGCTCCATCATTGGTATCAGAGAGAGAACTATCTGTGTATACATGTGTCCATTCGTGAGTTGGATAATTTAGATTTAAGGTTTCTAGTGTAAGGGCTTTAGCTGTAACAGGACTAACCCTTTTTTGTTGAGTCCATATTTGTTCAATTGAATAGTCTCAGTAGGGTTGATGCAAGTTGAGATTTTCTCTTTGAGTTGGTGTTTCTAGCTTTTTTTTCTAATTTATTGACTTCTTGTATGAATCCAGATTGTGTTTTTAAATTATATACAGTTAAATTATTATTCCATTTATTGAAATTTGGAGATCTTACCGCTTTTTCATATTGTAAAATAGCTTGAGCTTCAAGTTCTAAATTCAGTTTGTTAGAAGTAGCAGTCTGCAGCGCTTCTATTGGGATTGTTTTAATTGCTCCAGTTATTAATCTTAAGTGCTTGATTTTGTGTGCATTCTAATTTTCCTTTATTATTTGATGATATTAGTACTTCTCTGCAGTATTTTATTATCGGTTTGATATAAGCATTGTAAGTTGTAATTAATGTTTCATGTCCCATTTACAGCCTGCTAATCTTTTCAGTAGTTTAAATGTTTTTTTAGCCTTATCACATACATAATCTATATATATCTTTCTCTCTCTCTCTCACATACACACTTTTCAGACATATATAGACCTTTTTGTAAATATGCTTTTTTTGATTTATGGTACCATAAAGCATGGTTTTTCCAGTGAACTCTTGGTATCAAATGTTTGGTTGGAATACAGTACCTTTCTATATACTATGTAGGAGAATGTAAAAATTGGAAATTTAAAACAGATGTATGTGCGCCATCTGTGTGCACATGTGTTTGCAGCATAACTAGTATTTTAGTATTCATAAAGGTGTGACGTGATTTTAAGAAAATCCCCCATTCGAATATCCCTTACTTGGAAAATATTTATTTTCCTAAAAAAGCGCCCAAGCAATTGTAATTAAAGTACTGTATATTTACATGACAAAGATTGCATATTGCATTTTATGGGGATAGGCATTTAAAGGCATTTTGTATAACTGTAATTCATAGGAGATATAAAAGAACTTTGTACAGCAGATGAGACATCCATTGTTTCTTTTTAAGTTTTGTCATGTTTTGGGATTCCATCACCATGCAATTGTTTCTTTGGCTGATAAATCTTCATTACTCATTTACACATGTTTGTAGGTATAAGAAGAATAAGATAAGATCAAGTGATAGTCAAAATCTTTTCAAAGCTGATTGCAGATTGATGGCTTTGAAATTCTGTTCTCTTTGCCTAAAGACAAGATGTATAATTTTAAATTAACTTCTCTCTGCATATGTAATTACTAAATAATTTACAGAGGACAAAGACTATTGTTCTGGTAATTCTGCTTTTGTTTTTCATGCAAACAATGGCCTGATAAAATCTGTTAACATTTGTTGCGAGAGATAGCTGACTAGAATGATAAGCACTTGAGTTTGCATTGTGATAACATGGTAACAATGGCTTTTCAGCTGTTGGCTAAGATGTCATGTTAGGTAGATACAAAGCAAATATCTTCTTCATTGTTTAGTTTGTGGAGGGCTTTGGCAGCTCAACTGAAATTTTATCTGACGGTTTTAGCTGGAATTTCAAGGACATGCTAACATTTAAGTTGCATAACCTTTAACCAGGATTGATGTGAGGGTAGGGGAGGCATTATTAACAGAATTGTTGCCAAGGTTAGAGTGCCCCCATTACTTACATACAGTGACTACAAAAAGTATCTGTCTAATGGATGAGTTTATGTTTAAGGGTGTATAGATAGCAGAAAATATCTATTGCATTCTCATATGTATGGTGTTCTCAGAGATCTGTTGTTTACACTGAAATTTTGTTTTTGCTATTCCTGCATTAGAGCATTCATTATGTTATTTCTATTGGATATCTAATGCTTCCTCATTTTTGTTGAATACATTCCACAAATTCTGCATTGGATTGGTGAACAGGGATTGCAGTGGTGTCTGCATCCTGCAAGGAGCGTTATACAACAACCATAGCCTTGCATCTAGGGACCATTATCTTAGGTGAAGATACAACCCCAGAATGACCCATGTTATGCACACTTCTGGGAGGTGTTTTGAGGATACTTGCATAAATTTTGTGGTCCATAATACCATGAATAAAACACAAATCCCTACATCACTTCCACCTCTGCATTCATATCCAAGTACTGAACCTCCATGTTTAACTGGGGTTGTGATATTTCTCTCTTCTACTTCACATTTCTTTTTTCTCCACAATGTTAATTGCTCATTGGATTTAAACACTTCAATTTTATTCTTGTCAGTAAATGCAGCCTTTTTCCAGAAATCAGACCCATTGTGTTTCTCTTACATGCTTAACTCGCCTTCTTCTGTTGCTTTTAATGATGTATATTTTTCTAAGAGCTATACAGCCTCCATACCCATCTTAATAAAGCACATTTTCATACAGTGTGTGTTGAAACTGACTTTCATATATGCAGTTTGAATTGTGGTAGCAAGTTTTGGAGCACTTAGGTGTGGATTTCTCTTGGCTTCTCTAAGTAGCCATCATTTGTCCATCTCCAATAGGACTGAGGATGGCCACCTCTTGATTGGTTTTCACATGTTTTGTTTGATTGAACTTGTATATAATAGCTTTCATTGTTCTGGTAGGCCTGCCAATGACTTTTCCAATTTTTTGAAAAGATTTTGCTTTTTGAAAAAAACCTTATGCTGATTTCTCTCTCTTCTGAAGTTTTGCAACATTTTCAAGTTTTGATCTTTATTACTTAAATATACCCAACAGCTGTGTACAAATACAAAGATGGAATTATAAACTACACAACTGCAAAGAAAAGGGATAGTGGTGTGTGTCAGTGAGTTGCATACCAGGGATCTTGTTTACTAGATGAATATTTGACATCAAGTGGGGCATGATATAAATAATGTGGATTTGTTGCAAAATTAAGCAACATGTGAACCCAACTGGCATTTTATTTCTAAATTTAGATGTTAATTCAATGTAAGGAAATAGTTATTGTTAGTTTCTTAATTACTTTCTGTATGTGTACTATGTATATAGTGTATAGAGACGGTTTTGCATTCCACTCAAAACTTTAATGTCAAGATCTCACAGGAAATATATGTTTTGAGTCCACTGATTCTAAACAGATCTTTTTAAAAAAAAGGTTCACACTCAGGGGTGTGGGTGGGTGTGTGTGTGAACAGCATAGCTCAAAGTGAAAAGTCAATAAACTACTACATTTGGTATTTAAGTTTAGCATCTATCAAGGATGCAACATAAACATTTTCAGAAAAAGCCCACCCCAAACTACTGTTTACCTCAAAATCTGGCTTTCTTTTTTTATTAAAATTATTTACATGACATATAAAGCATATATCTTGAATTTTCTGGGAATAGTCTCGGAAGACCTCTGCATTCTGGATGATTTTTGCATAACTGGGAAACTGTAAGAGATAGACAAAAACTTACTGCACAAAAAATGTAGAGCTCATTAAAACACACAATTTGAGAGTTTTGTAGAGTTAACCATTTCCAAGATACTCTTTGTTACCTATTGGTTTAAATTTTAATTGACTTAAACATTTTTCAAATGTGAAGTCATCTTTCGCTCCATATCTTTTGTTTTACTGCTGGTCATCCAAAGAGAATCAAATTTTAATTTTCACACAGCAAATAATAAGACAATTTCTGTTGCTGTTTATGTTGATTAGCATGATGTAGATAGAAAAATTATCTCTTCTAAGAATAGCTTGTTTTCAGAAGTTAGAGGAAGTCATGTGAATAGAACATGTCACATTTTTATAATTGTGCTTTTTATATTTTAATCTGCTATCTTCAGATTAATACTTTTTCAAATCTAATGATCTCAGTTCTTGTAGTTAACAGTGCAGGCAATCCCATTTTGTGTAATAAAGCACATCTTTACTTGAATAGAATGTTTTAATGAATAAAAATTTATATTTTATTTTAATATGCACATTTTTCCAATAAGTTTTTGGTATTTTACAAATGTAGTTAGCATTTTTCTGATGTGTTTAGATTTTTGATAAATATGTTATAGTAGTTTCAGTGGGCTATTCTGATCCCTGAAGCCAAAATATAACATTTTCCTAACTAGATATACGTTCTGTCAAGAAAGTACCGGGAATTGGTCATTTAAAAATCCTGTTTAAAAGGGGATTCCAAATTATTGTTGTCGCTAAGTTGGTACAACTTTCCTCTGTACGCACGCGGAGTTTGATCGTCATCTGTCATCTAGATTGTTTACAGTACGCCATTTTGTTAGTTCATCTCAAAGGTGATTTGTGATTTTACGATGGATACAAATATTGAACAAAGAATCTGTCTCAAATTTTGCATTGCAAATGGTATTTCGCGTGCCGACTCGCTGAAAATGTTGAGAGGGCTTACGATGAATCGACTTTATCAAAAACGCGTGCATATGAGTGGTACAGTGCATTCAAAAGTAGTCGAGATGTGGTGGAAGATTTGCCTCGCCCTGGTCGGCCATCAACGGTTTCAGTGAACTGAATATCGCTAAAGTGAAGAAAATGATGTCTGAAAATCGTCATTTAGGTCTGACAGAGATTGCCGCTGAACTTTGAGTTTCACGAATCGATTTGTACCGTTTTAAAAGATGTTTGGCATTACACGCGTTGCAGCTCGGTTAGTTCCGAAAGACTTGAATTTTCTATAAAAACTCAATCGCGTAAGGGTTGCTGAAGACATGCTAGAACGAACCAGTTCCGACCCCACATTCACGAAACGCATTGTAACTGGTGATGATACGTGGGTTTACGAGTTTGACACTCAAACCAGTCATCAAGCTTCCGAATGGCGTCATCCAACTGAACCGAAACCCAAAAGGGCACGTCAAACTCTATCAAAACTGAAGGTCATGTTAACAGTTCCCCCCCCCCCCCCGATTATCGCGGTGTCGTGCACTCGGCGTTCTTGCCAGGTGGTCAGATGGTAAATAAATACTATTAGCTGCCTTTACACCTAGACGCTTTCGCGCGGAAATAGCAGGTGTAAGCGCTTTCGCGCCGGAAAGAATGCACGTGTAGAGGAAGAGCAGAGGGAAGGAAAGCGTGTGGCCAGTCTCGTTTGCAATCTCGCGCACTTTACTTCGCTAGTTGTGCCTTTACATACACATTCCACACGCGTAGGAAAAAATGGATGTCCGCTTATGGTCGAAGGGACTGATCACTGACTTTATTAGTCTGTATAAATCGTTACCATGTTTGTGGAAAGTGAAGAGCCACGAATACAAAAAACCGGAACTTACGCGATGTAGCGTACAATAAAATGACTGAATTCTGTCAGCAACATGGTTTTCGCGACGCAAATAGGGACTTTGTTAAAAAAAATAGTCTGCGAGGTTCTTTCAGAAAAGAACTGAAAAAGGTACACGAAAGCCAACATAGTGGGTGTGAGAGTGATGAAGTGTACACACCAACACTATGGTACTACGAGCTATTGGTGTTCACCAAAGATCAAGAACTGCCCACGGAGAGTGTATCAAACCTGGACGATCTGGAACAGGGGACAAGCCAACACGACATGGACATAGCAGATGAAGAGCACGGGTTACTGGAGGAAGAAACGAAATAATTCTTACACTTCTGTTATGCTTTGCTTCTCGGGTAATATACCTGTTGTTGAAACCCTGTGGGTGAAGCAACTGTACTGAATTAGAGCGCCAGTCTCCTGATTGCACTGCACCCGAATCTGTATGTTCTTTATCAACTGTGGAAGGAGACAGATATGATGTGCTAGAAATGCGCAAAAAATTATGTAAAGCACAAATTGCTAAGACAACTGAGCAAATATTTTTAGGTTTCATATTTATGGCTGTGTGTAGTACTCTAAATCTGGATGATATAATTCCAAACGCATTTTCAACTACATTCCTAGCTCGTGATAATCTGTAGTTGAAAACCCTCTTGTCCCTATCCAGTTCTCTTTGAGCATAAGGTTTAAGAAAGTGTTCATGCAAACCAAAAGCTTCATCCCCAAGGAACACAAAATTTAAATTCCTATCAGTTTCAATATTGTGAGGTAAATTCAGTTGTCCAGATCGCAATTTTCTGTCAAATTCAGTGTATTCTAACACACCTCCATCCGACAGTCTTCCATTTTTTCCAACGTCAACATATAAAAACTCATAATTGGGGCCCACCAATGCCAGCAGAACAATGCTATAGAAGTTCTTATAGTTGTATGTAGCTCCGGAATGTGCAGGCGGAACAATTCGGATATGTTTTCCGTCCAATGCCCCTCCACAGTTGATGAACTGCCATTTGTTGTGAAATCCGCATGCAATTTTGCTCCATTCTTCTTTACTAGTTGGAAACTGAAAAGAAATAGAAATTTAAGTTTAACGAGATTAAAATCAAAAGAATACTTTTATAACTCAGATTCTACTTTTGTCCCCCAGGTCGAGAAGACACCCCCCTCCTCTACAGTACGCCCAAGGAAAATAAAAATTGCTGATTCTCATGCCCAGTTCCTGCAAGCCTGCACCGCTGCCTTGAAGTCTAATAGCCAGCCACTGAGCGAGTATGACGCATTCGCTATAAACACTTCTAAAAAATTGGCCAGGATGGACCCGAGGCAAGCAGTGTATGCCGAGTCCCTGATTAGTGCCATAATTCCTAAAGGGTTACTTAATACACTCACAGATAACACTATCTGTGAAGGTTGCAACTGTTTAAGTAGAGACACTCCTTATTCAGGAACCTCCAGTGAATCGCCTCTCTTGCTACAACCCGTGGATACACAAACTACAAGTGAAACCTTATGTTCATTTTATGAGTCTAGTTATAACTGTATGCGTAAATTAGCAAGAGGCTGTACCACTTAATCTATGTAAATGGATGATAACAATAACAATTTCATTAAATCAATGTTTATTAATATTTTTATCACTACTGGTATGTCAAATGATTCACGGACTATTATTCACCAGTTGAATATTGAGCAGCAATTGTACCTACCTTCATGTACTCAGCTTTGAGAACATCATATATAGCTTTACATGTTTCCGGAATAAATATGCTTAAAGAAGCAGCGGAGATCCCTGTAGAGAACTTTAAGTCTTCAAACGTCCGCCCTGTAGCCAAAAATCGAAGGGTTGCTGTAAGACGTTCTTCTGCACTAATAGACTTCCTCATAATGGTATCTTGCTTCAGTATTTTTGGTTCCACCTTCCGTAGTAAGATATCAAATGATGAACCGTCCATTCGTAAGTAGTTTCTGAAGTCCTCAGGAAATTGTTCACGGAGTTCTTGTATCAAGGGTAAGTGACCAAAGCGTCGTCTATAATTTTTTACCCACATCCTTCTTTTCGTTTCAGTACTTTTTATTGTACTTAGTCCTGCTAAAGTAACTATCAAACTTATGTTTCTCTTTTTGAACATCCATTTCTACACTTTCCACATCTTTAACACTTGATATTATACACAACTTATCCGCACGCTCCAACTAATCCTGTTGAACTTGCAGGCGCTCCACAGATTTGGATTTCGCGCGGGCATGCGTGCGTGATTGCCCTTCACACGTCCATTCTTTCGCTCGCGCACTCATATAGACACGCTTTCGCGCGCGTAAACACGTGCTTGCTTTTTTGTTCTGGAATCTGTTCGCGCACGATTATGTCTACGTCCTTTACCTCGTTCAAATCCGTACGCTCCTAGGCGCGAGGGAAAGATTGTGCATGTAAATCCCTCTATTATCTGAGCGTTATGCGGCGTTTGAGAGAAAAATACGGCGAAAAAGGCCAGATTTGTGGAACAAGTCATGGATTCTGCACCACGATAACGCACCAGCTCACAAGACTATTGTTGTGAACGAATTTCTGGCCAAAAGCTCAATAAATTTCAACGAACAACCACCGTATTCACCTGATCCGGCTCCTGCTGATTTCTTTCTCTTTCCGAAACTCAAGTTACCACTTCGAGGCACCCATTTTCAGTCGATAGAAAACATAAAGGAAAAGTCGTGGCGACAATTGACATCAATTCCTAAAAGTGCGTACAACATTTTTTTTGGTGATTGGATTATTCATTGACATAAATGTATAATTTCAGAAGGGGCCTACTTTGAAGGTGATAAAATAAAATTGGATGAATAATTCATTTTTTGTGTTTTATTGGTAAATTCCCGAAACTTTCTTGACACAGTAGTACAGCTTGGCTTTTCATTCAAAAATCATGAGCCTACTATGACACATACAAAAATAAAATCTAATTTAAAATTGATATCCATGAGCATATAATATTCTTCTTCTAGAAAGTTTTATTAGGATGATTTAACAGATGTTAATAATTTGTGCTTTTGGGTATTTACTCACATTGTATTTTTGGTTCTGTTTTGTTCTGATCCACTGAGAAATAGGTACTTGCTCAGATAACTGATATAAGTAACAGGTATTGATTTCATTAATAATATGCTTATTGTTTAATTCTCCTAACATCACAGAATAAAAGTTTTATAACTGATTTTGAAGGTATTACATGGAAATATACCTTATGAAGATGAAACCATATTCAATAGGAAATATACTTAAGTTGTGTATGAAAATTGGAACTTCTTATTACTGTGCCATTAATATTTCCACCAACAATAAGGGAAATAAATTGGACAGTTTTAAGTAATGGAAAGACAGCAAGTTCTTTTCTTACCCATTAATTCTTGTAAATTTTATATGCCTTTTGCATGCAAATATTTAATATATAATATTTAATGGAATTGAAATGCTGATTTTATCTTTCTTGTTATGCATTCATCAGCATCACTTATTGTTAATAATTTTGAGATTATGCCTTAAGCTACTGTCAATGAAATCTTTTGGATCTAATAATGTATAAGGCATAAATGTATAAAGCAGAAAGTCTGTACATTTTTGTTTCTGTCTCAAATGCACACATTATACCAGAAAGGCTAGAAACATTACTGTGTTACACTTTAAAATATGTCCAGGTAGAAATCACAAAAGTTTGAAAATCATATTTTCCATTAATAGGGATAAGTCATTGGAGGTTAAAATTTTGTAAAACCCATTGAGTTCATTGGAAAAATCCATGTATGAGTTGAACACAATTGTGACTATGCTAATTATTTGATTAGGCTCAAATTTAACATGTGACTACCCTTGATGTTAAATGAGAAGTTGTTTCTTTTAAAATATCCTCAAAAGCTAACTTTTATTTAAAATTTCACTGTTTGACCCTCTAGTCACACATTTGTGCACTTGTTATACAATGGTGAAGATGAAATATCTTGCAACCCTCAGAACCTATCCCATTTGACATTTTCAACAACTTTTATATAATAAATAGGTTAGCCAGCACTATCTTGCATTGCAACCTTTTCATATCTATTGCACATCTCCAGTCTTATCGATCTGAAATTTGATGTTCATAATGAACTGAATCAGACTTGGGCTATGGCTTTAAAGCTCCTCCAATTTTAAAACTGACTCCCAGAAATGAATGTTCTTTGGTGAGCAAGTACTAGGCACTTTTGCAGTAGATTAATAGCTGACCCGTCTGCCTATTGACACCGTTTACAGGCAGGATTCACTTGCTGTCTCATTCTGTGCAGGTGCTCACTAAGGGCACAGTGTCCTATTAAAGGCTTGTAACTCATGAGAGCTTTTCTTTGCTTAATTTTAGCAGTACTCTTGACTTGCTATCCATTCTCCGTTTGAGAGCTTTGGAGTGCCTGAAATCTACAGATGAGTTTCAGTATTTCTCATGTTTTGAGCCAGTTTAACCAGTCCTGATGACAGCTCTAATGTTACTTTCGGTCCAACACCTTTTATATAACTACTGTGTTTGGGCTGAGTGGACAAAAGTTGAGGCATTTATGCTTTATGACCGAGTGAAAATTACTCAAGTGTTTCAAAACTACTAATCCTTATTTTTGAACACTTAACTTGTTGGTTTCATTGTGACCTTATATGAACACAATTTGTGTATTCACATTTGGAGGTGTTGAAAATTGCATGCTAGCTTAATATTTCCAATGCATGATTAGAAGCTTATATTAAATTTAACTGGACGAAACGGAAAAAACATATAATGTAGCACCTGATAACCATCACAAGCTGCCTTGTATCTTGCAAAAAAGTTCTCCAATCTTTATTTTAAAAAATATAGTATCCTTAATGTTTTAAAAGCTACTCCTCAACCCCTGATGACAGGACTCTGGTAAAATCATAAGCTATTCTTTGGTCAGAGACTTGAAACAGTGGAAGGGTGTCTGCTATCCACGACATTCTAAAGCTACCACTGGCCTTATTTTGAACATCTATTATGGTTATGTAGTTAAGTTACTGCTGAAATTCAGCTGGCATCTATCATTAGCAGATATGTTTTTTGTAACACATTGTACCTCATTGTTTAGAACTTAAAAACTGAGACACACAAAGAGTAACTGTCACATCAGAGGAGGATCGTTATGGAATACTATGCAGGTTTGTACAACAACTGAATGTTAAAATACTAATGAAGAATGAATTATGATCATTCTCATTCATTGAAGACTAATTCATCTGTTTTCAAAATCAGAAGTGTGTATATCTCCACATTGATTATTACAATCCTTTATTTATTTTTTTCATTCCTTTAGTTTACTATAACTGCTATAATCATATTGGGGCTTTGACTGAAAGATTTTTGGTGTTTTTACTCTTTGAAGTTGTAGGGTTCCATCTTTGAAAACTATTTTTCATGCGCATTCACTCTCATATCCACTCTTTTTAACTCTATGGAGGGTAGAGAGGAATGCTAATTAAAGAAAAATCTCTCCCCTTAATGTGCAAATCAAAACCAGTATCTCTGAGTGATAAATTAAAATGTGTCCAGGCTTTAGTGGGTTCTTGTAACAAGCATCTATTCACGATAATATAACAAATGTTCACAGTGTCAATTATTGTAAATGGACCATTCCATAGTTTTTGTTGAAATTATAATTTTTCTTGTTGAGGAAGGCATATTAAGCATCAGCAGCAAAATTTCAATGGTTGCCTTAACTATAAATTTAATGTAGTAATTCCTTTTCGAGAAGGGGGAGAACATAAAATTGGTGTAAGGCTAATACTGAGTAAAATAACAAGGAGTAGCTTGAAGCGGTAGCATACAGAAGCATAACTAATTACGGGTATATTAAGCAAATATATAATATTTGTTTGTTCCTATGTATCATGTATAAACATCTGTTTCAAGAAGTCTTTGGGAATGCAGGATTTGACGAACAGAGGGTTGAGGCCAGGCAGAATCTCTTTGTTTAAGCTAAGGAAAGGTGTTTACAACGTCAACTAGCGGATCTCCCCTACACCCGAAATTGCATTGTAACATTTTAAGCATTCAGGAAAGAGGTGTATGCTTGCTACCCGGACAGAAGGCAGGAGGACAGAGGTGAGTTGAGATGTGACGTGCAAAGAGTCCGGTTGGATATGCAAGTGTGAAAGAGTGAATGTGCTAGTGTCGCAGTAATAACATAAGTCCGAAATATTGTAAGCTCAGTGCTTGTAACAGTAATTATGCTACATGACGACAAACCCTATTTTCAGCTAAATAAAGTACTATATGTGGCAGTTCTGTGTTATGTGTTATTTTGAGTGTATTTAATGTGTATTCCCATTTGGTTCCCCAATGGGCGAGTTGACTCCGAACCAAACTTCTTGAGTAGCCGAGGACAAGTGTCAGTGGCGGACTGTAACATCAACCAGAGACGTCACTCTGAGGACCTGCGATCTTGATGTATACACACGCACACACATACATACACACAGTATGCCGGAAGCTTACTAGAATGGAACCCAATCTCAGAATTTTAACAACCAGATTTAAAACAAAGATAAGAAGTGTTACTATCTTTCAATGCTATGTTCCTCCCGCAATGTCAACAAAAGAAGAAAAGGAAGCTTTTTTTACTGCTTGTTAAACGAAACAATGAAGAAAACAAAGAAGATACCTAAAGATGGTAATGGGCAATCTAAATGCGAAGGCAGGCTCAGAAAACAAAGGCATGGAGGTAATAATTGGAAAACGTGGAGTAGGAGAGATAAATGAGATTGGAGAGATGTTTATAAATTGTGTGCCAGTCATGATATTGTAATGGGTGGAATGCTGTTTCCTCATAAGGAATCCCATAAAGTATCGTGGGTATCCCCAGGTTGTAGAACCGAAAATCAGATAGACCATATTGCAATAAGCAAGACCTTCAGGAGATCTCTAATGGATGTGAGGAATAAGAGATGAGTGGATGTTGACAGTGACCATTATTTGATGTTAGCTGTGTTTAGGCTAAAGATAATGGCTGCTAGTAAAAAGTTTAAACAGCGAAGTAAAAGGTATGATCTGAATGCATTAAAATGAGATGACAAAAAAGGGGAGTTTAAAATAGAGTACAAAATAGTTTTAAGGAACCAGAAAAGAAGCTAGATAAAGAGGGAAGTTCAGATGATATGGAAACAGTGTGGGAAAGAGTTAAATATGTATGGCAAACCATTAGCGAAAAGGTGCTTGGTTTCAAGAACATACAGAAGAAAGAATGGATTCAAGAAGAAATGTGGAACTTGAAGTAAAGGAAGAAACAGAAGGCTCAACTAAATATGTGCAAGATGTGAGGACAGAAAGCACAAATACAAAAAGAATGTAATGTCATAGAAAAGCATGTTAAGAGAAGTGCTAGGAATGATAAGAGAAGTTTATAAATGATTATGCAAAAAAAAAAACCAGAAGAGGCAGCCAAGAGAGGGGATACCAGAGAACTATATGAAATTACTAAGATTCTAGCCGAGAAACAATATAGAAAAAATAAACCAATAAAAAATAAGGATGGAGAATTGTTATTAACACGAGCAACAATTATGGAGATGGAAGGACTATTTCTCTGAAATCCTCAGCAGGTCTGACTTTGAGGTAGAATTGGAAGATTAAGTAGAATATGAAGTTGATCAAAAAATTAAATTGCATACACCAACAAATACAGAAATAATAGAAGCATTGAAAGATATAAAAAAATGTTGAAGCTCCAAGAATAGACAATGTGCTACCGGATGTTTTGACATTCCAAGCTAAGTTATGGAAACCTCTATTTGAGAAAATATGGACTGAGGAAAAAATACCAGCAGAATGGAAAAAAGGCATTATAATAAAACTGCTAAAAAAGGTGACATGTCTGTTTAAAAACTGGAGAGGTATATTATTATTGTCAGTGCCTAGTAAAGTTCTTGTGAGAATAATCTTGAATCACATCAAAGAAATGGTAGAAACTAAATTTGGAAAGGAGCAGGCAGGTTACCGAAATTACCGAAGTTGTGTGGATCTGATAAATATTTTCTGAATTATCTTCGAACAATAATCTGAATGGCAAAACACTTGTATTCAGTATTTACAGATTTGAAAGATGCTTTGACTCAGTTAACAGATCAGCCTTATGATACACACTGGAAACTTATGGAATACCTAAAAGATTATGAAGACCATCAAAGATATGTAAGTGAATTATGAATGTCAAGTGCTATATGAAGGAAAACTGAAAGAAGCAATGCAAACCACCAATTATATATGTGATGGTTTTGGATAGAGTAATGATAAGGATAACCAGAGGAAGAAGAGGCCTGCAATGGGGATTGAGGAATCGTCTGGAGGATCTTGACTTTGCAGATGACATTTGCCTGTTAGCACAAAGGTTCCGGAATATGGAAATGGAATTAATGAACTTGCATGAGGAAGCAAAGAAAGCTGGATTAAAATTAAATTTAAAAAAAAAGAAATGAGAATAACTGGTAGTCCCCAAGAAAATAAAAAAAATTAAGGTGGATGATAAAAATATAGAAGAGGTAGATTTGTTTATTTCTCTTGGTACTGTTGTTACCAAGAGGCAAGTGGATCCTTTGTGCAACTTTACCCCTTATGGAAAAATGCAAATATAACAAAAAACAAAACTACATCTTCTCAATACTAATGTGAAATCAGTACTCCTTTATGGCTCTGAAACGTGGAAAGTAATGGAACAAATAAAATAGAAATTACAGACTTTTGTAAATAAATTGCTTGAGAAAAATTCTGGGGATAGGTTGGCCGATATTATAACAAATGAACTATGGGCACGAACAAATCGAGCTGAAATAAAGGTGCAAATAAAAAAAGAGAGAATGGAACTAGATAGGCCACATGCTCAGGAAAGCAGAAGGTGCTATTGAAAAAGATGTGATGAATTGGAATCCTCAAGGAGCATGGAAAAGAGAATGATGCGGAGAGGAACCATAGAGGAGGAGATTAAGAAGAGTGGCAAGAACTGGAGGGAGGTGCAGAGGAAGATGGAAGACCTTTATTGATGCCCTATGTTTCACAAAGGAATAACAAGAACTAAGTCAAAGTCAATTCCTTTTTTAGCTATTTTTAAGTGCTCATAGCTCTGAAACTCTTTGTTGTGAGATATTGAACCATATTTTATAGTGGTTTTGGCAGTGTGCATATTCTAGTAGCTACAATTTAATTTATTCAAAATTATGGCTGCAATTAAAAGTTTACATATCTTGTTAATTATATTTCCACAGCATTACTAATATGATGAAAACCCATTTCTAAAAGGAAATACTTTATCAAGTTTGGTGAGTATGCAACCCAGCCCCACACCACATGGACCTTTTCCTAAAATGTGTTTTTTTTGTTTATTTATTGCTTTTGGGGTGTTCAAAACATGTATTTCTGGTGAAATCTTAGTTTCAAATTTCTTAGATGAAATACCATACTTTCTGTATCTGCTATGTATGCACATAGTACATAGAAAGTAAACATATGCATCATACCTTTTTACTTTACTCTAATATGAAACAATTTCATTTGTTATCTAAAGAATAAGAACATGGTCATCTTTAAACTACCTTCTCTTCATCTCTAAATTTATGAAAAAGTGTTGGAGGACTGGTGGAAATTAAGACAAAAGAGACAAGTTCTTTATGTTTTGCTTTGTTAATTTTCACAGCTTCATTACGCTGCTGGCATCAATTAAGGAGAAGGAATAGGAAATGTAACTTCTGTGTTCCTTTTTACCTCATTTTAACTGGTAAAATGTTGACACTTTCACAGCGTTCTGTGTAATCTAATGCATATCTGAATTTAGTTTTATTTTTTAGTGGGTTCAAATCTGTTATTTTCATCCTTGAACCATTTGAACCTTGACACCAAGTTTCTTTGTGCATTGAGAAATTTGATATAAAACCAATCAGAGCTTTTTAATTTCCTTAACAATAAGGGTTTGTCTTTAGAGTTTTTATTAAATTTGGATAGTCATCTACTACAAAGGATATTTGTTGTGTGTTTGGTAGATTCTATTGGTAAAGTTTTTGTCATTATGGATGAAGAATGTCCTAATGGCAGGGATTTATGATTAATAGTTTAAAATTGTGAATGGTGGACAGTAAAGTCCACAAGGAAGTTATTACTTCCATAGGACCTCTGGGCTTATTGGCAGTTTCAATGTTGCACATTATAGCTGGCGAGGAAATTTTAAGATTTTTCTTGCTCTTTATGGCAATATGAGGGATTTTGTACCAGGCAAAGCTATTAAAAATGTCTGCTGCTAAAATTTAAGGAACTGTTTGACTTGCGAGAGGAATTATCTGAGGAACTTTGAGTTTTATCAACGACCAGGTGGACCTAAGGAATGCAGCTCTGTTCTATCGGAGACCACAGGGAAATATCCTATATAATTATATTATTTTAAGGTGAATGGGGCTAAGCTACTACTTTAAAACAAAATGCCTCTTAATAACAATTGTATTACATTACCTTAAACATGATGGAGTAGAGCTTTATGCTTTCTTTTTTTATGATTATGCTTTACTTTTTTTACAACGTATTTCTTTCATACAAATTAACTTCAGTATCTTCAGTATCTTAAATGATTTCTTTTTCGTAACAGTAAAGCAAATTTGTTACATAAAGTTATACAAGAACACACTACAATAAGAGAACAATGCTAAAGAATGAAAATCTAGTCATCTATGTCGCTCAGTTTCTGTGCCACATTCTTGAGGTTGATTAATCGCAAGTTTTAGGTGAGATTCAAGATTTTCTTCTGAGACACCACCTTCTAGAATTTAAAATTTAATTGAGCTTAAAAAGCTGCTCAACTGAAGCAGATGATGGGGGGTATCATTATTGCCTTCATTGCTAGCTTGCTTAGTGTAGGCATCTTAGTGGAATGTTTCTGCCAGAAAGATAAAGCAGTAGTAGAATATAAGTTTTCTTCCTGTACCATTGCTGCATATGTTAATATTTCTTCCAATGAAACATCAGTGTTGGAAAAGCGTTTCAGTTCACCTGAAGTGAAGATGGAATAAATCTGCTCAGGAACTACTAATGTTGAAACTAAATTCTGAAACTCTTTCCAGAAGCTTTTTGCAGGATGGCATTCATATATGTCTAAAGTTTTTTACATGATACCCAGAACTTTGAAGCATATGTAGAAAGGATGACAGAATAAACCAGGTCTTAATTCCATCAGTATTTTCTGATTCCAAGACCTATATTTGTTTACAAATATCATCACAGATTTCAGATATAGTTTCAAATTGAAGTTGAAGGGTTTTATTTTTAACTAGTCATTTTAAATTTGTTACAGCAGGACTATCCTCACCATCTTCCAGGTCGATCCAATATTTAACTGCATTGAAATTGATGCTGTGATATTTTCTTACCTTCAGCCATGTGCCCCATTGAGTGATTACAGGAACTGGAGGTAGATCAAATGCTTCTGATTCTTTTAAACATTCCAGTAATTTCTCTCTTCTGGCTGGAGTTTTCACTAAAGCTGTCTTAACAACTGCAATGAATTCATCAGCAATTTTGAGCTCAAATCTAATCTCTTCAGCACAAAGATGCAACACATGCACCCAACAGGTAGAATGTAAAAGCTGAGGCACAACTACAGCCAATTGCCAGCTAGCAGGAAGCATATACATTGCACTGTCTGAAATAAAAGCAATAAAATTAGACCTGTGAACACCAAAAGATCTAATGTGTCAAGTATTAAATTTACGATAACATCAGCATTGCAATGTTGCACAATTTTGGTTCTCACAAGACAGGGTTTCTTGCCCAAAACACCCAATGGAGCAACAAGAATATTCACCACCTAACGATTCTTTATATCTGTCATTTCATCAACCACTATATAAACAGATTTTCCCTCATATTTTGACTTGGTTTTCTGAAGGTCTTCAGCACATTTGACAAGATATTTTCTCAAGGTTGTTTTTCCTGGGAGCTGGTTTTGTATTTGTAGCTGTTTCTACCCACTGATGAAACTGTGTATTGCAGAAGACATGAAATGGAATACAAGCAGAAATGAATGCTTTGACCATTCCTTTCATATTATCCTTTGAACTTTCCATACACTGCCACACTTGAGGTATAGTACTAGTAAGTATGCTGCTAGTACTGCCTGAGATTGGGGAATATCCATCACTCTTGTTTCCGAGATCTATGTTTAAAACTTTCCACATGCTTTTGCACACTGGACTTCTTTTTAAAATTAATGCACTCTGAACATAAGGTACATTAAAGCTTCCCCTTTTCAGCCACAAAATTATCTGTGGGAAACTTGTGAATCCTTTGAATTGCATTTACAGCAGTTTTTGGCATGCTTCAACAGATATGAACTGCTCTGATTTAGATTATAAAACCATTAAACTCCACCCACAAGAAGTTCATTGTTGAACTTCCTAACTTTTCATTGTTGCTGTAAATAATGTTTAATTTCTGCATTGAATCTATTGTTGGAAATTAACTGCCTGTTTAAAATCTTAGAATTATGCTTTATACTAAATATTTATTTTTTAAAATTATGCTGTAAAACCTTATTTGTTCCTAACTCTTAGACTCCCCCCAAAATCATGTTCTGCTTAGCACCCACATGTCTAAAGCTGTTATGCTTTTATGTTTATTATGCTTTTGGGTTGCATTAATGATGAGGTAGCATCCTAGGAGGGAACCATGTTTGTGGCGTACATCTTGACCATAGCAGATTCTAACTCAATAGAGGGGGTGACCCTGCTCTGCATTCCTCATTATTAACAGTAAAGTTGGTAGTGTTGCCAGCATATGAAACATTAACTCTACAGTGTTGCCACATCCTATGTATGCAACCAGGATGTGACACTATTTCCCCAACTCGTGAGCAATAAGTCAGCATTCTGTTAACGAATGGAGTCTGAAGCACATTGAAAATGGATGGCACTCAACCTGTGAATTGTTACTATGTAAATGTGAAATATATGCATGTTATATTCTAAAATAAGAACTGAAGCTTTCCTGGCGACGTGTTAATTCAAAATCTTCTCGGGCTTCTAGCCAGGTGCCCATGTCTCAGTCATCTTAAATACCAGGCCATAATATCTCGCGAACCAATCAGATGTTAGCTTCATCCCAGCTCTTATAAATACCAGTCTCCGCAAGCTCAAACCATCAGTTCACCCTGAAGACGAGGAAGATGCACTTCTTCGAAACATTGGTGTCAAGCCAAGTTTTACCTGGCTAGAAGCCTGAGAAGATTTTGAATGTTATATTCTGCTTTAAAATTACTAAAATACCGATTGTGTGTCTACATGCAATCCTGTGAGTGCTTTCAGCATCCCTGGACAGTGATATAAAGGTATTTGTCAATGATAGTGGTGTGCAGCAAACAAACAAAGTTGCTGCTCTACTGCAGGGTTGGAAAATTTACCTGGAGTTGCCTATTTGCTTCATTAACTTAAAATCTTGTAGGAACTAATGTGGCCATCCTATTTTGGTATTTCCTTTTCTCAGAATACATTCCTTCAGAGAATACATTCCTGCCTTCAACATTCTACTGGACGTATTGCTTTATTCCATTTATCATAAGTAGCCCAGCTATTGTGGCCGTCCTGTTATATTCTAACTATATACCTATTTCCCTTTTGTATGATTTTCATCATACATGATTCTCAAACTACTACATTACATTATCAGTCCATTATGTTTCTTAATTTCCTTTCAGAGTTCCTAAATATTTCCAGTTTCACCATAGTCATACTCCAGATTTCAGCGCATTGGACCCTTTTTTCTTTCTAGTTCACAGTTTTGAGGACAGTCAGAATTTCAAGCTGCGAATTCCTCTCTTCTAGAATTTTCATACAAAGGAATGCAGACAGCAAAACCAAATTTAAATTAATTCTAGAAACTAAGTTCCAAACAGACTGAACACCCAAAGGTTTCACTCACCACATATTGCAGAAACATTTCACAATACATCAGCTGTTGCCTGGTTCTAGTTCTTCACCCATGATAGACAATTCAGCCTGAATGCAAATCCTGCATAGAACAAGGTATTTGAAATCTAACGAGTGTTCAATCACTCAATGCTCTGCCAGAACTTTTTCAGTATGTGCTGCCATATATTTCCATCATTCATTTGAGTTGACGGTCAGAACTTGACACCCATATGCTTGTTTTGTGAGAAATTAAAAACTACATAAAATGATTTTACTGGACTTTCTGAATGTTATTCTGATCCTTTTGCATTGTGAGGTAGTTTCTAGGCACTATATGCAATAAAAGTATCAGATAGTGAATTTGCACCCTCCCAAATAATGAAGGAGGTCGTTTGTTAAGGGGAAAAGGTACTCTAAAATGGGCAAAAATCACATTTTTGTTACAGGCCCTAAAATTTTATTTCCAGTTTCAGATAATATATAGTTTGTGGGGGTTAAGAGGTTTTCAAGGTATTTGAATATAATTTAAATACTAGTGTGCATTCCTTTAAAGCTAGCAGATAACACCCCTATTTGGAACATTGCATCTTTAAATTCAATTTTCTCAAAACAAATTTTTGAACATTTATCTACCTTTTTCTCAAAGTATGATGGGTATAGAGCTTAAATTTTCAGTATATGTATACAACACATAGTTGAACTTTCTGAACCGTGATCATAATTTTATATTACATATTAACGATGTTAAGAAAGCAACAACATTTCAAACTTTGAATTAAATAACTCAGAAGTTTGAGACAAGTGAAGTTTTAATCAATGTGATGTTGAAAATGAGTCGGAATAGTAACACTCACCTCACTTATATGTAATTGTTCAAAACATATGTTTCAAGGGCAATCGCCCTCTTCTTCAGTTGAAGTCGGACTTCAACTGAAGAAGAGGGCGATTGCCCTTGAAACATATGTTTTGAACAATTACATATAAGTGAGGTGAGTGTTACTATTCCGACTCATTTTCAACATCACATTTCAAACTTTACTCACTTCCAAATTTTCACTTTTGACTTTGCAAATAATTTTTTTCAATATCAGTGAAATAATACAAAACTAAATAATTGAGATCCAGAAACAGCTGATCATACCAAGAACAAGCATGTAAAAGTGTGATTCTGTATTGCAAATGTCAGAGAAAAAGGTGCACAAATTCACATATTTTAAGATTACATTTTAAAATTTTTTTGCTGAATTACATTCAATACTCGCATACTGTCAATGCGACAACTGTGTGAAATAATTGTCATGATTGACTAATTCTGAAAACTTTTAGGAAAAACTATTGAGAGCTTTGAGAGCAGCGGTAATTTAGCTCACTTAAGTTGTAATTTCCCTATGTTCAGACTGCTTTGTCCCCTTAAAATGAAGCCAAAACTAATAACCCTTGTTACAGGAAAAGAATGACTAAACATAAAACATGCTTGGTTTCAGAACCATGTGTGAAATTTCTGAAGAAGCAAGCTGCCAGTCTTGGCCTGCCTTACAAAGTATATACTGTTGTTCCTGCAAAACCTATTATTGTGATAACATGGGAGGGCTTGGAGCCTATGTTGCCATCTGTGTTACTCAACTCCCACATGGATGTGGTTCCAGTATTTCCTGTAAGTACTGTGTGCTATAACACATACCTCAATGATGCCTTTTAAAAAAAATCTGATGTGTTCCATTCACACAACTTTCTCTACATCTCTGCAACAAATTATTGTTAAAAAGCTTATGCTTCCATTTATTTCATGCTAATCAACAAACATTAGCAGAAATAGTCTTATTACTTGCTTCCCTGTAAGTAGAAGCAAAATAAGGAAATACCATAGGTTAAAGTGATAGTCAAAAACTGGTTGCTATGTAACTGAAGTTCCTTTGTTTGTATGGAGGAGTTGACCAATTTCTGTATGAGAAAAGTTAAGTTTTTCAAAGTTGAAGCTAAAAAAAAAGGAATATCTCAAAAGCGATCAACTCCACGAAAAAAGGTATGTAACATAAGTTGTGTTTTTTAATGTGCTCTACATTTTGTCTGTGATAAGTTTTTGTCCATCTTTTACGGTTTAGTAGTTATGCAAAATTCCATAAGATTCATCCAGAATAAAGTAGTCTTCAAATGCTATTCCCAGAAAATTCAAAATATAAATTTTCTCAGGTAAATATCTTTAATTACAATATTTTAATCAAAATCGTTATTGATTTTTGAGAAAATCAAAATTTTCGAAAAAAGTTCTATATAAAGGGTAGTTTGGGGGGGGGGGTTTAAAAATTTTTCACTTCACATCCCTGGAAGATACTAAACTTAAATACCAAGTATGGCATTTTACTGAATTTTGATTTTTGAGTTATCGTGTTCATACACATGCAAACACGCACCTTTTTCTGAATTTTTTTTTTTTTTTTTTTTTTATCCAGGGGACCCTAAAACATATATTTCCAGTGAAATCTCAGTATCAGATTTTTTGGTAGAGCGCAATACCTTCTCTATACCTATGTACATATTATGTGTAGAGAAAGTAATACAGTTTAGCATATGCTTTTGCACTGCCTTTGAGAAATATATTAGGGGTATTTGGTATGTGTTTTCAATGTCGGCTAGAGCTATTTTATTTGAGTTTGTGCACCTTCTTGATTCTTTTGTCATAACTGTTAACAAATCTAAAATAACCATCTGCTATTTCAGTATTAGCATTTGTTCTAAAAGCATTAGCTTACAAAAATGTGGATATGGATTGCAGAGAATGATGCTTAGTGTTTTAAATTCTAATAAGGCCATAATCATAACCCACAAATGCTTTCTTAAATATTTATCAGTGTTATTTTTCATTAAGCTGAAGTTTGGAAATTGAGAGATGATGTTGCATTGATAGATCCTTCAACTTAACTGGTTGGTCAGTGTAACAAACTGTAATTTATTTTTGTAGGAGAAATGGACCCATGATCCTTTTGGTGCAGATAAGGACAAGCATGGAAATATTTATGGCCGTGGTGCACAGGACATGAAATGTGTTGGAATACAGTATTTGGAAGCTGTGCGCAGATTGCGGGCAAAAGGTGTGAAGTTAAGAAGAACCATTCACATTTCATTTGTCCCAGGTGAATATTAACACTATGGTTAATGTGATTTTGTTAATGATAAATGTTTGTAAACCTGTGGTGGTAGCTTGCCTTGTGCACATTCAAGAAGTCCAGAGTTTGAATCTCGGTGAGGATAATTTACCCGGATAAGGTTTTCACTGAGCCTGGGAGAGAAACTATTAGCTCTATGGACCCTGGGTTCATTTCCATCAATTTACCCATTTCAGTCATCACCTGATATGGCCTATCAGGTTAATGGATGTTACTGTGCCAAAAAAATCTGATGTGTTCCATTCAAATGACTTTCTCTACATCTCTGCAAAAAAATTATTGTTAAAAAGCTTATGCTTCTATTTACATCATGCTAATCGAGAGAAAAAAACTAGCAGAAATAGTTTATTATTTGCTTCCTTGAAAGTAGAAGCAAAATAAGGGAATTCCCGTTGGTTAAAGTGATAGTCAAAAGCTGGTTGCTATGTGACTGAAGTTCCTTTGTATGAGAAGTTGACAAATTCCTGTATGAGAAAAGTGTAAGTTTTTTATAGCTGAAACCAAAAACAAGGAATGTCTCAAAAACAATCAACTTCACGAAAAAAATGTATATGACATAAATTGTGTGTTTTAAAGTGCTTTACATTTATTGTGTGGTAAATTTTTGTCCATCTCTTTTAGAAAATAAAAATTTTCGAAAAAAGTTCCTGTCTCATCCCTGGAAGAAAATAAACTTAAATACCAAGTTTGGTATTTTACCAACTTTTCGTTTTTGAGTTATCATGTTCACAGACATATGGACACACACATACATGGACCTTTTACTGGAAATACTTTTTTTTTGGATACAGATACCCTAAAACATGTATTTCTGGTGAAATCTCCGTATCAAATTTTTTGGTGGAGTGCAATACCTTGTCTATACACTATGTACATAGTACATATAGAGAAAGTAAAAATGTAAGTTTGAAATAATAGAGCATTATGCTAATGAACTTGTTTCTTTGAACTTGAGATGTTAGCTGTCTAGGAGTAGGATGAACTCGGGATGAACAGTACATAATATAATACTTACAGAAGTAATTGGAAAGCAGAAACTATGTAGTTGCCCATTAATGGTTACAAAAGTAATGGTTACAAAAGTAATGAATACAAAGTAACTGCTAACCAATAGCGGCTACCAATGAAGAGAATAACTAGTTATCCCATAAATAGTTACCAAAGTAATGGAGACTGTTACTGTGTCTGGATGACATTCACTGCATGTCATTTGATATTGCATATTGGAAACTAGTTACCTCGCACACATCTCTTTCCTATGTAAGAGATCATGAGTGGCTCATTATACCACTTACAGAGAAAAATATGTACTAATTATCTGTTTTGCTACATAATGTATATGCAACAAACTAGCTATCTGCACAGTGAGTGTTTACTGTTAATGTTTCTCTTCTCCAGCAACATTATCTTTCAAAATGTCATTAGTCTTGTTTCTAACATCTTATGAGAAATTTATTAATATGTGCTTAATTTTAGTCATGTCAATAGTGATACATTTTTCTTTGCTATGTCTGCATTGTGATGTTTGTGTTGATCCCATATAGGTCAGCTCAACAGTATGATCCAATCCATTAGTATTATCTAGAATCACAAAATAATAAATACATTAAAAGCAGTTCAACCTGGACACAGCTAGAGAAACTTATTTTTAGATGTATCAAACATCAAAATAGGTCTGTATCAACATAGTTTCTATTGAAATATAGTTATACTAATTGTTACTGGTAACCATTAGCACAATGTAAGTAGCAGTTATAACTGTTACCAGAAAGTGTTTCGCACAGTGCGAACTAATTCATATACTTCACTCACTTTTTAAATATGTATGTTATAATTTTTCTATTGATATCTTCTAAGTTTTTGTGCAATACATTTATTTATAATGCAACTGTGGACATTTATTTTTCTACAAATTGACAAATGGGATGTTATTTATAATCATTGTAATTTTACAGTTTTATTGTAATTACATCCTATGAGGGTCAGTCAATAACTAATCCCTCCTATTTTTTTCTCTTTTAATTTGTAAGAAAATTAAACTTTGATTACACAGCATGAAAGCCACAACATTGAGGATTAAGTTGTCACTTTTCAATGTAATCCCTGCCCTTTTCCACAATTTGGTCCACCTTTTTAACAAGGGCATGTATTCCAGTGTGGTAAAATGCACAATTTTGTTTCTGAAGTCATTGACCACAAATGTTTTCACGGCCTCTGCATCTTCAAAGAGAATCCCATGATGAGCTTCCTTTAGGGGCCCAAACAAATGGTAGTCTGATGGTGCTAGGTCAGGGCAAAAGAATAACATCCACCATGGTATTTATTGGGCGAACTTACCGATGACATGCTTTAAGTTTTTTGAGGGTGCTGACATATTGGACAGAATTTATTGTGCATCTCTGCTCCAAAAATTCAACCAGAATCACAGCCTGTGCATCCCAGAACACCGTCACCATCGTTTTCCCTGCCAATGGAACAGTTTTAAATTTTTTTTTTCTTTGCTAAGGCTGTGCAATGCCATTCCATTGACTGTCTTTTTGATTCAGGTTAAAAAAAATGAACCCATGTGTAGTCTCCAGTCACAATGTTCCAGAAACTCCTCTCCCTCCTAATTTAACCGCTGCAAGAGTTCGGCAGCTATCGTTTTTCTCGTCTCCTTATTCTCGCTGATTAATATTCTTGGTACCCACCATGAATACCCCAGTTGTTGAATAATCGTCATTACACTGCCTTTACTGAGGGACATAATGCAACACAACTCAACCGTTGTTACCTGGCGGTCAGTATGAATGATCTCCTCCACTTGCTCAATGTTGCGTGCAGTCGCCGGTGTTGCTGGTCTTCCACTCCGATTTTCGTCAGCCAACAGTGTTTGCTCTTCTGCTTCATAACAGCGACGGACCCATCTTCTAACTGTGTTAACATCCATTATTGCATCACCATACACATTTTTCATCCTTTCATAAATGTGAATGTGCGTTTCACCTTCCGCATGCAAGAATCCAATCACAGAATGCTGTCTAATAAGCACATTGATGTCAGCCATTTTGCAAAAGGCAGCAGTGCTACCACCTGTTGACTTAGGAAGTTGATACTGCGGTGGATTAGAGAAAAAGGTTTGAGAAATCATACCAAATTCAAATTGTTCACATTGCTAACTTAGTTAAGGAGAAAAAAAAATAGGAGGCATTTAGTTATTGACTGACCCTCGTTTGTATTAGCTGATGGTACAGTAAAAATAATAGTAGTGATAATGATAGTAATAGTAGTAATTTGAGTGCTAAGTTTAATACAATGGTGACAATATGTTATGGACTATGCCATTACAGTTATTAAGAACAGATTTCCCTTTCAAGCCATAAGAAAATGTATAATTGTAAATGTTGTCATCCCATTCCTCTCTTTATTGAAAAAGCCGAAATTTCCTAGAGTCAAACTAGTTTAATATTTCTGGATTGTTTCCTTAGTTCAGTGTCAGTATGTTACCCTTGCCTTTTACCTTCAACATTTTGTGACAATAGTTTTTCACATATGCAGTATATTGCAAATTTTTTGGCTGTATACTGTCATAAAGAAAATCACCAATACACCACACAGTTTCACCCTTAGTGAGTGCTATGTTCTGTCCTATACGTCTCCAGAACTAATGGTTATGATCCAGCATTTGTATTAAATATGAGTGAATCTATTGGCAGACGTAGTAGAACTTGTTAGTCCAAAGCTGCTGCATAGTTAAGTCTTAAGACTTGTGATATTCTAGGTTGCTTAATCTTTACTTTATCTGCCTCTTCTGTTGAATATAATACTCATTTGATACATTTCTGCAATCACATGCAGTTTTGTATTAGTTCAGATTGTTCCCATACTGTGCAATTACTGGTTTTCCTCATTCAGAAGCCATACTAAAACTATACGGTTTTGGAATGTTTTAGATGAAGAAATTGGAGGGAAAGATGGCATGGCAAAGTTTGTACAAACATCAGACTTTTCAGCATTGAATGTTGGTTTTGCATTGGATGAAGGAATGGCAAGTCCCACTGAGCAGTATCCTCTTTTCTATGGAGAAAGAAGCATTTGGCGTAAGTAGTTTAGCCTCATTTATAATAGTGCTGTTGTGTCTAAAGAAACTGAAAATTTGTTCCCCAATAAATGTACATTTACTTGGAGCATATTAGACCAGAAAGTTGACTAATGAGGGTGACAGAACTCGTTAAATCATGCACATTTGAGCAGCAGGTCTGCGGTTTAAATCATGTCAGGATTGGTCTTCCTGATTTGAGCTTTTCTCTAAATTTTCCTCAATTTTTATAACTGGCAAATACCAAAGAGGCATCCTAAGCTTAGGTGTAAGACTTTTCTTCCCAAGTTTCCATTCCTAATTATTTGATTTCATGTATCACAAATGTCCACTACCAGTAGTACCAAATGCAGTAAACACTGCCAAAAAAGCCAGAAAGTTGAAATATTACTGGATTTTCTGTTGGATGCTTGGAGTGTCATATACCAACAGTGGTTTGTATATTGCAGACATGTTCATACACTGTCCTGGTACACCAGGACATGGGTCATTGCTTCTGCCAGACACTGCTGGTGAGAAGGTACGTGTTGTCATTGATCACTTTATGGACTTCCGTGAGCAGGAGAAGAAGAAACTGGAGTCTGATCCTAAGCTTACAGTTGGGGATGTGACTACGGTAAACCTTACTCAGCTTAAGGTGAGTATTGCACCAGCAGGTGTCCTAAGCTCCTATATGCAAAATAGTTCAATTTGTCACTGATAAATTATATGTGTAATAAAAAAGTAAATAGCAATTGGCAAGTATGCCAAGTTAAAATTAAGAATATGCAGTTCTAAAACAAGCTAGAAAAACTTTTTAACTTTGCTTGAAAAAAATGTGGACACTGCAGGAAAGTTAAAATAAGATTTTCAGATGTATTTGGTGCACGTGAGAATTTGGAATTGTTTGTGATACAATATTTACACTTAGTAAAATTTAGACATATTTCAAAAGCCATCACTTTAATCTTCAGAAGTTCAGCAAATATAAGAGAACTATTGAATCACAAATTGACTTCAATATGCTAAATTATTACAGATTTCACTGTTTTAAGCATCTTCCAGTTTGAAATTAAATCCCAGTATTTTTTCCGACAATTTTGCATAACTAATAAGACTGGCTTTCTCTTCACTGTCAAATAATTGCTAATCGGAAATTGTCTAAAGAAAAACTCTCAGCCAAAGCCGTGTAGTGTAGGAATATTTGGTCCATGCTTATAATAACGTGTAGCATTAAGTGTGTTTATGGCAGAAGTTTGTTACAAAGGAAATACTTGAACATGTTAATTTGTTGTGAATTTGTGTTTTTGGGAAGTGAATTTAGAAATATTTGCTTTTTTCCCCCATGCATCCACTGCTCAGGAAGAATGGTGAGGTAAGTGGAAAATAAGCTTTAGAGAGTAAGATGGAAAGAATCGGTACAGTAACTCAAACTCAACATTACAAACTACTTGAGCACATTCTAAATAGCTTTTTGTATTCATGTTTTGGACTGTCTGCTGTATACGCAGCAGAAATAAGTTTGCCAAATAATATTTAAGATGTATGCAGTGTATCATTGTTTATTTATCATAATTTAACATGGACTATTGCTTTTAACATATTTCTTTATCATGTAATTTCTCATTTTTTATGAGTTACCTGCTGAATACTTCTCTTGTCTATTAAACTTAGGACATGTTTTGCAATTAATCAGTGAATCGACTTATTTTCTATCTTTGGTTTTACTTTTGCCATTAAGGCAAAGCATATAGCTAACAGTTTATAATATTAGAAGCATATAAGAATTGTGTGATCACATTTTTTATTATAAAGTCATTCTTCAAAATTATTAATTTTCTGTAGCCTCAGGATATATTCTTTTTGTGTATCTGTTTTTATTTAATATACTTAACTCTGATGTGCAAATTATATTCAACCTTTGTAACAAATGGTTAATCATAAGTCAGCTAAACTCTTAAATGCTATTTAGAGGAATGATTGTTATACCATTGATTTTTATTCAATGCACAGATGCACTAATATATTTTAACTTAAAAGAATTAGAGCATTTAGACTGTTTTAAAAAAATGTATTCCATCAAATTTGATAGTTACTTGGCATTGATTTTAGTTGCATGAAATTTATTTGGCTAAAATTTATCTCTGTAAATCAAGGAATTTCTTTTTTCATTTATTCTTCACATAGAACACTTCATACACATTTTGCTTTCAGTAAAATTTCGGTAGAATTTGTCTGATGTAAGGTAGTTCTTCTGGCTAGGGGAACCATTTGCAATTCCCAACTGGATCAAGATATTTTTCAGTTATAGAAACAGCTTCATTATGGTTCAAGACTTATAAGCACACTTCATTTTGTTACTGCAATAGGTAATGTCAAACTACCACTTTTTGTCTTCATGCTATATTACTAGGACTTGTATTGCTCTCATTTTTAATTCTCTGTTTACATTATCAGCAATAAATATCAAATGTTAGTCAGGGGTATTCAATTGGTGGAGTAGCCTGGTGCTCTTAAATATCATCAGCCTTATATATAAACTCTATTAAACTTCATGCATAAACTTTAAAAAAAAAGTTTAAAGATATACATAGCACTGTTCTGCTGAAAAAGTCTGTTAAGTGCTGAGCAAGCAAAACATTAACTTCCTGCTTGCTGCCATCAAGAGCCAATTGGCTCGTCTAGGACTAGCTAGAATGCATGCGTTCCACCTGAAGATGTTAGATAACTGAAGATGTTAGCACATGTATTATTTTTGTATACTGCGAGTTGTGTAAAGGATGCCTATAAAGTGCCACAATGCATTGTGTGTTTTATGCTGTTTAACAAAAATGTAAGGAATTTGGCCAAGGAACCAGTCCTCTAAGCTGACTCGTCGCTGGAGACATATGTGCAGAATTTCTTTGTGCAATATCAATTGTTAGTCAGAATGCTTTGTAGCAAAGCCATACATGCATCAGTTGTTCTGATAGGCTGTCTCATAAATGAATAATCAGTAATAATGTTAGGAAAACAAAATATATAAGAACACTGAATAGGAAGCAGGTTAATCAAGACTGAAGTATCTCTTAATAGCATGTCAGGAGATTTTAAGATTTTACATTTTCTATGCTCAACACCTGTTACATTTTGTTGCATTTTTGTTTAATTCATTAGACTTATGGTTTTAATTACAAACCTAAATATGCTTTTCGAATAGATAACTTGTTGTTTCAATATAATGAGTTACAGTCCAGAACTTCACACTGAGGATTTTAAGAGGAGGGGGGGGATTACTGTACAAAAATGTATCTGTTGTTGTAATGATAAAGCCCCAGTAACTTACTGGCTTTTACAGAGTTTTGGTATTATGTGAAAGCTGTTGTTAGGTTCAAGTTTAAATGCTTTTGAACTTGACTACAAATCTGAAGGAAGAGTTTTTGAGTTTATAGACTCCCCATTGTTGGTGTTAATGTTTGAATCATTCTATTAATTTGAGTTCATTCATCACACTGAACTTTATCCAGTATGATTTTAAAATGTTTCATTATTTAACATTATTTCTAGTTTTCATTTGGTCATGGAGTTTGTTGAAGTCCTATAATTCCTGCTTCTTTCTGATGTCCTTTGAAAGTTCTTCTATAGTTAAATTTCATTATCTTCTATATCATTGAGTATGGGAAACTATTGTTTACTTTCCTCCTTACAGTGTGTGTGTGTAGGTATGTTTGTAAGTATTAAATTTTATGGCAGAATCATGGCAACTATAATGTAAGCATGAATGCATAATTTACATGACAAATCGCAACCACATTGTAATAGAGTTGTATGCTTACTTAGATTTATGACTTTTTTTTTTTTTTTTTTATATATATCCTCCACTTAAGCAATTTTTTTTTTTTTTTTTAATTTCAGACTTTCCCTAAGTCAGCAGTTCTGTGTCGCTAACAAAGGGATAACAGTTTTACTGCATAGTTTATCTCTGTTTAGGCAAATTAAACACTCATATAATTTATCCCTTATAAATGTTTATTAGCGCATATAAAGCAACATCAAGTTTTTCCATTCATATGAATATGCTTATAACACTTGTGTAATGTTCCATGTGCATTACTGGTGCTACGGTTTGAATGTAAACAATAATATACATAACTCTCTGCAGAGTCTTTATATTCTTTTTCAAAATATAACTACAATTCCAGTCAGCAACTCCACAGTAGAATGTACATTTTCCTGTTTAAAGCATATGAAGACATATATGGAACACTCAATGCAAAAACAGGCTTTCCCAACTTTATTTTATTGGTTAAAAAGACTGTGCACAAAATTCAAAGCTGAAAATTTTTTCATGATCATGTCAAAGAAAAATCTGCCTGAAAAGAACTAAGGGGGGTTCCATTGATGTACAGATGGAGGTAGGCTTTATTTTCAATCTATGTATTACTTGTAATATTTTTATGCTTTTTTCTTGTAGATTTCTTGGTGTTATGAGTCCATTACTGCTGATTCCCCTCATGGAAAAATGATGTTGATGGCATTAGATAACCACCCTCTCCTAAACATTCCTTTTTATGCTTATTAGAGATGGTGGAGGCTAGTTGAAAACGTGCATTTATTTATTCCTTATAGACTCATATAAAACAAAATAGTTACTTTTCCAAAACAAATTTTCCTAAATTTTTTTTTCATGTTAAACTTACTGAAGATAATTACCATGTAATGGTGGTTCTGGTCATTTGTTTTCAGTTGTTCATTTGTCAGAAATATACTTAGCTTTGGCTCCCATTTAGAGCATGGTAAGTTACCTGTCATTGATGTAGTTAATTATTGATAATCCCTGGTTGTACATTTTAATATAGCAATTGGTTATTGCTGCTCTAATGGTTCAAGTTTCTTAGGATCTATAGTCATCATTACTACTCCCCTTGAAAGAAGAATAAAAAGAAAATGCAGTAGTACAGTGCAGTAGTACAAAAGTAGTAACATAGTAATTTTCATCAAGAGAAGCATATTTTCATGTGTTAATTCTACCATGATTTCTCATGCCCTGAGTTGACACATTCTTGATTTAATTTCAGAGTAATGATGTACAGATAACTATTAGTGTAATTTTCCTTAAACATTTTTTCATATACAGTGCATTACACAGCTCTCATTAATATGCTCCATTTTTTTTTCTACTTGACTTTACTCTGCTTTACACTTGGCTTTAAAAATAAGAATTGTACCCACTTTTTTCTGCAAAGAAAGGAGGTACTATGGAACTTCATTTTATGACTTTCATTGCAGGGAGGTGTTCAGTCAAATGTTGTACCTCCTGAATTGGTTGTGGTATTTGATGTTCGACTGGCTGTGACAGTGGATCATGCAAAATTTGAAGCTATGGTGAACAGCTGGTGTAGTGAAGCTGGTCCAGGAACATACATTGAGTATGAACAGAAGGAACCCAAGATTCAGGTGACAAAGCTGGATGGGACTAATCCCTGGTGGGTTGCGTTTAAAGCAGCATGTGATGAAATGTAAGTATATCTTATAGGATAATAGTATTAATGTCACAGAATCTGCACATTCTTGGTATAATTCTTATTTTAATTGACAGAAGTAAGCAAAAGTGTCATTTTGGATTTGCTATTCTTTAAGAGCTTGGTTCAGAGCTGTTCAAAACAACTGATAGGCTTGCTCAAACTCATTTACAAGAGATGGATACTCAGCATTTCCAGGCCAGTTTTTTTCTTTCTTTCTCCAAATCTTCCTTCTTAAACAACATGTTTAGCAGGTTGTCAGGTTCACTGGACAAGAGGGCACCAGATTGTCCTTATAGTATAATCAATGAGCTGAGCAAGTTTGGGGCACACTTTCCAATTTCGAAGCTTTAAAACTTTGCGATTAAGAGTTTTTTTTTTCCCCGATGGTGTGCTTAATGTAATAACTATTGCATGATTTTCAATATTTTATATCTAATGCAAGTAGTTCTACAAGATGTTTCACCCACTTATAAAATAAATAGGTAACAATACTTTACTATGGAATGTAAACTCCTAACACCAAAAAGGTATTAAAATTAAATAACTCAAAAGTTTGAGACAAGTGAGGTAGTTCAAGTAGTTGGTCTTGTTTGATGTGAAATCATTATTCACCAGCATTCCGATCAAAAAATTACTTGAAACCTTCAAAGCATGGCTCACAGACATAGGTTTAAACAAGAAAGAAATAGAAGACTTCCACACTTTAGCATCTGCATCAATCAGAATTATTTCCAATTCAATGGCAGATTTTTCCTCATGCTTAGCAATGGGTAACCCACTTTCGCCCTTTTTAGCATATCTGTACATGGGACGACTTGAAGATCACAGTTTTCTGAATGGTTTAGATATGCCAATGATGTTTTTGCAGTGGTCCCCAAAAAGTTAGAAGACTCTAAAATTATTAAACCTACAAGACAGGCATATGCAATTCACAATGGAAACAGAAAAAGACCAAATTCTACCATACCTGGACCTAAAACTAACACGGAAAGAACAAAAGATCCCTTATAGCATCTACAGGAAGAATCACACATACGGACAATTACATAAAACAGAATAGTTTCAACCCTGAACCTCGCAAACAGGCAATCTTCAACAGCTCAGTACACAGACTCCTCGGCATCCCACTCGACCCAGAACAGTACAACACAGAGTACCTCCAATTAAGACAGGTAGTCTCAGCCAATGGTTTCAACCCAGACATCATTGACCAAAAAATTGAAAAACATAAGCAGAAATTAACATTAAAACAATCACCACTTTGTCCACATAGAAACCAAAAGTTACATATTAAAAATTCACTTATCACCCAACTGCAGATAAAAATTCCAAAAAAAAAAAAATTCAAGAAACACAATATAAGTTTAGCTTCAAGTAACCAATTCAACATAAAAAATGCACTGAAAACAGATATTAAAGATCCCATACCTACGAACCAGAGATCAGGCATCTACAGAATTGACTGCAAAGACTGCAAATTATGTTACATTGGTCAAACAAAAAGAAGACTGGAAACAAGGCTAAAAGAACATTCCAGACACATCAAACAGAAGCAGATAAATTGGCAATAGCACACCATTTTTGGACACTACATCATGAAATAGCAAATGACATAAAGTTGCTAAAACCTGTAAACAACCTGGCAGCACTTATAGTTTGGGAGAATATTCTCATTACACAACACAAAGACCAGCTCATGAATTTTGAAATACTGTCACATGATTATGATTTTCTGCTGAAAACACCAGATGTCTCCCAGCCATTAGTCGGACCTCAACTGAAGAAGAGGGCAAAGGCCCTTGAAACATATGTCTTGAAAACCTCATTTTAAGTGAGGGGAGTGTCACTATTGCAATTCATTTTCAACTATTATACGAAAATGTATATTTGTGCACCTGCTTAATAACCTGAACCTGTAGTATTTGAAACTTATGCTTTATTTTTAATTAATTTTTGAAAAAAATTAATTCAACTTCTAATGTTGTGGGTTGTTGTTGTTTTTTTTTTTGGGGGGGGAGCAGTATTTAGCAGAATGAGTGAAGTTTTAAGTTCAGTTTCAAAATCATATGTCGGATAATAACCACAAGATGGCGGCAAAGTGTAGTGTAATTACCACAGGCAAAGCACTGAAATTAGCAAAAATAAGTGGGGACAACCATCGAGGAAGCAGAAAGTGAAGAAATAAGTAAGAGCTGCATAAAAAATTGTACAAATGAAGGTACAAAAATCCAGAGTTCAGAAGCCGCAAAAATGAACAAATCTGAGAAAGCACAAGGACCAAGCTGGTCACGTGAGGAGGAGACAATAGCGTCGCTGCAGAAGATGATAGAACTTTTAAATAAAGACCTCAAAAATGCACAAGAGGAATTAAAATACTGAAAGGGGAAAATTTGAAATTAAAAGAACAGATAAAGTTCCCGAGAGAAGAGAATCCAGTTACCTGGAAAACAAAAAAGAAAAACAGCTAGTATCATAACCTCCAATAATTTTGCGGTGCTACAAGAAGAGGCACTTCAGGACACAGATGAAGCTATTAATAATTAAGACAATGAAACCAAACAGGAAAGCAAGGTACGAGTGGAGAAAACCTAACCAGAGCAGACAAAAAAGCAAGATGGAAAGAAGATAAGGAAAACATGGTAGTGAAGATGAGCAACAAGGAAGATGTAGAGTAGGTGGTAGTGTATAGTGACTCAATACTAAAGAATGCAAGCTTAAAAAGTGAAAATGTAAAAGTGAACGTTCTCAGAGGTGTGAATGCAGAATATCTGTCGAACATTTTGAAAGAAGAAAAATAAAAACAGTGGTGCTGCATGTTGGCACAAATAACTTGAGAAGAGCAAAGGGACCAAACAAGGTAATGGGGCAAGTGTATAATGCAATGAGGAGTGCAAAAAAAGTGCTTCCCTAGGGCAGTTGTTGCGGTAAATAGTATCATTATACTTTATCTTTATACTTAAAGTATTATTATATTTTAGTTATGATTTGATAAAAGAAACAAAGATATCAGGTGGGCATGCAAAGCACTGAAAGCAGTATATGTAGAAACAAATAGTTATATTGATGCAAGTTGTTTGGGAAGGGATCACAATTGCTGGGGGAAATACTAAACAAAGCTGTAAATATATCCATGGGACAGGGAAGCTGATAATTGATCAGGGGTATGACAAAAGAAATACAGATAGCTTTATACAGCAGGAAATCTTGGAGGAGTAAAAATAGAAAGGGATATGCTAGAAGCAACTAAAAAAAAGTCACAATGAAAGAGATGAATGTCAGCAAACATCAACAAAAAGTAAAATCAAACAGGGTATAACTTTTTATCACCAAAATGTGCAATATATCAGTAGCAAAAGATCACTGTTAGAGTTAACTATGAAAGATCTAGAATCAAATGTTTTAGTTTTCATGGAACATGGTTTAAAAATGGAGGAAATATTAGCAAACAACTCTCCGGGATATAATTTAGGAGCAAGCTATTGTAGGCATAAACATAATAGTGGCAGGGTTGCAGTATACATAGACAGGACACAAAAGTATAAAGAAATACTGTAGTAAATTTTCAGTAGAAATGGTATGCAAAATAGCAGCAGTACAAATTATGCTAAAAGAAAAAAATATATTATTAGTTGGTGTATATAGATCTCCGGCAGCAAATAAGATATCATTTATAAGTGCTTAGAAAATTTTCTGAATACACTGCAAGAAAATAAAATTAACATTCTTATGGGAGATGTAAATATAGATGTTCTAAAAGACATGGCAGCAAAATGCTCCCTGGAGCAAACACACATTAGGTATGATCTAAAAATAGGCGTTAGGGAACCCACCAAAGTAACAAATACTACTAAAATATGTATCGATAATGTATTCACAAATTTAGTGCGAAATAAATGGGAGATGGGAGAGATGGGTATTGAGGATCATTATGGGCAGTTATTAAAAGTAAATGTAAAAAGAGAGAAACTACTCAATACTTTTGAATATAAAAGACATGTAAATAACAAGAGTTTAGGTAAATTAAAGAAATACTGTAAGGAGATAATTGGAAAAAAGTTATATGAAGCACAAAATGTAAATAATAAATATGAAAGTTTTAATTGCATACTACAAAATGGCTGATCATTGCAATGCCCTTATGAAAAGTTGATCTGAAATCACATAAAAAGTGGGAAGAGTAGGAGAAATGGTTGGCCAAGGGAATTTTAATATCATGGCAAAGGATAAAATTTCTGAATTCAATAAAGCATCCAAATATGGGGGGGGGGGGAATCATTAAGATATCTAGAGAATTACAATCAAACTTTTAGAAATGTTATACAACATGCTAAAACAATATACAACAAAGGCCGGCCTAGTGTTAAAAGTTGCAAATAAGACAAAAGCAATTTGGAGCATGGTAAACAATACTCATAAGCAAAAAAAAAAAATAGTTTAATCAATTGAGTCCAAACAAGGGAACACAAAATATAAATGATGGAATTAATAAAACCAAAGAGTTGGAAACAATCTATGGAATGGTAGAAATTGTAGATGATATACTAAAGTACATATACAAACTAAAAGCTAAAAAATCCAAGTGAATTGGATGAAATATGAAATGAAATTTTAAAGTTCCTCAAATATGAGGTGGCAGAGATTTTTAACGCTTATAGTAAATGCATCATTAACTCAAGAAATATTTCCAAATACACTGAAAAAGGTAATTGTTAGGCCATTATTTAAACAAAAAGGAAGCAAATTGGAACGTCAAAAACTATAGACCGATAACACTATGTTCTACTATTTCAAAAGTAATAGAGGGAATATACTTAAAAAAAATTGCAAACATATTTAAAAAAATCTGATGTGTACCACTCACATGACTTTCTCCATATCCCTGCAACAAATAATTCTTAAAAAGCTTATACTTCTATTTACTTTCTGCTAATCAGAAAAAAATAGCAGAAATAGTCTTATTACTCGCTTCCTTGTAAGTAGAAGCGAAATAAAGGACAACCTAGGTTAAAGTGATAGTCAAAAGCTGGTTGCTATGTCAATGAAGTTCCTTTGTCTATGGATAGGAGTTGACAAGTTCCTGTATGAGAAAAGTATACCTTTTTCATAGCAGAAACCAAAAATAAGGAATGTCACAAAAACAACGAACTCCACGAAAAAAATGTGTATAACATAAATTGTGTGTTTTAATGTGCTCTACACTTTTTGTATAGTAAGTTTTTGTCCATCTCTTACGGTTTAGCAGTTATTCAAAATTTAGTAAAATTCATTCAGAATAAATTACTCTTCAGAGGCTATTCCCAGAAAATTCAAGATATACATTTTATTAGTCAGATAAATATGTTCAATATACGAAATTTTAATCAAAATCGTTAGAGCCATTTTTGAGAAAATCAAAATTTACACACACACCCACGCACGCACGCGCGCGCGCGCGCACACACACACACACACACACACACACACACACACACACACACACACCTTTTTGTGAAAATGCTTTTTTTTTTTTTTGGATATTGGGGACCCTAAAACATATATTTCCGGTGAAACCCTGGTATCGAATTTTTGGTGGAGTGCAATACTTTCTCTATACACTATGTACAAAGTGCGTATGGAGAAAGTAAAAAACTGAATGTAATATCGAAATGGCAATATGGCTTTCAAGAGCAGAAATCAACTAATGCAATTAATAAAGTAAAGTAAGTTTTATAGTAAATACATTAAATGATAGAGAAAGGGTAGTTGCAATATTTTTAGACCTCGCAAAAATTGTTGACTGTGTAAATATAAATATTTTGATAAACAAACTAGATAACCACAGAGTAAGAGGGTTGGCATTAGAATAGATCACCTCATACTTAAGAAGCAGGGATCAGGTGTGGAGTTAAACTACACAAATATAAATGGCATAGGAGAAAAGTTAAAATCAGATTTTTAGATGGTTAGGCAAGGAGTACCACAAGGTTCAAAATTGGGTCCATTTTTGTTTTTATTGTATGTGAATGATATTTTCAAAATAGTCCAAAAATTGGGGGTACAGCAATAGAATATGCAGACGATATGACTATTATAATTAAAGCTAAAACTGAGTCAGAAGTGGAAAAGAAAATGAGTGCTATATTAACCATCGTAAAACAATACTACTCCAGTTTTGACATATTAAATGTAAAAAACAGTATGGATAAATTTTGAACTTGGAAGATGTTTCACAAATAGTATTAAATTAGAAATAGATGGAGTAAGTATCCCAGAAGCTGAATGTGCAAATTTTCTGGGTGTAATAATCGATAAACACCTAAGCTGGAAGCCATACGTAAAGCATATCGTGAAAAAACTAAACAAAGGCATCTACAAGGGCTGTAAAGAAAGTAGTGGCAACATGGTCCCCACTTTCACAGGTGAGAGGTATGAGCCAATAGGATATGGGGGCGATCAGGTGACTAGTGTCGATTAGTGGTGTGCATTGGTCAGGCTGCCAGTTGAGTGTGTGTTGTTGATGTGTAGCATTGAAGTGAACAGTGTCAAGTGCACCACACTAAAGCATGTTTACCAAAGGCAATCTGCATTCATGGATTAAAATCAAGGTTGCCCGTGGAAAAAATGCATCAGCATGTTATCGAGGATTACGTGAAGCCTGTGGCAGGAATGCATTGCCGTATAGGATGGTTGCACGATGGGTCAAGGCGTTTCGTGCAGGTTGGACTGAGACTACGGATTTGCACTGCATAGGTCGGCAGTCTATTCCGCAAGATCAGATTGACATCGTGAGTGGTCTCGTCGATGGACTGTACAGGGGTTATCCATAGAGGTTGGTCTCAGTCATCAAACTTTGTGGCATATCCTGACGAAATGTCTTCACCTGAGGAAAATTGCATCCTGTTGGGTTCCACATTGACTCACTGAGATACAGAAATGGCACCGGTATACACTGGCTGGCATCCACCTGGACAGATACTGCAACGAAGGAGATGCATTTCTGCAGCGTATTGTCGCCATTGATGAGACGTGGGCATGAGCCTATGAGCCGGAATTGAAGCGTCAGTCGAATGAATGGCATCGCCCAGGTTCACCACGTCCACAGAAAGTTCGACAGGAACCCACTTGGATGAAGCTGACGCTGATTGTAGCATACGACTACGAGGGGTTTATTCCTACGCATGCTGTGCCTGAGGAACAAACCATCAACAGTGACTACTATTGCTGATTTCTGGAGCGACATCTTCGTCCCTCTATGCGGCGCAAACGTCCAAGTTAGTTGCAATACGATCACACCATATTGTTGCATGACAACGCATAAGCTCTTATTGCAACGGTGGCATTGGGAGGTTTTGGAACATCCTCCGTACTCACCTGACATGAGTTCTTGTGACTTCGACCTGTTTCCGTAATTGAAGGAACCCCTCTGAGGCATCTGTAGTCCGTGCAGTAGGGCGCTCCGTCGCAGTCAACAGAGATTGCCTTGCCAACAGTCCCCAACGGCTGCCCTACATTTGGCAAAAGGTCAGGGACTTTGCGGGTGACTACATTGAAGGAATGTAATGCAATTGTACTTGTGAGTTCAATAAATATTGTGTTCTATCAATGTTGCCACTACTTTATTTACAGCCCTCGTATATTATGGGGCAGGTTAGGAAAACAATGGACAATGACATAGTAAAACAGGTTTACTATGCATTCATATACTCGCACATTAAATACAGTATAACACTGTGGGGGAATATTACAGCAGCGGAAATGAAAAAAATCTTCAAACTCAATATTAGGAAATTTGGATAGAAGAAAAAGTTGTAGGAATATTTTTGAAATATCTAGATGTATCCAATAATAATAATTTACATATATTTTGAGAAACAATGACAACTATTACAGAACAACACTTAGAGGTACATTAAATAATAGGGACTTAAATAGCATGGGAAAAGGATTATATAACAGATTACCAAAAGAAATAAAAGAAATTTGTAACACTAAAGTGGCTCTAAGCACAATAAAAAATATTTAATTGAGAATGCATATAACATGGAAGAGTACAAATGTAAATTGTAATCATATACATAGATTTAAACGTTAACATGTCCTTTATTGTACATTTTAAAGGATGAATAAAATGACTTATGACTTGCAACAAAATTCATGAAACTCCATCCAATAGTTCCTGAGAAAATGTAGATTTTATAACGAAAAATGTAATTAGCAAGAAACAAGGGTATAAAGAATTTGGTGCTATTGCAAATGGAATTGCATTTTTGTATATATAATGTATATGTTGATTTTTTTGTAACTACACAAAATTTCTGAACATTGTGTGGGATTGTCGTCATCTATAGAAGTTTTATGATAAAATGAAGACCATCAGCTTTCCTCGTTTCAAATTCAACCATAACTATAAATATAACCAAGATATCAGCATAAAACAATTTAAATGATTTACCAATATATTGGTTACTTCACTCTCAAATAATTAAAAATTCATAAATCTCATCTGTACATGCATATTAATGCTAACTTGAGGGCCTCAATTTTCCTGGTGCATCTTAATATCTCATGATTAGTTTACAGTGCCTTTAAGGTTGCATCGTTACTTAATAAAAAACTCATGAGTGTGCTTATATGCTTTTGCATATAAATGTAAAAATAAGCTAGTAACAGTGAAGTAATACAAATATTAATATAATAATTAATAATTATAACAATTCTCCACTTATCTTTTGGAATCCAAGGACACAATAAAATGATCTATTGCATCATCAGCTTAGTTTCTTTTTGACCTTGTAAATAAATAAATGTAAATAAACAAGATCAAAGACAAACTGGGCTGTCAATGAAATAGAACATTTTATTGCAAAACTAGTCCTTGGATTCTAAAAGATAACTGGAGAATTCTTAAAGCTATTATTATATTAATAATCTTTTGCATGCTTTAGTCTGTTAAACCTTTACAGCATCATTCAATTCAGCTATCACTTTGTTTGGCCAAGAGGTCTTGTGCCAGTTGCCCGACAATTGATAGTGTATTTAGGCAGCATGCATTCATTCTATGGACATGGTCCACCAGTTGTGTTTATCAACATCTAAATTACTCCCTACAACTCTTTTTTTGCGTAAAAAGTGTTTATCTAATACAATCACGATATATTGAATTCAAGTAAATTAATAAAATTGCATGCATGCACGCACACATGGAAGGATGGATAGACAGACAGTCAGTCCCAGAATATGGGCTATGGGTTCTAAATTATTTACTACAGCATAAATGTAGCCACCGCTTAAACAAGTTCCTACATAAAACTATTAAGAATTGTGTACTAGTCATAAAAGTGCATTCAACCATTTCATCTCTGTATGAAAGGCAAATAGAAAAGAGACTGAAAAATTCTACAATGACCCAAGTGCAAAATACAAGAGTTCACCAGATAAACTGTTCAATGTGACAATGTACAACATCCCTGCATAGATTGCACTACAAAGAAATGAACCTTGCAACCTGTCAAAAATTCCAGGAGATGTTGTGAATCTTATCACAAACAGCTAAAGTTTGTGTCGGTAATTGTTCATCTGATTCAACGAGCACCTGGTAAGCAAAGTTCTTAAGCATGTGGAATGGTACTAAAAAGCACAGGAGCTCTGAAGTTTGCAGCTTAGATTAGCTTAGAATGTTAGTCTTTGCTCTCCATTGCACACCTTGTTTAAAAAATTTATTTCCTTACACATAATGTGTATACTTTTACAATATGAACACAACGTTTAGCAATTCATTTTTCACACATTAGTCTGTGTAGACATTAGAAATGATTGTCAGCAGCACATTCTTGCAGTATTTCAGTAGCTCAAATGATTAAAATGGCATAATATCTACATACGAATAAATCCAAAGTACTGCTGTTCGAATCTAAGCAATAATCAGGTTTTGTTTTTAGTCCACCCCAAAAATATAGTTCAGCTACTATATATATATTTCAAAGCACACATTACATAAATGTTTTCAACAGTTCTAATTTTTACTGCACTAATCTCCACAGGAATTCTTTGATAATTTTTGCACATAATATTGAACGTAATGTAGATAGTTTGTTTTTTGAACATAATTTGTACTGGAGAGTTTATCGCTTGGCTTCAGAAATGTAAATTAAGCATATTAATGCTGTTCAATTGTGTACCTCTTTGACAAAAACAAGAAAATTAAAACACTAAATAATGAAAACTTCAGAGAGCAGTGTGATCTTCATACCATTGGATTTGATGACCAGTGCTATACTGACTCGCCCACCAGTATGTTGTAATGGAGTGCTCTAGCTAACTGCATGTGATCTGGAATCAACCAAGCTGTTATCAGCAGCATACACAGCCTCAAAGAACTGGCAATCTTGACAAATTTACTAGTTCAATCATTTTAAATATCATATATGGATTGTGCACAAATATGCATTCCTGAGACTACTGGTATATAAATGAGGCACTCTGAATGAAAATAGGACACACATGTCCACATTCTTTTAATTTATGGCCATTGTTGTGCAATTCAAAAAACATTCCATAACTTTATTATTTGGCAAAAGGGACAAGAGGTTCCCTATCTCAAACAGTTATCTAAGACCCCTCTACAATCCTGTCAATTTGTACAATTGAATTCTGGGACACCCTCTGGGTGTGGGTGTGGCTGTGTGTTTGTCATTATGAGAATAAAGCTAGACCTTATTTCAGGCTGAATGGAAGTAATTTATGATTTAAAACACTCTGGATTCACTACATCTTTATTTATAATACAGATTCCCATCATTTCTCTGGGTGCACTTCAGCCTGGGGCTTATTGTGCAATGTAAGACATCACTAAAAACTTACTTTTATTATTGAAAAACATATTTCAAAAGCTATCTGCTTTTATTCTCTTAGTCGACTCTTGGCATCATTACTATGATGGTTATCCTTGTCCCTAGTGGTGGTGTGTTGAACCTCTGCATCAGTAGGTTGCCTGGCAGGATTTCAAAATTTGAAACGTGGTTTTTGTGTTTTCCAAATGTAGAACAAGAGCCGGGTGTTCTGCCAGTCGACCTAATGATACAGTGGTTCACCAAACCACCACTAGGAATAAGGACATCCATCACAGCAAGCGATGCCAGCAGTCGACTAAGGGAATTGACAATGGAAGCACATAGCTTCTGAAACATGATTTCCAATAATAAAAAATGTCTAATGTGTTCCATTCACATGACTTTCTCTACATCTTTACAATAAATTGTCAAAAAGCTTATTCTTATATTTACTTAATGCTAATCAAGAAAAAATTAGCAGAAAGGGTCTTATCACTTGCTTCCTTGTAAATAGAAATGGAAATAAGGGAGTACCATAGGCTAAATTGATAGTCAAATGTTTTAAAAGCTGGTTGCTATGTGATTGAAGTACCTTTGTATGGACAGGAGTTGACATTCCTGTATGAGAAGAGTACAAGTATTTTAAAGCTGAAACTAATAATAAGGAATATCTAAAAAATGGTCAACTGTACAGAAAAAAAAGTGTATATAACATAAATTGTGTGTTGTAATGAGCTCTACATTTTTTGTTGAGTAAGTTTTTGCCTATCTCTTACAGTTTACCAGTTTTACAAGATTCTGCAAAATTCATGTAGAATAAACATGCTTTCAGAGGCTATTCCCAGATAATTGAAGATATACATTTTATTTGTCATGTAAATATCTTAAATATAAGAGATTTTAATCAAAATCATTAGAGCCATTTTGAGAAAACAAATTTTTTGAAATTTTTTCCATGTAAAGAGTAGTTGGGAGGTGGGGGAGACTTTCTTGAAAATCTTTTGCCCTTAGATACCGAACTTAAATACCAAGTTTGGTATTTAAGAGTATTTTCATTTTTGAACTATGCTGCACACGCACCCAAGCGCAGACATTTTTTTTTTTTTTTTTATTTATTTATTTTATTCAGGGGGTTTTATAACATATTTCTGGTGAAATCTCTGTATCAATTTTTGAGTGCAATAGAATACCTACTCTATACTCTATGTGCAGAGTACATGTAGAGAAAGTAATAAGTGATGTGTTACAAAATCAACAAGCTAATTAGTTTCAATTGATAGAACACATTACTGTCACAAAGTTCACCATATATTAATAATAAAGTAGGAACTGTACTTAAATGGAAAAATATCTGATGTATTACATTCATGAGACTTTGTCAATTTTCACTACAATTTATTCCTATATTTTCTGTCTGTTTGATGTTAATCAAAATAAACCTTTGCAGAAATACTTTCACTACACGTTTTGTTGCAGATACAAGTTTGGGGGGAGGGGGATGTAGAAAGAATAATGGCAAGTGTTGTTGATATACGCTGGCCTTGATATTCCATACTCTTTCCATAACTTTGTAATAACTGTAAGCAGTACTTTAAGAGAGTACTGAAAAATGCAAATGAATGACAATGGATGATTCTGATATGTCTGATACAATGGTAAAAGTTATTTGAAAAACTAAATATTCTTTGCATAGTTAGTTTTTGTCCATATGATATGGTTTACCAGATGTTCAAAATTATATAGAATTTCTTGCAAAAGAAGTTATTCCCAAACATTTTAAGGTATGTGTTAGTATATATGAAATACATATCTGTATGTGATTAGTATATTTGAAATATACAGTAGACTCTTGCCTATTTAGCTTGCAACAATCTAACCTCTGCACTAACCGGTCTACTTAAAGAATACAGCAATAAAAATTTTCCAAATGAAGAATATTTGCTGTGCGTATTATACTTTGTCTAGGTATAGCACATGGCTGGGCGCCTGCTACAACAATCCTCCTATGTGCTGTGTGTATAAAAAAGGTTTTTGCCACCTTTTCTATCTTTTCTTACCCAGTTGACTATGGAGGAGAAACTATGTGCTATAAAGTGGCTAGACTCTGGAATAACTACAAAAACTATTACTTTGGAGTTAGGTGTTGGGGGAAGTGCAGTTGGAGACTGGAAAAAAAATTGGGCAGAAATTGAAAAGTGGTGTGCTGTCCAAGGTAGTGGAAGTAAAAAAAGAAAAAACAAAAATGCTGAAAGGCTAGCATAAAGAAGTTGAAGCTTTATTTTTGTGACATGAACACCTTGAGAGGAAAGGGCTTACGTTACTGGACTGATATTGCAGGAGAAGGCATTGAAATTTAAGCAACAAAAAAGATGATTCAGAATTTACTGCCAGTGATGATGGTTAGATAGATGGGGGGGGGGGAATTGTCTTCGTCAGATTAGTCAGTGGAGAGGCTTTATCTGCTATAAAGAGGCTGCACCTTTGTTCAAAGACTATCTTCAGAAACTGAGAAAGAGGGAATTTCTGGGGAGCAGTTATACAATTGCGATGAGACTGGTTTAAATTGCAAGATGCTCCCTACAAAAATGCTTGCATCAAAAAAAGAAGCTGTTGCACCAGAGTAGAAGAAAAGCAAGGAACGAGTCACTGTCTTGGCCTGTAGTAATGCAACTGGCAATCATAAGTTTAGGCTTATATTAATAGGGAAATAGAGATGCTTTAAACAACTGGAAAAATTAGGAATCACTATTCCTCTATTACAACGTCAAAAGAAAGCATGGATGAATTTAGAAATCTTCAAAACCGGTTCCAAAATGAATTTGACTTTAAAGACAACAACTTATCAAGAAAAGCTGTGTTACTGCTTGACAATGCACCCTCACATCCTGCCAATGACAAACTCACAGATGGAGACATCAAAGCTTTATTTTTACCACCCAATGTGACTGCTGTCTGTTAACCAATGGACCAGGGTATCCTTGAAATGCTAAAGAAAAAGTATCGTTGGCATCTTCTCAGTTCATTGATAATAATAATGACTATTTGGTTGGCCAAAGCATGGTATGAGATTTAAACATATCTCTTGTGATGTCTTGGAAAATTATTTTGGAACGTGAAGGTGGACATTTCAACCTTGAGCCCATGTGTGAACCTGAAGGGGAAGGTGAAAACAGTGAACTTGTTTCATTGCTCAAAAATGTACTGGGTTGTGACGATGTCAATGTGGAGGCCATTACAAAATGGCTGACAAGTGACAGAAGTTCATGAAATATTGAAAACGATAACAGTGAAAATGGCAACAAAGGGGGACTTAATAGAAGAAGAGGAAGATGAGGCATTCTTAAATGACAGAAAAAATCTCATCCCACATTTAGAAGGGTTCAAAACGATTGAGGCAGCACTGCAGTGCATTAGTCAGCAGGAGGAAGTGATGCCAGCTGATATCTGCTTGTGTAAGTGGATGGACATTGCATTATGGAAGAGATCTAAAGGGGTGAAGCAGGCATCCATCAAGCACTTTTCAAGTACTAAAATTTGTAAGTTTTGGCTCTTCTTAGGGCTATATTGTTACATTCAAGTAAACATTTATATAGACTGTAAAATAAAGACAGGACAACAGATTTAAATATTTTTTGTAAGTCTGTGTTCTACTTTAATGATCTGTTTACTTTAACATTTTGTGTATAGGCCTACAATACTATGAAAGTGTTTTGGCATAAAAAGTGTCTTAGTAGTAGAGGTGGGGTAGGAAATGAGCATTTATAGAACTCTGGCCTATCCAGATTTTTCATTTTATATTTTCAGCCTATTGTGTTGAAACACAATAGGCTGGATAACTTGAGAGTCTACAGTATATCCATATATGTAGTATATGGAATTTTAATCAAAATTGTTAAGAGCCAATTTTAAGAAAATAGAGAACATAAACAGTATTTGTATATAAGGGACAGTTTCGTTTGGGGGGAAATTTTGTTAAAAACTTAAAATGTTGCATGTTTGGAAGATACTGAACATAAATACTAGGTTTGCTATTTATCCCACAGACACGCATGCCCATGCACACCCTGTTTTGATATAGTTGCATTGAATGTGATTGTTTTTCTACTCATGTTTATGGATCTTTCTCTGTTCCAGCAGCAGGTTCATTTTCTGAACAATCTAGTTGAATATTATGTAAAGGAATGAATTTGAACTCATTCATAATGCCTTAATTCCTTATGCTTGCAGATATAGATAAGATTAATTAAGAAGCATCGGAGAAAAATTGTGCCATAAAATGTGTACTTAAACATAATTATTAATTTTACTTTTTATTCCCTTACTATAGGCTGTTACAGTAGCTTTCAAGATGTGTTGTTTGTTCTGCTGTATATATTGATAAGTAAAAAGTAAAGGACAAACTGTATATATATATATATAATGGAAATAAACTTAAAATGTTCTGTGGATTTCAGGAAATTACAGCTGCAGCCAGCAATATTTCCCGGAGGTACAGACAGTCGCTATGTTCGTGGGGTGAGTTAATTGGTTCAGATATTCTTACACCACTGGACTCAGTGTAGGTAAAATATTTCTTAGCCTGTATTCACTCCCATGTACTGTATGCAGTATTTTCTATTTATCCTTGCCTTGTGTCTGAAACCTCTTCGTGTGTTCTGAAACAAATGACACTAGAAATAATAAACTTAAGATACCCTGCCAATGAATGGCTACATGTTTATACTGATGGTTCCAGCTTACCAAATAACAGTGGTATCTAACTGGTACAGGTGCAATATGCCCTCTCCTCTCTTTCTACGAAAGATTAAGTTTAAATACCACAAATTTTGATGGAGAGATTTTGGAAATATTTCAAGCTTATAAAACCTACTATATCACATAAATAAATTTGAAAACTTGTATTATTATCTGACTCTAAAGCAGCTATTATGTCCATAACATCTGATGTAATACCTAATAACCTAAATATTGCAGAATGCTGCAAAATCATAAAACAACTAATGAATTTAAATAAAAGATTAAATACTTCAATGAATACCAGCACATTGTGGAATAGAGGGTAATGAGATAGCTGACTTTCTAGCCAAGAAAGGAAGTAAAATTACATCAAATTCATCTGATCCAATAAGTTTATCACTCTATCAAAAGAATCATTATATAGACATATAATAAAAAAAATTAAAGAAGCTAATGTATTACAAACAAAAGGAAAACCTTGGGAAAATTTGTTATAACACAACCAGAATCACTACATTACCAAGAAAATCCTTTGTAGCAACTTTTAGACTCCTAACAGGCCATGACTGTCTCAATAAACATTTATTCAGAATTGGTAGAGAGAGATCTTCTCTGTGTACACTTAAAGAAGATATGGACGGAAACCATCTACTCCGCTGCCCAACCTTTAGTCAACATGATAATAGAACTTCAAAATACTGGAATCCAAGAGAGCGAATGGCTTCACTGCCAACTCCTCAATATTAAATACCAACCAACCATTTTCTATTTATAATTTTTTTTATTACTTGGGGAAAGGAAACGTTTGAAGTTTCTGGGCATACTGTATGATAAAGCCCTTGCTGTACAGATATCATTTCATAAATTATATTTGAGGTAGGAATAGTTTTCCCAAATAATTTTCCAATCTGAGGCCTTTTAAAAGCTTGGATTTCTGTTTCAACTGATCTATGGATCGGAGATACTCTGTAACTGCTAATTTTCAGTTTATTCATATTTCATGCTTGTAATGTATTCTTTAAAGTGAATGTTCATGTTCCTAATCCTTCTCTGTAATCTTTCCATTAAATTCATAAATACCTGAACATATTCAGTTTGAATTTTGTTCTTTGTGTTGATCCTGAGTGTATGTTTAAGGCAATGCTATTGACTAGCTAGGATTATGCCACATTCTTTTAATACTTTTGTAAAATTTTGGAAAGCCCAAGAGTGGAAGGTGAATCTTGATTATTGGTTTCTTATATGTTGCTTAGTAAGGTGTTTCCTTTTCTTATTCTTTTTAAATTTATCCATCTTCTTTTCCACAGTCTCTTTTACTAAATCATTTTTGGGTGAAATTTCTAGCATTTTGTTTCTGTGCTTAGGGGCATGTTTACTAGTCTAAAAGTAAGTCTGTCTGTCTGTATATTTATGTTCTCTGGGGTTGTAACTGTCTCTTATTTTAAAGCAATTATCCATGCATGTGTCTTTATGCCAACAATTATTTTATTCCAATGCCATATGATTTTTAATGTTGAGAAAGGGGAATATATTACTAGATTTTGTTCTATTGTATATACATTACTGATATTACCTTATGATAGTGTGTTTGTTGCATCATATACACAGTGGTGAAAACAGCCACAAATCTGTATCAGTTTGTATCTAGGAATGCTTTGTTGCCTTTATTTTCAAGAAACTTGTGTGACAGCAATGGGGCAGTTGGGTTGCAGATTGCTAAGCAATTTACTTGGAAGTACAGTTGGTTCTTGAGTGTGGAATAATTCTGATTGATTTAAATATGATCAGTATCCTGTACTCCTGTATTGCTTGCATATCAATATTTGTGGAGTACAGCCATTTTACCAAAATATCTTTTGTAATCTAGGGGTCAATGAGATGACTTCAACGTCCCCTAATGAGTACCAGAGAGTTAAGATGATCGAAAGCTTGGGCTTTTAAAATTTCCAATTTAACTCGGTTTTTATCCCGTGAAGTCAACATTAATGTAAATGATAAATATGCTATTCCCAATAAACATGTAAATTCCCAGATTGTAAGATGATAAAAAAATAATATAAAATTAACTGATACAGAGAGATATATATGTGTGTGTGTGTGTGTGTGTATATATGTATGAATATTTGTACATATGATATACCACATTTATCTGAATACAAGACAATGTTTTTTTTTTCTCCAAAATATTAATGTTCAAATCTTGGGAATGCCTTGCAATCACGATGTGTTTCCTGAATAGAAAATGGAGAAAAATTAAGTTTCAAATTAAGCGAGCACAGCAGTGACAAGCCTGGGGGAAATTACTGCCAAGGTCGTGACATATGAGCAGATTTTGTGCTTTTCATTTCGAGCCAAAAATTAGCTGTTAATGAACATTCTCATTGGAAAAAAGATCACTCTCCTGGACTACAATAAAATTAGGACTTGCTTTCACATCGGTTGTACGTCAAGCAGAAAGAGAGAGATTAGCTGTATATTTTCCCTCCCTTAAATTTCCGCACCCCCCTGTCATAGGGCCTCCTGCAAAGTGAATTTATGCACAAATATTTTATTGGGTAAAATGTTTTACGATATATTCAGTATGTTGTCTTAGTAGAAAATAGCATCCATAAATCGTCATTGCAGCTAAGATCCCTTCACCGCTGCCATCTTCATGTTCTGCCTTCTGTAGCTTAGCTATGCTATCATCGCGCACTTTCCACATATTTCTGCACTCCTCTCTCCATCTCAAAAATATGAGTTTACATGCAAATTTGAATTGTAAAATGTTTTAGTGTGTTATAATATGTCTTCTTAATTGAAAATTATCCATAATCATTGTTACAAAGCAGCTAAGCTGCTGCCATCACCATCAAACACAGATATACCAGTACTTTTCCATTCTCCCTTTCTCGTCTCTCCCACTCGCAATGTGAATTTCTGCGCAAATTAAAATTAGGTTAAACAAGTTTACGTTGCGTTATATTAAGCCTTTGTCAAAATAGAAAATTGCATCCATTGTCGTTACTGTCAGTTTATCATCTCTCACATATTGTACATTTCCTTTATGCCTTCTCCATCTCTCCTGTTCACAACATGAATTTCTGCGTAAATTCATATTCATTTATGGTGTGTTATATTAAGTATGTTGTCTAAATACAGCCACCATCGCCAATATCATGTACCATCATATCCATACTGTAAATTTTTGTGCCTTCTTTTTATACGGATGATATGCTGAATTTCAAAATTAAGATCTGAAAAATGGTGTTCTTGTATTCAGATAAATACATTTTATTTATATAAATAAATAAATAAATAAAAGGTATATCCCTTTTCCATATAAAACTGTTGTTTTTAATAGTTTAACATATAGGTTGATAAATGTACCCCTCAATAAATATGAGTTTAATACAGAATGTTAACACATTACCAACACTGCTTTAATGGGTTTAATATTGATTTTATGAGTAAAAAAGATGCAGACATTTAAAATCAGAGCTGTTAAGGAAATTTCTAATCTTAAGAAAATGAAAGATAATTACACCTTTTAAAAAATCTTGATGTGTTCCATTCATATGACTTTCTCTACCTGTTCTACAAACAAACCATTCTACAAAAAATTATTCTTTTATTTACATCATGCTAATTGAGATAAACATCAGCAGAAATTGTCTTATTACTTACCTTGTTCTAAGCAGAAGGTAAATAAGGGAATACAAATAGCTAAAGCAAATAGCTGGTTGATATGTGAACTTTTGAAGCTTGGTTTGCTTTACATTACCAGTAAAACGAGATGAAACTAGATGTGACCTTGATTGAGAATGAGTCCAAACAATCAGAATTTATAAAATGAGTTGCCAAGACTTAACAATATTTATATTGGGAAGATAGAAACATTTGGAAACTAGGATGAAAAAATACCCGAGAAGCATTAGGTACAAGCATGTAGACATGTCTGCATTAGCACATCACTTTTGGTCTGAAAATAATAGCATAAAACAAGAAATAGAGTTGATAGCATATGCATATTTGGGAAAATATCTTCATCACCAAGGAAGAAGATACTCTTTATGAATTTTGAAGTTCCCAGCATGGAGTGCTTGATCCTATTGATAAGAATAGAGAGCTGCACAACACTGAGCAGGACACAACTACCTGTTGTGTCAAGTCAAACAAGGAAGTGATGATAGTTAATATCTTCACAAATGAATGGGAAGTGGAGCAAAAAGTGTAAAGAAAAGGTGACTCACTTTCAACAAAGTTAAGTGCCAAGTTTGGTATTTAACAGTCTTGAGTTTTTGTGCTATGCTGTCCATACACCCCTTCCCCCCCCCCCCCCATACACACACACACTGTTTTCTAAAAGTGTGTGGTTTTTTTTTTCTTCCCGATTCAAGTGACTTAAAAACATATTTCCCATGAAATCTTGACAGCTAATTTTTGGATGGAAAGTTAAAATTCTGTTGTGTTCCAATCGCATAACTCTGTTCTGCAAACAAACTATTCTTACAAAAGATTCTTTTATCTGCTTCATGCTAATCAAGATAAACATTAGCAGAAATGGTCATATTACTTAGTTCATTATAAGTAGAAGCGAAATAAAGGAATACACTAGGCTAATGCTACAATAAAATCTTTTAAAAGCTGTTGCTAAGCATTTGTCATTGAAATTCGGCTATCTACAAACTCTGAAAAAAAAAAAAATGTATGCGACATAAATTGTGTGTTTTAAGAATATTTATACTTTTTGTGCAGTAAGTTTTTGTCTAATTCTTTAGCCGTTATACAAAAGTCACTCAGAATGAAGTGTTCTTCAGAGACTATTCCCAGAAAATTTAAGATGTACATTTTAAAATTTAGTTGAGTCGATTTTGTAACACTACATCACTTTTTTATTTCGGAAAACATGTTTCAGAAGCTATGTGCTTCCATTGTCAATTCCTTTGGTCGACTGCCGACATTGCTTGCTGTGGTGGTTGTCTCTGTCCCTGGTGGTGGTTTGATGAACCTCTGAATGAGTAGATCGCCTGGCGGGATTTCAAAATTGAAAACCTGGTTCTTGTTTTTCCAAATATATATGTTTTCCCAAACTTTTAATTCTGTCTTCCTTCAATTTTGAAATCCCGCCAGGCGATCTACTCATTCAGAGGTTCATCCAACCACCACCAGGGACAGAGACAACCACCACAGCAAGCAATGCCGGCAGTCGACCAAAGAAATTGACAATGGAAGCACATGGCTTCTGAAACATGTTTTCCGAAATAAAAAAAGTAAGTGATGTAGTGTTACAAAATCGACTCAACTAAATTTTAATTGTTAAAACACATCACTGTCTCAAAGTCCACCATATATCAGGATGTACATTTTGTTTGTAATAAAAATATCTTAACAATATTTGATTAAAATACCTTAATATGAAAATGTTTAAGAGCCATTTTTGAGAAGATTAAGATATTAGAAAAATGTTCCATGTAAAGGATAGTTGGGAATCAAGGGATTTTCTGTGTTGCATCCTTGAAAGTTAATATTTAACCTACTTTTCATTTTTGAGTTATGCTGTCTCTCTCGGGCGTAGAAATCCTTAGCATGGCTTCCTTCGAAAGGGAAGTAAAGCCGTGGGTCCCATGTCGTAGATTTACGTCACGTAAAAGAACCGCAAGCCTGATAGAGAGGTTTCTGAGCAAAATTAAGTGGTCTTTCATGCCCAGTATAGAATGGGATGCTGAGAACTACAGCAGTTGCAGAGCGTCCATAAATAAAGTGCCATTTCATTTCTCTCTCTCTCTCTCTCTCTCTCTCTCTCTTTCTCTCTTTCTCTCTCTCTTTCTCTCTCTCTCTCATGCACGCACTCTCTTTTTGGGTGGACTTTGTATGTCATACTTGATGGAGAAAGTAAAAATTATCATATGTGGGCAAATAAAATTTTTTTTTTGAAATTTCAAAAAACAAATCTGGCATTAACATAACTCCATGGCACGACAGCTCACAGGGAGCCTTGGCCTATCGCCCGGCCGCTGCATCCCCCATCTCGGTCCACTACAGACGTCATGGATGGGGTGCAGTATTGGAGGGTGAGACGTGGCCAGCGCCTCGAGCCCCTCCCGGCCGGTTAATGCGGTCATCACGACCTGGAGCTGCTACTTCTCCATCAAGTAGCTCCTCAATTGGCGCCCCAGGGACCTCACGAGGCTGAGTACACCCCAGTCCAGGTCTCCCAGCAGGGGAAAAATCCCCACGCCGGTACTGGGGATCGAACCCAGGTCTCCCGCTTGGTAGGCAGCTGCGCTACCACCGCACTAAGGAAATCTGGCATTAATCTATTAAATTGTTTAGATTGTGACTGTGTTTACCTAATTGTACCAAGTGCCACTTTGAAAACAGAGTTAGTGCAACTCATCAGTGAAATTTGGCCCTAAATTTTAAAAATTTGGGGGTTCTTATGTAGTGTTTCTTTTTTTCCATCCATATAATTTTAGTTTCATTCCTAAACTTTCAAATTGACGATTTGGTCAGAGCACTTTACAAAGGGTCTCCAGGTAGCAATTAAAATGCTCATGTGTAAGGAGGTGTGTAAATTTAAAGGCTCTTATGAAAGTATTCACAAATTCTTAATTATACACCATTTTGTGTTTGAATTTTGTGCCAAGAATGTGCCAGAGATTGGGAATGTGTTTGCTCCTGGGAACATCATACAGTTATGATAACATAAATTCTTAGCAAAACAAGCATGAACATACTGCACACTATGGGTTTATTTATGGATTGTTATAGATGCGACGTATTGCCGTAGATTTTGGGGTTCTAACTAGTTTTCTGTGTACACAAAGAAAATAGTGAACCCAAAGAATCTTTTAAAAAAATGGTATAAGAAATATTCAAGGATAAGAAATGTTGCATTTTTACTGTTCTATTACCATGGATATAGCATATTGTTAAGCACTCCACAAAAAGCAGTCTGTTATCATGCTATCAGATGCAGATGCAAAAAGTTTGGATTAGCAAATTTAACAGTATGTTGAGCTATTATAGTAATAACTAAGTAAGAATGCATCAAACATTGGAACCAACATATGTTAAAGGAACAGATTTTTTGGAAGACAATGATAGTACCCCTTGCGATAGAATAGTACAATAAGCCTTTTAGGCTGACATACAGGAGATCAACAAGGCTCCTTATATAATATAATTAGGAATGCATAAATTGCCTCAAAAATGGTTGAGAACAAATTTAAAATATAATAGCAGTAGAATGGCATACAAAAGCATTATTATTAGGTAGCAAAAACCAGACAGTCTAACAGAGGAGATAGTGATTAACCAACTACCATATTTATCCAATAAAGATGGCTTTTTCCGAAATATTATGGTTGAGAACTGAGATCATCTTGAATTTGAGATGTTTTTGAAATAGCATGGCCCCTGCCATGCAAGAGGGGGAAGAAAGTTTAGAATGTTTGCAGATGTGGCAGTAGCGAAGAATGGAGAAAGCGGTAGAGATTAGTGTAAAGGCCATGACATATATGGCGTATTTCATTTCATGCCGTAATGTTAACTGATAATGGACCTAAGATTGTAAGCATTGTCATTGGGGAAAAGATTTCTCTCTGACACTAAAATAAACTAGAGAATTTCTTTTCTCATCGGTGGTTGTGCCTAATGTTGCATTGGGAGCCAGTGGTCAAATAGGAGGAGAGTTTTAATTGCATGTTCCACAGCAGATATACAGGGTACATTTCTATTATCCCCTCTCCCTTACACCTATGATATAGATTTCCACATATGATATGAATAACATAAAACTTTCTTATGATATATTAAATATGTTGTCCAAATAGAAAATCTTATCCATAATGTTCATTGCAGTGCTGTTAGCACCATCACCCTTTACATACAAAGTGCAACATTGCTGTTCTTCCCTCTCCTGCCATTACAAGAATTCTTGCAAAAATTTGTGTTAGGTAAAACTGTTCACACTAAATAGAAATTCTTATCTATCATCGTCATTGAAGCTCTACAGTTGTTATTATTCATTCCTACGTACCAATATATTTCCACGAATTTTGCAAAAAAAAAAAAAAAAAAAAAAAAAAGAGAGAGAGAGAGAGAGCTTGGTCAAAATATATTAAAATGGGTGTTTCAAAATTAAGCTTTGTCTTTTTTATTAAGATGATACATTCCAAAATTAAGTTCTGAAAAAAAAGGGCCCATCTTGCATTTGGAAAATATGGTACTATTTTGCTGCAAATAAAACCAGTATCTCTAATATTGAGCTTATGAAATCAAAAATATTTGCCACCCTTTACTGTACGTTCACTTACCAGGAATCCAAATATCATAAATACCCAAGAGAAGAAACATCTTGCTGCTTTTGTAAATGTGCTATTGCTAAACATGAAAGTTAAAAATATGACAGTAAAACAATGCAAACTATCCTCGCAGAGCAAGTGCTAAGTAAAATGTCTACCAGCATCTAATGAACTATTTGATAGATGTAAATCAAACAAAACACAAAATATGCCTTAAAGAGAGATATTTGTGTCCAAAAAGAAACATTTTGTGCCAGTAACATCACCAGTTACAGAGTTCAACATGGGATACCAGAAAACAATAGAGCTCGAGAGCAGTGTAGCTGATTTTAATTTGAGTGGGCGAGGGTACAAAATTAGTGCAACACCAGTGTCCATTGAATCAAAGTGAACTTATAGGACAGAACGCATGAAAACCTTTTGTAGGAAACTCTGCTTAGCCAACATACAGAAGAAAGAAGGAAACAGGAAGCTGCTGGAGGTCTCTGGTATGCTGCAGGAGAATTTTGAGATTTGAAATAGTAAATTAGTGCAATTCAAATGTGATTTACTCATGCTTTTTTCTTCTACATTTTACATGTAAAAATGATGCAATTTTAATCCAACTTAAGTGAAATTTTCAGTGTGATTCCAGGGAAAAACAAATAAAAAAATGCACAATTCTCTTTTCTATACTGTTCATACTGTATTTATCTGAATATAAGGCAATGTATTTTTCCAAAATAATATTGAATTGGAAATCTTGCATTTGCAATATGTTTTCCAAATAGCGTGCAGGAAAATGTGAGTTTCAAACTTTGCAGATACTGCCGTGGTGAAGTATGGGATAATGGTAATGATTACTGCCAGATTTTTGCATTTCATTTCATGCTATAAAGTTGGCTGCTAACAGTTCTCATTGAAAACATTATTTTCTGCCAAGGCCATAATAAAAATAAAAGTCTTACTTTCTTCACATTTGTGGTAGTTCTAATGTATTGGGTGAGTGAGAGAGAGGGAGAGGGAGAGAGGGGGAGATAGAGAGAGAGATATTTAGCAAGATTTAGCTATATGTTTTCCTCCTCCCAGCGCTTACTTATGGTACATTTTCATTCTCCCCTTTGTCCCTATCCATTATGTGTATTTCTGTGCAAATTTGCATCAAATTGCTGCATTAGTTATGTTGACTAAACAAAAAATCTTGTCCATTATCATTGCAAGCTATGCTGTTTTGGTGCCACTTTCTCCCACTGCACTCGTGCTGTTACATTTCCATTCTTTCATCTATCATCCACAATGTTAAGTTTTATGTTTATTCAATTAAGTAAAAACTTTTTATAATGACATGTTTATATGATGTATGTATAAATAGAAAATCTTGCCCGTTATCGTCATTGCTGCTGTCGCCTCCTACTACATACTTGACATATTTCCTTTCTCCCCTCATCCCCTCCCATGCATGACATGAATTTATACATAAGTTTGACTTCGGTAAAAGCTTTTTACAGTGATGTTATGTTAGGTATGCTATTTAAACGTAATAGTTATTTATGATACAATAGTTAAAAGTGTAGTTTTTATTTTGCGAGAAGGAAAGTTTTCGAAAGTTAGGCCATGTGTAGCAGTCCTATGTGCAAAATAACAACACTTTTAACTTGAGTGTCATACACTATTTTTTAGACAGCACAATATTTCTAGAGCTATCAATAAATTTATATTATAAGGTTAACATTCCTTTTGTTCAAGGAATATTACGTTTTCCTATCGCTTGGCAGCACGTTTGTGTGTGTATGTGGGAATAAAATTTGTCTATCGATATAGATTGGTAATCGATGTAGTAATGTAAGTTCTTTACTCTTTACCATAAATCTTATAAATTAACAATTCCATTCCATTCCTTCTGCTATTAAATGATAAACTAGAGTATGTTACAACCAAATACCCAGCAAACACGTTTTATATGTTTGAAGTTGCCAATCGAAGAAAATTGTTGTCTAGTTGAGCATGTTTAGACACGAGAACAGACTAGTAAAGAAGGCGTGGTACTATTATTGAATTTATTTTTTATCTCTGGAACATAACCTCATTTATTTTTATACAGATAAATAACAGAAAACAAACATATACAATTCTTATTAATAATAGGCAACATTAAGTTCTTAACTGTGCAATTATGATGAAAGTGTGATATTTATTGTACAATTATTATAATTGGAAATGTTGATTCCTTGTGATGACGTACTTGGTGTGTTTGTGTTGCTAAATTCATACATCATACTATTATCAGGTGGTATTGCAATGTCAGCAGAAGTGTTTGGAAGGATGAGTGTAGCTATCTTATTTTCTATAGAGTTCTCTGTACATTAAAAATAATGATATATCGATCGGACTCCACTAGCAACGTAACTCTTTCAAAACCATAACATTCTATATAACAGATACAGTGATAGTAACAAAACTTAAGTTGGTAACATTGGAGTGTTATAAATATTTTATAAATCTAGAGTTATAAAGAACAATTTTTAGTTTGAGTGTTTTGTGTTAAAAAGCTTACGTTTAACAGTGTCTGTCTAAAAAATCTTTTACATTATCATTGTAAATGCTGTTGTTGCTAGCATCACCATCTCTCACAACACACATACTTGTGTATTTCAGCTCTCCTCCCTACATCTCTCTCATCCACTACATGAATTACCATACAAATTCAAATAGAGAGATATATTTAAGCAGCTCATATGCCTTAGTTTATTCAAAACACTTTAAATTTGGTTTAAAAATTATGGCATATCTTTCTTTTATAAAGCTGATATAATTCTATAATGAAATTGAAAAAAGGGGGATGCTATTGCATTTGAGGTCTTCTTGTATTCAAATTAATATGGTAATTCTGTAACAAAAGTACTCAAAGCTTAGATAATTTCTTAAAAAAAATTATAGAATCAATTACTCATAAAACAATTTCTTTCAAATAGCTGTTACCATTAACCATGATACGGACTAATTAATGTGGAATCGTGGCTTCTTGGTAGATCAAGTATATTTTACTGGTTTTGGGTTTTTTTCACTTCTGCACTGTAACCACATTTGAGTGACTGTAAAGAATTGTTTGGAAGATTGCATACATAGTGTGATTCAAAAGTTCTGCACATGTTTTGCTACAGCTAGACTGAAATGTTTTTCAAAAACTACTTGGACATGCCAAACAGAATATTTTTAAAAGAGACTGCCATTATTAATGTAGTTGTACAAAATGTGACTTCATTGGAAACATTTTAAAATTACTTTGAATTCAAATTTCTTAAGGTTTATGTTTCAGTTTATTTACAAAACTTGATGTTAATGAAATTGTTTAGTTGGCATAAATAATAAAGATTCTGTTAGTGATTTATGTGGTTACCATAATATTGCTTGTTCTGTAAAACAATTGATAACTTGTACAATAATACACAGTAATAAATCTTTGGGATGATATGTAAAAAATACAGTTTATTTAAAAATTGTTTCCAGTGGTATCATAAATTATACAACAATGATATTAAGGATGACTTATTTCTGGAAAAGTTGTGTTTTGTGATCTCGGAGCTCTTGAAAAAATTCTATTTAACTGTAACAAAAATATGCAGGACTTTCAAAAATCACTTTATACACAATGGATAGTAAGGACTGTTCCAAAAAGGCTTCACTAGGAAAGCCAGTCAAGAGGCTGCATGTTCTTTACAGTTGACTTGACATGGCCCATAGGTCAGAAAGAGGCTGAAAACACATTGATATAGTATGAGATGGTTACTTTCCTAAGAATACATGATCACAGATCTATGTTGTGAAAATTTACAGCCTTAAATATATGCACAGCCTTATTGTTCTATTAGATAACTATACAATCAAATTTCTTTCCTTAGGTTGGCTTGCCTGCGTTGGGATTTTCACCAATGAACAAAACACCTGTATTACTTCATGATCACGATGAGTTCCTGAATGAGGAAGTGTTTCTGAAAGGCATTGACATTTACTGCCAAATCATCCCAGCAATTGGCAATGTTCCTCCTCCAAAAAAGTGAACCATCTATTGTAAGTCATTGTGACTAATCTTAAAATATTTTTATAGGTGATGTCTGGAAGTTTCTATTCCATTGATTTATCCTTTACTTTCAGCTTCTTGACAGTTTTTTAGAATATAAGGTTTTAGTACCTGTAATTTAATTAGAAGAAATGCTCTAAATTTTCCACACTTTTAGATATTGTGATTTTAAAATGATGTAAGGGGGCTCATTTTCTATATATGCGCTAGCCCATATATTTACAATGATTGTGAATATCAAAAATGTGTTGCCTCATTGCAGTTAAATACATATTCAATTTCTGAATTGCTTGCTTTGAAAAATGTCTCCTTTGAATGCAAAAAGTAACCCGAGAATTATATCATGCAATACAAAGAATTGAGGACATTTGAGCTTCTCCTTTCCTCTTAGTTTTCTGCAGGTCATTACAAAAGGGATAGAAATGTTTTTACGACATTTGAATCTTAAGAAATGGAATTTTAAGTGTATTTACAAATCAGACTCGTGAGTAGTTGATTACAGAATACAATTATATGAATTTTGTTAGGTATTAACCTGTTAATTGCATAAAGTTCAGAATTCTCCTCTTCAAATGGTACCTAACAAACCTTCACATAAACAATTTAATCAAATAAAAATAATTAAATTATATCGTTTATAACATTAGTGTCTCTTTTTTAAATATCTTTTAACCATAGGTCATATCAGATACTGACTTGCCCAGTATTATATTTAATAATATGCAAACATCAACAGAATATCAACCGACACGTTTCTGATTTCTAAACCTAGAGTTTGCTTTCAAAATCATCCCAAATTCTTGCCAACACCCAGCATATTTCATGTATGGTAGGGGAGAGGAGAAAAAATATGTTGATGTGTTCCATTCACATGACTTTCTCTAAACCTCTGTAATAAATTACTGTTAAAACAGTTATTCTTCTATAGAGGTCCTGGGTTCAATACCCAGTGATTGAGGAGAGTTTGAAGGGGAATGTTTCTTTAATTTGAAAATGGCCTACTCTTCATAGAACTTAGAAAATATGGATACGAGAGTAGAAGAAACGTCTTTCGGTATAAAACAAAAGGCTTATAAACAGATTGTGTAATTCATGTAAGTAGAGAACACCAGCAGTTTCCCCAAGGTCAAAGCTATGTGACAGCAGCCATTGCAGTATGTGAAAAATATTAAAAATATGTAGGCTATTATTCATTTTTACTGTAATTAAATAATGTATAAGAAATATGAACTGAAAACAAAAATTCAAGCAATTGGAATATTTCACATTCATAACAAATTATTAATTTAATGAATTTCATAGTTTTAAATTGCAATTGTAAATGTTAATTAAAACAGAAGCAATTAAAAGTAAATTATTTTATAAAAAATGCATAATTGAAAAATGAGATTTTTATAAAATAAGTAACAGACTAATACATTAAAAATTAGATTTAAGTTATATTTCACTATTCAGAAAATATAAACTATTGGAATTAAAAAAGATCCTGAGTTAGAATTAGTAACATTAAAACATCACTAAAAGGTAATGTTACCTGAACGTGCTTCTAGACATGAGTAACTCGTCGGGATTCTGCAACTGATGCAGCATTTAAAATGGTTGGGTTTGATGTGATTGGTGCTGTAATGTATTTCCAAAAGGGTTATGTCGGGAATTAAATATCACTAGAAAAAGACATAGCAGTGGCAACTGTAGATTACAAAATTATGTATATCTGAAATAAATGGAAAGCATAGGAGTTTAATTTGGATTTGAGGGAGAAAAAAATGAATATTCAAAAATATTTCTGCCAAACATACAAAAGAAGTGTTATTGTATTAGCAAATTTTGACTTGAATAGCACATCACTTAACATTAGATAAATTACAAGGCTACTTGCTGAATATGTGCTGTAATATTTTTAATATTCAATAGTTATTGGAGTGCTAAATTCTCTAATGGCCCAGGCCTTATTCAGGTATGCCACCAACATCCATTTTGCATACATATTTCATCACTGCAATACCTCTATCATTCTATTAGTTTACCATGAGCTCTCTTTATTACACCTTATCTATTTCTTTTGCCCGTTTCATCCTAACATTCCATAAGAATTCCCCTCACTCGTCTCTTAGTACATCTCAAATAACTTTCCATGATTGTTGCATTCTCCCATATCTAATCCTCCCCTCTACTTCTAGCACCCTTGCCCTGCCGCACTCCTGCATCTTTTGTTCCAATAACCCCATGCATCTCACCTTTACATACATAACTTCCCTTTCCTCCTTACCCCTCCTTCCATCCAACCACTGCCTTCCTTACCACACTTCTCATCTCCCTATATTCACCATCAAACTATGCACCACATGCTTTTTTCATTTTATTACTTATCTCCATATTCTTACCAGTCCATTTCAATACGAACTCGTATATCTCTGTGGCTACCTCACTTTTCCCTCTCGATATCATTAGCTCAATACCATGTATACACAATTTACCCACTGTTGAGTCCACTGTCTCACAGAATTCTTTACCTCTCTCCGAATTTCAGCCGTATTTTTCCATTCTATATCTGACATCCTTCCTCTCATCCACTTCAGTGATACAATTTTCTACCTTCCAATAAAATAACAATGGAGAGTGTGCACTAGTACCAAACATTCAAAATTTTTAGCTCATTGTTTTCATGAAAACTCTGCCAACATTAAACCTTCTTCTTTCACAATTTCTCTTTACTGTATCTTAGCCAGATTTCACTGCTTTCTTCTCCTACCCCCACACATTCAACTCTTCTATTTCCAGTTCTTGCATTGAAATCCACTGCTAGTACAATCTCTATCCATTTTGTCAACCTACTGCACCTGTGCGTCACTGTCCACCCCTTGCAGTTGTATACTCCCACACGGGGTCGATACTATACTCGATGACGAATCCTCAGCTGTCAGCCTCCTGCCTGACCTGACTCTCATCTGCCAGCTGGTTCACTTCTTTTATTAGCTTTCTCCTGGGAGATATCTTCTTTTTTGGCGATATCACACCCACTGACGATCATTTGCTGCTCTGTTCATCTCTCTATACCTGTCCCATCATTGCATGTGGCCTTGTCCTTTGGACTTCCTCTCTCCCCCTGTCCAGTCATTTTGTTTGTCCCATCATTGCATGTGGCCTTGTCCTTTGGACTTCCTCTCTCTCCCTGTCCAGTCATTTTGTTTCTTGTTGCCAATGTTATTTCCTGCACCTTTTTGATTGTCAATGAGCAGTCTTAAATTACAGATATAAACATGCTTCCTTTCCATTCTTGCCTGTTTCATTTTTTGAATTTATTCTCTCTTTAACTCTCTCTGTTGCACTGATAAGTACTTGTTCATAAAGATATCCGTTGCCTTTAATTTCTTCGTTCTCTTCAGTATTTCAAATATAGTTTGTGTTGATACAAATCTAGCGACAATCATCTGCCTCCTGCTTTGCTTGCCAACCCGAAAAGCTCCGCAATCTCCCAAACTTTTAGCTTCATCTCAAGTTTGTATTCTAGGATCTCCCTCACCTCTTGTATTGGCCATGTCCCTCTTCTTTCTTTTACACCTGATATCACCAAATTGAATCTTCTATGTTTCTGTTCCAGAGCTTCCATTCTTCTGTTAAGCCTCTGAACTTCTGTCTTCATTTGCTGCAATTCCATGCTTATCTCTTCTTTAATTTCTCTTCTCAGGTTATTCATTTTATTTCCCAGCCTTTCTCTCATTCCTTTCATAATTAATATTTCCTCCATAACTTCTTGGTTGCACTTTGATCCATTATGCCCGTATTCCTCACACTTCTGGAACTTTCTGATGTACATCCACTCTCTTTGACTGCTGATGTAGCACTCATGCAGTAATATAGAAAGTTTATCTGGATAAGACCAGAGAAGCTGAAAAGGAATATTTTTGCTTAGTTAGGAGTTTCTTCAGCATATTAGGTATCATTTTCTATTCCTCTTTAACAGAAAATTAATTTTGACTTGCATAATTTTAAGATCTTCAGGGGAGCCATATTCCGCCAGGTAGTGTTTGGATCCATTTATTAGCTGGAAGTACTGAGAACATGTGTCATTACCTCAAATGACAGGAAGATGAAAGCTGTGGTGGTGCAACAGGGAGTCCTACAGCTTTTATCATTTATTCCGCATTAAATTGGGTTTTCACATAAGCTAATCAGATTTGAAGGCCCAAATGAGGGTAACTAAAAATACCCACCCGTTTGCTGTAAATTGAAACAGAAAAACACCTATTATGAGAGCTGCAAACTCTACTGCAGGAGAAGTGAAGCAAGAATAAATGCTGCATCTGCCTTTTACTTACGATTAGAGCAGCCAGCATGGTTGTAAAATGTTAAACTTGTTGCTCAGGTTAGCAAATGTCAGACACTAAAAAAAAAAAAATTAATTAAAAAAAACTTTAAAACAAAATCTTCACACTTTTGCTTCTAAGTTCATGCTCATTTCACCATACTTGTTCCCTTTGTTTTTTCCCAAAGCAATGGCCCAATAAAGCATTTTTATTAGATTTGTCTTGTTACATACCAAACACACATGAATGCAGGTAGTCTTAAGTAAAATGTAATGCACAGTTTTTTAACTTGCCATTTGATTAATAATTTTATAATTAATCAAACCAAATTATATCTTTAAATCTTCAAAAATTCAATTTAACTTAAAAGTTGTACACATTACTTTATATTAATGAGGTGTCCAGAGCTGATGACTATCATTTACACATTGCAAATGTGTACCCAATTGCTTCATTTTTTCTCATGGCAACTATATTTCCAGTGCAAATATTTGTGGGTTACAAAGGGTTTGACTTGGATGGTAAGTTGCACAGTGTATTTGAAGCACTGTAATGATATTGTAGGTAAATGCTAGAAATTTTTGGCATATGTCAAGAGTGACACATTGTTGATGTTCTCCATCATTGTGAAAGTATTATAGGGTGTTATTCATCTTGAAAGACTGAGATATGTACACAGGGTTCACTATTTCATCATACCGCAAGAAGTATTGAATTGCCAGGCTGGCTTGTGGGAGTATGGAGCCATATACCGATATTTGTGACTTGGTATTTTTTGTATTTGTATTTTGATTTTAAACAGCTCTATTCTTATTTTATCAAGAGATTTTAGGAATGCAGTGGGATGAATGACTTCTCCTTTTTAATAGCCTGCTATTAAGTTGCATTTTATTTTTATATGTACTGTAGCAGATCAAACAATTATTTGCCTTCACATCTAGAGTAGCAATACATGTTAATACATTCAATATGTATAGATGATAGGTTGTGCCATTTAGTACAAGTGCAATATTACAATACCAAAGAATTAGTTATTTACAATAGCTACTAGTCATGTTTTGTCAGTTTCACAACATTGCTCCATCACTGTGATTTTCCTCAAACATCAGGAAGTAGAGATCTGCACAGAATTTGAAGCTGAGCTCAATCTGAATCAAACTGAGAATAGGTAATTGTTTACTTCTGTTTTACAGAAATGTTTCTAACTCTGCTATTTTAGGTGTATATTTGCAATAAATTTGATATTTTTTTATTTTAAAAAAAATTTTCTTGATTTTCTTACCAAGTCCAACAAGTGTTTGACAGTATAAGCAAATGTAATGGTTTGATCTGAGCAGACCTCTTAACTGGAACACAAAGTAGAAGGCTATGCTCTTCATAATAGCATTATAGAACATTTGTTTTGATGTTTCGTTTGATATCTGAAAAATATTTCTTGTTAAATACTGTATTTCTTCCAATGAATTATGTTAATGACTGGCTGTTGCAAAAGTTTTTGGTTTTTAATTGTTTTATTTGACAGATCTTCCTGTTTTGTGGAATAATATATCTGAGAGCAGACTGTATTCGCTCTGTGACATGTTTCAAATGATGCATATCTTCAGGGCATTTCATGAAAGCTTTTAAAGATGTATTTTTGTTACTTTTTTAATTTTTTACATGTGCAAAATTCCTTGTATTGGAAAAGTTTTCCATTTTTTATCTTCCATACAGAGAGAATTCTGTGATTTCAATAGTAGCCAAAGTATCTTGTAGCATAGAAATATATAATGTATCTCTGTTGTACAAATATTTGTAAAAGTTAACATGTAGGAAAGCAAAAATGGTGCTTTGAATGTGTGTTGTAATGTTATATTTTTTGTTGAGGTGGTGTGCACTATAAAGTGATGTTCCTTACCATAAATGTTAATAACTCACCATTCATAAATTTTGCTACTGCTATGCAACTATATTATCTATTTAGATAGTAATTAGTTTGCTGCTGTTGGCAAAAACAGATGTATTATAAAGTTAATGTTTTAATAGTGGCATGTTCCAATTTGTTATTCTCACTTCTTTTACGAAACAAAGTTTAATGAATGTATATATTTTAGTTATATTAAAATTTTAGTTTTTCTCATCAGCAGTATGTTGAAAAAAGTTAAAATTTTATTTAAAGAGTTTTTCCTGGGATTTTATATAACAATAATACTTATAAAATTCTCTTTTTGTATATTTTATTACTCATTTTAGTAAATGCACATAAGCATATTGGAAAGTAATGATGAAAATTCTACTCTTATGTATAATTTAGAATAGTCATGCTTTACAGTGCTATACAAGTTTGAAATATAAAGATTGAACACTTAACACATATGGCTTTGTAATAGAAGAAAAGTAGTATGTATGTTATTGCTATGCATTCAATAAAAGATATTGACATGGTTTGTATTTTTGTAATGGAAGAGAATGACATAGGTCAGTGGCTTTTAGTCTTGGCATTATTTGTAAATAGTTTATTTTCAAAATTTGTAAAAGTCCTTTTTAAAGCAGTTGATTGTTGGTTTAGTTACTACTCTCAAGTTTTGTTTTGTTAGCTGCACTCCACAGATGCTAGTGGGTAACGGGAATTCACTGTTACACTCCTTGTTAACCTATATACAAAGTTAGGGTTGCCAATAAAATAAGTCAAAGCTTCCCAAGGGGACTGTAAATAAAGTGCTCAATGCAGATAATTAATCTTAATTCTGTTTAACACAACAGAATTGCACAAGAAATTGGCAACACTGTACATAGTAGTAAAACTAGCATTATGAACAGATATATTCCACTGGACAATTGCACAATTGCAGACTTGGTTAGCAGTCGTCTCATCTGTGAAGTATATATTAAGCTGGCACTTTTACAATATTTCTGAATTAACATTACTTCTAAATGCTGTCATGGCAGCATTCTAAGTGTTTTCTATGAGTCTGTTGTCGTGCACATGTCAGCATTACCCTTGAAGTAACTAATCACCTTTTAAAGCTCTCTCCATACCACCCCCCCCCCCCAAGCTGAGAGGTAGTGTTGCCACCACAATTCTAATTACTAAAACATTATAATATAGTGAGCAACAAGTGTTATAATTATTTTATAGGTTAAAACCTCTACTGCAATTCCTGTCTGTTGACAATGTCTAATACTGGGAATAATATATAAAGGAACTATAATTAAGGGTCTGTCAATTATTTTCAGAGAGTACCTAAAAAATTATGAATATCCATTTAAAATACAAGTATTATAGAAGTACAATTTGTAAACAACTCTCATAATTTTAAAATGCAGTGTTTCTATTCAATTGAAAGTTGAAATAAAAACGTGGGTAATAAAATCAACTTCAACTTAAATATGGTAATAAGCTTGAATAAGGAAACTATTGCTCCTGTTCCTGAAAGTTTCTCAGTAGTATTAAAAAATTCTGATGTGTTCCATTCCCATGACTTTCTCTACCTGTCCCACAAATAAACTCTCCTTATAAAAGATTATTCTGCTATCTGCTTCATGCTAATTAAGATAACCAATACCAGTAATGGTCTTATTACCACATTTATCCAAATGCAAGACAACCCATGTTTCAGAGCTTAATTTTGGAAGTTAACATATCCGATTTAAGTTTTGCTGCATATTTTGAACAAACTAATGTATACTTAAGCTGATTCTTTCTGTTTTTCTGTTTTTTTTTTTACTTGTATTTGTGCAGAAATTCACATGGTGGGTAGGAGTGTGGGAGAGGATAGAACGGAAATGATGCATGTGTGTGTGTGTGTGATCAGAAATAATACACTGTTGCAAAAAGTTTTACCTTAATTATTTGAATTTGCGCAGAAATACACGTTTTGAGCATGAGAGAGACAGACTGGGGAATATGGAAATGTACCGGTATGATGCAGTGGGAGAACATGCCAACGGTGGCAGTAACAGCAGCATGGCTGATATGAATACAATGTTCTACTTAGAGAGCATATTATATATATCACAGTGTTGAAGTTTCAAATTTGCTCATTGTGAGCAGGAGAGAGACAGAACAGAAATGTAACCAGCAGCAGCTTAGTTGTAACAATGATGATGGATACGATTTTTTATTAAGACAACATATTTAATATATCATTATAAAAAGTTTAGCTAATTCAAATTTGTACATAAATTAATAATATGGACTGCAGAGGGATGAACCAAAATATACGATATATGAGCAGTGGAGGGAGGGAACCACGCAGCTAAATGTCTTACCTTTCTACTTGACCATTGTCTCCGAATACAACATTATGTGCAATCAATCACCAATGTGAAAAGAAGTCTTAAATGTGTTAGTCTTGGAGAGAAATATTTTTTCTAATGAGAGACCCACTAACAGCTAACTTTTTGGCACAAAAGGAAACAGAATCTACTGCATATGTCAGACCTTGGTGATAATGTGATGTTGAAAATGAGTCGGAATAGTAACACTCACCTCACTTATATGTAATTATGTTCAAAACATATGTTTCAAGGGCAATTGCCCTCTTCTTCAGTTGAAGTCCGACTGATGGCTGGTATTTGTGCTCTGTGGTCTATTACGGTGGAGCCATCTGGTGTTCTCAGTAGAAGTTCAAAATCATGTGGCGGTATTTCAAAATTCATCAGTTGGTCTTTTTGTTGTGTAATGAGAATATTCTCCCAAACTGTAAGTTCTGCCGGGTTGTTTACAGGTTTTAGCAATTTTATGTCATTCTGTATTTCATGATGTGATGTCCAAAAATGGTATGCTACTGCCGATTTATCTGTTTGTTTCTGTTTGATATGTCTGAAATGTTCCTTTAGCCTTGTTTCCAGTCTTCTTTTTGTTTGGCCAATGTAACATGATTTGCAGTCCTTGCAATCAATTCTGTAGATGCCTGATCTCTGGTTTGTAGGTATGGGGTCTTTAATGTCTGTTTTCAATGCATTTTTTATGTTGACTTGGTTACTTGAAGCTAAACTTATATTGTATTTCTTGAAAATTTTTTTGATTTTTTTTCAAGAAATACAATATAAGTTCAGCTTCAAGTAACCAAGTCAACATAAAAAATGCATTGAAAACAGACATTAAAGACCCCATACCTACAAACCAGAGATCAGGCATCTACAGAATTGATTGCAAGGACTGCAAATCATGTTACATTGGCCAAACAAAAAGAAGACTGGAAACAAGGCTAAAGGAACATTTCAGACATATCAAACAGAAACAAACAGATAAATCGGCAGTAGCATACCATTTTTGGACATCACATCATGAAATACAGAATGACATAAAATTGCTAAAACCTGTAAACAACCCGGCAGAACTTACAGTTTGGGAGAATATTCTCATTACACAACAAAAAGACCAACTGATGAATTTTGAAATACCACCACATGATTTTGAACTTCTACTGAGAACACCAGATGGCTCCACCGTAATAGACCACAGAGCACAAATACCAGCCATCAGTCAGACTTCAACTGAAGAAGAGGGCAATTGCCCTTGAAACATGTGTTTTGAACATAATTACATATAAGTGAGGTGAGTGTTACTATTCCGACTCATTTTCAACATCACATTGATTAAAACTTCACTTGTCTCAAACTTCTGAGTTATTTAACTTGGTGATAATGTTTACCATTTCCCTCGGAGTTCACCACTGCCATACCTGCGAGGTTGTAATTTTCTCTCATGCTATTTGAAAAATATGTTGTGAATGCAAAATGACCACCAGTTTTCAAAATTAATATTTTAGAAGAAAACATTGTCTTGTATTCAGATAAATACAGTACTTCCTTATAAGTAGAAGGAAAATAGGGAATACTTTTGGCTAAAGCGACAGTCAAATGTTTTAAAAGTTATTGATATGTGAAACAATTGAAATTTGGTTCTTTTTTGCATTCCTGGAAGCAAAACTAAAGAAATGAAATGAAAGTTTAAGTAGTTTAAAATTGAAATCTATAACAAGGAATGTCTCAAAAAGGGTTATCTCTAAAAAAAAAAAAAAATACATGAAATAAATTGTGTTTTAATGATATCTATAATTTTGTGTTGCAAGTTTTTGTCTGTATTTTGTGGTTTACAAGTTATACAAAAGTCCAAAATGAAGAGGTATTCAGAGACTATTCCAGAAAATTCAAGAAATACATTTTGTAAGTCATAAAAATATTTTCAACTTGTGGTGTTTTAATAAAAATTTTTGGGAAATGTTCCATGTAAAGAGTAGTTGCAGCTGGGGGATTTTCTTAAATCTTTGTATTGCATCCTGGAAGATACTGAACTTAAATACCAAGCTTGGTATATAATTAACTTTCGTTTTTGAGCTATGCTGCCCAGACGCACACATATGCGATTCTAAATTTTTCTTCTTATACAGGGGGTTTCAAATAGTGCATTTCAGGTGTAATCTCCATGTAACATTTTTGGATGGAATACAATACCTAATACCTTCTCTATCTACTATGCACATTGTACATACATGCTAGAGAAAGTAAAAAGAAAACTGACTCATTTTGAAATTGTGGAAATTTAAGAAAAACAAAAATGGTGAAAATAAACTTTTAACGCTTTGGTCTTTTACATATATGTTACTGCACACAAACATTTAAATGATCTCATAGCATCTTTTATGAGGTTTTAAAATACAACGGAATATGCAAGATATGAATATCGTCCAAAATTTTACTGGCAAGCTTTACCCAAGATGGGGAGATTTTTACTGTACAGAATGTTATTTCAAAATTACTTGATTTATCAAAACACAGTTTTAATTTCTTAAAATGCACTGTTTGGTAACTCAGTTTGATCTTTGTTTACCTCTTCTCTTATGCTTAGTTGACAAAGAACTGGTGGACCAATAACAGTGCAAGTTTGCTCATGTAGTGAGAATGCATATGGTAAAAAGAAACTATTAGAGTTCAAAAATAAGTTCTTTTTAGTATGTATAATAGAAGAAGATAATAAGAATGTCTACATGCACCACCCACTAGCACTTTTCTTTTAATTGACCTTTACTGCTTTCTATGCTGATTTGATACTCTGTAGTGGCAGTGCATTTTCTCATTTATATTTTGGAAGTGAATTCTTAAGGCTGCCCATTGATTTGTTGTGCTTTTTCAATCCATTCAGCTTTAGTCTAATGCATGCATGATAATGACCTGCTAGAATTCAAGTGTTGGATGCAGTAGTACAATTTTGATTTTGAACAAATTGTGAAATTTCAACTGTCTAAGATTAAAATAATAAGTTGAATGCTTTTTTGAACTATTTAGCTTCACTTACTGCTGTATTTTGGTATACATGTGAAGGCCAATACCCCCATCAACTGTATGTCAACTGTTGGTTTTTGAGAGGTCTAGTCTGAAGTTCCTATTCTGTGCCTTTTCCCCTGGAGGTATTTGGATAAGCATCAACTTCTGGGATGTTAAAGTTCATGTTTTAAAATAATTTTTTCCAGACATCCTTACATGTTGCAGTCAAATTTAGTATTTCAATTTTTTCTTGTTTCATGGTGTTTGTCCCAGAAGTGTGCTGCCATTGCAGATTTTGTCTACTTGTTTATATTCAATGTTCCTCCAATGTTCTTTAGAAATATGATCCCCAAATTTCATTATTTTCTCTCATATTTTGTTGCAGTTTGCACATTCTGTTTTATAGATGCCTAATTTTTATTTGTATGTATTTTTTAAAAGAAATCAGGCATATACAAAAAAGAATATGCAAATATTCCTTAAATTTTAACCCTTCAACAGTTACCTGAGATAACACAAATGAAATTCCTATGGATGGATCCAGAATGCTGTCGTCTGAATCATCTGAAGTTGCTGAGTACTCACAATTGCAGGCTGATGGAATACATGGATAAAATCCATACTGAAATGACCTGTTCCATCTGAATGGCACATGCTCCACTGTGTTACTGTAATGAGTACAGTTATAAAATTGTTTTATAGTCCCCTTTATCTTTTCTGGTCATATTGGGGGCTTTCTCTTTCAAAACACCTTTTTGTAGTTTTTTAACGTCCTTTAACCTGGTTTGGTCATATTGGACGATGAATACAATTGATGATATGATGCTCAAATGTTCTCAGGGTCCATGGAGATTAAAGTTACTCGACATTCGTCTTTTCAGGATAAGGGAAAACCCCCCAAAAAAAACCTTACCCGGGTAACTCACCCTAAGCGAGATTCGAATTCGCGACCTTTTGAACGTGAGGCAGACATGCTACCACCAAGCTACCCAGGCGGGCTCAAAACACCCTTTATCATTTTACTCTAAACTTCAGATTTTTTTTAAAAATGTTTTCATTAACTTTTATTTTGAGCACACACATTCATTTGTGCATTTATACCACCAGACCCTACGGAAAACAGGGCCTGATTCTGATAGAAATTCCATACTCTTGCTAGAAATTAACTTGGAACCCCTGGGTTGAAAAACCAGAGTCCTGCTCGCTCAACTTCAGAAGCAGTCTTTAAATTTAAGTTTCAGATAAATTGCTTAAATAATAATACAAACAAAAGTCCTTAATTTTTCACATGACTATTAGTTTTATTACATCATTTAGTTAATCTTAAGCAATTCTCTTTGGTGATTATTTTCAAACCAAAGAGTATGACTGTCAAATTATAAGAAGCATTGGATTTAATGTTAAGTGGTGTGTGTGTGTGTGTTATTTTTTTTACATGGAACCTGGTTGGCCATATTGGACAGTAAGTGAAATCAGTGAAATGATGCTCAAATGATTCGGGGTCCATGGTGCTTAAAGGTACTCCATATTTGTCTTCAGGATAAAAAAAAACTTGAGCTAGATTCAAACTTGCAATCTGTTGAATGTGAGTCAGATACACTACCCAGATGGGGTTAGTGTATTGCCAAAGAAAATTTAGATGCCAGGTATTCTGCCTATTAATATATGAAAAATGAATGTTATGAATGAACCAAAGTGAGTTTAATGCTTACTACATGCCAGAAATATTGCATTTGCGAGAAAGTGGGATGCTAGGTATGATGTTTCCCCTTACAGCCAAGTAAAAATTATTGATATTACTTTGTGTTTTTATCTTTGAATATGTGGGAACATTGTTTTCAGGCCTATTACAATTCTTTGAATAATCTGTCTTTTCATTTAATCTTCTAATTAGGTAAAAGAATTTCACAATCACTAAAACATACCTTTGCTACCCAATTGAGAGATGTGAGTAGTTAAAACAAATGATAGAGTGGTGGTAAAACTAAAAAACTTGATATTGCAGCTTTGCACCTAAATGCTTATTGCTGCTGAGACTAACAATTTCTGAATACTTGCCATTACAACAAGCATTTCATGAGCTCAATATTAACCTTCATTTTACTATAAAATATTTTAAGAAATTGAGTACTTCAGCAAAGAGTACTCTTCTCACTTTTGCTTTACTACACTGATCTTTTGTGCTGTTACTACAGTGTGGGAAACAATAACCCCCAGAAAGAGTTTAGTTTCTCAGGTTTCATACAAGTAGAACTATTATGTTATAAACCTAATGTACAGTTGGGTGCATTATAGTATGCTGATATAATGAACTGGGTGTTAGGATGGTGGGGAATTAGTAAGCAGCTCATCCCTCATTCATGGTACTACCTGGTTCTAGCAAGAAAGTTTTACAGCATATCCTTTATTTGCAATAGTGCATGTGCACCATAGGTTAGATCTGAGAAAACATAATCAGTTCAGTTTTGTTCTTCCATATGCTGGAAAGGTAGAATTAGAATGCAAAAATATGTATAATCATTGGTATATGAATTGCAAGAGAAATCAAGAATGTTTGTTTTATAGGGAAAATTAGAGTCGTATGAAACATTTCAGAATGTGCTAACGTAGACCTTGTAGCTCAGATAGCAGAGCAGTGGTATGGGGAGCTAAAAATTGGTGGTTTGGATCTTGGTACTCATTTATTCTGATTTGTATCTATCCATTATTCTTCAGAATTAATAGTATCGTAAAAAAATTTCAGATTTACAACAAAATGAATATAAATGTTGCTCAACCCTTTTCAAGTAATACAAAATTGCACTTTTTTTTTCTTCTTCTGGCTCCTAGTTCAATTGGTAGACCATCTGCCTGCTGTACAAGGGGTTCTGGTTTGGATTCCTAGTTGGGTGGGAATTTTTCTCTAACCAAGATTATTTCTTATCCTCACTAGAGTATAGGTATCATTGTAAGAGAGGGAGGTGAGATAATTTCCTATAGATTAACACCAACAGTAAATTAGTGAGCATAATTAATATGAGCAATCATTCCAAAAGAGGAAGCTGCTAATATGACCTAGATGTTAAAGGTGGAATATAAATGAACCCCCCCTTCTTCCAAAAAAAATTAATCCTTGGTATGTTTTTACTTTTGTTTGCAATACCAAACTTGTCATTTGTATTTGGATATTGTTTCCAACAGTTGGAACTGTTCTTGGAGGTACTTCATACAGTTTGTAGCCCTCACAGCAGTTTGTTATCCAGGTCCTTTGTTCCTTTGAAATGATATGTATTTTAAAGAGGACAATGTTAACAATACTATTTCATCCACCATCTCTCTCCTTTCCCTTTGCTCCTGTGCCAGAAACAGACTTCTGTTTATTGGTTAGAGGTGCCAGACATTTGACATCAAATCAATAGGACACACATGGCGAGTGTCTTATGGCCACTCAGCTAGAACGCTTCTGTTTTTCACCCCTGCTGCCATTTAAAGAAACTCAACATAGGAAACCAGAATTTGATTGCGATGTTAATAGAAGATCTTAATGTTACCTACTGTCTGTATTAATGGTAATTAGATTTTAATTTTCAAACTGTTTTGTTCACTTTGGCTTAATGCCACAAGGTTATGCAAGTTATATACCAATCAAAATTCTCCATGATTGTTTAAAATAATTGTTTTAACCAAAACCATTTTGTGTTTGCTTTCACAGTAGAATTATCATTACATATTATAAGTATTTTATGTAATTGCTAATGGTTAAGTTTGAGTATTCCCAGAAAAAGTAATACTGCAAATATTAACAAATCATTCATTACTTTTTGATATGCACTTGTGCATTAAATTATTTCTGAAATAATGGTCTCTTTTTAGCAACCTTGTTATTGCCAACTTTTTTTACGTGTTTTCATACATAAAAGTGACAGCACTTTTATTTTAGAGGAGGAAAGAGTGATATGGATCTTCGGACCAAATGTATTTGATTGTTGGTGCTGTTGGTTGCCTTGCACAGAGTTTAGAAGTAGAGGTAATCATATGCTGTGATGGTATTAAGAAAAACATAGCAGCTGGTTGCCAAATTGCAGGTCTACTGTTTTCAGATGATTGAAAAAGGTCATACACTACAGGTGCTCCTAATTTTGCAGTAAGGATCATTAACTCTAATGAATTCAAAACTTAAGTATTTGTGAATAATTTGGAAGGATTTATATTTATTTTTAATGATGTCATGCTGAACATATCCTGGTTTATATAGTATCTGCAGAGACATAGTCAAACTATAAGTTTAGAATTAATCAAACAGTATTTAAAATTAAAATGTTAAACGGTGGAGCCATTTTAGTAGAAATGGCAGGCAAGCTGGACACTTTTATCATAACAATTTTACAAAACCATGCTGCATGTACGCTCATGGTTTTGTATTTTTTATGTTACTATAGTTGACTCTCTGATTACTGCATTTTTTGGAACATAAACCTTAAATCCAAAATAAATACTGTATAACGTTGACCGATTAGTTATATTAGGTTTTAAGTGTGGTTCACATTATATAGCTTAAAAGTATCGGGCTTTTCACATATTTTTACAGTTTTTGTTTTTTTAAGCAATATACACATGTTTATCTTAAAAATGTATCTTTATCAAGAGAAACTATTCTTTTTTCAGCTGTAAAATTGAATTAACAGAGTTAAATGCTTTTCTTTGAGCTCTGAAATACGATTACACATAAAGCTAATGTGTTTCACAATTGTCCTAAATGAATTGGTCTTGAGTACTGAAATTAACTAATTTATGCAAATTTCAACCAATTTTATTGACATTTTTATCAAGAATATACTTGAAAAATTAAAATAGAATTCTAAATTCAAAACCAGTCTTGATTTCAAGAAAAAGCTGCTTAAATCTCGACATTCAAAGAAGCATACAACAAAATTCTAAAAGTAACTGAACAAAAATTGCATCATATGAAACATTTTAAAATGAGGAAAAAGCTTTAAGCAAATGGGATCATGAGAAAATCAAGTTTTAAAATTTCATGCAACTTTTGCATTTACTTTCATGTATCATTTAAAGGGTTGGAAAGGCAAATCTGCAATTGGTCCTGATTATACTCTGAGCATTTATTTCCATGAGAACCTAGGTATTTCAAAATAATCATTATTATTATTTCATTATCTTGTCCCCTTACAGAATGCATACTATATACACCTAGGTAGTAAATTATGGGAAATAAGAACACGGTATGCTGACTGTGTAGAAATTCCGGTACGTAGTTCTCAAATATGTCCTTGTTGGGGACCATTGAAGATTTCCAGTGGGGAAGAGAGAGGATAGAAGAAAAGGAGTTGAGAAATTAATAATTATGCCATTTATTGTTTATAATGAAGAGATGACTTCAAATTAGTTTGAAAATACATATTATGTCTGATTTAGATAAAATCATCCAGGGAACACACAGAAATGTACTCTTTCAGAATGTTACATTCTTTGGTTCTTAAATTATGTGCCACATTGATGAAAGTATCCACATTTGTCACCTTGGTGTTAAGGCTTAGGCAGAATTTATGTAATTCTTTCGTTATTAGTGTTAGATAAGAGAATTTGGATATATGTAAATTTACAACAGAGAAAAAGAAGAAAGAAAGAAAAAAAAAACTGATGTATTCCATTCATATGACTTTCTTAGCTGTTCCACAAACAACCTATTATTACAAAAGATGATTCTTTTATATACATCATGCTAATCAAGGAAAACATTAGCAATATTGGCATTATTACTTGGTTCCTTGTAAGTAGAAGGAAATAAGGGAATACACTAAAATAAAGTGATAGTCAATATCTTTAAAAGCTAGTTGTTGTGCGAAAGAATTTATGAAATTCCATTCTGTTTACTTGCCAGGAGTAAACAAAACAGATAAAAATTTAAGTAGCTTAAAATTGAAACTAGTAACATATCTCAGGAATGGTCAACTCTACAAGAAAAAAAATATACGACAAATTGTTTTAATGACATTTATATTTTTTGTTAGCGAGTTTGTACTTTTTCTATACGCACTATGTACACAGTGTATAGAGAAGGTGTTGCATTGTAGCAAAAAATTTGATACCAAGATTTGACCAGAAATACATGTTTTGAGACCCTCTAAGTCCAAAAAAAGCATTTTAGAAAAGACTGTTATATATCAAACTTGGTATTTAAGTTTGGTAACTTCCAAGGATTTGACACAAAGATTTTCAAGAAAATCCCCCCACCCCCAACTACCCTTTACATGGAAAAATTTCGAAGATTTTGATTTTCTCAAAAAGGGCTGTAACAATTTGATTAAAATCCCTTATATTTAAGACATTAACATAAATAAAATACATATCTTCAATTTTCTGAGAATAGCCCCGGAAGGTATCTTTATTCTGGATGAATTTTGCCGACTTTTGCATAACTGGTAAACCATAAGAGAGAGACAAAAACTAACTTCACAAAAAATGGAGATCATTCACAATTTATGTTATATACATTCTTTTGTGAAGTTGACCATTTTTGAGATATTCCTTGTTGTTAGTTTCAGCTTTAAGATACTTATACTTTTCTCATAAGGGAATTTGTCAACTCCTGGCCATACAAACAAAGGTACTTCAATCACATAGCAAGCAGTTTTTAAAAGATTTGACTATCGATTTAGCTTATGGTACCCCCTTATTTCCCTTCTATTTACAAGGCAGCAAGTAATAACATTTTCTCCATTAGCATTAAGTAAATAGATTAAATAAACTTTTTAACAATAATTTATTGTAGAGATGTAGAGAATTGTGTGAATGGAATGCATCAGATTTTTGTCTATATGGTTTACCTGTTATGCAAATTTCAGTAAAATTCATCCAGAATTAACAGGAGTTCAAAAGATATTCCCAGTAAATTCAAGATATACATTTTATGATGTAAATATCTTTAATATATCATATTTTAATCAAATTTTTGAGAAAAACAAACATTTTTCCATGTAAAAGGTATTTTGGTGTGGGGGGGATTTTTTTGAAAATCTTTGTGTAGCATCCTTAAAAGATGCTTAACATAAATACCCAGTTTAGTATTTTACAGTGTTTTAGTTTTTGAGCCTTTTGTTCACGCCTTATGCAATGCTATTTTCGGACTCAGGGATCCTCAAAATATATATTTCCAGCAAAATTTTGACATTGAACTTTTGGTGGAATACAATACCTTCTTCTGTCTACTATGCACATTGTATATACATGCTAAAGAAAGTAAAAAAAAGGGGGGGGGCTTTGCCAGCTGTTCCATAAAAATTCAGTGTTAATGTTCATCATAATTTTATAAAATTTGATTGCTAGAAGAATTTGAGAGGTGAAATTAAATTAAGGGTAGACATTATTTGCCTATTTGTAGAAGGCCTTTCTTCAGGCAAGTACTTGGGAATTGAAGTTGAAGTCCTAAATATTCAAGACTTTTTGGCATATTTATATACCTTTTTCAAATTAATTGTTTGAACCATAATTAATAGTTGATGTGAAATTTGTTTGGGTATTTTGAAATTTGAACTCTTACAGTATTTTTGCTGTGTTCTTAAATCTAAGTGCTTACAGGATAGAATATTTGTAACAGCAGTAGAGGGGCAAAAAAAAAAAAATCACTAAAGCACACTTTGTCATAGACAAGTAAAGAGGAAATTGGGCCACTTAGAAAATAGACTTAATGCACAAGTGAGAAGGAAACTAGTAATAGATATAATAGCAGAAGCTATAATGCCACATGAGCCCACAGAATAACAAGGGATAATTCATTTGTATTTAATTGCTACTAATATTTGGTTTTAAGAAGACGCTAAGTAGGGGGTAGTATTTAAGGGGGTTAGAAGAGTCAATTACCCTCTAATAATTAATAGAAAGAAGTAAGTTATGAGATTTAATTCGGCTACTGGTTATTATTACTCCACAAAAGTAACACTACAAAAACAGTACTTTCAATACAAATATTTCACAATAAGAAATAAATTATTTTTGGTAAGATTCACACAAATACCCCCCCCCCCCCCAAAGCAGAAACTGAAATGAGTCCCAATCCTTTGTACCCTTTTATTTGCTAATAAGCTTTCCTAATATAAATGCATACAACAGACTAATTAATAATGCTATTCTTTAGAATAACTGTGATTCAAGAGAGAAATGCTTATAACATGATTCAGTTACACAGTGTTGTTAAATTCTTTTGTTACTTGACAATAGTTCCAATCTCTACTGTTTACAGCTAATGCCTGTGACTATACAATCATTATGTGAGTCGTAACATATATGCCTTCTTTGCTTGAATGAACAGGAATTTGTAAACTGTAAACATAAATGTGAATTGCCACATCTTGCTGTTCAACCAAAGAAAATTGTGAATAGCAGCTTATTGTTAGGAATTAAAAATTGTGTGCCATTTCTGTTCTAAATAATATAGTCACATTTGTATATAAATAAAAATGAATAATACTATTACATTGATAAACATTTTTTCAAGTACATTTGTTGTGTAAAGAATTGGTGTATTAGAAGAACTATGTTCTAAACTACCACTACATGGTAGTTACTGTGTTTGATTTCCATCCTATAAGTATTTTTAATGCTGATAGGTGAAAGATAATCATGATTATTTGAATATTGGCAAAGTATAAACCTTTTCTGGCTGTAGATGTGAAGTTAGCACCAGGTGAATGCTGTAAATGTTTCCTACAAAGAGAGAGATTGCCACCCAAATAAGTTTACTCTGACAGATAATTGCAGTTATATTAGTAAGCAGTATCTGAATGCAAGCCAGTTTGTTGATTTTGTTTGGCAGAATAGAATCTTCCTTTTATTGCAGCATAGCATGCAGTAGTAAAACTGTCGATGTGAGAAGATATACTCTTGGATGTTGGAATTATACTTTTCATTTGTAATGAATTGCATAAGCAACTACTTAATGGTTTAATTGCATAAAAAAATAAAAAGTGAATACTAAAATGTCTCGGCAATGAAGTAGGATAGTTAGCATGCACATTCTTAAAAGTAAAAGTTCCTATGGAAATATTTCAGCTCAATAACACAGGGGTTGAAGTATAGTTTCTTGACACTGACTATGTCTCTGTTAACATCTGAAGATCCTAACTTTCTGTGGCACTTCACAGTTTGCCAGTGCTTAAAGTAGAGGTATATGATGTTTATACTAGCACTTTGGTCATACCTTGTTTGCTTTTAAATGGAACTAAATTAGAAAGCAGTTTTAATAGCATATATTTCAAATTATTAAAGTTGGCATTAATTTGTACAAAATAAACCTGAAGTATCTTAAGCACTGAATACTGGGGCAATGAGTGCAACAATCTGTGTTTACTTTCTTATGAAAATTTTGTTATGTGTACTACATTTTGTTGATATAATTTTGTTTTTATTGTGTATCAAGAGAATTAAAAGTGTTTATCTCTTTAAACAATCTTTATTAAATGTATCCCTCTTTTTCACATTTAACTGAAGTTTTGGTAGAATTTTTAAATATTGACCTAGGACATGGAAATAAAGGTCGCTTCAGCAATTACAATTCTTTCCATTATGGCCGATTACTGTAAATGCTGTTGAGCTTTTCAAGAACATACTCCTCACAAGGAGAAGAGACATGAGCCTTCACTCACAAGTATCTTTGGGGGCTATTGGTGTTACAGACTGAAACATTTAACTGGAAATGTTTATTATATGTGCTGATAGATATAACATTACTTTTTGCAAGTCAAAATTGGCTAATGGTGAATAAAGATGAAATTATATGCTTGTTGTAAGGAAAATGTTCTAGGTAAATGCTATATCAGTTCCTTTTGTTTTTCATAATCTGAACTCTGAAAGAGGTTACTCTCAATATATCAAATTAATACTTGGGATCAGCTTTATAGCTGCATTGAATTTTAAAGTGAGAGTTCAAACAAATTTCAAACTTTAGTATTGTTTTGTGTCAAAAGTTAAGGTTGGCTCTAGCACCAATATAATAAAACAATAGCAGAAATGCAGATCAGCAACAGGCAGTGTCAAGAATGTGCCAATTTGTTCATCATATGGCTGAAGTGCTGGAAAGCAGTGTTATGGCATTCCATTACATATAGTCGGAAAATTCATCTGCTCAAATGTACAATATAAAATATATTGAACTTAAATATTAATCGTTCTGTTATTCTCCTATATCAAATAAAAAAATCAGTTGGCATAGCTTTAAAAATAATTAGAAAACTAATCCATTTTTAATACATATATACAAAGTCATAGTATATATATATATATATATAAATAAACAAACTTGTAAAAATGCTATTAATTTGAGATTAAAAATAATGTGTAATTTTAAGCAGTTATTTCAAACTTCACATGTCCATTGTGTGTGTGTCACCCTAGGACTGTGAATAAATATCCTTGGCATTGCTTTAGCCAAAGCACAGTGTTAACGCTCAGGGATGTACAGGGTGTTTTGTTTTCTGTGTGAAACGGAAGCACAATCACAGTGATTATTAAAGTAGTCTTAAGTTGTAATGTTGAATAGTAATAATGCATGTTTTGTAAAATTTTGAATTTTCATACATTTTCTTTATTCAACAAAGTAATGTCTGCTAAAGACTAAAAATTAACATGTGTGTTCAGCCATGCATTCCTTTCTAAGTTCCATAATGTAAGGAAAAGAAACAAGTGGACTGATCCACAAATAATTTAATAATTTGCACATTCATTCTTTATTATACCTTTGCCAATATATTTACATTAAAATTCTTAATTCAGATGATCTCTATAATTGAAAACCTTTCTAATACAAATGCCGAATGATTGAAAATTGTTACGGTGCATTAATACACTAGCAAGAAAATGTATTTAAATGTACATAGGCGAATGAAGTTCTTACGTTGTGCCCTGGAGAACTGAAGGGTTTTACGATTATAAAGTATGCATTGTTTGTCAGAGCATATATATTCAAAAAGTAATTTATAATTGAAGGACCTTTATTAAAATTATTCTAAGGAGTGCACAACGCTCAAATCACATTAAAGAAGAGATCACTTTTAGCAATACTATAAGTAAGTTAAAAGCAATTTGAACAATATTGTGCTAAGTTGCATTGGCAATAAGGTAATTTGGTGACCATGCTTGATTTCAAAATTAACTTATTTTTTTCTTTGTGTAGCACGTGCTGCAAATGTCAAGCACGTGGTCAATACAACAAGCGACGATTTCCCGCCAGAGTGTTGTTTACTTGGACCACCTTCCTTCCCTCCGTATTAGCCGTCATGGACTGTTCCGCGGCAACTAGATTTTCAAGTACCAGTAAGCTTTTATTTTATATTAAGTTCAATAAGCAATTTTCTCGAGTCTCAGAATAACAGTATAATTGTTTTTTGAGCATATTTTGCCACGTTTGAGCCTAAGAAATTTGTTTTAATAGGATATAGTTTTGCCGCCTCACAGAAACCGCCATGTTTGTAAAGATTAAAGAGGGTTGGGTCTGGGTGTGTTCTTTCTAGGAGCAAAACACAGTAATTCTAAGAGGCAGAAAGCAATGAAAAAATGGCCATTCTTATAATTAAGGTTGCAAATATGCCTTGTATTGTTTTGGGTTTATTTTCCTTATACTTATATAACCTTAATAGAGCTACAAGTAAGATATTACATTATATATTTGAATATTTTACTGTCGGCCATGTGCACCATTTTCGATTTTGATAGTGCCTCATCCCCCTCTATCGCTCTCGACCAATCACAAAGAGCCGGGAAAAGCCCATGATTTGTACGGCCCAATGGGGAGCCCAGAATTTGAAATTTCAGGCTGTCTTTGTCCAGGGATAACAGACGTTCTACGGTTTTCCATAGGCGAATGGAAGGTTGTGTGAAAGTTTCTATAGTGGTGTAAATTGTAAAATATACATGGTGGAAACTGAAGGCAGAAGAAAGAGAGATTATTTAATTTATACGTGGGCATATAAGGTAAGTAGTCATAATTGCTGTCCGTAATTATATGTACTTTTAGTTAAAATAGAGAATGTTACCTGCAACTTGACGTCGGCACAATGTAAATCTTAAGATCGTAAGCCCGCTCTTAAAATTTATAGACCAAATAGCAATAAAATGTATAGCAATAAAGGTTCATTTAGAACAATGCGTAACTTTTGTGGAATTGTTGAAGCAGATTGTGTAAATTTATTTGTAGCTCCCAGTTACATGATTTGAGAATGCTGCAAATATTGGACGAGTTCACTTTGTATAGGCGGGAACACCACTTTCAAGGTTGCTGTGGATCAGATCGTTACTATGGCAACCATAAATATATATATGAATGTGTAGCATTTTTTTAAATTTATTTTGATTTCCGTATTTGCCTAATTGGAATGTATGCATAATTTTGTATTTTTATTCTGTTCGATGAGCGAGCAATAAGCCGAATAAAGTAGAAATGTGGAAATATCTAAGTAGGGAACCTAGTGTTAACCAGCACCATTAACAGTGAAATGGACATTCAAATAGTACTGGATAAGCTCCAGATCGCCGTTAGTATCATTGGAGTCATCGTGAAAAGTCAGATATGCAGAAACAAACTGGAGCATGAATTGGCAATATAAGTCCTTTAAACCTGGCGAAATGTTCCGTGCCTCTCAAAATTTATATTTTAATTTATACATGCCTGTAGCATTATGTATTGTATATACATATATTTTCAGTCACCAAGATGAAAAGGTTACTAAACCGAGAATTTACAGATTCATATGATATCCAACGAAGAGGGAAATGAATGTTTTGGTTGCATAGGAGTAAATAATGTTTAAAGCGATTGATACTAGAGTTTTTCCGAGTTCCTCCCATACTTGTCGCATAGTTGATGGGTTTTACATGAGCTTAGGTCGCAACTGCAAAATGAAGATAAGCGTAGGTTTGCGGCTTAGGGCCTTCAAAATTGAGCTACACTTTACTGTGTGCGCAAAAAAAAAAAAAAAAAAGCGCGGCAAACGTTAGAGATTACACATTTTATTATTTTAAACTCCAAGGGAAAAATAATTGCAAAGCAGGGGGGTTTAAATGTGCAGAGAGATTACAGGAGGGCAAGTTTGTGCTGAGGAAAGTATTATTTCCAATAAGCATGTGGAGTATATTATTTCTCTTTAAAAGTAAACAAGTTCACTACTACCTCAGTTATGTAAGTACAGTTCATGGAATTTTGGGTAAGGGATGTCTTTATCTCTACATATGTTTTGTTCTATCTGCCTTTTATGTTGAATATTATAAGTGTTGACTTATTCTTGGGATCAGTGGGTTTTAGTTTCACAGGTCCCAAAGTACACATTTTGATATCCCCTAAATCGAAACAAAAAAGAAGATACTTTGGATATGGTTTTGTGTGTGTGAGACTCAGTAGTTGGACAGCATTATTCCTTATGAAACACCCTGGATATTATATGTATATAAATCTTTTTTATTTTCTATGTTGCATATTATAAATGATTTTGTATGGGAATGCTTTCTTATTAAGCAAGACAAAATGTACAGCAATAGTATTGAATTTTTTTTTTTTTTTTTTTTTCAAACAAACTCCTGTGATACAAAGGAAAGAAGTAGAAGTCAAACTTTCAAGTATGTCAGTTACATGGCAAGTGAAATATATCAAAGCTGCTCACAAGGAATGGGTTTGACAGTAATTGTGTACTAGAATAATATCCACGTAGAAATATACTTGATTGGTGAGTTCCCACAGCTATGCCCTGGATTGAGGTTTTAGTTGCACAGATCCCTTGGCGATGCCCAGTTTTTAATAGTATTCCATGCACGAGTGAACTTTAAGGTCAACGTTATTGTTTATTTTAACTTTGAATTAATAGGAAGAATGATAAATATATTTTTCAGAAACATACACATTTTTAGTAAATTTTTGTGTGTGTTTGTTTTATTTTGTTAATCTATGGTCTTAGCATTGTGTTTATCAGCACTACAAATTTGTTTGGTTTATGTTGATACATACTTTATCAGCACATTGTTGCTGACCTGGTAGAAATTCAGCTTTGAAACTACGCTCAAATTCTTATAGTAGGTAACTAAATTTCTTAGTTATTGACCAAAAAGTAACACCATGTAGTAGTGTCACACCCATAATAAGAAATGTTTATGCAGCTATGCAATTATTTGGAATAAAATGTTTAAATTATAAAACTGAGATCGGTTAAATATGCTGATAGCCAAAAATTTGCTCACTTAATAATAGACTTGTATTTATTTGAAATGGAAATGTGTCTCAGCCATACTGCACTTAATGATACCTCTGTTTAGTTATTTTTCTCATTAAAATACTAGTTATTTAATTGTTACAACTGGAACTTGTATAATGACTTAGAACTTATTTAGCATATATATTTATTATTTTGAATTCCCTTAAGTATACACATTTGTATTATTTTTATTTAAAAAGTATCTTCATAATCTACACCTTAACTATCACATAAATCATATACCTTAAAATGATACCTTAAACTTTATTTTGATGGAAAATCCAAACTATTTAGAATGAGTGAAAATTTGTTTCCTATATGCTTTGATCAGATGGTAGATATTCTTGAACCAGCCATGAAAATTGTTGATAATATTACATATGTATTTTCAAAAGTAGTTGATATCTAGACAAAATATCTAATGTGCTCCATTCACGTGACTATTATCAGTGAGAAATTACCTTGTGATTGACATTCTGCTAACACGTGGCCGTCCCGGAACGCTGTTGCCATATTTACTCGCGTGACCGTCTGCATCGACAAATGTTACACTGCTTCCTCTAAATGCCTTCTCTCCGTGCATACCTTTCGTATGTTGAACTATTTTCCCCATTTCTCACCAGTTACTCATCTATTCCTTTCCACATTGGGTCCTGTATTTCACTAAACGGAAAAGTTTAATTATTTCGGCTAAAGTAACCTCAACTTTCTTAAATGGATATAAGACATTTTCAAATCACAGTGTCACATAGTATTTCTAGGATGAGAACAAGAGAAATGTCCGCGATATATAAAAGGTAGTAACGGTTATACATGTAAATCCTTACAATCGCTATGTGTAACACAACAAACTTTTCACAGAATGAAATCACAGTCAGATTGCAAACAATTGATCAGTCGTGCATGAGAACGCGCACGTTAATTTGCACTGAACCATGTAGATGTTGCAATGCCGATGACTTCGTGTTTCTGGCGGTTATGTAGTCCTCCACTATGATTGCTCAGCAACCTGACAAGCCCCTGCTAGCAGACGACACACCCCATAAGTGTCAATCACAAGGACATTTCTCATTGATAATACATTGATTTTCTACATTGAAATACTTATTTATGTTTCCTTAGTGCCACTGATTTGGCAAAGTTATTTTGAATTCACAGAAATATCCAATGCTATTTAGTAGTGTGAAAATTGAGGTAATGTGTGTCAAATCTGTAAGAAGATTTTGAAATTAATGTTTTCTTTAATTATTTAACAACATGATTGTAATTTTAGGGAAAGACTCATTGAATAATACTTTTATGAAATAAAATATTACAACCTTAAAAATTGTATTATTATTTACAGTTGAGGTTTGTTACTTAAAATCAATGTTTGAATATCGTGCCCTTCAGCCTGGAATGCCCCTAATCCAGCCCACAACTTTTCCATTCCTTCCTAAAAATATCCTTCAGCCACGCTTTACAATTTAGGAGGTGGTACGTAGGCAGCTCAACTTCAATAGATGGCATAAGTGGCAACTACTTGGAACGTGCATGCTGAAAGGGGTTACAAATATGGGAGAATGTTGACAAATTCCTTGAAAGTATTGTAGGGTTGAAATTTTTGTTGATTATGTGTCACATCGTTGGAAGACTCTTAAGACAATTGTTCATGTTCAATGTTTTGTTTTTGAATTATGCTGTTGACAGATGTGTACCTCCACATTTAAAATCTATTCCTCTGGTAAATTTTTGGTTGAAATGGAGTGCATCCATCATCTTGCCTAATATGTGTAAGTGGCAAGGAAAATCATAGGTAATGCCTTGACAGGTAAAAAGGCTAGTAACAGCTTTCACATAGTAGTGTTATGAATTAAATTCTTAATGTTACAAGTGAATTCCAATTTCTGGTACACAGGAACTCTCCAAATTTATTTCCAATTTATTCACCAAAGGAAGTCCATTATTTTAGAATGTGTCACCATATATTTGTTTCTTAGGGGCATGCATTTTGCTTAGCTTCGAGTATTCCTTGATTTGCACATGATTTGAGTTCATTTGTAATTTTTTAAACTAAAAGTAGGATCATACATGCAGTAAAAGGAATTTTGTATTAGATACGCTCAAGCAAAATAATGGTGCTTGATAATTATGAATCCCATCAGTTTCCCATTTGGTTATTGAAAGTGTTGGTGGGGGGGGGGGGGGGGTATGTAGAGAGCAGAAAAATGAGCTGAAAATTCTGATGGATCCCATTTATGACCACCCCATACTACAATTTTTTAAAACTAAGTTACACAACCTTAGCTCAGTATGAAGAACAAGAAAATGCTCAGAATTATTGGTTCAAAGGTTCTTTTTTATCTTTTCTTTCTTGAACTTTATATATTTTTTTTTTATCACAAATTCTTTTCTACAAATTTCTTACATAAGATTATTCTTCTTCCTGCACCTTGCTAATCGAGATAATCATTAGCAGAATGTTCTTACTACTTAGTTCCTTACATGTAGAAAGAAAATAAGGGAATGCACTAGGCTTAACCGCTAGTCAATTGTTTTAAAAGCTGTCGTTATTCGATTGTCATTGCAAATGGCTTCCTTGCTTGGCCAGGAGTAGAACAAAAGAAAAATGGACACTTCCTGTCTGAGAAAAGTTTACTGAAACCAAAAACAAGGAATATCTTGGAAATGGTTACCTCCACAACAAAAATGTAAAGGATATAAATTGTGTGTTTTAATCAGATCAACATTTTCTGTGTAGTAAGTCTTTGTCTATCTCTTGCCGTTTAGCAGTTAAGCAAAATTTAGCAAAATTCACCCAGTGTAGAGCTCTTCAGAGGCTATTCCCAAAAAATTCAAGATATACATTTTATTTGGTATGTAAATATCTTTAATATACAGGATTTTAATCAAAATCGTTAGCCATTTTTTAGAAAATCAAAAATGTTCTTGAAAATCTTTGTGTCGCTTGTTTGGAAGATACCAAATCTAAATACCAAATTTAGTATTTAACGGTCTTTTCGTTTTTGAGCTATGCTGTCCACAGATACACACACACAGACCTTTTTCTGAAAATGCTTTTTTGATTCAGGGGGTCCTAAAACGTGTATTTCTGGTGAAATCTCGATATCACATTTTTGGGTGGAATACAATACTTCCTCTATACACTATTTACATAGTACATATAGAGAAAGTAAAACATATGTGTAACATTTACATGTTCTATTCTGCACCATATTTTCATGCAAAAGCTAATTTTTCTCTCCACTTCATGCTACTCCAGAAGTGCAGACAAACATAGCTCTCTGATTACTTATTTTCTTGTCAAACTAGTAATTCAAATCCAATTACGGAAACACACAACAATGGCTGTTACAGGAATAGCTAACTTGCAGTGTAAGGAAATGAGGCAATACACCATGTTAAAGCAATAGTCCATTTTTTTTAAGCTATTCATCTACAGATCTAGCTTAACACAAGATAGTGTACAGCAGTAAAGATTAATGTTACTTTGCTTTCTGAAATTATTATTCTGATATTAGAATAGCTTATACAAAAACATTGTTAAAGATGTTATTTAGGATCACATCACATCAAATATAGCTTCAAAATTGGTGACAAATTCATTTCATTACGTTTACCAGCATTTTGCCAATGCAGTTCCTGTTCTATTGCAAAGGAGAAACCCAAAAGGCTTACAAAAATGTATTGATGTAATATAGCTCAAATGTAATAAACTTATTTCCAGAACCAATCAATAAACAAATTAATTGTAGTACTAAGTATCCATGCAAAGAATGTGGCTATCATCAGCCCAGCTGTTATCTTGTCATATTCTAAAACCCACATTTTCTTTTGTATCTAGTGAATCTTTGTTTCCTTGCTAATACCAATTCTACTGCTACCATTACTAACACTACTAATACTATCAATTACAATAATAATGAGGATAGCTGATTATTTTGATATGTGTTACATTCTTGTCTCAATAATATATTAATAAATAATGATAGTAATGATGATTTAAGACCTGTATATGTTTGAGATCATAATACCTATCTATTAAACTTGTATTTTAACAACCCATAAACTTATGTTTTGTTTGACTCCCTTTTTATAGATGACAACCATCTTTGTTAAAACATTTAGGGAAGGCTAACTTTCTGTCTAATCTCACCCATTTTCTATTTATATAGCCTTTCCTCTTAAGCTCTGTCCCTTCACATTCAAAAACTATATACTCTGTATGTTCCTTTCCTCCACATATTAGACACATATTCTGTTGGAAGTCTTCAAGCATTGTATTAACAAATTTCTTTCATCTAGATTTATTATTCTATACCAGTATTTAAGGGCTCTCGCCATTATAGGGGAAGGCTGTGTAATTTGGACCAATATCAGTTTAGGAAAATGGGTACCGTTGGGAGCACCAATAATATATCTTGAGCAGCATTTGTTGTAAGCGTTCCCTCTAATTTTTTGCATTCTATTACCAAGAACCTTGGAGGGAAGTTGTGGTCTTTGTTGAGAGCGTTTTCACTGTAATTTTGCCCCGCTTTTAGTATCGTTTTCTTCCATCTAAGATTTTTTTTTTGGCAACCAAATTAAAACGACAAAGTTGTGTTGTGTAATTTGGTCTGGATCTGCTGATCCCATTTTTGTATGGCAGCTAAGTCTCCTTCCGTTCACATCTGAAGAATCTTTAAATAGGAACAATCAGTTCATTTCTGTGATGCAGATAAGTATTCTTCCGTTCGCATCCGGAGAGTCTAGAGTCAAGGATTAAAAGAAAATCAATTTTGGTAAAGATGAAATAAAAGTCAGAAGAGACTTTTTGTGTTGTATGTGGGGAGTCTCGCAAGGAAGACTGGATCCAGTACAATAAATGCAAAGGATGGGCTCATGAAGACTGGTGATATAAATTATTCAATTTACTACTTTTGCAACAGGTGCATTGTGGAGTGAATAATGAAATCCTTCTTTAATTTGGAACAAGAACTTGAAAACATTAAGTATCCACAAAATTTGAATGAAATTGATGTAAGGCGATATTAACCCTGCTGTTCTGTTCACCCGATATCACAGCTGTTTTTATTATATATTTCTCATTTAATCAGACACTTATGAAATTTAATGACTTTGTCCAATGATATATTATCATTTTCTGGTTAAAAATTCATTACAAAATTTTGAGTAGTTGGTATTTGTTACATTTGTACAGTCTTCAAACAGGCAGTGATGAACCAACTATTATTTCTAAAAATAAAACTATTGAATGGAAGTTACAATCACCTCTTCAGTGTGGCCGTCACTCTGTTTCAAATGTCATCCTACAGACACCATGAATTACAAGGTGTGCAACCAGTAGAATATCTAACATAAAAAGTTTCTTTGAAGCTATATTTCATGAGGCTGTTAAAAAGGAAATAATAAAAATGACAAATATAGAGGGACACAGAGTTTATGGTGAGCAGTGGGAAAAATATTTTTCAAGCCTATTTAGGACTTTTGTTTCTTGCTGGGGTATATCAATTGCATGGGGAGTCAACAAAAAACCTGTGGGATAAGGAAACTGGCCAGATCATATTTCGGGCAACAATATCACTTGAAGCTTTCTGTAACATAACATGTGTTTTGCAGTTTGATAAGAGGTCTACTAGAGAAGAAAGGCAATTTAGTGATAAATTTGTTCCTATTCGCAACATTTGGGGAAAATGGATAGAAGTACTTCCTAAATTATATAATCCTGCAGAAAATGTAACAGTTGATAAACAATTAGTGGGATTTAGAGGACGCTGTCCCTTCAAGCAATACATCCCTTCTAAACCTGCAAATATGGGATAAAGATATGGTCTCTTTGTGACAGCGATACATTGTATCTTCTAAAAGCACAAGTATATGCAGGAAAAGAACAAGGAACAGCACCAGAAAAAAATAAACGTCTAAGAGAAGTGTGTGATCTTACATATAAGCTGAGTGGCCAAAATGTAACTTGTGACAATTTTTTACTTCATACTACTTGGGACAGCTGCTTCTGAAATGAAAATTGACGATGTTGGGAACTGTATGTAAAAACAAGCTGGAACTTCCTTAGCAAATGAACGGAGGGGAAGTACATAGTTCTATGTTTTACTTCACAAATGACACTACAGTAGTCAATTACATCGCAAAGAACAAAACTAGTACTCATGAGTACACTACACCTTGATAATCAAAGAAGCAACAGGGATGACAAGAAGCCACACATGATTTTGGATTATAATGCTAGTAAAAGAGCTGTAGATACACTAGATCAAGCAGTAAGTACATATACCTGCAAAAGAAAAACAAATCAGTGGCCAATGATTGTTTTCTATGCATTCTTGATGTTTCTGCTGTCAATGTGTATAACTTATGGACTGCCATAGACCCTAAATGGAATATGAACAAATTAACAAGAAGAAGACTATTTCTAGAAGAACTTGAGAAATCTCTGATAAAAGGAACATATCGCATCCAGAAAATATTTTCCGAGGACAGAAGAATTGTTAAAAATAGTGAGGAGAATTCAAGTCCCTGAAAATGTGGTCAAGGTATCAGACTGTCAGAAAGAAAAACTGTAAAACGTGCACAGTGTAGGTTTTGTCCATCGAAAAATTACAACAAAACAAACATGCTATGTGGAAAGTGTAGTAAACACATGTTACATATTTGTGTCCAGATTGTTCTTTCTGAGGAATGATAACTGTCAAATTTGTATTCAGTAATTATTGTAATATTATATTTAATATTTTTTCAATAGTTTTATTTGATATAACATAATTCATGGTTCAAAATGGTTCAATTTGTCTGTAATAAGTAACAATAATAATAAAAAGTATTTTTATTTTGTGTTATTTATGATTTATGACTCATTTTATCTGATTATTATGAATTGTAATACTTTGGGTCATATTGACCCGAACAGTACATCCGTATAGTAAATTCGAACAGAACAGCAGGGTTAATGTTATTAAGGTTAATCTGCTGCACTCTGATATTGAATAATCATGATGTACATCATGATTATTCCAGGTCTAAATTAAGTGTTATTGTGAATTTCATACATTAAAAGTGGATATAAAAGTATACGAATTGATTACAAATATATTATATAGTGGCCCAAATTACACGCCTCTGGTCCAAAATACACGCCTTAAGTAAAAAAAAAACTATAATTATAATTTGGAAATTAAGAAACTATGAAGAAAACTTTCTGTTTAGATATTAGCACTTAAAGTTAAGTGGTCCAAATTACACAGACTTCCCCTACCTTTCCTTCCCATTTCAAATTGATCGAGTTCATTTACTGTTGCATTTGTTAAGCCTAAAACTTCTCTACGAAACATCCTATGTTAAGTGGTCCAAATTACATGGATTTACCCTACCTTTCCTTCCCATTTCAAATTGATCAAGTTCTTTTACTGTTGCATTTGTTAAGCCTAAAACTTCTCTACAAAACATCCTATACACCATATTCACCGCATGCCATCCACTATTTAGTCCCTATGTTTCAACTCCATATAGCATATCTTCTTTCTTCCATTTCTCATACTTGCTCAATTTTGCCTTCATTTTGAAAATTATGATTTGAGTCTTCTCCTAGGTTACTCTCAAGTTCCATTCGTCACAGTACTTGTCTATTTGCTGCAAGGATTGCTTTAGCCTAATTATTGAGTTGTATCCTAAAACTAATAATAGCATGGGATTGTTTCACTATAAATATTGGCAAACCATTATTGCATTTTCGTAAGTATATTGCTATGAATTGCAAATAGATATATAAATTAATATCTATTTCTCAACTTAAAAGCTGCATAATGAGAGTAGGTAATATGTAAGGCATCTCTTAATTATAACATTTAAATATAGGTTTCAACTAGCAGCAAAATTAATAATACTGTATTACTTGCTGTATCTTATTACTACAGTTTCGATTATCTTTGTAATTTTTAATTTCTTGAATATTAGCAGTCTGCTCCCATTATATACATAACAGCAGGTTATCTATATAATGAGATTATATTATATCCCTCGTCCAAAATTTTAAATGTCATTGTGTAACTCAAATCAAAATCATCTCCATTGCTGTTTCCCTTAATATTACCTAACTTCCATAACCATCTCTTTTCTCACTTTACCCATATACTTGCTTCTTCTATTTTTTTCTTTTACCTCTGGTCTTAAATTTAAAAAATCTTACACCTCTTATTTCATTTGATAGTATCTCTTGCTTCCAATAAAGGAACTCATCTCCTTATTTTGTTTACATTCTAGAATACAATGCCAGTGTTATCTGCCTCTTAACAAATTGGACATTTTCCCAATATACTCATTCCTTATCTCACTTAAATTACTTTCTGAATCATGCCACCCCTTCCCTTCCTGCTTTGTCACAAATTTCAATTTATTTTTCTCTTCCCCAATCCATTTTCAATAATCTGTATGGTTTTAGGCATCTTTGGTTAATAAGATTATCCCTTAATTCTTGTATATCCTCTATTCTGGTTATTACTGCTTTCCGTATCCTTTTTCCATTCTTTCTCTATCAAACCACATTGCTCCCAAACCAACTTCCTCTAGGTGGTTTGAATTGTGTATGTTTGTGATTCTTTCCCCTTTTTCTCGCTTGCATTAAACATACGTTGATACATTGTTTAACAATATTCTCCTCTTCTACTTCAATATTCTGTACCAATACTTCAGTACTCTTTTCACCACCTTTCTTTTATAACCTAATCTTCCTAATTCCATTAGAGTAATCTCATTTATTGAAGATTAGGTAATCGTAGTGTAAGTCTACAAAATAGTTGAACACATTATTGTTTTCCAGACCTCATATTTCTACACCATACATCAATATGCTCTCTACTACTGAACCATATACTTTTTCCAACCATTTTATAATGTATTATGTATTGCATAATGTATAGAGAAGGTATTATAATGCACCCAAAATTTTGATACCAAGATTCCATTGGAAATACATGTTTTGAGATCCCTGAATCCAAATTTTTTTTTTTCAATTTCTGTGAGCAGTATAGCTCAAAAATGAAAAGACTGTTAAATACCAAACTTGGTATCTTTCAAGGATGCGGCATGAAGGTTTTCAAGAAAATCCCCACCCCCAACTACTCTTTGCATTGAAAAGACTTTGAAAATTTTTATTTTCTCAAAAATGGCTCTAAGAATTTTATCTTCAAATTTCTGGGATGTGTTTATTTTGGATGAATTTTGTGGAATTTTGCATAACTGGTAAACTGTATCAGATCTCGTTAAAATGCACAATTTATGTTATATACATTTTTATCGTGGAATTTACCATTTTTTGAGATATTCCTTGTTATTAGTTTCCATTTAAAAATATTTATAGTTTTCTCATACAAGGATTTGTCAGCTCTTTTCCATACAAAGGAACTTCAATCTCATAGCAACCAGCTTTTAAAAGATTTGAATAATGATTTAGCCTATGCTATTCTTGTATTTCCCTTCTACTTACAAGGAAACAAGCAATATGACCCTTTCTGCATTTTTATTAGCTTTAAGTAAATAGAAGAATAAGCTTTTTAACAATAATTTATTATAGAGAAAGTCATATGAATGGAACACATCAGATATTTTCTTTCTGTTAGTGCTTTCCTTTTTTTATCATTCCATTTTCCATTACTTTTTCCCAACAATTTCAATGTCTATTTCAGAACCTTTCCACCACCACTTCTTTTTTTTTTTTTTTTTACTTTCTCTATATGCACTATGTATATATCATACATTCGTGTGTCTGTGAACACGATAACTCAAAAACGAAAAGTCGGTAAAATACCAAACTTGGTATTTAAGTTTAGTATCTTCCTGGGATGCGACATGAAGATTTTGAGAAAAATCCTCCCACTCCAAACTACCCTTTACATGGAACTTTTTTCGAAAATTTTGATTTTCTAAAAATGGCTCTAACGATTTTGATTAAAATATGGTGTATTGAAGAATTTACCTGACAAATAAAATGCATATTTTGAATTTTGTGGGAATAGCCTCTGAAGACTACTTTATCCTGAGTGAATTTTACGGAATTTTGCATAAGTGCTAAACCATAAGAGAGAGACAAAAACTTACCACACAAAAAATGTAGAGCACATTAAAACACACAATTTATGTTGTGTACATTTTTTCGTGGAGTTGATTGTTTTTGAGATATTCCTTGTTTTTGGTTTAAGTTATAAAAACTTATATTTTTCTCATACAGGACTTTGTGAACTCGTGTCCATACAAACAAAGGAACTTCAATCACATAGCAACCAGCTTTTGACTATCACTTTAACCTATGGTGCTCCCTTATTTCGCTTCTAATTACAAGGAAGCAAGAAATAAGACTATTTCTGCTAATTTTTCTGGATTAGCAGGAAGTAAATAGAAGCTTTTTAAAAATAATTTATTGCAGAGGTATAGAGAAAGTCATGTGAATGGAACACATCAGATTTTTTAATTTGTATCCTTTCTTTACTACCATGATCTTGGCTTTAATTTTAATTATCTTGAGTCCCCAGTCTTTAAGAAGTTTACCTATCACTTCTAATGATTGTTTCAAACCTACACCCGTAACTAAATCATCGACAAAAAGCAAACCTGGTATTTCTCTATTGTTTATTGTTGGCAAATTAGTACTGTTTTTGCTTATTCCCTCCAGACATCAATAAATAAATTAAACAGCATTGGACTTAGTTTAAAACCTTTTCTAAGAGCTTCATTGTTTGCTATTCTATTGTTAACCTCACCGTTTCATGTTTTATGTGAAATTTATTTCTCCTGTAGACAATTTGAATCACCTTTATACAACTCGGCTTTTTCCTTTTCTCCTTAACTTGATCTAAATTGCTTTTTCTCTGGAGCTTTTTGTGGGTCTAGAAACAAAGATTATATCCTACCTGTTTTACTATTGAGATATTTATCTGTGATTATTCTAATTGTAAAAGTATTATTGATTGTTGTTTTGTCTTCTCTGAAGCCTGTAGTCTTTTAGCTAACACTGCGGTAAAGACTTACTCTATGATTGAAAGCAAGCTAATTTATATATAAAATGTTGTAAATGAAAAACACCACACAAATTACACTGGCAGAAGTTGTTTTCTAGTTGATCAATTTGGATAAGAAACTGATGGTCTACAAGGTTAAATTACCAAGTTATGGATTTTCAAAGTAGTTTGAGATTGGGAGCAATAGATTATCAGAAAGAAGTGTGTTAATAGTTGGCATTTGAAACAAAACTAGTGCTTATTATGCACTAAAATAAGCCTGTATTTTGTCTCTGAAGAAGCATTTCTAAATTCTAACATTACCAAAATCATTTAAATTGCAGACCTAATATGGGGTTGCATGCCACTGCAATGGATAAAGGTTGTGTCAAATGGCTAAAGATACGTAGGGAAATGTTAAGATAGTGGTACTTGGGCTGCACAGTTAAGCACATAGACTGTGAACTTGGATACATCTGAAGAATTAAGTTCAAACCTTTTTTTCTTTCTTAATTTTCTTTCAATAAGCAATATTATGCTTATATCTTAAAATTGCAAGCTACCACCATCATTTACAATGCACAGGCTTTGTTGCTTCCTCTCAAATCTGATCTAAGGCTTCAGGGTTGTGTATTGACATTGCCCTGAAGTTGTTGGTTGGTGATAAGCTTTACCACAAAGTACTGTGACTCCCTAAAAGAGGCACTGAGTACTATTTGGTAGGATGCCTAATGCCACCAATAGATGACTTTGATAGCCCACACCATAGGGGAATTATTTCTTACTTTGTGTTCTAATTGTCTCCTAAGTCTCTTTTCATATTTGCCTTCCATACACAGCAACACTATGTTGAAACATTTAGATAGGCACTCAGGGAGCATGAAGAAAATTTTCCCTTTTGTTGAACTTGCTGATATGCACCTTGTGTACAGCAAAGCAGGATGCTGTTGTACAGTAGCATGGATTTACAGTGAAAGATACCCCAATACATGGTAGACCCATCTGAGCTACTTTTGAATCTGTAGATTGTTATTTGTGAGAACATGGTTCTGTGGAGCAAGATGTACTCATCATATTCTGGAATTTGAAGAAAACCTGTTGCATAAACTGGGAGAGGATCCATCAGTTAACATCCATGCTATTGCAAGTATGTGGCAAGGCTTGCACGAGGAGCAACTCTACCACTTCCATTTGCATGAGGTGCAGGTCTTAACTCCAGAGGATTGTAATTTGTTCCTACAGTTTTGTGAATGGGCCTTAAGGCAACCACCAAATTGTTTTCATTGGTGTTGCACTAATGAGGCTATGATTATCAGGGATGGGCCGATTCTTAATAGTCGCATTTGGGCATACCAAACTCCCCATGCCGCTGTTCAGAAGAATCACCAACAGCAGTTTATGGTGAACATATGGCTGCACGGCAATGCTTATAAAACATTTCTAAAGTTTGCACTGTCTGCCCTGTTGAAAGAAGTGCTGCTTGATATTGCTCAACTGCATATCCAGCATGATGGAGCTGTTGCACATAATGCAATAAATGTGTGGGAGCATCTAAATCGAGACTTCCCAAAGTACTGGAAGAGGCAGTCCTACCGTGTCCTGACCACCTCATTCGCTGGATCTCAACCCCATGGGCTGTTTACTTCTGTGTTCATCTTCAGACTATGGTGTATTCTTCACGATTGGTTCTGAAAAAACTTGGTTGCCCTTATTATTGCAGCTAGTGATGAGATTTGCAATACACCACAAATGCTCAACAGGGTTTGGGAGTTATTTCAGTGTCAATGCTGCCTCTGTATCAATGTTAAGAGGCCACCATTTTGAGCAATTCCTTTGAAACCTGTCCTACTCCTAATTTGCTTGCTTTTGTTCTGCCTGTATCTACCTATTGTATTACAATGCCAATACCATTGCAACGTTTTTTATAATTACTCAGTAACATTTAGCTCTTTCAAGTATTATCAATTATTTACATTTTATAAGTTAGTTGAGTTTGAGCTAGTTCATTTAAGTACATATTAAATTTCAGCATCTACTTACTATTTAGGTCATGAAAATGATAAATGATTGTTAAAAGAATTTGAAATAAAAGTTTAAGTATTGGTAAATGGAAAATGACAGCACAACACAATGTTTCCTGTAAATCGCGTTCAAGTAAGTGAAGAAATAAAAAAAGAAAAGAAGACTGGCCATACAGGTTTGAACCTGTCATTTTAATTCATATGCACTTTTGCATTCTTGCATTCTTTCTGTGTATTTAGCGTGATGGCTAAATACACAGGCTCCAAATTTTTCCATTTGTGTCCTTAACATGCTGTACAGTTGAAGTGGATTTGATCTGCTGCATGCACACGACCTAGGAATTTTAAGGCAAAACTCTGTAATTTGTATTTGTAGACCAAAGGCTTCCTATCTCAGATTGTCTATAAACAGTCTATTACCAGTAAAATTTGTGTAGTGTTATTCATGTATATAAGCAATTCTAAAATGCTAAAGCAATTAAGATCATACTGAGCAGCTTTTTACAGTTGTCTTAAAACTCTATTCAGTGTATTGTGTGATGAAAAGTATTTCACAGAAGAAGCTGATCTAGTGCAGCAATGATTTGTCTCCCAGCACTACCAAAAATAGTTATATTTTACAGACTAGATTTCTGTGGATACAAGCAGTATGTAAAATGATGTATTTGTGTGACTCCTCAAATTATGCAGATTGGAAACTGCAGTAGTCTGCAAATCTTTGGCCCTTTATAGTTGAGATTTTATGAGTTAAAAATGCTTTACCAACCAGTGGTATTACATGTTATTGACCTGAATTTTCCAACATTTACACTTTTCTCAATTGGGAAGTTGTAATTCAGTTTCATTTTTTTTACTTCTGGCCAAGCAAAGAACCAAATTTCAATGTCACCACATAGCCCCCAACTGCTTATTATTATTGTACTGGATATTGAAGACTAAATTTTGTAATAAGTATTTATGAAGTTCATATTCTGTTTTTGTTTCAGGTGGGAGTGGAGAGTGAAGATGGATCTCTATCTTAGCACACAAGACACCTTGTCACTTCAAGAAATGTTGGATTGCGATATAAAGACAGAAATTGACAATGTCTTAGGATGCACAGACCTGAGTCTGTCGCTTAGTGAGTTACCACCATTAGATCTCGATGATGCACTTGCAGGACCTGGTGATATGACTATGTGGTTCACAGGCAGTGGTTGTCTGAACAGTGGGAACAGTAATTCGTCAAACTCTAATTTTAACCTTGACTTTGTGGGAGGTGATGCTGCAGCAATGATGGTGAATCCTAGTAGTGTTGTGCCAATGACTTTAGTGGCAGTTCAGTCTTCAACAGCATTGACGGATGTGTCAAGCTCTAGCACCAACTTGGCTATATCTTCAAAATCTTCTCTATCCCCTATTGAAGAAAAAGAGACAATCTTCCCCAACTCAACTGTCAGAACTAGTAAGGAAGTCACAAGAGCTGCAGCCACATCTACTAGCTTCAGTTCTACCAATTCTCTTTTGCGCAAACCTCAAACATCTGCTACAATCCGGATAGCAACAAGTTCAAATCATTCCTCAAATAACGTTGGACTTCCCTCCACAATAATAAAAACCGTCCCAGTTATTAGCACAAGTACAAAATTAGCTCATACACATCATCAGAAACAGTTAACTCAAATTCAAGTTAGTAACCTAAGGACAGTGCCCATTTCGCATGTACAAAATAAAAGACAATCACAGCTAAATAATAATAAGCATTTTAGTGCAGCAGACATGGACTATGATGAAAGACCATTTCCAAAACCTGCATATTCCTACTCATGCCTCATAGCCATGGCATTGAAAAACAGCAAAACTGGAAGTTTGCCTGTGTCAGAAATCTACAACTTCATGTGGTGAGTAACTTGTGTTAATTACTGATAAACGAATGGGTTGTTTGCTCAGTGTGCTCTGTGTGTGGAAGAATGTAACCAACTGGCTAATCTGAATCTCATATTTTTAAATTTGTTCTTTGTATTTGTTCACAGTGAGCATTTTCCCTATTTTAAAACAGCTCCAAATGGCTGGAAGAACTCTGTGCGGCATAACCTTAGTTTAAATAAATGTTTTGAGAAGATTGAGAAGCCTGCTGGTAATGGAAGTCAACGCAAAGGCTGTTTGTGGGCTATGAACCCTGCTAAGATTGCAAAAATGGATGAGGAAGTTCAGAAATGGTCAAAAAAGGATCCTATGGCTATCAGAAAGGCTATGATATGTCCAGGTGTGTGTTGCAAAGTGATGTGATACTGAAGATAAATAGCTATCATTTTTCCAAACCCTAAGAAATCTTATTTGTTTTGTTGCAGAAAATCTTGAAATGTTGGAAAGGGGAGAAATGAAAAGAGAGTTTTCTGGTTTGTCAAGCTTCAGTGGTGGTTGCAGTACTAGTCTGTCTGAGGGAGAAGAAAGTGATGAGGATCTAGGTGGCAGTGCCCCAGCAACTCCACTCAGCCCAGCCTCTCAACAGAACGCCCCAGAATTCATTGACATTAACAAATTTAATGGGCATGAATCCATCGATGATTCAAGTTTAACTGAATTTGATTTAGAGGTATAAACATAAAGTTATTGTTACATATGTTTGAGCATGCTTGTGTATTGGCCATTTTTATCATTCTTTTGTGATGAATAGGTTACTGAAGGACTTTACAATGAACTAGACGCTGAAGATGATGATAACCTGAACCTTGGTGTCACACTGACATCCGCAGACACAGATGACTTTATCACTACATCAACTCGTATTAAAGAAGAAGAAGAGGAGGAGGAGGAGGAAGAAGAATATATTGATGTGAGTATTAAACTGAAGTTTTATACCGAAGCAAACACACAAATACATGCAGATTCGTAAATCACATTAATAGTATGCTAACATTGGCCAATAAAATTATAAAATAAAACATGTATATGCATAAACATATAGTACCTGTATATTACATGTAGCTATGATTTATTTCGTGGTTGTAAAGATGGGTCTGCAATAAACCAAAAATGGAAAAGTATACAGAAAATAAAACAACATAAATGGGTTTTGTTCACAGTACTCTGGAAATGGGAATTGGGTATAAGTAATATCGCTGAAAGTCAGTTTTGCATGTTGGGCTGTCATTTGAAAGTTACAAGTGCTGTTTTCATTGCTTGAGTCCACCTAGCATAATGCAGTTTAGCCCACCTCAAAATTCTTTGCAGTAAATATCTCTAAAAGAGCGTAATTATTATTGGGTTTCTCATTTATGACAACTATAAATATGTTCATGCAGCACATAGGCACAACCAGAACTTTTGTTTGGCAGGTGAGAGAGTGGTTGACTTGCCAGGTGTTCTGCATCATGTTATAGGGTATTAGTAACTATTGGTCACATAGCCATGTAGTCCTGCATATGGTAGCTGCTTATGCACAGTTGTGCCACAAGTTCAACCATGTTGTAAAGACCCTATGGTACTTGTGGTGAATGTATTGTTTGTTCAATTGAAATTGAGTTGATTTGTAACACTACATCGCTTTTATTATTGGAAAAATTATTTAAGAAGCACATAGTATTAATTTCAATTCACTAGTTAATTTTAATTGATGTAACAGTTGCAATGACAGGTTTTCTGTTAAATACTACTGTGAAATCTATTTTGAAACATGCCTCTACAGTCTTATCACAAAAGTGCAGTGCTGTGTTCTTCTAAGCAGAAGAGTATTGTGAGGAAGAATAATAATGAAGAGCGATGTTACAGCAAGTTAAATTGCAGTGTGTTTAACAATCTCATTTATAATAGTTTTGATTGTAATATTACTAGGGTATAACTCATTCATCATGTGTTTGATGACTATTCTAACAGCATTGCATAAAACAGAACCAAAGTAAAAGCTTGGATGTTTTAGCAGAAGATGTGTTGGCATTGAAAAGTATAATGCATTTTCTTTTATAAGGAATTTTATGAATTTTGAACTAGTTTGTCTCTAAATAGTCCAGAACTTTAAATTAAACTGATAACATTGTTTAGTGATAAATTAATTGCCTGTCCCAACATGTGTATGTTAATGTCTTAATTACTGAGTGTTTATCGCTCATTGACTAGGAGTATTATTTTCAAATCGGACAAAAATTGAGCATTGAAAGGTGTAAATGTTGTTTAAATTTTAAAAACTGTGAAATAAAATATTGAATTATAGTGTAGCTTAGCAAGGTTTCTCTGGCCTTATTAGGAATAATGTGTTTGTCTGTCGACATACACTTAACTAATTGTATATTAAAGGAAATTTTATGCTTGGAAATAAGTGCAGTGTACAAGTCAGGGAAAGGGGTTGCAATATATGCTGTCCCCTTATAAAAGTCAATATTACAAGACAAGTTGGAAATTAAATTGGGTTGGTGTATGCATTTAGCCATTCAATTCAATGTGGTCTCTTGCAGTAATTCTTTGCATTCCTCCACTTGTTAAGTAAATAATATAAACTACACAAATAATATAGTCCAAGCAGTGATTTATCCCACCACAGGGAGCGCTAGGAGCTGTGCCCCAGGTCTGATCAAACCCCCTGGTTCCTACAGACAGCTCCAATGCCACCCTGCCACCAAGAGCTGTATTTCAAAAGTGCATTCACCACAGTCCTTGCTAATACAACCTTGAAAGAGACTTGTTAATGGAGATAAAATGAAGGTACAGAAAGTTCAGGGGAATGAAGAGGCCTCTTGAGCATTCACTTAATGACCCAGAAAAAGCTCATGAGCAAAGAAAAGGTTAAATATTTATTTTTAAGTAAGATTGCACAAAATGTAATAGATGCTGAAATATGTAAAACTATGTAAAATAAGCTTTGATATAGCACTACTTGCTACTTTTCGTATACACTTTCTATTTGCTTGTGTCCATTTATAAATTAATAGGATGTTTAATTGATTAATTACATAAGAATCTGGCCTCTAGTAATCACGGCCAACAGTGATAAATTGTATGTCCTTAGTTTATTGTGAATACTTTCTCTAGACGTACTATGTACATAGTGTATAGAGAATGTATTAAATTGCACCTGAAAATTTGATGCTGAGATTTCGCCAGAAATATATGTTTTGAGACTCCCTGAATCCAAGAAAAATATCCATATGTGTCTTTGGGCAGCATATCTCAAAAACCAAAAGCCTATTAAATACCAAACTTGATATTTAAGCTCAGTATCTTCCAAGAATGTGACACCATTTTCAAGAGAATCCCCCATTCCCAAACACCTTTTACATGGAAAATTTTTTGAAATTTTTTATTTTCTCAAAAATGGCTCTAATGATTTTGATTAAAATGATGTATATTAAAGGTGTTTGATGACAAATAAAATGTATATCTTGAATTTTCTGGGAATAGCCTCCGAAGACATCTTTATTCTGGTTGAATTTTGCCTAACTGATAAATCTTAAGATGTAGACAAAAAATGGAGAGGTTGTTAAAACACATTTATGTTATAAACATTTTTTTGTGGAGTTGACTATTTTTGAAATATTCCTATACCTATATCTTTCTCATATGGGAACTGGCCATGCAAAGAAACTAATTTCAAACCCATAGCAACCACATTTTAAAGCATTTGGCTGTCAACTTAGCCTGGTGTATTCCCTTACACTTATAGGGAATGTAATAAAACTGTCTCTGCTAATGTTTTGATTAGCATGAAGTAGATAGAATTATTAATATAAAAATAATAATTGCAACCAATCTTCACTTATCTTTTGGATTTTTATATTAATATTTGTGTATTTCTTCACTGTTACTAGCTTCTTTTTACATTTAAAAATTTAGATAGAATTAGCTTATTAACAATAATTTCTTACAGAGATGTTGAAAATGTCATGTGAAAGGTGTACTTCAAATTTTTTCAAATTATTTTCAGAAGTAGTTTTGTTTAATCACCGAAGGGGCCTGGTGTGTACTGGTACAATATTTTTAGAGTAGTCAACTGGTTCTCCATTAGATAAAAATAATTATAAAAAAACCATAAGTATGTTACACTTTTCGTTATAAGAAATGTTAGAAATTATGCACCTTTGCATCCATGTAAACATGGTACTTAGTGAGTGTATTTTTTAGGAATTGATGAATTATTGATTGGAAGAGCATGACGATTACAGCATTCTATACCATGCTAACTTCATATACTTAAGGTCATGGGTTCAAACCTGATGGATGATGGATTTTTTTTTCAGGTGCAAAACTCCTTAGCATTGCTTTCTTTGGAAAGGAAGTAAAGCCGTTGGTCCCATGTTATAGATTTATGTCATGTAAAACACTCTCAAGCCTGATAGAGGCCTCTGAGCAAATTTAAGTGATCTTTCACTTGCAATTTAGAATGGGACACTGAGAACCACAGTAGTTAAAGAGCATCCATAAATTACATACCATTTATTTATTTACGGCCTTCTAATTTGTTGAGTGTATGGTGATTTGTTACATAAACTCTTTGGGCATTTCCTACAGGTAATAATCACAGTAATCTAGACCTGGAAAGCAAATAGACCAGCGAGTTATCGATAGAGAGTGTGTATCTCTCTCAGAGGAAAGCCGATTTTGTTAATTCTTTCACTGTTGAAGGCCCAGTCTTTCTGACTGACATGGTGCTGTAACACACTTTCATTTTATGAATATTAAATTATTATAACGTTTATGAAGTCCTTGTCCTTGAATGCAAACATATTGGAGCTATAAAAAACTACTTGTGAAGAAGACCTCAGATTTTATTTGAAAATTCCATGCAGTAGAGAATTCTCTGTCCACAGACTATGCATATGCAGTAAGATAAATGTTGCAGATATTTCATTTCAAGGAATATATGTGGATGATCATGATTTAACAACTAAGACACCAAAACAAGAGAATCCAAGCTGTGTATAATGTGCATGTTACACAAATTCCAAAATAGTTTTAATAAGTCTCATTTAAGAAAGTTTTTCTTTGTTTACTTTGTATGCTATTTGTAAGCAGCGTGTGCCAGTAATTGCATAAGAAAATTGTGACCAGCCAACATTATGATGATTTCTATATTAACAACTGAGAAAATTATGTTTGGTCACAGCCTGTGTATCTATTCCAATGCAGTTAACTTAGTTTCCTGGGAATGGGGAAATCTTCATATTCACCATCATCACCTCTATCCTTTATATATGTTAAGGATTTCAGTATTATGTGAAAACTATGTAGCTTTTATGTTAATAACAAGAATATTTTAAAAATTACTCAGCCCTGCCAGCCAATGAACATTCCACTAACAAAGGATATTTATAGGCTAATGCTGCTTTCTAGAACTTGAGAAATTTCACCAATGTTTTGCACCTTTTTGTATGAGTAGTAGGGGATTTTCCTCCATTGGTAGGACTTGTCAGATCATTTCTTCTAGATCATTGTGCAATTATTTCATAAAGAAGGGGGAGGTAAAATGGATTTCATATCACATTCCAATTTAAAAAGCACCCATGTAACTTCAAATGGCCAAAAATAGTGAATCCAGCCTTAGAACCATAATTGATATGCATAAACATAAAAATAGATAGATACATACATAAAGGAATAATCAGACTAAATAAAAAAAGTCAATAGCAGGCGGCTGCTTCAAAACCAAAGTGATGATTTGATGTAAAGTTATTGACAATATTTGGTATAAACATGTGCCTCTACTTTAGCTTCGTGTTCATATCAGCATGCCAAGTAGATTCAGGTGTTGTGTGTATAATGCAATAGAACTGAGTACTATTTGAAGTAATTATTATTAACATAAGCATATAACTGTAATATTAAATGATAAATGCTGAGTTGGAATTAAATGCAGGATTATTAAAATCTCATGTTCTGTATCTGCATTAATATTGAGATATGTTCTCTGTCAATAATTATGATTATTTTATATTTCTTCATAGCATAAGCACCATTTCTAACAATAAAATGACAGTGGGTTGCTTAAATGAAGGTAACATAGGATTATTGTTTTCAAATTTTAAGACTTTGTGTGACCATGACAGTTAATTTTTAAAGAGAAATTAGTGTACTTTCCTATGAATAGAACTTTCAGTAGTCATCTGCCTTTTGTATATGCTTAAGTCATTTTTCTTTTAACATCTTAAAAATCTGCAGATAACCACACATATTTAAGGTGATCCGAGAGTGGAGCAATAATAGTTCTGTGATAAAAAGTATGCTTTCTTTTGTTTAATGTTGACCCACTGTATAACGTATAAATAGGGATCTGCAAAAGGTGAGGTTACTTTCTGGATAAAAGTGATGTTATTTTTAACCAAAAAGAAGTTGTTTTTTCCCCCCCAAAAAAAGGCAGATTTGCACAAGGTAAAAATAATAGCTGCATAGATTTCTCAGCAAAATCTGTTTTCAAAATACAGTTTTCTTCATAGTCCTTATGTCAAATTCACTACTTGAGCTACATTCAACTACACAGTTCTTCAGTTCAGTATAACGTATCCTGGTCCAGTTCCTTGAGAAAGGTGGTTTGCTGATGTCTGTCAGGAGAGATGGATTTATTTATTATGGAAAGATAGTTTTGGGATGCTGTACTATAGTCTTTTTAAAAATGTTGCTTGATCAGTTGTTAAGAAAACTGCTTAAAGGTGGCTTTAACAGCAACTGATTGTTGTTAGAGGATGCAAATGCATTTGTTATGGTACTGAAAATAACATCATGGTCTATGGTTGTGAATTGTATCTGCAGTTTTCCCAATTCTTCATAAAGATGACCAGTAGGAAGAAGCTCAATTTATGAGCCCAGCATTGGGAGAGTATTAAATGATGTCCTAATGTAGCTTTAAACCCTTGACACATTTTGCCATGGCTGTCACTATGTAGTTCACTTCCCCATAATCTGCACCATATTCCATAATGGAATTAAGAATTGCCCTAATGTAGTAGGTAGCATTTGAAAACTCAAGAAAATGCATGGCAACAATCATATTATGTTCAGGAGGAAAGTCGCACAACATTGTTAACAACACTGTAAAGGCACTTTGTAACATCCTGTCTGTGATCATGTGCAGAAAATGTAAATTTTCTTTTCTTTTACCTTCAGTGCCACTGAAGCTGTCACTGCCATGTACCTGTCTTTCAGTATTCTTGCATCTGCATATGACAGATCTAAAGAGAATATTAGAAAAAATAAAACAACTATAAATATCTAGGACTATGGACAGTCAGTCTTATATCCCTCAACTTCATCAAATAAAACTTATGGTTTTCAAGGAAGTTTCTAAGATTTACCACTATGTGACCATTTTTATTCCATTGTTTTGACACTTCAAATTATAGAGATCTAGAAGTGGAGAAAATCAATTAGTGGACATAAAATAAGTGTGGTTTGCATTAAAAGAGTGGTTACTTAATTATGAAATGCAATTTCATAATTGTTATATGGGGGGATTTGTGTTCACTTTCAATAGTACAATCTGCATACAGTAGGGACTATGCAAAACATGAGGGACCACAAGATCTTGTTATGTTCGATTTGAATCCCCTTCCAAGCTTTTAAAACTTTTATGTTATGTTGGACACTTTGCGTTTACAGTAAGCACAATAATACCTCTAATTTTTTCTACTTAGGTGTTAAGATTTTTTAAAATATTTTTCTTTCTTTCACTCACATACACACACACACACACACACACACACACACACACACACACACACACACACACACACACACACTTAGAATTTTAGTTCCTGCCAAATTCTATGAATTATATGGACAAACATCTTAGGTACGGAACTGCTATTTGTTGTAATATCTCTCAATCAACACAAGCTAGAGCAAGTAAAACAAGGAAAATTTAGAAATTGCATTTGTTGATTTACATCTGTTTTATGATTTGCCCATGTAGCTTTACAGCAGAAAATGTACTCACATACAGGAGTAGGAGTAAATAATTCCTTCCTACAGCGCACTTCCTAATGCCACAAGGTGACCATTGATGTCTGTCCAAGCTGTCATGAAACCAATATATATATAATTTGCAATAATTTTAGCATATTCACTTCTTTTTTTTTAATTTTCATTAAAATATGTGATATAAATGCAATGCATTTACTAGAAGTGGTGAACCCATGCATAAATTCAAGCTAATTAAGATTAGAAAATTGAGGACAATAAAGACCTATGCACTGTAACCAATATTGATCTATTGAGCTTCCCTACTAGTCTGCCAAGATTTTTGCCATCTTTACAAAGTCTGCAAGTTTTTAGCCTCGCAGTCAAACAGCAAGTCTTTCTTCTTTGCAACCTTTCTTCCACATCTACATTTTCGGATCGGCCACTTTACCGATTTTGTAGATATGTCCGTCATCATCCCCACTGTTCATTATGGTTTTTCCTGATTCATTTCTTTGATTGTTCCATAATTAGCTTACTTTTTCTGAAACTTTTAAAATCAATTTGCATGTTTTATTCATGCTAAGCTATGTACAGGTTGGCAAGACCGGTGTTTAGCCCTACCTCTTTTACCAGTCATACTCATGTTTTACAATGGTTCCTTAATTCTAGTTGCTTGTGTAAATTGTATTTTGTTCTTTAACTCTGTTTACTGTCCATATAGATTTATTTTTTACTTTATTTAAGAATTCTCGTGCCTTGCTATCTTTTTAAAATATTTCAGTTATGGCAATAAGTAAAATTCATCCTACGACATTTCTTTTTGATAAATTCTTTTCTCCAAATTTCAACTCTCTTTACATTTAAATATGAGTTTTGACCTTAAAATTACTTGAAATATACCATATTGGCCACAATATGTAATCAATCACATTTTGCCCATCTTTCCCATATTTCCCTTCCAAAATATCAATTTCACAAAGTTCTATTAATGTTTCATATTCTCTGTCAATTGTCTTTTATTTACTCTAATTTCTTCAGTATTTCACTACTTAACTAGTTATTTTCACAATATACATCACACTCTTCAATCCTTATATTAAAATTTCCCATCTCTACAGTCTCAGAATTTACCTAATGCTCCTTTAATCTTTTTATATATCTTTACTTTTATCTAAATTTTTCTAAAACTCTCTTATTCCTTAATTCTATTCCTTTTCTGTAAGTTGATGGTTTATTTATTATACCAGAATGCTTCCTTGTTTAGATGATCATATACTCTCCCCTTCCACACTTTCCCCACTAGTTAATTGCCACACCTCCCCCTTCCTGAGGCCAAGTCAAGCTACTTGTATACTGCTTCTTACCATGGTGATACCTTTCTTGGTGATGTCACTCCACTGGCCCCTTCTGTTAAGACAACTGCCATCACCATTTTTGCTGTGTCATGTGTTGCCCATGTGCTTCTGACAGATGACATAATCTTTCTGTTTGTTGTGCTTTCTACCTTATTATTTTGCGTTACTCTTTCTTGCTCTGTGTTCAACCCTTTTCATTGTAGTTTGCTTGGACCTTGGAATTCAATTTAACATTTTGATATATAAATTAAATGACAATTAACCTTTTCATTGCTAACATATTTTCAGGCAAGAAACACCTCCTTGCTGAGTTAATTTCAGAAATTTTCCAAATTTTAAAACTCAGAAAATCGTGCAAAACTGTTGAAAATGAATTACCAGAAATAATGTAGGCTGCTTTAGATGTTCTAGAAGTTACAACTTTTCGTTTTGAAAATATATTTATACGAGCATATGCAACACACAAACATAGATTTGACCATTGGATTTTATAATAAGAAATCACTTCTTTTCTGCTGTGATTAAAAATATTGATATACATATTTAAATTTAGTTTTTTATCCAAATTAGGGTTGCCCAGGTCTGTGCCTAAATGTTCACACAACACTCTTGCACATCACAGTTGTTCATAGATCACCTCAGAATATCAAAAGTGTGTGATACTTTTCAAAGCACGCCTGTGTTCACATACATCAATGGCACATTTGGCACACTTGTATATGTCTTGACTTCTAAGCAAAAGTGTTGCAGCAGACATGGCAATATCTGACGGGATTTGTTTTCTTTGGGGTTGGTGGCACGGCAATGGGAAATGTCTTTCTGTCAGTACCTGCCCTGAGACATGTATTGTAGGGTTTCAAGAAGTGGATGTTTGGGTCACCTTTCTGCTATGGCGTACTTTCTTTACATGTACTATGTACATAGTGTATAGAGAAGGTATTGTAATAGCACCCAAAAATTCGATACTGTGTTTTCACCAGAAATACATGCTTTGGGTCCCCCCTGGATCCAGAAAAAGCATTTTTAGAAACGTGTGTGTGTGTGTGTGTGTCTGAGGGCAGCATAGCTCAAAAATAAAAAGACCGTTAAATACCAAACTTGATATTTAAGTTTGGTATCTTCCAAGGATGCGACACAGAGATTTTCAAGAAAATCCCCCCACCCCAAACTACCCTTTACATGCAGATTTTTCGAAAATTTTTATTTTCCAAAAAATAACTAACGATTTTGATTAAAGTATCGTATATTAAAGATATTTACCTGACAAATAAAATGTATATCTTGAATTTTCTGAGAATAGCCTCTGATAACTTCTTTATTCTGGGTGAATTTTATGGAATTTTGCATAACTGGTAAACCAGAGATGGACAAAAACTTAGCACACAAGATATGTAGAGCACATTAAAACACACAATTTATGTTAAATACATTTTTTTCATGGCGTTGATAGTTTTTTAGGCATTCCTTGTTTTTGGTTTCAGCTTTGAAAAACATACTTTTCTCATACAGGAATTGGTCAATTCCTGACCACAGAAACAAAGGAACTTCAGTCATATAGACCAGCTGTTGACTATTGCTTTGAACTATGCTATTCGCTTATTTCACTTCTACTTACAAGGAAGCAAGCAATAAGACTATTTGTGCTAATTTTTTCTGTATTAGTATGAAGTAAATAGAACCATAAGCTTTTTAACAATAATTTGTTGCAGAGATGTAGAGAAAGTCATGTGAATGTAACACATAAGATTTTTTATAAAGGTCCATGTGTGTGCGTATGTGTATGTGACAGCATAGCTAAAAAATTAAAAGACCATTAAAAACCAAACTTGGTATTTAAGTTTGGATCTTCCAAGGATGTGACACAAAGATTTTGAAGAAAATCCCCCTACCCCCAATTACCCTTTACATGAAACTTTTTTCGAAAATGTTGATTTTCTCAAAAACAACTAACAATTTTGATTAAAATATTGTATATTAAATATAATAATATTTATCTGACAAATAAAATGTATATCTTGAGTTTTCTGAAATAGCCTCTTAAGACTACTTTATTGCGGATGAATTTTATGGAATTTTGCATAACTGCTAAACCGTAAGAGATGGACAAAAACTTAGCACACAAAAAATGTAGAGCATGTCAAAACACACAATTTATGTTATGCCTTTTTTCATGGAGTTCATATACACATATATATACAGGGTGTATATAAATGAATATCAGGGTTTTAACTCTCTATAATATTTATTAAATTCAACTTACAGTTATGAATGATATGTCAAATGAAAAAGCAACTCAAACAGTTTTATCAAGAAGCTTATAAATGTTCAATGTGACTACCCTTTGTCACATGGCACACATCAAGTCTTTAGCCGAGTTCTTCCCAAACGTTGATAAGTGTGTATTCAGTAATAGTAGCAACAGCTGCGTCAATCCGGTTTCTTAATTCAGTGAGGTCAGCTTGTAGCAGAGGCACGTATACACGATCCTTGATGAAGCCCCAAAGGTAAAAATTGCATGGCGTTAGGTCAGGAGAACGTGGAGATCATGCATAGCAAGCCCTGTCATTCGGGCCCTTGGGGCCTATCCAGCGCTCGGGTACAGTGACGTTCAACGTTCAACCAATCACGTACTTTGTTATGCCAGTGAGGTGGCGCACCATCCTGCTGGAAAATGAAGTTCTCTGGCTCATTTTCTTCCAACTGAGGGAAGAGCCATTGCTCTAGTGTATCAAGGTAAGAAGTGCCAGTTACAGTGGGTTCACCAAAAATGAAAGGCCCATAAACTTTTCGCCGGGATACGGCACAAAAAACATTCACTTTAGGGGAATCTCGTTGCATTTGCACCATCTAGTGAGGATTTTCTGAGTCCCAAATGCGCTAATTATGAGTGTTAACATGTCCAATAAAGTGAAAGGTCGATTCATCACTGAAGATAACACGATCCACAAAATCATCATGAAACAACATGTTGTTTGCGAATTTGACACATAATCCGTGGTCTGTTGGCTTTAGAGCCTGTAATAACTGTAAACGGTAAGGACGTAGCTGTAAGTGTTTTCTTACAACTTTCCAAACAGTCGACACAGGAACTTGTAATTCACGACTAGCCTTCCGTTGTAATTCAGGACTAGCCTTCCGGACTGATTTCTTTGGGCTACGAGTGAACGACTCTCTCGCTCGCTCAACAGTCTCTTCACTTACTCCTGGTCGTCCCGTGTTCTTCCCTTTACAAAGGCAGTCGGTATCTTCAAACAAACTGATGATACCATCTATGAATGTTTTTATCTCTAGGAGGATCACAACCGAACTTACTATGGAACGCACGTTGCACAGTAACTACAGATTCGGTCTTTGCAAACTGCAAAACACAAAACGCTTTCTGTTTACTAGTCGCCAGCTTTGCTACTACCGCTGTCTAGCGGATTGCGGCAGAAGCATTGCATGCACATGTGCCAACAAACAAAACTGTTTGAGTTGCTTTTTCATTTGACATATCATTTATAACTGTAAGTTGAATGTAATAAATATTATAAAGAGTTAAAACCCCGATATTCATTTATGTACACCCTGTATATATAAAGATATTCCTTGTTTTTATTTTCATCTTTGAAAAACTTATACTTTTCTCATTCAGGAATTTGTCAACTCCTGTCTATACAAACAAAAGAACTTCAGTTACATAGCAACAAGCTTTTGGCTATCATTTTAAGCTATGGTACTCCCTTATTTTGCTTCTACTTTCAAGAAGGCAAGAAATAAGACTTTTTGCTAATTTTTTCTTGGTTAGCATCAAGTAAATAGAAGCATAAACTTTTTAACAATAATTTGTTGTAGTGATGTAAAGAAAGTCATGTGAATGGAACACATCAGATTTTTTTTACCCAAGCCATCAACAATGTAATTCTGAAAAAGATGTAAGTTATTTATGGATGACATTTTTCCATTTCTATAGAAGAGATTTGGGAGTAGTTGTAACATTATTGCTTAGAACTGTATAGTACTTATTTACCTCATTTGTGATATGGTGCACTAAATGTGGAGGGAAAGCAATTGGAAAAAATCGAGCACACTGGTCCCTGTCAAAACTGTGAACTTGTGGAGAAAAATTCCCACTGGAACAAAGGCAATGCTATTTGTGCTCACTTGTGCAGCTGCAATGGTGCTGCCTGTTGCTTATTTTCACCATCAGATTCCTCGTTATCAGGAACGTAAAAATATTAGTCATCCCCATACTCCAATAAATCCAAATAATCTGACGGTAAAGCCTCAAAAACTTGAATAATTCTTAATCAGCAATGAACCACCGCACACTGCTTGAAGCCATTGTCTCACTGCTTTCGGAATACCCTGATTATGTCACACGGAACACTTGGTTAGAAGCCTGCGGTGCTATAAGACATAGTTTTCCTGCACCAGTTTGATTTATTTCCTTTCAGATGTTGTACCCATGTAGGGACATGCTTGAGAGTTATTTTTGAATACTAACAGATTTACCATTACTTGCACGATTCAAACGCATTTCATATAAAATTCTAAGACTTGCAGTCGCTCAAACTTCTGGTCGAGTTAACTTGACCATAGCACGACTGGGATGTTTTTCTGCAATCAAGTTACCTCTAACTTAGCAGTGAAAAGGTTAATAAAAAAAGAGAAAATTTTGATTATTTTGGGATGAGTTCATTGGGCAGTTCAAGTGTGGGTTCCAGACCTATAAAAGGATTATTAGTTCACTTCTTTGCCACTTCATCTGTTCTTTTATTCCCAATCATTTCTCTGTCCCAGCACCCATAGCAGTTCCATCAAATATTGCAGTGTCAGTACTTTTATGGTTTCTAGAAGACATTACCACACCCATAAAACTGACCAATATACTTGTAAGAGCTTTTAACCCTTTTAGTGCCAGCTTGAATAGCAAAATACTGTCTGAAAAGCGCCAAACAATTTTTGAGGAGAATGCAGGGTTTTAAATTATTAGTGTGTCTATTGTATAATATGTATTTTATGGATGAAAATATTCTTCATTATTTTTAAAAGTTAAAAACAAAAGAAAAATTTGAAAATAAAATTAAAAATCCCAAAATAATCAATAATTAGGCATACAAAAGCTTACTACACAGAAAGTTCAGGCTAATTAACCGAAAGTATATATATATATTTTTACTAAAAAGTATCCTGTTTTGGGCTGGTGTTTTGTTTCTTAAAATAGAAGAAATTAATTCACGTTAATTGAAACTGGAGGATGCTCACACACACATAAGCATAACGTCACTATTAATGAAAATGGCATAAAGCAATAGGATGCAAAGGTAACATAGATTACTGTACAATTTCAGACTTTGCTGTTGCTTAGCTGAATGGTTGATTCACATTGCGTGTGTCATCTGGTTACACCTGCAAAAATCCGTTTTGATAAGTACACTGATTATTTGCCTGCATACAAGGACTGTTCTTATCAGATGCATTTTCATCGCTGAAGTTAGAATATATATCTTCCTCTCTTAACATCGAGGTCAGAAACTCTTGCTTCAGGGTCTGAAAATTGAAAATCTTTCAATATATTGCAAACTGTGGTTCTTATTTTCTCTTCAGTTTGTAAGCTTCGGCTAGACGATGCCATGTTTCAATGACCATACAGAAATGCGGTCTAGAGAAATTAAATTTGGAGCTAATTTAGTGCTTTGGAGTGAAAATAAGGTCCTGAAACACTCCAGAAACCCTTCTCTATGGTTATGACGTAGCAACTAAAAACTTTCCTGCTGGAAAGGGTAAAAACATATGAAAACGGCATCACGATTCAATCGTTTGTAATTTTGCAAAATTTTCTGATCATGATTAGGTCATGATTGGCACTAAAAGGGTTAAAGTTGTTACTTACACTTTCCTATACACAAGGTAGTATGGCATAATCTTCTGTCTAAAAGACTAGCATATCGACCAAGGCTGAATGAAAATTTTCTGTCACCCTTGCTCCAGTTCCTCCATTAGTTTTGGAACCATCCATAAATCAAATTGATTCCTTCTGGATCCTTGGAGTAATTTGTTTCTCCCATTCACTTCTTTCTGAAAACAAAATGGTATATTTCCTTTCTTCTGACCTCCTTGGTCTGTCTAAATTCATACACAAGGTGTTATCCAGATTATTGTTCCTGAGAAACTTTAAGTGTCTAAACCCATTGTTCTCCATGCTGTTACAGTATTTTTCAGAACATGATGACCCTGCCCACTCTTCTTCCAAAGTTGGCCTGACTAAAGTTTGCGGTCAGAAACCAAAACTTGCTGTGGCCAAGTCTTCCACTTAATGGTTCTTTAACCAAGGTGGGATTCTCGACTTTCAAGCAATGCCAATGCAGGCAAGCCTTTGCAGTCTAGTAAGTTCTTTCTTGCACCTACCATGTTTTAGCCTAGGCCACCAAACCAAAACAGTATAGGAGATTCAGTTTAATCATTTTGTGCATATCCAATACATGACTTGTAAGGCAGGGTTGAGACAGGGTTGTAAACTTATTCAGTGTAATTTCACCTTTGTGTTGATACTAGAGTAGATCCAGAAGTATAATGTGCACTCAACAGTTATCAATAAAAAATTCAGGGTTACTATTTGCAGATGACTTGGTAGTTGGGTACATATCACGTGGATCATTGGTGAAAGCAACTGAGATGGTAAATAATTTTTTTTGCGGAAAATGAAAATGAACAAAAAGAAAACCAAGATCATGGTTTTAAAGGGTACAAATTACATAAGGATGAGAAATGGCAGATAAGTGGAAGAAAAATAGAGGTAATAAGGAGATTTAATTACCTGGGGAGTTCCAGTGGAAGCTGGAGTGAGCAAGAGATCTAGAAAGCAAAAGGAAAAATGGCCATGAGATTTATAAAGTTGTGTACAAGAAAGCTGCCAATTATGCATGCTAATGGCTTGAAAGCATTTATATGGCCGTAATGGAAAACAAAATGCTATATGAGGCAGAGGCATGGGGAGTAGATGATGCTTGAAGAAATTGATAAAATTAATGGATCTTTTTGTAAATGTGTATTAATTCTTCCAATAGTATCACAAAGGGGCAGCTTAGAACTGGGGAGGCATTCTGACAAGGTCAAAATTATCACGAGCTATGGAATATCTGTATAGAATTGCCAATCTAGAGGATAGAGATATTACTAAAGAATACTTAAACATTCAGGAGAAAAGTGAATGGGAAGGATCATGTCAGTAATAATCAGGAGTTTATGGAGAAAATAGGTATTGGAAGCTTATATGTAAATGCAGAATATAACAAACAAAGCTTTTAGAAAGTAGTAGGATCAAGGTTATAGGATATTGATAGCCAAGATATTTTTAGCAGTATAAGAAAGAAGATATCCTTTGGGATATATAGAGAAATAAAAGGAGTCTGGGAGAGCGAAAGTACTTGAAGAGATAAGCAATAAACTAGGGAGAGAAGGATTTGCATGGGCAAGAACGGGTTAAAAAGGCATAAGACTTGATGAAGATGTTGGAAAATGTCCAGTGTGCAGAGAAATTTCCATTGTATTCTATATTGTAATCAAACAAAGATGAGAGATCCAATTGGGAACAAAAATGGGATAAATTGGTTGGGGAAATAGTAATCAGGAGGGTTCTGTCCTCAAAAGGAGGAAAATATAATAAGGTATAAGTATTTCTTGGGTAAGGTCAGAGAGAAATGGATGAGAATGAGCAATGAGAAGGTGGAAGAGGAAAGAGATTAGAAAATAAGGAGGAAAGAATAGTAGCATACTGTAGGGTAAGCTCCACTACACATATGAAGTCTGTTCAAAAAGTTCTGGGATTTTGTCCATAAAATATTTCTACGCTTACTTTTTATTTATTGTGTATGGTCTCCTTCGAAATACTCTCCTCCACAATTGATACACCACTCCCAATGCTGTTTCCACTTTCGGAAGCAGTCTTGTTACATCTCTTTCTGGATCGTGCAAAGCGCCATTTGTAAATTTTCTTGTATCTCGTCTATCATTGCAAATATTCATCCTTTCAATGAGGTTTTCAACTTTGGAAATAAAAAATAGTCCGCAGGGGCCAGTAGGCTTCCTCCATTGTTTGGTGTGTCTAAGTAATGGTTTTGTTGAGTTTCATGCAAAATTTAATGCAGACGCGTTGCTCCTCTGACTCTGCCATCTCAAAATTCGCAAACTGTGAGACTCAACATTCTACTCAATACAGCACTGAACAATGACTAATAGACATACAACAATGAAACTTTCGGTAGTTATACATCAAACACAGGTGCGTGTAGGGATGCCAACCGCATTTTGCTCCAATTATCCATTGGCACAAAATTACAATGTTCCGGAACTTTTTGAACAGACTTTGTAAGTGGTCTGGTGTTACGGTGGACTAAGGGGGGGTGGGGGGGGGGGAATAGCAAGTATGAGTAAGGTATAAGAAGACTTCTGAAAATATATGTACAGTATTATAGTTAATAAATACTTGTATCAATACACAACTTTAGGCTGTAGCTCCCACATTTTGCCAACCATAGTTCTAAAAATCCGAAATAATTTTTATACCTTATTAACACTTGCTTTTAGATTTTTCTTCCAGGTTAAACCCTTGTCTGAAAAAATGCTGAGGTGTGTAACCTCATCAGAAAATTGTATTCTCGTACCTCCAAGCCTGAATTCTTTAAAACCCTCCCAAACTCTGAGTCTAGTAAAGGACATAATTGTCATTTTACCACGGTAATAAGATATATTACATCTGTCACACCAGGTCTGAACATTTCTCAGAGCCACTTGTATCGCTGTGACTATTCCAGATTATGGCTAAATCATCAGCATATCCTATAGTAAGATACCATTCCCATTAAGATCCCAAATCCAGTCATCGACAACAAGACTCCTGCAAAGGGGCTTTAAGACCCCATCTTGCTCAGATAGCCTCTTGTCTCTTATGAAACCAGTCTCTCCCAAAATGCTGACTATTCTTCCTTTCAGCATGGATTTGACCAATTGACAGTGTCATGGACCCCATGCTTCTTTATAGTATTAAGTAATGTCTTAGTAAAGGTTTTATCAAAGTCACCGTCAATGTCAAGAAAAGCTATTAGAGCAATTTCCTTGTTCAGTGCCTTTTCTGTGTTCATTATGAGAGTGTATCAATAAATAACCCAACTGGTTTTGTAATTAACACATAATTGATTTATTTCATTCAAGGTTACTAATAAACCTTTGAAGTGGTCTGCCTCTGGTGAAATGCAACTATTTCAATGATTTACCCATTGTTCAAAAAACTCACTGAACCCCTTTTTTGACGAGTCTGTTCAATGTACACATTTTTCAACTCATCCTCAGCAGTTAAACTCAAAGAGGAAATGTTGGTTGAATACCAAACTTGGTATTTAAGTTTAATATCTGCCAAGCATACAACACAAAGATTTTCAAGAAAATACCCCCACCCCCAAATACCCTTTACATGGAACATTTTTAAAAGTGTTTGATTTTCTCAAATGTTTCCCGTAACAATTTTGACTATCGTCCGATATGACCAACCAGGTTAACAGACGTTAAGCTACCCCCAAAAAAAAATGATTAAAATGCTGTATGCTTAATATATTTTCACTGCAAACAAAATGTATATCTTGAATTTTCTGGGAATAGCCTCTGAAGAACCTCTTCATACTAGATGATTTTTGTATAACTGGTAAACCGTATAAGTGATAGACAAAACCTTACTTATATAGATCTTGTTAACGCATACAATTTTTGTCATATATATTTTTGTTGTAGAGTTAACTGTTACCAAGATATTGCATGCTATTGGTTTAGTTAGGACACTTAAACTTTTTTCAAGCGGAAAGACATTATTCTTTTTCTCTTTTATTTACTCATAGCAAACAAAGAGATTATTTACTCATAGCAAACAAAGAGAGCCAAATTTTAACTGTTTCATATAGACCGACTTTTAAAAAATTTGACTATTACTTTAGGCTAGTGCTATCCTGTATTTCTCTTCTACTTACAAAGACGTAAGTAGTAAGAGCATTTCTGCTAATGTTTATCTCGATTAGCAATATATAGATAAAAGAATATTTTTTAAGACACATTTGTTTGCAGAACAGCTAGAGAAAGTCATGTGAATGGAACAAATCAGATTTTTTTCTCATTTAGTTTGTGAGTCTACAATATCTTGATATATTTTCAGTATCTCTGCTGTACTTCCTCCATGCATCCCTTTGGCCTTCCTTATTTGTTATTTTGGATAGTCTCCTCATATTTTCCATAAGTTTACTCAGTTCTTTTGACCACCAAGGAACCTTCAGTCTTAGCCTTTCAATTTGATTGATCAGTTGTTGCAACTCGTCAACAGTGAACTCCAAGCCCACGAATCAGTTGTTGCAACTGGTCAACAGTGAACTCCAAGCCCACCAATGAACATATAGTTTTTTAGATTTCTTTTAGAGCTGAAAGGTCTTTACGGTATAGATCCCACACCAAACGTATGTACATCTGAAAGAGATGTTATCAGATATATGCCACTTTTCCACAAGATTTGCTGCAGGTGCAGATCCCAGCATATCAATGATCTCTCTTCTCAAAACATCAATGAACATGAATTCATTGGTTTTATTGAGAATATGTAGTTTTGTCCTTGCCAGATATTCCAAAGTCAGCTCTCATCTTCTGTTGAATTTGCAGCTCCCTCACATAGTATGCTGTGCATTGGGATCGCATCCAAGCAAGAGTTCCTGTTTTGAAATTCTTCCACAATTAACGAGATCCCTCACCGTAGATCATAATGGGTCCTCCTCTTCAAAAGGGAGATAATCAAAAATCAGCAACACTGTTTTTTGCCCTCTTCTACCCTTAAGTCTGTTTCAGCAGTTAATTACGTATCTGGAATAAAATCTTAATGTTGGGGTTACCCATAACCAGTTCTTAATGTATATACATCTTGGTTTTGTTTGTAACTGGTACTGTTTATACTATTTTTCTTTGCCCCTCTAAATATATGGTTCTTTCATAACAGCTATATTAATATTTTTTTACTGTAAGCTTCCTGCTTAAAGCAGCAGCTTCTCCTTGCAATGATGGTTTAGCTGTATCACTATCACCTAATCCATATTTGAGTATAGTTTACTTACCTTAATTATCCAATGTTTCTTGAGTTTCATTGGCCACCTCTGCTTCTTTTGCCGTGCTCCTTCCTTTGTTTTATTGTGATTGACAAGGGTCTGATCCAATATAGGCTTCCAAGTTTTATCTTATTGAGGTAGTCACCTAGCCATGTGCAGGAATGTGTATCCTCAACAGTATATTAATGCCCCAATCCTTCGTTGAATAAATCCTTGAGAGTGGTAGTTCTCCCTTAGCAGTCCCATCCATCTTGTCAAGTATTTTACTCTGAGTCTTAAGAAATCCATGGTTTCTCAGTATTTATAAAAATTAGCCAGATTGTTCTGGTTACTCCTTGCTCACAGTTTGAGCAACCTCTCTCTTCGTTTTCCTTTTTGCTGTACCTGACAAGCTTTGTTGTGAACTGCAGCCTGATTAAAGTTTGAGGACATTAGGCTAATTATATAAGCTTGTAGGCTTTCACGGCCGGTGTTATTATTGGTAAAATATAACATGTCCAGGCTTGTAGGCCGTGTTCGAATATTACAATTATTAAAAGTTTTAATGATTTTAATATTCGACCATGGCCTACAAGCCCGGACATGTTATATTTTACTAATATTAGGCTAGTCTTTTTCTACAGGATCCTCAGAATTGCTTCTTCCTTGGGTTTGTTCTTTAGGGATGTGTCTCTTAGTCCATGCCCTCTATTTATTCCCATTTTGCTCCCATGAGTGCCTGGGAAGTATCTTCTCACCACCCATAAAACCCTGTATATGGGTTGAAGGTGTTATACAATAGGTTTTCTCCTGGCACTGGGGGGGGACTGCTCACATCACTGGCTTTGCTGACCCAGTGCCTTGAAGGTGTCAGCAGGAGTCTCGCACCTTACCTTGAGCGGACTAGAGTCCATTTCAATTTGGTTCTCCAACTGGAAGACCCAAGAATTGGATTTTATGACTGGAAGCTGCTTCTTAGTCTGACTCATTTAACTGCAAAGTGTACCTGATAACAGACAGCTTCACATAATGTCATTGTGATGTCAATGTTAGCCTGAACTGCAAGTATTACTTACTACCCCCTGCAGGCATGTGGATAAGCTACTGCAGAGCAAGATTATTCAGGTTAGACCTGGTATCTGCCAATGTATTATACAGTATAAACTTAGTATTATTCTGTTAGTTCTATTTTCTATTAATTGTTCAGTGTGTAAGCTTGCAATTAGAGTTTTAGTAGCTGCTAGAGCTATGTTCCACATGGTCAGTTGTGCACAAATGAATACTATATAATTGGGAAGAGAAAAATTTAATTTTCACCAAATTTCTTATACTTAGGATCCAATAAATCTCCCATTAATTAAATTGTGAAATGAAATGGCATTTTATTTATAGACACTCTGTTCTTAGCATCCCATTCTATGCTGGGCATGAAAGACTACTTAATTTTGCTCAGAGGCCTCTCTATCAGGCTTGAGGTTCTTTTACGTGCCGTAAATCTACGACACGAGACCCCACAGCTTTACTTCCCTTCCGAAGGAAGCCATGGATTTTTATGCCTGAAAAAATCCATCATCCTCCGCCGGATTTGAACCCGCAACCTCGGGTAAATGAAGTTGGCATGGTAACCATTACACCATGGAGAGCGACATTAAATCATGAGCTTACATCATAAAACACGTGTAGCTATTTCTGCTTCTGGTTATTGTGAACCAACCTTAGCACCACAAATCAAAAGAAAGAGGCAAATTATTGTGCACACTTAATAAGCTCTTTTTAGATTTAAGCATTTATATAATGTAACATATAACATGTTTTACTAACAGCACCAGCCATGAAGGCGTGCAATTAATAATACTGTGTTTAAATGTTACAGTCTAGAAAACGAAGCAGACTAAATGGCAGTACTATACAAGGGAACTATGTGTATAAGCCTATGGTAACATCAACGGTGGATGGTCCAGCTACTGTGGGTGGTTCCAGAAGAAAGGCACCTCTTCTTCTAAGAGCATCTCCTTCAGCATCATCTCTCATCAAGCTTGAAGATCCATGACTGGTTTAGCTTTGTATTTGCATACTTTACCTGGATTGTTTATCTGCCTCCATATGATGTACCTGAAGTGTTTAGACTATTTTTGCAAACCTGAGTAAGATTACAGGAGACAACATTTGATCAGTATTAGTAGCAACAAATGTGAGATGTGCATTTGGTAAGTGGTTGTTATTTTCATGAACTACAAATCTTAAACATTTTATTCTACTTTGTGGATTGTGAAATTGCATCATGCTTCCATAAATTTTAAGGGCTATTAAAGAGTTTATTTTTTTCTAAGCCTTACTCACTGATAATTTTCTAATGTGCATGTCAAAAAAAAGTGTAGAGAAGTAAAAGGAAATTTGTGAAGATAGAGTGGATTCCATATGCTAAAGTTAGTGAAAAATTATAAATAAATTATTTGGAGGTAGATAACAAAACAGGTTATATGTTACGAGATATGTCCCAACATGTGCATTTGTGATTTAGGTGATATCTTCACTTTTTTTTTAAACAGCCACAGTACAATTTGATATGGACATCTGCTTTTACCTATTGATCTACAGAATCTTAAACATAGCAGTAATATTAAAATGGAATCAATAAATTTGTTATTAAATTCATATTTTGAGGCTTGTATACCATAACATAGAATGTTGAGTTCTAGACTGCTTTTTAATTAGCAAGATATATTTTCATTGAGGAATTTTTGTCATTTGTGTGGTGTTCAGAGAAAACAAAAAATGCTTGCTACAGCAGTTCAACATATTACCCTACTCAATATTGTGCTTGGTTGTCATGATGGCTTAAAAGCATTTTGTACTTAGATGATGTCATGGAACAAATTAATGGGAAGGGCTTTGTTTATAAAAGTGCCTTGTCTGTTGGTGAAGACGATGATGGGACCAAAAATTGGTTGTACTGACTAAACGTTCCCACCCTGAATGTTGTATATAAATGTAAATAGGTTTCCTTTATATTTTGTATTACTCAAAATATCTAAACTTTCCAGATATAAGCTCCAGTCACCTTTTATTAGACCCTGCATGCCCTATTGGTCCATTCACCATGTTTGATAGCTGATCCAAGTTATATAATATTTGCTCTGATTGGCAGCTGTTGATGCACAAAGCACAGCTCTAAGCCTTGTGAATAGCAGAGGAACCAATTCACAGAGTAGGCTCAAACACTATTAATATTAATATTTTGAGTGATACAAATCCAATAGACATGGAGTGCTCTAAGATTGATATACTTTTACAGTAGAATTGATGCAAGATCTCACAGCGATGTTTTGTATTAGAGAGGCAGAGACCAGTACAGTTACTGTGCATCTTTGCTGGAATCCTAGTCTTAAAGTTTCACATTTCTCATGAAATTGAGAGTGTATGTACAAATAAGTGTAAATGTTGTGTGTTTGAATTGTAACTTGTTAACAGTTCGTTGGTCGTTGCACAGAACAGCATGTAATTGATTTTTACAGACATTTTATGAAGTAAAGATGCGATGTGATTGTATATAATATAATTGTGTAGTAAGTGTCTGGTGGGAAGAGAGAAAGTTTTTAAAAGCATACTTGCACCTTCATTGAGTGGCTGTCAGTTGTACTTTGCAGTGTATGTCTGTGTACGTGTACAGTATGCTATTTGTTTATTCATTAAGCTTTAAAAGGCTGGAGCAAATAACTGTTGTCCTTATATTTTAGAAATGTTTTGCACCTTTCACTAACATAACTCAGTAATTCATCTCCAACAGCTGTTCAAATTGACTACATACATTCTGATCTCTAGTACTAGATGCATTTGAGATGAGGTTTCATTCACCATCTATTTTATATTCATGCACTTAATTAGTATACTGCTCATTTCTAATGATGAGTGGACAGTATAGTAATTATTGATGACTTATTGTTATTTTGTATTCAATTAGATATACATTTCTCAGACAGCTTTTAATTCCATGCTATAAACCACTGTTTATATTTGAATTGATTAGACTACAAAAAGATCTGCATTATGATCTATTAAAAACAGGATGATGAGGGGGCGGTTGGTAAAATGTGAGCTTTCTGTTGTTACTTTTTAATTTATTTTATATATATATATATATATATTCTCCCTCAATAAAAGAAAAATAGCATATTCAAGGTTTGGAACAATTTACTGCTGAGCTTTAAGAAGCAAGTCTACATAATACACTATTGCAATTGATCTCAAATTTGAAAATTGCTGGATGTAAAACATTTCTGGCACTTAAGGTTTCACATACCAAGCTTCTTCAAAGTCCATTTTAGTTTTTATATCATCTACTGGCTCTCAAAAGATACATTTTCATATAAAGAAATTGGAACTTAACTGAACGTTCTGAACATTGGTTAAAAATGAACTACAGTTTTAGAATTAAGTAAAAGTTAGATGGTTCCTAACTTGAAAATTATATATATATATATATAATTTTTACTTTTAATGCACTGAAGAAATGAATTAAAATTACTGCAAGGGTGTAACTTTATGGGAATAGATAATTTTAAAAAATTTCTTTTGAAATAATTTGAATAAACTGATACCAATGAAACTTTGGGCAGGAGGGGTTATACAAATGAGAAAATAGGTACAAAAATTAAGCCTGACTTAGACTAAGTTGGAAATGCAGGCAAGAATAATGTATTAAATGATTCCTGTGCAATCCATTTTGAAGGATACAAACAGTAAATCTGAAGATTATGTTTCGTTACAAATTATTATTCATGGAATTAATAAATATGGCATTTTTAATAAAATAAAACTCCATCGTCAAATCCGATTTTAAAGTTTACCCCGAGTTCTTTGGTTTGGAGAGTTTTCATGACCTAAGAGTAGGTTACACTTTATAAATTAATATCCTATTGCCAAATATAGATAAAAAATTAAGTTTCCAACAATTTTGGCCAAAGGTTTTAAAATATAATTGTGTTAATGGATACAGGCAAAAATCTTTTGATCCTTACATTCCACAAACCTTTACTGAATCAACAAATGTATTGCAGCAAAGGTTCAAGTACCTCTCTTTCACTTTATTGTAAACAAAGAGATGAGGTAAAACTTGGATTTATTTTCTGCACTAGCAAGCCTTTATTTAAAGCATTTCATTAGAGCATTCATATTTTTAATGATTTGTGTAAGTTAAATGTGTTTTAATAATACTTATATTTGAGTATAATGGCACATTTCCAGATACTTAAGGGAATGAAAATGAAAAAAGAATGAGTCAACTCTTAAATCATTTTGATTCATTTGTATGTGGACCTCATTTTTGATGATTGTGTCAGCGTATCTATTAAGTTCCAGCTTTTCAAATGAAGTATTACAGTATTTGTTTGCTGCTTCCATAGTCCATCTGGTTTATCTTAATGGTTTCATAATCAGCCTGATAATTTCTGAGAAGTGTGCATCTGTAAGTTACTTAGAGAAATATATATTTTGCTGGAATATAACCCTACTAAAATGATGCTGGGTTTGATTTAGTTGCTAGAACTGAAATTTGTTTGTCTATTGGTGAAAATGTGAATGTTTTTGTGGCATCTATAGGTTATGGAAATTCTTTTATGAGTCTAACCCATTAGACCTTTTGCCATTGACAGTTTGGTTTTGCCCCCCCCCCCCCCCCTCCAAGACTTGGATGTTGTAATGACTATATGCACCATTGAACATTTCACTTAGGTAATTTAAAGCCAAGTCAGACAGCACATTTCCATGGGAATTGATTTCAGATTAAATACCATAAGTAAGCATGGATTCAGATTGTATGAAGTCTTGGTTTTATTCCTCTTGAAAAGTGGGATCAGATTAAAATATGTTGTATGGAAATCCCCCCATATTCAAATTGTATTGAATATGCCAAATATATTATATTCATTCTACTTGTATTCTCTGCAATACTGAGGGCTCTCATTTTTGTTTCTTCAATAGATTTGGCGTGAACTGATGTAATAAAACACACAGCAGAGCCATTTTTATCATTTCCGTTATCTACCAATTTCTCAAAAATATTATTACCTCAAAGCCTGCTTATAGCTTACAGAACTATGTTTAACAGGTTTGCCAATGTAAATCCAAGTCAACCAACATAAAGCCTACATTATTTATTCACAAATTGAAAACAATTTATCATTGATTTTTAACGGCTGAAACATGGATTGTATGTAGATGGAGTTGGATTTGCAATAATTTTAATTCTCCATGGAAATGTAGTGAGCGATTGTCTGTAAAGTAGATGTTGAATATTTTCATTGCCACTATAAAATATATCTGATCAGAGATGTTATTACAATTAAATGTAATGAAAATAAAGTAAATTAAAGCTGGCAAATCAGATTGGTTTATTCAAAAACTGTGTCTCTGTGTAGGATATGTGCAGTTAAATTGAAGAGCTTGATATTTTGATAGACTACATTTTGGTTAAGAATTTAGCTGAACGTTTGAAAACTAGATAATTATAATTAACTGTTGTTGCTACTAATTCTATTTCAAAAGTAAATATATGCAAAAAGAGCTATTCACTAATATGTATTAGAACACTACCTGTGGCAGTGTTTACAAACCACATTTGTCAGTGAAGCTTTACTTTTGTAACAAGTACATAATTTAGAACATGCACAAAAATGAATTATGCTCCTTATGAGCTATTCTGTTTCACATAAAATCCAAAAATATTAGCAAGTAAAAAAATAACAAATGTAAATATCATTAATTATTTAATCTATTAAGATGTCACTTGAGTCAATAATCCATCCTTATTAATTAGTATGTCACCATCTGTTTTGATGCTACTAGCAGAAAAAATTAGACACTTGTAAGCCCTCCTGGGTAGTTTGTCCACCTCATATACAACAGGTCATAATTTCAAATCTTGCATGATGAGTTTCCTGGATAAGATTTGGGGGGGGGGGGGGGTTCCTTATCCTGAGAAGATGGATGTCAAGTTACTTTAAGCTGCAGGGACCTTTAGATCAGTTGAGCATCATTCCACCAATTTTATTCATTGTCCGACATAACCAACCAGGTTAAAGGGCAGAAAGCTACATAAATAAGTTTTAAAAAAAACACTAATGCTATCTAAAACACACATGTGCTGTGTTTATTTTCATTTTTTTTTCTACACACATGTGCTGTGTTTATTTTCATTTTTTTTTTTTTTCCCTCCCTCTCTCTCTCTCTCTCTCTCTCTCTCTCTCTCTCTCTCTCTCTCTCTCTCTCTCTCTCTCTAGTGTATGGTGTACAAGTGTATTTTTTTATGTACAGAGCATATATACATTGGGTACCTCCAGAAAATTGTTTATTCACATGGCAAACTAAAATCAGGAAGTTTTGCCTTGAAAAAGAAATTTCAGTTATTGATATTTTGGAAAAATCTACTATTTATATGTATATTAGAAATATTGTATCAATTCTATATTTTATTCTTAAAATGTTCGAAACCATATGTTTGTCTTTTAACCTCTTAATAAACTGTTTTTAAAGTTCCAGTTAACTGGATACATATTTAATAAAAGGCAGTAATGATTTCAATATTACCCTAGAATTATATTTTTCTTGTAAAATTAAGAAAGTATGTAGTCTATTTTATTACTGAATTTTGGCAGCCACAAAACAGTCCTATTTCTGAAAATATTTTCCCTGTTTTCAAAAGAACATAGCAGCACAATGCAATATTATTTGTTGCTAATTTGAGGAACTGTTTGTTAGATATATTTTTAGCATTTGTGCATGTTCTTAATTTTATGTATAGCAGTTTATCATCTTGAAATGGTATTCATTTAAAGTAACTGTTTTCCTAGACATGGGCACATTTAATGAATAGCCTTAAGACTTTTCAAGCTTAACCAAGTATTGAAACCATTGTGACAAATTATTAAGTATCTTGTGTTTAATTTCCAGTCCACTGAAAATATTATTCTCACAATGTAATAAGATGAGACTGGCAAAGATGAATTTTAGTTGAATATACAGTTTATAAATAGAGACAGTATTGTTTTGCTTTAAACTTTAAAAATGTTGAAAAGTAATTTCAGCTTTTCAATCCCAAGTAATCTTTTTTTGTTACCATTTAAGTATAATGTTTAATTTTTGAATTAGCCGTAGAAATATAATCCTGTCTCCAATTAGTACTATGCATTTTCAGCAACAAATTGTAAAAATTCACAAATTGTTTTTCAAGCTTGCTGTTGAACTTTTGATTAAAAGAAAAGTTGCTAAAAAAGAATATTATTTTCTGGGGAGGGGGAAATATGCTTAAATGACATTTTGTATTGCACTCTAACACGGGGGCCACCTCATTTATCTAGTATCACTAATTCCATTTGCCAGTCCAAACATTCTATAAGTGATATCTGTTGCAATACTCCTGAAGCAAATTTGAAAAGGTTTGTTTTTATTTGAACATCATCAATTAATTATGTATGTCAAGAAATAACTTAATTTTACTTTATCCATATCTGCAAATTTGCACTATCTGTCTGTCTCATCACAGCTGTGTGTTAAGCTCATGAAAGAATCCTACTTCTAAGAGTATATTTAGATTAGATTCGGTTAGATATTTTATTTCACTGCTTAGGGAATATTGTGGTGGTAGTTCAGTTTGAATATAACTTCAATTTAAATGCAGCTAGTATTAGTTGATATGTGTCATCACATAAAAACTGTTATTTTAATCACTGATAACTGATGTTCTAAAGTAGCACATATGCAGTGGTTTTTGTTCAGTCAACTCATCTTTTGCTGGCATATGTAAAACATTGTGCATATTGGATTTCCTTCTGAAATCCCTGTTATGTTTTAAAAATTACAACCTGTTGTCAAAGGAAGTATGTTCTCCCTGTCAGACAGTGATGGGAATTAATAGTTAATACAAAACATGTTTATTTTGCTCATAGCTGTTATGAACCATTTAAAATGTGTACTTTGTAAACTATTGCATTTATTTATGAAAAAAGTTAGTACATTTGTTAATAAGGTCTGCATCAAGGTGCTTTGTTTAATCCTACAAAAATGTTATTTGTATAAGTTTCTTCTACATATTACTTTTCGGTAACCAAAGAAATAGATCAGCTTTGGGGGTGGATACTGAAGGATGTATATTATATCCAATAGCAACCATAATTCAGAAATAATTAACCTATAATGAATACATTTTTATGTCATTAATTTAAGTAAACCTCATAAATCAAGATTATTGCTGAAGCCTTATTAATAAAACAAGTATTCAAAAGTCTGAAAGGGATTAATTTTAATACAATTGTATCTTATATGTATTAGAATGCAGTCCAAAATAGGACTGTAACTTATAATTTGCCAGTGTGGGGGAATATAAATCTAAAATTGTAATTTTTCAATAAGTAATTTCACATAATTATCACAGAGCCATTTCCTATTTTGTTTATTACCACCAAGGTTTAGGTTAACTATCAGTGTGATAATTTAAAGCTCTCAACAACCAAGATTGTACTTTTCTTGACTTGATTCTGATATATAAAACATATGTAAAATACATTTTTGGACTTATACCTTTTCCCCACGCACTGGCGAATTGATTTCATTTAATGGTGCACATAATTTTTATGGTCAACAGTTTTGCTTTGAATGCTGGATATAAGCCATAGTCCTATTGCCTTAACAGTGCTGTTGAATAGATACACAATACACAGGGGCCATAGTAATGCAGTACAATGGTATGAGTGTTCAGGAGTGCTTGGGGCTAAGAAGACTGAGCTGTGAACTTTCGATAGGCTGTGTGTAAGAATATTTTGTAAATTTAAGTCACAGCCACAGCAGGAGGTAGCTAACAACTTGCGCAAATCAATTGATGATGTAATTAGTGCAAAATACTTTATTTAAAGATTCTGTGTTTGTGCAAATGTTTTGACTACAAAACAATGAATTGCTGTGAACAAAAAGGTACATAATGTAAAATTGATTATACTGTAGTTTAATAAGAAAGGGAAAAAAATACAAGAAAGTTTACAAATATATTCTTACAGTATTTCTGAATTATCAAATATGACTCGCAATAACTACCATTATCTTTATCATATTTGTGCAATTTCCAGTATCCAATCAATCCTAAGAATATGTTGCAGAAGCTTCCCTTGGGTTCTTCATAGTTTTTACAATGTTACTGGAGTCTGGTGAGTATATCTTTAACTTGTTAGTAATTGATAAAGTCTTTATTGGTCATTTTGATTAATGCCATATGAAGAAAATCATCTTGAAAGAGTGTAAATTGTAGATTACCATGTAAGCATCAAATTCCCTGCAGGAGACTCAAAATCCTTATTTCAAAGAACCTTGTTATTGAAGTGACTGAATCAAGCAAGTATAAATAGTTGTCTGTTAAAATTTTGTTAATCTTGTAGAATAGATGGGGTAATTTTTATATAATCATTAAATTTTAAGTTTAGATGCCTTTAGTGTTATGATTATAAACTACAGTTTTAATATATAAACCCCTAGAAACTAAATGATTATTTGAAATACTAAATATACTCTACAATTGGAAACTCAATATAGCTAAAAATTATTATAATGTGACAGAGGAAAATATAATCACAAATGCATTGAAATTTGAAGTCAGTCCAAGGAGGAATCAAGATCTGTTTTTCAAAACAGAGAAATAACCAAAGTGAATACATTTCGTAGGTAACATGTAAGGAACAAAATGAAGAGAAATAATATTAATAACACAATACACAGAAAATTTTGTAATGGAATGCACAATCTCTTGAAACAAGACATTCAGGAGAGAAAGCCCACTGTGGTATGAGGTGCATTCAAAAGGTAACAAATATTTATTGGTATAATTACATAGACTCGCTGGCTATTTTTACTTTCTCTAGCCCAGTATGTACAATGTACATAGGGTTAGAGAACTATTGTATTCCACCCAAAAAATCGATCAGAGTTCACTGGAAATACATGTTTTAGGACCCCCTGTATCCATAAGCATTTTCAGAAAAATGTCCGTGTGTCTATGAACATAACTCAAAAACGAATAGTAGCTAAAATACCAAACTTGGTATTTAAGTTTAGTATCTTCTAGGGATGCGGCACAAAGATTTTGAGGAAAATCCCTGTACCCCAAACTACCCTTTACATGGAACTTTTTTTGAGAATTTTGATTTTCTTAAAAATGGCTCTAACGATTTTGATTAAAATTTTGTATATTAAAGATATTTACCTGAAGAATAAAATGTATATCTTGAATTTTCTGGGAATTGCTTCTGAAGACCTGTTTATTCTGGATGAATTTTGCTTAATTTGGCATAACTGGTAAACCGTAAGAGATAGACAAAAATTTACTATACAAAAAATGTAGGTTTTTCTTAAAATACTTAAGTTATGTCATACATTTTTCTCGTGGAGCTTACCATTTTCGAGGTGCTCGTTATTAGTTTCAGTTGTGAAGTACTTGTACTTTTCTCAGACGGGAGAGTCCGATTTTCTTTTGTTCTACTCCTGGCCAAGAAATGAAGCGATTTGTAATGACAATCGTGTAACGACAGCTTTTAAAACATTTGACTTGGTTTAGCCTAGTGTATTCCCTTATTTTCTTCCTACTTATAAGTAATAAGAACATTGTGCTAATGAATACCTTGAGTATGAAGGTGCAGAAAGAAGAATTATCTTATGTAAGAAGTTTGTAGAACAGCTAGAGAAAGTCATGTGAGATTTTTCAACAATCGCCACCTTTGTTGAGGCATTTATTGTAATGGTGCACCATTAATTGTAAGCCCAAGTCATAGGAATCTGCCGCCAATGTCCGCAGCCACGAAGTCACTTCATTCTGCGCCCCAGTGTCACTGAAAACGCTTTATGAAACGGAAGAGATGAAAGTCACTTGTAGCGAGGTCGGGGCTGTAGGGTGGATGTTCGCGGACCTTAACACATTTCGCATATGGCTGTATGATGTTGTCATGCACTAGCGTAATGCCTCTTGTTCTGGATTGCCCGCCTGAGTTTATGCAACATCTGGCAATATCGATCTGCATTTACGGTCTCCCCTCGCAGTAAAAATTCGCACAAGCGGACATCACGTCGACCCCATTTAACAGATTGCTTGAATTTGGTCTTCACAGATGAATCACTGTGCTGCCAATGCATTGATTGTTGTTTTGTCTCGGGTGTGGCATGCGACACCCATGTGTCCAGTGACAATATTATCAAGAAACTTGCCACCTTCCGCTGCGTATCGCTGTAGGAATGTCAATGCTGCGGCCAGACATTTGGTTTTGTGTTCATCTGTCAGTTGTCCAGGCACCCATCTTGCACACACTTTGTGAAATCCAAGCCACCAGAAGACAATTTAGTGCACAGGCGAGCGAGACATCTGGGGAAACTGACAAGAGGGTTCTGAAATTGTGAAGCGCCAGTTCTGCACAATTGCTTGCCAACACTTCTGGCGTCACCATGGATGGTCGGCCATTACGGTCTTCGTCGTGAATATTGGTTCTTCCTTCCGTGAATTGCCTGCATCATCAGCTTACCTTACTGTCACACATAATGTCCTGTCCATACACGTGACACAATTGATGATGGATCTCTGCTGGAGATTGCTTTTGAACATGCAGAAATCGGATGACTGCACGAACCTAGCATGGGGCAGGAGACAATATCGGAGCAGCCATTTTCTCCTAGCACAGAGCAGTAACCACTGCCATTACAAAACTGAAACTTTACTATATGTTGCGATATACTTCTGCACACGCGCATTCCTATCCGGCTGGTGGTGCCATCTTGGACGCGATCAGGACTGACTTTCTGGATGCACCTTGTATGTACAGGATACATCATGGCCAAAGGAAGAACAGCATCTTGCATGTAATTATGAACATATTTTCAATGATAATCTGTGACAAATTGCAATTGGCAATATCTGAATTGCACAGTTCTCTGCTACAGGAGAAGATAATGTCCATAACAGTATGCTAACAGATAATATCTGGAACAGTTTTTTTTCCCCAAAGCTGGAAAAATGCAGTTATCCCCTTCTCAAGCCTGGTAAAGAAAAATTGAATTATAAAAAATTATAAACCTATTCATCTCAATAATACACCAATTCCATACAAAATTCTGGGTGTTACTTTTGATCAAAAACTCCTATGGAATGCATACGTTAAAAAATCGTGCAGATCAATATCTTCTTGTCTTGCAAAATGGCTGTAGTGTATTATTCAGAAAAGATTAACTTGGAGAATTGAAAATTTCAATTTGGCTTTTGTCCGAACAGTGGCACGATAGAAACCTTACTATATTTGACTCAAGACACATACTCAGGCTTTACAGAAAATAAAACTACTATAATTACAATAGACTTTGAAAGTGCTTTTGATACGGTTCCTCTCAAATTATTTTACTACAATACCTGAAAATTGGAATTAAGGGTAGAGTGCTGAAATTCATTATTTCCTTACTAAACGAACAATCCAAACTTAAGTAAACGTACTGTCTTCATGCAAAAGTATCACCAGTGATATACCTCAGGGATCATTATTGAGTTCTACTGTATTTAACATCATGTTACATAATATACCTGATGCTACACCTCCTGGGGTTAAAATAAGTATTTATGCTGATGATTGTACTATATGGACTACCAACAAAGATCAAAAAAAGCAACTAATGAAACACAAACTGCCATAAATAACATTATTACCTGGACAGGTAAATAGAATTTAACTATTTCACAATCTAAAACAGAATGCACGATATTTACAAGAAGATATAGTATAAAAAATTATAAACCTCCTATACATCTAAATGATACATCAATTCCATCATACAACCCTACTCCCAAAATTCTGGGTGTTACTTTTGATGAAAAACTCCTATGGAATGCACACATCAGCAAGACATCACATCATGTAAAAAGACTAAATATCTTAAAAATTATTGCCAGCAAAAATGGGGATCTGACATAACAATGAGATCATTCGCATATATAAGATCAAAATTACTGTGTGGATTTGAAGTCTGGGACAGATCAACACACTTACATAAAATCATTCCATTCCAAAATGCTGCACTAAAACTATGCTTGGGAGTTTCAAAAGCCACTTCAACAGCTGCTATAGAGATTGAATGTAATGTACTACCTATATATATTAATGGATATATACTAGGGAAAATCTATAAACTTCATTTAGATCATTAATGTTTTATAGTATAACATATTGAGTTCACAGGAAAGATATCCCATTAAACATAACAAATGCAAACCTAGAAAAAAAAATGTATTGTCAATGAAGCTCCCCACCTTGGAGCTGAAAAAGACCACGCGCTTTTACAAGTATTGTAGGAAATTATACAAAAAATGATGTACCATAATATATTTTAAGACAAAGCTCCCTAGAGCTAGTTGGTAATAAATATGAACATTTTCTTTATATTTATGCAGATGGGTCTCGTAATCCTGATGGTGACTTATCTGGCACGGGTTAATAAATTCCAAAACATGAAGAATAATGTTATATATCATGTACATAATCCTCCAGCCTTGAAACTGAATTACTGGTTATATAAGTAGTCCTTTTATATTATATATAGAATCGGAAAAATCTATATGTATATTCACTGACTATGGGAGCTGTTTTAAATTTAATGAAATATACATTACACTCCTATACCAGCTTAATTCTTTCTATACAACATTTGAATGAACTCATGCAATTTCAAAAAGAAATAATCTTTCAGTGGATACCAAGCCACTGTGGTATAACTGGAATTGAAATAGCTGATAATATTGCCAAACAGGCAGTCTCTTTGCAGCCTAAACCTACACAAACATCATCTTTATCTAGTGAATATTCTACAGTCCACTCCCATATAATAAATTCATGGATCAAAACATGGCTTTCATGTGACAAAGGCAAAACACTACAAACTATGCAAAACAAGCTAAATAATTTACCAATGTACAAAATCATTCCCAGAATAATACAAAATTTCCTAACAAGCAAAAACAGGCTACATAGTCACCCAGACATATCTATTGCATTTTAATCTTACTGACACTAGTATTTGTTGTTGGTGTAACATTCATGAAGAAGACCTTGAACACATCCTCACAAAATGTTCTTACCTTCAGAGAACCAAACTTTAATCTTCAATACCTGGAGCTTTGGTAAAAGCATTGCAATGTATTTTGACTATACCTCATCTTTGGACTCTAGCAGTTGGTATATACCACAAGCATCAGGCTTTATATCTATCATTTGTGAAAAGAAGAACTATGTAGTGGAACTTGTGTTGTCAGCACAAATAGCTGGATACACTAAGAAAATAGAAATATAAGCCCCTAACATACAATATAACTAGATAAAGTTCTGAGCATGAAGATTCCCCTTCAATAAATCATTAAAATAATTTGGAAACTTGAATAATCTGTGATCATCCAGAGAAGTTCAACATAAAATTTGCTATTTATCCAAATTATCAATTTTTGTACTTATTTCTACCTACTACAGGTAGTGGTAGCTAAAGTAAATTAAAGCTCTGTGCAAGTGCTATCTTCATAGGCATTACTAAGTATGCTGGATCAGCTCTAAGAAACACACCTTGTATTACTCTGTGTAATGCACAGCATGTGCATTAGTTATGCAACAATTGTTCATTTTCAGTAAACTTATTTCCAAACAATGCATTAGCACATTTTAAATGTAATAATCAAGCACTGCAATAATACTTTCTGACTTATTTTATTCCTGACTGCTTGCTTACTCTTCAAATTTCAGTTTGTTTTAATGTTTTAAGGACCGAATAATATACTTCAGTTTAACAGGACCTAAAAATATATAATTTAGTTATTTAGCAAATAGAGTACATTTATGTATAGAAACATTTTCAAAGAAGAAATCAGACCATCCAATAAAGAAAATGTTAAATAATTATGATGTGTAATTTTCCAGATAAGAAAGAAATTAAAAGTTACTTTAGCACACAATCCAGATTTTAAGGTCTGTTTCATTTTCTTTGCAGAAAAATTGCAAGAATCATGTTTGCTCTTGCCTCATGTGAAGTGGAGCACCATTTCTCTGCTTCCAAGTATATTTTAATGTAAATGATTCTCGGGTGTAAATCCTCTTAAGCACTTCACTGTGATACTAGGAGTACAAAAATCATTTTTGCCTGTAGTATTTAAAATTTGTTTTCAATGTCATTAAACCAAAATGAGTATACTGAGAACTTTTGCAGCGTTCAAAATTAAATTATGTATGTGTTTTTCTGTAATATACTAATATAAAATGAGTACACTGAGAAGTTTTGTACATGAAGTGCTTGAAACAAATTTGTGTTTGTCAATACCATACTAATTCTAGGTGTATTGAAGTTGATACTTTCAAATACACAATTTAAATTACTTTTTTTAAATTTAAAGTTAACAATATTTTAAACACTGGTATACCCTATGATTTATACAAATATATATTACAAAACTCCTATAAATTCCTAAATTGAAAATGTAAGATTGTATATAAACCTAATATATTGATGGAATTTAATTTAAGCTCCCCAGTGTTTTATTATAATATAATGAAAATATGTAATCTATTTTCTGGGTATTGTAGCAAATGAGAGCACTCACTGTATCGTCGTGCAGGGGATTGCATTTTGTATTTGTTTACCTCAAGTGTGTTTCTTATTTTGGGAGAAGTATAGATATATTTATCGAAAGTATTACTTAAATAGTGGCTTTATTATCCTAATTTGATGTACAAAACTTTCTAAACATATTTTATGAATACTGTGTTAATTTCTTAAAAGAAATTAAACTGTAAAGTAGATTTTTAATTGTAAATTAGCAACCTTTTGAAAATTAACAATCTTAGAAAGTTACACAAACTAATACCTTTGTGAGATACAATAGTTTTATTGAGGCCGTCATAGGGATAAAACTTCCACAGACATCCAAATGTGTAAAAAATTGTAAATATTGACTTGTCCAGATCTATGATTTGGATTTTCCAGTTTTTTATAATTATTAGTGTGTTAAACCATAAATATACAACAAATATGCTCCCTTGGACATATAGACATAAGGCAGAGGAAGAATCAATTGCCAGGGACCAACAGTGTTATGTGCATTAGGATTTTAATCTTTACTTTGAAAATGGTTAGGTGTTAGCGATACCTTCCTACTTGTATTCTTTACTATTAATTGTAAAGAATCCTGTTACTCCATAACATCTGTTTTCAGGCATGTCTGTAATAGTTTGTTTAAGCCTATATCAGCAGTGATTCGCCAAAATTTCTTAATTGTTCTGCACATACTATGCACAGTGTATAAAGAAGGTGTTGCATTCCACCCAAAAATTTCATGCCGAGAATTCTCTGGGAATAGATATTTTAGGGTCTCCTGTATGCAAAATAAAAACATCTGTCATGTACATTTTTTTTCCGTGAAGTAGACCATTTTTACTTTCTCTACACGCACTATATACAAAGTGTATAGAGAAAGTATTGCATTCCACCCAAAAATTCGATACCGAGATTTCACCGGAAATATATGTTTTAGGATCCCCTGTATCTAAAAAAAAAAAAAGAAGGAATTTTCAGAAAAAGGTCCGGGTCCGCGTGTGTGTGTGTGCCCTTGTGTCTGTGACACTATAACTCAAAAACGAAAAGTCGGTAAAAATACCAAACTTGGTATTTAAGTTTGGTATCTCCCAGGGATGCGACACGAAGATTTTGAGAAAAATCCCCCCACCCCAAACTACCCTTTACATGAAACTTTTTTGGAAAATTTTGATTTTCTAAAAAATGGCTCTAACGATTTTTATTAAAATGTCGTACATTAAAGATTTTTACCTGACAAATAAAATGTATATTTTAAATTTTCTGGGAAGAGCCTCTGAAGACTACTTTATTCTGGGTCAATTTTACGGAATTTTACATACATGCTAAACCGTAAGAGATGGACAAAAACTTGCCACACAACAAATGTAGAGCACTTTAAAACACACAATTTATGTTATGTAGATTTTTTTTCGTGTAGTTTGTTTTTGAGATATTCCTCGTTTTTGGTTTCAGCTAAGAAAAACTTATACTTTTCTCATGCAGGAATTTGTCATCCCCTGTCTATACAAACAAAGGAACTTTAAAATAAGAACTGAAGCTTTCCTGGCGACGTATTAATTCAAAATCTTTACCTGGCTAGAAGCCCGAGAAGATTTTGAATTAAAGGAACTTTAGTCACATAGCAACCAACTTTTAACTATCACTTTAACCTATGGTACTCCCTTATTTTGCTTCTACTTTCAAGGAAGCAAGAAATAAAGACTATTTCGGCTAGGTTTTTCTTTTTCTTCTTCTCTCCTTCCCTCGATTAGCATGAAGAAAATAGAAGCATAAGCATTTTAACGATAATTTGTTGCAGAGATGTAGAGAAAGTCGTGTGAATTGAATGATTTTTTAGATATTCCCTGTTATTGGTTTCAGTTTTAAAATGCTTTTCACATATGAGAATTTGTCAATTCCTGACAATACAAGGAAACTGATTTAAGACACATGACAACCAGCTTTTAAGAGATTTGGCTCTCGCTTTAGCCTAGTGTATTTTCCTTACAAGAAGCAAGTAATACGACCATTTCTGCTGTTTATCTTGATTAGCATGAAGTGTAGAAGAATGGCTTTGTAACAATAATTTGTTACCGAGATGAAAAAGTCATGAGAATGGAACACATATTTTTAGGTGTTATTATAAGCTTTTATTAATTTTGTACCGACTTCAATAAATATTTTTAGAATACTCTCTAACATTTCAACTCTATTATGCAATGGTTCGTGGGTTGTAAGTTGGAGCAGTTATATCATAGATTATATCAATGTTGGTTGGTTCTAAGATAGACCATGGCAGCAATGCAGCTAAAACATTATTAATCTCTGCAGAAGCATTTGTAATGACAGCGAATGCATCTAAAAACATCAATCTATACAAAAGGAGTTCTGCCGCAGAATTATGTTATCTTATGAAACAATCTCTCCTCGTTTGCTAAACCGGCTACAAAGACCTAGAGTTTCGCTATTCAAGTTAAGTTGCTGCAACGTTTAATTGTAGGCAGGCACCTGGCATGACATGCAAAATGTCTGATCTTACAGAAAGAAACCGCGATTCCTTGTGCAAACATTTAAATGAATTAAATGATAAGGACTTTGCACAACTTTGGAAATCATTTGATACAGTTCTTACGGACTGTGATGGTATGTAATGTTTTGAGACCGAATGTGGAATTCAGGAGCAGCGTATTATAAACATAACCTTACCTAACGCAACTTAGGTAATGTATGTTAATTTTTGTGATATGTATATCCTTTATTTGTAGTATTTTATCGTACTGTTTAGTGCCGAGCTTTAAAAATATTCGATAGCTTCAGAATTATATAATGATCCTGCAGCTCAACTTTTAAACTGTCACCGTTGGTGGCATTTTTATTATTATTATTAAAGTCGCTTGAATTAAGTCATCGCGATTACGTTACGCATCTAGATAGATTTGTACATTGTGATTATTATTGATGCTACTACACCCCATAAAAACTTCTGGGATCTGTTTGCATTTAGCGTATCCCTTCAAGATGCAACGCCATACATTAAACTTGGAGGGGGTGGCCCTGAACTTCGATCTCCTTTATGAAATGGAAATTTAATATATATATATATTAACTGCGGAATGATGACAAAGCGTAGACGAGGGGTTGGCCCCTCTAAAATTCCAGTCATCCGCGCTAGATGTGTAGGAGAAACCCCATTTTTATACGTAGAAATAAAAATATACATTTTAGAATCATTTATTCACGACAATGAATACATTGTTAGGAAAGTACGGGTTCATGCTTGCCCAATGTTTGGCATAAATTAGCGTCATTTTATTTAACAACAGTAGAGCAGTTTAAAATTGCATAATGATTAAGTTTTCGTTCAATTTAGAAAGTGACAAATTATAATAATAATAATACTTATTTATAGAAAACAAAACCGGGCTTGTAGGCCGTGGTCCACTGGGCTTCTCCCCTTGGCCTACAAGCCCGGTTTTGTTTTCTATAAGTGATTTTAACACCGGCCGTGAAAGCCTTCGAATTTTAATAATAATTGTTATTAGAAGGAGACCATAACAGGCCACTAGGTCTAATACTTTTCAGGAAGACAATTATTCTATTACTAGCACTGCCTCTGCTATTATTACTTATGCTATCAAGTTATAATACCCAGCTTAAAAATAAATAAAAAATGCTGAAACAAGTATCTTGAGTGTAACCCCTTTCTCTTTGTAGAATTTATATTAATAGGACAATTTTGTATGCATATTGTTTTGTTTAGATTTTGAAAATCTCTGAGGTATTGTTTCCAATCTGCATAATTTTGTGGTCAACTAATTCATTTGAAGACATTTTGCACACCTAAATGGGGTGATCAGATCCTGATAAGCAAAAAGTAGGACACTATGTTATAGTCTAACCGCAACCGTAACTGTCTTAAAATTGATTAGGTAAATATTAGAAGTATGCATATTAACTATTTATCAGGATCCAATTTGCATCAGCTTTATGATGTTAATGTATTTAAAAAAATGTAAGACTAAATATTGAAAGAACTTAACTCATGCTCAAAGATTTATAAGTAAACAGTTATGTAACTTAAGATAAATAAATAAGGCTTTCCATAAGATTTGATATTTTTCTTAAGTGTATGACTGTTACAATGTTAACACAGACAGAAATACTTCTTACGTTGTTTTATTCTAAAGCAAATGTACAGATAACAAAATATTGAAACACCATTTAATTTGTTTTTTTCAGATACTGTATGCTAATATTTTTCATCATATTTTAAGTCATTGACCAGTTTAAACTTTAAACAGTGTGAGTTTGAATGCACAGCATATAATGACTTACTGTTTTGCAATATCATTGTGTGGACTTCACTACAGATGCAGTTAAAATTGCATTTAGATGATATTAGATGTTTCAGAGTTGTTTTTATCTGAGATTTCTCAGCAGTGCACAGGTTATTCTGTATTCATGATTGAAAACACCCTCTCAGTGGGTGTATTTGTGGCTGGAAGACACATACTGTATTCAACAATATCGCACACAGTGGATATTCTGGAAGAATATTTTGACTCTGCATTGGATCTCAGTATATGGCCAGTATATGCATGTGTGCAGTATTTTTTATATCAACGCCAAAAGAACCCACTAAACACAATCCAAGGACTCTAATAAATTCCGCCGATAATACTATTGTACATTATAATGAATCTAAATTTATGCCAGCTAATTGTATAATACAAAATGTAATAATGTGCTATGATATATTTTTTATAAATATCCAATGCATTAGAAATAAACTTAATGAATTGGAAGGATATTTACAAGATAAAAGCTGTTCTGTGTTATGCTTTGCAGAACATTGGCTTGTGTAATATTAGTGGTTATACAAGAGCTACAATTTTTTGTCGTACAACCAAGAAAAATGGGGGTGTAGGCATTTTTGTTAAGAAAGGACTTAAATTTACTGAAATTAGTATTTGCACATATAGCATAGAGGGACATTTGAGGTTGTAGCTATTTATATAAAACTCTATGACATTGTTATAATTACTGTTTGTCGCTCACCAAGTGGTGATATGGGAACCTTTCTAGCTGCATTTAAACAACTTTTGTTACATCTTAGTAGTAAACATATGAAATTATTAATTGGTGGTGACTTCAATATAAATATACTCACTTTAAATTCTAGTACTCAAGCTCTACCTACAAGAGATATGCATATCTTGATAGTTTTATTACAAATCTTCCTAAACATTTATATGAAGTCAAAGTAACTGATCCGTCATTGTCTGATCATTCTCTACTAAGTTTCTCAGTCTTTAGTGAAAAAATTGAAACTAATGTACCTAAAGGCTCAAGATCTAAAAGAATAACTACCCCGAATCATGAGTCATCTTTTTATTTCACTCTATAATAATTTGGAAAGATATTTTATTCTGCCACTATACAAGTGCTGATGACATTTTTAAATTATTTTTAATGCTTTTTTAAATGTATTTGTTATGTGTCGTCTGATTGTTGTTGTGAAACATAAGGCTAAGAAAAGTTATAAAAAGCTTAATACTTGGTTTAGTGATGACTTGAAGCAAATGAGAAACAAGGTTATGGCTCTCAATACTGTATACAAAAATGCAAAATTAGAAGCAGCATTAATAATATGTAAACTATAAGAAATCAATATAAATCTGCCCTACAAGCAGCAAAACTAGGGAGCAATATGGAATATATTGAAAATGAACAAAATAAATCTAAAGCAGTATGGAATGTTTTGAAAAGAGAAACTAATAGTTCTAAGAACATGTTTATTGCACGTATTTCACCAGATATTTTTAAAACATATTTCTCTGAATCTGTGAAAGATAATTGTGATAAAGCAAAGCAAATATCAGAGCAGTTTAATGTAGCAAAAATAATTGTAAGTAAAAAGTCTTATTGTAATGTAAGTTTTATGTGGCCAGAAGTAACTGAGAAGTTGGTTATCCAAGTCGTAAAAACAATGAGGATATATATGCACTTAGTAATAGAATAATTAAATCTGTTATTAGTTATATTGTGAAGCCACTTATCTATTGTATCAGTTTATGATTAAATGCTGGAGTATTTCCCAAGGAGCTGAAAATTGCCAAAACAGTTCCCATATTTAAGAAAAGTGATGTGAATAAACCAGAAAATTACAGGCCAATAGCTATTGTTCCTATATTAGGTAAAGTTTTTGAAGGTGTTGTGCTCCATCAATTAAGGTTATATACCACAGAAAATAACATTCTCAGCCCTTCACAATTTGGGTTTTCTGTAATACAAGATTTATTAGAGGCTGTATATAAAGCATTTGAAGACAAGGAAAATACTCTTGCTTTGTTATTTCATTTAAGCAAAGCCTTTGATTGCATTCCACATGACTTATTGCTAATGAAATTAAAATACTATGGAATTAGAGATTCTGAGTATAACTTCTTTTACACCTATTTAACTGGGCATAGCCACGCTGTTTTTGTAAATGGTTTAAGCCGTATAAGTGACTATATTGATTTTGGAGTGCCACAAGGAACTATTTTAGGACTACTTCTATTTCTTATTATGATAAATGACCTGCCATGTAATATACCTGCTAAAACGATTCTATATGCTGATGATTCCACTTTTATTTTTACACATAATGAATTTGCTGTTTTAAAGAATATGTGTTATGACATAATTCAGGGTGCTACTAAATGGTTCTCTAGCAATGGTTTTTTTAACTAACTGTGACAAAATGCAAAACATTATTTTTAGCCTTAGACAAAGCTCAAGTGATGCTGAATACACTAGTGTAAAGCTTTTAAGAATGGTTTTAGACACAGAATTAACCTGGACTTCACATGTTGAAATGGTCTGTAAAAAGTTATCCAAAGTTGTATATTTACTAAGAACCATTTACAACAAAGTACCTTGTAGCTATTTAAAGCAAATATATCTTGCTTTGTTTGAAAGTATTTTTAGCTTTGGACTAGTAGCATATGGGAACTGTTGTAAATTAAATGATATTCTACTTCTACAAAAGAAACCCATGAGAATGTTATGTCCTACTTCTTACACTTTTTAAGCAACAGATAATTTTAACAGTGTACAATTGCTATATATTACAACTATATATATGTGCACAAGAATTTAAATCAATTTAAACTGAACAGTTATGTACATACATTAAATACCAGAAATATTGACAGATTAATTGTTCCATATGCTAGACCAAAGAAATTTAAAGATAGTTATTTGATAACCAGCATTACAGCCTACAATAAGCTTCCTGACCACAGGAGAGATCTGAATGTAATACAGTCTAAGGCTAAAGTAAAAACATGGTTGATGGACAGTATATTTTACAATTTGGATGAATTTTTAAATTCTAAAATTGTTGTTTGACTGACTTTATATCTTACTGTAAATATTATTTTGACCATGTCTATTGTACTAATGTACCTAATGACTTAGCAAATAAATACTAAATACTTGAGAAAAGGGGATGAACTCTTCCTGACAATCCATCGTAAATCAACTCTCAAATGGGCAGTATTCCATTCTATCAACTTTTCAGCTGTAGCATGTGCTTTTACGTGTACAATCTCATCAAAGAGATTGGAATCATCTATTTGCTTTCCCATCAGTTTGCTGATAGTTTTTAAGCTATTCTGAACTTGATTCCACTCAATTACTGAATTAAGTCTGGTCCAGTCCAAATCACTAATTTCAATTATGGGAGAAGACCACTGTTCAATATATTCAATGCAAGTTGAAAAAATGGACACACATTTTTCTTCTTATTGGAAACACATGGACCTACTAATCCACTCTCCTCAAAACTTTTTAGTTTACAAGAGGCAAAAAAGGCACATTCCTTTTGCTCATTCAATTTTTGTTTCAGCTCTTTAAATAACGCATAACCTTCGTCCATTTAAATAGTAAATGAACAAAATAGAGCCATATTTCAGAGAGAGGATCATCAAATGATTGTGGAACATTTTTCCTGTGATTCAAAATAGGTTTTTAAAGCTGGATAAAGTTTAAGTATACATTCTACAGCTGGCAACAAAGAGAGCCATCTAGTTTTACTGCATGAAATAAGTTTTGAATACTCTACTTCCACAAAGTCGCAAAATTCACGCAAAGTTGTTTCACACACTGTATATATGTAGAAGTATGAATATATTTTCTGCACAACACTTTCTATGCAAACTGGTAAACAGTCAATTGCAGTTTGTATACAGTTATTCACTAGGTGTGCTAAGCAACCTACACGTACAATTGGTTCGTTTAAGAAATTCTGAAGAATAGTATAAACAATATTTTTACCTTTCCTTGCTGCCCCTCCAAAACTGCACATAAACCTGCAATTTTAGCTTCAATTTTGTAGTCACTTAAAATCATTAAAATGTATGAGGACACAATCTCAATTGTCTTATCACACTGATTTTGAAAGTCCAACACTTTTACTTATACTCTGTTAACAGGAAGAAAATAGCATACCAATAATGAAAAAGATTTGTAGTTTTATGATTGGATGAATCTGTGTGTACTGTGATGTAATTCACTTGATGCAAGTCTTTCTGTACCTCTAAAATTGCAGAAGAGCTAATCACATTTGTCTCAATTGCTTCGGACTTCATTCTTATACATGAATGTTGAGATTCAAAACATTTCTTAATCAATTTTGAAGAACAGTCTGTTGATCAAAACGACTGGTTATGAATTACTGTGTGAAATATAAAACATGCTTCTGCTGCTGCAAGCGTTCGCTCTTTATGTTCAAAATGCTTATTTCTGAAAAATGTGGAAATGCATGCAGAGAATGCAGTTACATTAGTTGACAATTTATGTTTTGCCGCTTGTAAATGGCGTATTATTTTGGACTTCCTACTGTTTGCTATCAAAAAAATTGCTGAACATTTTTGACAATATACGTCACTGTCTGTCTTTCCTCTTTTGATGAAAGGATAAAGAGGCTGAAGTTCAAAATTTAAAACACATTTTCTTCTCGGTGCCATCCCAAAAAAGGGACTGCAGCAGAGAACTACAGGTAACACAGCCAATCTACACTGCCAATGTGAATAAATAAGCAATAATAAATAAACTGCAGAGATGCAGAGCATAAAGGTACATTACTTGATTATTGTATGCCATAAATATATTATTATCCTTACAATAAAATTGTACAATAAATAAAAATGCTAAACTAGTGAATTAAAGCTTAAACTCACAATGTAAGATTAAAGTAGGATATTTCTCAGGACATTTCTAAAAAAAAAGAACATATTTGATTTTTTCGCATGTCATTGCAACTGGCAGGACTGTTTTAAAAAAAGGACTATCCTGTGAAAATCAATACATATGGTCACTCTAACCTAATAGCTTAGCTCTGGATTCATCAAAGCATTGTATAATGTTTTATAAATTTCCCTTCATTGAAAATTTCTGTAGTATGTTGTCTCTTGCCTACTACATTACTACACATTTTTATTTGTTATCTTAATGCCAATGCTTTCTAACCCTCAAGGTGCACCATAAGTGTTTAACGAGCAGATTTGCAGGGTATTTCCTATCCCACTCATTTATACTGTCTCTAGCACATATGTACATACAATGTACATAGTAATTAGAGAAAGTATTGTATTACACCCAAAAATTCAATGTTGAGATTTCACCCAGAAACATATGTTTTGAAGTCCAAAACAAGCATTTTTAGAAAAAGATCCATTTTTGTGTGCATGGAGGGGGAGACAGCATGGCTCAAAAACAAAAAGACAAATACCAAACTTGGTATTTATGTTAAGTATCTTCCAAGGATGTGATACAAAGATTTTCAAGAAAATTTCCCCACCCCAAACTACCCTTTATATGGAATGCTTTATGAAAAAAAATTTTTTTTTTCAAAAATGACTAAATTTTTTTATTAAAATACTGTATATTAAAGATATTTACATCACAAATAAAATCTATATCTTGAATTTTATGGGAGCAGCCTCTGAAGAGCTCTTTATTCTGGATGAATTTTGAATAACTGATAAACCATAAAAGATAGATAAAAACGTACTGCACAAAAAATGTAGATTTTTTTTAAAACACATAATTTGTCATATGCATTTTTCTTGTAGTTTCAAAATATTTGTTGTTATTGGTTTCAATTTTAAACTATGCTAACTCTTCTCAAACAGGAAGTCAGCTTCTGCTTTGTCTGTCTTGTTTTACTGCTAGCCATGTAAAGCAAATCAAACTTCTATTGTTTCATATACCAAGCAGCTTTAACAAATTTAGCTAACCTTTACACCAACGATATCACCGGGTTGACACTGGCCAGCTTGGTCTTTGGCAGAGAACTGCATCTACCATGCAACCTGATGTTCGAGAGTCCTCCTGGAGCAGAACGGTCAGCAATCAACTACATGGAGGATCTTGTAGACTGACTTCATGACACGCATGAGATGGCCTGTCAAAATATCCAGGTAGCGAGTGAACGGATGAAGACCTGTTACTCCCGGCAGGCCAAAGCAGCCGAGGTTTATAGCAAAGCGATCTGTGTGGCTCAATCGCACTATCTGGACCAAGGGACGCTGCCCCAAACTTTAACAAGCATAGTAAGGGCTATGGTAAGAGGATAAATAATATCCTTTGCCACATCAAGAGGCTACCCCAAGGTAAGGAACTGGTATTACATTTGGATCGTCTAGCCTGCCACGATGATGCTGGTTGAAATGACCAGCTCGAAGGGAGCAGTGCAGCCGCTCTCATGTTCGCTTTAGTAAGCGGCAGCGGAATTGGAATGTGATAAACATGAAAGCAAAGCGCCGGTAACTGGAAGCTTTGGAATGTGAGACTAGCATATTTGACAAACTTCAGCTTTCATAAGCCTCCAGAATGTTCTGTGACATTTTAACTATAAAAGGAAGCAAGAATTGCAAGCCAATTTGGGGTATGGTGCTAGTGCCAGTAACCGGAAGTCTTGGAATGTGAGACCAGAATATTCCAGAATGTACTGTGACATTTTGGCTATAAAAGGAAGGAAGAATTACAAGCCAATTTAATGTGTAGTCAGTTGAAGTGAGTCGTGAAAAACTGGAGCGTTAGCTTGCAGTGGATTACAGCAACGTGAGAAAGCTGCCAGCTGTTTATGTGTCAAAAGTGCCTGGAGAATTGTTCACAGGAGTGAATTAAACACTTTTTTGTACCAATTTTGAATCACTAAAGACATTTTAACATATAGTTTGCAAATTGATTGTTGATATTGAAAAAACAAATGGGAAACTGTCACATGCAGTTTACATTTTGGTGAGACTGCTTCTAATAAGAAACCTTACTGGTATTGGAACACTGAGAAAAAATAAAGGAGACATTCCTCTGGAATTCCAAGCCAATAAGCATCGAGAAGTGGGGGGTCTCCAATTTTTAGATCTTAAGAGGACAATGCTTACTTTATATGTGCCAAAGAAAATCATAGCTGTGATTTTGCTATCTAAGATGCATGGCGCTCCAGATGTCGGAAATAATTATGTAATAAAAGGTAGCATGGACATTCCTGATCAAATGTGCAATACCTAACGTGTCTTCTGTGTTCTTTATTGCATGACACAGAAGACATATCAAATTAAAACAGACGACAAATCTGCAGTAGCACTTCACTTTTGGGAAGCACTCCACGAAATCAACCTGAACATCAAACTATTGAAAGAAATTTTGAATCCGTTTCAATTCAGCATGGGAAAATAATCTACATCCATAAATACCGCTACACATTGATGAACATGGAGTTCCCCCCTAAGGATTTTTTAACAAGTCTCATCGCCCATCCAACAGAGGTCACCACAACCAACACACCCACACCCACAACTTGGAATCCAAACCCAAGCAGTAGTGGTTCAACAGCTGAGGATGCGGGCAATGGTCCCCGAAACAATTGTCCTGCACAATAAAAGTAAGTGAAGTGTGTATTAATATGTACCACTTTAATTCAATTTGATTATGCCTTCACTGTAAGCAGCTTCAAAATTTTACAATCACATTGATCCTGTTTAAACGTCAGGATCTTTGACTCTAGAACTAGGATAATTTGACGTTGACATTTCTGAGATGCCTGCTAGCATCTGAGCATAAAATGCATAGTTAAAAAGTTAAATATGTGAGAAAACATTAACTGTAAAAGGGTAGCTTTGTGGACAACTAGAAAAGTGGCAAAAGCCATGACTATAACTTTTTAATTTTAGGTTATTATTACATCTTCAGTAAAAGGTGATTGGGTAGTATGAACTGGTTCATTATACAAAATTGTACCATATTACTAATTGTAGGGCACATTGATCCTGTTATTATTTCAGGATCTTTGGCTTTAGAACTAAAATAATTTGCTTTGACATTTCTGAGGTGCCTGCTAGCATTGTTCAAAAAGTTAAATATATGATGAAACATTAACCATAGAACAGGATAACCGCCTGCGGTGCCATTAGTAGTTAAAGCGGGCGTTAAACACTACCAAAAAAAAAAAAAAAAATAGAACAGGGTAAAAGGGTGGCTTTGTGAACAACCTGAAAAGTGATAACAGCTATGATTATAACTTGGGTGTTATTGCCACTTGTGTAACTGTTTAAGGGTTAAAATGGAAAAGATGGGGAAACTTATCTGTATAACATTAATACTCAACAATGAAGGCAATGCACATAGTTTTAATAGTTTCTTCTTACGTTGAATCATATAATTATTTATTTACAGGTGTACTCTGGCTGCAGAACAGTGTAATTCCTGGAGCACCAGCCACTATAAAGAACTTCAAAGAATTAGGCAAAAAAGTGTTCTATGTTACCAACAATAGCACTAAGACCAGAGATGAATTCATTACTAAATGCAATAAAATGGGATATGCTGCAGTTAGAGTAAGTCTTGTGCAGTTATGCTTATCTTCTTGGCTTATTAATTAAAATACATTTTACGACTAATAGAATTTTAATGCAAGTCCAAATCATATTGTTTTGGTCCAATTTTTTTAATTAGATTTATTATTTATGGATTTCATATTAACAAGTGTTACTTATTTGCTTCAAAATACACTATGTTTGTGAAAATTGCAACACCAAGAAGGAAACGCATGAATGCCATGATTATAATACCACAGATTAGGTATATAACAATAAACAAATTATTAATTTTTCAAATCTGTAAATAACCTTTGAGTCTGAATATTCAGTATTTGGTGTATCCTCCATGCTGTAATTAGAACTGCTATACACTGTGGTAAGGACTCAAAAATGTTCTGATAATATTCCAAGGGGATCTCCCTCCACTGCGAGCCATGATACTGATCACTGGAGAACCATGACAAACAAATTGCCAACCAAGCATATCCTAGATGTGTTCAATGAGCAACACATCAGATGAACGTGCAGGCCAGGGAAGCAATGGTATCTTGCGCTCTTTGAAGAAGGCTTGCATATTCCTTGCAGGGGGTAGCCAGGCATTGACCTGCTGAAATATGGCCTGTGGAGATACCTGAAAGGGAGTACCTGGGGTCTACAGTCTCCCTCAGATATCAGTTGCTGTTCTAAGTGCACTCAATTCGCAGCAGGCAAGATCAGTTGTTGAAACTAATCCATCACACCGGATGTTCATCTGGTATGCCACTCAACAATGCAGGCAGGCTTCCAGGTTGCGCTCACCACGGTACCCCCAGACACATATGTGGACTTCACTGTAGGAGAGGTTGAAGCAGGACTCATCCAAAAAGGCTACATTTTGTCACTTAGAATGCAAGTGACGATGTTCACATGCTCATTGCAGTCAGAGGCACTTATGATTTCTGAACAATGGAAGCCAATGTAATTGCATGAGTGCAGCCTGTCCAATCTGCAGTAATGAGTCATCGATGAGTCATCGATGCAGACAATTTCGCACCTGTTGCAGTGTTCCAGCATTGAACTAACACTAGATTTTTTTTTGGTAGTGTTTAATGCCCGCTTTTACAGGCGATAGTGTAGATGAAGTTATGCAGTCCATTATGTCCATGTGGATGAGATGGCAGCCATACCATGCTGTGGTCCTCTTGCATGATCTATTACCCACTCTTCACTAAGTACAACCTTTTTCTATCCAGTGCTTCCACATATGCATCACTGTTAGCAGCATGCCTCGTATGAGCTGAAATGTTATTGTATGACAAAACCTGCTTCCTGGTGACAAATTATTTTGCCCTATTTGAACTCGCTGAAATGCTGATATGGCTCCCTTATGAGGCATACTGGCACTCACTTAACATTTCCATCTTGTTTGGTAGCTCTGCACTGACTACTCTTGGGGAACACTAACCTTGTTGGACAAACATGAGAGGGCCCTTCTCAACCTACATGTACTCTCAATGCAATCCTAATAATTTATTTCTTGCATACTGCACATCATCTTCTACACTTCTTCTACACACATCCACTAAGTTTGGATTCATTCAGGGAATTCCTTCATAGTGTTGCAATTTTCACAAACAGTAGTGTATATCAGTATGCATCTAACTACTCTTCCTTCTTTTCTGAAAACTGTAATTTTTGCTTTTACTGTGTTAGTGAGAGAAAATGTTTAATTCCAGCTAAAAAATTGGCACTGAGAAACAAAATTAGATGTTAGGTGATCCTTTGAATTCCATTTCTCCAAAAATTGTAATTTTATGATACAATTACTTCTACATATTAATCACATGAAAGCCTTTTTCTTATCTCCAGTTAATCATGTTAAATGTTAGTCCAGAAACTCATCTTACTACAATTGACATTTTTTGATTTTGTTTTGTACTCCTGTAGTGGATGATGAATAAAGCTCTTTTTTTTTTTGTTATTAATGTTTAATGCCCGCTTTTACTACATAGACACTGCAGGAGATGACACTAAAGATATGAATGAAGATGGAGCACTGGTGGAATGTCATGGTGGGGGTAACTGGAGAAAAGCTGTCCCTGCACTGCTTTGTCCACCACAAAACCCACATGTGGTCGCCTGGGATCAAACCCGGGCAACCTTGATGAGAGGTGAGTGGTCTAACCACACGTTCACAGGCAGCCATCAATGAAACAGATACAATGTTTAAATGAGCCTGGGATACGTTGATCTTATTTCTCAGGTAAGAGAAAATCTCAGAAAAAAAAATCTGATTTCGGTCTCATGAATGAAATGTTTGCTGTGTCCATCTTTTCTTTGATCTGCCGATATTTCTCTTGCATGTGGATTTATAATTTACTACCAATTTTGAGATGCAGTTAATATCTCAAAATATTCATATGATTTAAATTGAAATTTAACAAGATCTGAATTTTTATTTTTACAATGTACATAGAGAAGGTGTTGTATTCCACCCAAAATTTTGATACCAAGATTTCACCAGGAATATGTGTTTTGAGACCTCGTGAATCCAAAAAAAAAGGATTTTTAGAAAAATATTAGTATGTGTGTACACATGAGTGTGAGTGTGAGTGTGTGGGGTGGAGGGGGGTGTCATAAACCAAAAACGAAAAATCGGTTAAATATGAACTTGGTATTTAAGTTCAGTATCTTCTAGTGTGTGACACAAAGATTTTCAAGAAAATCCACCATCAAAAATGAAATGGAATTTTATTTATGGATGCTCTTTAACTAAAAAAATCCACCATTCCAAACTTATAACCTTTACGTGGAAAAATTTTTGAAGATTTTTATTTTCTCAAAATTGGCTCTAAAATTTTGATTCAAATTCAATATCTTAAACACATTACATGACAAATAAAATGTATATCTTGAATTTCCTGGGAATAGCCTTCAAAGACCTCTTCATTCTGGCTGACTTTTGTATAACAGGTTAACTATAAAAAAATAGACAAAATCTTACGGCACTAATTTAATTTAAGTGACCAGAATATTATTTGCATAGGTCTCTGTTAAAAAACTTAATAAAGTCTACTTAAACAGCTAGAATTCTGCACTCTGCTAGTTTGATAATGAGACCAAGGAGCTTTTGACCACGTTTACATATTTCCTAGTGTTTTGTGTGTGTGTGAATGACAGGTTGGTCTTGTAGCAATTGCCTTTGTGTAGTGCAGTGAAAACTTCAATCAGAGCAAGATTACCATGGGCAAACAGAAGAAAAAATTAAATATGGAGAAACGAGCTGCAATCATAATATTAAGGAATGAAGGGTACACAAATAGACAGTTTAGTACCAAGGTAAAAGTCCCTCGGTCTACAGAGTGTGATACTGTTCAAAGACTTGAAGAAACAGGCCGAAATAAAACCTTGCAATATTCAGGAAGGACTAGAGAGACTTCAGAACAAGAGGATAAATACATTGTATTGACTTCTAAGTTTGACACGAAAATAATTCCTGAAATTCAAGCTCAGTTTAATACTGCCATCCAAACCTGCCAATGAAACTGTACAATCTCGACTTTTGAAGCAGAACTTTACAGTAGTGCTGCCACCAATATACCACTTTTGGACTCTCAAAATAAGAAGGAAATGTACCTTTGGGCAAAAGAACATGCCAAGTGGGGATTAAACGATTAGAAATTATTGTTGTTCACTGATGAATATAAGTTTCAACTCTTTGGTAACAAACATTGCCAGTTTGTAAGACATTCCAAAAGAGAGAAAATGCTGTCCCAATGTGTAGTGGAAATCATGAAGTATGGGGCTGAAGTGTGATGGATTGGGGATGATTTGGCAATGATTCTGTAGAAGACATCGTGTGAATCACTGGAGAAAGAAGAGTACCACAAGATCCTGTGGAGACAAATTAATAGACAAAGGATTTATCTTGTAACAAAATAATGATCTAAGTACTCTTCCAAGCTTTGTTATGCATATTTGGCAAAGAAGGAGTCAAAAAAGTAACTAAACATTTATTTGGCCTCCCACAATCACCTGACTGTTTAACCTATTGAATAGTTTGGGATTAGTTGAATCAAGCTATTAGGATCAGAAATTTTGCAATAAGAATGAGCAAAATAAGTGTTGAATACCTGCAGGAACTTTTGGTGAGAATGTCTCCTGTATGTAAAGCTCTTTGGAAGGTAAAGAGAGGATAATTTGAGGAAAATAATCAAAATATTAATTTCAGTTGTCTATTTTTGCTGATAGACAAGTTTTGTTATAAATTTGTATGTTATAATGCTTAGTTATAAAGTAAATCCTTTCTGTGTGGATATTTTTCGGAGGCAGTGTACATATTATACAACATTCCATTATTAATCCATGATATAATCAAAACCATTAAAATAATAATTGTTGATAAAATAGAAGATAAAAACTTTTACTAGTGAAGGATTATTCAGGATAGAGGAGGGCTTTTGAAAATGCTGCCTTGCATCATCAAAAGTGCAAATTTTATATTTATCTGAATTAATTTTATTTTCTCTTAGTAATAAGATTCTGCCCAAAATTTTTATATTGAGATTTCAACAAAAATATCTGTTTTGAGACCCTTTAAACCCCAAAAGTTTGTCAATACCTAATAATTAGACTTAAGTATTAAGAAAGAGAGAGCCATAATTCAAGAAGGAAAAATGGGCAATACCATACTTCATAATTAAGTTTAGCAACACAACTTTTTCAAGAAAATTCCTGCACTCCAAACTTACCTCTATTCATCCTTATTTCATTGGCAATATAACAAACTAGAATGTATTCTTCCTCGAGCACATGTACACACACCACATGGTGCTAAGCTGTGTTTGTTATTGCTGTACAGTCATAAAACTGCATACCTATGTTTCACTAATTTGATAAGAAAAGAAATAGCTATTTATTTTCACTGTTCACAAATAATGATTAACTCTAAAATTTATAACAGAACAATTAGGCAAGTTATTAAAATTTATAACAGAACAATTAGGCAAGTTATTATTCAGTTCAAAATGTAAAATTCTCACATAAAATTACAAAATACAGATATACTGTTTTGGAAGTTTTCAAAATTTCATATGTACTTTTTTTTAGAAAATGTTAGCACTTATTTATAGACACAGCCATAGACACTTTCTTTAATATACTGCCATAAACAGTAATTTATCCAGAAGAGCTAATCTGAAGATGGAAGTGGTACCTTCCTTCAGGATTTGAGTTATCTGTTGCAATTGCATTTAAACTGCCAGTCAACAGGGTTGATAATTCAGTTCAATCAATGATGTTCACAATTCCCACCAAATCACACTTTAATTGCTCTTTCCGAGACACATTCACTGCATTTTTTGACTGTCACTTGTTGAAAAGCTGCTTATACATATGATGCACCTCTGCTAATTTAAAACTTTTGCCCACTCTATGGCTTTTAGAAACAACAGTAAATTCTGCCATTAAACTGAGAACATTGTCTAATGCAACAGTAGGAGACTTTTCATACAACTTATTATATAGTAAGGAATAATTATTTTTCATCAATGTTTAGGGGTTTCCTTGATTATATTTCACTACATTGGTATTATGAGCATCTCCATTACTTGCTGGCTGGAAGCAGAGAAGTTGTTACTGCAAACTGAACTGCAAAATGAATGCCCATTGTTAGGTAAAAGAATTATTAAACTTCAGTAAATTCCATTCCTTAATCCTTTACACAATGTTATTTAGACAACATTGCATAGTCTAACACAATTGTGTACTCCTCTCAGTAATTTAAGAGGAACTATTTGATGATGGATTAGGCAGTAAAAATTTTCAGCAACCAGTCAGAGCTGTTGCAAACTTTGCTTTTGTTTAGATTATCAGGAAGTAAGATGGATGGAGAATGCCTAACACATTTTTGCTTTTTATTTTCTCAAAATAGCTCTAACAGTTTTATGTATGAGGAGTATTCTAAACATACTCAGCTTGATTCAGTAATGTTGTGAAGATGACCAATTACTATGACTATTTGATATATAGAGGCAATAATTTATCATATACAATTTACTACCAGGTCATTTATTTCTGTACCATTTATCTCTAGGTTATTCTTTTGTTAAGTCAGTGTCACCAGTCTATTTTTTTACAGAATTTAACATTTTCTGGCCAAATCTTTTCAATATAGTGTTTAAATTCATATTTTATTTATGAAATAGTCCAGATAACTATCATTCCCAGACATCTTATGATATTACTTGTGATACTTTTTAAATATCATGTTTTAGGTGGTGTGCTGTAAAGTTTCAGATGCCAGTTCTTTGTGATCATTTAAACAAACTAGTGTTAACATTTGCTACAAAATGGATAAAACTGAAACCATATTTGATCAACCATTTCATTTTGAAGGGTTTAAACCCAACAAATACAAAAGAACTTAGTTTTGATATGTAAGAATTTTCCCCCTTCAGCTTCAATGGTTAAAAAGTGAGTTGCTGAATTAGGCATGGTCCTATATCCATTTAAGTTGATGAGAACTCAGGACATCCCAAAACTGCCATTATCAATGAGATTGTTACAAAAATTTGCTCAGTTATCGCTAATTAAAGGATTGTGATTTGGCAGACATTTCACAGATCTTGGTAGTGTCATATACAAAGTTCTGCTCAAAAGATGGCTCCATTTGTTATCAACAGACCAAAAAGAATATTTCTGAAGAGTATTTATATTTATTTTCTCCATTTCATTTGCTAGTAAATAAATTATAGATTCATCACACGTGCCAGAGGCAAAGGAGCATTCCAAATAGTGGATGGCAACAGATGAAAGTGCACAAATACAGATGCTTTCAATTTCCATAAAATTAAATAATTAATGGATCATTAATTTAAAGTTTGAAGAAATATAAATCTAGAACTATTGAGTCTTACGTTATGTTTTGTGTTTTCCTGTACAAGTATGTCAGGCACTCAAGAATGAGTGGTCTGCATTTCAAATCCCACTATCATGCTCCCTGACTGAGCATCCCCCTCAGTCTAAATTTAGTAAGATTTCCTTTCCCAATAATTTATCACTTCCTTACCACCAGTGTCTTCACACTTGTGGTGCCATAAACGGTAAGTGGCATTAAACACTACTAACACTGTTATATTGTGTGTCTTATGAACATTTATATTTATATCTACTTCTCTTAAAAAAACTTTGTCAAAATAGCTATAGTATACATTTTATTGCAGGTACAAAGAAAATAGTGACATTTAAATGTTCTACAACAGAGCACTATTTATACTGGTCTTGAAATTCCATAGTCTTTTTATGCATCACAAGAAACAACTTAAAATAGAAGGGACTTTGAAAGGATGACCAAGTAATTGAACAATTCAAACCATTAATAAGAGATATTTCAGAAATAGTTTATGTCTCAAAAAATATTTAAAATACATTATGTTTTAGACATCTACTTTTTTGTGTGGTATAAATGGATCAGCTATTTCTTCATGTTGGGAACAAAAATAATTGATGGGAGTCAAATCTGGTGAATATGGAAGAAGTGGAAGCACTGAGAAACAAGTCAATCAGTTTAGTTTTGCAGCAACAGTCCCAGACTTGCATGCAGGTGCAATATTGTGACGAAAGAGAACTACCTTTCTCCCAAAGCATGGACATTTATATGGGTGCCAACCTAGGGGGGATAAGGCACTGTAATTTACAAAGCCAGGGACTTCTTCCCCCCCAACAGTTTTATGTAAGGCTGTTCATTTTGTATGTGTTTAAAATTACTTTTGTCATTGAAATTCCATGTATTTGTCTAAGCACTGTTGGTGTCATCCATTGTCACTTGAAGAAGTCTCGAGCTTCATATTCATTAACTGGCAGACAAGTTTATGAACAGGAGTGCCCTTTCTACTGATTCTTCTTTGTACAGTAAGGGAAGTATTGTTTGTGCTTGTGTGCATGCATGTGTGCTGCTGTGCATGTCTCATAACCCAAAAACAAAAAGTCAGTTAAATACCAAGATAGGACACAACAATTTTAAAAAAAATCTCACGCTCCAAATTATCCTTTACATGGAAGATTTTTCCAACCTTTCAATTTTTTCCCAAATGTTTCTAACAAGTTTGATTAAAGTACCTTGTACTAAAGAGATTTACATGGCAAATAAAATGCATATCTTGAGTTTTCTGGGAATAGCCCCTAAGTCCTCTTCATTTGGAAAGAATTTTGTGTAATCTAGTATAACTGGCAAATGTTAAGCAATAGATGAAAATATACTACCCAAAAGGTTGTCTTTAACATATTTATATATATTTTTTTCCTTTCCTTATTTTGCGACAAGCCATTTCTGAAATATCTGTTATTATTGGTTTGAATTATTCAAGTGTATCTCATGATTGCTTAGAAAGAATGTGGAATTTCAAGGCCAGTGTAAATAGTGTAAAATTTGTAACTTTTCTAACAAGTGAGTCAAAAAGGTACGAACTGGCTGCACAGTGTTTTGCCTATTCGCACCCTTGGTACTCGTTGCACCTGCTGCTATTATAAAAATGCACTGACAAAATCATACAACATTTTTAAAACTACTATTCTTACCAACTTTATGAAAGGAGATGCTGAAACTGGTCACCGTCATTGTCCATAATTTTTGGCACTACTTTAAGAAAGTATCCATCACTTGCCATAGTTCACCTTGAGAAATACTGGCCACTTCCAGGCAGATATTTTGTTTTAATTCTTCCTGGGTGTGTGGGTTTGTCTTGTGTACTTCATGTTTTAATTTACTCCAGAGATAGAAATCATAGGGGGTTAGGTCAGAAGACCAAGGGGGCCAGAAATCTCTACTAATAATTCTTTCCTGAAATACACTTTCAATTCTTCTCAATGAATGATTCACTATATTAGCTGTTGCAGAGTCTTGTTGAAAAAAGGCAAAATCACATTCTTTTTCTGTTAATTCTCTAAAAAAGGGCAGCAAAATTGTATTCATGTATGTATGGATGTCAACTGTTGACTCAAAAAACTCTTTCTCTGCTAATGTGCACCATACACCAATTTTTTTGTATGAAGGAGTACTTTATAAACAATATTAATTTTCTCAGAGCTCCAATAATGAATTGGTGTACTTACATTATCCATAAAGGTGGAACCAAGCCTCATCCATGAAAAATAAAAGGGGGTCTATTTTGCCATTGTATACACTGTTGAGAGCCCACTCATAAAATGTGCACCAAATTACTGGATCACCTGGTTGAAGAGCATGAGCCACAGTCATTTTATACGACTTTAACTTCATCAATTTAGTACCCCTCATTACAGAGCCATAAGAAATGCCTATCTGTTGTGAAAGTCGCTTAAGGGAGTTTTGGGGAGAATTCTCCAAATGATAACCGATGTCATCTAATGTTTTTTCAGTAAGAGCCATATGCCAACTTTTAGATTTCTTAGCCTGAATACTGTTTGTGTAGTTTACTATTGTAAAGTTCATGGATTATTGTATGGCCTGGAACTTTTACACCTGGAAATTTTTTGCAAATCATACTTTCACTTGGCGAGCTGACTGAGTTAACACACATGAATAATAAATACATGCTGTGGTACAGAAAATAAATGCTGAGCCATGATACACTTTGTGAATAAGTACAGGACAAAATAATAAAATCACTCATAATAACTGAACTAGTCATATCACTGTCAACTCAATACTACACTTCCAGAGCAGAATAAAACTGCATCAGAAGTGTGACTTTGTTTAAAGCAGTAGTGCAGAATCGTGTATCCACACGCCCAGTGGAAAAACCTGCACAGCTGGTTCAGAGGTTTTGACTCACTCTACATTTTCTTTGTATCTATAACAAAATGTATACTGTAGCTATTTCTGCAAAGGGTTATCCAAAGGGAAGTAGATAGAAATACTTAAGAAGAGTTTGATGCCTGCTCTTATTGTATATGGCATAGAGGTGTTAAAAATGGTGGTACAGAAATGATAAAGTTTGGGAAAGAAAACCTTCCAGGCCAAAATCTAATTGGAATTGGAATTTCTGCACTTAATCTGTAAATATAAAATCAGTTTTTTAAAATATTTCAACTCAAGACTAATTGCTATTTATCATTTAATTTTTTACACATTGTTTAAAAAATAGGTCCCTATACATAACCACTTCTTAATATTGCTCTGTGTTACTAGAGCAAAGGGCTAAATATGCAAACAATTCAGTGAAGTTGTAGTGCATATGTTTTATTAATTTGTTGAGTTGGGTTTTTAACACTATGTCACTTACATTGTTATTATGAGGGACTAATTTTGAAAGCCTATGCTTTCATTTTCAACCTCATGGGTCCAACTGCCATTGCTGGGTTTTTAACACTATGTCACTTACATTGTTATTATGAGGGACTAGTTTCGAAAGCCTATGCTTTCATTTTCAACCTCACGGGTCCAACTGCCATTGCTGGCTGCATTTGCTTGTACACTCTTCTCTTGTAGTGCATACATGACTTACTGACCATGTATGGCATCTGGGATGTTCGAGAACATAGGTCAGATGATATAAAGGGCAGGGCATGCAGAGCAGGAAGAAACCTACAGAGTACATAAGGCCAGAACAGCACATAGGGCATGCCAACCTGTAACATCACTCTGTACAACTCAGTCTCTAGTGCATTGTGTCAAACATTTAGGTATTCTTCAGACTTGTAAAACCTTTACTAAATTTTCTACAATAAATGAAGATTAACTCTGCATCGGCTATGCTTGACTTGTGAGTCCTTATTTTGAACTTTTAGTGTTTAGAAAAGCAGTGAAAAGTATTCAGGGTGTTTTTATATGCTCACAAGAAGCTCTTAAGTTATTATCACCATTTAGTATTGATAATGAGATTATTCAGGTTATTGCTGATATGATACTGGTTGTGAAATGATAAGTTCTTAAAAGACACATATTTCCTTTAGATTATTATTAACAAAAATAAAAAGGGAACCCAGAAAGGCCATTACCCAAAATAAAAGAAAGAGCTGGGCTATGTGGAAAATGTTGAAGTGTTTCAGAGCTAAATCTCTGAAGCTTATCCCTCACAGATTGGCATTATGGGGACAGGTGTTATCATGCAAAAGGATAATTCCATCCGACAGCATTTCAGGGCGTTTTGGCTTTATGGCATGTCACAGTTTCTGCAGTTGCCCTCCGTGGTGTAATGGTTACCATGCTAACTTCATATATCCAAGGTCGTGAGTTCAAACCCAGCAGAGAACGATGGATTTTGTCAGGCATAAAAATCCTTGGCATGGCTTCCTTCGGAAGGGAAGTAAAGCCGTGAGTCCCATGTAGTACATTTATGGCACATAAAAGAACCTCAAGCCTGATAGGGAGGCCTCTGAGCAAAATTAAGTAGTTTTTCATACCCAATATAGAATGGAATGCTGAGAACCACAGCAGTTAAAGAGCGGCCACAAATAAAATACCATTTAATTTTTTTTAACAGTTTCTGCAAAGTATCTCTGTGGTCTCATTGATTGTGGCTCCATGCTTGGAAGATCTTACAATCAAAGAGGAAGATCATCATTACTCTACTGTGTGGACAGCTTTGGATTTCTTTGGCAGTGGAGAATTGACATGACTCCATGGTTGGCGTTGCTGTTTGTTCTCAGGCTCAAAATTGTGACCCACATTTTGTCCCCTGTGACAATAGTGACAGAAATGCATACTCTTCCTTGTAGTACGGCTGCAAATGACTCAGACATGCAGCCATTCTGTCAGTCTTTTGTCTCTCCATCAGTTAATGCAGAACCCAATGTGCACAAATTATTCAGAACTGCAGGGGATCTTTGATAATAGCATACAAAGAGCTATGGCTAGTGATTCCTTGGTTTTCCCAAATCAGACCATCAATCCATGCAATCATATCAGATATAATCGCTTGATGGCCCTGCTCCAGATGCAGATCGCCTTGCAGTGATGTGTCCTTTGCAGAATGTCCTCTACCATTCGTGCACACTTGCCAGGGACATGCAGTGTTTGCTATATACTATAGACTTGCAACAATAAATGTCATGTGTTCCGGCACCCTCAGCCACCAAGAAATGAACCACACCTCCCTGTTCTTTGCTTGCCTCCATTTCCATTGCTGGACGAAAACAATTTTCACTATGCTCCCCTCCAGAGCAATAAAGAAACAACTGTTTGGATCTGTGCATTTTCAATATGCATTTCTCCTACCTTACAGATGGTGGTATCTGTACTCAACAACAGTGTTGCCAGCTTTTGCAAGAAATGTATTTTATGGCAGGTGTTCAGTTTTCATTTGACTGCCTCTCATATTATACTACTCAGCTATTCACTGCTACCCAGGAAGAAGTCTGAAACTATTAGCACTTGTATAAATAGTACTCAGTGTTTAACTGTGGAATTCAGGGAAGTAGCACTATAAAATTGTAGAGGTACAGATTGGGAGGGTAGCTTAGCCTTAAAAGATAAGCTTAGGAATATTTGTTTCATTCAAGGGTTACAGGATGATAGAATTCAGACAGTTGTTTGCAAGGAATATCTGAAATTGCTCTTGGGCTTCCAGCTAGGTTGTAAAGGATATAGACTGTGAAGTTTGGAAGACCTTCATTGTCTTCATCTGCAGGGAAACTGAACTGTTGGGGAAGTATTTGACTTTTATTTATATGGAGATGGATCTTGTAGGCAGTGCCAAACAACAGATGAAATATGATTGGCTTGGCTGCTACACTGTAATGACTCAAGCATGGACTCCTTAGAAAACATTTTCAGGCTCAGAACACCATCAAACAGAACTTCAACAACTACGGTTCACATTACAATAAAATGGCTATTCAAAAGGTGGCATCAAATCTACATTCAAAAGAACCCAGCGTAAAAAAACCTGTAAGAAACAGAAAAGCTGGTTGCTGTAGCCTGCATACCATTCATGGGGAACTCTTCTGATAAAATAAACTGAATGCTACATGCATATGGAATAAACCAGTCTATAAACCTCCACCAAAACCCAGGAGCTTAATCAAATCAGTAAAAGATTATCTAAAACTCTGAAAACCTGGAGTATACCACATTCCCTGTGAATGTGGTGCTTGTTATATAGGACAAACAGTAACTACCTGTATTTCTGAACACCAAAGGAGCATCAAACTAATGCAAGCGGAAAAATCTGGCCTGACTGAACCCTGTATTGAATGTTGTCATAGAGCTAACTTTGAAGATACCACATTAATAGTTAAGTGCTCTCACTATTGGGATAGAAGAGTAAAAGAAACCCGAGCCATCTACACAGAAAATAACTTAAATTGTAATTCTGGTCTTCAACTTAGCTCTATCTGGATGCCAGTTTTAAAGCACCTTCATGGGAAGAAATCCACTAAAATATTCAATCAAAATCCGCAAATTTTCTAAGGAGACTGTGCCCAAAATAGATTAAGCTTGCATTGAAGTTTCTGTACAATGTTTTCTAAGGAGTCCATGCTTTAGTTAAACTACATCACAGCATAGTAGCTGAGCCAATCATGTTTCATCTGTTGTTTGGAACCACCTACAAGACTTATCTCCCAATAAATAGGAGTCAAATACTTACCTGATAGTTCAGTTTCCCTGAAAATGAAGACAAGTAAGGTGTTCAAAACATCAAGAGTTTGATTCCTTCACCACCTGGTTGGAAGGTCAAGAGCAATTTCAGGTAAGCATTTGCTTCAGCTCATATTTTATTTTCAGGATATTTGTAAGGCTTTATTAGATGAAGAAAATGCCCTCATCTCAAAGCAGGAAGGATATATTAAGTGTAGTGTGCGGGTAGCTAGTACAGGTAGCTAACAAGTATTTGGTAAAAGAATATAGGAAGGTAGTAAATAATGTAGCCATAGAAGATAAGCACTGTTAGTAGTATACATTGTGGATAAATAGGACACTGCCAAAACTTGTGGTTCCTCCAAAAAGAAAGAAAGAAAAGAAAAGGAGGGGAACATTACAGCAAGGGAAAATACAAGTAATTATAATACTAGGATCCTGGACACTATTGCTAAGATTGGATTTGTGACTAGCTGAAAGTGTGAATTGGTGAAGATAGTTTCACCAGCTTGCAAAACAAGAGAATTTGTGTCAGTAAATACAGGCTCAGATATCTAATTATTGAAAACGTACTTGGATTGGTAGTTTGCACCTAATAAGAACAAAGTGGTTCTATGATAGAAACTTTTGGAACACAAAGCACAGAAGTATGTTTAGAAGATATGAAAATAAAGCAAGCTTTCAGTGGGTGAAAAATCACGCCATTATTTCATGTGACGGAATTCAAGGTCAAGACTTTTTGTAGGCAACTAAAGCAGTCATAGATTATGACAATTTGGTGGTAATTGTAGGCAAGCAGTGCCAGAGGATAGAATAAATACCCCAGTAAGAAGAGTAAAAATAATCAAGAGATCAGAAGTGATGGTTAGGACAACCCAGGGGTAGACAAAGGCTTAATTGAAAAGAGAAATTAAGACAAGGCTGTACCTTGCTAATGCAGTGGTCACTGTAGAGGGTGGTTATGCAGTGAGCAGAATGCCCAATACCACAGAGGAGGATCTAGAGACATAAAATTGAGGTCAAAGTAGCACTTTATGATTAAGAGAAATTTAAGGAAATGTAGGTGACTAGGATCGAACCTAGCATTGCACAGAGAGAAGGCAAGCTCCTCAGCCAACTAAGAATAGATTATCTAAACAAAAAAGAAAAAAAGGTGATTTTGAAATGTGCAGGCCATTCATATTTTTTACTTGCCGGAAGATAAGCCAAGTTGCACTATGACCATAAAACAAAAGCTAATGTTGAATCCTAACACAGAGCTTATAAATACAAGGTCTATAGGTTGGCAGATTCTCTAAAGGAGGAAGTGGATAGACAATTGCAGAAACTATTTAGAGTAGGGATTATACAGGAGAGTGATTCTCCCTGCAAAAATCCCTTTTTATTAGTGAAGAAGAAAATGGACACTAATGGAATTCAGAAATTCTGTTTTGTAGTGGACTTCAGAAAGCTGAATGAAAAGACAGTGTACAATGCATACCCTCTTTCAGGTATAACAGAGATACTAGATCAGTCAGGCAGCTTAAGTATTTTGTGTGCATTGACACGGCAGTGGGCTACCATCAGATACCAGTGGAACCGATAGATAGCAGAAAACTGCATCCTCCACAAGGAATGGTCTTTGGCAATATATAGCAGTGCTATTTGTATTATAAGCTGCTCCAACAACATTTAAAAGTTGATTAATACTGTTTTAGCATCATCTAAATGCTTTTTATTTTTAGATAATGTCATTCATGTAAAATCTTAGGCGAGCATGATCAAAAGCTTAAAGAGGTTATTAGTAGGTTTGGCAATACAATTTAAATTTGCAGGCTAATAAATGTAAATTTTTGAGAAAAGAGGCTAATATCTGGGAGTTGTTTCAGAGGGAGGGTTAATGTTGGATCCCTAAAAATAGAAGCTGAGTAAATTACCTAGTGCCTAAAAAACAGGCAGAGCTTAGAGCATATTTAGGCCTAATAATATATTATAGGAGATTTATAGCTCAGTTTAACAAAATTGTTCATCAGAACACAAGTTACTGTAAAAGGATGTTGATTATTAGTGGGAAAGTGATCAATAAATAACATTTGGTATGCCAAAGCAAAATTTAGTCTTACAATACCCAAGAGACCCTAGGCATGGTTTTGTCTCAGAGGCAAATAGATCAAGATTTTCCAGCTTCCTTTAAAAGTAAAACTAATTAAATAAGGCAGAAAGAAATTACAGGAATTACTTGCAGTAGTTTTGGCTTGCAAATACTTTTACAATAGTAACAGATCAAACAGATCACAAACTGCTAAAATGGATCATGAATGTGACAGAATCGAGTTCAGGGCTTCTCAAATGACAAATTAAGTTGGAAGAGCACAACTAAGAAATGACCCACAAAAAGGAGCCATTGAATAGAAATGTTGATGCAGATTGAAGAATGTGTGTTCTTGAGTCTCAAGAACATGCAATGGAGGTTTCTGTGTGGGAAAAGATGGATGTTTTGAGAGAGGCATTTGATTTCCCTCACAGGAGATCACCGGGGACGACCAAGATGCATTTAGCAGTAAAAAGAAATATTATCAGTGACCTGACATAAAAAGAGACAGAGTATCTAAAGAAATATGGAAGTTGTCGAAAGAACAAATTGTTACATCCTAGAAGGCAAACTCTGATGGAAATTAGTAGTACAACTAAAGCTCCATTTAAGAAGATAGCATTAGACTTTGAGGCCATTGAGAGTCAGTAATAAGGGAAATAAATAAGTAATGACTTGCCAGAATGAATTGACTAAGTACATGATAGCAGATCCAGTGGAAAAGTTTATTGCTAGCTAGGAAAAACTTTAATAATGTAATTTTGCAGTGTGGAATCCCCTTAAAGATATCTAGGATTCAGGGATCCAAATTTCAGAGTGAATTGTTCAGTAAAATGTTTCACATTTCCAAATTGCAGACAACTGCTTTCCATCCCAAAGCAGTCTAGAATGAAGCCATAGGGTATTGATAGAGTATTTGGGACATTTTGTTGATAGGGACCTGGAATGAGTGGGTGAAATAAAAGATGTTTTCTGCACAATATCACATTTACAGGGTACACTCCATTTGAGATTCTGTATGGTTACAAGTCCAGAATACCCCTATCACTTAAAAGGGAATCTGAACAAACCTATAAGTATGATTATTATGTGAGTGAGTATAAGTATGATGATTATGTGAGTGAGTTTACTAAGTGCCCATCAGGTAGTCGAAGATTATAAGTAAAGCAAAGATTAGATTATTATGATAAGCAAAGTGACATTAAGTTCCAGGTTCCATACAAGATGAAACTGTGAGAAGAGGAAGGTCAGTTAAACTATCAAGTCAATGGATAGAGCCTTACAAAATAATTAAATCAAATAATGGACTGCTGCATTGAAAAAGGGAAAGGAATAAATCAAAGTAGATGTAAACAGAATTAAGCCCTTCTACTAAAAGAAAGGAATAGAAAGGGGGTAATTAAGAAAGTTGAATTAGTATGGGTAAATTTAATTAAGGAATGTTTAATTTACAGATGTCACTACTGGTGATGGTCGTCACTCATCAGTTTATGGGGAGGTACTTCAGGGGAGAGCAGTTATGATCTTGTGAAGTTTCTCACACATCCAAGTAGTTATTATGAACATAAAAGTACTGCCGATATATATATATATATATAGAGAAATGGACTCTTAAGATGAATATATTAGAAAGGTATATTGGATAGATCTTGAGTATCTGTGGCCAGACTTGTTATAAAATTGGCCAAGTTGTTTAAATTTCAGGAATAAAATACAATGCAGATTAGTGAATTTGCATAAAACTGAGGGGTTATTAAAAGAAAAGACATGATGAGAAATTGTTAGCCACAAAAGAGGAATATTAGAGATAGATGGTCAATTGTTGATGTTATTTGGCACATTAGAAAGTGGTGATGCTAAGTATTATAATGAACAAATAAAACATGCAGAAATAACACTGTGGATGTTACCAATATTTTGAAAGAACACGTATTAGTCATAAAGGCTATTCTAAATGGGTTTAATGAGTATGTTGCTAGTATGGTATTTAAAGAGCAAGTAATTAAAGAAAATATAAAATAAAATATAAAACTATTTAAATAGAAATGCAAAACAGACTCTCAGGAATGTAAAACTCACTGATGCAATTAAATATGCATAGTCATTTAATACAGCTGATGAATGCTGTGGAAAGCCTAGAGACTAATTTAGCCACAAGTGATACCATCTTCAAAATTAATTTACAAATTGCTTAAAAGTATGACTCATTTTTACTTTCTGTAGAGTTACTCTGCACATAGTGTGTAGAGAATGGTGCATTCCACCCAAAAACTTGATACCGAGATTTCACTGGAAATAGACGTTCTAGGGTCCCCTGTAACTAAAAACAGTGTGTGAGAGAGAGAGAGAGAGAACACGATAACTCAAAAACAAAAAGTCGGTAAAATACCAAACTTAGTAATTAAGTTTAGTATCTTCCAGGGATGCGACACGAGTATTTTGAAAAAAATCCCCCTACCCCAAACTACTCTTTACATGGAAAAAATTTCAAAATTTTTGATTTGCTCAAAAATGGCTCTAATGATTTTGATTAAAATCTTTTATACATAAGATATTTACATGCCAAATGAAATGTATATTTTGAATTTTCTGGGAAAAGCCTCTAAAGACCTTTTTATTCTGGATAACTTTTTTTGAATTTTACATAACTGGTAAACCGTAAGAGATAGACAAAACCAAAGAAATAAAACAATTTAACGTAACTTCTCCTATTGTATAATCCTCACTATATAAAATTACTAACGAAGACATTAATATTACAAAACTTATAAATAATAAAGACATCCAATCCAATAATAAAGTTATAACAATAGATGAAGATCTCAATCTAATTCTCATTCAATAAAATAAATTATATTATTTACTTACTAAACACAGAAATGTAGATCAGGATAAAACGCACAATTTATGTCATATGCATTTTTTTCGTGGACTTGGCCGTTTTTGAGATATTTCTTGCTTTTGATTTCAGTTTTAAAATACTTATTTTTCTCATGTGGGAACTTGTCAACACCTGGCCATGCAAAGAAATGGATTTCATTCTCACATTTTAAAATATTTGACTGTTGGTTTACACTAGTGTATTCCCTTATTTCCCTTCTACTTATAAAGAAACTAAGTGATAAGATCGTTCTGCTAATGTTTTAACATTAAATAGAAAGAATAAGCTTACTAACAATAATCTGTTATAAAGATGTAAAAATCATGTGAATGCAGCACATTAGATGGTCCGTGTGTGTGTGTGTGTGTGTGTGTGTGTGTGTGTGTGTGTGTGTGTGTGAGTGGACAATATAGCTCAAAAATGAAAAGACTGTTAGAAACCAAACTTAGTATTTAAGTTTAGTATCTTCTAAGGATGCAACATGAAGATTTTTAAGAAAATCTCTTCACCCCAAACTACTCTTTATATGGAAAAATGTTTGAAAATTTTGTTTTTCTCAAAATGGCTCTTATCAATTTTGATTAAAATACTGTATTACATCACATATAAAATGTATATTTTGAATTTTCTGGGAATTGCCTCTGAAGACCTCTTTATTCTGGATGAGTTGGCAGAATTGTGCATAACGGTTAAACTGTAAGAGATAGACAAAAACTTACTGCACAAAAAATTTAGATCTTGTTGAAAAACACAATTTATGCCATATTCATTTTTGTATTTAGAGCTGACCATTTCTGAGATATTCCTCGTTATTGGTTTCAATTTTAGACTACTTAAACTTTTCTGTAAGGGATAGTGATGTTTTGCTTCATCTCTCTTGTTTTACTGTAGGCCATGCAAAGCGAGCTGAGTGTCAGTTGTTTCACATAGGAGGAGTTTTTAAAAGATTTGACTATTGATATAGCAAGTAATGGGACAATTCCTGCTAATGTTTACCTTGATTAGCATGCTGTAGATAAAAGAATAATGTTTATAAGGAAAGTTGTTTGTGTAACAGCCAGTGAAAGTCATGTGAATTTTGTATTTTTTGTCAGAGTTACAAAAATATAAAGTATGTGATCTCAGCAGAAGCACCCAGTAGCTCCTGCACATAATAATGAATGTGCTGTGAAATTGTTACAACCTTACAAAGACATTCTCAAAGAATATAATAAAATGGAAATTGAGTTTCATGACACTTAATGGACTCATTCAGATTATAATGAATGGTGTATTTCACTCCAAATGTTGAAAGTGTAACAATTTAATGAAAAGTATGCACCTAGCAGATATATTGCAAGGTTCAGGAAAAATTAGATTTCAAGAGTTGTAAAGTTATGTTAAAGCTACAATATTGTATATGACTACAGTAACATGAAATGAGTCAACTAGTGCACTTGACTTGTTAACTAGTCCTTGTTTAGATGTAGCTTGTTGTGAAGAACTTTTTGATAAACTGAATGCTAGTTCTCTACATTTCAGTAGTAGTTATAAGCCAGTTTAACTCATTTTGATGAATCTAAGATGACACATTATAATATCTCAGAAGTAGTAGTGGTGGAGGTGGCGGTAATTTATTCAGCATTTGATAATTACAATAGGCTTCATCAAGAAAAGGGTTAAAAACTGTATTTTAAGGGAGGATGCCCATGAATAATATATATAAGAACCTTTTTTTTTCCCCACCCTTCATTTCAGATTGATTTTTTCATAGTTTTTAGGAAGAATATATGTGCATCTCTTGATAAATACATAGATGTGTATGGTTGCAATGTTGTCTTTGCAGAACAACAAAATTAAGGTGTGAGAGATTATTTTTCATTCATTTTCATTGTAGTCCTGATAGTGCTCATAGATATCTTATATGGATGGCTTTCAATTCTTTTCTCTCTGTTTTTTAGTGATCAAATTTTCACTGTCATGTGTCAGCATTTGTGTTCATTTAAGTTTGTTTCCAGATTATCCATAGTTTTTGTTAATCTGAAATACCACCAGTCCCACCTAGTCTGGATAAACAATGCTTTTATGTATCTACCTAGAATAAAATCTAAACTTTTGGTAGAAGACATGGGGTGCTAAGCTATAGATAGTGAACTACTTAAAAATACTAACAAATGTAATGATAGTTTAAAACTAAAAATTGTCAGTTTGCTTGTTATTATTGGAAGTTTAGCTTGGTAATTATTTTTTTTTTTAATTATTTTTCAGGAAGATATTCTCTCTACTGCTTACTTGACTGCTTGCTATTTTCACGACTTACAGTTCAACAAGAAAATCTATATTGTTGGATCTAAAGCAATTGGTCAAGAACTTGATGCCTTTAGCATTCCAAGTGTTGGAATTGGGGTAAGCTTATGTGGTACAATCAAACATTTCTACATGCATAACTATCTAGACAAAATTGCTAAAGTTTTAAGTTTTATTTCAGAATGTAGATTCAGTTTAACTGCCCAAGACTTAGTTGTTTGGAAAGTTGAATCAAATTTCAAAAGCACTTTGTCATGATGGCTTGAAATGAAGTCAATACTGAGATTTAAAGAAATCCCTTGCACTGTGGAAGTTGTTTTAGGTAATAATATCCTTAAGCATTGAAATTGTGGTAACAATTCCCCAAAATATACAGCTCAGATAAGAAAATTTTATGGCTTCTTTTGGGGTCTTGCTGAACAATAGACATCAGCATGATGAGCTGAAGATAAGTCAACCAAGCTCAGGCTGTGATATTCACTTTTTTAAATGTCATTCCAACTATTCAGCAAGTTAGATGGAGCTGTCAGTAGATATTTTAAAGTTCATAACTTTTATTTATTTATTTGTTTGTTTAATGCTAAGAAATTTACAGTGCATAGGGTTGCCTACTGAAATTGGCCCTAGCCACTCATCCAGTAGATATTCCACTCACATACAATATTTATGTACTATTATTTTATAAATGTTCCTCTCTCTTCACTATCCATTTTCACCTTTAATACTGTCCCACACTCCTGCCCTCTTGTATTGAATGTTTTATTCAATAACATTCTGTTGTCTCTTTTAAGCTCACATTTAGGGCCAGTTTTACCAACAACAATAATTTTGCTTAACCGGGTTAAATCTGTGTAAACTCTGATTTGGTAAAGTTGCTGTTTCACTAGATGAGTAAGTTACTTTCGGAGCTTGTTATACCAGTCTTAGCATTACTGCCCACTTTTCATCATTTTAAGTTAGGAAACAACTTTAAAAGCAGAAAACAAAATGGCAAGGCAAATAGTTTGTTTTGGTGTTAAGCACACCTAACTTCTATATCTGATTGCACCATGAAGACCACCCTGGTTGAAAACACACAGTGCTTTATGCTGCTGAATAATTGTAAATTATCATGTACAGAAGTTAATTGCAGAGAATAAGTCATAATACAATAAAAAGTGATTCTCCCGTTTCCAAGAAGCGACCAACGGAGTCGTAAGTTCATTTCATAACTTTGTTTTGCCTATTTTTTTTTGTCATAGTAATAGACTAGAAATCCAGCCTCAAAAAACCCTATTTTCACGGATTTCAATAGTAGAATTTGACAATACAATAAACTCAAAATAATAAAATCACTTTACAGCTAAATTACTGCATTTTGAATTGATACAAACAAAATGTAGGTGATAGTAAAACTTCCACATACAATCCATATTTGAAAGTGCTGCAAACTTTAACATGTCCAGATTTTAAATCCATTAAATTGCAGAGGTTTTGACTTTTTCTTGGGTTCTTTGGAGTTTTAGCCTCACAGATCCCTTGGCTATGCTTTGCAGCTTAGGGTCCTCCACCTTGGGCTACACTTTGCGACTTAGGCTCTAAAAGTTTATAACAGGCTAGAAATCAACTACAAAACACCTTGTAATTGCACAATAACAAAAGTACTAAGTCCGGACCATGTGTGGAAGTAATGTCAAGGTGATGGTGCAGATTTTCTCTAATACAGTTTAATGTCTTCGCAATAATTTAAACATGAATATTGAAAAAAGACCTTATTTACATAAATTAAGGAAATAATAGTGCCAAGGTTTTTACTTTCTAGAATTGCAGCTGTCTCCAGTTCCTAATGACATTGAGGTATTATGGCACTATTATTTCCTTAATTTAAATCAATATTTTAAATTATGAAGTAAAGTAATATGCATACAGATATAGGTTATAATATTTGTACAGCTAATTCTTTTTTTAGTGTCATGATTTGCATGACACTATTTTGCCACAACATGTAATAATTGATGAAGCATAGCATGATCACAGATGGGCAGAACTGCAGTACTCTTTTAAAATAAGTAATACTTTAATTTTAAATATGTAATAGTGCACAGCTATGATATTGCCTGGCCTGTGACACTGGTTGCATTAATAATAGGGTTGTAAGTATGCTTGGAGCCAAAGGACACAAACATAATACCTACAATATATAGTAGTATATACGTAGTTCCCTCGCTGCCATATTGACTGGGCTATGACTGTATTTGCATTTATTGTAGGGTTGTGAGGTTGCTTGGAGCATTGCTCATAATAACAGAATTCACATAATACATATAACCCAATCATTACTATTGGTTTGGACAGTGAAAGTATGTATTTTTTTTGCCTCTAATGCAAAATTAGCTTACAAAAAATATCGCTGCAGCTGAGTATAATGTCTTCATAGTATACAAGCAAACAAACTCAACAAAATTTAACATGCAATTTATACAATAAGAACAGCTAAAAGTTAGAATACTCATTATTTTGATAGCTGACAAATTATTATTTGGAACATTTTATCATTCCAGAATCGTTACTGCACTCTTATTATAAAATTTCTATTGCTAATTTGTTAATTGTGCTCTTTTTCATCCATAGGATGTTATGCACTCTTAAGTATTTGTTATTGAGCTCATTTTTATGTTTATATATGACCTTTGGGGCTAACCCTTATTGTCAGTTCTTATTAAATAAATGTGGTTAAATTAGGTATTGTAAGTAACACTGAAAATTCCCTTACCTGTTGTGATTCTTTGAAGGCATTCCTCGGAAGCAGTCTTTCTTGCAGCATTTTTAAGGTTATCCCATGTGCCACATAAATTGTTAGCTTCCCGGAGACTCCTACACCCCGATAATGGAACTCTGTTGCTATTTTAGCCCATTCTGCATTTTTTTTTTTTTTTTGAGTGGACATTGTAGGTTTTTTTATTTTTCACCACTGTTATTTATAGTTTATATAATCACTGATATTAAGCTGTTCTTTCACTAACTCTACAAGAGTATACTTTTCAGCACTGGACATATTTGGGCTTTTCTTCCTTTTCTCTCCAGAGAAAATTTTTTCTTCTCTGATAACTAAACAAAAGTCATAGTTTAATGCTCTGCACCCACTGTTTTAGCTTCAAAAAGAGTGGGAAGGATGAAAAACTGGAAATGGCGGATGGTGGTTCTCACTTGTTATATGAGAAATTGCTGGTTCATAATGTAGATATACACCAAGCCAATGATTATATTAACAGGGTTTCCCCAACAGAGCTTAATATCAGTGATTATATAAACTATAATAATGGGAAAACCAACCCTTAATGAGTTAATGTCTTCTCCTTTCAGTTTCCTGGCATCAAACACTATATGTTTCAAGTTTTCTTTCCCTCCACATTTCCTTTAGTAAAGCATTATCTTTCATCTTTTAACTTTCACATGTTTAAAATAAGAACTGAAGCTTCGTGTTAATTCAAAATCTTCTCGGGCTTCTAGCCAGGTAAAAACTTGGCTTGACACCAACATTTCGAAGAAGTGCATCTTCCTCGTCTTCAGGGTGAACTGATGGTTTGAGCTTGCGGAGACTGGTATTTATAAAAGCTGGGATGAAGCTAACATCTGATTGGTTCGCGTGATATTATGGCCTGGTATTTAAGATGACTGAGACATGGGCACGGACTTCGTAGAAACCTTTTTATAGCAGTTATTCGGCTAATGTTTTGTGTTTGAGCACGCACCTGCTAGACCTCCAAGACTTATTTTCTAGCAGGTGCGTGCTCAAACACAAAACATTAGCCGAATAACTGCTTAAATAGTTTTCTACGAAGTCCGTGCCCATGTCTCAGTCATCTTAAATACCAGGCCATAATATCACGCGAACCAATCAGATGTTAGCTTCATCCCAGCTTTTATAAATACCAGTCTCCGCAAGCTCAAACCATCAGTTCACCCTGAAGACGAGGAAGATGCACTTCTTCGAAACGTTGGTGTCAAGCCAAGTTTTTACCTGGCTAGAAGCCCGAGAAGATTTTGAATTTTCACATGTTTGTTCTCACCCATGCTATACTCTTTCTTTCTGCCTTATTAGTTTTATCTGTATAGTTTTGCCTTTCCCATGCCTATTTCATTTTCATATAAAATTCCAGTGATATCTTCCCAGTTAAATTACTGATTAATTTTTGTATATCTATATCTTTGAACTGTCTTCTTGCTTTTTCAAAAATCCTCTGGAGCAATCCAATACATAACAGGCTGGCATTTACAATACATTTTTCAGGATAAACCAAAGCCTCATCAGCATGTGAGATCTTTACACACCTGACACGTGTTACAATCAAGGTTGCACTATAGCATCTTTAAATGCAGCAGATATGTGCTATTGCTTTGATACCAAAGCACAGAGCTTATGGATCAGTCTGACTGGCATTCACATATTCTGTGACATATTCATATATTACTTTCACATAAGGAGTGGCAGAATAGGTGAAAGATGTTTTTATATATTTTATTTATGGATGCTCTTTAACTGGTGTGGTTTTTGGTGTCCCATTCATTTTGAGCATGTAATATTGCTTAATTTTGCTCAGAGGCCTCTTTGTGCAAAAGATGTAGAAACCTTTTGCTCATCATTATTTTTCACTTCAATTCACCCAACTCTTGAATGCTAATGCATTTATTCCATCATGAATGAACTCTTCTGCATTCTAAAACTCTTACCCATTCCATCAGTTTTATTTGCCCTCCAATTTCATCCACAACTCCCTTCACATGATGATATGTAGGTTTAACGTCTTTGAAAGTTTGTTTGACTCTGTTTCCCTTGGCTTGCCAACAGTTAATCCTCTTATTGCTAAGTAAGCAATTAGTTTTTACCTCTCCATGGAGCTTTGGAAAGTACTTGGAGAACATGTTTTCTGGACTTTCCAAAATTCTGCCTAGATCTAAATGCTGTTGCACATGTCAAAATAAGTGGCATCATCTCTTGAATCTTGCTTTCCATTCATCTTGACCCTGGTTTGCTGCATCTGTTTATACATTCTTACTTTGTCACAATCCAACCAATCAGTTCTTTTCCTCCTTTAGACTTGCTGAATTAACCTTTTTTTCTCTCTTAGTAACATTTTCTGTACATTTACATTTTTCATAGGGATCTTGCTCTCTTAGACACTCTCTATATTCATGTTGTCTTTGTGGCTATGTTTTAGCCATCTTCTCAAGATGCACTCACCAGGGTCTGTTTAGTGACTGAGAGCAATACAAGTAGCAAGACCATGGAATGTCAGTCTGTTATACACTATTGCCAGAAATCCACTGACTTCAGAAAACAATCCTCATATACCTGTTTTGGAATGTGATTATAATGCAGGATCCAGAAGGACATTTTAATCTGTAATTTATCTTCCTGTCTATGATACTTTATCCATGTTCAGCATAAGAGACTGACATTGACAATGTAGAAATATTTATATTTGGAAGTGCTTATCACTGTGAAACAAGGAACATCTGAAGTAAATTCCAGTATTTATCTTGTAAAATTTGTGTCTGAAAATAGATACTTTAATGTGTTTTTCATTCATCAAGTTCTTTAGCATTAAATTACGTAATTATTTGTGGTTTGTGAGTATTTTATTATTGAATGAGATACATCAAATTAAAAGGAATCATACCCTTACTTAAAATGTTGAAATGTTGAATTAAAATTTTACTCCTTGATATGACATTTGGACATGGAAATGCTCTCTTAACTTTTGTATCTCTTTTCCTCCATATATACTCTAAACCAACGGTTCCCAACCGGTGTGCCCCTGCACCCTAGGGTGCCATGTGATTGGCTAAGGGGTGCCGCGGGATATTGAGATAAACAATAAAAAATACCTTCTACTGAAGCCTTAAGTCTTGTAAGGTCTTGAAATAAAATAAGTCAAATCAATTACTCTCATGCACGGCAGATGGTGATAGTGGTCGATTCATTTCAATAATTCAGTTATACTAGTATCCCACAGATGGCATTACAGCTATACCCTGCCGAACATTCCCGAGACTTCGACAGATGAATACATAAAAGTGTACGCCGCTTGGCGCTTGCAGTTGTCTTCCTCGCGTTGATTCACAGTGTTTAGCTGTGGATAAGTTCATTGTTAAACGTAAACGCCAGGACAGTGAAAGTGAACAGTCGGCTCCTACTGCTTGCTTTAAGAAGCCAAATCTTACAGTTTCTCCCGGACCGTCGAATTCACCACATAAAGAAGACAAACGAAAGAAAAGAACATAACAGGGCAGTTACTTAGCGTATGGATCTAAGTGGAATAACAAGGAAAACCCTATCCCTGTGTGTTTAGTTTGTGGCGAAACACTTAGCAACGAGGCCATGGTACCTAGCAAACTGAAGCGGCATCTTACAACAAAGCATCCTAGTGTGTCACAGAAAAGTGTAATGTATTTTTCACATATATTAGAAGGAGAGAAGAAAACAGCTGTGCGAATGGTAAAGAGAATGACCATAGGTGATACTGCTCTTGAAGCCTCATTTAAAGTAGCAGAACTGATAGAAAAAAAACGAAACCTCTTACTCTTGGAGAGGAAATCATTGGCCCTGCATGTCAAGTTATAGTTTCAACAATACTTGGCGAAGGAGCAGCTAATCAAATTTCGAAAGTTCCTCTGTCCAACAGCACAATCAGCTGCAGGATATCTGAAATGTCATGCAATCAATATCAACGAACAAGTCACGGAGAAAATAAAAACTTATAGAACATTTGCTTTGCAAGTAGATGAGAGTCTCGATATTGGTGACAAACCGCAACTCCTTGGTTTTATCAGATATATTGATGAAAAAGATATTAGTGAACAGTTTCTGTTCTGTAGACTGCTGGAGACTACAACCACAGGCCATGATATTTTCGTTTCTATTAATTCCTATCTCAATGACCATGATCTTTCATGGAAAGACTGTTGTGGTATATGTACAGATGGTGCACCATCTATATCTGGGAAAATTAAAGGTTTTACTGCCAGAGCTCTCAATGAAAATCCATCCATTATTATAACTCACTGTTTTCTGCATAGAGAGGCATTAGTCGTGAAAGCATGTAATGAAGATTTTGCTGAAGTGTTTAACCAAGTTGTGAAAATGGTGAACTATATGAAGTCTCGACCTTTAAAGTGCAGAATTTTTGAACAGTTATGTCGCGCAACGGATGCAGCTCATACCTCTTTGTTACTTCACACAGAAGTAAGGTGGTTGTCGCGGGGTCGTGTATTGAACCGGTTTCTCGAACTTAAAGAACAGCTAAAAACTTTTTTTAAGGATGAAAATCAAGACACATTTCATGAGCTCTTACTAAGTGATTCTTGGTGTTTTGAACTGTCGTATCTGGCAGATATTTTTCATAAGCTGAATGAACTGAATGTTTCGATGCAAGGTCGACATGAAACAATAATCTCCTCAACCAATAAAATGAAAGGTTTTAAAAGAAAACTTAGTTCTTGGAAATCTGCAGTTCAAAAAGGAGATTTGTCGAACTTTCCATCTCTTCTTAATGTGGCAGGAGATAAAGATCTGGGTAAACTGAAAGACTGCATTTGTGATCACTTATCAAGATTGCAAGATGCAATAGATGCGTACTTTCCAACTATTTCCACTACGAATCTCGGCTGGGTTGTCTCACCATTTGATTTCGTAGGTAGTGCAGAAGAAATAGATTTCACTGCTTGCGAACGATCTTTGCGCTGATTCCACACTCAAAGGTAAGTTCACCAAGAGTGAGGCGTCGGTGGCTAGTTTTTGGCTTCAACGGAGAGAAGAGTACCCTAACCTAATGAGGAAAGCAATTAACGCACTTTTGCCCTTTTCAACATCCTATCTATGTGAGCAAGCCTTCTCTGCTATGGTGACAATAAAATGCAAAGCAAGAAATAGACTGAATAACCTTGAGGATGATTTACGTGTTTCACTGTCAACTGTAAGACCCGACATCACATGTCTGTGCTCTAAGCATCAATCACAAGTTTCACATTAATCATTAATCGAACAAAATTTATTGATGTATTTTTACTCAGTGATTGTAGTAAAGTTTACTGTATTATGTTATGGTGTACGTTATTATTATATAATATTTCAATAAATTAACATATTAAGCTTAACTTTCTTTTAATTCAAGGAAGGGTGCCCCTGGTGTTTAATGCTATTCCCAAGAGTGCCGTGAACTTCAAAAGGTTGGGAAACACTGCTCTAAACCATTACTCTCAAAAATATTTTTAAACTACTCAGCCACCCCCTAGTTAAATATAATGATACAGAGTGGAAGTGAAATAATTCTGCAGAGCAAATCCATCTTATTGTGAATAACAGGAAAATCTAATACCAAAGAGTTGACAAATTTTAAAGTTTTCTAGAAAAAAATAGTGTGATAGCCATCTGGTACATGATCACTATCATGTTCGTTGTGGTATGAGGCAGTGGAGCTGCAATGTAAGACATCGCAGTTGGATGCATAAGCAATTGTGCGGCGAAATAGGAGACTTCGGAATGTGACACATTGACATCATGATTCTTTCTTGATATTCAAAATGTTTTACTAAGCTTCAGTTTCTGTTACCTTTGACAAGTTTCCAGAAAGTTTGTGACAGTATTTTCTTGCTACAACCTTTGACAAGTTTCCAGAAAGTTTGTGACAACATTTTCTTGCTACAAAAGGAGGAAGAAGTCCATTGCAGGTTTTGTTGTGCTTGAATTGTACTGAGCCATGAGTGACTGGAGTGTTAGTGTGCAGTGGTGTGCAAGCCATGGATGGCGTGCAAACCATCTAACGAGTGAATCATTTGTAGTAGTGAAAACAAGACTTTATATATAACTGCATTCTGAGTCAATAAAGACAATTATTATATTTTTATCCAAAAAATTTATCATTGCCTTGCTGGATTACTGCTGGTTAAAGGTTGTTAATTCATGACTATATTCACAGAAAAATGAATAAATGACAAGTTTTTCCTTCAGCACATTTCAATAAGATGTACATGTAAATTAAAAAAAGTAAATTAAAAAAGTTCCATAATTTGTTGCCTCATTAATTCTTTTAGAACTGGTAACAATGCATTAGCTATGTTTACTTTCTTCTGATATTGGTGTAGATCACAGGGAATGTTTACTTAATCGCATGCAGTTCTTTTATTTTTGAGAAGGTCATAGGTTATGATTAGAGCAGTTAAAGAAGGAATAGATTAAAAAAAGGACAGCAGATCTTGATACAGAACAACACACACAATGTTGTGATTTTCAACATCCAAATATGTGGACATCATTTTAATTTATGGAGAAATGGAGCACAATCATTCTCAATCTGCTGGAAGATTTCCTAACAGGGACATGACAAGTGCAGTCACATTTATTGCCATTTGCCAGCAGGTGGTGCAGTTCTAAGTGGTTGTAATGGAGGGCAACAACAATCTGATGAAATTATAAACATGAAAGTGGAAGTGGAAGTTGAAGAAGATCCTGATCAGAGCAGTCATGATATCGCTTGCACAGCAGTGGTGTTACACTGAACTGAACTTAGAACTTTTAAAGAACAGTTATCACATCCAGCAAGTACAATGTCTATCACCAAATGTTGATTTTTCAGGTTGGTTAATTCATCAGTTTGCACAAAACCCAGATTTTTTAACAAATATTTTGATGATAGACGAGGCCAGTTTCATACAAAGTGGTGTTAATAATGTAAGAGGTGTTTATGTGAGTGCCATAACCTTTGGAATGCTTATTTGCATTTCAAGTAAAGCATTGCATTGTCACATAAATATCACTGCAGTATGGCAATGCACAATAATTAAAATGTACCATTTAAATTACATACATAGGAATTGTGTGTACACAAACCTTAAAAGTGTTTAATATCGGTAACAGTTCCATATGAGTCCATTACTTTACCCCATGGTGTAAACCTCTCAAACAGAATAGGCCAGATATTCAGGCCTTTAAACATAGCAAATAAAAAAAATACGTGGGAATGTAGAATTCCAGGTAATGTTTACATACAGTGCAATGAACAATAATCTCACTTTTTCCCGAAATTTTCTGGTGTGTTGCAAGCCAGCAACAAAACATCTGGATTCGATACATGGCCAATGTTACTTAAATGGTGTCGTAGAGCATTAGAATAATGCAACACACCACCAGTAGAAACAAACTACTCAATCAACAAGTTGTGTCGAGCTGCCACTTTTTAACATGATTATCTAGTTATCAATGCCTTTAATCACAAAAAAGTATTGGAAGTTTTGTTCATTTACATTCATTCTCTCATCTCTTCAGTCTGCAGGATTATTTCATTTCCATCCTGTATATTACACGTTAATTAGATTAGATTAGAAAGCATTCTGTAGGTTCGTTTAGGCCAGGAAGCCACTGAACAGAGAACTTGTCAAGACATATACATGTATACATAAGTTTATATACCATGGAAAAAAAAAAAACAATCTACAAAGCTCTTGCTTAAAGCTTGGGTTACAAAAACAGCAGAATAGATATATAATCACTCCATTTGTATTTGAGGCCTCTACTATACTTAATGTGCTCTATAAAAGCACATGAACTTCCCCCCTCCTTTTTTTCTTCTTTTTCTTCTTTTCAATCACATAAAAACAAAGAGTATCAAAAATTAGTGTTAAAATGTATAAATAAATATAATTTCATTATATGTAACACTGATGTAATGTCAGATGATAATTTTCTAATTATCGACATAATAGTTACTACTAGTAATTATATAAAACTAAAATATGATTATTGTATTATGTGCTCTTCATAAATGTCAACAAATCACAATACATATTTACAAATATGTTATAGAATTTCCAATGCAGAAATTTACAATTATGCACTAAGAGTGTATCAAAGCATCAGGCTTTACAGACCTTGTGTCACTGCTAGATACTAAAAAATTCATTTGACACATCTGTGGAAGTCAAAGTATATATCAATTTAATTTGAATATAAAACACAAACACTAATATACACAAAATCCAATACATTATAATACTTATATACGAGGTACGTCCAGAAAGTAAGTTACGTTTCAATTTATCTCCACTGCAGCACTGCAATCGCAGTTCTGCACATGTGCGGTAGACGTTCTGTATCAAGGAGAAGAAACGTGAGCCATTTTGAGATTGCTGTCAGCCATTCGCTTTATTGTGCTTGTTTACAATGTCGGTATTGATTGAAAATCCTGCTGCTTGTGAAATCAGATCTGTGATTCGTTTTCTGAATGCTAGGAAAGTGATATCAATTGAAATTTATCGGCAAATTTGCGAAGTTTATGGACAAAATGCGATGAGTGATTCAATGGTGAGAAGATGGGTCCGACAGTTCAATGAAGGACGTAGTGAAGTGAACGATGAAGAACAAAGTGGGCATCCATCTTTGGTTACAGAAGAACTGGTTCATGCGATTGATGACAAGATCCAGGAAAACCGCAAGTTTACAATTAGTGCTCTTGCTATTTCCCCAAGGCTCACGATCACTAATTCATGAAATTGTTACTGAAAAACTGAAATTTTGTAAACTTTGCTCACGTTGGGTACCAAAGATTCTTACTGAGCAACACAAAACAAAACGGATGGGTAGTGCACATCAGTTTTTAACCCGTTATGATGAAGACGACGAAGAATTACTGACACAGATAGTCACAGGAGAGTTTCTTACGACACCCCTGAAAGTAAGCGGCAATCAATGGAATGGAGGCACACTTCATCCCCAGCAAAGGTTAAGCCGAAACAAATCTTGACACCTCGAAAAATTATGTGCACAGTGTTCTGGGACTGGAAAGGCACCTTACTCATTGATTTCTTACCGCATGGTCAAACAATCAAAGCAGATGTTTATTGCGAGACACTTAGGAAATTGCGCCACGCAATGCAGAATAAGCGCCGAGGATTGCTGTCAAAAGATGTTGTTTTTCTTCACAACAACGCACGACCACACACTGCAAATGTGACGAAAAACCTCCTACAGGGATTTGGCTGGGACGTGTTTCACCATCCTCCATACAGCCCTGGCCTCACTACTAGCGACTTTCATCTGTTCTTACATCTCAAGTCTTTCCTTGGCGGTCAACACTTCAACAATGATGAAGAGCTGAAAGAAAATGTTTCCAACTTTTTGAAGACACAGGCAGCAAACTTCTATGAAGAAGGTATTTGTGCCACGCTATGACAAATGCCTGCAAAATTTCGGCAGTTATGTGGAAAAGTAGTTTAAGAGTTGTAGAATTTTGTGCAATAAATAATTATTCTGTATCTGTACACAATTTAATTTTATTACCAAACGGAACTTACTTTCTGGACGTACCACGTAAACAATGATTGTTGACAGTATTGTCAGACATATTTGTCACTTAAATATTCATCTACAGAGTAAAATGACTTATTGCTTATGACTTATTATAAAACTATGTCGATTAACTGCATAGCATTTTAAAATGGATAGTATATAAACACAAGGGAAGGTGAGTATCCCCAAAAATTTTTAAATAGTTCTTTGCATGACTGTCTGCTATAAGCATTACAGATTATTCATATAGCTTTCTTCTGTATCTGAAATGTGCATTTACTATCCACTGAATTACCCCAGAATATTATTCTATACTCGATGATGGAGTTAAAGTAGGAAAAATACACCAATTTAAGTGTGTCGATTTAACCAGTGCACGGAGAGCATAACATGCTGAGATAAGTTTAGGTGTTATGTAGCTAATATGTGACTTCAAGTCCAAATGCTAATCTACCTGAAGGCCAAGAAATTTGACTTCATTTAGCTATTCTAACAATGTATCATTAATTCCTATTTCTATGTGTGTTTGTGGTGAGCAAGTAGTTTAAAATTTAATTGTTTTTGTTTTTTCAAGATTTGCTGAGAGTTTGTTTGCTTTGAACCAATTTGACATACAATTTAGAACATAGTTTAATTTTACTATACAGTCATTGAAATCTTTACTTGTTACTAGAACACTAGTATCATCTGCGAATAAATAAATACTTGCAATACTGTTAATGTATATGGGAGGTCATTTATGTAAACCAAGAACAAAAGAGGCCCTAAGATTGACCCCTGGAGAACACCATGTTTTACTGATTTCCATTCTGAGGCACTATTTTGATACCCATTGTAGTTATTATTTTCAACCCTTTGTTTTCTCTTCTCTACGTATGAAATGAACCAATCTAGTATGTTATTCTGTATTCCATAGAAATTTAGTTTTGGTATCAGAATCTCATGATTCACACAGTCAAAAGCCTTCGCTAGGTCACAAAAGATTCCACCGATATGTTCCTTTTCATTTAGCGCTGTTAACACTTTATGCGTGAGCTTGTAGGTTGCATTATCTGTCGCTTTCTAAAGCCAAACTGTTCTTTGGCAAGTAAGTTGTTCTTTTCCAAGTAATAGTAAAGCCTATTGAACATTACTTTCTCAAACACTTTTGAGAAAACTGACAAGAGAGATATAGGTTTATAATTTGAGATATTATCTTGTTTACCTTTTTTAAAAAGTGGTTTGACAATAGGGTACTTCATTCTGTCAGGAAATATTCCACTCTTTAGTGATTCATTACATAAATAGCTAAGGGGAATGCTTATTAGGTCAGAACATGCTTTTAGGATTTTATTTGATATTTCATCACATCCAGAGGAATTTTTGGTCTTGAGCAAATTTATTATATTTTTTTATTTCAAACGGTGTAGTCATTTTTACTTTAAATTCAGGGACTTTGTTTACGAAAGAAGTTTTCAAAAAACTTAATGCTGATTCTTTACATCCATAATTTATATTTAATTTGTCTGTTACATTCAAAAAGAAATTGTTGAAAATATCTGCAACCTTTTGAGGATCATCAATTTTTTTATTACCAGAATTCAGTGCAATTGAGGAGCTTTCTTGAGAGCCTTTTTCTGTTTCTCTTTTTATTACATTCCGGATAGTTTTTATTTTATTATCAGAATTGGATATCTCTTTATTATAATGCAAGCTTTTATTGTTTCTTTTAGAATTTTACAGTACTTTTTGTAATGACATTTTAAGTTTGGGGTCTTATTATGTTTCAATCCTTGGTATAATTTTTGCCTACGTTTGCAAGAAGTTTTAATGCCTGTTGTAATTCAGGTGTTATTTTCCTTCTGATTATGTATTTTACAATATTTGACTGGAAAGCATGCTACAAAGTGAGAGTTGAAATGTTGTAAGAAATGATTGAACTTCTCATTTACTCCATTTATTTGATAGATTTTAGTCCATGATTCTTGTTGAAGGGCATAGTCAAACAATGTGAGGGTGCTTTCATCTACTTTTCGTGTTCTACAATATTTATAGTTTGGTTTTATCTTTAGGTTAATCTCTTTAATGAGAAGTATTTGTGTCTCATGATCTGAAAAGCTATTTGCAAATGGTAAGGTTATTGAAGTTTTAATTTTATCTATATTTATGAGTATGTTATCTATTGCTGAAGAGGAGCTACCCTGAATTCTTGTAGGAAAATTTACTGTGTGTGACATGTTGTATGTAAAAAATATAGAATTGAGTTGGTCCTTTTGGAGGCTAGGTATAAGATGATCAATATTAATGTCACCACAAATTATCAGTTCTCGTTTCGGTTTCAATATAAACTTTAAGGAATCATCTAACTGTTTTTTGAATACCTCATAGCTACCTAGTGGGGACCGATATAAAGCTATTGCAAAATTTACTTGATTTATGCTTAGTTGAACTGCACACATCTCTATGTCTAGCTCAAAACAAAACTTGTTTAGATTAATGCTTTTATAGGATACATCATGTCTTACAAATATGCAAACCCCTCCTTTTTTTAAATTTTTCCTTGAATATGCTGCTCCTAAAGAGTATGCATGCAGTGTAATTGGCATGAATTCCTGTTCTGTTAAGTGATGTTCGGATAAGCATAAAACATGTGGCTGTAATTTTTCAGAAGCAAGACTAAGAGAAAGTTCATCAACTTTGTTTCTTAAACCTGTAATATTTTGGTGAAATATACACAACGAGCTACTGCTATTGTTCATCTTAATAAAATTACTGATATTTTCTGTATTCCTAAAATTCTTTGTTGGTGAACTTTTACTAGGTTATTTTCATTTAGGTTTAAAATCCCATGTCAATATTTTAAAAGTCTCTCCATAATCAAATCTTTTACTGTAACTCTTTCCAATTCTATGTAAGCAACTTCTTTTACAGCTGTAATTGTTAAGCTGAGAATTTCTTTTCAAAATAATTTGAACCTTATCCACAGTTTCCCAAGAATTTTCCATTCCCCAAATTTCAATACCATAAAGCATTTGAGCTTTGACCATTGTATTTATATTCTTTCCAGCCATTTAATCTCCAATTGTAGTATTTTGAAAAGACATCCTAAAAATTCATAATATTGGAACACCAAGATAGTATATTCAATTAAGGTCTATGAACAGTAACAATTTCTAACCCCTAACTTTTAAACACAAAAAAGGATCATCTCAATTTTGTACTTTGCTTGTCTCAGATCTGATTCTCTGTTACCAGTCAGACCCAGTTACAACAGATTTTGGAGAATTGCCTCAACAAATTAAATTAGATCCTGATATTGGTGCAGTTGTTGTTGGAATGGATCCACAGATAAGTTTTGCTAAACTGACAAAGGCTGCAAGTTATTTGACTAATCCAGATTGCCACTTTATTGCCACAAACACAGATGAAGTGTTCCCAACAACTGCACATCATCTGACCATACCAGGTTTGTTGAATGGTGATGTCTGATTTATACATTATGACAAAAATATGTTTGACAAAACAGTATTTCCCCACCTTTCTTTATTTTCTTACAGGAACTGGGAGCCTTGTTGCAGCTGTGGAAACAGCTTCGGGAAGGAAGGCATTTAAAATTGGCAAACCAAGTACCTATGTACGAGATTTTTTAATCAGCATGCACAAAGTAGATCCAGCAAGGACACTTATGATAGGAGATAGGTTGGTTTTTGTAAGCTTTGGTTTTTATTTTAATATTTTGTTTCTAGGTAAATGCTAAAAATAACAAAGCAAGAGTGTTAAGTTTGACTACCTTTTATTTTCTCTAGCCCCATATGTACAATGTACATAGGGATAGAGAAGTATTGTATTCCACCCAAAAATTTGATACTGAGATTTCACCGGAAATACATGTTTTAGGACCCCCTGTATCCAAAAAAAGCATTTTCAGAAAAAGGTCTGTGTGTGTGTGTGTGTGTCCGTGTGTCTGTGAACACGATAACTCAAAAATGAAAAGTAGCTAAAATACCATACTTGGTATTTAAGTTTAGTATCTTCCAGGGACGCGACATGAAGATTTTGAGAAAAATCCCCCCACCCCAAACTACCCTTTACATGGAACTTTTTTCGAAAATTTTGATTTTCTTAAAATTGGCTCTAACGATTTTGATTAAAATATCATTGATTAAAGATATTTACTTTATAAATTAAATGTATATCTTGAATTTTCTAGGAATAGCTTCTGAAGCCATGTTTATTCTGGATGAATTTTGCTTAATTTGGCATAACTAGTAAACCATAAGAGATAGACAAAAACTTACTATACAAAAAATGTAGGTCTTGTTAAAATACACGAGTTATGTCATACACATTTTTTTCGTGGAGCTTAGCGTTTTCGAGGTATTTATTGTTATTAGTTTTAGTTGTGAAGTACTTATACTTTTCTCAGACGGAGTGTCCGTATTTCTTTTGTTCTACTCTTGGCCAAGAAAAGAAGCGGTTTGTAATGACAATCACATAACGGCATCTTTTAAAACATTTTACTATTGATTCAAAATCCAAGAAGATTTTGAATTAACACGTCGCCAGGAAAGCTTCAGTTCTTATTTTACTATTGGTTTAGCCTAGTGTATTCCCTTATTTTCTTCCTACTTATACGGAACTAAATAATAAGAACATTGTGCTAATGAGTACCACAATTAACAAGGTGCAGAAAGAAGAAGAATCTTATATATGAAGTTTGTAGAATAGCTAGAGAAAGTCATGTGAGTGTAACACATCAGATTTTTAGTTTTACAATGAGTTTGTTTGAAGTGGTATATCACAAAAAGTAATTTCAAATAAATTGTCTGTTTTAAAGAGAACTACATTCTCATGTATGCTTTAGCAATCTCTTATGATTTAATAGTTTTATATAAAACCAAACAATTGTTTCTGTTTGAAGAGGATTTCATAGTCTTTTTGTAGTAAATTCAAGGCACACAATTTATTTGTCATGTAAAATATCTTAAACTTACGATATTTTAATCAAAATTTTTCAGAAAGTAAAGAATTACATTTTCCATGTAAAGGGTAGTTTGAGGCAGGGCAACTTTATTAAATGAGTTATGCTGGAGAGGGGGAGAGAGAGAGAGAGAGACACACATACACACACACTGCACTCTTTTCTTTTTTTGTCTTCTAAAAATGCTCAGGGTGCCTCAAAACATCTAATTTTGGTGATTGATAAAAATGTTTGGATGCAATGCAATATCTTTCTACTTACTAGCTACTTGATAGAGAATGTAAAACTCTACCTCGCTAAACAAAAGATATAGGTAGTTAATAAACTTCATAAGTGTTGCTTGAAGGGAATCCTCCTTTAAGGTCATAACACGTTGAGCAAAAGTAGGATTTGCAACCATCAAACCTGTGGATATGATACAATCTCAATGGATCTAAGGAGAGAAATACTGGCATAACTACAGAAAGTAAATTAAAAAAAAAAAATATCAGTCAGAATAAATAATGTGAACCTATCAATATGTCATATTATAGTAGATAGAAGTTGTCTTTTAAATAAATGTTTCAAAACTTAAATAAAAACTCAGTAACAATGAATTTATCTCATACAATGAAATAGTGACACAGAAATCACCAAAACAGAAGGGAAACCTTAATCAAAGGGAAATGCAAAAGAAATTCACAAAAATTTGTGCTTCTCTTATATAAGTGCCGTAAAGATATTCCTAACAAAATTCTTTCCAGACATGTTTAAAGTCTGAAAGAAATTTGTGGATGGCATTTTTGCCCTAGTACCAAAGAAACATTTTAATAACCTGAATATTTTAAATTTGCACCATAAAATTCACTTTGGAGACAGCAAATTATAGATGGCTATGTTTAGTAGATCTCAAAATTATAAGGCACCATTACAGAATTGAATTTGGAATGTACAGGAAACCTATCCATATGGATAACTACGCCAAAAAATCTAATGTGTTGCATTCACATGAATTTTTCTACCTATTCAGCAAAAGAGACTATTCTTATTAAATCTTATTCATCTGTTTATTTCATAGTAATTGATATATGCATTAGCAGAGATGGTTTTTACGTTCTCTACATGCACTATGTACATAGTGTATAGAGAAGATATTGCACTCCACCAAAAAATTTGATACTGAGATTTCAGCGGAAATATATGTTTTAGGGTAACCTGTATTGAAAAAAAGTATTTTCAAAAAAAGGTCTGTGTGTGTGTGTCTGTGAACACGATAACTCAAAAACAAAAAGTCGGTAAAATACCAAACTTGGTATTTAAGTTTAGTATCTTCCAGGGATGCGATACGAAGATTTTGAGAAAAATTCCTCCACCCCAAACTGCCCTTTACATGGAACTTTTTTAGAAAATTTTTATTTTCTAAAAAATGGCTCTAACGATTTTGATTAAAATGTTGTATATTATAGATATTTACCTGACAAATAAAATGTATATTTTTATTTTTCTGGGAATAGCCTCTGAAGACTACTTTATTCTGAGTGAATTTTACGGAATTTTGCATAAGTGCTAAACCGTAAGAGATAGACAAAAACTTACCACACAAAAAATGTAGAGCACATTAAAACACGCAATTTATGTTGTGTACATTTTTTTCTTGGAGTTGATCGTTTTTGAGATATTCCTCATGTTTGTTTTAAGGTTAGAAAAACTCAACTTTTCTCATACAGGAATTTGTCAACTCCTGTCCATACAAACAAAGGAACTTCAGTCACATGGCATCTAGCTTTTGACCATCGCTTGAACCTATGGTACTCCCTTATTTCCCTTCTACTTACAAGGAAGCAAGTAATAAGACTATTTCTGCTAATTTGTTGTCAATTAGCATGAAGCAAATAGAAGCATGAGCTTTTTAACAATAATTTGCTGCAGAGATGTAGAGAAAGTCATGTGAATGGAACACATCAGATTTTTATTACATATTTCCTTGTAGGAGGTTCAAGTGAAATAAGGGAATATAAAAGGCTAAATCAAGTCAGAGCTTTTAAGAGCATGTTACTATATGATGACATTGAAATCCTGTTTTTTTACATGGCCAGGATGAAAAATTAGAGTAAGTACATATCATAGAAAAGTATAATTTAGACGAAAACAAGGAATATCTTAGAAATGATTAAATTGAAAAAAAAAAAAAACAACAACAAAAACTAATATTTTGGAACATGATAGGTGTGTTTTAATGAGATCTGCATTTTCTGAATAGTAAGATTTTTTTCTATCCTTTACAGTTTACCACAAACACAAAAGTCATCCATAATGAAGAGAGCTACAGAGACTATTTCCAAAAAATTCAAGATATACAGTTTATCTGTTGGGTACATAATTTTAACATTTGGTATTTTAATAAAAATCTTCACACATGTTTGAGGAAATAAAAAATTCCAAAAATCTTCCATTTAAAGGATATTTTAGGATGGGGGATTTTACTGAAAATCTTTGTGTAGTATCCTTGGAAGTAACAAGGGATTTTTTTTATTCAGCAGTCCTTAAGTATTTGTGGTGAAATTTTTAGTATTGAATTTTTGGGTGGAAACCAATACCTTCTGTATCTACTAGGCACAGTATTGTATTCACGTGTCTTTTTCACTCTTCACCATACTAGTCTTACAAAAGCTTATACCTCTATTGACTATTTATTAATTGAAATAAACTTTATTTATGCATTTATATATTTTGTTGTAAATATAAGTAAACTAATGTGAGTCAGATTTATAAAAGATGATTTATTGGATTTGAAAGTTAATCACGACAAAAAAACCGGTACCAGTTTACTACTTTGAAAAAAGTGTTTAAGCATTTAGAAATTCAAACCAACAACAGTGTCTCAGAAACGGTTATGCCACAACAAATTTTACTTGACATAAATGAATGTTTTGGCAAGAAAGAAATTTGTTATATAGTAAGAGTTTTGTTTACCAATTATTAAAACTAATTAAGAATGCAATTCCCAGAAAATTCAACATGTAAATTTTGTATGTCAAACAGATATCTTAAAAATATGTTATTTTAATCCAAATTGTGAAAGCCTTTGTTGAAAAAATAAAATAGAACAAAATTTGTTTCATATAAAGGATGGTTTGGAATAGAGAGATTTTCTTGACAATCTTTCTGTCGCATCCTTGGAAGATGCTGAACTTAAATACCAGGTTTGGTATTTAATTAACCTTTTGTTTTTGACTTATGCTGATCAAGGACCTAAGAACTTTTGTAAAAATTACTTTTTTTATTTGGGAGACCTCAAAATATGTATTTTCAGTGAGGTACCTATATCAATTTTCTTGGGTGGGATGCAATACTTCCTCTATTTCTTAATGGTAAGTAGCAGAGAAGGTAAAAATTAGGCAGATACCATTTATGCATGTTGTTTGTAATAAAAATATCTTAAACTTTATAGTGTTTAATCAAAATCAGAATAATTTTTGAGAAAATATAAAATAACCAAATGTTTCCATATAAAGAGAATTTGGAGCAGGGGTAATTTTCTTGAAAATCTTAATGTCATATCCTTAGAAGATGTTGAACTTTAAAATCAGGTTTGGTATTTATCAAATATTTTGAGCTCTTGAGTTATGCTGCTCACACCTTTTACTAAAACTGTTTTTTTCCCCCCTCCCTGGATTCGGGAAGCCTGAAAATATGTATTTTCAGTGAACTCGTGACATCATATTTTGGGTGATGTACATATTCTCCATCCAACCTTACTTCACCGGTAATGTAAATAAAAGCATCAGGTTGCAATGGCTATGATTGGTTGCTGATCATTTTACTGTTTTTCTCCATCACAAAATAGTTCCTCTTAAATTGCCGAGTGAGTGCAGAAATATATTACATTATGCAATGTGTCTAAATAATATGTTATGAATGATTAAGGAACAGCATTTACTGATCATTTAATCATTCTTTCTTTATATAACAATGCATATATCTATTGTGCAGTTCCACAGCTGCTTCTAGTCAATAAGTAATAGAGGAAATATGTAATGCCAGTGTAGTGAAATATAAGCAATAAAGAATTATTCCTAGAGTATATAATATGTTTTGTGAAAAGTAGGTACTTTACTTTTTCATTAAACAATTGCTCGACTTCATGGTAGAATTTACTAGTGTTTCCAAAAGTAGCATAAAGTTGCAACACTTTTTAACTAGCCCGAGGTGCAACATCTTGTGCAAGCAGCTTTTCATCAAGTGACAGTTGAAAATGCAGTGAATGTGTATCACACGTTTAGGAAGAGTAAACAAAGTTGGATTTGGAGGAAATGGTGAACATTGTTGTTGGCCCACCAATCAATCTCTGAGATGATTCAGAATGCTTGATTGCAACTGCAACAAATGATTCATGATGGGACCAGTTCCATCTTCAGATTAGTTCTTCTGGTAAGTATATTGAAGAAATGTGCGGTGTATGGTAGTGCATATGTGAATGCTAAAATTCACAAGAAGCTATTGAAGTGATGTACATATGCAATACTTCAGCGAACTTTCAAAACAGCTTGTCTGCATTTAAAAATTTTACTGGAGAATTTTACATTTTGTACTGAATATATAACAACTGGTCTACGTGTTATATTGTTTTATTTATTATGTATTTAATACAGTTAATTATTATCTGTGAACAGTGAAAGTAGGTACTGTTTCTTTTCCTGCTAAACGTACATGGTTTTACAATTGTATGGCAGACAAAGCAGTTTAGCCCCATGTGGTGAGTGCACTTGCGTTCATGGAAGAATACATTCTGATTTGTTTACATCACCAGTGAAGTAAGGATGGACAGACAATATATATAATACTTCCTCTTACCTGAAGTAAATCAAATCACACCAATATGCAATATTCCACAGCTAGCCATACAGGTTGGTAAACTTACCACTCTAAGAAAATGAATACCTCAGGGAATATCAACATATCCAAACAAACTAATACAAAAATACAACAGAGAGAGAAACAGTTCAAGTTCATCACCACTCTAAACAGATTTATCTCACTGAAAAGATGTAAAATTCATATTCCATCCAAAAATTCATAACAAATTCACTAAACTGTTTCTAGAATATGCCATAAAATTGGCTCCATACAGTAAATACAACCTCAGAAGCTTAATCATCTGCTTAAGGATACTAAATTGAGCACTAAGAAACATCACATGCATTCAAGGGAAGCAACAAATACAATAAGTGTGAGAATTGAATCCAGAGTTTTTGTATGAAGGTTAGCACACCAACATGGAGAAAAATCATGGAGACAGATGCTATTCAGATTTATGAACAACATATATATTTTTATAATCAAACAACCATTCAATAATCTCTAGATAAATTGTAACATGCTTTTCCAAATACATTTAAATATGTTACATTACCAGAAGCGATTGTGAGCCAGCTGAAGCAATTTTCCTACATCAGCTGAGCTGCAAGAGCAACTTGTGCTTGCCCCTCTTAATGTTTCACTGCTCCAGCCAAAGCTAGCTTTGGAGAGTGTGTGTGTGGAGCTTTGAGTGTGCATATCATAATGTATCAGTCTAGGTTTGTGCATTTGAGAAATTCCCTGGTCAGTAGCTGAACAGGGTATGACTGTTAACATCTAAGATCAACTGTAACTATAGCTGCTTTTAGAGAAAGTAGAATAAAAATTGTGCATAATGACCAGCTCAAAAATGAAATGCATTTATACGCGGTCAAAAAAGCAGAGCAAGTTATGTACAGGGTGTATATAAATGAATATCGGGGTTTTAACTCTTTATAATATTTATTACATTCAACTTGCAGTTATGAATGATATGTCAAATGAAAAAGCAACTCAAACAGTTTTACCAAGAAGCTTATAAATGTTCAATGTGACTATCCTTTGTCACATGGCACACATCAAGTCTATAGCCGAGTTCTTCCCAAACATTGATAAGTGTGTATTCAGTAATTGTAGCAGCAGTTGCTTCAATTCGGTTTCTTAATTCAGGGAGGTCAGCTAGTAGCGGAGGCACTTACACACGATCCTTGATGAAGCCCCAAAGGTAAAAATCGCATGGCGTTAGGACAGGAAACCGTGGAGGCCATGCATAGCAAGTCCTGTCATTGGGGCCCTTGCGGCCAATCCAGCGCTCGGGTACAGTGACGTTCAACCAATCGCGTACTTCGTTATGCCAGTGAGGTGGCGCACCATGCTGCTGGAAAATGAAGTTCTCTGGCTCATTTTCTTCCAACTGAGGGAAGAGCCATTGCTCTAGTGTATCAAGGTAAGAAGTGCCAGTTACAGTAGGTTCACCAAAAACGAAAGGCCCATAAACTTTTCGCCAGGATACGGCACAAAAAACATTCACTTTATAGGAATCTCATTGCATTTGTACCATCTCGTGAGGATTTTCTGAGCCACATATGCGCACATTATGAGTGTTAACATGTCCACTAAGGTGAAAGGTCGATTCATCACTGAAGACAACACGATCCATAAAATCATCATGAAACATGTCGTTTGCGAATTTGGCACTAATCTGTGTTCTGTTGGCTTTAGAGCCTGTAATAACTGTAAACGGTAAGGATGTAGCTGTAAGCATTTTCTTACAACTTTCCAAACAGTCGACACAGGAACTTGTAATTCACGACTAGCCTTCATGACTGATTTCTTTGGGCTACTAGTGAACAACTCTCTCACTCGCTCAACAGTCTCTTCATTTACTCCTGGTCGTCCCATGATGTTCCCTTTACAAAGGCAGCCGGTATCTTCAAACTGATTATACCATATACAAATGTTTTTATCACTAGGAGGATCACAACCGAACTTACTATGGAACGCACGTTGCACAGTAACTACATATTCGGTCTTTGCAAACTGCAAAACACAAAAATGCTTTCTGTTTACTAGTCGCCATCTTTGCTACTACCGCTGTCTAGCAGATTGCGGCAGAAACATTGCACGCACATGCGCACTTGTGCCAACAAACAAAACTGTTTGAGTTGCTTTTTCATTTGACATATCATTTATAACTGTAAGTTGAATGTAATAAATATTATAAAGAGTTAAAACCCTGATATTCATTTATATACACCCTGTATAAATATTATTTAAGTCAATTGTAACACTTTTTCATCACTTACATTTTATAATTATGGACATGCAGAGTTGAGGGAAAGTTGATAATGGAAGCAACAGAGCTTCCAAAACATGTCCTTAATACTGTAAGTGATACAAAAGTATTACAATCAATTCAAATAATGCTTACATATTGTATACATCACTCATAAAATCCTCAATATCAGTAAGAACAGATTATCCCTAAAAGGCTTATTAGTACAGCAAGTTTTCTGGGAAAACAAGAATTGGCTTTTCAGAACATGATGAAGCAGCTAATTGTATTAATCAGGGCAGTTATGTGGAACATACACTGCAAAATGTGTACCTCTTTTAGCACAGCTCTTCGAAACCTTTAATTTATTTAAAAGAATTTATAATCAGATTCAAAATGACCTAATACAAGCCATAGTTTTTAACATTTTACCAACTAGGAAGCATGAAATTGTGGATATTCCTTTTGACCAACAGTAATTATTTGTCACAATTAGTAACTGTAAGCAGGAAAATAACTAAATGTTGTGTGTGTTTAGTGCTATGCTATAACATCCTTAAGTAAGATAATTTAGCACCAGTGGAGGATTTCAAATTTGTTTTCCTGTAAACATATATGACAAAATATTCATTTCAAGTGATATCTTGTACTGTCAACAGAAAATCCAAGAAACTTGCTGTATCATGCGATGACTGAGAACTGTTTTTTCAAGAAACCATTTCTCAAGTAGAAAACTCCTCGAAGAGGAAAATTTCAGGATATAAACATCTCTATTCTGAAGTGTTTGATAACATTGATAATTGCTTGGGCATAAGCTTTTCACTTTCTCTACACTCACTATGTACATAGTGTATAGAGAATATATTGCACTCCACCAAAAAATTCGATACCGTGATTTCACTGGAAATATATGTTTTAGGGTCTCCTGTATCCAAAAAAAGTATTTTCAGAAAAAGGTCCGTGTGTCTGTGAACACGATAACTCAAAAACGAAAAGTCTGGAAAATATCTACCTTGGTATTTAAGTTTAGTATCTTCCAGGGATGCGACATGAAGATTTTGAGAAAAATCCCCCCATTCCAAACTACCCCGTACATAGAACTTTTTTTGAAAATGTTGATTTTCTAAAAAATTGCTCTAACGATTTTGATTAAAGTATCGTATATTAAAGTTATTTATCTGATAAATAAAATGTATATTTTGAATTTTCTGGGAATAGCCTCTGAAGACTACTTTATTCTGGATGAATTTTTCATAACTACTAAACCGTAAGAGATAGACAAAAACTTAACCCACAAAAAATGTAGAGCACGTTAAAACACACATTTTATGTTATATACATTTTTTTCGTGGAGTTGATTGTTTTTGAGATATTCCTTTTAATTGGTTTCAGCTTTGAAAAACCTACACTTTTCTCATACAGGAATTTGTCAACTTCTGTCCATACAAACAAAGGAACATCAATCACATAGCAACCAGCTTTTGGCTTTCACTTTAACCTATGGTACTCCCTTATTTTGCTTCTACTTACAATAAAGCAAGAAATAAGACTATTTCTGCTAATTTTTCTCGATTAGCTGAAATAAATAAAAGATAAGCTTATTAACAATAATCATTTGCAGAGATATAGAGCAAGTCATGTGAATGGAACACATCAGATTTTTCTAGATGAGCATGAAGTAAATAGAAGCATAAGCTTTTTAAGAATAATTTGTTGCAGGGATATAGAAAAATTCATGTGAATGGTACACATCAGATTTTTTAAAATTTGTCACAAATTTAAAAATCTCATGTATACCATTCACATGACTTTCTCCATATCCCTGCAACAAATAATTCTTAAAAAGCTTATACTTCTATTTACTTTATGCTAATCAGAAAAAAACAGCAGAAATAGTCTAATTACTCGCTTCCTTGTCAGTAGAAGCAAAATAAGGGACTACCATAGGTTAAAGTTATAGTCAAAAGCTGGTTGCTATGTCAATGAAGTTCCTTTGTCTATATGGATAGGAGTTGACAAGTTCCTGTATGAGAAAAGTATATGTTTTTCATAAGGAATGTCACAAAAACGACAAACTCCACGAAAAAAATGTATATAACATAAATTGTGTGTTTTAATGTGCTCTACATTTTTTGTGTAGTAAGTTTTTGTCCATCTCTTACGGTTTAGCAGTTATTCAAAATTTAGTAAAATTCATCCAGAATAAACTACTCTTCAGAGGCTATTCCCAGAAAATTCAAGATATACATTTTATTTGTCAGGTAAATATGTTTAATATACGAAATTTTAATCAAAATCGTTAGAGCCATTTTCGAGAAAATCAAAATGTTCGAAAAAAGTTCCATGTAAAGGGTAGTTGGGGGTGGGGGGATTTTTCTCAAAATCTTCATGTCGCATCCCTGGAAGATACTAAACTTGAATACCAAGTTTGGTATTTTACCGACTTTTCGCTTTGAGTTATCATGTTCACAGACACACGGACACACACACACACACACACACACACACACACGGACCTTTTTGTGAAAATGCTTTTTTTGGATATTGGGGACCCTAAAACATATATTTCTGGTGAAATCTCGGTATCGAATTTTTTGGTGGAGTGCAATACTTGTACATAGTGTGTATGGAGAAAGTAAAAATTATGGACCAGTTGCCCATAAACAGGTTTCAAAATCTCTTATACGCTTATGCAAAGTTCAACACCAATTGCGAAAAGAGTTGTGTGTAGTGTAGTGTACAGTACAAGAGTTCAAAATAAAACTATGAGTGAATTTAAACCACTGAGCACTAATTCAGTGCTAAAATAAAGTTTTCACAGATTAAAATGTTAGTGTTATTTTATATACAACTACTGTGCATGCATTTTAAATAGAAAGATTGTTTTCAGCACACTGAGGAGAATTAAATATTTCAACCTGCTTGTCTACTAAGACAATTCAGAAAAAGGAACCGTTCAAAAGGTACTGAAAATTATTAAATTTGCTTCCCAAGAGAGTAGAATGGATTTTCAATTCCTTTGATCCTACAGAGATGACCTACCAAGTGTCAAAAGTTAATTCAAGTCATGAAACTAGTTGTACTCTATTATATTTTCTTTACAGTAACTTAATTAAATACAATATTTCAATAATTTTTTTATCAATTTAAACCATTACCAGTTGCAATTTTTACTTTCTCTTCACGTATACTACGTGCATAGTGTATAGAGAAGGTATTGCACTCCACCAAAAAATTTGATACCGAGATTTCACCAGAAATATATGTTTTAGGTCCCCTGCATCCAAAAAAGTATTTTCAAAAAAAGGTCCATGTGTATTTGTTTGTGTCCGTGTGTCTGTGAATATGATAACTCAAAAACGAAAAGTCGGTAAAATACCAAACTTTGTATTTAAGTTTAGTATCTTCCAGGGATGCAACACGAAGATTTTGAGAAAAATCTCCCCAACCCAAACTACCCTTTACATGGAACTTTCTTTGAAAATTTTGATTTTTTTTTAAAAATGGCTAACAATTTTGATTAAAATATCATATATTAAAGATATTTACCTGACAAATAATATGTATATCTTGAATTTTCTGGGAATAGCCTCTGAAGACTACTTTATTCTGAATGAATTTTAAGAAATTTTGCATAACTGCTAAACCGTAAGAGATGGACAAAAACCTACCACACAAAAAATGTAGAGCACATTAAAACACACAATTTATGCTATATACATTTCTTTCGTGGAGTTGGTCGTTTTTGAGATATTCCTTGTTTTTGGTTTTAGCTTTGAAAAACTTTACTTTTCTCATACAGGAATTTGTCAACTCATGTCCATACAAACAAATGAACTTCAGTCACCTAGCAACCAGCTTTGGAGTATCACTTTGACTATGGTACGCCCTTATTTCACTTTTACTTCAAGCAAGCAAGTAATAAGACTATTTCTGCTAATTTTTTCTCAATCAACGCGAAGTAAATTGAAGCATAAGCTTTTTAACAGTAATTTGTTGCAGAGATGTAGAGAAAGTCATGTGAATGGAACACATCAGATTTTTATCTTTAGCTTAAACTACTATCAGTTGTGTTTTTATCTTTAATATTTATTCCTTTAATTTATGCTATTACAGTTATGATTTTCATCAAGGCAAGCATGTTCTTTGATTTACTATTGTTCACTTGATTTATTATTGTTTACTTCAGTTATTTAAATAGTCACTGCATGCCACTGTTAAGAAATCAAGAATTTATCAGCTTGATTGTGAAGAAATGAAATGTACAGAGGGAAAACCCAGAGAATTCAACAAACTAGGCTAAAGGAGCACCTAAGAAATTTAAATATTAAGCAAATAGATGACTCTGCAGCAGTTCACCATTTTTAACAGAAATAAAGCTTTTAAAGCTTGACAAAACCAAAACACCAGCAAAATTTGCAGTATGTAAAAAGAAAAAGAAATCCACATTACCCAAAATGCACACAGAGTTGTTAATTTGGAAATTCTATTATATTGAATTTCACTACTAGACTTGTACGAGGGGCATACTGAAAGTCATGAGCAACACTGTTTTACAATCTTAATGTTTATTTTTAAGCCAAACCAAATACATCATCATAATCTACAGATTTTCTTTCACTTTTCGACATAGTCTCCATTGTTTTGCACACATTTTTCCCATCGTTCTACAAGTTTGAAAATGCCCTTGTGATAGAACTCCGTTCCAGCTGCCCGCAGACCCTGATGCACTGCTTTCCGAATATCCTCCAGCGTCTCGTAGCGTTGGCCACGCATCTGCTCCTTCACAGAACCGAAAAGATGGTAGTCGGAGGGTGCCAAGTCGAGACTGTAGGGAGGATGTGGAAGAGTTTCCCACACTAATGCCCTGATCTTCTGCTGCACGGGCAGCATGCGGACGCGCATTATCCTGTTGAAGGATGATCCTCTTTCCAGGGCGTTTATCACGCAAAGCCCAACGGAGCTTCAGAAGTGTCTTGATGTAGCGGGCAGAATTTATGGTTTGTCCAGGTTTAAGAAAGTCAACCAGAATGCAACCTTGTGCATCCCAAAAGACACTTCCCATAACTTTTCCTACAGACTGCACTGTCTTCGCTTTCTTCTTCGATGGTGAGTTCAAGTGGTGCCATTCCATACTCTGATGTTTCGTTTCTGGCTCATAGTGATGGAACCAGCTCAAAAACTCATCACCTTCATTATGAAATCTCTGAAGAAAGTTTTGTGCAATGGTTCTTCTCTGAAGTTTGTGGTCTTCAGTCAATAAACGGGGGACCCAACGGGCACAGACCTTTCGATAACCCAAGCTGTGGATCATTTCTTGCACTGCACTATGTCCTATTCCAAGTTGCGCAGCAATTTCATTCACAGTGAAACGCCTATCTCCTGTAATGAGCTCATCAACTCTTTCCTTGTTGCGTTCTGTAGAGGCAGTTCAAGGACGCCCGCTATGTGCCGCATTTTGCAGACTCGTGTTTCCATTTTTGAAATGTTTCACCCATCTTCTAACACTGCTGGCACCCATGCAGACACCTCCATACGCACGTTGAAGTCTGAGATGAATTTCAGGAGCAGATTTTCCTTCTTTCACAAGGAATTCAATGACAGCACGCTGTCGAAACGAAACATCAATGTCAGCCATTTTTCAAACACTGTCTGTGGTCACATGATAGAAGCTAATGACGTCACAATATGTCAACATGTGGTTTAAAGTCTGTAGATTACGATCCTGCAATTCGTTTCGTTACATTGTTGAAATTTAAATGTTTACAATGGGATGCTCATGACTTTCAGTATGCCCCTCGTAGGTAGGTTGTAGAACTAGCACTAAATTAGGGAATTGCCTTAAAGATTCCAATGGTCATACAGCTGATGATGGAGATGAACATCTTCAAAATATGTTCTGAGTGAAAACATAAATTAAACTAAAGGGTCACCGATTCACTCACAATTTCAATTATGTTAAAAGGTGTCATTATTTGTGATCGCTTCTAACGGCTGCATATGGTACATGGCTACATTTTGTCACTTCCATGCAGAACTTTGTCACAACAGGTTGTTACATATTCACTGTGTTTAGTGACAGTGTTTATTCTATAATAACATAGTCTCCTGGCTCCATTGATTAGATTCTTGTAATTATCTTTGGCAGTACTGTGGCAGAGTGGTAAGTCCACTCGCCGCCCACCTAGGTGTCCTGGATTTGATCCCAAGCACCCACATGTGGAATTTGTGGATGATGGTGTATGGGTGGGTCCTTGAATTTCCCCTGCCACTCATTCCACCTATTCCTCCATCATCCGTTTTGCTTTCATTTCATATCATCTTCCTCATGCTCATGCCTGGCTACAGGCCGACCACTGGTTCCAGGTTCTTCATTTGTTGGCTCCATGATAGGCTTCTGACCCCTAAGCACCCACTTATAAGTCCTAGGGGGTCTGTCCTAAAATACAGGGAGGGTAACCCAATTATGTTTGGGCAGCATTAAAAGACAAAGTACACAAGACTAATCATACATTTTACTATAGGTGAACTCAAATTCTTTAAAACATTTCTAATACATTCACTGCAAAAAACAGTATTTTACAGAATAGTAGTTTATTTCAGAAAGGGATACCAAGAATTACAGGAGTCAGCACCTCTGTACATTACATGGATGAGAGAATTAGGTTCCTTTTATTTAATTTTTCTTCTTTTTATTTTGTATTCATTTTTAATACTATTATAAATAAGATAGCAGTGAGCTGAGTGGTGAGACTGCTCGTCTCTCACCAAGGCAACATGAGTTCAATCCCAGAGGACTTCATATGGGATTTGTGATGCACAAAATGGTATCTGGGCTAAGTTTCTCCAGTTTCTTCTGCCTTCATTTCACCTCCTGCTCCATAATCATTTTCCTGTCATTTCATTTTCTTCAGTCACACACCAAGCATTGGGCTGATCACCTATCCTGGCTTTTCTCTCCGCTGCACAGTTCATCTGCTCAACAGGCTTCTTAACCCAAGTTATAGCTTGTAAGTCGCATGTAAGACGTGCTTACAAGGAAGTAAATAGCAATTAATAAAGAGACAGGTCTTTAACTAGATATTAATGGGAACCTCATACTAGTTCACACCCTGTCATTCTGATAGGCTGAGTACACGGTTCTAATGTACATTTTCCACATAGTTTATCATGTGAGTGATATTTTCATAAGTGTTGTAGTATTTGATAAATTTTGGTGCCTATGTTTTCTCTGACCTTTTCAGTATGTTTAATATTTATAACATATAATAAGAAATAAAAAATTAGTGTGATTTTATATACTAAAATTATTCGTGACACTATATTCCTATTAAACTTTATAAGGAATATTGTGAAAGTTTTTTCAATTGGGATTTCTCTAATATAATAACTTTTTTCAGGTGTAACACTGATATTCTTTTTGGTACGAAGGCTGGATTCAAAACGCTTTTAGTTCTCACAGGTGTCACATCCTTGGAACAGGTAAACAAGTGGAAAGCATCAGACAAGAAAGAAGAACAAGATTTAGTTCCTGATTATTATATTGAAAGTTTAGGAGATATGCTCCATTTAACAAGCAAGTGTGAATGTATTTAACCTTATTTTTTGTATATAGCTGGAATTTCTATTTTTCAGTTTGATGCTAGTTACCTGTAGATAATTCTTTTTTCTGTTTTGCTAGTAACAAGATATTTAATATTTGCATGTAAGGCATGGTTAACAATCTGTACCATATATTTATGATGAGTCACAGTTTGTCAGTTAATGAATTTGGTGTTCTCATATCTTTTACTACTGCCTTTAATGTAACATTTCCTACTGTTATGTATCTTTTCTGTTAAATAAACAATACCTGAAATATTTTAATATTTTCATCCTTAAGAACTGCATTCATTTTTCCATTCTGCATTAATTTTTCCCAGTTAAGGAGGCCATAAGTAACTAAAGGCAGGTAACAAGAAAAAATTAATATCTAAGTTTATTATTTATATATCCTGCCCAAAAAGATTGGGGGCCAAGATAAATAAAATCTAAAATCATAGTAGTAAAGAAAATATGCAAATTAAAGAAACAAGAGAAGTAGTAGTGGGAAGGTTCTGAAATTGAAATTGTTAGTAAAATTGGTCATTTAGACTGCTAAGTAATGGAAAATTGAGCAATCAAAAAAGGAAGGCACAAGCCGAAGGAAAACCAATAAATGTGATTAGGTCTTGTATAAATAAACTACTAAATATGCAAGTAAAATGGTTAGAAAGAGTGTACAGTTCAGTAGTACAGAGCAGAATGATTAGGTGTTAAAATATGGGGGCTGGATGAGGGCTGGAAAACAATAAATTGACAAACAGACTATTTTGTAGACTTAAACTAGAACCACCTAGATTTTTGCAAATGAGGTTGCTCTAATTGAATAAGGAAGATTAGATTACAAAAGTAATGTGGTAGAAAGAGTACTGAAGTATTGGTACAGAATATCAAAATTAGAAGAAGAGAATATTCATCTAAACAATGTGTTTTAGTGCAAGCTGGTTTGGGAGCAATGTTGTTTGATAGAGAAAGAATGGAAAAGGGGTGGTGGAAAGAAGTAATAACCAGAATAGAGGGTATAGAAAAATAGAAATTGTGGGCTAATCTTATTAACAAAAGATCCCTGTAAATATAAAGATCACTGAAAATGGATAGGGGAAGAGAAAAACATATTGAAATTTATGACAAAGTAGAAAGGGAAGGGTTGACATGGTTCAGAACATGAGTAACTTATTTAAGCGGGATAAATGTGTAATGTGTGAAGAGGCAGATAACACACAGCATTATATTCTAGAATGCAAACAATCTTAAATGTGGAAGGGATGAGTTCCTTTTGTGAAAGTGGGAGAAATTACTAAAAAGGTATAAGAATTTTAAATTTAAAATCATAGGAAAATGTAAGAAAACTGGAAAAGTGTATGGGTAAGGTGAGACAAAAATGGTTATGGAAGTTAGGTAATATTAAGGTGACAATTATGGAGATAATTTTAATTGAGGTATGCAATGAAATTTTAACTTTTTGGACGAGGGATATATTGTAACCCCATTATATAAATTACCTGGTATATATAATGGGGAACAAGAGATAGTGCAACTCCTAAAATTAAAGAAATTTAAAATTACAAAGATAATTGGAATTGTAGTAATAAGTTATAGTAATACAGTACTAAACATGTATATATATATATATATATATATATATATATATATATATATATATATATATATATATATATATATAAAGTTGAAACTATTGTATTAAAGTGGCATATTTATAAAGAAATAACCTCCATACTATGTAATTCAGTAATGTAACATTTGTGTTGAGAAATACTTAAATTTTCACAACATAGAGAATGGTTTCACTAGTTTGGATACGTAAGTATGAGTGGCAAACAGCATAAGTGAGTTTATTAAAATTTAAGTAGAAGCATCTTAATAGAAAGAACTTACACTAAAGAGGCATCAGCCCATATTAGATGTCAAAACATATACTGCTTAAATAACAAGAGGCCTCCTTGCCCTGTCATATGCAAACAAGTTTATGAGTTTGTCATAGTCCATTTTCACTGTTAAGTCAGATTCAATTGCAAGAACACCAAGATAACTAAGACAATTCTTCACTTGTGATGTTCTTAAATAATTATTTATGCGTCTTAGAGCAGAAAATGATCTCTCAGTTGAGCAGTTGGAAGCAGGAGTGCTCAAGTGTATTTGTAGAGCTATGTTTAAGTTTGGGTAAACACTCTCTAGACAGTTACCTTTTAACATCTTGGCCAGTTGTGTAAGAGAGTGCGATACATTTGAAGCTTCACTTGAAAACAGGAAAACGCCAAATAACCAATAGTTATTGAAATTATGAAGGTGAACAAACCTTAAAATGGACCTTACTTGTGAGAGGTGATTAGTGGCTAATGTTTTGAGTATGAGTGCTTAACAGTAAACTGATAACTGGTGAAACAGTGCCTTGAATGTATTTCACATGCTAATGCTTCTTCTTCTTTTCTTTTTTTTTTTTTTTTTTTTTTTTTTTTTTTTTTTTTTTTTTTTTTTTTTTTTTTTTGTAACAGTACCGGAACCTGGTTAGGACTCCGGGCGCTGTTTCCCCTGTTTACATTCCCCCCCTAAGTTTACTGTATGATTACTGGTTTTACTGTTCCTTTACACAAACATATAACACCCATGCTCAAGGTGGGACTCGAACCCACGAGCTAATGACACAATCCGAATGCGCTGAAGAATAATTTGGTGAAATTAATTGCAGAATAATATGCTGATTTATCAGTTGCTAGCGTTCAAAGAAACGACAGTGTTAAAACTCTCCTTAAGAGGGAAAATCCTAACACTGTTAGGTGATGGTTTGTAAAGTATACATTGCTTATAAAGAAAATGCTTAAGACATAAATATCACAATCGCGATCTGCTTACTTTAAGAGTAGTTTTAATAATTTTCTGAGAGAAAAGCGAGCTTCGTTTGTGAAAAGAAACATCGTGAACGTTGTAATTGTCATACATAAGCTATTAAAGTGCAGTAGGGTAGTAGTATTGAGGATTGGAATCTTAAACTCAAGTGCATCAGCTGTTAAGACGAGCTATGCATCAATTTACAGCAGGATATCCTCTCTGATAATGTTATTGATAAATGATAAACAGTGAAGGTGAAGTTCGTTTCAAATTTCTCGGAACAAGTCGCGTTTAGTTTCTGACTTCAATCAAAGAGTTATGGAAGTATTTTTTCAAGCAAAGGATCGAATAATGGACTTTATCTACAAACAGAAAGGTTAGTGCAAATACACAAATTAGCATTTCATTTCCAATCCACTAATTTTAGTCTGTCGTCATCCGTGATCTAGCCTATGGTTCTCAAGGTCGCGGGTTCAAACCCGGCTGATTTTTTTTTTTTTTCCAAGCGTAAAATTCCCTTCCTTCATAAGGGAAGTAAAGTCGTTGATACCGTGTTGTAGATTTACGGCACGTAAAAAAAAACAAAAACAAAAAAAACCTCAAGCCTGAGAAGGAGGCCTCTTATAAGCAATATTAAGCGGTCTTAAGCGCCCAAAATGGAATGGAACGCTTAGAACCGCAGCCGTTGAAGAGCGTTCATAAATAACAATCAATTTAGTTTTAATTTTAGTCAATCTTAGAATTGTGCCCTACTAGATAATTTGGCCACGAGCCGCCACTGGTGACAGCCCTCGTATGTTGAGTGTCTTAGTAACCAACAAAGCGTGTTTAGCAGAAACTGATGTTCTCATTGGTCGCAATATCCTGAATTTATTTCTGGAGATAACCTCTGAAGTCTTATTACATGATAGACATCTTACTACACAAAAACTGAACTCGTTAAAGCAGATAATTTATGTCAGACATCATTTCATTTTTTTCTTTTTAGTTAACCATTTCTGAGATGTTCCTTGTTATTTGTTTAAATTTTGTAACCAAAAAGATTGATAGCAGATTTGCTTCACAAATCTTAATAATTTCTGCTTAAATTGTTTCTATTAAATATGAATTTAAAACTATAAAACATTGCCAGAATAACCACACTTTATTAAAGGGTTATCACGAAATCTAATTCTTGATATTCAGGATCACATGCACGCACGCGACCCTGTAAAAAAACTAAGTCACGATAACCATGGCCGCGTCGTGATCGCTTCCTACCGGGTTCGATCTCAGGCGACTGCATGTGGAACTTGTGGTTGACAAAGGGGTGCAGGGTCGGGGTTTCTCCAATTTCCCCCGCGATCACATTCCACCGTACTCCATCTTTATTCCATTTATTATCGGTGTCATCGCCTGCGGTGCCTATGTATTAATAGATGGCGTTAAACGCTATTAAAAAGAAACAATTTCTGTTAAAATCGCGCGCGATTAGGTTAGATGCGGGAGCTGTCTCTGGTGTATATTATGTCATCTTAGGTGTTGAATCGCCATATTCTAGTGAGTATATGTACAATATAGTATACGTCAAGATAGCGAACATTATAATACATTACAATTTGTCTACACCCTCGGTTTAACAGTGATGCCGAAATTGCTTTGTATAACTAATGCGAATGACCTTGTATTTCCAATGAAATTTCAGTTGGATTTTTGGGTGGAAGCAATGCTTTCTGTATTTACTATATACGTAAAGGGGAAAGTCAATTTTTTTTAATGCAGGGTGAAATCTCTGAGTTTAAATTTTGAGTTTAATGGAGTACTTCGTCCTTTATCTACTATATACCTAGTGATAGATATTAGAAAGTTAAAAAAATGTTTATTGAGGAACTTCAAAACATATATTTCCAATAAAACCTTTATATAAAACTTTTTAGTGGGATGTAGTAACGTGGCATGTGGTAGAGAATTTAGAAATGTATTAAATTTATTCTAGGAGTTTCACTTTCGAATTTTTGGGTGAGTGCAACAGTTTCTGTAGTTATTGTACTTAGCGGTCCTAAAGCCGGGATTACGAAGACTTAAACATGACGTAGCATAATGTGAAGAAAGGATATTAAACTTAAGTCTAATTAATGCATTTAACACAATGGGAATTACTCTGATTAGATTGTTTTAAACGTCATAGTATTGGTTCATGTATTGGATTAGATTTTCACATGGCATAACACTTATTGTAACTGGAAATAAAAGTGTGAGATTGCCAATATGAGAAAATTGTGTGCTGGGTACATTCAAATACACTTCATACTAATACAGGAAACTACCTCAATTTAACGTGGGAACGGCTGGCGAAATGCGACGGTGCTACCATCTAGTCTAGCGGTCTGAAGTACACACGTCAGCTGATCTAAATCAATGGAAATGATGCTGTTAAACACGTCGCAATTTCTATTAAAATCGGAATAAATATACCCATTTATGCATTTTTCTTTCAATGTAGGTCACATTCAAGGAACAAGCTTTAGTATAGTTTAAGTGTGGGTTGAATTACCCTTTATTTATCCTTCAGTTAGACGCACATTACCGGGAAGAATATGAACGATAATAGTTTATAATATTTGCCCTGAAGTTAATTTTTAAATTAGTTATATGTTTTCGGTGCTTCGGAATGAAATCTAATTCTAACACAATTGTTTTGTAATGAAAATACGAATACCCGGAACTCCCAAGGCGTATTTTAGAGAGAAGCCGATTTCCACCCAGAGAATCTGTCAAAGCTTAGAAACCCGGTTCGTACGTGCGCACCATTCAAATCGTGCTTAAACCTATTCGATTAACATTACTTTACTCCTCGGTAGTCTGAAGAGTTTATAAATTAAATGTTAGGTTTTCAGTCTAAAGTCATTTTGGGATGTGACACTGACAGTGGAAGAGAGAGAGAGAGAGAGAGAGAGAGAGAGAGAGAGAGAGAGAGATTGGGGGGGGAGAAGTTGTAATTTGCATTTTATAGTTCCCTCTAAGCTAAAACAAACATTGCAAGCAAACACATACTTTGACTATACTCAAAAATTTAATGGAACAAACGGTTGCAATTTTCCATATAGTAGGTACTTCATTGGTTTCAATTGGAAAGTTATCTTAAAGATGCACCATGCTGTAGAATATTCAAGTGTCTCAAACACTATTTGGGTTTGTGGTGCATAAAATGTTTTTCCGTTTTATGAATGATGGTTTGCAGCTGCTTGAGATAATGATATTTAAGAAAACATTTTTTAAAGGAATCTGATGATAATTCAAATGACTTTCTATACCTATTATGCAACAACTATTTTTACAAAATAATCCTCTATCCTATCGGTATAAATATTAGGAGAACTTGTTTTTATTATATGCTTTCTTGTGGATACATGGGAATGCACTAAGTTAAAGTGAGACAGATCTTCTCAAGTTGATTGCTATGTTTTGCGGTTGAAATTCTGCATATGTGCACGACCAAGATGGGAGAAAAAATAATCTGATGTGTTCCATTCACATGACTTTCTTTAGCTGTTCTACAAACTTTCATTACAAAATATTCTTCTATGCCATGCTAATCGAGATAAACAATAGCAGAAATGATCCTATTAATTTGGTTCCTTGTAAGCAAAAGGGAAATATATCAGACTAAAGCGAGTCAAATCTTTTAAAAGCTATTGCTATATGAAATAATTTATACTCAGTTCTCTCTTGCATTCCGGGTCGTAAAACAAAAGATATGAAATGAAAGTTGATTTCCTGCTTGAGAAAATTTTAAGTACCTAGTTTAAAATTGAAAACAGCAACAACAACGAATATCTCGGAAACAGTTAACTCTTACGAAAATAAGTACAAGACATATTGTGTCTGCTTTTTTTGTGTAGTAAGTTTTTGTCTGTCTCACAGTCTATTTTAACTATGTTTCACGTCTTCTAATACTTAACACATTACAAGTTACAAGGAATTCTCTTTTTTGTTTCATTTGTAAAGCCCGCTTTAGCTTCTATGATCATATCAGGGGCTTGTGACAACTTTTGACTTGTGAAACAACTTATCTGATCACACCCACTCTCACATACAGACTTTCAGACTCTGTGGGGATAGGGAATAATTCTGGTTAAAGAAAATGTTACCACCCCAACCGGGTAACGAACCTGGGAACTCCGGGTGAGAAGTCAGCTTGCTGACCACTCAACCACGGAGGCAGTCTACAAAGAATTGTTTCCCTGCATAGAGTACATTGTGACAATCAATAAAAGGACCAAAATAATTAATGTATCTCTAAGTGTGTTCTCTCTGAACTAAAAAAAAAGTTTCATTCACATGACTCTCTCATCTCTGTAACAAACTGTTGTTAAAAAGCTTATTCTTCTATCTACATCATGCTAATCGAGATAAACATTAGCAGAATTAGTCTTACTACTAGTTTTCTTGTAAGTAGAAGGTAAATAAGAAAATGCACAGGCTAAAGCGATAGTCTCCTCCTTTAAAAGTCAGTCGCTATGTGAAACAATTGAAATTCCAATCTCTTTGCTTGCCAGGAGTAAACAAACCAGAAGAAATATGTCTTCCTGCTTGAGAAAAGTTTAAGAGGCTTAAAATTTAAACCAATAATCTGGAATATATCGAAAACGGTTAAGTATATGACATAAATTGTGTGTTTTTTTAACGAGATCTACATTTTTTGTGTAATGAGTTTTTGTGTATCCCTTATGGTTTGCCAATTATAGAAGTCATCCAGAATGAAGAGGTTTACAGAAGCTATTCCCAGAAAATTAAATATATACATTTTGTTTGTTATAAAAATATCTTAAACATAAGGTATTTTAATAAAAATCGTTAGAACATTTTTGAGAACTCAAAATTTTCGAAAACTGTTCCATGTAAAGGGTAGATGGGGATGGAGGGATTATCTTTAAAATCTACGCGTCACATCCTTGGAAGATACTCAACTTAATACTAAGTTTGGTATTCAACCGACTTCATTTTTCGGCCATGCTGCCCAAAGACATACATGGACCTTCTTCTAAAAAAAATTTTTGACTCGGGGGACCTCAAAACAAATTTCTGGTTAAATCTTGGTATGGAGTTTTTGGGTGCAATACAATACCTTCTCTATACACTATGTACATAGTGGTATGTGTAGAGAAAGTAAAAAGTAATTCAAATTACTCTTGGAATGGATTGTTAGAGAATAGAAGTTAAATAAGCAAACCCTAGTGGACTGAAAGATTGAAGAAGTCTATGTATAACTAACCAGATATTGGATTTCAGTCGAAAAATTATAGTTTTATTTACTTTACTGTTCATTATCTATTTTGAGATATATACACTTTTAGCTCCAGCATTTATTCCAACAGGTTTTCAAGTACAAAAAAAAAAAAAAAAATATTTTGTCCCCAAGTGACTGTGGCACCCAAATAAAATTCTCTGGCAGAGCAGTAGAATACACATTGTCTGAATGTGCAAAAATAATTAAATATAAAACCTCAATAATAATTAACACAAGGTTTTACTTGATGTTGCTGTACGTGTAATAAAAATTGAGAAGTAACATTCTCTGAGCATAATTATCTTTACTCCTTCCTGAAAAAAGTGGATTTATGGATTAATCACAATATGTTTTTTTCACATTTAGATTGAAAGGAAATTGTAAATGTCATTTTGCACACGTTTTACAATTGTCATTGTAAAATGACTTAACCATGAGATAAGCCATTACTAATGCCAACATTAAGTAATATATGCTGCTAAAAATATAATTTTCTTTAAAACTTCATTTTTACTGATAATAAATAATGTAAAAGGTTAAATGGAATTGTCACTGGAGTTTTAAAACCTAATTATATGTTGGGTAAGCCAGATAGTTTAAAATAAAGAAATCCTGTTTTAGGGAAGGGTAGAGGTTTTAACATGGAGGAAGAGATCAATTGCAAATTATGGAAGTGCATCATTTTGTCTTATAAATAAGGTAAGCATTTTTTAAAATGAATATGGAGCAATGTAGAACAGTACCAAAAGTAGACCACCATTTAATAATATTATTTTTTCTGAATGCAATGCCATGCTGATCAGCTAATGAAATAAATATGTGAGCATTTTTGAGAGTAACAATGATAGTGATGATGCAGCAATATATATATATATATATATATATATATATATATATATATATATATATGCCCATTGACCAAATTATAAAATAAAAGACAAAGTTCAAAAATTAAATTTCCAAGATATTATGAGGACAGATTGTTACCTTATTTGCAATGACGGATGCTATAATATTCTGATTGTTGTCAGGAACACTTTAATGTGAATTTATTTTGTATTCCCATCACAAAACTGCTCAAAGGATTAAAATAATATTGAAAAATTTGAAGGTATTATTTGAGGAATAAAGAAGTATTAATTTATTACTAATTTTAACAGGTACAAGATTTTATGGACTACACATAATTATTGTAACTAAATTCCTTATTACATGTTTTTACTGAAATTACTTTACATCAAATTACCAGTTTGGTTTTAAGACAACAGCTCCTCAATTCTCAGTTGAAAAATTAATAAACATAGTAGAACTTACATTCTGGATAATGTTAATTTTTAAAGATTGGGTGATTCACCTGACAAATGTAATTTTTTTTTCTTTTTTTTTTAGCAATTACAGTTAACAGTTTTATCTTTCGCTAATATTTAAGATTTGAATTTACCTCCTGACTTCCACAAGGTACACCACACACCATGGTTGAAAGCAGATCTTTTACGCTTACCAACCCCAAGAAGAATGAATGGATGAGGTGAAGGAGGTTATAGATTGTAGGCATACAGATTACAGAGAGGCACAGAGGTCCCTAACAATTCCAAGCTTGAAGCCCTGATCACACCAGGTCTGTTCTGAGAAAACTTCCTTCTGACGGAATCGGGCAGAACATGACCACTTTATGTTGCTCAAAAAAGGCTAACATATGGCAAGACAGATAAGAGCACCTTTCCACTGCCCCAACATCGAGTGACACTGCACAGCCCTGAAACATGAAAGGGGAAGCAACATTATAGAAAATGAGGGAAAGGAAGTCACAGTACAAGAAACAAACACAATATTCACCTTCTGACCAGGGAAAAACCCATGGTGAAACTTTCTCTACATCTTTGCAAAAAATTATTATTAAAAAGCTTATGCTAATTCATTCTAATCGAGAAAAAAATTAGTTGGTGTTCGACATTTTAATCAACATCGTTAGAGCCATTTTTGAGAAAATCTATTTTTTCGAAAAAAGTTCCAAGTAAAGTGTAGCTGGGGGGCGGGGGATTTTCTTGAAAATCTTCGTGTCGCATCCTTGGATGATTTAATTTATTCTTGAAAACAAAAATAATAACCACATTACCACAAAATATGCCACAAATTAGCATATACTTCCATTAACACACACGATGAACGACAGGGAAAACACCTGACATTTAGCGGCCAAGTTAGAACTGCATCTATTGTAATAGCTTTGCAGACGGCTTTCTAAGGCCTGGTATAATGGCGTAGGCTACGGTTGTTTTCATCCTTTGCAGATATGTTACCAACATTGCTGAAGGCTTTTGTCAGTAATGCTGAAAAATGCTTAAGAAATACTTTCGTCTCTATCCTGTGTAGATAATTATTTCAGTTTTTACTTTGTTTCTAAATAGTGAACATGGAAGGCAAGTTATCATTAAATGCACGAAGGGATGCGATTTACTTGGCTGGACTAAATAAAGAGGATCTCAGAACGTTTTTTACCTCTTTTGATACAGTTCTTACCGACTGTGATGGTAGGTACAATGCAGTGTGAACGATGAACAAAGCAACTTAATATTTTATAATTGTAATGGCATTGGATACCTAAGACCAGACCAGAGCAATTGGCAGGCTGAGGGCAGCCCGAGGTGTGATAGACGTGTCCCTGCTCTCGGAGAGAACTTAACCACGTTCTGACGGGATTGTGGGGTTTTGCAGGATGGCGGGTGAGTGTTGGGGTTGTGGAGTGACGGGATGAGGCAAGTGTTGCCCCTCGACGGTTGCTTATGATGGTGCAACGGTCCTTGTGCACCGCTGGTGTGTGTTTATCAAAATGTTTGTTTTGAGGTTTTAATTTTGAATACAAGCAACTCTTGAAGGATTATAAGGAGCTTTAGCCGTAGCAGCTGTTGGAGTGGATACCTTAAACAAACAAAAAATAATAAAATAAACAGCCATTTCACCTATAACCATTTCACGCCTTAGCTTGGATACCTAAGCTAAGGCGTGAAATGGTTATAGGTGAAATGGCTGCTTATTTTTTCTATTAGCTTGAGCCACAAAATGACTGTCTGGTCGCTTTCGCGCTTTATTTAATTAGAATGCAGTTGAAAGGAAAAAAGATATGTCGCTTTATTTGCTAATTCATGAAGCGAATCTCATGTATTGCAGGAATCGCACAATTGGTTTTCTAGACTCGCTGATTTTATTTCCTTATTTCGCGAAGGAACTGTCCTTAAAAATGACCATTGTTCCCGTCGAAAAGACTTCGTAACCATCACTATGCTTTAGCAGGCAAGTTAGTTACAATTACGAAACCTATATATCCATAAATTTGAAAAAGAGCATGATGTGTAAACGAAGATCACCAAATGGTTTAACCTTAAAATGCAACCCTTTCTCGGCCCTGTTCCATTTGGTTACACCATTGGTCGCCAGTGAACCCGCCGTCAATTCCTTGTTTATAAACCCCATTCAGTTTAATTCAACTTGTTTTAAATGTCTTTATTCTATAAGAAGTACCTTGTAGGTATAAAATTCCTAATGCACTAGTAAAAATAGGAAACCTTAACCTAGCTAGAATGTTTGGTAAAACTTCCATAAGATTACCAGATTGAAAATAGTCAAAATACAACCTGAATAATGAATATCTAATTAAAAAGTAAGCTTTAAAATATTTATGATGCCAACACACCCTACCAAATTAATGCACTTTTTTGGTTTCTTTTATAGAATCAGAAAATTCGCGCAAAATGTGAACAAGACTCCATTTTGGAACTTCTACGAACGCGAAAACTAATCTGCCAACCACCTTTTTCATTATTAAGAAATCTGTGAGATTTCAATGTATCTATCTAAAATCTATCGACTATTTTTTTATCTTCTTCATAGAATTTATACCAAATCAAAGATGATTGCTACATCCTCGTAAGATAATGTTACGTTTCCCCATATCTTCCAATTAACATACATTTCTCTTTTGCCCGATATGTTTATCTAGTTGAAAAATGCAAAGTAATAATACAGTGTTCTTTAACGAAAGAAAATGGCGTGTAAGGTTCTAAACATAGAATGTATAATCTAACCAAACAATACCTTCACGAAGAAAATGCAAATCTGCTGTAGTTCTATATCGATTAGGGCATCATTAACGACATATATTTGTATTGTCAAACCAAATCAAACAATGCAACGTATAGGTATGCTTTAAATAACCAATGAAAATTCTAAAAGCTCATTACAGGAAAAAACACAAAAAACCTAGACCTAACAGAACGCATACTCGCTTCGCTCTCATGCTTTGGCGAAACGAGTTAAACTTACAAAAATATACTACCCATACGAAAATCAGTTTAATTACACACATACTACTCTGGACCTAAGGGAGCGCACGTTCACTTCGCCGGGATGCTTTGCAGAAACCAATGGAAATTACTAGAAACTTACACGAACACACAAACACACACACACACACACAAATGCCGAAAAAGCAGATTTACTGGCTCCTCTCCTTCTCACTTTTTACGATATGTTATTATTAAATAATTCCTATACATTAAAAGCTTTAAAGGCAAAACAACCCCCTAATAACCTCTATAAGTAATACACATAAAAATAGGAATTAATCATACATTGTTAGAACAGCTAATGAAGTAAAATTTCTTGTCTTCAGGTAGATAAGCATTTGGACTGCAAATCACATATTAGCTGCCTACATCACACCTAAACTTAGCTCAGCATGTTATGCTCTCCAAGCACAATTTAAGTTTCACACAACTGATAACTTATATTAGTGCATTTTGCGTAATTTAACTCCGTCATCGAGTTGGGAATAATATTCTGGGGTAATCCAGTGACTAGTAAAAGCATATTCCAGATACAGAAGACGGCTATACGAATAATCTGTACCGGTTGTATAATGTACAATGGTCCAATAAGCTTGCCTATAGTTATTCACCAAATAAACTTATCTGGCCGATAAGAAAAACCTTCGTTCTACAATCACACATGTTTAACGGATAATAACCCTTTAGGATAGTTTGTGAAACGTTAAGTTTGCCATTCTGATTTCGATGAAAGCGCTACAGGTAGGGAATTCGTAAACCAACAAAGAATGGATAATTCATAATTGCCTTGCGAAGCAGGCCACAACAAAGAAAATGAAAAATAGTTTATATCAGGGAAATTCTTTTAGAATAATATGGAAGAAATGGCGACGGCGAAAGTGTGTTAAACCTCGTATAAGCATGTAAAATGGACGGAAACATAAAGTCTGATGCTATAACCTAGATGCTAATAATTGGGTTAGGGTTTAAATAACCTTACTTTTCTGTTACTTTTTGCTTATGTACTTCTCGTTTCTTAATGCTTCTACTACGCCGAAAGTAATGCAAATTGATATTAGGGAGAGAGTGGGAGAGAGAGAGAGAGAGAGAGAGAGAGAGAGAGAGAGAGAGAGTGGGGGAGGGAGGGAGAACGTGTGTGTATGCGAGTGAATGTTAAAAACCACATATCTTGGCAATTCTTTCAATATTGATAGGTTCAGATTTTGTAATCAGAATGGGCTATAAAAACCCTTGAATTCACAAAGTGCAATTCATAAAATACTAATAAAAGTTTTCAAATCCTGTGTATTAGAATATGAACACACTGAATCTATAAAAGAACATACTGCGAGAACTGTCGGGGTAGGGATTAAGGAGTCAGACATTAATATCGGCATTTTTAATTTATTACTAGAAATCGCTGGGCTTTTTAAAATAGAAATTATAAGGGATAAAGGGGGAGGCTGAACCAAACATCCGCTAGACTGTACAGTGATTTAATAAATGTCAGCGGGAGGTATAAAAAAATTAGTTAAAACCATTTGAAGCCTCCCATACTTGTCACACTTTTTGGCATTTGGAAAGTGTTGCTTTATATTGAGGGTCCTGTTGTAAGCCGCAGAGCTGAGCGGTCGGCCCAACGATAACCCTAATAATCCGCGTAATAGAGGAACTCCAACACATCTTTCGAGTTTTTAAAGCTACCTGTGAGAAGTATAAAATCCAGCATTACTTCCTCGCCGTCGTCCAATAAATGCAATTTTTACTTTCTTTCGCGCACTATATACATAGTTTATAAAGAAGGCATTGCATTCCAATGAGAAGTTCAATACCAAGATTTCACCGGAAATAGATGTTTTAGATGTTTAGAAAAAGATTCCACGTGTCCGTAACGAAAAGTCTGCAAAATATCAAACTTGGTATTCAAGTTAAGTATCTTCCAAAGATTCTACGCGAAGATTTTGAGGAAAATACCCTTCCCCAAACTACTCTTTACATTGAGAAAATTCTGAAAATTTTAATTTTATTAAAAAATGGTTTAAGATTCTAATTAAAATGCTGTATATTAAAATATTTATATGTCAAATAAAATGTATATCTTCAATTTTCTGGAAATAGCCTCTGGGGACCTCTTTATTTCAGATTAATTTTTCTGGATGTAGCATAACTTGTAAACCGTAAGAGAAAGACAATAACGTACTACGCAAAAAAATTAGATCTCGCAAAACACACATTTTAGGTCATGTCATTATTTTTTTTTTTTTTTCTTGCCGTGGAGTTGAGCATTTTTGAGACATTCCTTGTTATTGGTTTTAGTTTTAATGGTCTTGAAACTTTTCACAATCGGGGATTTCGTCAACTACTGCAATGCAAAGAAACGGATTTCATCCACATGGCAACCAGCTATTAAAAGAATTGATTTTCATTTTAGCCTAGTGTGTTCCCTAAGCTAAGAATAAGCTTATAAACAGTAATTTGTTACAGAGATGTAGAGAAAGGCATGTGCATGGAGCACTTCATATGTTTTCTTAATTACTATTGCCAGTGATAATTGTGAGACGCTAATGTGAGCGAAACCATAACTTCAATGGACTACGGCCATAGAAGTCTGGAGATATATATATAGCAAACAGTTATACAAAGAACTATTTCAAAGATTGGGCATACTCACCTTACCTTGTGTTTATCCATTTTTAAATTCTATGCAGATAATAACATATCTTTATAACAAACATGAAAATTCATAACATTAATATTAGACAAAGGGATACATTCATTGACCCAATGTTAAATTTCGTCGCTTTCAGAAAGGTGTATACTACGAAACAATTGAGACATTTAATACTGTCCCCAGCAATCTGGAGGAAAAAGTTTGCAGTTTCAGGGTTTGTAAGGCTTCTTTTAAGAAGTACCTGTGTAATAAACCATTTTACTCTGTAGATCAATATTTAAGTGACAAATCTGTCTGGCAATAGCTTAATAATTAATGTTTTATAAGCATAATAATGTATTGCATTTTGTACATATTAATGTGTATGCTTTATACAGAAATTAAATTGCTGTGTACATGAATGTGTCAGATGAATTTTTGGTAATGTTGCTGATTAAAGGTCTGTTAACTGTTTACTGCGCAATGCATCAAAACCATACCAACTTTAGAAATTGAAAACCCATTGTAGAACTGTGCGCACGCACAAGGGAAAACATCCGATTAACAGCCGCAAAATGGCAGTAGTAGCTCATTTCAATCAGTGGCGGCTCGTGCCTAAAACAAGTAGCGTGCTGCACGGGGGAAAAAAAATGCATGCAACTCACCTAGTTTCGAAAAATGAAGTCCATACGCCGATGTTTCTTCATGCAGAATTTGTCCATCACTCTGACGTTGAAATCCCTGATATTTGTAACGAATTGTAGCGAGTTTTTCATATGCTTCTTGCTATTTGAATGTTTTTTTATATATTCATTAACATGACCTAGATCTTTAACACCAGTCGTAGACCACGAATCTGTACTTCCAAACAAGAGGCAAGGAAAGCAAAAGAGCGCGTTTCTGATTTCACAACCACAGGTCCAGTCACTGTTGTCATATATATTTGTGTTAAACTTTCTTGTGTAAATAGAATTTTTACTTCCTTTTGCTTTCTGTTCAATTTTTAGATCAGGAGTAGGTCGCCCTAAATTTTTTATCCTGATCTTTTCATCTAACGATCGCCTTGAAAAGGGAGTTTTTAACAGCTCATCAACTATATTCATTATGTATGACTAAAGTTTTCTTACCTATGAAAGTAACACAAACCTACACTGAATGATACTGAAATATAATAAAGTGCGATCACAGTTGGAAATAAACTGAAAACTGACACTGAATAACATTTACACAACAGAACACTTTGTTTCAATGTGATACACGTGGGCCTGTTAGATTTCACATTTGCGGAAGTAACACATTGCGCCAATATGAACTTATGGTTACCAATGTTAACAAACAATATAACAAACAATGTTCTGTACGTTCCAATGTGAATAAGGTATGGAGATAATAGTCCTTTTATGGCTCAGTTTGTATCACAAAGATATAATTAGTTATTATAACTAAAATAAAACGTTGTAATACGCTTTAATTAATTTCACTAAATTCTGATGTTTAGTGTGGCACTTAGGTGAGTGTGGCAGGGCTGTTTCGTCTGCTGCCAAAACGATTATAAGGAAAAGAACTAACACTCGTAGCGATTTCATTGATTCCGTGCTTTAGCCAAACGCAGCACGTAGCAGTGCGAAAACGATGGGACAGCGACCGTCAGGGGGGGTAAGAGGGGAAGGTTCTACGCAAGCGCAATATTCACCTACCGTGCTTGATCGCTTTGAGCACGTGGATGCATTCCATTAGCTAAACTTGCGTGTTTACCTTGCTTCGAGAGTTCGTCATTGGCAGTGCTGCCTTTCTTATTACTACCATAATGTGTTATGTTTGTTACATGGTCCTTCAGCATGTCTGTTATGTAATTTAGAAGAAAAAAAAGTAGCGTGCTGCAGCTCTTCAACACGTAAGGACGAGCCGCCCCTGATTTCAATGTTGCTAAATGGGCGTGATAATGCACTTATTCTTGGCCATTCAATGTTAAGATAACGCATCAGTTTATCGAGACAATGGCACAACGCAACAGTGAAATTCAAATATATTGTTATGTATTAACGGTCATTTCCATCGTTTAAAATAAAGAAGAAAAGAAACTATTTATTTGCCGCTAGGTGGTTGCAGTACTGGTTTATTATTCTTCCCCGTTCTATGCTAAAGGAATGCACCTGGTTATGGAGGCAATGACTCAAGAATACAATGAAAATAAAATATATTTTTATGTATTAACTATTGTTTTCTTAGTGGCATTGTTCAAATAAAGAAATAAAAGCGTTAAAATTAACAAGCTATAAACTATGCACATTAACCAATAATTCTTCTCGAAATCCGAAAATTCAGAGAAATGACGGGATCCAAATAATACGAGGTTAACTCACTTGTTGCAAATGTTGGTTATTTTAGGTAATGTGGAACATGTGGTAGCTAAATGCGATTTCATCAAAACATAAAGATATCCCCATCTACGTCACACTACAATTGCGGTGCTCTTAATAGTTTAATTATGATGATGATGATTATTATTATTATTATTGTTGTTGTTGTTGTTTTTGTTGTTATACGGAGAAATGACGGGATCCAGATAATATACCATTTTAGGCTAACCGAATATCATTGTATATTTTTGGGTTGCCCGCCTTGAAATGCTTATGCTTCCTAAGGCAATTACTGTTAATTGCAAGTTTAGCTAAAGGCGATTTCATCAAAACATAAAGAGAACCCCATCTACGTCACACTGCAATTGCGGTGTTCTTAATACGTTTGATCAAGTAATATTTTGGGTTAAATGGAGAAATTTAATACACAAAGCTACTGTTAATAGGAACTTATCGATTGCTTTGTTACTTTTTAACGAAAACAGAATCATTAGTGGTAAATAAAAATTATTATTATTATTATTATTATTATTATTATTCAGAGAAATGACGGTATCCAGATAATATGCCGTTTTAGGTTAACCGCATATCTTGTATATTTCTGGGTTCCCCCGCTTTGCTATGGTTATGCTTCCTAATGCATATACTGTTAATTATATATTTCATACTTTCCAGACTTACCAACGCCTGCGCTGCTTTCCGTAATTTGCGCAATACCAACTATATATGCTCCATTACGCAGATCATTGCGCTTTTCAGATGCAAAGGTTGGCTGTCTAACGTTACGCAGCCAAAAATGAAATAAATGTCCTGTTATTTATGGAGGCTCTTAAACTACTGTGGTTCTCAGCATCCCATTCTAAATTGGGGTGAAGACCGCTTAATTTTGCTCAGCGGCCTCTCTAATAGGCTTGAGGCCGTATCTACGATACGGGACCAACGGCTTTACTTCCCTTCCGAAGGAAGCCATGCTAAGGATTACACCTGAAAAAATCCATCGTCCTCCACCGGATTTGAACCCGCGACCTTGGGTATATGAAGTTAGTATGCTAACCATTATACCACGGAGGGCGACAGACCGTTATTCGGCAACATTACCGAATTTTTTTAGTATTAACAATGGCACAAGGTCTGTAAAGCCAGATTCAATGATATTTTGCACTTTAGTTTATAATTGTAAATTGTTTGACTTTTTGCATTGTAAATACTGTAACATATTTGTAAATATGAATTATGTACACTTATGTCGATATTTGGGAAACTATCATCTGGACTTTAATCCGTGTTACATAATGAAATGATATTTATTTATATATTTTAACAATGCTTTTATACTCTTTGGATATATGTGCATGCAAATAAGGAAGTACATATGCTTTTGTGGAGTACATTATCTATAGTGCTGTGACGTATAGGTCTCAAAAGCTAAATGATGAGATTATATGTCTATCCTGCTGTTTTGTAATTCTAGTTTTTAGCATTAGAGCTTTGTATATCTTATTTGTTTTTTGAAGTTTATAAATATACGTATAGGTATATGTATATATACCTTGACAAGTTCAAGGGCTTGCTGGCCAAAACGAACATACAGAATACTATCTAGTTTAATCTTATCAGTTTACAGTACACTCCTAACTCTCAGAATGGCTTTAGAACACATATTATCTTCCTCCATGCTTAAATTTACAGTAGTTTCACACAGTGTGAATGTCAGGATAGTCGGCAACTTATCATGTTGTGCTTTTTTTTATTGTCAGTGTTGGCAGATACCGCCATGAATAGCAACAAAGAATTCGTAACTTAATCACTGTATAGGGCACGGAGTCTATTTCAATAATTACAAAGCGGCTCTAATTGACGAATAACTAACTACCAAATGAATCGAATAGGGATTTTTTAAACACATTATAGATCAAATTAAATTTCTAATCTATCTCTAGCACATGCTTTTATTCTATTGATGGGAGCCAACTCATAAAATGTGAGAAGCATATTAAAAATTCAATTAGAAATTTGTTCATTGTGGAAGCGTAAAATGAAGGTGTCAATTCCTATAACTGTGACTTAATTTTCCTGAATTTGAGTCAGTTACAGGTTTTTTCTGGTGGTATATCACTAACAGTAGTTACTAACACGATACATAGTCTCTGCCCAGAGCAATACGCTCATTGGGGCATTTTATGTAAATGAATAAATGGTTGAGTGAGCCTAGCCTGGTACAGATTTTCCAATTGACTTAAAGCAGCCATATTTGTTCATCAAATATCAAGTATAGTCTGCTATTTTATGTTACAAGAAAATGTTGCTACAGTGTAGTTTCCAGGAGCCTTAATTTTACTGACTCTTCCCTTATTTCCCACATAATTAATTGACAGTCGCTGATATGGAAAACAGTCGGAGACAGGAAAACTTGGAACCGCTACAATTCCAACAATGGTATTTTGACGATTGTCACGTTGGTATTCACTGTTATTTATTTCATATTTGTCTTGAAGTAGTCACCCTCTGTGGTTTAGTGGTTGCTATGCTAGTATTTTGCGGGTTCAAACCTGGCGGAGGGTGCAAAGACATTGATCCCGTTGGTAATTTTTCCGTTTAAGGGTCAGTTGGCCGCGCAATGCCGCAGAACTATACCAAATTTAGAAATTGAAAACCCACTGTAGAACAGAGCACACAGTACCAAAGGAATTCAACCGGTTAACAGCCGTAAGATGGCAGTGATAGCACGGTTATATGTTCTAAATGGAGCGTATATGACAGCCGTAAGGTGGGGCAATGCTAGCAGACGACGGCATCTATCATACACCATTACCCCTAGTTGTATGTATGTGTATGTATTTATTTCTCTGCAAGTGGGTATCACCCGGTGGCAGAGCTATATGTGTATACAAGATATATAAACAATAAATTACAGCTGCCAGTTTATGGCTTTGTAAGCTAGATATAATAGTTATTTACAACAAATATGAAAACATTAATTTTTCTCTCAATTCAGATTAATTAATTTCATAATTAGAATCACCAACCAATTTAACATTTGTATTTACAACAATATAAAATCACAAGCATTTCATTTAAGGAATATTTACAAAAATTATCCAACATTAATATCAACATTTTTCCTAAATTTCTTCAGAGACAGAGGACAACCCCGAAAGGCAGCTCCAGGCAATTGATTCCAGTCTTTTATGGTTCTATTTACAAAGGAGAACTTTCCCACGTCAGTTCTGTATCTTCTACCCTTAATTTTGAACGGTTGATCGTTTCCTGCATAGTAAGTTGGGTTTTCCAGTTTGTCAGTAACGTCCTCCCATGCGTTTAAGCCAGCGTAAGCTTTAAATAAAGCGCACAGCTTCTGTTTCTCACGCCTAACTTTCAACGGCTCCCGCTTTATCTCCTCAGCGTTTGTAGGCCCAAAATATTTACCCCTTTTTATGAATTTTATAGCCCTTTCTGGATCTTTTCTAACGAATCAATTTGATTTACTCTATACGGGTCCCAACAAGTTACTCCAAATTCCATGACCGGCAGGACTTGTACGCGATTTCCCTGGACTTTGCACTCTCCTTTTTTAAAATCCTCATTAGGAAGTGCAGTGTTTTCCACGCTTTCTTAGATATGGAATTTACCTGCTCGTCCCATCCAGCGTTACTCGCCAAGTAAATTCCCAAGTATTTGCAGCTGTCCACCTGTGGAATTTTTTCCCCACCTATGTGATAGTTTTGCAGAATTTTTCCCCTAGATCTATTAAATGCAATTGACTTACTTTTGCCAGCGTTAATTTTCATTTTATTTGCAGCAGCCCAATCATTGTATTTGCAGATGTTGGTTATTTGAGGTTATGTGGTACATGAGCTAGCTAAAGACATTTTCATCAAAACATAAAGATAACCCCATCTACGTCACACTGCAATTGCGGTGTTCTTAATACGTTTGCTCAAGTAATATTTTGGGTTAAATAGAGGAATTTAATACACAAAGCTACTGTTAACTAAGAAGTTATCGATTGCTTTGTTTTTGTTTTTGTTTGTTTTTTTTTTTTTTTTGACGAAAACAAGAGCATTAGTAGTAAATAATAATTATAATAATTATTATTAGTTGTAAGAATAACTGTCAGCCCAAGCAGATCTATTTGCATTTTAATTATGCCATTGGTAGCCTTAAAAGAAAGACTGTTTAATCATTGAAGAAAATACTGCCAACAGTATATGCGCTCCCTGACGAATATAAGTGCATATTTCAGCGATTCCCCCACCTTCCTATGAATGCGCTGCCTCATTGTACATTTCTGTGTTTCCCCGCCTTGCCTTGGTTACGCTTCTTAAGACATACTGTTGTTGTTGTTGTTGTTGTTGTTGTTGAGGCTTGTTTATAGACGCGACTGCCAACCAGAGCGGATAGCTACAGCGTCTCTAATAAGAAGTAGAAATGAAAAGGATGAAACAAGTACGATGACCGGAAGTGAAGATGGTGAGGATTCAAAATTTCATGCGTGTACGTGTAATAAAACGAAATAAAGCCTTACAAATGGGCAGAGAGAAAGGAACCAGGAGCGAGGGGAGCTGAAACGGGCCAGTTGGAACTGCTGTGATGCTGCAGCGTGTAAAGGGCACGCAAAAAAAAAAAAAAAAAAAGTGGTTAATGTCAGCTACTTGCCCGCAGGCACACCTGTCAGAATCACATAAGCGGATTAGATTTAAGTAAGCCGGGGTCAGAGCCACATGTAATAAAGCGCGAAAATTATAAGTAAAAGCGATTTTCGGTAAGCGCGGAATGTGTGATAGGAAGGGTACCAATTGTATAGAGGGAAGTTCCGGTCGGCGTCCGGAAGCTTCCCGGGCTAACCGTAACAAGTCCGAGGAAATGTCACACGGAGGTGTTAAAAGAACGGGTGTAATATCCGCAGTCGAAGTCGCCGTCCTAGCTACGGTATCTACAATATCATTACCCTTGATGCCGACATGGCTAGGTATCCAAACGAACGTGAGCTCTGTGGAATGCGATAAACGGTGAATGAGGTTAAGTATAAGAATTTCATAAATTTGTCGACGGATCCTCTGAAAAGGACGGGTAAGGGCTAGAAGGGGGCTAAGAAAATCTGTAAAAATAAGGGCCCGATGTGGAAGTGAGGACAGGAGAGTCACAAGGGCGTGATGTAGGGCAATAGCTTCAGCAGAATATATAGATGTACACGAGTGTAATCTCCAAGTGCGAGGGGTTCACGTGGTCCAGCTGTATATACCCGTACTGACTCCATCCGGCGTTTTGGAACCATCTGTAAAAAGTATCCGCAACGAAACGGACGGGGTGGTTGCAAGGTTGGTGATATAAATTCCCACCAGGTCCTGTCTGCGTCAGTGAGTGAGCCCTGAAAAGATGTAGTGTCAATGGTTATTGTGGGGGGGGGGGAATTTCCACGGCCAATTCAGTAGATATACCGGGCGGAGCGTCGTAAGTAGGAAAATAACGTTGGGTGAGGATTAAGGCGGGACGGCCAGGGATATTAAAAATAATATTGTAAAGCTGATAAAACAAGGACGAACACTTCGCCATGAGGCCATTCATAGGCAAGGGTGCCAAGAGAAGTCCGTACTCTATGCGAGAAAAGATCAACGGGGGGAAAAGGCGGAGCAAGACCAAGGGGGCGGTGCCCCAATGTCGCACCGCCATCGCCTTAAACAAAGATTTTAAAGATTGCAACGTCGAGAGAAGAGATTTGTAATGTGCGGTAAAACGGAGGTCTTGTTGGAGCAACACACCGAGGAATTTAGTAGTTGTGACTGCATTCAGGTCGAGATTATTGAGGTGTAGGGGGACCTTCGGCGGGCGCATCGTACGCTGAAACTTAAGAAAGCGGGTTTTTGTGAGGTTAACGGATAGACCCAGGGTATCGAGGAAGTCAAGGACGCATTGACAATCGGATTCAAACGTGCGCAACATCGCGTGGGAACGTGGCGAGATCACGTGGTATAATATGATGTCATCTGCATATTGGAGAACCCGTAAAGAGACCGGCACCTCCGAAACAATATCGCCCACATAGAGTGTATAAAGTAAAGGACTAAGGGCAGAACCTTGAATGAGCCCTTGGGAGGTGAAACGTGCGTGGGTGTGTGGGAGGCGGGGAGATAGCGTACATCGTCAGTTAACATGTGACGCAAACGTTGCAGTAACAGAGGAAGGGAAATATGGCCGTACGCAGAGGAAACGTCAACAAAGAGCGCTAGGAAGTGTTTGCCGGTACCGAACGCGATGTGGACATCGGTGAGGGAAGTATATAGAGGGAAAGTAGTGCCGTAGCCCTTACGAAAGCCATATTGTGTGCGCGGCCATAAATGATAGCGCTCCAGGAAGAAGCTGAGACGATCCTGTAGAGTTTTCTCAAAAAAGTTTACGTAGAGTTTGAAGCAGACAGATCGAACGGTAGTCTTATCGGGGAATGACCAGAACGACCCGATTTTAAACTAGGAAGAACAATGACTTCCTGCCAGGACGATGGGACCGAGCTAGAGTGTAACACCAGAGTAAAAACCCGTGCCAAAGGTGTGTACCAAGATTCTGGTATTAGCTTCAGAAAAGTATAGGTGAGCCCGTCTGCCCCCGGGGCAGACTTATCAGATTTATTTTGCAATGCTAAACGCGTTTCCGATGGTGTGATAGGCATTAGTAACGGATCTTCGTGATCTATAACCGATACGGCAACCTGCGAATCCGCCGATACGTAATCCGGAGAAATCATTCTAAGAAATTGTTCTTGGAGGACCGGATTCCCCTCTAAAGGCGATAGCCGTCGGGAGCGATGGGAATGTTTGTACCAAGCAAGTTGACGCCATAGTTGAGGTACCGGGGTGGACGATGTAATGGAATTGCAGTAGTTCGCCCAGGCAGCTCGTTTAATGCGTCTAATTTGTCTACGAGTTCGGGCCTCGGTGCGTTTAGCCAAAAAGTATGCCTCCGCGGTACGAAGATGACGATATCTGGTGTATGCCAAACGTTTTTCTGCGACCAGACGAGAACATTCCGCTGTTTCTGTACTTTGGGCAAAGAGGTTTCAACTAGAGGATGAAAAGTATCGCGGTACTCATATAACGCAGACTCCAGCAGGTTGTAAGTAACGGCGGAGTCAGGGATATCGTCCGTAATGTTCCGCATAGAACGCCGAAAATGTTCTGTATCCACCGGCCCCCGCCGGCAGCGCCGGAAGAGGGCTGGACCCTGACGTCTGGTAGCTGTATATTGAATAACAAAAGGAAAGTGGTCACTCCCCAGGCTGTCTGTATGGCGAGTCACAGTCCTATGGGGGGCGATGTCCGGGGTAGCGAAAAACAAGTCAGGAGATGTATCCGTCTGTTCCGGAGCACCTAGGCGAGTCGTTATGTGGGAATTCAGCAGAGTCCATTAGGAAGTCGTCGCGATCTGTAGCAAGGGGTGTCGATGACGTTGCACTGGTGATATCTGATGGAAGTTAGCGATATTGAAATCCTCGCATATGATCTGGTGATGGGACTGAGGAGCCAGGTATACCTCGCATTCCGGTACAGTGAAGCGTCGACCCGTCGTGTACACCCCTAAAATTGTAAGATCACCCAGGACCACCCGGACAGCTTCTAGATGTGGTGGACAGCGAATAGCTGTATCCCAACTATGGACGGAGAGATTAGTAACTACACCAATAGCCACGCCCCCACCCGGGGTAGCATTATCATTGCGATACCACTGGTATCCAAGAATATTTAAAGAATTATGCAAATCCAACCAAGTTTCGGTAATGATAATAACATGTGGTCTGACCCGCGGTAAAAGGCAAAGTAAATCTGGGATTTTACGGTGGAGACTACGTACATTCCAGTAAAGGAGCCGAAGAACGTGCATGTCGTTAAATCTGTACTATCTTAGAGACGCAATTGAGTTTTTAGCGATAACAGAGCGTGTAAGAGTGAATCTGGAGCCTCCTCAAAGAGTTTATTGAACAGGATGCGGAGATCCCGGAAATCCTTATCCCGGGACGTACAGGGCCTTTGTGGGCTCATAGGTGTGGCACAAACCTCAGCCCGCGCGGCAGGTCTATGAGTGATAGCAACAGGCACCCCTGAAGGTGTTCTTTCCCCGTCATATCTGGTGGAGTGTCGCTATTGGGTCCCTTAGGGGCCGAAGGCCATCGGCCATGTGGAGCCCAGCTGGCTAAAACCCAATCATTGGGTATAGGTGACTGCGCCTCCATGCATTTACGCTTGTTCGACACAGGATGAGTCATATAAGAAACTCGTGACATCGGGGGTGAAGTCCCCCGTGTCCCGACTGAGGGGCCTGAGACAACAGGGAAAGCCTCCCCCCCGCGACCAGCAACCTGGTTGTCGGTGTATGTGCTCATTACTCCCGCATAGGACGTGCGACCTAGTACCATTTCTCTAGCTTCGTAGCGCGACACTGGTAGTTCGGCTATTTTAGTCGAAATCTGAGATTCCAGCTTGTAGGCGGGACATTTATCAAACTGCGGCATGGGCCTGTTTACAATTAATACAATGTAGCCGGTCTGATAACCAGGCCAGTTGCGTATCCAAATGATCCTGTCCGCATTTCAGACATCGTTTTGTGTTTCGGCAAAATGTTGCCCTATGGTGGAATTTGCCGCAATTTGTGCACACCCTCACCCTTTCGGTGTACGTGTTCACAGGAAATCTTTGAAAGTATAGATAGATATGTGAAGGCAGTCTCTGTGCCTGGAATGTTATCCTTAGGGCACGTGTGGGTACATATGTATTAACCCCATTTTCCTGAATGCGGCGATTGAAGCGGTGTACATGATGAACATGTAACTGCCCCGTAGCACGCAAATGCGTACTCAATTCCTCTGACGTAATGTCTAGATCAATGCCTCGCACCACCCTCGTGACAAAAAGATTATAATAGGGAATGGAAGAATGCGTATCATGTGATATATCAAAATCAGAGTCCAAAATTTTATTAGCATAAATATGTGAGGAGAAATGGACTTCTAATTGATTAAATCCACATTTATGGCTATGAGTAACACCCTCAGTGTGCTGAAACAGCCAGCGCCCAATTTTGAGGGGATGAAAATCCCGGATATTCCTGCTATTACTACGTATAATGACAAAGTAGGGACCAAGATCCGAGGAAAGGTATCTGAGAGGGGGTGGAGGCGACACGCCAGTAGGCATGGCCTGGTCACCAACTCTGGCCCCATTCGACTGTTGAGTCGCTACATTATCAGATTGCAGAGTGGAAGTAGTTGGTGTGGATACCAAAATATCAGTCTCCATACCGTCGCTCGATGGGGAATGAGAATGTATCATTATGAGATCCTGCATCTCTGATGCAAGGACCGCCTCACGGGGGCCTAACTCCTCCTTGGAGGCCAAAGTCAAAGTATGTCTGAAACACTTTACCTCAAAAGTCAACACGAACACAAAAATTAAAGCAAAAACACACACAAGAAGTCCCACACAAGCACAAGTGAAGAACTAGGAGACGCCTTGAATGAGACGTGTGTATCAAAAACACGACATATACTGTTAATTGCAAATTTCATGCCTTCCACACTGCCCTGCCTTCCCTCCTTTTCGCTATACCAACTATATGTGCTCCATTATGCTGAACATTGCACCTTTGAGATGCAAAAGTTGGCTACCTGACGTTACGCGGCCAACTGACCCTTCAAACACTATCATTACTCTTTCCTCCAATTGTTTATCTATATAGTTGAGTTAATCCCTCAAAATATGCACAATGGCGAACCCGCGAACTAGAAGTTCCGTGCCGTCGCCTACGGTATAATGGCGTAGGCTACGTCCGTGCTCAAGAAAATACAATGGCCCAATATACGGCGATATGTGTGATAGAACTCGAATTGTATTTGCCCTTAAGTGAAATGAAACACATTATATGTATTCATTTTAAAGGGACATGGCAATGGTGTGATACTTTTTACCTGAAAGGATACATTTTTACTTATGATTTTAAACGATTAGGGCAACGAAACAATTTATACGTGTCCGCCTGCGTGGTGCATTTGGTTAGCGCTGGCTTTTTGTTCCCAAGGTCGTGGATTCAAATGCCGATGGTTTTAAGTGTGCTAAAACAGTAGCTTCACAACTATGCCCTATCGTCGACCTGCAGTTATTGCTTCACTTCTGTATTTATGTAGCATCTTTCGGTTTCGTTTTGCGGCTTAGGTTGGCATCTCTGCAGTTGTCCTACATCGAGTAGCCAACAAAGCTGCCCAAAATGCTTGTGGTGTATTTCAATTAGTGATGGGCAGAATCGAATCCTCTGCATTCGAAGTCGCCCTCCGTGGTGTAATGGCTACCATGCTGACTTCATGCGGGTTCAAACCCGGCGGAGGACGATGGATTTTTTCGGGTGTAAAAATCCTTAGCATGGCTTCCTTCGCAAGAGAAGTAAAGCCGTTGGTCCCGTGTCGTAGATTTACGGCACGTAAAAGAACCTCAAGCCTGACACAGAGGCCTCTGAGCAAAATTAAGCGGTCCTTCACGCCCAATTTAGAATGGGACGCTGAGAACCACTGCAGTTAAAGAGCGTCCATAAATAACACGCCATTTACATTTTTTTCTGCATTCGAATACTCTTCTAGAGAATCGAAACCTTCATTCGAGAACAAGGTCTCCAATACTGTTATCACAATGATTTCGAAATCAGCTTCTTCATAAGCAAGTTCTCGGATGCTACGTTATCGTCACTCGAGAGACATTCTCAGTTCTCGCCGTGGTTGTTCTCGAATACTACAAACCTTGCGCTAATCGAAATCAACTTGTATTCATTGGCAAGTTCTCGGATGCTACGCTATCGCTACTCGAGTGATGCTCGCAGTTCTCGCCATGGTTGATCTCGAACAAGGCATGTAATTTAAATGATGGACAAAAAATATGGCATGTTATTCTCAAAATGTTGAATTTTCTATTCAAGATTATCGTGGCTTAAGCGTTATGCACTTTCATTCATAACAGTTTCTTCTATTAAATTGAATACTAAAATATATTTTATTTATTTATTTTTTGTACAGTTAACGATTTCGAAGATATTCCTTGCTATAGGTTTAAAATTTAACTAATAGTTTTCTCAAGCAGGTAGTCGTCATCCGTGTTTATTTTGTTTTTCTCATAGCCATGCAAAGATAATCGAATTTCAAAGTCAATCGCATAGCGACAGCTTTTAAAATATTTGACTATGGCTTTAGCCTAGTATATTCCCTTATTTCCCTTCTACCTACAAGGAAATACGTAATAAGACATCTGCTAAAATTTATCCGGACTAGCACGAAGTAATTAAAGAGTAATGTCTTGTAAGAAAAGTTTGTTTGCAGGTAGAGAAAGTCATGTGAAAGAAACACATCAGAAAATGTGCTCTTTTGTTTGGTTTTTATAGCCCCTTTTAATTTGTATGGTTACATCAGGGCCTTGACTGGTAAAACAACTGCTGGTGTCTTTCTCGCTGGACTGTAGGCTTTCTTATTGTTTTTACTTTCTCTACACGTGCTATGGACATACATAGTGTATAGTGAAAGTGTTGTATTCCACCCAAAAATTCGATACCGAGATTTCACCGGAAGTATACGTTTTGAGGTCCCCTGAGTCAAAATTTTTTTTTTACTTTTTCCAGCCGTATGTACATAACAATGTATATAGTAGCTAGCGAAGGTATTGTATTCCACCCAAAAATTCGATATCGAGATTTCACCGGAAATATATGCTTTGCTGTCCCCTGAGTCGAAAAATATCATTTTTAGAAAAAGGTCCACGCGCGCATTTCTGTGGGTGGGGGGGGGGGAGTGATAGTATAGCTCAAGAACGAAAAGACCGTTAAATACCAAACTCGGTATTTGAATTTAGTATCTTCCAAGGATGCGACACGAAACATTTTCAAGAAAAGCCCCCAACCGCAGCTATCCTTTACATGAAACATTTTTCGAAAATAATGATTTCCTCAAAAATGACTAGCGATTTTGATTAAAATATCGTGTATTAAAGATATTTACATGACAGATAAAATGTATATTTTGAATTTTTGGCATTAGCCTCTGAAGAGCTCTTTATTCTGTATGAGTTTTGCAGAATTTTGCACAACGGTTAAACCGTAAGAGATGGACAAAAACTTACTATAAATATGTAGATCTGGTTAAAAACATAAGTTGACCATTTTCAAGATATTCCTTGTTATTGGTTTCAGTTTTAAAATACCTAACTTTTCTCAAACTGGACCATCCAAAGCGAACCGCGTCATTCGTTCACATAACGACCAGCTATTAAATTGTTTTATTATTACTTTAGCCTAGCGTATTCCCTTCTTACAAGGAAGCGAGTAATAGGATCATTTCTGCTAATGTTTTTCTCGATTACCATAATGTAAAAGATGAATATTCTTTTGAAAGAATAGTTTTGTGTATGGAACAGCTAGAGAAAGTCATGAGAATGGAACACTTTTTTTTTTCAGTTTTAAAATGCTATAAAAATGCACACACATTCACTCCCACATGCATACTTCCGACTTCGTTAGGGATAGGGAATGATTCTGGTTAAAGAAAAATTCCTGTCCCAGCTGGGAATCAAACCCAGAACCTCTGGGTTGAGAAGACAGAATGCAATCGTTTAGTTCCAATTTCTAATATTGTTCATTCGTTGCTCTAACCGATCGCACATTCCGTTATAACACGAAATAAAATTAAAATATTATGATCGCGTATATGAATGGGAATCGTTCGTTAGCTTTGGAATGATAAGAAGTTCATGGGTTTACTTGATAGCATATTCTCATATTCTATTCTGGCCAGGTGATTATCTCGTAGGTTGTTTATCAGCGTGCTCACCCCTCTCCCCGCTCTTCCCCTACACGATCCAAGCGCTAGAATGACCTTTAAGTAAAAGCACCAATCAGATATGAGATCTCGATTCTCGGTGCACCTGCACATATCCGAGACCCGAGAGCAGGATTCGAATACAGCATTCAGGACATATTCAAACGAGAATTCATCCGAGTGAAGGATTCAAATACAACATTCAGAGTTCGAGAACATCTCGAGAACTTCCAAGAATCGAATACATCGACATTTTGCATTCGAATACTCCCATCACTATATAAACTATGTACCTATATAAATAGCTTGTTTTATTGAACCTTAGAGACCAAAAATAGATCTTATAATTTCCTAAATTTTTAATGTTATATTACGGTGAGTAAAAATGTAAAATAATATGTTGATAAATTCTGAAGTTTTAACTGTGTGAGATGAGGCCACATAATGTGTGCGACTGGCATCCGGAAGGTTGTGTGTTCGATTCCCAGGCCTGGATTTCCAGATCCATGAGTTTTCTTTTTTGGGGTTTCCTTGGGTTGCCAGGCAAATGGGAAGGTTCATTACATACCTTGAATTTCCCATCGCTTGTCATCTTTTCAGGTATTCAGCTGATTACTGCTGGATGGTGATTTATATACTGTCACAGGCATTCAATGTGAAACCGTTAGGGGCTCTGTCCAGAATGTTCCTCAGAAATTATTGACAAAATCCAGGATGTGATTTTGAGTGATCTGTGAATCATATTTTGCTAAATAGTAGAGGCCACAGGCATATCACAATGTACAGTGTTCTCAATTTTGCACCAAAAATTAGGTTTGACAAAGGTCTTGTCAAGTTGGTTGCCATGTTTTCTCTCAATGGAGAATAAACATAATCGTGTGACTGATTCAGAAGCTGGTTTGGCACTTTTTGCAATCCTGACGAGTTTCTGTATCAATACGTAACTGGGATGAAACATGGTACACTACTGCACTCCAGAGACAAAAGTACCATTGAAACAGTGGATTTTTAAAAGAAGGCAAAGGTGATGAAATCTGCAGACAAGGTGATGGCCTTGGTTTTTTGGGATGCATGCAAAATCATCTACGTTGATTACCTGCAGAAAGGAAGAATGATAAATGGAGAGTATTATGATCGTTATTGCACAGGTTGAATGGAGAAAGGAGAACAGAGAAAAAATGCCCTCATCTGGCAAAGAAAAAGATTCTCTTCCATTAAGACAATACAAGGGTACACCCTGCGCAGTTTTGATGGCGAAAATTGTAGAATTACGGTAGGAATTACTACAACATCCATCTTATTCACCAGATTTGACCTCCAGTGACTTTTTGTTTCCAAACTTGAAAAAGTGCTTGGCAGAAAACCTTCATGTCTAACAAAGAGGTCATCTCCTAAACAGATGCCTATTTTGTGGACCTTCCAAACTACTACATTTTGGAAGGCCTAAAACAGTTCGAGAAACACTGGGGAATGTGTATTGCTAAAAGATTGTGATGTTGGTGGAAAAAAAAATTACCAAGAATGATTTGTTTTCCAATCTTTTTTTAAGGACTTATTCAATGCCCCTCATATTTCTGCAAAGATTTATCAATTAAAATCAAATAGAAAAATGAGCTTTCAATGAATGAGGTTTCGTCCCCAAAAAACAATAGAAGGTTTAGAAAGTTATATGAATGTAAGAAATTAGATTTTTTTAAAAAAAAATATTTCTTTGCACAACCACAGGAGACGCCACTATTTGCAACTTCCTCTGATTCCATAGAAAAATGAGCTTTCAATGAATGAGGTTTCGTCCCCAAAAAACAATAGAAGGTTTAGAAAGTTATATGAATGTAAGAAATTAGATTTTTTTTAAAAAAATATTTCTTTGCACAACCACTTTGCAACTTCCTCTGATTCCATTAGAAGTCATCATTATATATATACACTTACTTTAAAGCAATCTTTAAAGAACAAAATATTGCTGAAGAAATACAATAAACTTGAATCTTAAATCAAGAATGCATTGCACATTGCCTAATAGATACAAAAATATTTCTAGGCAGTAAAATAAATTTTAGTTAACTCATTTATGTATTCCAGGTATTGCTTTTTGATTGAATCTTTGTATTCGTTTTTCAGGTGTCTTATGGCTGCAAGATCACATTATTCTAGAATCACCAGAATCAATTAAGAAATTAGAGGACTTAGGCAAAAAGGTGTTTTACATTACCAACAATAGCATTAAGACCCGAGATGAATTTGTCAGCAAATTCATCAGTTTAGGATATCCTGCTGTAAGGGTATGCTATGATTTTGCATAATAATGTGTGCAGAATAAAGATGTAGTTTATTACTTTCCCTAGTATAGTAAGTAGGGAATATTGTATTTTATCCAAAAATTTGAGGTCGATAATTCATCAAAAATATATCTTTTGAGACCTCTGAAACCAAAAAAAGTATTTTGGAAAAAGATCAATATGTGGTGTGTGTGTGTGTGCATGTATGTGTACAGCATAATTGAAAAATGAAATGTGTCAAATACAAAACTTTGTATTTAAGTTCAGCTACTAAAGACAAGTGTTTAAGTGCATACAACATACCAAAAAATGTGCTAAATTAACTCTTAAAACAATGGCATATTTTATAATAGAAAATGCCATGTTATTTACAACAAATTATCTGAGCAATTAAGAACAAAAGGAGGATCCTTCGTGGAATGGCTAATCAGGACTGCCAAACCAAGCAGCCTCTCCAAGGAGAGAGGCCCGTGCCCCCAGGGGACGTTATGGGCTAATTCTAATACTTCCAAGAATGCAACACAAAGATTTTCATCCACCCCAAAATTATCCTTTTCAATTGATTGATTTTAAAAAAAAAATTTAATTGGACAACTTTTTTATTAATGTAGATATATATAGTTAATGCAAATGATAAACATCTGTTAACAACAGAATTTCTTGAACTTTTTATATATAACAAAGGATAACATGCATTTTAACTACAATCCTTTCTTTTCTCTCTTCCCTTTATCCTAACTTTATTTGTTCCATCTTAAAAAGTTGCAGTTCCAATTGACTTATTGTTTTCTTCATACATGCTTCCAGCATTGCTGTTTCAGGAAGACAAGAAGATGTTTCCTGAGGACTGCCTGTCCCAGTCTTGCTTTGATAAACCTAACCATACAGGGAAGTTATAGTACTTGGTGTCTTTCATTTTAAACTTCAGTTGGGCCAGCTGGCCTGATCTTCAGCACACAGTATGTGTAGAGATTTCTGATCATGTTCCAGATCTTCTCTGCCCATTGGCAGCAGAACAGCCTATGCTAGAGGATTTTTGCAAAGATTTTACAATGTTTTGAGTTTACCTTTCCATGAAGCCATAATTTTTCTACTGTGGGAAAAATTTCATTATAACCTTGTATACTGTGTCCCTCCATACTAAGAATAATATTGCGATTGTTTACGTTTGTACAAACATATTTCCAGTTACACCTGTACTTTCTTTCTATTTGTTGGAATGTAGGGTAAGATATCAATAGGTTTATGGTGATCAGAAAATGATCTTCAGCATCATTGAGGAGTCACAATGTGCCTATAAGGCATTGAAAATCACGTAATATTCTGTGATTTAATGGTCATACTGAACCAGGTAGCTTAGGCAGTTTGTCTGGGACTGGCATTCAAAAGGTCATGGGATCAGTTCCCCATGGCCAACCTCTCTGACTATGGGTTTTTTTGGGGGTTTTCCTGGGTCACTAAGCAAATGCTGGAGAGATTTCTTCAATCCCCCAAAATTCCTGTTCCTTTATTTCATGTCCATTTCATCCATCTTCTTTCAGAGTTGTGTCAGTAAGGACTGTGGTGGTGACACCCTTTTGTGGAAGTGACTGCGCTTTGGAAATACAGCTCTCGGCAATGGGATGGCATTGAAAATTGTCTGTATACTCAGGGCGCATGGTCAGACCTGAGGTGCAGGCTTCTAGCACTCCACATATCAAGAAAAATGTAAATGGCGTGTTATTTATAGATGCTCTTTAACTGCTGTGGTTTTTAGCATCCCATTCTAAATTGGGCATGAAAGACCGCTTAATTTTGCTCAGAGGCCTCTCTATCAGGCTTGAGATTTTTTTACATGCCGTAAATCTACAACACGGGACCAATGGCTTTACTTCCCTTCCAAAGGAAGCCATGCCTAGGGTTTTTACACCCAAAAAAAATCCATCATCCTCTGCCGAGTTAGAACCCGCGACCTTGGGTATATGAAGTTAGCATGGTAACCATTACACCATGGAGGGTGAATCAGGTATGGAGATTAACTGCTTGGGAACTGTAAGGGCCCTTCACGGTGGCTCCCTTCTGTCATCTGGTTTCAACTGCCTGCTGTAATTACTAGTATCTTATCCTATCCTCCTTGGGGTCTACCATACAATAAGCCAATAATGACTGAAGTATGGAATCCCTTCTGGCACACCCACAATACACTATCATTGCTAATAACCGGTGATTCCAAAACTGGTTATCAGTTGGAGGAAAACACCAAGTAGCACAGATAACACTGTTTTTCTCAGCACTGCAAGGCATTTATTATTAACATAGACCAGGCCGCTCTAATATGTTTTTCCTTGTCCAAAGGAAATAACCAAGTAGTTGTTCAATCCTCTGCATGTATTGTTTTGGTAGAGGTACCACATACCAAAGCTTACTCAGTGCATAGGTATGTTAAATTCCAGAGCACTTTTCATGCAAGGTAAAATGGAGTGTGCTGATCTTCTGCATCCAGTTAATCTGGATAATCTCTGTGAATGTCGATGTAAAGGCAACAACCAGTATCACATTCTGTGTACCCTTTTCATGTTCAGGATGGCTATAGGGTTTTTCCAAACACCAAGGGTGAAGATTTCAGATTTTTGTTGGTTAATTTATGCTCCTGATCTGCAACTGTAAGCATCTATAGCTGTAGCTATCTCTCTCAGATCACTTGTATCTCAGGTCAACACTGCTACATCATCTGCAAAAGCTGTTATGTTGAGGCATTTTCTAGCCCTGGAAATTCCTTGTGTCAAACCCTGTTCTATCTGTAACATAGGGTTTATCATTAAAGCAAAGGGTCCCATCAATAGCAGCCATCCCTGTCTTAGTGACTATCATATTTGAGTGGGTGCAGAGAGGAACAATTGCGAAGATTCTCAAAGTTACCTGTCTTTACAGTTCTAGTATTACAGACACAATTCATCTTGGTACTCCAACTTCATGCAAACATTGCATATATGCCAGTGCCCTGTGAAAATGCAGATTAATCAGTGTTCAATTTCCATTGTTCTGTTTAGTATGTATTAGCATATGACAAAGTTTGAATAGCACACTAACAATATTCTTCCTTTGCAACACCATTTGGCTCAAATGCAGCTCTTTCTCCTATGCCTGTTTCAATCTCTTTGACAGAATCTATGCAAAAATTGTATACTTCTTTTAGCAAGATTAAGGAATGAAAGTCCAAGGTCACCTGTTGGGTTTTCTTCTTCAGAATCCAAATTGAAGTTTCACCCATGTTATTCAGAGCAGTACTACCGCTTTCCCAAATTTACTGTAGTACTGCTATAAATTCTGTTTTTATTATTGGTCAAAGTGTAATGTATAATTCATCTGAAATACGATCATAACCTGTTACCATACTTTTTTTCAGTTCACCACATGATGTATCTCTTTCTCAGATAACTGACTCTGCATGTCTTTATCTATGAGTGTAGAACTGTGACCCTCAGAATTATACAGTTCTGATCTTTATAAGGATCATTTTTTGAAAACTTTGATTTTGATAAAAAATGCCAATTTGTGGTTTTGATTAAAATACTGTATGTTTTAGGTATTTTCATGACATATAATTTTCTGGAAATAAACCTCTTAAGTCCTTTTATATCTGGGTGATTTTTGCATAACTGCTTAGCAATAAGAGACTGCTTACTACACAAAAGAAGTAGCTCTTGTTAAAATCTACAATAATAATTATATGATTTATATGAAATACTTTTTTGTGTGTGTGTTTAATAAACATTTCTGAGATATTCCTTGTTATTGTTTAAATTTTTCAATCTTAGTTACACTTTTGTCATATGTGAAATCCTATTTGTTTATCCATTTTTTACTCCTGATCATGCAAGGAGAACAGAATTTCAATGCATCACATAGTGACCCGCTCTTAAAAGATTTGGCTATTGCTTTAGCCTAACATATTCTCTTATTCCTCTTGTACTTACAAGGAAATAAATAATAAGACCTTCACTGTTATATTCATCTCAATTAGCTTGAAATAGATAGAAGGATAACCTTGTGTATGAAAAGTTTATTGCAGAATAAGTAGAGAAGGCCATGTGAATGCAGCACATCAGATTTTATTTTTACTCCCTCAACTCTGTATAATAAACAGGGAGTATTGTATTCCTCCCAAAATTCCAGTTACTGAGATTTCATTGGAATTATATAATTTGTGACTTTGTTAAAAAAGAAAGAATAAAAAAATAATTTTTATAAACAGGTTTATGCAAGGGGGGGAGGGGAGGGAGTGAGTATTTTTTTTAACTCACCCGGAGCGAGAGTTAAACTTGTGACCTTTTGAGTGTGAGACAGGCATGCCACCATCATGCTACTCAGGAAGGCAAGTGAGTGTTGCATGCATGTAATTGTGTGTGTGTTCTTATAACTTTTATTTTCAGCATGTGCCATTACAATTTTATAATTTCTTTTATTAACAAAGTTTAAAAATTCCTTCTTGTATAAACTGAAATCACCACATTTTAGTAATGAATATTTTCCTTCCGACTTTGAAATCTAGAGTTTTAGTTCACGTTGTTCTTTCTCCAACAGCTTGCAGTCATATATAAGATGTTCTGATGCTTGATGACCTATTATGTAAGGGCATTATGGATTTTCTATGATCTTAAAACAATGGTAATAAGATCTGAGTCTCTTATGTAGTACTCTACTTTTAGTCTATCCTTTACTTTTGGGAAGAAGGTTTTTGTAATTTGTCCTTTTGTTGCCATTTGCATTCCTTTACCCATTTATTTATGCTTATTACATGGATTTCCCTTGTTAACTGGCATTTCAGAATTATATCATAAATGGTCTCTAGTTGATTGTCATTTGCTGCCCACTTTGCTATTTTGTTCACTAATTCATTGCCTTTGAATTAGTGAACAAAATAGCAAAGTGGGCAGCAAATGACAATCAACTAGAGACCATTGTATGGGTTTTTATCCAGTTGATTTTAGCCTCCAGTTACATTTTCCAAGGATATGAATTTTAATTCTAACTTCTTCAATAAGACTACTGTGGTTGTGCTTATTTCTGATCGAGACCAAGGTAATGTGACTGTGTATATTGATACTTTTCTTTCATTTTTATCTATTGTGTAGTTTGCATTTCAATTTGTTGTTATGGCTTGTAGATTCCAGTGTTCACATATGTGCACATGCATTGTATTTTGTTAAATAAGAATTCAGTTTGTAGTAAATTAGATAACCTATTCACCATAATGGCTGAAGACCTCAAAGAAAGAAACCTTCATTAGAAAACATACACGCATAATATGTACTCCATTCATGTGTCTTTCTATACCTATTCTGCAACAAACTACTCCTAAAACAGCTTATACTTCTATTTCATGCTAATCAAGATAGAAATCAGCAAACCTGTTACTTCTGTCTTTGTGGGTTTAAGGAAAATGAGGGAATACACTAAAGGCTAAAGCAATAGACAAACTTTTTAAAAGCTGGTCTCTATGTGATGACATTGACATTTTGTTCTCTTTTCATGGCCAGGAGTTAAATAAAAGGAAAAATGAATGACCATTTCCCACTTGAAAAATATAAATACCTACTGGAAATGTAAGCCAGTAACAAGGAACATCTCAGTATGTATAAGACAATAATTGTGTTAATAATAATTATAATAATAATAATAATAATAATAATAATATTAATTCGAAATCTTCTTGGGCTTCTAGCCAGGTAAAAACTTGGCTTGACACCAACGTTTCGAAGAAGTGCATCTTCCTCGTCTTCTGATCAGTTCACCCTGAAGACGAGGAAGATGCACTTCTTCGAAACGTTGGTGTCAAGCCAAGTTTTTACCTGGCTAGAAGCCCGAGAAGATTTCGAATTAACACGTCGCCAGGAAAGCTTCAGTTCTTATTTTAATAATAATATTGATAATAATAATAACATCAATAATAATAATAGAAATGAAATGAAATGGCTGTGGTTCTCATCGTCCCATTCTATACGGGCATGAAAGACCGCTTTATCTTACTCAGAGGCGCCTCTATCAGCTTGAGGTAAATCTATTACCAACATCTCTCTCACTTTTCTGGACATTCTGGTTTCCAGAAAAGAGGCTGGTACTCTTAATCATGACATCTACCGCAAACCTACATACACCAATCTGTATCTCAATGCAGTTTCCACCATAAATTGCAACTAATGGGCATCTTAACATGTTGGCACATAGAGCAGTTTCTGTATCAGATCCAGATAACCTTCAAACTGAATTTCAACACCTAAAATTCACACTGCAACAGAATGGATATTCCGCCAAGAATATTAAAGCTGCTTTAAAAAGAGCCGGAGAAAAAAGGAACCTCAACAAGGACATTCAAGGTAAAGATAATCCAGCTGCTATAGCCCACATACCATCTACAGGTAATTTTTCTGGAAAGATAAGTAGACTATTCTACAAAAATGGTATTTAAACCATCCAAAACCACCACCTAAAATAAAAAATTTGATCAGGCCAGTAAAAGATAATTTAGCTCTAAGGGTATCTGGTGCCTACCACATTCCTTGCAAATGCAGTGCAGTGTACATTGGTCAAACAGGATGTATAGTGCCACACACATCACTGAACACCAAAGAACCATCAGGCTTATGGAACATGAAAAATCTGCACTGGCTGAATGTTGTACTGAAAATAGCCAGAGGGCCAATTTTACCCAAACCAGGATAGTGGTAAAGTGTTTGAGCTGCTGGGAAAGAAGAGTAAAATAAGCCTTAGCCATCTCATCTGAAGTAAATAATCTTAATCGCGTTTAACGCTTACAACTAAGTACACTATGGCACCGATGATAAGAGCCTAACACCTCATTCCAACCAGCCATCACCCAAGATTTTAGAAAACTTCACTGCATTTTTATTCAACAGATTGTGCTTAAAAACATGTGTAATATAAAATGTTTTCTAATAGGTTTGTGCTCAAGTTCAAAATATTAGGCGTATAACCACCATTTGTGGTTTTCTACAAGGTCCATGTCCATACCTCAGTCATATTAAATATAAGTTGCTTCATGGCCAAAAAGTATCATGTGAACTAATCAGATACTAACTTCACTCTGGCACTATAAATACACAAATCCAGACTTTCAAGTCATCAGTTTAGCCTGTAGACGAAGATGATACACATCTTCGAAATGTTGAGTCAATTCATATACTTGCCTGGCTAGAAGCCCAAGAAAATTTAGAGTTAATATGTCGTCAGCAAAGCTTCAGTTCTTACTTTTCATTATTTTTTGTTGTTTTTTATTCTTCCAAACTTTGTTTATTAATTTCCATAGCATTCTGTTAATTTTGCTTTAATTCGTTTTAATAAAATCTACAGTTTTTTTGTATTAAGATTTTGTCCATTCCTTATGTTACTAGCTATGCAAAAGTTGTCAGGAATGAAGAGGACTTCAGAGGCATTTCCAGAAAATTCAAGATAGATATACATTTCAATAGCATTTAAATTTCGTAAACATACAGTATTTTAATCATAATTATTAGAGCTGTTGTTGAGAGAATCATTTTGGAAAAAGTTTTATGAAAAGGGTAGTTAATGTAAAGTGGAGGATTTTCTTAAATATCTTTGGTGTTGCAGTATTTGAAAGATGCTAAATTTAAATATCAAGCTGGGTATTTCAACAACTTTGCATTTTTGAGTTATGGTGTTTATACACAAGTACATGCATAAACATATGCTTACATACATGCAAGCACATGCACACTTACACACTCACATGAACCTTTTCCTATAATTTTTTTTGTATTCAGGGGCCTAAAAATATATATTTACGGTGAAATCTCGACATCAAATTTTTGGATGGAATACAATACTTTTCCTACTATATGAGGTAGAGAAAGTAATAAATTTTGTATTGCCACTAACTGATGATGAAGGGTAGAGAAAATCCTGTCAGATTTTTCTGCTTAAAACTGTTGTAGTATTCCTCTAATGCAATTTAAAGTACTTAGCCCATTGTAAGATTATATTATTTTAAAAGATTGCAGCTAAAGATGTATGTTGATTAGCTATGAAACAACAGAAACAGAATTTATCACCATCTATAAAGTATAATATTTTAGCAAAAGGGCATTTGGATTCAGGAAGAGCATATCAACTAGTGATGCCATTTTCAAGTTAACAAATGAAGTTCTCAATTCATTGGATGGCAAACTTAACACACTAGGAATATTCTGCGATCTATCAAAGGCATTTGACTGTGTTAATCATGAAATACTTCTATCAAAATTATTACACTATGGAATTAGGGGCAAAGGGTATCAATGGATTACATCTTACTTATCAAAAAAGAAAGCAAAAGGTTATAATAATACTTCAAATAATAGCAATGCACATTCTGGATGGTGTAAAATAAAGCATGATGTCCCACAAGGTTCTATTCTGGGTCCCTTATTATTTTTAGTGTATATAAATGATCTACCTGAAGTAATAAACAACAACTCCTATCCAGTTCTTTTTGCGGATGACACAAGTATTATAATTAAAGAACACAATGTCAGTCAGTTCCCAGGTTCATCTAATAAAATCTTCAACAAACTAACTGATTGGTTTGAAAGTAACAAAATTCACATAAATTTTGAAAAAACTAACCTCGCTAAGTTTTACACAAAGCATAAAAACATCACAGTCCTAAGGATAGAATATGAAAATAACCAGATTGCAGAAGCCTGCAATACAAAATTCCTAGGTCTTATGACTGATTGTAACATGAACTGGAAACACCATATTGATTATATCTTACCCAAACTGAGCTCTACATGCTTTGCAATCCGATCTTTAATTCAGCTTATATATAAGTGCATACTAAAAACAGCTTATTATGCATATTTTCATTCATTGATGACGTATGGAATAATATTTTGAGGAAATTCAGTAAATGCTAAAAAAGTATTCAGTATGCAAAAAAAGGTAATAAGAATAATAGCAGGGGAAAGACGATCAACTCACTGCAAACCACTTTTCAAAATGTCATTTGTAATAAATAACCCAGAAAAGTTTACAAAAAATACAGATATTCATAACAAAGAGACCAGACATAGGCAGGACTTAATAGACCAACAAATAATTTACAGTTATTCCAAAAAGGGACTTACTACAAAAGAATAATTTTGTTTAATTCACTTCCTTCTTCTATAAAAGAATTGCAAATGAACAAAAACAAGTTTAGATCAGAATTAAAAAGATACCTCATTACTCACACCTTCTATGCAGTGGAAGATTTCATTCAATCTAAAAACACTGGTAATAATGTAACATTGTAAATATAATAAACATGAATATTCTAAGAATGCAAGTGTACTGGTAGGCTTTTGGAAACAGATATGTAATTGAAAATTGAAAACTGCAACCTCTGAAAATTCATTCTTAGAGTTATTATTTATAAATAAATGTATTAATAAGTATGAATAAATGTAATTGTTGACATGATCTACATCCTAGAGTTTGGGCTTTGAGTCTAATCTCATAATAGGATCTACAGATTGCATGTGTGTGTGTGTGTGTGTGTGTGTGTGTGTGTGTGTGTGTGTGTGTGTGTGTGTGTGTGTGTGTGTGTGTGTGTGTGCGCGTGCGTGCGTGCGTGCGTGTCTCCTATTTGAAGAATTGGGAAGAGGAATGGGGTCAGGGAACGCTCCCACACTTGTATATAATATACATCTGGCTTAAACCATATCTTTCTTGTAATTATCTCTGTGGCTTAAAAAACTAAACACCATTTCTGAGCAGCAAAGTAATACACATGGCTAACATATCCGTTTTAGATGAACAACAATAAGTTTTACAGTAAGAAATACAAATACATTAATCTTCAGCTTATTTTTCTGCACACTGAACTCTAAAGATTTGCATTTAACAAAATCCCTAATGAAGTTACACTATTGTTTTTTTCAGGATGATATTCTATCCACAGCTTACTTGACTGCTCATTACTTACAAGATTTAAAGTTTGCCAAGAAAGTCTATGTTGTTGGACCCAAAGGAATTGGTTATGAGCTAGATGCCGTTGGAATACCTCATATTGGAATAGGTGTAAGTAATGTGACACAACATTTTCCCAGTCTCTGTATAATGCTTCAGAAAGATCTGATGTATTGCATCCACTTGACTTTCTCTACTCACTCCTCTACAAAATTTTCTTGTAGAAGCTTATTATTCTGCCTACTTCTCGTCAATCCAGATAAACTTTCAATTCAGATTTACACAGTTTATTGTAGGATACAGTTAAGAGGTGTATAGTTTTTACCTACTCCTGCCTCTTGCTTAGACAACACATGAGATCTCATTCTAGCATGAGGAGAGGCAGTATTTTATCTTCTCCAACTTTCCCCTATATACTGAGAGTACAGTCCAAATCTAACAGTTGGTGACATACCTCTAGGACCTGGAACTTTCCTAATTTAATGTACTGAATAAAAATATGCTCACTTTGGAGATATATTAGGAGTTTTATTTTTATAGTGTTTAACGCCCACTTTTACTACTTGTGGCACTGCAGATGATGACACTGATGATACATGGAATGAAGATGGAGCACCGGTGGAATGCAATGGTGGGGGAAACTGTAGAACCTGGAGAAAATCTCCCCCTGTGTCATTTTGTCCACGACAAATCTCACATGTGGTCTCGCTTGGGATCAAACCTGGGCCATCTAGGTGGGAGGTAAGTGGTCTAACCACTTGGTCCATTAGGAGTTAGAAAAGCACAAATGTTCCTATTATATCTTCAGCTCATACAGCGGTAATTTGTGGTAATCTTTAGAAGTAGGAATTATTTGTTTCTTAATCCTTTATTAAAACATTTTCAATGTTTTGATAGAGTCTGACTGAAAAATTCAATGCCATAGCCAGAATTTGAACCATGGATCTGCCGGTCAGGAGCCAGTTGTTCTAACCACTGAGCTATCAGGGCAATATGCTAGCATAGCATTAAATTCCCCAACTGATTCGCATGCTTCCCAGTAAACTACAAGGTGTTTTCAAATTATTTTGACATGACATACCCCAATGGCAACTTACAATGTTGTGTGTGCTTCATAGTTTAATCAACTATTAGGTCAAAGATCAGCTAGAGACCGGGAGATCCATTGTTCAAATTTGGCTATGGAATTGAATTTTTCAGCCGGACTCCATTCAATGTTCGTAAATAATTTCCCACTGTTCTTTGTTTCCACATTTATAGATGCTTTTTTTTTTTTTTATGACATTTTAAGGTCCTTTAACTTTACTTCAATATACATTGTTCAGTATCTTACAATGTTTACATTATTACATGTATTTTACTGGTTTTTTTTTAGATTTCATTAAATTTAAAAGGCTGTCTTTGTGATGATGGAGATCGAAAGGTTGATCACCTAAAGAGAGTGGGCATTATATCGGTGATAATGGCTGAAAAATGGCAAATAAATAATTATGAAATATTAAAAAAACACTTGAGGCTATTTGTGCACTTTGTTAAAAGCATTCATTTTGAACAAATGTAAGCACAAGGATGTTACATAATAATGATGATGATGATGATGACAATAATAATAGTACTAATGATGGTGAAAGTGATAATGATAATTAATTAATAAATAATAGTCATTATTATTATTATTATTACATTTCTTTACTCTCCATTCTGCCTTTGCAGTAGGACGTGATAAAGAGATCAAAAGGCAGATCACCTAAAGGGAGTGGGAATTATATCTGTGATATGGCAAATAAATAATTATGGGAAAATAATAATCTGATGTGTTCCATTCACATGACTTTCTCTACATCTATGTAACAAATTATTGTTAACAAGTTTTTTTCTTCTATCTACTTCATGCTAATCAAGATAAACAATAGCACAAATGGTTTTATTACTTAGTTCCTTTAAGTAGAAGAGAAATAAAGGAATAAACTAGGCTAAATCAACAGTCAAAGACTTGAAAACATGAAATATGTTACAATGAAATATGTTTCTTTGCATGGCCAGGAGTTGACAAATTCCCATATGAAAAAAGTTTAAGTAATTTAAAACTGAAACCAATAACAAGAAATATCTTGAAAACAGTCAACTTCACGAAAAAAATGTATATGACAAATTGTGTGCTTTAAGGAGTAAGTTTTTGTCCATATCTTAAAGTTTACCAGTTATGCAAAATTCTGAAACATTCATCCAGAATAAAGAGGTCTTCAGAGGCTATTCCCAGAAAGTTCAAGATATACATTTTATATGTCATGTAAATATCTTAAATATATAAGATTTTAATCGAAATTGTTAGAGCCATTTTCGAAATGTTTTCCATGTAAAGGATAGTTGAAGGTGGGGAAATTTTCTTGAAAATCTTTGTGTTGTATCCTTGGAAGATACTGAACTTAAATATCAAGTTTGGTATTTAATGGGCTTTTCGTTTTTGAGCTATGATGTCCACAGATACACACACACACCTTTTTCTAAAAATGCTCTTTTGAATTCAGGGGATCCCAAAACACGTATTTCTGGTGAAATCTCAGTATCAAATTTTTAGGTGCAATACAGTACCTTCTCTGTAATAGTAAATGAAGAGAAAGTAAAAACACTTGGGACCATTTTTGCACTTTGTTAAAAGCATTCATTTTGAATAGATGTACGCACAAGGATGTAATACAATAATGATAATCATAATATCAATATTTATGTAATAATAATATTAATAATAATGATGATTAAATAATAATAATAGTAACAATAACAATAATAATAAATAATAATGATGATAATGCAAATCTCTTTGCTCTTCATCCTGCCTTTGCAACAGGATATCCCCTCTCTAGCATCCACGTCCATGATGAACTTCTTACTGGGAATGGGATATCCTAATACTGGAGACATCCACATGGCTTCTTCAGGTCTGGAAAGCTGCTTCAGCTTGGTCAGATTACTGAGCAGGAAGTAGTACCCTCATAACATAAATACCACCCCTGGTACCAAGGTGAGATCCTCCTTTCAGAATCATATTACTTCTTAGGGGTGTTTTTACCCATCTACCCACTCCATCACCACCCTCTCACTCCATATTGGAACTACCTCTTGTTCGGCAAATAAAAGCCTCACCAGTTGTAACCTGTCCTCCGAATGATTCAACAGGACTTGCTGTGGCCCAGCTTTAATATGTGGTACTTGTGGGTATCAAAGAAGGGAGCCCAGGGCACAACTTCCACAATGATTGCAGCAAAGAGCAATCACAATTAAAAACCTGTCAAGGTGAGCTCCAGGCAAGTCTTCTCCTCCATGGGCAAGGTTTAACCCTAGACAGTTTGTAGCTCATAGTGCCTGAAGGCATCCTTTTGGGTATGGCAATAGTTTGTGAGGCCCCATGTCTATCAGCACCATACAGGGGGTCTTGAATCCATCCATGTACTAGTGGATCATCCTCACTATTCCCAGCCATGGTGCTCAACATGATGGGAAGTTGATAGTAAGGCCATTGTTTCCTATTCATAATAGTTTTGCTGATCCTCCACTGGAGTGCACCTACAGTATGCCCTTAAGTACCCAGGGTCTATCCCCCCCACTATTCTAGCATGTATTCCCAGTTCTATGATGTTGCATTAAAACACTTGCTGTCAACTCAGACATTCATATGTATGATACAAGGAACAAGTCAAAATTACACATTACACCTCAAAATTCCAAATTTTTTGAGAACAACTTCTATTATAAATGTACCCACTTGTACAATCATATACCTACTAAAATAAAGAATGTAAAATCCATCCAAGGCTTTAAGAAATGTTTATAAAACTTTTTAATGACGAATTGTTATTATTCAGTTGATACATTTTTGCTATTTTAGGTTAATTGCTTACTCTTTGTAACGTAAAATTGTTGTATATGTAATTCTAGATGTTGTAAATGTTGTGTAATTTACATTTGATATGTATTTCATAATGTTGTTACCTATTTGGGTGTGTAACTATCAAGTGTAACTAAATGACATGTCTCATAACATGTATATGTTTCAGAGGATGAAAATAAAATATAAAGTTGGAGTCAATTATGTAATTTGCATCTGCCACAGCTCTGACCAGCACCAGGATGGTTTTTCCAATACTCATTCTTGCCACTTCAGTACAAAGAGCAGAAGCCAGGGCCATTGACATTGTGGTGTTCCATCAGGAGAAACTTGTTTAATCTTCTGGTCACTTACCCCATTGATGAATGTATAGGCTGCCTCACTGGAAACATTATCAGATGGTAAATCTGCCATAGTCTGGTGTGCCAGCTGCTCCACCACTATAGTGAATTCTTATTAGGTCTTGCCTGTTTGTTACACTCTTGCTTACAGCTGGGCCTGGTAAGCAGCAGTTAGGTGCCCCTCCAATAATTTAATTAAATCTTCAGTCATTGATCCTCTAGCGGGGAAGGTACAAAGGTTTTCTCCTGCTTATCCCTGCAGGGCAGCCAAAACTTGTGTCATCCTCTCCACCAGTATCCATCCATTATGACTAGCAATAACCTAAACGGTCACATAAACACTGACCATGGTAATGTGCAATTGAAGTTTGGTGACTTTGTATTAGCTGATCTCATAAACATGGGATCCATTACATCCTCAGCAGGGATATGGCACATCTCCTCCACTACAACTCTATCATCCTCTTGCTTTGCTTGGTCTGTAGTCCAGATCCTCTTTCACTGCCACTTATAACATCTTGTTTTCCTTCACCTGCTGGCTGAGATATTCAAGTTGAGTAGTCACTGAAGTTTCTGTCATCATTTTGATTTTCTCTGTTTGCTGGTCTAACATCATTTATTTCTGATTTAGATGATCTTCCACTGCATTATATTTCCTTCCATGACAGATTTTTATTTCCTCACTCTCCATTGCAATATCTTTCATTGTTGCATTTATCTCAGATTTCACATACTGGATAACATCACCAAGTTCAGATTTCATTTCTGCATTTTGGTCTTCCGTTCTGTTTCCATTTTGCCCATTTCAGATTTTCATTTTTCCTTTTTCTAATACTCATATACAATGTACATAATGGGTAGAAAAGGTTTCATATTGCACCCAAAAATTTGATACTGAGATTTCACCAGAAACACATACTTTGAGGAACCTTAAATAAAAAAAACATTTTTAGAAAAAGATCTGTGTGTGTGTTGTGTGTGTGTGTGTGTGTGTGTGTGTGTGTGTGTGTGCGTGCGCGTGCGTGTGCGTGCGTGCATGTCATTAAACAACAAACTTATTATTTATGTTTAGGATTTTCCAAGGATCCAACAAAGATTTTCAGGAAACTACCCCACCCCAAACTACCCTTTACATGGAATATTTTTTTTAAATATTTTATTTTCCCAAAAATGGCTTTAAAGATTTTGATTAAAACAACATATATTAAAGATATTTACATGGCAAATAACATATATATCCTGTGTTTTATCTGAATAGCCCCTGAAGCCCTCTTCTTTCTCCATGACTTTTACACATCGGTAAATTGTAAGAGAAAGAAAAAAAACGTAATACATAAAAACATAGATCTCGTTAAAACATACAATTTGTGCCATATATAGTTTTTTGTAGAGCTAAGAATTTCTAAAATATTCCTTGTTATTGGTTTCAATTTTAAAACACCCTAATGAGAACTACTCATCCATTTCATATCTGTTTTGTTTTAGTCCTGGCCACAGAAAGAGGATTGAATTTAAATGACAACTACACAGCGAGAGCTTTTTGAAGATTTGACTGTTTCTTTAGCCTAGTGTATTCCTATATTTCCCTTCTACTTATAAGAAAGCAAGTAATAAGACCATTTCTGCTGATGTTTATCTTGATTAGCATGATAGAAAACAAATAATATTTTGTAACAATAGTTGTTTGCAGAATAAATAAAGGAAGTCATGTGAATGGAACACATCAGATTGTTGTCCATGTTTTCTCCATTGTGGAGTTTCCTGTCCGACTTTCAGTTCCCATTTCCACTATTCCAGATTCCATTTGTCTGTAACTGTGTGCCACATTACAATAAAAATGTGGAGTGTGTGAATGAGAAATATTATATTTACATTGTCAAATTTATTTGTAGCTTATGCCAGATTCAGAAGTAACAGAACTTGGTTTAATGGTTAATTTAAGGTTACTGCTTAAAAAGCTCCTAGAGTGAAATTAGAATGACAAAGTGAATAACTCCACTCTTCTAGACACCACTATTTGATTGTTAAAATGTAAAAAATGTTTATTTTCAGTAGTACAACTAAACCATAAATTTTCTAAAAATTGGCTCGCTGATATGAGGGTAACTCCAAAAATTTGGAGAATAAACACAATAAAATATTAGAAATTTAGATCTGATCATTTTATCTTTTCAAAATATTCTCCATTGCATTCCCTACACCGTCTCATCTTTTCAACTATTTCTCAAATGCTGAACACTATTCTTTTTTGGAGAGAGTGCAGACACATTCTTCATAAGCAGCTACTGTGGCTTAAGGTGACTCAGATCATTGATTTTTTAATTTTTTTTTTCATTTTGGGTAGTAGAAAAAAATTGCATGGGGCCAGATCTAGACTGTAGGGAAGATGGGAAAAATATCTGGCTCCTGCAGAAATTGGGTTATTTCTTGTGCAGAGGCATTATCATGGTGCAACAAAATTCCACATAGACATTAGTATACTTTTTCTCAGTTCATTGAACATTGTAGCACACATTTTGTGTACCATCTCATAGTAATAGTCTATTATCTCTCAAGCAGAATTGTCACAATGTAGTCACTTTCTGAGAAAAAGGAACAGATCTTCTTGCCAACAATTTTCATTTGCTTCACTTTTGTTGGGGATTTTCTCCTGGGAAAACCCAGACCATGGCTGCTGTTTAGTTTCTAGATCATACTGGTAAATACAGCTTTCATCACCTGTTACAATGTTAAATATGTTTTAGGATTTTTTTTATTGAATTTTTCAGTAATTCCCTGGCCTTATTGCACATATGCTTGTTTCTGCTAATTTTTGAGGTGGTGGGGGATCCAGCAATGACAGAACTTCTTGACATCAAGCTTTTCTTTTGGGATTGTTTTCATTATTGCTGATCCAACATTTAGGGCTTGTTGAATCTGACCATATGTACAACAATGATCCTCCCTCAACATGCACTCTTCACCACATTTTCATCCATTTTTACTGTAGCAGGCCATCCTGCTCGTTGTTCATCTTCAAGGGAATCCCTTCCTCTTCTAAACTCTTCATACCTTCGATAAATGGTGGATTGTGAATGGCAAAGATCCCCAAATGCGCAATGCAGTTTTTCAAGGCATTCTTTCTCTTCTAAATCAACTTCAAAGGCATAGAAAATCACAGCACAGAAATGCTTTCACTTGAGATCCATCCTAGCATATGTCTTAGCAACACCTGCTAAATATATACATGTGATGCTGATGATGCACATTGTAGGAGCATGCCAAGATTTACACATACTGCTATCTGAACTTGAACCTGAAGTTAGGAAAATCTCTTTGACTTACCACAACTCATTGTTGTCTATTCTCAAAACTTTTGGAGTCACCCTATACATCTAATATCCTGTGTTGAATGTGATAATGTTACATCACTGTAATTAGGTTGAAAACTCATGAATTAGTATATTCTTATAACTACAACAAAATATATAATAAATTTAACTCAACTAACAAGAAATGCTTAATTAGATTAGATATAAATTTTATTAACCATAATACTGTACATATATTCTCACAGTTTTCTTATACCTTACTTAGACTTCCTATTTTTACTTTCTCTATATGCACTATGTACATAGTGAATAGAGAAAGTATTGCACTCCACCAAAAAATTTGATACCAAGATTTCACCGGAAATATGTTTTAGGATCCCCTTTATCTAAAAAAAGCATTTTCACAAAAAGGTCCATGTGTGTGTGTGTGTGTCTGTAAACACGATAACTCAAAAACGAAAAGTCTGTAAAATACCAAACTTGTATTTAAGTTTAGTATCTTCCAGGGATGCGACACGAAGATTTTGAGAAAAATCCCCCCACCCCAAACTACCCTTTACATGGAACTTTTTTCGAAAATTTTGATTTTATAAAAAATGGCTCTAACGATTTTGATTAAAATATCATATATTAAAGATATTTACATGACAAATAAAATGTATATTTTGAATTTTCTGGGAATAGCCTCTGAGACTACTTTATTCTGGATGAATTTTGCATAACTACTAAACCGTAAGAGATGGACAAAAACTTAACACACATAAAATGTTGAGCACGTTAAAACACACAATTTATGTTACATACATTTTTTTCGTGGAGTTGATCGTTTTTGAGATATTTCTTTTTCTAGGTTTCAGCTTTGAAAAACTTATACTTTTCTCATACAGGAATTTGTCAACTCCTGTCCACATAAACAAAGGAACATCAGTCACATAGCAACCACCTTTTGGCTTTCACTTTAACCTATGGTACTCCCTTATTTCGCTTGTATTTACAATAAAGCAAGGAATAAGACTATTTCTGTTAATTTTCCTCGATTAACATCAAATAAATAAAAGATAAGCTTATTAACAATAATTTGTTACAGAGAGATAGAGAAAGTCATGTGAATGAAACACATCAGATTTTTGCTTTCTCTATACGCACTATGTACATTTTATGTTACACAATTTATGTTATATACATTTTTTTCGTGGAGTTCGTCGTTTTTGAGACATTCCTTATTTTTTGTTTCTGCTATGAAAAACGTATACTTTTCTCATACAGGAACTTGTCAACTCCTATCCATATAAACAAAGGAGCTTCATTGACATAGCAACAAGCTTTTGACTATCACTTTAACCTATGCTAGTCCCTTATTTCGCTTCTACTTACAAGAAAGCAAGTAATAAGACTATTTCTGCTATTTTTTTCTTATTAGCATAAAGTAAATAGAAGTATAGGCTTGTTAAGAATAATTTGTTGCAGGGATATAGAGAAAGTCATGTGAATGGTACACATCAGATTTTTAGTAATAAGACCGTTTCTGCTAATGTTTATTTTAATAAGCTTGAGGAAGATAGAAGAATAAGCTTATTAACAATAATTTGTTACAGAGATGTAGAGAAAGTTATATGAATGGAGCACATCAGATTTTTTATTTTTCCCTTCGTCCACCATACACCTTAACACCACAGTTATATATGTATAGTGGACCTTGCTTGACGAGGCTTGAAACTTGTAAAAGTCTAAGAGCTAATAAAGATTATTATATTATATACTATCATGCTACTATTCTTTCCCCCTTTTTCTTATTTTTTAATCTCTTTCCTCTTCCATCTTCTTGTTACTCATTCTTATCTATTTCTCTCTAAACCTTATCCAAGAAGTTACATATACCTTTTATATTTTTCTCTCCTTTTGCAGACAGAACCCTCCTGATTAATTTCTCGATCCAATTTATCCCATTTTCGTTGCCAAATTTGATCTCTCTACATTTTGAAGTGCTTAGTTAGAACAATAAACTTTTGAAAGAATAGTTTGATGAATAAGTAGAGAAATGTCATTGAGTGCAACACTTAGATTTTTTAAAAAATGTTTTTCTGAAGGTGATTTCTTTGAAAGCGTGTACAAAATTACATTTGTTTTATACACGTGGTTTGGTTGCTTAAGAAACAATTTAGTTCTTGAACTGTGCATTAGATTTTGTGTAAAGCAAACTGTTTTACTTGTAATATCAATCTAAAATAAAATGTTTTCAAAAGAGACTGTAAGGTTTGCAATTTGGATTATGACGGAGTTGATGACAGAGCTTACACAACAAAAAATATGCATACTTATTAATGAAACTCATTCAAATGGGCCATGAGCAACCAAGTGTACAACAGAAACAAAATTCAAATACCATGGGAGGAGTTTACAGGTCAGAATAGGCCAGTTGTTTCTACAGTTCTTGCTCCAGTTTTTCATCTAAAAGGAAAATTTTAGCAAGCTAATTAAAATGATTTTGTCTACTAAGCTTCGCATTGCATTGCATTGTTTAGTTTTGTTTACATAAACAGTTGAGTTCTTCTTATGATTCGTTCGTAGCACAATTGGTTATTGTATTCTCAGTGATGTCTAATAGTGACACAAATCTTCATAATCATCATTATCACAGTCTGTTATACAGGCAGCTAAATTAAACACCAAAATTTAATGTCTACAAGACGAGGATTTCATCCTTCTGAGAAAGAAACACACAGAATTTGCTTCACAAGCTAACCAAAGGTATGTAGTAAACCTATTGAATGTTCACAATAAACATGCCTCATTAGAACCAATGGAGGTTACTACCACAGCGTCATCTCAAACCCAAAATATAGGAACAGTGCACGTTCCCCCAATCTTTTTGCACAAGGCTAACAATTATCAAGCAATTATTACTGATCTATGTCAAATAACTAGTGAATTTACCATTCAACAAAAGCAAAAAACTAAAAATTGTTCTTATCATGAGTTCAGATTTTCGCGCTGTGACTGCCTTTTTTGATGAGTCTCATCCACAGTATCACGCCTTTTGTGATCCCAGTTCAAAAGCTGCAAGTTATTATTCAAAATGTTCCATATTCAATAACTGACAAAGAAATCCTAGCAGATTTCATTCTCAAAAGCTTCCAGCTATTAAAGTTGTTTGACTGTTCTACAAAGATAAACAACCTATGCCCTTGTGTGCAGTTGAATAATAGAACTAGGATCAAGCTAAAGAAATATTTAACCTTCGGCATATACAACATGCATTAGTCTCTATTGAATATTGCTGCAGGTTCTTGGATGTGCCTCAATGTACTAGGTGTCAAAGGTATGGACACATAAAGAACTGTTGCCTTAATCCCCGATGTGTGAAGTGTCTGGAATCTCAGCACTACACTAGTTTTACTAAACCCAAAAGCAAGAACCTCATTGCATGAATTGCATACGATACCCACACTGTGAACTATAAGGGTTGTCCTTATCACTTAAATCTTCACACTAAAGCTACTAGTGGAACTTCTCAACTGCAGCCTAATTCTGAATGCCGAAATGTGCCTAATTCAACACCACCATCCTGTGTCAAATACAGCTGGTGCAAATATTCTGCCTCCTGTATGATCTCCTAACAAAATACCTCAGTCAGATGCTTAAAGAAAGTCCTACCCCTAATCCTTCACACTTCACTGACTTGATACCTATGTTGATCAGGGCTTTTAAGCCATACCTCTCTCATATCAAATTTTTTTCTAATTTCACTATTCCAACAGCTTTTCAAAATGAATAGTTCAGTTTGTCATTCATTCTCTCAGCTTGTTTTCCTAAACTGGAATGCCAACAGCTTAAAATCTAAGTGAGCTACTTTTCTTGAATTTTTCTTGACACAATATTGATATTGCTTGTGTCTCTGAAACCCAATTTCTTCCTTACGAAAAATTCACTCTTCTGGTTATCATAATTATAGATCTGACCGCGACGCCTGAATTACTTCTGGAGGCATAGCCATTATTGTGAAACGAAAATTGGCACATTACAGCATACTTTTGTTTCAATTAACCAGCCTAGAGGCCTGCGCAATTAAGTTTCATCAACTAAACAGCCTGAAGATGTTTATAAATACAGCTTATTAACCAACCTTAACTCAGAAGAACAAGATCTACAGCTTCTCTTTTCTGTTCCATCTCTTAAACAGTGACTTAAACAATAAGCATGTACAATGGGGTTGTCACCTCCGCCAGAAAGCATCTTATCTCGTTGGCCAACCACAAGGGTATATTCATTCTAGCTCCAATCACCCTCCGTGGTGTAATGGTTACCATGCTGACTTCATATACCCAAGGTTCAAACCCGGCGGAGGACGATTTTTTCGGGCATGGCTTCCTTCGGAAGGGAAGTAAAGCCGTTGGTCCCGTGTCGTAGATTTACGGCACGTAAAGGAACCTCAAGCCTGATAGAGAGGCCTCTGAGCAAAATTAAGTGGTCTTTCACACCCAATATAGAATGGGACACAGAACCACAGCAGTTAAAGAGCGACCATAAATTACACGCCATTTACATTTTTTTTCCAATCTATCCTACCTACTATCCCTTAATCCTGCTGACTTGCTGGACATCTTAGATGTGGCACTTTTGAAGAACATTAGTCAGCCCTTACGCATGCATTCTGTTACTGAAATGGATTCTAATTACTGCCCAGTCATCTCTACATTTCATTGTGAAGTGCCATGTGCTTCGTTCTGTGGTTGCCCAATCCAAGGAATGGTGAATTGGTTTTTCAGAGACAGTTGGACTTTGAACTGCAGGCTGCAGATAGCTCTCTATAGAAGAAAATGAAATGGGTGCTTTAGGAACCTACTATTATACCACCCTTAAAATTCCAGGGCCATGTTTATGAACACGAAGGTGCAAAATGTGAGCTATTGGCAGATATATTTCAAATGATATTTATGCCCAATCCCAGTGTGAATGTTGTGTTCAGTTAAGATATTAAAATTGCGCTCGATACCTATTCCTCAGTTCCAGAGCAACTCAATTGCACTTTGACCAGAGAACTGCAGTGGATTCTTTATAACCTAACCCACTAAAAAGCACCAGGTCACAATCTTATCCCAAATATTGTTTTGAAACACCTTACCACTAAGGCACAAGCTTGCTTAGACTCCCTATTTAATGCTGCCTTTTGCCTTGGATATTTTTCACTATGATTAAAACATGCCGAGGTTATCGTTTTTCCAAAACCTGGACTATCACCTACCTTACCTTCTAGTTATAATCCTATAAGTCACACTTACCCAGGGCTGCGCCGTGGCCGAGTGGTTAGACCACTCACCTCTCATCTAGACGGGCCGCGCCGTGGCCGAGTGGTTAGACCACTCGACTCTCACCTAGACGGCCGGGGTTCGATCCCAAGCGACCGCATGTGAGATTTGTGGTGGACAAAACGGCGCTGGGGCGGGTTTTCTCCGGGTACTCCGGTTTCCCCCGCCATTGCATTCCACCGGTGCTCCATCATCATTCATGTATCATCAGTGTCACCGCCTGCGGTGCCATTAGTAGTTAAAGCGGGCGTTAAACACTACCATATATATCTCATCTAGACGGCCGGGGTTCGATCCCAAGCAACCACATGTGAGATTTGTGGTGGACAAAGCGGCACTGGGGTGGGTTTTCTCCGGATACTCCGGTTTCCCCCGCCATCACATTCCACCGGTCCTCCATCGTCATTCATGTATCATCAGTGTCACCACCTGCAGTGCCATAAGTAGTTAAAGCGGGCATTAAACACTACCCAAAAAAAAAACACTTACCCACACTTTCCAAACTTTTTGAAAAAGTTTTACACAAATGATTAAACAAATTTCTAACAGACAATGCAGTAATACCACAACAATTTGGTTTTCACAGTCACTACTCTACAACTCATCAGCTTCTGCAATTAACTGAGATCAGTGACTTAGCATGACAAAAAAATTTGGGAATACTCAACAATTAAATAAATTTCCACATGCACTATTCATTTGCTTTTATTTCCTAATTGTAATTACATACCTAATAGAGAATTTTCATGCGAAAAACTACATTTGGTATGACTTCATTTCAACAAATATATCAACCACACGTTCCTTGAAAACAGGGTTTCTATTACATAAATGACAGAGTTCTTTTTCAATTGAAAGTGTTGATTAGATTAGAAAGCATTCTGTAGGTTTTTTTAGGCCAGGAAGCCACTGAACAGAACTTGTCAAGACATATACATGTATACATATGTTTATATACTATAGGGGGCGAAAAAAAAAAATGTATAAAGCTCGTGCTTGAAGCTTGGATTACAAAAACAGCAGAATAGACATATAATCACACATTTGTATTTGAGGCATCTACTATACTTAATTTGCTCTATAAAAGTACAAGAACTTCCTTCTTTTGTTTTTCTTTTCTTTTCAATCACATAAAAACAAAGACTATCAAAAATTAGTGTTAAAATGTATAAATAAATATAATTTCATTATATGTAATACTGATGTAATGTCAGATGAGAGTTTTCTAATTATCGACATAATAGTTACTACTAGTAATTATATAAATCTAAAATATGATTATTGTATTATGTACTCTTCATATATGTTAACAAATTACAATACATATTTACAAATATGTTATAGAATTTCCAGTGCAAAAATTTACAATTATGCACTAGAGTGTAAAATATCAAAGCATTAGGCTTTACAGACCTTGTGTCATTACTAAATACTAAAAAATTCATTTGACACATTCGTGCAAGTCAAAGTATACATCAGTTTAATTTGAATATATAACACAATATACACAAAATGGAATACATTATAATACTTATAAATACAATGATTGTTGACAGTATTGTCAGAGAAATTTGTCACTTAAATATTCATCTACAGAGTAAAATGATTTATTGCAAAGGTACTCCTTAAGAGAGGCCTTAAAAGCCCTGAAATTCCCAATATTTTTTTTTTTTTTAGATTACTGGGGAGAGCATTAAATATCTTGATTGTTTCATAATATACACCTTTCTGAAAGCAACGAAGATTGGCATTGGAACAATGAATATATCCCTTTTGTCTAGTGTTAATGTTATGAATTTCCATGTTTGTTTAAAACTATATCGATTAACTGCATAGAATTTTAAAATGGATAATATAAACACAAGGTAAGGTGAGTATGCCCAATTTTTTAAATAGTTCTTTGCATGACTTTCTGCTATAAGCATTACAGATTATTTGTATAGCTTTCTAATGTATCCGGAATGTGCATTTACTATCCATTGAATTACCCCAAAATATTATTCTATACTCGATGATGGAGTTAAAGTAGGCAAAATACACCAATTTAAGTGTGTCAATTTAACCAGTGCACGGAGAGCATAACATGCTGAGATAAGTTTAGGTGTTATGTAGCTAATATGTGACTTCAAGTCCAAATGCTAATCTACCTGAAGGCCAAGAAATTTGACTTCATTTAGCTATTCTAACAATGTATCATTAATTCCTATTTCTATGTGTGTTTGTGGTGAGCAAGTAGTTTAAAATTTAATTGTTTTTGTTTTTTCAAGATTTGCTGAGAGTTTGTTTGCTTTGAACCAATTTGACATACAATTTAGAACATAGTTTAATTTTACTACACTGTCATTGAAATCTTTACTTGTTACTAGAACTCTAGTATCATCTGCAAATAAATAAATACTTGCAATACTGTTAATGTATGATGGGAGGTCATTTATGTAAACCAAGAACAAAAGAGGCCCTATGATTAATCCCTGGGGAACACCATGTTTTACTGATTTCCATTCTGAGGCACTATTTTGATACCCATTGGAGATATTAATTTCAACCATTTGATTTCTCTTCTCTAGTATGAAATGAACCAATCTAATATGTTATTCTTTATTCCATAGAAATGTAGTTTTGCTATCAGAATCTCATGATTCACACAGTCAAAAGCCTTCGCTAGGTCACAAAAGATTCCACCGACATGTTCCTTTTCATTTAGCGCTGTTAACACTTTATGTGTGAGCTTGTAGGTTGCATTATCTGTCGCTACTCCTTTTCTAAAGCCAAACTGTTCTTTGGCAAGTAAGTTGTTCTTTTCCAAGTAATAATAAAGCCTGTTGAACATTACTTTCTCAAACACTTTTGAGAAAACAGACAAGAGAGATATAGGTCTATAATTTGAGATATTATCTTGTTTAACTTTTTTAAAAGGTGGTTTGACAATAGAGTACTTCATTCTGTCAGGAAATATTCCACTCTTTAGTGATTCGTTACATAAATAGCTAAGGGGAATGCTTATTAGGTCAGAACATGCTTTCAGGACTTTACTTGATATTTCATCATATCCAGAGGAATTTTTGGTCTTGAGCAAATTTATTATATTTTTTATTTCAAACAGTGTAGTCATTTTTACTTTAAATTCAGGGACTCTGTTTACGAAAGAGGTTTTCAAAAAACTTAATGCTGATTCTTTACATCCATAATTTATATTTAATTTGTCTGTTACATTCAAAAAGAAATTGTTGATAATATCTGCAACCTTTTGAGGATCATCAATTTTTTTTATTACCGGAATTCAGGGCAATTGAGGAACTTTCTTGAGAGCCTTTACCTGTTTCTCTTTTTATTATATTCCAGATAGTTTTTATTTTATTATCAGAATCTCTTTATTATAATACAATATTTTAGCAGCTTTTATTGTTTCTTTTAGAATTTTACAGTACTTTTTGTAATGACCTTCTAAGTTTGGGGTCTTATTATGTTTCAATTCTTGGAATAATTTTCGCCTAAGTTTGCAAGAAGTTTTAATGCCTGTTGTAATCCAGGTGTTATTTTCCTTCTGATTATGTATTTTACGATATTTGACTGAAAAGGATGCTACAAAGTGAGAGTTGAAATGCTGTAAGAAATGATTGAACTTCTCATTTACTCCATTTATTTCATAGATTTTAGTCCATGTTTCTTGTTGAAGGGCATAGTTAAACAATGTGAGGGTGCTTTCATCTACTTTTCGTGTTCTACAATATTTATAGTTTGGTTTTAACTTTAGGTTAATCTCTTTAATGAGAAGTATTTATGCCTCATGATCCGAAAGGCCATTTGCAAATGGTAAGGTTATTGAAGTTTTAATTCTATCTATATTTATGAATATGTTATCTATTGCTGAAGAGGAGCTACCCTGAATTCTTGTAGGAAAATTTACTGTGTGTGACATGTATGTAAAAAATATAGAATTGAGTTGGTCCTTTCGGAGACTAAGTATAAGATAGTCAATATTAATATCACCACAAATTTTCAGTTCTCGTTTCGGTTTCAATATAAACTTTAAGGAATCATCTGTTTTTTAAATACCTCATAGCTACCTAGTGGGGACCGATATAGAGCTATTATTGCTAAATTTACTTGATTTATGTTTAGTTGAACTGCGCACATCTCTACGTCTAGCTCAAAGCAAAACTTGTTTAGATTAATGATTTTATAGGGTACATCATGTCTTACAAATATGCACACCCCTCCTTTTTTTTAAATTTTTCCTTGAATATGCTGCTCCTAAAGAGTACCCATGCAGTGAAATTGGCATGAATTTCTGTTCTGTTAAGTGATGTTCGGATAAGCATAAAACATGTGGCTGTAATTTTTCAGAAGCAAGACTAAGAGAAAGTTCATCAACTTTGTTTCTTAAACCCGTAATATTTTGGGTTGAATGAAATCAAATTCATCTCATTTTTATTTAATAAGCAATCCAAGTAAAAAACATAATTTCATCTTCCAAAATGTATTTTATATATTATATATTATTATAATAGCTATTAATAAAGCAACATCTCCTACTCGATTAGATAAAGAACTTAATATACCAGCATTATAAGACTTTACATTCACACAACAAGCTACTGCTATTATTTATCTTAATAAAATTACTGATACTTTCTGTATTCCTAAAATTCTTTGTTGGTGAACTTCTATTTATTTTAATTGACTTTAGAGTTCTTGCATGGCTATTTTGGGGGATTTCCTTTAACCTTAAAAAGTCTAATCAGATATCACAACAGGAATTCTAACCATAATTCTGTCGGCAATTAGCTGCGAAAGCTGCAAGATTTGATAGCCGGGTGTTTGTTATTAAATTACGGAGATAAGTTTTAATTTTAAGAGTGCTCATAGAGATGGATGTAACTGGTATGGTTAACACTAGTTTCAAAAATTAACTATTTGTTCATAAACTGTCTAAAACTGATTTTCACACATGTAAGCCAAGAGTTCAGGTGCAGGTAGAACCTTATCATCACTATTATAAATATTAGTTAACTCACTTTTGAATGTAAAAACGACATATATATTTGGATATGAGAAACTGAGTTTCTTGAATTGTGCTTCACGAAATTGTTTTGTATATGTGGTGAACTTTCCTTGGTTGAGAAGTTCAATAAAACAGAGGTCACCAAAATCCCCAAATCTGATCTCCAGCTGCACAATGATGAATCTAATATTTCATATGCCAACCTTTTCTGTATTGAGATTAAAAGTCCCAGGCTCATTCAGGAAGTATTTGGGAACACTCTTGTAAACATGCTAGTAAAACTTGTTCTGAGCACAGAGCTGTTATATTTTTCTTTGTTTGTTTAATCTCAGCAATACATAAATTTACATAAATTTTTGGTTTAGATTGCAGAATGTTGAATAGATGTTCCAGATATGTAAAAATAGATTGTACAAACAAAGTAGGAAAAGAAATAATGGTAATGTCAATATGTTCTGTAAACCAATTGTATAATTTACAGAATCTGGGTCCAAGTCTTCAGAATCAACAATGTAGGAGATGACATTTCTAAGTTCCAGATAATGTTCCTTAAAGGTAGCCACAACACGAGAGCTATAGTTCCATCTTGTTGCTACAGGGTGCAGCAATTTAAATCTCTTTTGTTTCAAAAGCTCTGAACATGTTGAGGTTTGGCTTAAGAAGGTGTGAAAGGCTGTTCAAATTGCTCACAAATACTTTAACCACCTTAATGGTATTACAATTTCAATATATTCTCCCACTGTCTGTATGGTTGCTCTAACCTTTGAGCTACTGTGACAACCTGCTGGTGTATGCCATTCAATCTTTCAAGTGATTATATGTTTCTTATCTGGTTCAACCAACCAGCATGTCTCCCTTCAGAGAACTACCTTAATGGTGACTTACCTTCCTAAGTACTTAGTATCCAGGTAATGTTAACATGTTATTGCCAACTATCCAGGCTATTTTTATTGTAATGGTAATACTCCTCTCTTATATATATATATATATATATATATATATATATATATATATTGAATACTACTCGGAGTAATGACCTTTACATATATAAGAGAGGAGTATGGATATTTTCTAAATACAGTTCCATCTTTTTGGCATAAATTTAATTTAGGACAACTTATTTTAGATTTTAAAGTCACCTTCTGCTTGAAAGTTAAGGATGAAAATGTATTCTTTTTAAGAAAATTAACTGGATCAAAAGTGACATTGTTATGTCAACCATTTTCCATACTTGGGTACTAATAATCAAAAGAGCAAAAAAGAAAGCACTACTGTTTCACTGTACATAAAAAAATGTGGGAGAGATATATCTAGTTACTACCTGTGAAGTGTGCATTGTGTCTTTTATGCAGGGTAAAAGGAAGAAAGGAAGCCTGCACGCACATGTGTTTAAAGCAAAACTTCTGAGCTCTGCAGCAGACAGGGGAGACAGATCCCGATCTGTGTCTCATCCACAGGGATAAAAGCATATTTCTAAGGGGCTTAAAGCTTATTAAAGTACATTTATTCTATGTGTACACTTAATTAGACGTATGAAGTCTAATAGACTATAGACTATAATATACACTTTATTAGACATTTAAAAATATAAAAGAATAATTCTAAAATGTAAAAACGATGAATTAGGTAAAGAATTTGTGGGTAGACACTGTCTACTCTGCTGCCCTAATGCTACACCCCTGACTGAGATGGTTGCCTGTGGTTTTGAATATAAACAGCACACAGCATTTCTGGATATGGTCTGCTCTACAAACTTTGGAGCATTGAGTTGCTGTATTATCTTTACCATGTGATTGATAGCTTTCTCTCACATTGTACTTTTTAAGTACTCTCTCCTCTGTACAGCCAGTAATGTCTGGAGTGCCTCAAGATTCCATTTTAATGTCTCTATTGTTTAGTGTCTTCACCAATGACATACCTTACCATATGTCAACATTGCCAGTATAATGATGATATCACCAGTTTTTACAGTGCACTATAAACTTGATACCTCTGTTCACAGACTACAGACATCTCTTCTTATACTAGTATCCTGGATTGACAACTGGAGGATTTCTTTGAACCACAAGATTTTTTTTTTTTTTTTTTTGGTAGTGTTTAACGCCTGCTTTAACTATTTATGGCACCACAGGTGGTGACACTGATGATTCAAGAATGAAGATGGAGCACTGGTGGAATGCGATGGCAGGGGAAACCAGAGAACCCCCAGCGCCGTTTTGCCCACCACAAATCTCACATGTGGTCGCTTGGGATTGAACCCGGACCGTCTAGGTGAGAGGCGAGTGGTCTAACCACTCGGCCATAGCACGGCCTCAAGAAATGTGAAACCATGATTTTTACATTATGTTCATCCCTCTGTTCCCCCTCCTATTACTTTACAAAATATTCCCATACCTTGGAAACATGCTGATCACACTGTTAAATATCTTGGCCTGCATTTTGATCTCCGACTGACCTGGAACTCTCACATTAATTCAAAATTAAATCTTGCTTACCCCAGATTATGCAAATTGTATCCCATTCTCAACCGCAAGTCTTTTTTTGCAAATTCCAAGTGGTTCTCTTTTATTCAAATCTTAACTTCGTCCTTTACTCACCTATGCTTCTCCAATTTGAGGAGGTGCAGTTGTAAACAAAATTAATCATCTACAAGTCTTTCAAAATAAAGTTTAATTGAACTATGCAGTATGTATGAAACCAGCTTCAATAATTTATTTATCAGTAGCAATTTAAAATTTGAATATTTTGTATTACATTTCTGGTAGATCTCAAAATATTAAATTTGAAGTGTCAGAGCATTTTTTATAAAAATTACCTAATTTAAATTTTATTGGACTATGCAATATATGTGAAACCAGCTTCAGTAATTTATCAGAAACAATTTAAAATTAGAATATTTTGTATTACATTTCTACAATTAATAATTTCAAATGCCCTTTGTTCGACAAGCAGCTCAATCAGGAAGAAATAAAAATATTTTCCTATACACCTTATATTCTCTTTGTTACCAGCCAGACCCAGTGATGACAGATTTTGGAGAACTGCAACAGCAAATTGAACTAGATCCTGATGTTGGTGCAGTTGTAATTGGATTGGATGAACACATTAGCTTTGCTAAGTTGACAAAGGCTGCAAGTTATCTGAAAAATCCAGAATGCCTTTTTGTTGTCACAAATACAGATGAAATTATCCCAACACCAGCAAAGCATCTAATAATGCCAGGTACCTAACAAGAATGTGCTCCACAAGCCAGAAAAAAAAAATTAAAAAAAAATGTATATGTATCTACCTATCCATCTGCCTGCCAATTATCCACCCACCAACCCATGTGCCTGCCCTCTCACCTGCCTGGAAACCTATTTATCCCAAGCTATTCTTTATATGAAATATATTTTAAAATTTTGTTTTTCTCAAAATAGCTAATGATTTTGATTAAAATACCACAAGTTTAAGATATTTTTGTGACAAATTAAATGTATATACTTAATCCTTTGGGAATAATCTCTGAGGTTCTTTTCATTCTGAATGGCATTTGTAAACTATAAGAGGTAGACAAAATTTTACTTTACATGTTAAAACACACACTTTATGTCAAATAGCTTTTTTTTTGGAGTTAACTCTATTTGAGATAAAACTTGTATTGGTTTGAATGTTCACAAATTTCTGCTTTTCTCAAAGAATAGCAACCCAGGCTGAAAGGATTTGACCATTGCTTAAGCCTAATGTATTCCCTATTCCCTTTGTACTTAAAAGGTAATCTATAAGCCTTTTTACAAATGTTTATTTTGCTTAACATGAATTAGATGGAAAATAGCTTTTGTAAGACGGTTTGTTGATGAAGGGCAGAAAAAGTAATGTGGGTATAAAAAAAACAAAACAAAAAATAAAACACGGACACACATGCATGCACCAAGAATGTTACAGAATTCAACCAATAAACTTTTGGGGATTGTTGAACATTTTGACATTTATGATCTTTGAGGTCATAGTCAGTTGTAATAAAAATCAAACGAGCCAGTATGCTACTGATAAAACTTCTCTGGGTTGATGCTAACTGCAGGTAATCATAGCCATGCAAAGCAAAGGGCAAGATAGCTGAGTGATAAAATTGCAACAGGATTACTTATTACTTTCTCTATATGTACCATGTACATAGTGTATAGAGAAAGTATTGTAATGCACTCAAAAATTTGATACTGAGATTTCACTGGAAATACATGTTTTAAGATACCCTGAATACAAAAAAAGCATTTTTAGAAAAATGTCCATGTGTGTGTATGTGAGTGTGTGTCTATGGGCAGCATAGCTCAAAAACAAAAAGACCGTTAAATACCAAACTTGGTATTTAAGTTCAGTATCTTCCAAGGATACAAAGGTTTTCAAGAAAATCCCCCCACCCCAAACTACCCTTCACATGGAAAAATGTTTGAAAATTTTAATTTTCTAAAAAATGGCTCTAACGATTTTGATTTAAATATCGTATATTAAAGACAAATAATATGCATATCTTGAATTTTCTGGGAATAGCCACTGAAGACTACTTTTATTTATGGAATTGTGTATAATTGGTAAACCATAAGAGATAGACAAAAACTTACCACACAAACATTGTAGAGCACATTAAAACACACAATTTATGTTATATACATTTTTTTCGTGGAGTTGATCGTTTTTTACATATTCTTTGTTTATGGTTTCAGCCTTGAAAAACTTATACTTTTTTCATACAGGAATTTGTCAACCCGTGTCCATACAAACAAAGGAACTTTAGTCACATAGCAACCAGCTTTTGTCTATCGCTTTAACCTATGGTACTCCCTTTTCTCGCTTCTACTTACAAGGAAGCAAGTAATAAGACTATTTTTGCTAATTGTTTCTGGATGAGCATGAAGTAAATAGAAGCATAAGCGTTTTAATAATAATTTGATGTAAAGGAAGTCATCAGATTTTTTTTTTGTCCATATTTCAATTGATGTATCATGCAATACCGAATGCGACCCATTGCATGTGCTGACTAGTGCTGTTAAATTTAACAGAGGAAATAATTTTAAAGAACAATGAACATCACATCTTTGTTTATGAGTGCAAATAGATGATACTAGAGAAAGAAATGACATTAAAGTCGTGTTCTCATTCACCTCAGGAAGGCAGAAAAATGAAGGAACATTACACAGAAATAAAGTTGTTGTTCATTAATAAAAAGAAGATTTGAATGTACCTAGATATAAGAGAGATGAAGAACAGCTAAGTAAAAGTAAAGTGTTTCTGTGTCTGCACATTCGTGTACAAATTCAGAAACAATAAGGAAATAGATTTTTCTATGCACTCCCCTAATTTGGGGGGACGCAAAGAACAGGAAAGAAGGAAAGGAGAAGAAACCAAACTTGTTTTTTACACCTCAGACTGCTTAAAGTAGAAGAAACCTTGGCATAACAAAGGAGAAACCAAATTTAGAATCATAATTCACACTGCAAGTTAAGGATATACATGATACACAAGAGCATAAAGAAAACCAAACTGCTTAGTTGTGCCTCGAATTAGAGGATATGTAGTAGTAGTAATGAGGAGGAGGAAGAAGAAGAAGAAGAAGAAGAAGAAGAAGAAGAAGAAGAAGAAGAAGAAGAAGAAGAAGAAGAAGAAGAAGAAGGGTATGGGCCGATTATGTAATTTGAAACTCTGTCAGCCCATATGTTGACTCTGAACGTGTGTTGATAATTTCTTTCAACAATTGCATGCAGATTTACGTGATCCCAGATGGTTTAATGTCATTCTTTCCCTTCTGAAACAACACTTGTCAGTAAAGAGCACTTGGGAAAAGAAGTCTGGCTGTTCCCCATGCTGTTCAGAGCCCCAGTTACAAAACTGCTCTCAGGGAACGTGGTCAGCTGACGTCAAGGCCTGTACCTTTAGTAGAAGATGGAAGGGATGGAGTCCCTCTTCCTGTATCACTCACCATATGCTGACATGATTTGTGCCCATAGTACAGCTACTGGTTGAACGATTGTTGTGAATCCTTTTGAGCACCTGTTCTTCAAAATCTGGTTTGCGACAGGTTCATCTTGCACCAGCAATAAGCCTATGCATAGTCAGGGCTCTAGTTTCTCATAGGTGCTAGTGAATAAACTGGAAGGTAGAATTACACGGTTGGTATTGTTGAAGGTATCTGACTGCAGAGTTTGTATTCACAGACCATAGGTGTCCTATTTCAGTGTGATCCTAAACTTTTCTTCTGTAACCCCTGAAGATTTGTCGGTTGAATTCTGTAACACTGTGTATACATATGTGTGTATATATATATATATATATATATATATATATATATATATATATATATATATATACATCTCCTAGAATTTAACCACAAATTTATCAGGATTGTAAATGAATACAAGATAAATAGTTTGAGATAGGGAACCAATGGGTTACAGATTTTAAATTGTCTGTACATAAAATGTATTAAGAGTTAGCATGCCATTGATCAAACCATCATGGGTTGTGACATAACCTGAACACTTGAATATCGAAGAGTGTCACTATAATAACATTATTTAGTGCATGGTTAGCATGTGGGCATCGGATTAAGATGTTGACAGAGTTGGATTCCAAAAGATAAGTGAAGATTTGTTGCAACTATTACTTTTATATTAATATTTGTGTTATTCTTCACTGTTACTAGCTTCTTTTTACATGTATAAACTGCATTGAATATTGAATGCTACTTAGATTTCATTCATTCTTTTAAAAGTAATTTATGATTGATAATTCTTTTGAAATAAAGAATGTAAACTAAGCATATTAGTTGAAGTCAGATTGTCTACCTCTTTGAGAAAAACCAATAAAATTGAAAAATTGAACAGTGGAAATTTCAAAGAGCAGTGCTCACTATTGTAGGATTTGATGACCAGCGGTATACTGACTCACCCACCAGTATGTTATAGTGGGTCGCTCTAGCTAACTGCATATGATCTGAAATCAACTGAATGGCTTATAGTGGCATTCACACTCTCACAGAATAGGCAATTTTGCCAAAATTGAAAGTTTAATAACTTTAAATATTGCATTGAATGTGACCAGTACTACAGTCCTTTGATTACTGGCATACAAGTGGGGCATTCTAAATGAAAATAGGATATATATGTACACATTCTTTTGAATTATGGTCACTGATGTGTAATCCAGAAAATATGCCGTAACTATGGCATTAGGTAAAAGAGACAATAGGTTCCTTATCTCAAAGTGTTTATCACTACTATCCTCCCAATTTGTGCAGTTGAATTCTGGGACACCTGTATGTACATATTTTTTTTTCCTTGTTCGTGTATAGCAAAAACAACACAATTTTAAAGGCACTGCACAGTGACCTTCTTTGAAAAGAATTTACTTGCTTTAGTAGTAGTAGTAGTAGTAGTAGTAGTAGTAGTAGTAGTAGTAGTAGTAGTAGTAGTAGTAGTAGTAGTAGTAGTTTTATTCGTTCTGTGGATCATAATTACATGATATAGAACACGTCAAAATATTACAAAAAAATTTACAGAAAATTACAGAAAAAAAATATTCACTATATACAATATTTATATATGTTTAACTCTAAAACTAGACAGTAGGCTATCCTGGTCCATACATACTTTTAGCTTACAGTGCTCTTCTTATACCTACAATAAAATAAGTAAATGAGTAATGAAGGTTTATTTGCATTAACAAGATATAATTAGAAGAATAACCTCTTATAACTAAAGTTTTCTGAAGAAGGGTTACAGGAAGTCATGTAAATATAACCCATCAGATTTTGAATTATCTGTAACTCAACTGGAGATCATAGGCACACCTTTTATTTTAAATTTATTGCCAGGAATTTATACTAAAGTTTAAATTATAAAGTCATAAAATATCTCAGATTCACTGGTATGCACATCTAAATTCCAGATTTGCTTAGGAACCCCTTAAGATTCTTTCAAAAGTATAAATAATAAAATAATAAAAAAATAAATTAATTAATTAATTAATAAATCAGTCAATAAATAAAAAATAACTGTGGGAAATTCATAGATTTACAAAATACCTAGTCAAACAATAATGGTAAACTTCCACTCATATATGTAGTATATAAAGCATGAGAGGCATTAATTTCATTCACATTCCATGGACCTCACATCATGTGATTATTACTCACATATATAAGGCTTGAAATATTAAGTGGTTAAATCAAACCCCCACACTAAAGGAAGTGGGATGAAAAGAAGCTGGAATGTAAATTGGAATTAAATATTTCTGAATGAATACTGGAATTAAATTAATATTAACAAGTAGCTATTTCAAAAAAGTAGAGCTAATACACATGACAGAACATTTCATAAAAAGTTGACAGAGATGTGTGTATTTAGGAGGAGGACCTTTTCAATAACTTCTTATAGTAAGATGTGTGCTTATATTCATTGTAAATGTAACTGTAAATATGAGAGCTTGATCATTTAAAAGTTAGTGGTTTACTTCACAGAGATATTTATCTTTATTTGAGAGAAAGAGTTCTGGCTTCTGCAGCTAGATTAATTGCACAATACATAAATGATGGAAGGTAATCTATAATTATCCTTTTTAAAATATGAAAGAGCAAATTGTTTTGAGTGTTTTTCTTTAATTATTTTTTTCCATGAAGACTTCTGTTCTTGAGATAATTGCTATTTTGTTTTACACAATTTTGTTTTTGATATTGCAACAAAGCAAATTCAACAGGTTAACTCTTAATTCTCTGGCTTCAGCTGCTGTGGCAATGAACAAATAAACACTTCTGATATAGTTGGATGGATAGAGTCAGACAAAAAAATTCAATGCCATAGCCGGAATATGAACCATGCATCTCCCGGCCTCTAGCCAGTAGCTCTAACTACTGAGCTACCATGGCAACATGCTAGCATGCATTAAATCCCTCATCTGACTCGCATGCTTCCTGGTTAACCACAAGGTGATCTCAAATTATTTTGAGATGACATATCCCAATGGCAACATGAAATGTTGCAAATACTTTAAAGTCCCGGGCTTCATAGTTTAGTCAACTATTATAGTCAATTAGTGTAAATTTAATTGTTTTTTCACACAAGCTGTGTGGAATTGGATGGCTTAGAGTCACACTGATAAATTCAATGCCATAGCCGCGATTTAAACCTCGGAGCACATTGTCTTTAGCCATTTGCTCTAACCACTGAATTTTTTAGTCTGACTCCACCCATCCAACCCCTGTCCTACACATGGCTTGTGTGAAAAACAATTAAATTAACTTCTGATATACTTACTAATAATTGGAATTTAAATGAATGTAACTTAAATATCATATGCAGTATAGATCTGAAGAAGCATTTACATTAAACAAATTATTATTATTAGAAACCCTTATTTATAAAGGTGAATAAAAAGATGAGGAACCTAATTTACAGATTATGGTTCCTTTGCTTGTGAATTCTAAAACACTATGAATAATTAAAGCAAGAAGAACAGTAAATCAATGAGAACTGCTTTTAACATTCTCAAAACAGTCCAATGGGACACTGATAGTGCAAGCCATAACAGCTGGTGCTTCTAGTATCTTTTTACACCAAGTGGGGATTTCATCTTCTTCTTCTTCTTCTTCTTCTTCTTCTTCTTCTTCTTCTTCTTCTTCTTCTTCTGGTGTAACATTTCTTTGACTACTTCAATATATTATTATGCCATCTGTATCTAGAACTCTTTGTCAGATGAAAACAAATGTCCTGTGATGTGTGATGAATATCTAACGAGTAAATCAAAAAAGTATGAACCGGCTGCGCAGTGCTTTGTCTGTTTGCTGCTATCATACAAAGGCACGAATGAAACCATACAACATTTTTAAAACTACTTTTAAAGGCTTTACTTACCAACATTATGAAAGGAGATGTTGAAACTGGCCACCGTTGTTATCCATATATTTTTGGCACTTCTTTAGGAAACAATACATCACTTGCCTTGAGAAATGCTGGCAATTTCCGGGCGGATATTATGTTTTAATTCTTCCAAGGTGTGTGGGTTTATCTTGTACACCTTGTTTTAAGTTACCCCAGAGATAGAAATTGCAGGGGGTTAGGTCAGGGGACTGAGGGGGTCACAAATCTCTACCAATAATTCTGTCCTGAAACACACTTTCAATTGTTCTCATCGAAAGATCGGCTGTATGAGCTGTTCATGGATTGTTGTATGGCTTGGAACTTTTACACCTGGAAATGTTTCTGCAAATTATACCTCCACTTGACAAGCTGACTTAGTTAACACATATAAATATAAATTGAGTGCAGTAGAAAACATATGCTGGGCCATAATACACTTTGTGACTAAGTACAGCACAAAATAATAATCATAATAACTGAACTACACCATATTGCTGCCAACTCAATACTACACATGCAGAGCAGAGCAAAACTGCATCAGAAGCGTGAACTTGTTTACAGCAGCAGTGCAGAATCATGTGTTTACACGTGCAGTGGAAAAACACTGCACAGCTGATTCAGAGGTTTTGTCTTACTCTGTATTTGGAAATCTTCCTTGAAAAATTCTTGCTGCAGCTGTCACATTATGATGTATTTCACTGCAAATGAGTAGCACTTCAACATACTTGGCATTAATAAAGTGAGCTACTTTGTAACTGATAATCCATTATTTCAAAAACAAGCCAAAAGCAAAATAAACAATAAATGAAATATGTTTCTATCAGACAGTGTTGTGAATTCTTCATTGCTAATGTAGATTCAACTGGGACAAATTTCGAAAGCTTACAATAACAGTAAGGGCCTGAATATTTTAGTTCAAAATGTATTTAAACATACATAACTTTCAATCTCCTCTAAGAAATATTTGAAAAAGTATTTAAATTTCGTAAAATCTTAAATTAAAACGCTGTTAATATTAAGCAATTTTCATTTCTTTTCTCAAAAACTACTTTAAAAACAGCAAAACTAAGACTTCTTGTTCTATTCATTCTATAAAGTCATTCCATTAAAGGATAATCATGGGTCACCTTAGGTCACCTTCCACCCTGTATGAGAGAAATATTTAGGAAGGCATTAAAAATGCAAACTGCATACTGATTGAAGTATGTACATTAGTATAGCAAGAGAACAAGTGAAGGTGTTAAATAAAGAATGTTAACAATATAATTTGATAAAATTGATAGAAATTTATGTAATGCTATATGTATTTTTGTGATCTTGTTTCTTTTCTGTTCTGTTCATCAGATACTGGAAGTCTTGCTGCAGCTGTAGAAAAAACCACAGGAAGGATACCATTTGAAATTGGTAAACCAAGTATATTTGTCAGGGATTTTGTAGCCAGAGAATACAAAATAAATCCAGCAAGGACACTTATGATAGGAGATAGGTACATATATCCTATATACCTATTTATTGTGTAAACAGGCAAATAGTTTTTTTGAATTAAAAGTAAACATTGAGTTGATTAATGACACTAAACAACAGTAACATTTAAATTTAAATTCCTGGTGAATGTAGTTTAGTGTCATTAATTGACTCAATGTTTACTTTTAATAACACTGTCATCAACTTCCAAAATAAAAAAAGTAAATAGGTTTTCATTTACAGTGTGATCTTTGGTTTAAAAGCAATTCTTCATAGTATAGATAGCCTGTTCTGTGATTTTATGTCATATAAATGAAGGATAGGCATAGGGAACTTGGAACTAACCCAGTGAGGATATTATACCTCTTACCCTTGAATGGTGTCCCTGGGAGGGAAAGTTGAGGTGAGAGGAGAACCCAGGTGGCTGCAACAAGGTGTGATGCCACAGCAATGCCAGGGGCCCTATAGTTTCCACATTGAAATACTCCAGTCAGTTGGATAGGCAGACCAGGGACACCAACCCCACCTAAAGTGTCCATCACCCTTCGCAAGGTGGTGGTCTGTATTCCCTGGCAACCTGCTGAAGGCTGAGGGATGGAGAAAGTTCCATAGAGAGCATCCTTTTTCCCTGTCAACCTGTGCTGAAACATCATTGCAGACACTTCCAACTCTGAAATGGCCAAACAGGATGAGGGATAAATGAAATAATTAACAAAATGAAATATCTACTTACAACAAAAATGCAGGAAATTTGAGGGAAAAGAAAGCATTCCAGCATTTGCTCTATGATCTGGGAAAACCCCCGGAAAACCCTAGTCAGAGTGGGTAGTTGCCAGAAATCGAATCTGGGAACCCTCCAATTTAGGTTGCAAGGATTACCACAGCACCACCTTGCTTGGTTAAATGCTGAAATATACTTCCATATTCTCATTTGAAATGATAGCCATAAATATAGCTTTAGAAATCATAATTCCAAGTATCAAAAAGCTGTGAGTACTAAAGGTGATACTGTTGCAACCAGGATTTGATTGTGGCTTGTGGCAGATTAAGCTCAAGAACTTGTTTAATAATCCCAATGTCATTATTCTATGTTCTTACTATTAGAGGATATGTTGCTCTCCAGTGCATGCAATTAAGAAACTTATAATTTTGAGACTATAAAACATGTATTTCTTAAAGCTGTGGTAACATTTACATATTTTCAAAGCTTTAATATAATAGCAAGAAACTGAAGCTGTTTATAAGTTTTTCTCCTACATATCATGTATTTAAAACCAAAGGTACAAATTTGAACATCATTTAGAATTTTGTTTGTTAAAATTATATAAAATGCATGAAAATGGTTTTGTTTTTTTTCAGGGGAAACACTGATATATTGTTTGGCATGCACAGTGGATTTAAAACTCTTTTAGTTCTCACGGGAGTAACAAAGTTGGCGCAGGTAAACCAGTGGAAAGCTTCAGACAAGAAAGCAGAACAAGATTTAGTTCCTGATTATTATATTGAAAGTTTAGGAGATTTAATGCCTTTGATGCAATTGTGTGAATGTACCTAATCATCATTTTTAATATGGGCTTTATTCATTATATTTCAAAGTAAGCCCAAGTTGTTGGCTCTTAATTTCTTCAGCTAGGTAAATGTTTGGAAATTGTAAAGAACAATCTGTGTATACTTTTATTTTATGACAATTACCACATTTATAGGTTATTTAGCAAAGCAATCTTATTCTCTTAGAATATGGAAAATTGCTTTTGTAGCATACTAAATTGCTGTTGCTGTATGGAATATTGCTTTCAATTTTTTAATTTTGATACTTTCTCTGATAATGCTGTCATTTTCACATTATATATTCAGTGTAATCTTTCATGTATAAAAAATAATTAATATTTATGAAATATCATTGAAAAAAGTTAAAAATATTATGCTGTAGTTTTTCAGATATCAACAGCATGTAATTTATACATTAGTTAGGAAATCACATACATAGCAAAGTGATAAATTAATTGTTGTTTAACACACTTAAAAGTTTGTTAAAAGCTTATGTATGTAGTAACATGTTTTCAGGATTGTTATTCCATCTCATCTATAGTTCCAGCTCATAAATGATTTGTAATTCAATATATTGCTTGCAGCCAAAGTACAATAAAGTTACTATTTTCATAGTGTTATGAGAAAAACAGAAATAAATATTTAAACAAGGTTTTAAACTATATATTTTGTTATAAATATGTTATTTATAATTTACATTAATTATTGTTACATGCATGAATTTCTATGAGCAATGGTTCCTGGCTCTGTGTTCACTCTTTATTTCTATTCACTTCCATTTTTATTTGTTAGTTTCTCTGTTGCTTACCTACAGTAAGTAGAGGAGATTGCATTCCTCCCAAAAAAAACTATATCGAGATTTCACAGAAAATAGATGTTCTGAGGTTTCTTGAATCAAAATAGCCATTTAAGAAAAAAATGTAAGTACATATGTGATAGAGAGATAACAGCAGAACTGAAAAATGTTAGATACCTAAATGCTAAACTTGGTATTAAAATTCAGCATCTTTCAAGTGTGCAAATCAAATATTTTCAAGAAAGTACCCCATCATTTATTATTCAAATTGTTATTTGCTCAAAAAAGGCTGTTTAACTTATTTAGAATATATTATGTGTTTAAAAAAGTCTATATTTTTATATAGTAAGTTTTTATCTATTGCCTCACACCTTCTGAATGAAAAGGACTTCACAATATTTCCATAAAATTCAAGACACATATTTTATTTGCCATGTAAACAACTTTGTTACAGCGTTTTTTGAGTAAATCAAAAATTTAAAAAGAATGTCCAAGTAAAGGGAGAAGATTTTCAGGAAAATGTTTGTGTTGCATCTTTGGAAGATACTAACATAAATACCAAGTATTTAATGTGTTTTATTTTTTAGCTTTGCTGTTCATTACATGGGCATTTATCTAAAACTGTTTTTATTTATTTGTTTATTTATTTATTCAGGGAGTTTCAAAACGTGTGTTTCTAGCGAAATCTCAGTTCCAAATTTTTGAGTGGAATATAATACTTCCCTTTCATACTATACATAGTAGAGAAAATATAAATGAATTACAAATGTAAATGACGAAATATTACATAAATTGCATTAAAACACAAAATGTCTGCCTTGGTAGTATGGGAGTGATTTATATGCCTCACATTCAAGAGGTTACGAGTTTGAATCTCACTTAAGGTGAGTTATCCGAATAATTTTCTCTAGCCTGTATGTACAATGTACATAGTGGATAGAGAAGTTATTGTCTTCACCCAAAAATTTGATGTCAAGATTCACCAGAAATATATGTTTTGGGGATCCCCGAGTCTGAAAAAAAGCATTTTTAGAAAAAGGTCCATGTGTGTGTAAATGAACAGCATAGCTCAAAAACAAAAAGACTGTTTAATATCAAATTTGTTTTTCTCAAAAATGGCTTCGACAATTTTCACTAAAGTACTGTATAGCTGTGATGTATCTCATACAAGCTGCACTTTTAGATCCCAACAAATGCTATTTCCTTGGTGATACTGATACGGAACTGATACAATTATTCAAATATGCCCTGATTACATCATGCAAAGTAGAACAAACTTTTTTGCATTACAATTCTTGTTTGTAGGAACTAGAATGAGGTTTGCATTTGAAAGGCTTGAGAAGTACATATAGTTTTCAATAATGCAGCCACAGATGAGTAAAGATTTAGTTTAATTCCTGCTTTCGTTTTTACCTGTTAAGATTCTGAAGATATTTAAGAAATTAACTTTTATTATTTGGTTATTATTTTACATTCAATCAGTAAATATTACAATTGCTTGGGTGTTTTCCTAATGTACATATGTAAAGAAGGAAATCAGTCAGAGTCAACCTTATATATGTAACAATTTGTATGTTGTACATAATTAATGATGTAAATAGGTGTCCTTTAAGAATGTATCATAAGTCATTTTTGCTCTCTGGAAACAGTACTGTTTACTTGACAACAGGTTTGTTTACCTCTCCATTGTGTGTTCTTATGAATGACTTGTTTTGATGCGACTAGATGGCTGGTCTCATAAATATATAAAGAACTGCAAACAGTACGAACTTCCTAGCTCTGTTAATTACTCACCTGAGTTTGAAACGTGTATACGAAGCTTAGAACATTCAAAAGAGAGGGCTTATAAAGTTAGTTTTTGAAATGTTTAAAAAGTTATTAAAATCTCAGAAGGTTGTAAAAACCACAAATGTGTAAATGTGTATATAGTCTTATCATAAATACTGTCACAAAGTTTTCAATCAATTTAAACAAAGTGGTTTGAGATGTCTTAATATACTGATAATATTAGTTACATGTATGTTTGAAGAATCAAACTGACATATAATTATTCAAAATGACCACCTCTGGCATGCATACAGGCCTTAAGTTTTTGTGGCCACTCATCTATTGAATTATGCAACGTTTCCAGTGGGAAATCTGCTGCTGTCTTCCTAAGTGAACACTTCAAACTTTCAATATTAAGATGTCTCTTCTTGCAAGCCATTTCTTGAAGCTTAGACCACAATTTGTAGTCCAGGGGGTTCAGGTCCGGACTTGCAGAAGGCCAATCTGAGGTTGAAATAAAGTCCGGAACATTAGCCCTGAGCCACTCCTGAGTTATCCTTGTCTTATGCGCAGGGGCTGGATCTTGTTGGAAGCTCCAGTTTTGCCTGTGGAAGAGTGTGTTGCTGAGAGGCTTGACCACTCTTTCCAGCACTGTCTCTTGGTACACTTTGGCCGATGTTTTCACACCTTTTTCGCAGAAGTGGAGCTCTGTGATTCCTTCGTAGCTCACACCCCACCAAACCATGAAAGATGCAGGATGATGGCCCCTCTGGACCCTTGGATGATCTGGCGTGTACTCAGTCATTTTGGGCATTGAAAGCCTCCTCAACACTGAAAATTTTTTCGTCAGTGAAAAGGATTCTTCTGTGACCATTTGCTGCATAATGCTGCAATAACCCTTTTGATTTAAGAAGCCTATGGTGCTTCAGCTCACTTGTGAGGAGGTGCCCTTTGCACCGTTTATAGGCGCACAGATCCAGGTCACTATGCAATGTATGCAACATAGAAATTTTAGAAATCTTCAGTTCCTGAGCCATCACCGATTGTCTCTGTATGGGATTTCTTCGGATGTGAGCCGCCACTGCTTTCACCAACCCTGGAGTGTGCACAGTGCATGGTCTTCCTTGCCTGTGGTGGTCTTTCACAGTTTCAGTCTCAAGGAAGTGCTGGACAGTGCGGTACATGAACCTCTTGCTGATTTTCAACTTCTGGAGAATTTTGAAAATCTCACCTGGGGATTTGCCTGCCTTGTGCAAGGCTACTACAGCTACACGATTTTCATAATTGCCCCATTCCATTGTGGCAACTAACACAAACAAACTTTTTGTTCTACAGTTGAATTCTCAATGACTCAGCGCTGAATACCACAACAAAGGAATGTGCAGGCAGGCAGAGGCAGGAATTACATTATTTATAGTAAGACTGTGTATATTGTGAAAATCTGTAAAACTATCAAAAATTTAAAGGCGCCAACAGTTATAAACATGTCCAAAATATGCCTGGGGGTTTTGAAAAATACGGTAAAGGCTTGTAAAATATAAAGATGTAAAATTCCGAAAAACATGAAACTGCTACATTTGTACACTTTTTAACATATTTTATAAATATTGGTAAAATGTGAAACATAATTCAAATGAACCACATCTATAAATTCTTAAAAAGGTTTAACAAGCTCAAAAACCTGAAATAGTATAGAAAACTTATAAAAGGTTTGAAAATTTGCCAATAAAACATTTGGAAAACTAGTAATAACTTAAAAGCTCTTAAAAACTATATAAATTTGCAAAGCAGAAAACGTGTTTATAAATGTTGAGAAAGGTTGCTCAGTTTAATGGTTGCAATAACCCCAACAAATTTTGTAGACAGTTCCTGTGAAATTATATCATTACAGCTTGGAGCATGTGTGTGATTATATTGAAAACAATTAAAATCTAATAGTACCTAATAAGATTAAAACCTCATATTATAAATGATGCTTAGTCTGCTTACCAGCAGCCACAAGAATGAGGCAGGCTTTTCCTAGTCCTCTCAAAAACTATGATTCTGTTATCATTATGTATGTGTACATCCAAAGCAGGTTCCACACTGCAGCTGCTAAAGGCTTATTGGGTGTCAGACCCCAGAAGGGAAGGAAGGGAGTATTATTGATAGCCAAAGAGCCACCATGAAGGGTCCCTAGCAGTTCTTTATCACAATGTGAGGAGTGTTAGGAGCCTGTGCACAAGGATGTGACATGAAGATTTTCAGAAAAATCTCCCTCCCCCAAACTTCCCTTTACATGGAAAAATTTTCAAAAATTTTGATTTTCTCATAAAAGAAGCTAATGATTTTGATTAAAAACATTTAAAGAAATTTACATCAAAAATAAAATGTATATCTTGAATTTTCTAGAAATAGCCTTTGAAGATCACTTCATCCAGAAAGATAACTGGCAAACCATAAGAGAAAGACAAACATTTACTACATAAAATATAGATCTTAATAAAACAATTATGTCACATTTTGTTCATGGAGCTGATTATTATAACAGCAAACTTTTAAAAGATTTGACTCACTCCCTTAATTAAAATTAAATATTGAATAAATTAAATATTCTTCCTCTGACTTATTTATATATATATTAGTAAATAACATGATCATTTTACAAGAGTAACACAACATATTCATCTTTCCACTCAGAGAATCTCAAAAAAATGTACAATTCATTGATCACAAAGGCATCAAATTATATCATAAATTAAATAGGGGACTTAATGATTGCACTGAACCCCAATTTAGGAATAAAATTAAAACTATCCTAATGCAGCGGGAATATTATTCTATAAATGAACTCTAAATAAAGTATATTTTCATATGTGTATAGATGTAAAGTAAATATGTTTAATAATAAAATTGGTGAAATGTTAATTGTAAGTAATTATAGAATCTATTATGCTTTCACTTCTGTAAATAGCGTTTATTGTTAACAGTAAGCTTATTATTTTACAATATATATATATATTATATTATATTAGATGAAACCAAAAATTGTAACAATTTATATGGTGAATAAATTACTTACTTATATCCCTTCTACTTACAAGGAAGAAAGTTATAAGACCATTTCTGTGTATGTTAATCTTGATTAGCATGGTGAATGTTTATCTTGATTTGCATGAAGTAGATAGAAGAATAAGTTTTTTAACAATCATTTGTTACAGATATATAGATCAGATTTTTTTTGTGTTTCTATTCCTGTTTGTAGATTTTCATTAGCTTTTGGAATCACAATGAGCGTATCTTTAAATTTATTTTTAAAGATAAATCTGATGGTCATTTTTATGGCTATAAGTTCTGCTAAATAAATTGATGCAAAGTTATTTAATTTAATGATTATGCTATATTATAATTTACATGATAGATTGCAGCTCCTACTCCATGTTGTTTATTCCTTAGAGCCATTACCATAGAAAATTTTGACAATTTTTAAATTTTGAGATAAACTCATCAAACTTCTTTTTTATTTCCAAATTCATGTATTTCAAATGTTATAACATTTGTATAACAATCAGAAAAAAGCACTTCCCAATTCACATAATAATTTAGGTGTCTGGGTAATAGTTTAGTCTCAGGTAATTCTTTATAATATTTCCAATAATTTAATATCGGAAACTCCATCTAATATTATCTTGTTCTCTATGTTATTGTTTAATAGTGGTTACTCATTTTATTAATGAATCTTACAACTAATAAATTTGTTCTTAACTCCATAGGAATCAATCCTATTTATGTAAGAGTCGTGGAAGTGCTGGGCTATTCATTTACTCATTGCTGTATACTACTGTTAATATAAGTGCTTTTCTTATTGCATTATTCAACTTGTGCTTTAACTAACTTATTGAAAAAGATTGGAAGAACTGAAGGATGAGCTCACCATTCTCATCCCTTGAGGCATCTAAAACGTTACCTGTGCATTTGATTTTGTTATTGATACTTTTTAAGTGGTTTTTCTAAGTTATTCTAAACTCTAGAGCCAGACCAAGAAATCTATTCTGATTTTTAGTTCCAAAATACAATTATTAAGGGCTAAAGTGATATTATTCTCTTTCCCTTTTTGAAAACTATCCAATTATTTTAGGAATTATTAATTTCCAAACCTATTTGTGCACGGAAAACTTCAGTTTCTCTGATATTGTTAATGAATGTAATATTCTCTTTCATCTGGTTCTTAAATTTCACAGTAGAAAAATTTTATGTGTATCACAATGTGAGTAATAGTGATCACCAGAAGAGTTCATACAGTTGGGTTAATATTTTTCTACACGGCCAAAATACAAACAATTTTTACATTGTAGGGCTTTTTCAATGTACACTCCTATTTTCCATGTAACTCCATACAAATAAATTCTTCTTGACTAGCATTTTCATAAACTTCATTGGATGTACTTTGGAAACATTTTCATTTACAGTAATTTTCAGAACATGATAACCCTGCCCCACTCCTCTGCCAAAGGTGATGCGACTTTAAAGTTTGGGATTACAAGATGTCAGTGGCGATTTGTGGTCGGTAATTTAGGTACACCGTTCCCTTTGTCATCTTTTTTCTTAGTCTATAAATTATAGTCATCCCTAGTTATAAGCGATCTCACTTGACGTGTTTTCGCTTAAAGCGATTTTTAAAAAATGCTGATTTTAACACTACAAATGACATAAACAGATGCATCTGTTTAAAACTATGTTATTTTCATGTTTACTTTGAAATAGCTCATATCATTATCACATTCACTTAACGCATTTTTTGTGTTACATGATAATTCATGAGATTGCATAATGCCAGGGATACCTGTATACGTAAATTATTTGTTTTCGTAAACTTCCACGGCCAATATTAAAATTATCTTGGTCCAGAGTTTCCGGTGTAGACCGCGTCTTAAGGCTAAAATCTGCCGACGTTTCGCCCATCTTATGATAAGGCTTCCTCAGGGCTAACTGCGTCTGGTCCGGCTGGCGTACCTTCTTTTATACTGTAGTTGGGACATGCCAAGTACCGCCCTCCTGTGTTGCCATTGGTTATCGTTTGGCCAATGGCTGGGGTCGCTGCTTTCTGTATTCCTATTGGCTCGCTGGCCGCAAGGTGGGATGCTTTTCTTAGCAGAGGTCTCCAGATGGTGTTCAAACTTTTTCCATTGTCTCTGTTAACTTTATGTTCTTCTTTAATTATTTCTATGCTTTCGCGTATAATGCGATGTTTGTAGTCTTCACATGGTACCAATAATTTCATGTTATCAAAATCAATGTGATGGCCAGTTTCAATAGCATGTTCGGAGAGAAACTATTGAAACTGGCCATCACATTGATTTTGATAACATGAAATTATTGGTACCATGTGAAGACTACAAACATCGCATTATACGCGAAAGCATAGAAATAATTAAAGAAGAACATAAAGTTAACAGAGACAATGGAAAAAGTTTGAACACCATCTGGAGACCTCTGCTAAGAAAAGCATCCCACCTTGCGGCCAGCGAGCCAATAGGAATACAGAAAGCAGCGACCCCAGCCATTGGCCAAACGATAACCAATGGCAACACAGGAGGGCGGTACTTGGCATGTCCCAACTACAGTATAAAAGAAGGTACGCCAGCCGGACCAGACGCAGTTAGCCCTGAGGAAGCCTTATCATAAGATGGGCGAAACGTCGGCAGATTTTAGCCTTAAGACGCGGTCTACACCGGAAACTCTGGACCAAGACGTAAATTATTGTTTATTTTAGTAGTAGTACTTGCAAGTTTACTGGAATGTTAGCTTCAATCAACAAGATTTCTTCAAAAATAGTTCCACTAACAGCTTGCATGAAATTTTCATCATCATCCTTCCGAAGCATATAAAGTAACTGCTTTTCGGTGGACATCATTGACAGAGATGATAATCTTTCTTGTCCCATTGTAGATCTACAGTGAAATTTGACTCAATTTAAAGTGGAAAATGACCATTCAACAGAAGCTGCAGTTGCTGGTACAGTTAGAATTAGACAAGCTAATTTGTAAACTTCAGCCATAGCCTACACCAGATCTTTTTTGTTCATCATTTTCACTACTTCACCTACTGACTTTCCTTCAAAATCTTCAGAAGAATACACATCACTAAGTTCATTTTTCCAATGTACCAAATCAAAATTTGAGCCATAGGTGTGTCTAACAACTTTGAGCAATAGTGATCAGGAAAATATGTTCTGTAATTCTTGAATTTTGAGGAATCAAGGAGAGCAAAGAAATGAAAACTTTCGTAGTCGGAAAACCTATTTTGTATTTGATAGAGCACATTATCCAAAATTTCATAGAATATCCTCCTTAACATAACTTCAGTAACTTTACTTGGTTCATTGTTCTTCCTTTTCTTTTGTGCATGTTCATTAATCATTTCAGTAGAAATACTTTGCCAAATATTTTGGAACCCTTCTCTTCTTAGCTCTTCTAAAGTCTTTTTGTCTGGATTACCTTTGCATGTCAATATGCAATATGTTGAAGAGAATGTCAGTATGAGCAAATATTGCCGAAAACATTTTGAGAAGGGAGTACCTGATCGTCAAAAACTAAAGAAAACCTTATGCATTAACCAATGCATCAGATTCCCAATCAACATTGTTTTCTGGTTCTGTCATGAATTCAAGGAATAAAATCAGGTTAGCTCATTGCTCTTGTACAGTGTTGACAAGGCATGAATTGAAGATCCAGCATGTTGGAGCCGCTTTTGTTAACTTTTTATTCATAAAAGCATGCAAAGTTTCCATTCTTTTAGTGGAATGAGACAAGAAATTAGAATGTCCTGATAGAATTTGAAAAAAACAAATCTGCACATCAATACATATTGCAATACATTCTGCCTGTTGCAGAACCAAATTCAGGATATGACAGTAACCGTGAACAAATAATGACCCTGTGAAATGCCACTTTTACTTTAGGTTGCAGACCACCTAATTGACCAGACATTACGGCTGCACCAATATATGTCTGAACGATAAGTTTCTTACAAATATTAAATTCTTTAACTGTTGTAAGTACATGTTGTAAAGTGCCTCAGCAGATCTGTCTGCACTGACGTCTGTAAAGCCCATGAACCTTTCTTTAACTTTCCCTGATTTGTCCACATAGTGTAAAATAATAGAAAGTTGGGATTTGTTCACTATGAGAAAACTTATAGAAGAATAGCCAAAAAATTAGCGGATGCAAGTTCTTTTGTTATACAGTTAATCAAAATACCCCTATCAGCTTTGATTAAACATTATGAATGGATGACGAAGTGCCCCAAAAAACTGTAGCATTTTTTTAAACGATCATTTAAAAGTTGATCATATGTACTGAGTAAATCCAGTGTTTCTGCGTAATTGCCTCTACTAATGAAACTTTCTGAAAATTCAAAATCCAGTCTTTAACACATTCTACTACACAGCCACAAGAACCACTAGCTTCAGTAACACTTACATCGGTCATTTTCACAAAAACTTGCAAGCAAAACAACACTAGTACAGAGTAAAAATTTAGCAATACATTTCTACAGCTAATGGCTGGCATCTAAGCTTCCTTCTCCCTCACCTCTCACCTCTCACTTCAACTTGTGGTGGAGTAGATGCATGGGCACACAGTGCTGGCCTTGCATAGCTAGCGTAGAATGCTGAAAGCATGGTTATTGTTTTAACTTGCAGTGAGGTAGATGTACATGCTCATATTACTGCATATATATAAAACGAAAATTTAACCACACAAACTTGCGATCATTTCATATTTAGTTGAAATGACATACAAAACATTTTGTTTATTTTGCATGTTTATTAACAGTCATTTTGAACACACTCAAGTTTAGTACACTGGCGGTGTTTGTGGTATATAGGAGAATTTGCACTGCAAGATGTGTGGCTGGAAACCAACCCTTACAGTAGCCAAACCTCCTGTTTATTTTGCTGCTAATCCCTTAACATGTAACTCACTGATTTGAACACATACTAACACAAAACCAAACTGTCCACAGGAAGCAGAGATTTTACTACATTGCCTCTTGCCCCAAGTAGACAGTCACCTTTTGTTTGTTAATGTTTATTACCCAATATCAGGGGGAGGGGCGATATGGTTTGAGAGCTATCATGTTTCAAAGAAAACTATAAGTCTATTACATTTACTATGAATAGACCAAGAGGACAATGTCCCTATAGTTCCAATTTATTTTGGTATTTCTTCTGATTCTATTTCTATGGTATTTTTCATTTAGATTGTTTATTTTACTTGTATTATTGAATGTATTACTTCCTATTTTATTAGGTTTACTGGTCATTAAACTGTTATTTTTACTTTCTCTACTCATAACATGTAAGTACATAGTAGGATTTTTGGAAAAGGTGTGTGTATATGTGAGTGTGTGTGTGTGTGTGTGTGTGTGTGTATGTATGTGGACAACAGAACTCAAAAGCGAGAATTATGTTAAATACTAAACTTGATATTTAAGTTTAGTATCCTCCAAGGATGCAACATGAAGATTTTTAGAATAGTCCCCCTTTACACGGAGCATTTTTCTAAATGTTCAATTCTCTTAAAAATGGCTAATGATTTTGATTAAAATGACATATACTAAAGATGTTTACATTACACCTAAACTGTAGGAGACAGACAAAAGCTTACAACACAAAAAATAAAGATATTGTTAAAACATACAATTTATCCATATACAATTTTTTAAAACATTTTTTAGAGCTAACAATTTCAGAGATATTCCATGTTATTGGTTTTAATTTTAAAATAATCTTAACTTGTTCTCAAATGGAAAGCCATCACCCATTTTACATCTCTTTTGTTTTACTCCTGGCCTTGGAAAGAGAACAGATTTTCAGTGACAATCACATGATTGACTGTCACTTTAATCTAATATATTCCCTTATTTCCCTTTTTGTAACTGTATAATAAGATTGCTTCTGGTAATGTTTATTTGATTAGCATTATGTAGACGAGAGAATACTGTTTTCTAAGAATAGTGTGTTTGCAGAATATGTAGAGAAAGTCATGTGAAGGGAACACATCAGATTTTTAAACATAGATTTCCTGAAAAGATTATGTTTCTTAATTTCTTCTTGATTGAATTCTTAGACCAGTCGAGGTCAATTTCCAAACATTTACCACCAGAATGCTCAAAACATTAAGGATAGACTCCTCAACATTGAGGTTATGTTACAAAATAATAACTATGAAATTTTGTTTCATGTACCACTGACTAAATGAACCAGAGCATAAAACAATATGCTTATCTAATTATTCACTAAGTTCATATTATTGTAGGTTTTTAATGAGAAATGGTTATTCTTGTGTATTTGTCAGAGATTGTAGGTAGTACCTATTACCTTTGAAGAATTTACCAAACAATATTTGCATGAATTCCCACTTTGAGGCACGTATGGTAGAAAAGTAGAATATAATTTAATAATTGTGTATCTTCAGAACTCCTGATGCAAATTTAGACTTATTTATCTATTATTATCTGATTCAAAAAATATTTTAATAGTAGCAGGCTGCAACTTAGACTTAACCTAGAAAATTGGGCAAAAAGTTTTTGGAATTTATGTATGATGGTACATAATTTGCTACCTCATGCATGAGCAGTGTTGCCAACACAAAAATATTTTTTCTACTAAACTGAAGTTAAAATTCCGCTAAAATCCACTAAATGTTTATTACTGTTGTTTGCCATCTTTTTAAAAAAGAATTTTTAATGTACTGATAGCTTGCAAATAAATTTTGTGTTCGTCATTGGTTATTATTATTATTATTGTTATTATTACCATCATCATGATTATTATTGTTAATGTTATTGCTATTATAATTGTTGCTCTTTTTCTTCTTGTTATTATTATTATTATTATTATTATTATTATTATTATTATTGTTAGGTTTCATTTATTATATTAATGAAAGTCAAGCCACAGTATTTGATTTTCTTCATCTTGCAATAGGATATCTTATATGTCCACTGCTGAAACACTGGGGCTGGGTGGAAATATGCCTGGCATATGCTCTCATGGTGCCGATTTCATGGAGAATATCATCTGGTAATTCTTTGTCATAGCAACACTTAACCATATGATTTAGACAGCTCTTATTGTGATCATGCGTTCATCATAGCAGTAGTTAGTAATTAGAAATAGTATCTTAGAATATGTACAGCAGGTTTTGACATAAGCGATAACTAACAAAGCAATAACATCTACCGCATTTATATGGCTGATTCATGTGGCAATAAACATGTATGTATGTTTACTTCATTATATATAAACTAATTCCTCGCAGGGCACATACATATACAATATGTTTGGTATTGTGCAATGTGCATATTTCATGATTGAAATAGGAGGTGGGGAGTTTAATTTGCAGTTCCAACTCACTAAATCGGGTTGTTCCCACTAAATATGGTTTCTAATTATATAATTGAAACATTGAATATATTAGAAAAATGTTGTTGTGACCAAAGTCCATATATCCGTTAAAAAATCTGCTGACTGCTAAATGCAAAATTTCACCCATTGACGGTGTGTAAAATCTTTCAAATTTAGCGGAAATTCTGCTAACTTGTCAACTCTGTACGTGAGCCTACCTGAGTAACCTTAATTTCACAAACTATCAACAGTAAGCCCTTTATTCCTAGTAGTTAAAAATATTAACAGTCTTTGATACTGAATTTTCTGATCATAATGCTCAAGAATTTACAGTAGTTAATAATAATACCCACAGGAGACATACAAAATTCATGACAACTACAATGATGATAGTAGTAGTAGTAGTAATAATAATAATAATAATAATAATAATAATAATAGAGGCCCTTAACAATCTAGTAATGAATAAAAGGAAGAGTAATATCTATGAAACAAATTATATAAACATAGGTGTATTCTTAAAAATTATGCAACACTGCTTAAACATAGCACTGTCAAAGGAATGATTAAAAGTGAATAAAAACTCAGAAAAATCATGGGTAACTTGTCATTAAAAATTCTTTGAAAAGACTAAAGTTCCTCAAAAGCCTATTTAACAAAAGGTTGCTTCATAAATTATAGAAAGATATATAAAAATCAGATGTGTTCCATTCACATGACTTTCTCTATATCTCTGTAGCAAATTATTGTTAAGAAGCTTATTCTTTTATCTACTTCATGATAATCGAGATAAACATTAGCAGAAATTGCCATTATATGGTTCCTTGTAAGTAGAGAGAAAAATATCTAATGTGTTCCATTCACATGATGTTCTCTAGCTGTTCGGCAAACAAACCTTTTATTCAAAAGATTAATATATCTACATTATACTAATCAAGATAAACAAAAGCAGCATTATTCTTATTACTAGCTTCTTTGTAAGTAGAAGGGAAATAAGGGAATGCACGGCTAAAGCAATAGTCCAGTCTTTTAAAAGCCGGTCGATATGTGAAATAGTTCAAATTCCAATCTCTTTGCTTGCCAGGAGTAAACAAATGAGAAACGAGAAGAAAGATATCTTCCCATTTGAGAAGCATTTAAGTGGCTTAAAATTGAAACTAATAATCTAGGATATCTTGAAAACGGTTAACTTTAGAAAAACAATGTATGTAACATAAATTATTGTTTTAATGAGATCTACATTTTTTGTGTGATAAGTATTTGTCTATCTCTTACGGTTTGCCAGTTATACAAAAGTCATCCAGAATGAAGAGGTCTTAAGAGGCTATTCCCAGAAAAATTTGTCATAAAAATATCTTAAACATAAGTATTTTGGTTGTCTCCTTAGCGCGGTTGCTTACCAAGAAGGAGGCAAGTTTGATTCCCAATACTGGCATGGGGAATTTTTCTCCGCTGAGAGACCTGGCCTGGGATGCACTCAACTTCATGAGGTCCCTGGGGGGCCAATTGAGGAGCTACTTGATTGAGAAGTAGTGGCTCCAGATTGAGAAGACCACATTAACCGGCCAGGAGGGAGTCGAGGCGCTGATCACGTTTTACCCTCCAGCACTGCACCCCATTCATGACACCTTCGTGTCGAGTTGGGGGATGCAGCTGCTGGGCAGTAGGCCTTAGTCCCTTACGAACTGTTGTGGCATGGAGTTAAGTTAAGGTATTTTAATCAAAATTGTTAGAGCCATTTTTGAGAAAATAAAAATGTTTGAAAAATGTTACATGTAAAGGGTAGTTGGGGGTGGGGAGATTTTCTTGAAAATCTTCATGTTGCATCCTTGGAAGATACTCAGCTTAAATGCCAAGTTTGATATTTACTGACTTTTCATTTTTGAGCTATGCTGCATGCACGCACATACACACACCTCTTTTTTTTAATCAGGGGGTCTCAAAACATGTATTTCAAGTGAAATCTCGGTATCAAATTTTTGGGTGCGATACCTTCTCTATACACTATGTATATAGTATGTGTAGAGAAGGTAAAAATGTCATAATTGTGGAAAAACCTATCATAATAATATTATTCATTTTTCTGAAAATAAATCAAAAGCTATGTGGTGGGTATCTAAAAAAGAATTGGAACTTAAGGGGAAAAAAAAGAAACAATTCAACTCTAAGCAGAAGCAGGTGAAACATGCTCCATACCTACTGAAGTGGGGCTAAATTTAATGAATATTTTGTTAGTATTGCTGAAAAGTTATAATCATTTACAGCTTACTGTTATCAAATGGGTGAATCTAATTTTGGTATATTTCTAGAGTTATCCAAGGCCTTTGACCTCGTAAAGTTGTAGACCATAAAATGCTTATACAAATATCTGATGTGTTCCATTCACATGACTTTCGCTACATCTCTGTAACAAATTATTGTTAATAAACTTATTCTTCTATCTACTTTATGCTAATTGAGATAAACATTAGCAGAAACGGTCTTATTACGTAGTTCCTTATAAATTGAAGGGAAATAAAAGAATACACTAGGCTAAACTGACAGTCAATGTTTTAAAATGTGGTTGCTATGGGATTGAATTCCATTGCATGGCTAAGAATTGACAGTTCCCATATGAGAAACTTTTAAGTATTTTAAAACTGAAACCAATAACAAGGAATATTTAAAAAAACGGTCAATTACATGCAAAAAATGTATATGACATAAATTGTGTATTTTAATGACAGCTATATTCTTTTTTGTAACTTTTTGTCTATCTCTTATGGTTTACCAGTTATGCAAAATTCAGAAAAATTCATCCAGAATAAAGAGGTTATAAAAGGCTATTCCACAAAAATTCAAGACATATATTTTATTTTTCATGAAAATATCTTAAACATAAGAGATTTTAATCAAAATCGTTAGAGCCATTTTTGAGAAAACCAAAATTTTTTTCCATGTAAAGGGTAGCTGGGAGTGGGGCAATTTTCTTGAAAATCTTTATGTCGCATCCTTGGAAGATACTGAGCTTAGAAGTTTAGTATTTAACAGACTTTTAATTTTTGAGCAATGCTATACACACGCATGCATGCGTGCACACATACACACATGCACTCCACCCCCACCACCACCACCACTCCACATATACACACCCACCCGCATGCGCAGACGTTTTTTTAAAAATCTGATGTGTTGCTCTAACTGTTATAGAAACAAACTTCTTAAAAAAGATTATTCTTCTTTCTATACAATGCTAATTGAGAAAGCATTAGCAGAATGTTCTTGTTACTTATTTCCTTATAAGTAGACGGGAACTAAAGGAATGCGCTATGCTACAGCAATGTCAAGTATTTTAAAAGATATCGTTATGTAATTGTCATTGAAATTTGCTTCTTTGCTTGGCCAGGAGTAGAACAAACAAAAAATGGACACTTCCTGTCTAAGAAAAATACAAGTATTTTAGAATTGAAGCCAATAACAAGGAATATCTCGGAAAAGGTCAATTCTACAACAAAAATGCATATTACATAAATTGTGTGTTTTAACAAGATCTAAAATTTTATGGGTAAGTTTTTCTCTATCTCTTAGGGTATAACCATTACACAAAATTCTGCAAAAATCAACCAGAATAAAGTGTTCTTATGAGGCTATTCCCAGAAAATTGAAAATATACTTTTTATTTGTATTGTCAATAACTTTAATGGACAGTATTTAAATCAAATCATTTGAGAAAAACAAACTTTTCAAAACTTTTTCCTTGTCAAGGTTAGTTTGGGGTGGGGGGATTTTCTTGAAAATCTTTGTATTACATCCTTGGAAGATAATAAACTTAAATACCAAGTTTGGTGTTTAACAGTCTTATACTTTTTGAGCTATGCTGTCCACAGACACACACACATATACAGACCTTTTTCTAAAAATGCATTTTTTAGATTCAGGGGGTCTCAAAACATATATTTCTTCTGAAATCTTGGTATAGAATTTTTGGGTGCAATACAATACCTTCTCTGTACACTATGTACATAGTACATGTAGAGAAAGTAAAAATTGGAATGCTATGGAATAAGGGGAATTGCAAAAGAATAGTTTTCCCTTAACTCGGCAATCAAACACAATTCGTTGAATTAATAAATTGAAATGAACATACAAGAATCTATGAATTCTACAATTCCACTGTAAGGTCCCTCATCGTGGGTATACCACAAGGTTTAGTAATGGGCCCCTTAAGACTTTTACTTTGTATAAATAATATACTAACTCAACTTAAAAAGTGTTAGGTAACCCTATTTGCGAATGACACTAGCCTTTCATTCACAGATGACAAAATTCCAATAGATGCACAGTTAAGAGACTCAGAAAGCCAGTTTGTTTTCTTAAAAATAATCTGATAATAACTATATCTTTTAGGCATCTAAGGAATACACATTCATATTTACCTCTTACAATTTGAAAATAGACCCATTACCAATGTAAAAAGTATTAAATTTTTAGGCAAATGGATAGACGAAAGTTTGCAATGGTGTACTCATATTGAGAAACTGACCTCAAAGCTCAGTCAAATAGCTTTACCCTCAGAGTAATAAGGGATAGGATAAGTCACATGATGCTGAGAAGCCTATACTTTGAATGCTTTCATAGACTCAACAAATATGGGTAAAAAGTCAGACCGTATCTTTAAGATCTAAAAAGGGGTAATTAGAATAATTGCATGTAAAGGGAAAAATGCATCTAGTAAATTATTATTTAAATCTCTAACTATACTACCTGTTCCTTGTATTTACATCTTTAAAATATTAAAGTGTTTAAAAAGAATCTCACAAAATTGCAATTAAATAAAGATAAACAGAATCATGATTCGAGAAATAATCAACAATTATCCAGTACAAGTCATAACACAACTCTATGTGAACATAGTACATTATATAATTGCATTAATTTATGAAAAAGACTGCCTCAAATCTTGAAGGCAATTAAGTGTCCAAAAAAATTTAAAACTGGTGCAGTATTCTTTTTACAAAAAAATTGTTTTTATAGTGTAGAGGCTTCCTAGAACAACTTCCTCTTATTTAAAATAAAGTTATGGTTTGGCAAATAACTAATTCTAGCCACTTGTTACATTTAATGCTTATCAACTCATGTTGTACTCATGTTCAATAATTTTTACCTGTCTTCCTTTAATTGTTCTATATAACTTGACATATCTAATGATCTGACTGAGCAAAATAAATTGAATTCATATATTTAAATGTGTTGCTTTTATATATTTCTGTAACATAATGATGGTCATACATAGGTTGTTTGACAATGCTATTAATTTTATCCTAGATCTATGGGTAAAATTCTTTTGGAATATATTTAAATTATTAGCAATTGTATGAATAAATTTGATATAGGGTGTTTTTGAACAATTCAAATCGTTTTATAGTCATTTGTAAATAGCTATTTTGTAATTTGTAAATACTTATTTTATTTTCTACATATCTGAAACACTGACACATTAAAAAAAAAATAAAAAAAAAAAAAAAAAAAAAAAAGGCTCTTTATTCCTTTGGGGTTCCAGATTTCGTAATATGTTATTCGGCCGTTAGGAGCGCTCATGTAGTTGTTTACAAGGTTGTCGTTTTCTTCTCTATGGTTCAATAAAAATAATACCGCGAGATGATAGGCTGTTGTATATTATACTGATATCTTGGGGCTTTAAGACTACTGTACATTTTCAAGTACAGAGGAAGACATGCTATTCTATAGCAATGCTGATTTCATCAAAGCATGTGAACGAAGCGAGAAAGCACTCGGTTAACAATAGGCTAGTGCGTGCGCGTATAAATAAAATTATTCTCTTGTAATTAGCTCTTAGTAATTAACACTATTTTGATCAAAACTTGATCTCTTCGTTCACACGCACTCGGTTAGTTTTATAGGTTAGTGTGTGTTTAAATAAAGGCATTTTCGTGTAATTTAATTTTAGTAATTTCCCAGCATTTTTCCAAGCATGCTCGCATAACTATACGCTAGTGTGTGTGTGTGTGTAAACTGATTTTCGTGAATTTGCTTTCTAAAATGTTTGCAAACGAAAATAACATTCATTCTCTTTATTACGATAGGTTTAGGTTAATGTGTAAATTAATTTTCATTATTTCCTGTTGTTAATTTTTAAGCATTTCCATTGGTTTTGCCAAAGCATACGAGCAACACATGCTTAATAGAATAGAAGGCTCACACATTTCGTGAAAAACTAGGTTGGTAGTATAGTTGTGCCTATGTAAAAATTGCAAAATGGAGTGTATTGTTAACATTTTTCGACGAGTTTTGTATATAAAAAAATCTTAATTAGGGCGTGGGTGGGACACAGCAACTCAAAGTGATCACAGCTATGTCAAGACACATGTACCATGTGAATTTTTATTGCTCAGGTTAGTATTTTCAACATTTTTAATTAGGACGTCCTGCGGAACTTTTACCCTTAGCTTTAGTTAGTTGATTTTCCAGACTTTTAACACCTAGAATTTTCGAATTACCGCCATGTCATGATGTCGATCTTGGAAGTTGAATTACCCGATACGCCACTAACGTGGTGCGTTACATTTAATATAGGTAAAGCTTTTAGGTTGGCTACTCTGAGAATCACTTAGTATGTGTAGTCTGCTGCAGTTGTTTTAAATATTGTAAATCTGTTTCTGGTGTAAATATAACAGTTATATATTTGCGGTACAAATGCTCGCAATATTTAATAAAGCATCAAAGGTACTAAAAATCCAAGGAGATAATGTCTTTAGTAAGTTTATTATAGCTCGCCGCTGTTCTAAACAAGAAATGTTAAAATATAATTGACGTTCATTTTTTTACCACCGACAACGTTTCGAAAACATTGCTGAACTTCACATAAGAGTTGGTTTTGTAAACTTTTTAGAGAGAGAGAGAGAGAGAAAAAAATAGTAAAATGCCATACTATAAATTATCGATGTCGCCGATTTTAAAACTATAAGTTAAAGAAATTACATACCGAGTAACAAATGTTTTTCATTTTTTGTTACAGAAGTGCTAAATATGTCAGCATTGAATCTCTCATGTTTACGTAAGGAAGAAGTTCAGGCACTTTTCAATTCTGTGGACACAGTACTGACAGACTGCGATGGTAAGATAATTTGAAAGGGAATCCGTTTCTTTAGTGTATCATTTTATAGTTGAGCTTTTGAATTAAATATAGGATATTATTTTATAACGTCTTTTGCCGTATTAGTTCGAGTTAAAAATTTATAAAGAAGGAATTGGAAAGAAATTCTGCTGCATTTCTTTCTGTTGCAAGTCTAGTGATAAAATATGACTGTGATATTCTGTTTGGGATACATGCTAATTTTGTCAACGTGTCTTAAACTGTAAACTAATGGTAGTTAATAGCACTTAATTGAGTTTATAAACAATGCAATATAATTACATTTGGCTATTGAATAATGTAGAATCAGTACAATAGGATTTCGCAAAGTTTAGGAAAAGATGCATTAATTATTGAGAACTGTTACCATAGATGTTCTGTTTATAGGTGTCTTGTGGATGCACATGAATGCCATTAATGGGTCTCCAGAAGTGCTTAACCAGTTACGAGAAATGGGGAAAAGAGTTTTTTACATAACAAATAATAATGTCATCACAAGGGATGATTTCTTGTTAAAGTGTGATAAACTGGGTTTTAAAGCTACTAAGGTAAGGATAGTAATGTTCCTTTCAGTAACAATTCACCATTAACAATATCAAAATTGTAATATCTATACCCAAAAATATAAATTGTGAAGAGAACTAATTGCTGGAAATTGCTGTGTTATTATAAGGTACTGTTGATGCAGGTAGGATGGCTGATTTTTGTTTACTGTGTGCTTCAAATACTTTCACTCATGTAAAATGTGGCTATATATTTAAAATATTAAGTATTTTCTTTGCATCTCTCAGGAGGGTAATTTATTGTATCTTTTAAGTAAAGATCTTGATTAGCAAATTCCTCATTACTGTTTTGTTTTCACTGGCAGTATATGCATGAATATGCCTAAGGGTTAGATATTAGTAAGTGCAGCATACTTGTAGCAAATAGGTGTTATATACATTATTTAAAATGGGTTAGTATGGAGTACTATTCAGGTTGGTTTGAGAATTTGTGAAGCATTTACTATGCACGCTATTAATGCATGCACATTATTTAAAATGGGCCAGTATGGAGTACTATTCAGGTTGGTTTGAGAATTTGTGAAGCATTTACTATGCATGCTATTTCATGAGCACTCGGCTCTTAAGCCTTTATTAGGTAGATTTCACACAATTTTGGAAGCAGAGCAACAACATTGAGACATGAAGTACATTATACACTTGGTATCTAGTTGCTTAAATGCTAAGGTTTTCTTCTGTTTATAGATATCAGAGTTAATGCACATTCACTTTGTTTTGTTTAGTAGTTTCAGCTCCTTTGAGCCCAATCCAGTAATTAGATAACCCATTTACCATAATGGCTGAGGGTCTCAAAGAAAGAAACTTTGATTGACAACACTGCAGAAAGACAGGCGGGTAACCTCTCTCTTCTTTCCCACAGCACACTGCCCCTAAAATAGCACGCAAGTAAAGGCGTGCACATAGTACAATCCACTTCATAAGAATTGACCAATTTGTTTTGAATTGAAATTTAAATTCAGTTTTATGTAGGTAAATTTTAATGATGTTGCTTTATTCTTGAGTTACAACACGAGTCTCTGATAATTTTATGTGTTTCTTGTGATATTTTGTGTATGACTTGATAAAACTACACTCTTTTCATGAAAAAGTATTTGAAATCTGGCAATATTTAGTTCATAATGCTTATGAGTTATGACAAACTAATAATACTTAATGCCAAGATTCATGTTAGCCCAAGAGAGCATTTCAGCCTGTGGCATGTCTAAGCAATAAATCCCCAAAATATCAAATGATTGCTAGATGATGCATTCCATGAATGAGTGAATCTGAAGCTAAAATTAAAAATTATTTTTTCCTTTGAATCAGGCATTAATAGAAAGGTAAATATTTTCAGAAACATATTTTTTTTAATACATTTTTGTGTGTATTGGTTTGTTTTGTTAATATTTAACTCTAGTATGTATCAAGTTCAACAACACTGTAAATTTATTGGATTTATGTGGATACATGCACATTTGCCTCTCAATTTACAATGATTGTTAACCTGGAAAAACACATTTTTATGTGTATTAGTTTGTTTTATTTTGTTACTATTTAACCCTAGTATGTATCAATTTCAGCAACACTGTACAATTTTTGGGTTTATGTGGATACATGCACATTTTCCCTTCAATTTACTTTGATTGTTAACCTGGGTAAAATTCATCTTGAGTTAGCTTTGAAAACACTTATAGATTGTTACTGCAGATAACATTATTTCTTAGTTTTTGGCCAAAAGGTAGCACCATGTTGAAATACTATACCTGTAATAAGAAAAGTCATAAAGTTTATGTGGTTATGTAAATATTTGGAATACTATTTTTAAACTTTACAAAAATAAGTTTAATTTTGTACTGATCTAATAGACTAAAGAATGGTTTACTGAATAATAAAAGTGTATTTATGGGAGATGGGTATATATATATATATATATATATATATATATATTTTTTTTTTTTTTTTATGTCACCCCCATAGTGCACTAAATGATATATTTTTTTTAGTTCACTTCTCATCAAAATTTCTAGATATTGTTACAACTGAAAGATGCGTAGCATGTTTAGTTTATTTGGGGCTAACTATTTATTATTTGAATGTGTAGTATATTTAATTATTTTAAATTTAAAAATTATCTTCATAATACATAATCTGTCGCATAAATCATATACTCTAGTTAGACTAGCAGGCTATATAAATAAAATTTGTTAAATTTTTACTTTCTACTTTGTACATAGGTAGAGAAGGTATTACACTCCACCTAGTTTAGTATTTTCTAAGGATCCAACACAAAAATGTTGAGGAAAAATCCTCCACCCAAAATTACCTTTACATGGAAAAAATTTCAAAAATTTTGATTTTTACAAAAATGGCTCCAATAATTTTGATTGAACTATCACATAATAAAGATATTTACATGGCAAATAAAATGTATATCTTGAATTTTCTGGGAATAGCCTTATTCTGAAGATTTTTGCATATCTGGTAAACTGTAAGAGAGAGACAAACTTATTGCACAAAAAAATGTAGATCTTGTTAAAACACACAGGTTATGTTATAATTTTTTTTTCATGAAGTTGACCATTTCCAAGATATTCCTTATTGTTGGTTTCAGTTTTAAAATACTTAAAACTTTCTGATATGGGAATTGGTCAACTCCTAGCCATCCAAAGAAACAAATTTCAATGGCATAGCAACCAGCTTTTAAAAGATTTGAGTATCATTTTAGCCTAGTGTAGTCTCTTATTTTCCTTTTACTTACAAGGAAGCAAGTAATAAAACTATTTCTGCTGATGTTTATCCCAATTAGCATGAAGTAGATAGAAGAATGTGCTTTTCAACAATAATGTTACAGAGATGTAGAGGAAGTCATGTGAATGGAACACTACAGAGTTTTTGGAAAGAATTTCATAGGTGTGTATGAAAAACAAAGAGAACTTTCAGAGAAGTGGAATGCTTATCTACACAAATAATGTGGACATAATCAGAAGAGTAGCAAGTGATTATTTAGCTCACAATACATACTCAGAATGGACATTTCTATTTAAAGGAACTAGTGGAACAAAAATATTTGTTTTTCAGATAGATGTGCAGGAAATTTAAAAATAGATATAAATTATCTGGACTCTGCACACTGAAAAATGATAACATAACTGGTGATTGGAGCTCTTTCGCTGCTTTCTGCATTTTATGCTTATGAATTATCTTATCAATGGAGAAAATGCGAAATGAAATTACCACTTTGGAAAAGCTAAAAAAATCCACACACAATTACTGTAAATTTACTTTCCATACAAGATAATTCTAGAAATTATTTAGAGATCACCATATAAACTTATACCACAAAATAAATGCATTAGAGATCTACTATACCACCCTTTGAAAGATGGCATGCCAGAAACAAAATTATATGGCTTTTACCAAATGAATTGCCAAGATTGCAGCAAAATATACATTGGACAAATAAAGAGAAATTTGGACATTAGAAAAAAGGAATACATTCTGTCAAGAAAGTACCGGGAATTGGTCATTTAAAAATCCTGTGTAAAAGGGGATTCAAAATTATTGTTGTCGCTAAGTTGGTACAGCTTTCCTCTATACCCACGCAGAGTTTGATCATCATCTGTCTTCTAGTTAGTTTACAGTATGCCATTTTGTTAGTTCATCTCAAAGGTGATTTGCGATTTTACGATGGATACAAATATTGAACAAAGAATCTGTCTCAAATTTTGCATTGCAAATGGTATTTTGTGTGCCAAATCGCTGAAAATGTTACAGAGGGCTTATGGTGAATCAACTTTATCAAAAACATGTGCATATGAGTGGTACAGTGCATTCAAAAGTGGTTGAGATGTGGTGGAAGATTTGCCTCGCTCTGGTTGGCCAGCAATGGTTTGAACTGAACTGAACATCGCTAAAGTGAAGAAAATGGTATCTGAAAATTGTCATTTAGGTCTGAGAGAGATTGCCGCTGAACTTTCTGTATCTCACGAAGCAATTCGTACCATTTTATACAATTGTTTGGGCATGAAACGCATTGCAGCTCAGTTAGTTCCGAGAGACTTGAATTTTCTTTAAAAACTCAATCGCATAAGGATTGCTGAAAACATGCTAGAACGAGCCAGTTCCGACCCCACATTCATGAAACACATTGTAACTGGTGATGAGACATGGGTTTACGAGTTTGACACTCAAACCAGTCAACAAGCTTCCGATTGGCACCTTTCAACTGAACCGAAACCTAAAAGGGTACGTCAAACTCGATCAAAACTGAAGATCATGTTGACAGGTTTTTTTTTTTTTTTTTTGATTATCGCAGTGTCGTGCACTCGGAGTTCTTGCCAGGTCAGATGGTAAATAAAGACTATTATCTGAGCGTTATGAATGAATTTGTGGCTAAAAACTCAAATTTCATCGAACAACCACTGTATTCACCTGATCTGGCTCCTGCTGATTTCTTTCTCTTTCCAAAACTCAAGTTAGCACTTCGAGGCATCCATTTTCAGTCGATAGAAGACATAAAGGAAAATTCGCAGCAACAATTGACATCGGTTTCTAAAAGTGCCTACAAAAATGTTTTGATGATCGGATTATTCGTTGGCATAAATTTATAATTTCAGAAGGGGCCTACTTTGAAAGCGATAAAATAAAATTGGATGAATAATTCATTTTTTGTATTTTATTGGCAAAGTCCCGGAACTTTCTTGACACAGTAGTACATGAGAAACATCAGATTCAAATACATAGACAAGTTCACCGTTGCCCATCATATTTGGATAGAGAATCATAGTATAGAACCAGAAATAAAATTAATCAAACACTAAAATAACCTTGGGAACTAAACATATTGGAAAACATGTTTATTCATAAGCATGAAGGAAATCTCATGAATTTTGATGAATTTTTAGATGACATGTGGTTAACAAAGATGAGAGATGGCAGTACAACTCTTAGTGAAATGAGACACAACACGGGAGCAAAATTAACTGAGGATAAGGAGGATGCTCCCTGAAACTAGTCTTAAATAAAGAGGAACCTAAAGTCGTTATTATACGATCATAGTATCTTGTATTTGTTTATTTTTCGAACCCCAGAAATTTTCAAATATTTGCTCTTGGACTTCAGCAGGAAATTTTCACAATATCTTGATGAGCAGCAATCTAAAATACAGAAAATGAATTACTTATTGTCTTTCCCAGAAGAGCTAGTATATGCTTGACCAGATTGCCTTGCTAACTTTGCTTTTTGATGTTTCCCAATCTTCTTTGTGAATAGATCTTTTTCTACCATGTTTATTAGCTGAACTGGCATTAATATTATCTATTGCATTCAACATAATTAGTGCATATAACAGACATCTGAACAACTCAACAACAATATAACATCTGAAAATAGCCTGCTTTACAATGATGCTGCAAAAATATATACTACATTACTGCCTTTAAAATGCTGCCCCTACACACTGGCAAACTTACTTCATTCAAAATTTCTGCCCTCACACGTATGGAGGTTTCAAAAATGCATTCTCCTGAAAAAGGGCACTTTGACCTACTGTGCCAATTTAGAAAGTAAAAAGATAACCAAAATATAGTATGTTCTAATTTTTTATTGCCTTTGACATTTGTTTAAAAGAATTAATATATATCTGTGTATGTATATAGATGGTTAACAGATTTAAGCATTTTGAAATGGTTAGAGGAGGATACTAATGAAATTTATGAATTCTTCAATCAAGTTTATGTCTGTAAGGAAGCGGAATGGTGCCATGTTTTATACTTCTTCCTCTGTTCCTTCTTCAAAATTAAAGGATTGGGCTTCTTATAACCTGTTCCAGCCTCAAAGGATTTTAATTAAGCTGTTTTACCCATTGTGCAATATAAAAACTTTGAACTCTTGCTAATCAAAGGAACAGGCCACATGGCTCCTGTTGTTATATGCTAATTATAACTCATTTTTGGGATAGCCAGTTATTACATACATTTAAAGGACAAGGAGATGTATATATTGTAGATTTGCTGTTTATTAAACCTTTCTTATCTCTTTCACACATTACATTTTTTAAGAAGCCAAAGACATATCTTTCTTTTTAATTTTATTTGAACTAACCAGTAGAATTAAAATCATAATGCAACATACAAAAGTTTATTCACAGTATCAAAAGTTTCCTTGCATATGTATAACTCAGACTTACATTAATCTTTGGATAAGCTTGAGTTATGACTGAAAAAAAAATCCTGATGTGCTCCATTCACATGACTTTCTCCAGTTCTTTAACAATTAATTGTTAAAAAGTTATTCTTCTATTTACTTCATGTTATCAAGTTAAACATTAGCAGCAATGGTCTTATTACCTGCTTCCTTTAAGTAGAAGGGAAATAAGAGGCTATACTAGGCTAAAGTGATTGCCAAATCTTTTAAAAGCTGGTTGCTATGTGATTGAAATTCATTTCTTTGCATGGCCAGGAGTTAATAAATTCCCACAAGAGAAAAGTTTAAATAGATATTTTAAAACTGAAACTAATAATAAGGGATATTTTGGAAATGGTCAACTCCATGAAAAAAATGTGCATGACATAAATTGTGTGTTTTAATGAGATAACATTTTTGTGTAGTAAGCGTTTATATTTTTCTTATGGTTCACCAGTTATGCTAAAGTTGTCCAGAATGAAGAGGTGTCCAGAAGCTATTCCCAGAAAATTTTAGATATACATTTTATTTGTCATGTAAATATTTTAAAAAAAATTTTCCATGTAAAGCGTAGTTTACAATGGAGGGATTTTCCTCAATTTTCATATCACATTCTTGGAAGATATAAACTTCACACACACGCACACGCACACGCACACACACACACACACACACACACACACACACACACACACACACACACACACACCTTTTTCCTGATACAGGGGACCCTAAAACTTGTATTTTTGGTGAAATCTATGTATCAACACCAATTTTAATGAAAGGGTGTTTTGGAACGGTGATACATATGAATAAAATATTTCTGAATTGGATTTGTAACACTTAAGTATCACTTAGTATAGTTTTGCCAGACTGGTTTCAAAGCTATGTGGGCTTCATTGTCGATAGTTTCCAACTGAATTTCTATAGGATGTTCTATGTAGAGGTGTGACGAACCTCCATGATATATTTTGCGGCGGCAATTCAAAGTTGAATATGTGAAAAACCTGAAGACACCTTAGTATCCTTGACATCACAGCAATGTGCCCAAATATACCCATTCCTTAGATGTTAAAACACCTAGAAAGCTGGCTGATTCGCAATAAAATAGAAAAAGAAGAATTAGAAGACTGCCTAAACTTAACTAAACTTTGCCTAGCTCAAAATTACTTCACTTTCAACAACAGAACATACCAGCAAACTACAGGCCTTACAATGGGTAACCCAATTTCACCACTTCTGGCAGATCTTCACGTCAGCTACCTGGAAACACACATAACCGCAGCATTCCCACACATCTTCAAGGCTTGGCATAGATATGTTGATGAAATCTTTGCCGTAGTCCCCAAACATTTCCTACAGGACTTCCTCAAATTGCTTAACGTACAGCAGAAAACAATAGAGTTCACAATAAAAATTGAAAAAGACAATTACCTTCCATTTCTAGATCTGAAAATAATCAGAGAAAATAACAAACTAGTACTGTAGTTTGTTATTAAAGGAATATTTCATTTTTATGCTTTGTTGTTCATCTCTTTCTCATGCCCACATAATTCTTCTCCCCACAAGATCTCTTTACTAAAATTACAAATAAAATTGTTTCTATGCATCTTTCTGCAAACACACAAGAAAATATTGTTTCCCATTTGAAAGTACTATTAAGAAAATATTTTATTAGTTGACTCATAATTTCATTTGAATCATTTCTTAGTGGGACCATGTAAATAATAAATATACTATATATGATGAAAAATAAATATTAACTACTTGTTGTTCAACAACTGATAAAAGGAAACTATGATTTTAATAATAGTTCCTTAATTTTATTTTTTATGTCTCTCAAATTAAGACTGAGTTTTATTTATGGTTGCTCTTTAACTGCTCTGATTCTCAGCATCCCATTCTATATTGGGGCTGCTTAATTTTGCTCAGAGGTCTCTTTATCACACTTAAAGTTTTTTTGTGTCCAGTAAATCTACAACACAGGACCATTAGCTTTACTTTTCTTCCAAAGAAGACTATGCTAAGGATTTTTACACTACACCTGAAAAAATACATCACCTCCTCTAGGTTTGAACCCAAATCCTTGAGAACCAGAGGCTAGCATGTTAATCCTAGACTATGGAGAATAACTTCAACCATCCTTCATCTAACTATATGATTAGGATAGATTAAAATTTTAATAATGTCATGTAGGTATGGTTTAAAACATGTCTTTGCTAATTCATTTCAGGACGAAGTACTCACCACATCTTACTTAGCTGCATGTTATCTAAGTGACATAGGTTTCCAGAAAAAGGTTTATGTGGTTGGAACAAATGGAATCGCCAGAGAACTCAGCCAGGTTGGCATAAAACACACTGGAGTTGGGGTAGGTATGGAGCTTATGTTCTTGTTACTTATTGACTTTTTAAACAAACTTCAGATTCTATAAACATATATATAAATTTAAAGTCCAGAAACATAAAATTTTGTGCCTATTGGTAATCATGAGGTATATGGAACAATCAGTTTTTACAGGTAACATAGTATGCAGACTATCAGTATGTTTTTTGTTGCTACTGATTGTTAATAATAATGGAAAGTAATAGAAATATTAAATTCTTATAAACAATTCTCTTACATGGCATTCAGAAGTAATTGTTAGAAGTACTTGAATATTCACTCAATGTTGGTGCCCTCTTAGAAATGTGAATGATAAGTATGGGAGGATGGGTGAGAAAATATAATATTGGTCCAAAAAATTATTTAAAATTATTTTGTTTGTTAACAATGCTGATAATGTGTCCGTTTTTTGTCCCATAGAGATTCTTTAACATGTCGGTAAATCTTCTGACATGGGGCTCTTGTTTTAAGCACACTTAAAAACCATCGGTTTGGGCCAGGTTTGAACCTGCATCCTTGAGTTGAAAGGCTGCTTAGTTGGTTAAGCGCTAACCAACTGAACTACTCAGACTGGCAATATTGGTCCATAGTGCAATGGTGCAACAAATTTGAAAGAATGTTTAATTCAGGAGTCCACTTTAAGAGAAGCAAACTTAGTATATAAAAAATTGAATGTGAACTCATCTGAAATGGAATGGCAAAGGAGTGATTTAAAAAAAAAAAACACAGTTTGCTGTGTATGTTTTAGAAGGTGATTAGAACTAGATTTGAGGACATAATGAAAATTTGTATGCTGCTATTAGAGAGAAAAGTTGCTTATTGCTGTGTTTAGAATCAAAAGAGGGCTAATGAATAAATCATTAATTTTCTATTTGAATGTCCAGGAAGAATCAGCTAATTAAAGAAGAATGGTTTTTAGCTTATATCTAAGGTGCATTAAAGAAATTTGTTTGAGTTTGCCATCCCTTTGCAAAAGTTGTCTGAAAATTATGAAAGAGTTCATTGTGAGAAGCAAGATACCAAGCAAGGTTTTTTTCCTCCACTTGAAATATCCAATGCTAAGATTCAGTGATTGTGATTAAATTTAGCTAATAAAAAATAAGGTAGCTCTTATTTTGAAATTTTCTGATGTTCTAAAGATAACTTGATTTACTGTGCTAGACCTCGCGAATGTTTTGTATAATGACCTTGTCATAGATTGCAGGAGTGATGAGAACTCTTTTTTTCTTTTCTCAGGCAGTGATATGTGTAAAGGCTGTAATTGCACTATTTTAATTATTTATTTTATATGATTTTAAACAAATTGAAAACTATAACTTGAAACATTTAAATGTAATGGCATTGTACACTGTGCCAAAATGATTTTTGATTATAAAGTACTTCCCTTACCAAAAGCCAAACTCTTGGCTGGGCAGCTAGCTGAGTGGTTGAACAATTTTCTCAAACTCAATGTTCAGTCAACATCTCCATAGTGATTTATCAAAAACCATTGTTGCTTGGTATTCTTCCTGGATTACAAACAAATGACTAATTCCTTCTTTTCAAAATCTGTGGACTCCATAAGTGGTGACATTAGCCATTGCTTGGATCTTCTAAACAACTGGGTGCTATGGAGATTGTTGAGTGTATTCGTGTATTACTTTGCGAGAATGTTATTTTGATAAGGCTAGGTTTATTATTTATAATTCTCAGATAAATAAAATCATTAGGAATATAGGTGTACTTATGTCCCGTAGCGATTATTGTTAGGTATTCATAATTATTAGGAATGATAGTGGTATATATTGCCACTCTTAGGGTATTGCATTACATTAAAATATGATGACTTACAACATCCAGGTTAATGATTAAAGAATATTTTTGTATATTTTGTCCAACATCATTTTGCAAATGAAATGAGCAATGCTATGTAAATGTTTTACTACCCATAGATAACACAAAAGCATAGAGCTTATAAACTAACCTCAAATTTGCATACATTTGGTATAGCCTCTGAAGCAATGTTGCGGTATAACATGATGACTTACAATGTCCAAATTGAAAATGAATAAATAACATTTTCATATATTTTGTCCTACAAATAAAGTGATCAATGCTATGTTGGTGTTTTACTACCCACACGCTTAGCATAGAATAATAATAATTTATTCCCTTTTTGAAAATTGCTTACAATTTCATGGTTTCATCAATTCATGTGTTACAAACTACATTTCTTACAATTTAACTATAGAGGTAATATTATTTACAATTTGGGAAATACCCATTGAACTTTTTTACATTATAAAAACATTGATCTATTAAAAACATCTTGACCTTCCTAAATCATATTGGGTGTTTGTCAGTTATTACATTGGTAATTATGTTATACATGCGAAGCCAATGTGCCATGTTGATATTATCTTTTTAGTTGTACTAGCTGCTTATAGGTGAATTTTTTTGACTGGATTTGGTACTTTAATGCTGAATTTTGTTATTTTAGAAAACTGATGAATATTATTGTGTATGAAACAAACGCTTTCTAGTATGTATAGACAGGGTAAGATATGTTAATTTGTTAAAGTGAGGTTTGCAGTGATTTGATCTATTTAGGTTAAACTTTTTTGTTACAAACAGTGAATTAGCATTTACTGAATTATTCCACAAAATAATGTCATATGCAGATACTGCCTGAATGAATGCAAGATAGATTACTTTTACTGTAGTATGGTTGCATACATTTTTTAGTGCAGAGATTATATAAGTTCTATTAATTTTTATTGTGATATTGTGAATGTGTGGCTTCCAGTTTATAAATTTGTTGATTGTTATTCCTAAAAATTGTGCTTCAGAAGTATACTGAATTGGTTTTTTACTATTATAGGTGAACACTGGATCAACATTAACAGTCCGCTTATTATAGAGAGTAAATCTCATGCATTGGGATTTATTGGTATTAAGTAATAGGTTATTAGCAGACAGCCACTCCCTTAAGCAAGTTATTACGTTGTCAGCTTGCTGTTGCAAGTTTTTGCATGAGTGTTTTCCATTTAGAATAAAGCTTGTATTGTTGCAGCATTCGTATGTTTAGTGCCAAATCTTCAATATAGACTATAAACAAGAGGTCCAAGGTTGAACTCTGAGGAACCCCACATTTTACTACTGTATTATCAGAGTTCTACCGCTTATTTCATTTCTTATAAATGTTACCTATTTTCTGTTATTCAGATATAATTCAAACCATATAAGCTATATTGTGTATACCCAATGATTCCAGTTTACTTCATAAAATACTGCAGTTAACCTGATCAAAAGCTTTACTTAGGTCACTAAATACACCAGTTGTAGACTTCTTGGTGACAAGCCCCTCTATCATGTGCTTTATGAAGGAATAAAGAGCATGTAGCTCATAAGAAAATTAACCTCATATTTGCATATATTTGGCATAACCTCCTGAAGCAACATTATCTAAATGTTAATGGGATAAAACTTTAGTTTTTGTTCCGGTAATGTTAAAGAGGAGACCTAGGCTTGAAGATGGACTGAGCTGCTATTTTTCTGTATGCTATCATGATTGGAAACCCTATGTGCCACATTGTTATAAGTTTTGTAATACATTAATTTTAAAGGTGCAAGGAAAGGATAGTTTTACACTTGAAATAAATCACATGGAATGATTCAGAAGTTTGAGACAAGTGAAGTGTTTAAGTATAAATATGTTATATAAGTTTAAGTATGAGTTGGGATAATGACACTTGCTACACTTAAAATTAAATTACAAAATATATATTTTAAAGGTGTTCGTCCTTTTCTTCGAATGAAGTCCAACTGCTGGCTGGAAATTATAGTCTGTGGTCTGTTATGGTGGAGAAGATCATACCAATGTGCAGTATTTCAAAATTCATGAGCCTATCTTTGTGTTTTGTGATGAAAATATTCTCCAAAACAGTGAGTGTTGCTGGGTTGTTTATGGGTTTAAGCAACTTCATATCATGTTCTATTTCGTGACATGATGCCCAAAAATGGTGTGTCATTGCCAGATTTATCTGTCTGGTTTTGTTTGATGTGTCTGCAGCTAGAAATTCACACATATTTGTTTGAAAATGCTTTAAATACCAATCTGCAATAGCTTTCAAAGTAAATTAAAAATGTATAATAAACTATTTTGATTTTAGGCATTAATTCAATGAATACAGACAGGTTGCAGGAAAGATATAACAAAATGATTATGTAGTAATACATTTGGAAGTGGGAGATTCTAGAGATGCAATGACTGACACACTGTGTGTTTTTACACAAACCTAATATTATTCATTTACTTCATGGCCTTATCTTTGTCTTTTGTATTGACAAGGCCCTGTTAGTCACTATAGTGCATTGCTGTCCAACTTTCTCAGGTACTTTAACTCATACATAAGGAGGTGTGGGCACCACCACCATCACAACCACTATTTTTTACTACTACTATTACTATTGCTACATGTATCAGTGTAATGTAATGTAAAAAGAAGCTAGTAACAGTGAAGAATAACACAAAAAGATAAGTGAAGATTTGTTGCAACTATTATTTTTATATTAATATTTGTATTATTCATTTATAAGTTTATTTGTTTTGAAGCATTCCTTAGTTTCAGTACATTTTAGGTTATTGCTTATGATGGATGTAATGGAATATAATAATTATAGGTTTCTCTTACCAAATTTGTTTTGATTCCAGTAGTTACCAATGCATTAGTACACAATCCACCTAGTAGCAGTAACCATAACAGTGTAAATAAACAACATCAAAAACCAGACCAAAACTGAGGCCAAAAGGATATTATGTTGATAATGCAATAAAATTATTGCAAAACTGGTCCAAAGCAAGGATTCCAAAAGATAAGTGAAGATTTGTTGCAGCTATTATTTTTATATTAATATTTGTGTTATTCTTCACTGTTACTAGCTTTTTTTTACATTTATAAGAAAATTAACTATTAAAGTTTGTGTGGTTTGTTGAAAAATGACGTTCTACATTACTTTTCTTGGGAACAGACACACTACTGTTTCATAATAAACACAAGGGTTTTCCTCTGAATTCCACAAAACAATACTGCTCCTCCTAATCACTGTTAAAACTGTAAGTTCTTTGTCTCTCAGTCATATCATATTAAAAACATTCATCCAACACAAAACACATAACTGAACCTATGTTCACAATCTCTCAAGTTATATTGAATGTTTGTTTAAAAACCTGACTTTGTTTGCTATTGGTGTAACTATAAAAAAGCAGACCCTTTCGCGTGTTACTCCTGTGAACCAGGATTTAAACAAATAGGCATACTACCACTCCCATATTTATATATATTAGAGGTATTTGTTATACGTAAGAAAACACTTAAAAGATATTAAAATTGTGGCAATTAACATAATTACAATACAAGAACCAAGGATTGTTTTAAGTATCATTATGCATAGAACTATACTTTTCAGTTAGAATCTCATTTACTCTGGAATTTTTGTTTAGTGTTTAATGCCCGCTTTTACTGCTATGGCACTGCAGGCAGTGACACTGGTGATACGTGAATGAAGATGGAGCACCAGTGGAATGTAACGGTGGGGGAAACTGGAGAACCCAGAGAAAACCCACCCCTTCACCCCTTTGTCCACCACAAATTTCACTTGCAGTCACTTGGGATCAAACCTGGGCCATCTCTGGCATTAAATTACATACTACCCACTAAGTACAAAAATGAAACCTCAGAAGCCAAATTCAAACATAAACTTAAAATAATATTAATAAAACATAGCTTATATTTCTGAATTTGTAGAGCATTACAAATATACTTAACTTTAAGTATTTTGTATGTAGCAATTATTTAATCATTTAAGCACATTTTTGGTTGTAAATCTGTACATACTAAACTGATGTATCCAGTATAGCGTACTTGATCTTTCTTGATGAATGAATGATTTGGTTTGTCGTTGAAGTACTAAGAATACAGTATGTAAACAAATTAAAGTATGTAGTTAATTCCTTATGTAGAGCAATCATGTGTTGTAATATGAATTGTTGCATTAAAACACAAATAACATTCAATACAGCTGTCTCTGTGGCCAGTAATCAGCAAATTAATTTCTCATTTGGAGGTCCTGGATTTGATTCTTGGTCAGTCATCCCTTTTTTACTTTCTCTACATGTACTATGTACATAGTGTATATAGAAGGTATTGTATTGCACCCAAAAATTTGATACCAAAATTTCACCAGAAATACATGTTTTAGGACCTCCTGCATCCAAGAAAAGCATTTCTAGAAAAAGGTCAGTGTAGTATGTGTGTTTGTGTACAGCATAGCTCAAAAACAAACAGGTCTATTAAATACCAAACTTGATATTTAAGTTCAGTATTTTCCAAGGATGAATCACAAAGATTTTCAAGAAAATCTCCCCACCCCAACTATCCTTTACATGACAAATTTTTCAAACATTTTTATTTTCTCAAAGATGTCTACCAATTTTGATTAAAATATTGTATATTAAAGACATTTACATGACAAATAAACTGTATATCTTGAATTTTCTGGGAATGGTCTCTGAAGACATCTTTATTCTGAATGAATTTTGCGAATTTTGCATAACTGGTAAACCATAAGAAAGAGACAAAAACTTACTACACAAAAAATGTAGAGACATTAAAACACACAATTTATGTTATATGCATTTTTTTGTCTCATGGAGTTGACTGTGTTTAAGATATTCTTTGTTATTAATTTCAGTTTTAAAATACTTCATACTCTCCTCATGTGGGAACTTGTCAACACTTGACCATGCAAAGAATCTGATTTGCATACCATAGTAACTGCATTTTAAAGCATTTGACTGTTGGTTTAGCCTAGTGTATCCCCCTTGTTTCCCTTCTACCTATAAGAACTAAGTAATAAAACCGTTTCTGCTAATGTTTATCTCGATTAGTATGAAGTAGATAGAAGAATAAGCTTATTAACAATTTATTACAGAGAGGTAGAGAAACTCATGCGAATGAAACACATCAGATTTTTTTATTTATTTTATAATTAGGATTATTTCTTACTCTCCGTAGAGTTTGAAATTAGGGACGTGAGAATGAATATTGTGCAGAATTCCTACAGGAAACTAACCTAAGATCTAGTGTTTCAGTCTAACCCCCCTTGAATGATCTTAAAGTTAAGAGTGCTGTGTATATAAATAAAAAAAAATCTGATGTGTTCCATTCACATGACTTTTGCTACATCTCTGCAACAAATTACTGTTAAAAAGCTTATTCTTCTTTTTACTTAATGCTAACAGCTTTCTTGTAAGTAGATAGGAAATAAGGGAGTATCATAGGCTAAAGCGATAGGCAAATCTCTTAAACTCTGGTTGCTATGTGATTGAAGTTCCTTTGTTTATATGGACATGGGTTAACAAATTCCCATAAGAGAAAAGTATAAGTATTTTAAAACTGAAAGCAATAACAAGGAATATCTCAAAAAACATTCAACTCCATAAAAAAAATGTATTTAACATAAATTGTGTATTTTAATGAGCTCTACATTTTTGTGTAGTAAGTTTTTGTCTATCTCCTATGGTTTAACAGGTATGCAACATTCCACAAAATTCATCCAGAATAAACATGTCTTCAGAGGCTATTCTCAGAAAATTGAAGATATAAATTTTATTTGTAATGTAAATATCTTTAATATACGATATTTTAAGCAAAATTGTTACAGCCTTTTTGAAAAAAATAAAAAATTTTGAAAAATTTCCATGTAAAGGGTAGTTGGGTGTGGGAAGATTTTCTTGAAAATCTTTGTGTCGCATCCTTGAAAGATACTGAAGTTAAATACCAAGTTTGATTTTTCATTTCTGGGCTATGCTGCACGCGCGCGCACACACACACACACGCATGCACACGCAAATTCTTTTGGATTTGAGGGTCCTCAAAATATGTATTTCTAGTGAAATCTTGGTATCAAATTTTTGTGTGAAATGCAATATATTTTCTACCTGCTATGTATTGAACACTGTAGATAAAGCAAGAAACTGAGGCATTCATGCTGTGCACAAGGCAAGAAAAGACGTTTTCTAGTATCATGTTTGTTTTCTTCAGCCCGACCCACTGCGAAGTGATATTGCTACATTAGTGATGAAGGACTTCAAACTGGACCCTGATGTAGGTGCAGTGTTAGTTGGTTTTGATGAACATTTCAGCTACCCCAAGATGCTGAAGGCTGCCAGCTATCTCAACCAGCCTGACTGCCTCTTCATTGCCACCAACACAGATGAAAGAGGCCCAAACCGGGTCAATAATTGTATAATACCTGGTAAGGAATTTTATATAGAATCTCTCTTAATTTTAAGACCCCTTAGTAATTTATTGTAAGATAGTAGGTATCCTTAGGATATTTTTACATGAAATTCAGTAGTGTTTAAATTGTCATTGGCTGTTTTAGTGTTGCAGAAATATACATACTTATGCTGCAAAAAAAAAAAGATACAGTTCATTTTAAGGAAAAGTTAACATGATGTAATGGTAGTAATTAAGCTGTGAGGATGTTTATGAAACAAGGAGTGAGTTTCACAATTTTCTATGAGCATCTTAATTGCCTTTATAGTTAAGTTTCCAAGTACTTTACGCTTCACCATATGTCTAAGTTAATTTTTAATATTTTATGCTCACTTGAATCAGTAAGTTCATTTACCTAATTTAAGCAGCTGGCAGGGTTATTGTATGTTTGCAGTTGCAAAAGTGTTGATTTTATTCTGATCTTGACCTTGACACAATACTTAATACATATAGTATACATGCTCTAACCTTTAAAAAACAAACAAAAAGTCATATTGAGTTTGTTAGAATGTTGTTTACAATTAATACTAATTATTATATAAACAAAAGTGTTTTTATTTCAAATACAAGTTGTTTATTTTACAAGCATTAAAAATGAATTGTGGGAATGTGTTTTGTGGAATACTGAAGTTAGATTCAAAAGTTTTAATTATTACATGTGGATCTCTTGATTGTTAGAGACCTGCACATTAATAAGGTCCAGATATATAATTACCAGATTTAAGCGTGGTCGAGCATAAAATAGATATTAGTTACTGTATTCACAATTCTCTTTCAGTGACAGCATAATATATTTTTATCAGCATTGAACAGCAACAGTTTAAAGCTATATTTCTATGCATAGAATATTTGGTATATGCATAGCTCTACAGAGTTAATTTTACTTTATTAATGATGACCTTGAAATTTACATTGTATATATTTTTTTCTCCATATATTGTAATTTGATCATACTATATTTTTAATATATATATAATATGCATAAACTCAAAATTGAATTTGTTGTACAGGTGTTTGTTCATTTTAAGTATTTTAAAGGCATCATGTTGTATTTGCAATTATACATAATTAATATTCAATGAAACATTTGAATCAATTAATATTTAGATTATGTCAATCATTATTAACACTAATAATGCACCAATTAATATTCAAACATGATTGGATGCATAGAAGATAAGGAATCAGAAGCCAATGATTAACAGTAAAGTAAACAGTAAAAGCCAATGATACCAGTTTAGCTCTCTTGGCTGGTACTTGCATTAGTGTACCCCATGTCATACATAAGTGTCCAGAACAGGGTTGCCCCCCCACCCCAGCTTTGTTTTTTTGGTTTGCCTACTGTCCAGGAGTCTTCTATTTTATTAGCATTGCAACCACCTCTTGCAACCACCTCCAACACAAGTAGATGGAGGAAGAAAGGAGGAGGATGATGATACAGAGCATCACAGAAAGGCATGCCTGGTCTGGAATCTCAAGCATGATGGACATGCTATTATGTCACTTTGAAAATTAAATTAATTTCTTTCACATATTGGCTCATCCATCATCTTGGAACTCGTAGAGATACTCCTTTTATGAACAAGTATCAATAGTGTCACAGAATTTGTTGTATAATTTTAGTATTTAAAACTCTGTGAATATTTTTTGAATAAATATTATGTTATAATGTGTAAAAGAGAAGCTAGTAACAGTGAAGTAACACAAATATTAATTTAACATTAATAATTTGGAACAATTCTTCACTTATCTGTTTTAAATCTACAGGACTAGTTTTGCAATTAAAGATTTATAGCAAAACTAGCTGTGTGGACTTAAAACAGATAAGTCAAGAATTGTTACAAATTATTAATTATTATATAAATATTTTATTGTTCAATGAGACTACTCTATGAGTGATTATTTGTATAGTACTGTACTTAGCTACCACTACTAACAGCAAAGTGATCACATATTTCTTTTTGAGGCCCTGAAGAAGTTTTCCACCAGCCATGGCAGGATTCATTATGTCTGGGAAAAGTTCAAATGCATGGTTACCCATCACAAGCTTGGAGGAATACTGAATTGCCTCTGACTAAAGTTTATAGAAGACCAGGGCAGGGAACATCATCGTGAAACATATAGGCAAAGCCCACCAGAGCAGAGGGACCATGGGAGACATCTGCCCCAGTAACAAGTTCGATCCCTAGCCTAGTATCACTTTGGTACAACAACATAGTGTCTTTAAAGCCCTGTTATCTTGATGTCTAACATTATGGGTTAATACCTGCCCAGTATCATAATAAATAAACACCTACCACAAGGTAGTGTTGTCCTGCAAAACCTCTAATGTTAAAAAGAGCATTGGTCAGAACAGTAAACTCTGTTGAAGATTTACATAACTTCAGGTATAACTATTATAACCATAGCTACTATAACAATAGATGAGATATAAACTTTTGGATCAGCAGTATAAAACTAAATAGTGCAAAGAAGATTTTGCATGAGCAGCAATGAAATGTGTGATAAAACCTATACTGCCATGCTACTTGCTAAGCATGGAGGGAGAATCAGCTAGTAAAATTGTATGTTCTTATTTTTCAGGAACTGGCAGCATGGTTTCTGCAATAGAAACATGTGCTGGACGAAAGCCATTTGTGATTGGCAAACCAAGTTCTTATATTATAGATGCTATTGTAAAGAGGTACAAGGTGAATCCAGAGAGAACTCTTATGATAGGAGACAGGTAATGATCTTATATATAGATTGGAGTTGGACAATATTATACTTAAAAGGAATTTGATGTTTAGAATCATGATTAGAATATTGTAAATTGCCAAAGTTTACATTGTGTAAACTGGAGGAAAAGCAGCCAAAGCATTATCGTTTCCTATTGGATTGGATAATGTTCTATAAGAATATTGTGTGTTCAATGCTCAGGTTACTTAGCTATTTCCGAACTTTGTATACATTGTTAAAATAATTATTATCATTCTGTCATTTAAAAATGACTGATATAAAGATTATCATTTCTTCTTGAATAGGTAAGAAATATTATAGCTTGTGAGGCGAGACAAGAGCAAAAATTAAGTTGCACAGTGACAACTCTTCACCTGAAAGGCTGATGGTGGGAGAAGTCACCATAACGCTTCTGTACACGAAGGAGTGAATTCCAATAGCGCTAGTTTTAGTGTGGAATTCTTTAGGGTTTATGCAAATAAATACTAGCAGATTATTGTTAACTTGGAAGAAAACAGTGATCCCAACGATATCAATAGTGATGGGTTGAGCTGTAGAAACATATGGTGAGTACAGTAATATTGCTTATTGTTTGGTTATGTTCATGATTGTAAACTCACTGTGTGATACATTGGATTGGAACCAAAAATAAACACATCGACATTCCTTCATGTAAAATATTTCATCTCAGGCTCTACATATTGCTAATGATATTATTATATATAAATAAAATTTGGCTATATAACAAAGTGATTTTGCTGTAACTATGGATATGTTCCAAAATTACTTTCATGTGAACCCTGCACATTGTGTGGTTGTGTTTAGTTATTTGTGCCAAGTTAGCACATACATAGATTCTCCTTCTCAGCCATTGCAAAGAGGTAAGGAAGAAAAAGCAACTTCCCCTACACACAAGATTTGTTCATGTCTCATCTCACAACCTATACAATGGGTGTGTTTACAATCAGAGACAGCAAAAAGGTCAGAGAACAGTCATAATGTTAGAGTAGTATTAAAGAGAATGTTCACTTTCATGCCTAATCAAGAAGAGGATCAAGTTAAGGTGGGGGTTAACCTATTAAAGAGAATGGCAGCTGAATATCCTGAGAGAACACCAGTACAACTTGTACAGACAGATTTGCCTAAAGCAGTGCTTCCAAGCCTATCATTTTTTCACTAGGTCAACTAAAATTGGATATTATTTTTCTCGTATGATTTAGTTCATGGGCTTGGCCAACCTTGAGCAGTGCAGTGTTGCACCTTCTATCGGCATATCAAAGGAGAATACTGTAATAATTAATAAAAAACAAAAATTCCATGTTATTCTAATTAATAATTTTCCAAGCATCTTTTAGGCAGCTTTCTACTCCAAGAATTTCATTGTTGAAATTACCACAAGATTCATTCTGTGTCACTTTTGCATTCATTATCATTGTCAGAGTCACATCTTGAAAGAACTTGTAACCCAATGAGCCTTGCATGACATTTCTCTTGAAAATGATATTAACCACTGCTTTCATTAGAAGTGGTAGGTTCTTGTTCTGACATTTTAATACTGGACTCTTTAAAATGTATATTTAGCAAACATATACCTGCAAGAAGTACAAACACATATCTGGCATTACTGATATCATAAAATGTTAAGAGACACAACACTCCACAAGATAGCTATTGCAATACTAAATTATAGTTAGCTTCTGCTTCACATTCAGGTGTTTACGGTGTCAGTTGTGTGAATATTTTGTTACAGGCAGGTCAAACATTGAGCGTTTAAACAAATAATTTTTTTTATAGGTAGCCAAAGTTAAAGTGATCATAGAAGTTGAAGTAACAGTGCCAGAAAGCAGTATGCACAGAAAACGAGTGATCACTCTTTACTGAATTACAATTTGTCAAAGCTATTAAACATTTTTTGCATGCATTTAATATTTTAATTAATTCACTCAAAGTGATAATGCATATGTATTTAACTAGCCAACAAATGAGAACCTGAGTGTTTAACGGCATATATGATGGGAAATAGGCCATGCGCTTGTGAAAACTAATTGTCTGAAAAACATAATGCCTATCTATGTATTGAAATATTTTATTTTCTATTGACTTTTTGAAATGCTCTTCATCTTAATTTTTATTATAAAACCAATGTCAATATATTTGCTTGTATGTTTTTATATTATCTACTTTTCTAAGCACTACCATCAATAATGAATATAGAAGTGAAGTGAATGAAGTGACCTAGGTTTATTTTCTTTAATTTACTAGGTGACTTGTAACATATATTAATATGACAATAGTTTGTAACAACTCTTCACTTATCTTTTTTTAAAATCCACAGGATTAGCTTCACAATTAAAGCTCTATTGCATCTTCAGCTCAATTTCTCTTTGCTGCTGTAGTTTTTGTTGTTGTTTTTTGCTTTAATTGCTAAATTAGTCCTGAGTATTTTAAAAAAGATAAGTGAAGAGTTGCTACAAATGATTAATTGTTTATTAATATTTGTGTTACTTCACTGTCACTAGCTTCATTTTTACATATTATGTCTTGTAACATGTTTATATGGAAATGCTTTCTGATCTTTCCTTGTCAACAACGCATAAATGGCAATTTATTTTTAAATATACTACTTTATTTTCCAAGTAAGTTAATGTTTAATAAATGTTAAAAGGTGAATTGTAATGTTCAAAGAAATAGGATAGCAACTAATGTGAAATAATTCATAATAAAATGACATGCTGAATCTACACTAGTTCTTACAGTTATTAGTAATAAAAACATAACTTTTTTTTTAATATTGAAATTTAAGCTTTTAAGCTTCCAATCTACTGATTGCCTTTTCCAAAATTACTGATTGCTAAAAATGTTTACCTTATATGTTGGCCACTGACCGAAAATACCTTTAGGCTGTTTGATGCCTAAATATAAAAATTGAAATGGCAAGCCTCACCGTAAGAATTTAGAATTCCAAAAGGAACAGAGTGACATGGAAACATATGGTAACATCAGTGGGACAGTCAATAAAGTCAACAAAAGAAAGCTTAATAGAAAATGGTCTCAATCAGTAGTGCCTCATGAGTAGGTATACATTTTAGGTAATCATAAGTTGAGAGTTGGATAGCCCTAGATATGTGAATAGCATCTACTCCATAATATGATTACGAACAAGTTTATACAACTGTAGCCACTCCCAACAACAACAATGATGATGATAATACTTATGCATAAGTTGTCTTATGAAAGAAAGGGTAGTTATAAGGATGTTTATTGCCTACATCATTAAGTACAGTGTTCTAAGGCAAGAACATAGTGTGTGAGAATATGGATAGCCTGAAATATGTGGTTCCGTGCCTTACCTACTTCTGCCAAAGTCTCAAGATGGCAGGATTAACACATTTTACAGTCACTGTATTAAGAAGTGCAGTGCCATGAAGCATTAACATTGTTGCCCTCTAGCAATCTTGATTTCTACTGTACTGAACTACCATCCATTGCCAATGTCAAATTGTACTAATAGGCATGGAAAAATAAGTTTAGTCATTTGAGCATGCTTTGCAGTGTGCACACAATGTACATATATTTGGCCCTTAAGACAATTGCTTCATACTGGTCGGGCATGTGTAAAAGCTACTTACAATGTGCACAACTCAAGATGTGCTACTGACCTTGATGCCATATTTAATTGAGTTTAGAGGAGCAGCATGATAAATTTAAATGCTGTATATTTTAAATTACTGCATATATGTTACATTTAATCACATTTAAAGGAAAAATATCCAATAAATCCACAAGTTTCAAAAGTTAAGGTATTCATGCGCTCTTATATAGCAGCTGCCACTGGTCTAAATGTCGCCCTCCGTGGTGTAATGGTTACCATGCTAACTTCATATACCCAAGGTTGCAGGTGCAAAGCCGGTGGAGTACGATGGATTTTTTCAGGCGTAAAAACCCTTAGCATGGCTTCCTTTTGAAGGGAAGTAAAGCTGTTGGTCCCGTGTCATAGATTTACTGCATGTAAAAGAACCTCAAGCCTGATAGAGAGGCCTCTGAGCTAAATTAATCGATCTATCACGCCCAACATAGAATGGGATGCTGAGAACCACAGCAGTTAAAGAGCGCCCATAAATAAAACGCCATTTCATTTACTGGTCTCAACTGTAGAGCAGGTTACATTCACTTGTTTCTTAATACAGGTTTTGCACAAGAATGAACACAATACACACAACCATTTGCAGTTTCTCACTTTAAAGTGGAAATAATGTAAATATTTCTATTTTCAGGTATTATTTTACAAATTATACATTTTTTTTGCTCTCTTTACCGGTAAAGAGGATACATTTGTAAATGCTTCTGCTTAAATAATCTACCAACTATATATTAACAGCTTTATTAAGTAGTAAAATAATTAAACACCTTACATGGCTTAATTCAAATGTTTAATATAAAAACAAATACAAATAAAACAGTAATACTATTAAAAAGAGAATAAACAATTTTGAAATAAAAGCAGAAGTACCAACATAAAAATTGGTAGCACAAAATGTCTCCATATACACAAAACTGCATATTCCCTTCCTTGTGATAATGGTGGTTACAGTTAAACTTTGTTTATCCATCACTCCTTTAACTGTCACACTCTTCAGCGGCAAGATTGTTGAGTTGTGTGCCAACTTCTGCTCTGACCTATTATCTATCAGCTCAGTAATGTTGGGCAAGAAGCTTGTGTTTACAGAACAGTGTATATGTAATGTCTATGTTACTGTGGTGTTATTACTGTTGTGTTTTGGCACTGGCTTAAAAGCAAATCACATTATATTAGGGATTGTCCAAAATTTAAAAATTTGTACGATTTGTACCACTTATTAATCACTTGTATGTGGTTTTAATTTTTGTTCCAAACCAGCACTTATATATTGCTGTGCATGTTTATTGCAATATTTTCTGTTTTCTGTTTATTCAGTTAACCATTCCAGTTTTGATCTGATGGTAATTGTTAATCAAAGTTTTACTGTATTAAATGTACCTTTCAAGTAATTTTACTGTGCTCATATTCAGTAATCTTGGATAAGATGGATTTCTTGGGAAGATAGTTCTGAGTATGAGATGAAATAATATTATCTGACACTGGCTAGATGCTATCATTTAAAGTGTCTTGTTGATTGCCATATATGATTTTTTAATGCTACTATGCCGTCATCCTTGAGTAATATAATTACAGTAGAATCTCAATTATCTGACCTTCAGATATAAAACATTCTGTACTATCAAAAATTGATTTCCACTTAATTTTTACTTTTGTTTTACTGTATACTAAATTCTGGGACATTCTGTGTAGAAAGTATGAATGTGGGATAACAACTACAATAAGGCACTGGAGTTCTGGCACTAGGAACTGGTTTTTTTTTTCTCTCTCTCAAAAGTAGGTGCAGCCATGTAGTCAGTATATTGTACTGCTTGGATGCAGACATTATTGTTTTCGCCTGTAAGTGGCGATTAAAAGAAAGAAGGTGGTTGTTTCAATGGAGGAACAGACTGGACAAAGGAGAAACTCTTCAAAAAGTGGCTTCATATTATTGATTTCATGAATGGTAACGAAAATGAGGATGAAGAACAAAGCATTGCAGAACCAAATGAGAAAAAGATGAACCACATCAAAGGATTAAATGTACTGGAAAGTTACCTGGAGCAACAGCCAAAAGCAAGTTCATTGGAGCTGTTGATGCTTTGATGATGGCAAAATCTCACAGCAAGGAAATGTCTTTCAGCAGGAAAGCAGATGTCATTGAAGAGTTTTTTCTTGTAAGACATTTAAATTATATTTTTGTTGTACTGTACTCCAAACATGTCCTGGTTTTACTAATGCAGTACCTACCTGTTTTGCTCCATTTAGCAAGTTATTCTGTATTATCTGACATTTTTGTTTATCCAGCGTAGTTCAGGGCCACTTAGGTCAGATAATTGAGACTCTACTGTAATGAGTTATGATTATTTTCCACATCAGGATTTAAGGTTTTCCATAGAAACAGAGTATTCACCTCAAGGTAAGGCCACTTTGAAAGAACATAGATAGGATGCAGTGGTTTCTTCGCTGAATCAGATGAAAGCTAACAAATGAACAAAAATAGCATTTCCTTGATGATGCTTAAAAGGGATTGTATGATTGGATTTCATATGATTTTTCAGCCAACTAGTAGCAATGGAAAGTCTAGAATGTACATTGTTATTAACAGTGGCAGCTGCTGCATAAGAGCACACGAATGCCCTAACTTTTCACAATTTTATTGGTTATTTTTTCTGTGAATGTTATTAAAAGTAAGGTACTGAAAGTCTGCAACATACAAAATCTACTGCACTGATCCTCTAAATTTAATGAAATGTAGCAATAGTGTCAGTAGCACATCTTGACTTGTGCACATTTTGAGGGGCTTATGTGCATGTACAAGTGATATGACATAATTATATATATATATGGGTGGTGCACACTTGAAGATGTGCACAAACCATCTTCTGCATATTTTCTGCATCCACACTCTGAACTGCAATTTAATTTACACATTACTTTGGTTTTGCCTTAGCCCTTACGCTACCTGTGTCCGTGATCATGGACACACTTTTATTCTCTCTGCCACCAACAGACTAACCAACGGAGGCAACTGTTTCACTATCCCTTGTTATCTGCTCTCTTTCACAACAATTTTCTGCTAGGAAGTGGTTCCCTCTGTGGGGCATAGAGTGAAATATTTCAGAAGAGAAGTAGTCATGTCAGTTGATATCAGAAGCCTGCCTGGTAAGTCCTCATATTTAGTTCATTAGTCTGCTTTTTATATAAAAATGTTTGAAAATGTGTGTAATTGGTTCTTAGCATTACGTAGAAAGACACTAATAGCATTACAAGCCTTTTTTGTTTACAACATTATCTGTATACATTGTTAAATATACATGAACAAGGACAATGGTACTTAGGGCAAATATAACCTCACAATATCAAGTAATGCATTCTAGTGTTGTTATACTTATATTTTACAAAAAGTACATATGTTTTTCTACTTTATAGGCACTGTACTAAACTCCATGAATGTGAATGATGAACATTTCACATCCTGGGTTTGGATATACTAGATAATGGAGAATTATCTGAACTAGAAGGGGCCAGCGATGATGAAGAAATGAGTGAAAATGTACCTGAGGTGTTTGAAAGGAACTTGGATACAGGCAAGACAGTAGTTTACAGCTTTATATTTTTAGTCTTGTGTAATGTTTATAACCAAGATTGATAACACCTATATGCTCATTTTAATTTTATGATTACTACTATTTATTTTTTCAGCAGATGGTAATGTGCAGATGGAGACACAAAGCAAAATTGTAGAAGATAATGCTGCAAACGATGCTATGATAGATGCAGATCTTGTTGCAACTTTAAACCTTACAGATCGCAAGCACATCCAGTGGCGAAGAAGATCATTTTTTGCTATAGATACATCATGGAGTCAACTTGCTGAAAATAGTGAGCATTTGTTAGAAGCTTTGTCTCCAGTGGAATACTTTTATCGATATGTACCAAAACACTATTTGAAAAAATGGCACAGTATACAAATATTTATGCTTTGCAGAATAGTACAGTAAATTCTGACAATGCCACATGCCAAGAAATTGAAATATTGTTTGCTCTGCATATTATGATGGCTGCTGCTTTGCAGTTCCTTCGTATACAGTTGTACTGGGATACAACTTTAGGACTTAATTTCTTTCTTACCAATATGACAAAGAGCAGATTTTTTAAGTTGCGTAATCATCTGCATTTGGTAAACAACAATGAGTATGAATCAACATCCAGGGACAGACTGTTCAAAGTTCGTCCTATCTGTGAATCAATACGAAGGAGGTGCATAGCACTAGATCTAGAACACAATTTGTGTATCGATGAACAAATGATTCCTTTCAAGGGCATTCTTGCAATAAAACAGTACATAAAAGGGAAACCCTACAAATGGCGAATTAAAATTTTCATGCTCTGTGGCGAAAGTAGGCTATGCTATGACTTTATCATATACCAAGGAAAAACAACAGAAATAGAGGATAAGCTGCAGAAAACTTTCGGTCAAGGAGATGCAGTAGTTCTTCACTTGTGTAAAAGGATTGAAATGACAGGAAACCAGAACCACCAATTGTATTTTGACAATTATTTTTCAAATTACAATATGCTCCAAGCTTTGAAACGGAAGAAGATTCTGGCCGTAGGAACTGCACAAGCAAATAGATTTTCTAAACCACCACTCACCGCGGACAAGGAGTTTATGAAAACAGAGAGAGGTTTTATGGAAGAAGTTTGTAGCTTAGATGATGATGTTGTCTTTGTCAAGTGGTTAGATAACCGAATTGTCAACACAGCATCAAATTTTATTGGAATTGGAAATACGGACATGACAAGGTGATGGCATGGAAATAAAAAGGAATACGTGCAGATTCCCAATAAAACTATATAATGCATCAATGGGCGGAGTAGATAAAATGCATTTCTTGATTAGCCTATACAAGATATTCGTCAGATCAAGAAAGTGGACTCTTCGCCTAATCTCCCAAGCTGTTGATCTTGCAATTGTTAACAGTTGGTTTGAATATCGTGCAGATGCTATTAAGTGTAAGGTTCCTAATAAGAAGATATTAGATTTGTTGCATTTTAGAGTAAGAGTAGCTGAATGTCTCTGTAAAGCTGGTAAACCACATCCTTCAAGAAAATGCGGAAGACCCTCAGCAGAAAATGAAAATCAAGATGAAGATAAAGAAAAACCAAAGAAAATATTCGAACAAAGACCATGCAAGGAAATCAGCCAAGATACAGTGGATCATTTACCAATTCATTCAGGAAAAAAGAAAGCTGCAATCTTGCAAAAATGAGCACTGAAAAGGCAAGTTGCATTTGAGGTGTGAAAAATGCCTAATTTATTTGTGTTTATCCAAATACAGGAACTGTTTTCGTGAGTTTCACTTGAAAAAATAATGTAATTAATTACAATGTTTTCTAAGGCTCTTTTGGTGTTAATTTTTTTATTACTTACCCTTAATATTCAAATAAATAGAGTTAGAATGGATATTTTGCATTCTACTGCATATAACATATACTACCTACATTGTTCCCTTCCAGTAATGTTGTCCATGATCAAGGACAATCCACAGTTCAAAATTGGTAATTGCAAAACATTTGAAAAAATTCCTGATGCATACTTAGCCAGTAAGAAACATTTCCTGAAATTAAAAATTTTTCGTTTAACTTATACGGAGTCGGTGCTGAAAGGCTTAAAATGCTGAATTTAATTATGTATACAATAACAACAAACATCCACAAAACTATCCCTTCATTTGTAAGGCAGCTTATGTATCATCATCGTTTACAGGTTTGGCTGAAGCTGTATAAATTTGTTCATAATCATAATTATTATGCGTCAGATGTTATTTCACATTTTCAGGGCTATAGCCTTTCGTGAACATCCAAAATGTCTATTCATGAGTGACTACTGGTTACTAAAGACCCCAGTTGACAGATGATTGGTTCATCATCCACTAATTATGCTGGAGTAACATTGTACTGAAGTATGGTTTCTGAATGAAGACCTAGTAGAATGAGAGGTAGTTTTTGAATCCACTCTGTGGTGAGTTGCATTTTAAGAGCAGTTTTAAGAGTGATGTAATCTTAATTGCATTATTAGCAACTGGATGGCATGAAGTGATATCAAGCATAAAGTTAATTGTGATTTGTATTACAATAACATAAGGAAAGTACAATATAATTTAATTAAATTAAAATTTAATCCTTCCACATGGTGAAAATCTGCAATTAAATGTGCCTTTAATGGCATAAAAATCTCTGCTGCTGTACATTTTACTGTCAATCTACAGAAGTTGGTAAGCTAATTGTCCATTCAAACTGACTTTCAGTTAAGTCTTAATCAGATTACCTTGTATACTGCTGAGTTTATCCTGAAATATTTACTACAATGATAATGTTTTAATAATATAAATTTGTCAACAGGTGCAATACAGATATTCTGTTGGGTACTCGATGTGGGTTCAAGACCTTGTTGGTTCTCTCTGGAGTGAACACTCTAGCAGATGTACAGCAGTTCATGCATTCACCTAATGCAGAAGATCATCACTTGGTACCTGATTATTACATAGAAAAGTTGGGTGATTTACTACCTATGATATCATAGGTACTCTAAATATGAAGTGCTTTTTATTAGAAAAACAAATAATTTATTACAGTGTTTAAAATTATAATATATATTTGTAATTTTTTATATAAGTGATGCACAAGAAAGTAATGTCTTAAGGTGTATGCTCAAATAGAAATCATAATTATTCCACATGTTACTCAAGTTTTTCACTTCTGAGCATCACAGTTAGACATTGTCTTAATCTAGTCAATATGTTGTTTGTAATGATTAGTTTTAGAAATACAATGAAATCTTGGAATGAAAAATAAGTGGCCAACTGAAATATTTACCTTGAACACCATTTGTTTTCCATGTCAAATGGTGCTCTGTAAAATAATTTTAATCAAAATAAGTATTATGAATCAAGAAATTAATGTAATATAAACAGTGAGAAAAGTGCAATATACTTAGGCGCTGAACTATTTTGAATTTGCATAATTCTTTTGCTATTTCTCATAAAGTACAATGTAATTCTGGCATTTTCTGTATTGTTATCAGGTTATGAGATGATTAGTTTTGAACTAAATGAAGTGTATGGATAGTCTTTTACAGGAGCAAGCTCTGAATATACCAAGTGTAAGGAGTATAACATGCTATTCCGTAAAATCACAGACAGATCTCAATTGGTGGTTTGAAAAACTGTACTCATTTTACATTTGTATCACAATTTGTATGCAAGGATGTCTTTGGGACAAATGTTGAGAGTTATATCTCACAGGCTCCATTATATAGTGCACTTGGCAATGCGAATATAAATAAAAATATTTTATAGATTTGTAGTAAAACAATTTTAAATGCAGAGAAGTTTGACTTCCCTAGCAGGAGGATAACAAAGTAACACTTGGCAGATAAGGCCCATTGCAGAGCAGATATTGTTCTGTTTCCATTTTGTTTGCATTAGAAACATTTTTGTAGTGTTAAGTTCCCATTATGAAGTATCACCAAAATGTTACATTCAAAATGAAAGTAACTAAATTAAAAACAAAACAAACAATACTTGCTTATTTTCTTTTATTGTTTCCTTGCAACTTAAAAGTTTTAACTTATAAGTAGAGTAGCTTAAACTATAAATGAATATGAATATCAGGTAGAAAAATGTTTGTGCTCATCGAATCACTTAGTGATATAGAACCTACAAGTCGGTTTTAACTTTTGTGAAAAGAAAAGCTATGTCATTTTTTTTTCCATAAATCCATGAAGCATGAAAATAATATACTAAACAAGCAAATTGTTTAAATTTCCAATATCAAGTTATTCAACAATTTATTGAAAAGTAGTGGAAATGGACTGGAATAATGGTGTATAAATGGAACAAATTCACTCAAGTTGCTTCATTGTACTGTATTTGCATGAAAAAAATATTTGCTTTCAGATAAAACTGCCATTGTTGCTAAATTATATAATTTATTTTTGTTATTAAAATAAGTTGTATATAAGAAAGCAAGAAATTTCAGTACTCATATGTAAGTTTGAAAATACTTCTGCAATAAATTGAACCCAAAAATGCAGTGAAAGTTAAATCCATTCTGATTTCATGCAGTTATACCCCTGAAAAAACTTTGCACCATTGTTTATATTTTATGGTGCCATCAGATTAAGTGGTCACACTCTTATCAGCACTTGGGACTCAGGCACACACCACTTGCCTGCTGAGATTGCAGTTTCCACAGTTGCATAACATATAATGTGAGCTTCTGACTCACATATATGTGAGTCATGCCCAGTATACTATAGAGCAAGGTTTCTATTTGTTGCAACTTGATAAAACACAAATCTCTGTCTGTGTTGTAGAGTATTTCAGGAATGCTTCTCTGGTATTGATCCCCCAACTGAAGTACATGTCATAAAATAGCCAATAAATTTAAAATTATGGTAACAGTGCTAGACTGGGAAAAAAATTAAAAATGTCACACTTTAACAGAGGAAAAGATTGATGATATTGGGGCATGGTTAAAACGTTCATCGAGAAAGTCTATAAAAAATAGAAGTGCAAACCTTAAAGTAAAGAGACTCACAGAGAAGAATACAGTTTTGCATTGGTTTCAGTAGTCCATGTGTAACAGCAATAGTAATCCATAATTTGTGTTATTCAGTGACAAGTGATTTCACTTAAATAGACAACTTAATACAAAATAATCGCTACTGGGCAATTCAGAATCCAAAACTAATATGTCAACATCCACTACATGATCCTAAGATCAATGTTTGGTGTGTTGTGAAAGCGATTTGAATAATTGGCCCTATTTTTACTTTCTGTACACATACTATGTACATAATTTATGGAGGAGGTACTATATTGCACCCAAAAATTCAATACTCAGATTTCACTGGAATCCAAAAAAAAAAAAAAAACATTTTTAGACAAATTTTGTGTGTGTGCATGCATGCATAGCTCAGAAACAAAAGGTCTGTTAAATGCAAACCTGGTATTTAAGTTCAATATCATCCAAGGATGCGACACAATTTTCAAGAAAATCCCCCCAACCCCAACTATCATGGAAAATTTTTCAAAAATGGCTCTTAACAATTTTGATTAAAATATCATATATTAAAGATAATTACATGAAAAATAAAATGAATATCTTGAATTTTCTCAGAATAGCCTCTGAAGACATCTTTATTCTGGGTGAATTTTGCATAATTAGTAAACAGTAAGAGATAGACAAAAACTTGCTTAATTGAAAATGTAGATCTCATTTAAACACACAATTAAGTTATATACATTTGTTTTGCGGGGTTGATAATTTTTTAGGTATTCCATGCTGTTGGTTTCAGTATTAAAATACTTGTACTTTTCTCGTATGGGAATTTGTCAACTATCCATAAAAACATGAACTTCAATTACATAGCAACCAACCTTTGACTGTCGCTTTATTCTGTGGTACTGCCTTACTTCCCTTCTTCTTAAATGGAAACAAGTAATAAGACCATTTCTGCTATTTTTTCCTCGATTAGCATGAAGTAAATAGAAGAATAAGCTGTAGAGAAAGTCATGTTAATGGAATATATCAGTGTATTTTTCATGAAATAATTAATGCTGCAGGTACTAAGCCTTAATTTTGGTACAATTGTTCCCCTAATTGACAGCTGAAGAATACATTCAGGGCTTATATCAACAAGACAGGGCTCAGCCCATACAGCTCGCTCTTCTTTGGATGCAATGACATCTTTCACGAGATCAGTGTAGGAATTTGACCTGCTCGATCCCCAGACCTCATGCCTGGTGATTTTTACTTGTGGGACAGTTTAAAAGACAAAGTATATAAATCTAATCCCCAAACATTACAAGAAATGCAAAATAATATACAGAAAAAGCCAACATATCCCAGGAAGAATTGCAACATATATTTAATAATCTGTTAAGAGGCTGCAATGCCTGTCTTTCAGCTGAAGGGAAACATTTTCAACATCTTTGAAAAGGTAAGCAATGTAAAGGACATTCAATATTGTAATTTGTGAAATAATAATGGCTCTAATTAACCTTGTGTGTTGATCCTATTTGTTTCAATGCCTAAGATGGTAAACACAGGTAAAAAGTGACGGAAGGAAGCAGCATGCTGCCATAATTCAGGTGACATTAAAAGTGTGGCCACTTAATCTGATGAACCTGTATATTGTAAACATAACTTTTTAGAGAGAAAAAAAACATGATTACCTCAACAGTATTTATAGGAGCTATTTAGATGCGATGCATATGTATTTTATGTAAATAACAGGCAGGTCAGGTTGAATATATGGCAGGGCAGAGGAGAGCACACAGCTATCTTTCAGCCTTTATACATTGCCTATAAGACAGAAACTTAATATATCAAGGTTACATTCACTATCATATGAATGACGTTACACTGTATACATTATAATAATGTAAAATATTAAACATTTTCATATTGATAATGTGCAGAACTGAAGTGAATAACAATGGTGCCTCTCTTAATATGCTACAGGTTTTATTCTTTGGTCAGTATTTTTAGATAGTGGTACAGGGACACATCTAACCTACGTAGACATGAACAACCTGTTTCTCTATCTGCCCTTTGCATTGTCTCAATAGACTCTGGGCAAAGAATATATTATCTGCCTATTATTTTAAATCATTTTACTCCTATCTGTTCTGGGATGTTGGTCAGTTGGCACATTATAGCTATATTATTGTGTATTTCCATTTGGACCATTGAATTAGTAGTTCTGATTTTGCCAGTTGCTTCCTGTTCCTATAGGTTTGCTTCAGTAACATTCCTTGATAGTTTGGACATGCATGTTAAAGTACCACTTGTGACCTGTGATGATGCCAATCAATGTATATATATAATCTTGGACCATACATAAACTGATCACTAACCATCACGGAATAGTGTGTTGGTTCTAACCAAATAGATTTTTGTCATCGCTCTAACAATTATTTAGTTGTAGATGTGATTGGACATCACTGGTTAATTCAGATTCCTCTGCAGCAAAATCAAAAGGACTTCAATTAGTATATGCAAGACATAATACAGATTAAATATTACATAAAGGTAAACATAAAAGCAAAAATCTGATGTGTTCCATTCAAATGACTTTCTCTACATCTCTGCAACAAATTATTGTTGAAAAGCTTATGCTTCTATATACATCATGCTAATCGAAAAAAAAATAGCATAAATAGTCTTATTACTTGCTTCCTTGTAAGTAGAAACAAAATAAAGGAGTACCATAGGTTAAAGTGATAGTCAAAAGTGACTGAAGTTACTTTTTTTGTATGGACATGAGTTGACACATTCTTGTATGAGGAAAGTATAAGATTTTTAAAGCTGATACCAAAAACAAGGAATATCTCAAAAACACTCAACTCTACAAAAAAAATGTATACAACATATAGTGTATGTTTTAACATGCTCTACATTTTTTGTGTGCTAAGTTTTTGTCCATCTCTTACGGTTTAGCTGTTATGCAAAATTCTGTAAAATTCATACAGAATAAAGTAGTCTTCAGAGGCTGTTCCCAGAAATTTCAAGATATACATTTTATTTGTCATGTAAATATCTTTAACATATGATATTTTAACCAAAATCGTTTGAGCCATTTTTGAGAAAATCAAAATTTTCGAAAAAAGTTCCATGTAAAGGGTAGTTGGGGGTGGGGGGATTTTCTTGAAAATCTTTGTGTCGCATCCTTGGAAGTTACCAAACCTAAATACCAAGTTTGGTTTTTAATGTTTTTTTTTTCGCTTTTGAGCTATGCTGCCCAGACACACACAAACAGGCACATTTTTTGTAAAAATGTTTTGTTTTTTTTTTATTTTTATTCAGGGGTTGTCAAAACATGTATTTCCATTGAAATCTTGGTATTCAATTTTTGGGTACATTACAATACCTTCTCTATACACTATGTACATAATATGTGTAGAGGAAGTAAAAATGAAACACTTATCTGGTTTAACCTTGCATGCATTTAGCTCCTATAGCTAGCAGTGTTGACATAAACTTGCTAACCAATCATGCAGTCTGACAGAATTTATGGCTAAATACCTGTCTGTATAGTATTATCTTTTGCTATTTTGCTTCAAACTAATTCTGACATTGACTGAATTAGAAGCTTGTTGGAATGCTTGAATTGACAATGCAAATGTTTCAGTTTTTAAATGAACAGATTCATATAAGTGGAAACTATTGAATGTTCTGCGGTTAGCTGTGCCATCTATGTAGGTCATCAGTAACCATTATCAAAATGGCACATTTATTTGGAACTCTAATGAAATGCAATGCAAAGCTGTTTTATTTTTTTTATTTCCCCAGACTAAAAGAGAAGTAAATTTTGGTTGGTTTATGAAAACGAAAATTGCAGTGAATAAAAAGCCAGATCATTTGAACAAAAAGTTGTACAATTGAAAATTAAAATAATATTTGTAATGATTACAAAAGAAAATAGATAGTTTTATTAATTTAAGGTATTAGATTAAAACAAAATAATACATTAAAAATATCCTGCTAATAATGATTATATGTTTTCATTTATATATTCAGCTTGCCAATTAATTGTGACACTGATGCTTGTGGATTTTTGCTCACTCTTTTTCTTTCATCAAAGAAATGCACTAAAATTATACAAATTGGGATGGGAAAAGCTGACATTCCTACTCAGCTTAAGAAATCTTTATCATAAGTAATAGATTGAGCTCCAACTTTTATCAATAAATTCGTGAGCAACTTGTTGCCAGTGAATTTATCTAGAGAGAATTTGAAGCTTGAGTTGTATTTAATAAAACTATTTCATGAAGAAGAAAACAATGATTAGCCTATATGAACCCGAAAAATAATATTCCAAAAATCCCATTTGTCTTGACATATATTTGCACTGAAATCACTGCAACTTGATGTCCATATCATAAACTTCAGATCTGTTTATATTGCTACATTATATTATTGTGGCATAAAATAAATACAGATCCCTTTGTATTGCTACATGCTATTATTTTGGCTTAGTAAAGCATGATTGAAATTAATATGTCTATTGGAACTTCTGCCATTACGCACGGTAATATCACTGCACTGATATTCAGAAAGAAAACAAATGCACATAGTAGTGATAAATTTAGGAAAACAATTGCACATGGATGACAAAAAAAAAAAAACAATTAAAATACACAGTTCTAATTGGTTGGAATTTTATGTACCAATGTACTGGATTGGCCGCTTCCTATGACCAGTTGTCATGAATGAAATAGTCATAAAAACAATTTTAAGATAGCCTAATACTATCGAATTCCAAAGCACTTGTACCAATAGCCATAGCATGTGATACTATAGCCAGAAGTGGCAATGTCACAATCTTAGAAACATATTAAATTGTATAAAAGGGTAGTAGTTCAAAGAATATCCACACACTATGGAGTAGAAAATAAAACAACTGATATTCTGGCCCAAAAAGATGACAGTATTACATCAAAATTAATGTGATCCTCTGCCTTATCATTTTCTCAAAAGAATAATTACATTAACATACAAAAATAAAATTAAATAATATGTATCAAGGAAAAGGAAAACAATGAGAAAATTTTATATTATAATATAAAATTATATTACAAAAAAAAATCTCTGTTCCAATTTTTAGATAATTACAGGCTATGATATTTTGATCACATATATACAGAACTGGTATAGCAGAATTTCTTGCCTTTTCTTTCAGGGATAATATGTCAAAACCACTATCTTTGCTGACACCTTTCATCAATACTAGAGTGCAAGAGAGCAGAGGGTTTCATTGCAAACTGCCAGTGTAGTAAGTTTTGTCTGTCTTTTACAGCTTACCCATGTTAATAAAGTTTATAACATTTATTCAGAAGGTAAAGGTCTTCACAAGCTTTAAAAGATAATTCAAAATATAGATTTTATTTGTGTATAAATATCTTAAACATTCTGATCATTAAGAGCCATTTTTGAGAGGGGGAAAAAAAAAGATTTTCTATGTAAGGAGTAATTTGGAACAGATTTTTTTTAAAAACTGTTGCATCAGTCATCTTTTTTCACTCACCCTCCTTGTATGGGGGACTTAACAAGCCAATGCCTGGAGTCAGATGCCATTGAGGAGCAGATGGGTCATCAGCTTGATGTCTGGTATGAGATTGGGAAAAACGACATGAAAGGAAAGGTAATTATGGAGTATATGGTGGAATGAATGGCAAGGGAAATCAGATAAAACCTGCTTATATGCTACTGTGTCCACCACAAGTCCCAAATATTAATCCTTGGAACTGAACCCACCACCTTGACGAGAGACGAGCAGGTCCTTAGACTATGTTAAGCCTAGGTACCAAGTTTATAATTTGATATTTCATTTTTGAGTTATGTGGTTTATAAATACTCCTTTTTCTAAAACATGATATGGAATTAGGGTACCTCAAAACATGTTCTTCAGTGAAATCTTGATGTCAAATTTTTTGGATGGAATAAAATAGTACCTCTACTTTCATAGTTAACTGGTTTAGAAAGTGAAAAGGTGAATTGTAAAAAAATTCTAAATATTGTTATATCACATACTTTAATCACTGGCCTTAATTGTTCCTATAGGAATTATTATGTCCCAAAGAGTGCACAGAATTTAGTATTTGTTGTAGTTGATGAAATACACCATTTACAGAGGAAAATGACCTTTCAATTTTTTGTCTCTTCACAGAATAGCCTCCTATACAGAATAGTTGTATATATGCACATTTCATGCAGTACTTCTACATTCTTGCTTTCTCTGTATAATAAGCATGCTCAGTGTTTATAAATGCATATTACATTTTTTGTGCTAGGGAGAATCGCTCATTCTAACATCAAAATACTGCAGGCAAAAATCAAACATATTAGCTAATTGGAGGAAATTAAGCCAAAGTTATGAGCAGCGAAATGTTTTAGGTACATATGTCTATTATCTTAATGTTATATTTATCTGCAACTATTTAATAATGGCCGGATATCCACCATATCTCCTTGGTAATGAACTAATGTGCTTACATGGACAGAAACCAAAATTTGTAAAATTATATTAAAATGCTCAAAAATACAAAAGCAAAGCTTTCTCATATATCATATTAGTCTCTGTCTTAATTTCATCCCATTTCATATTATACTCATGTCTTCTTATACTTTATCCTCGATTTACTTGACAAAAACAATGCAGCAATTGTCAAAGTTGTTACTTCAATATCTGAAGGGACACTTTCTTCAGAATCATTCATTATTGAGATGGAATTAGTTAATTATTATTTACTCTTCCACATACAGTATACATAGGTAGAGAACGTATTGCACTCCACCCAAAAATTTGATACTGAAAGTTCACTGGAAATGCATGTTTTGAGGAACCCTGAAAAAAACAAATTTAGAAAAAAGTCTGTGCATGTGTGTGTATGTCTGTGAACAGCATTAACTCAAAAATGAAATGTCGGATAAATATCAAACTTGGTGTTTAAGTTCACTATCTTCATGGTAGAGTGGTTAAGACTGCTTGCTTCTCACTAGGCAGCATGTAGGTTTTGTGATGGACGAAATGGCATCTCCGTGTCCTGTGGTTTCCCCTGCCACTTATTCCACCAATTGCTCCTTCATGGCCTTTCCTAGTGTCCATTTTGCTTTAATACTACACCATCCACGCTCATGCTCATGCCTGGCTACAGGCTGACCACTTGCTCCAGGTTCTTCATTCTGTGGTTATATACCTTTGGCTCCCCAACAGGCTTCTGACCCTTAGACACCTGCTTGTAAGTCCTAGGGGGTTGTTAGTCAACTATGAAAAAAATCTTCCAAAGATGTGACATAAAACTTCCACCACAATGTACATTTTACATGGAAAATGTTTAAAATGTTTTGATTTTCTCAGAATGGCTCAAATGATTTTGATTAAATACCACGTGTTAAAGATGCTTGCATAACAAATAAAATGTAAAGCTGAAATTATCTGGGAAAATAACCTCTGAAGCACTCCACTTTGGATGACTTTTGTATAAGGATAAACTGTAAGAAATAGTACTATAAAAAATGTAAATCACATTAAAAAACACAATTTATGTCCAATACAGTTTTGTACTGTGTTAACTATTTCTGAAATAAAGTTGTGATTGTTTCATTTTTTTGTTTGTTTTGTGTTTTTACCTAACCCTGACTGTGCAAAGAAAATGGAATTTCAAAGTAATCACTTAGTGACCAGCTCTTAAAAGATTTGATTTTCACTTCAGCTTAGTGTAATCCCTTATTTCTCTTGTACTACCTGTCCCATCTCATGTTATCGGTGGTGAACGCTCACACTAACTGTTACATCATGCACTGGACAGGTGCTGGGGAAAATCAGAATGCTTTAAAAATATGTTCGAGTACAGTGGTGTGTTAAATAAGTGTGTTCACTCATCATGTACGATGCTTCATTACAGCAGTGCTGACATTACAGTAGATGAGTTATAATAAATCTGATAACAGTTATCTACTGTTAATGAGATAAATGGAAAGTCACATAAATGCCTACTGTTTATAGCATTAAGTGACGGACTGTCCCATGCGTTCGATCCATGCAATTCCCCGTGACCCCTCAATAGTCCACATTCATTAGACAACAGCAACACTAGCGACTCCATCAGCGGTAACCTGAATTGGAACAGGCTATACCTACAAGGAAATAATGCAACTATATATTTAAAACATTAATGGGAATGCACAGTGAAGTAACTAATCAAATAGGAGTAAAAACATAGATTATACTCAAACTTCAGTCTTGAAATAAAGTAACTTACTTTGAACATGTTTCGATGGCTGTTGCCACCATTTTCAACGAAAAATCACTCAATCTCCGAAAGTAAGTTATTTTATTTCAAGAGTGAAGTTTGAGTGTAATCTATGTTTTTACTACTATACAACTATATATGTTATCATTTATCTTGATTAGCATGGAGTGTATAAAAGGAAAGACTTTTGTAAGAATAATTTGTTGCAGAATAAGCAGAGAAAGACATGTGAAAGGAACAAATCAGTGTTTTTTTATTTCATAATCTATATGGTTCTACTATTATCACAAATTAATATTGCTATTAATATCAAAATTATCGTTTGTAATAACTCTTCACTTATGTATTCTAAATCCACAGGACTAGTTTTGCAATTAAAAGCTTTATTGCAAAACTAGGCCTGTGGATTTAAAACAGATAGGTGAAGAGTTGTTACAAATGATTAATTATTATAGTAATATTTGTGTAACTCCACTATTACTTATTTCTTTTTTTACATATTATAATAATGCTACATTAATTCTTTTGTTTCTAGACCAACTTTACTATGATCTGTGGAATGAACCAACTAGACTTGGCTTACATTGAATCTCAGATTATTACAATGTTAGCTTATAAGTAGATAACAGCATCAACATTCAACAAATTTACAATATTTTAATCAAAACCATTAGAGCCATTTTTGATAAAATAAAATTTTCGAAAAAAGTTACATGTAAAGAATAGTTTGTTTCTCAAAATCTTCATGTTGCATACATGGAAGATACTAAACTTAAATACCAAGTTTGTTATTTTACTGATTTTTCGTTTTTGAGTTATCGTGTTCACACACATACAAACCTTTTTCTGAAAATGCTTTTTTTTTTTTTTGGATACAGGGGACCCTAAAACATATATTTCCGGTGAAATCTCAGTATCAAATTTTTGGGTGGAGTGCAATACATTCTCTATACACTATGTACGTACATAGTACGTGTAGAGAAAATAAAAAGGCTTTCTGAAATGTTATTAATAAAGTTATTAACATTATACAAACAGTAAATAATAGCCATTAGTGTGAATAGTTGCACTATTCTGCATAATTTGCTAATTGCTTATGCGTAACTTACAAAGCTAAAGGTCAGTGGACTTCCACACTGGGCAACTATAGATGCGCAAAGTAGCAGTCACATGATATGTGGCATTTGTAATTTGGTGAGGATGTACTGCTGCTTTGACTAGCATTTGTCTGGGTATGATGCAAATGCAACTAGATGACATTCAAAACCACATTGATGTGGTAAAAAATAGGGAACACAATCAGTAAATAATGGTGCTTTCAGTGTCATTGTTTGGGTTCAACATTTCTTTTAGGCTCCTCTACTCTCTGAAATGGCAAAGCACACAATTGCCTTTAATTAGCTGTTTCACACTGGGCAACTTACGAACAACTATGCCGCAACGAGAATTATCCTAATGCTAAAAGTAATGTCAAATATACGTTTTAATTTAAAATCCTTTAAGGCAGTGAGTGAATATAAAAATATGATTGTTACATCCACATTCACCCATTTTTCATAGTACCCTTAAAAAAACACATTCTTTTAACTACTTCATGTTAACTTAGAGAAACATTTGCATAAATACTTTTATTACATCTTTCCTTCTAGATACAAAGGAATAAGGGTGTATACCAGACTTAAGCGATAGTGAAATCTTTTAAGAGCAATGATGTAATTGAAATTCTGTTCTCTTTGCAGGAGCAGGAAAGATGAATATCCCATTAAGATTGAAACCAATCACAAGTAATATCTTGGAAGTGGTTAACACTAAAATCCTAATAAAAATAATTGTGTGTTATAATGAGATTTAGATTTTTTTTATATAGTAACTTTTTGTCTCTCCTTAAGGTTTATCAGTTCTGCAAAAGTCATCCAGAATGAAGAAGTCTTCAGGGACTATTCCTAAAAACACTCAAGCTATACATTTTATTTGTCATGGAAATTCTTAAGCATATGGTATTTTAATCAAAATCATTAAGACATTTTTAAGAATATAAAAATTTAGAGAACTTTTCAAAGCAAAGGAGAAGGGGAGTTTTCTTGAAAAAATTTCCAAAACCTTTTTGTAAATTGCTGGTATTTAACTTAATTTTCATTTTGAACTATGCATTTCTCATGCACAGCACACACCCATGCCGTTTCTAAAAATTATCTTTTTTATTCAGGGGAATTCAAAATGTGTATTTCCAGTGAAATTGCAGTATCAATTTTTTGGTTGAATACAATACCTTATCTACCTACTATCTACGTGGTAGAAAAAGTAAACGTACAAATATATCATAAAATAATGAATTAATAAAATTATTTGTCAAAATTCCCTGTTGGTATTTGAATACCCCCCCCAAAAAAAAGTATTGAAAGTAAAAATATTTATAATTAACAATAATAAATTTAATAAGAATTTTTGACTACGGAATGTATAATGAGGCTTAAAATTCAATGCCATAACTGGGGTTTGAACCCAAAATTTGGGTTTTTTTTACATGGTTTATTCTCTAATTTCACATTCTACAAAAACTAACTTCAATATGGATTATGCATTCAAAACATAAGGCCTGTACTGTTGTTAATATCTCTGTATTTTACATAAATAAATTAATAATAATAATAATAATAATAATAATGCTGAAGTTATTAATTTCTCTTTATCTTTTTCCTGACAAATTTCTGAAATGCACCACCAGATTAGAGCACTTTTCTTTCCAAGCTTGCTGTTTATAAAATTTATTTGCATATTCCGCCACTCAACAATCCCAATAAAGCCAGTGTACTTTCAGTTAATAAAATAAATTGCATGATATCCAATACTGTTTGGTCTGCTGCTGTTGTCAAGTTGACCTGTATGAAAGCCTGCATCATCTGGTAAGTCCTTCAGTTGCTTGGAAGTGGTCTGTCATTGCAGGCAGTTGTATGGTTTCAGCCATTGTGCTGGGTGTTACAAAAGTTGCAGGCAGGAAGTTGTTCGTCTGAATACTGTTATATAACTCTATGGTTCTATGGTTGCAGCTGGTGCTGTATGCTTATAGAGTTGACAGTCTGAAAGGAGCCTTAGTTGTTACCCATATATTGTACTGCTATGCAAGTATGCAGAAATGTTCAAAAAAGTAATAAAACACTAGGATGCAGTAAAGTACCTGTCAGCAATTTCTCAGTTTAAATAATTAGTGAGTGACACATTCAATATAATTTTGCCAGTTTTTACAAAGGAATATCTTTCTTCATAGACAGATGCATTTGCAGTTCATATATTCCAAAACATGAGTGCTTCTCTACAAATATGTTAAGCACACATTTGTTTTGGGAGAGAAAATCCACAATTTGAATCCACAAATGAAAACCATTAAGTTCAATGGTTTTCATTTGTGGATTAAAATGATTGTGGATTCAAAAAATCTCATGAGGAAGATGTGCAGCCAGTGAATAAAACTAGAGTGAAACTGCGTATTCCACAGCCCTCTAGAATGTTCAGAATCAACAGTTATTCCGGAAAAGACAAAAATTATTGACCTATCGAAGTATGTCATGGTTATTTCATGGTCTTGCATTGAGTGACCTCCACACTAATATCATATTCAAGGAATGTCTCTGGTTAACAAAATGAGGAAGAATTGGCATTCATATATGAGTGAGTGATGAATAAATTGAGTATGAGCACCTTCAAGTAAGAACCATATATTTGCCCCTTCACAGTACCTCTTGCACCTCTTAAGTCTTGCAATGTGAGAAGTTTTTGCACCCAAATTATGGTAAGAAGTCTCAAGCAATAGAAAGATATTATAGTCTATATGAATCTTATAATATTAAGGACCTGAGATATTATCGATTACTCCAAACAAACTTATACAGATAATACAACAGTGGATACCAGCACATGTGGGAGTGATTGGTAACAAGACTGCAGACTTTCTGACCAAAAAGGGTGCAGTGCTACATTCAAAATCTATAAAGTCTTGTAGATTAGATGAAAAACTAGAAAATATCAAAATTAATATAGAATAAAAATATCAACATGACATTCAAAAGGAAATTTCTAATAAATATTACTTCACCATAAAAGAAATAACACAAAAAAATAAAAAAATGTCCCAAGAAAAGAAGCAGTTGCTCACTTCAGACTAGCCACTAGACATGACTGGCAGAACATCTACATTGGTTCAGTTTTGTGATTGACAACGCATGTAAGATCTGCAATGCTGACACAATTTTAAACGGAGAACACCTACTGGAAGGCACAGAAATGAGGAAAGCTGTACCAGATGGGAAGATACATAATTTATGTTGGCTGGCTAGGGAAAAATTGATGGATCAAAATCTTGCACATTAAATCAACAACATTATAGTAAAGGAACAGTTATAAACTTCACAACTAAGCAACATTATAATAAACATTGTCAGAAAGAAGAAACATAAAGGTTTAAACTTTTATTATACAACATAAAAAAATCCTGAAAAACAAAGATGGTTGAATTAAATTTTTCTATTACAACCTTACCTTTTATGGTAAGATGCCATACTTTTAAGTGAGAATTAAGAGACTATGATTAAAAGAATCAAGATACTGGAAGTGGTACACAGTGAAGCATAATTACACATTGGAAAAATGAGTCGAATTTACACTTGATTACACTTCACTAAGTAATTAATTACCTGGACATGTTTCGAAGGCGTATGTTGCCTACATCATCAACAAAATCTTCACATGAGGCTTTTTCAACATTTTTTTTGCTTTCTGAAGATACGGTTCTAACAATTTTGATAAAATACGTGTTAAAGAAATTTACACGAGAAATAAAATGTTTATCTGGAATTTCTGGAGATAGCTTATCTTTTGGAAAGAAATTTATATAATTTTGTATAACTGGTAAACTAAAGCGATAAATGAAAAAATACTACACAAAAGTGTAGATTTCTTCAAAACATACAATTTATTTCAAGTAACTGTTTTGTAGCATAAGCCAATTCTGAAATCTGTTGTTAGTGGTTTGAATTGTTCAATACATATTAATTCCTCTAAATTCCTGTTGACTTTCAGTTGTTTCTCATACGTAAGTAATTTTAAGGCCAGCATTAACATCTAGTTCTAAAAAACTTTTGGCTAACGCTATTTATTCCCTTTGTATCTAAAACAAAATGTGTAGTGCAGCTGTTAAACTCTATCTTGATTAAAATTAAATAGATAGGAAACAGATTTTGAAAGAATAATTAGTATACTCAATAATGAGCAAGGAGGTCATGCGAATGTTACATGTTGGAAATTGCAGAAGGTAATGCTTAGTTAATTAGAATACATATCTACATAGATATGTTATGTACCTGTGTAGTTGCAATTCTGTATAAATTATCATGTAACGTTTCATATCAAGATATACTCAACTCCAAAGTGCTCCATTTGTGCTCTCTTGCCATATTTATCTGAATACAAGATGATTCCCATTTTTCAGAACTTAATTTAGCATATTATCTACACACACACACATGCACATAGATATATAAGAAGATATGTTTAAAATACATATGGACACTTAAGCTGATTTAAGTCTTTTTCTTTATACTGAATTTACACGGAAATTCACGTTTTGAACAGATTGCAAAAAGGGGAGTACAGAAATTTATGGTATGGGTGCAATGGAATGTTACAGCAGCGGTGGTAGCAGTGTAACTGTAATGGCGATGATGGATATGATTTTGTATTTAGACAACATTTAATGTTATTACCTAATTTGAATGTGCGCAGAAATTCACATTGTGGACGAGAGAACAGACATGTAAGGCATGTGTGCGATGATAGAATGTGGCAGCAGCGGCAGCAACATACTATAACACATTGTACATTTTGTTACTTAATTTATATTTGCACAGAAATTTACATTATGGGTGAAAGAGAGAGAATAGAAATGTACCAGTATGTCTGTTTTGGTGGTGACGGCAGCAGCTTAGCTGTAATGATGATTATGGATATGTTTTCAATTAAGACAATATACTTAATATATCACAAAATGTTTGACCTAATTCAAATTTACATGTAAAGTCATTTTGGACAGGAGAGACAGAGAATGGAGTATGGAGATGTATAGGATGTATATGATAGTACGTGATGATGACGGCGGTGGTGACAGGTGAATAGCTATAAAGATTTGTTTTTATAGTATTTAATGCCCGCTTTTACTACAAATTTCACTGCAGGCGATGACACTGCTGATACATGGAATGAAGATGGAATGCGATGGTGGGGGAAACCAGAGAACCCGTAGAAAACCTGCCCCTGCACCGTTTGTCTGCCACAAATCCCCCATGCAGCTGTTTGCAATTGAACCAGGCTGTCTAGGTGAGAGGCAAGTGGTCGAACTACTCTCCATGGCACGGCCATATAACGATTATGGATGCTATTTTCAACATACCAAGAAATCCTCTAATTCTATTTTACTCTCAAAGAATAATTCTTTATCCAATGAGGATGCTTATAAACCTGTTAACAGCTCATTTTTGGCACAAAATGGAATGCACAAAACCTGCCGCATGTCACAACTTTGGCGGTTATCTATACCATTTTGCCCAGCCTTCACCAACTGCATACCCCCAATGTTTGAAACTTACTTTTTCCCCATATGGTATTCGGAAAACATATATTGTGAATGCAAGATGAGCCCACGTTCTGAAACATTATTTGTTGTATGGGGCTTGCATTTGGATAAATACAGTACTTACTGTATACTAAGTTTGTAGTATTTCACTGTTCTAGAAAACAGATATCAAACGAATGCAGTCCTCTGAGTGAAGGTCGATACACCTGTCCCTTTGCCATATAGTATGTTATATATAGTTTTATAATAATCAGTAGACCATTCTTGGGTGAAAATGTTACATACATTAAACATTTTTGAATTCAAGGTAACTTACATATAATAGTTATTCATACCAAAAGAATCACTGCCATAAAAACTAGTTACATTCTTTTTGTTATATGCATATATACAAGATTTTTCATAAGAAAGGAAAGATTTTCAAATGTTATACTTTGTAGGGAAATTTTGAACCAACATTTTAAGCAGCAACATATTGGTTTTTAATTTTTATCTGAAAGAGTCATCTTATTTAGTTGTATGAACAATTTAATTTGTTTTATAGACAGGTTTGCTTGCTATGATCACAATGAAGATATAATGCTAACATAATGCAGCAGAAGCACAAGTGAAGACCATTCAACACAAGTACATCAAATGTGGAAAACTTTTGCACACAGAAGTTTCACAATGAACAACATAACCAACATTACTATCCAAAATGAAAATTTCCCCAATCTTTATAAATAAATTGGACATAAAAAGTTGTATCAATCAAACGTCAGATCAACATATGGCATCAGCATTTAAAATGCTAAGGCAGCTTAATGGCACCATGATTGGACATAGATGGTGAAAAATCTCAAAATTGCTATCAGATGTGTTCAGAAACAGGTGTAATGCATGTAAAAAGAAATGCAGAATACTTTATACAAACAACACAAGCATATAGTTGGAGTTTGCAAACTCCTGCTCTATTTACATGTTGCATGACCCTATGTGAATGCTTCCATTACGTAACATATATGCAAATTCTTGTGCTTGTGTCTGCACTTACTTTTCATTATGAATGGGGCTTAATTGTTTAACAATTTTCTGCAGAATTTAAACAACTACTGTAAATTAAATTCTAATTCTTTAGCGTTTAAAAGGCTCCATTTAGAATCTGGCAATGGCTAAGATGAAGTGTGAATTTTATTAAACATTTTCAATCACAGCTGGTGGTATATCTCTGCATTCTTTCCTGATCATTACACTCTTCCATATTAGCAGACTTTATAATATCACCATAGAAGGTAATCGGGTAGAAAGGTTCACATAGCAAACAAACCTTATTATTCATGCAAATAAATAAGGTAATTTACTTTCAGAAAAAATAGTGTTGCCATTTAAAATGTTTGTCAATGATGTCACAACCTGTACAATAATGGCCAAAAACTTTTTGGAAGCAATTCTTTCATATTGAGCAATGAGAGTGTTCATGCAAGTAAATGAACTGGCCATTTAAAAAACTTAAAAAAGAACATTGCCACTTAAAATTTTTAGCAATAATGTCTACTGTACAATAATAACTTAGCCCGCCTGGGTAGTGTGGTGGTAGCATGCCTGCCTCATATTCAACAGGTCGTGAGTTCGAATCTCACTTAGGGTAAGGTTTTTCTCAGGGGTTTCCCTTATCCTGAGAAGACGAATGTCAAATAACTTGTCGAGTAACTTAGCACTCCATGGACCCCGAGATCATTTGAGCATCATTTCACCAATTTCATCCATCATCCGATATGACCAAGCAGGTTAGAAAAGAAAGAGGAAAAACAAAAACAAAACAAAAAAAAACTGAAAACTTTTGTTTCTTAAGATACTTAATTTTAGCATTATTTGAACTATTTCTTACGAAAGACTGTGTATGAATAAAATAGTATAAGCACTCATTATTCTTCATTCTGTATTCCCCTTATATCCCAGGATCATAGTAATCACCAAGTTTGCCCATGAATTAAAATGTAACGAATTCATGAACATATTTGGAATGCATATTAAGATAAGCCAAGTTTTACTATTACTTGTGCACAAAATGCTATTACCACAGAACAACATTGAAAAAGCTGCATTACTAATGGATTAGAAACAAGTGGTGCCATAAGTAGAAACAAAGCTTGAGAAAGTAAAATACTAAAAATGCTTTATTTTACAATATAAAAAAAGAACATTATCAATTAGGAACATACAAAAATTACATTTCATATTTATTACAAAAATCTGTTAAATGATATCTACATGCATGTCACTAAGGTGTGATTGAAGCTGTGAATAGGGACTCGGAAGACACTTCTGGACATATAAGCTCCATCATTCCTGTCATTACAAGTATCCACTTTTGTAGATCATAGACCTGGCGCCATTCCTGAAATCATGAGATAAACACAATATTATTTTCCATTTTTTTCCCAAGTTATGTGAAAAATAATCATGGACAAAATTTAGAGACATTAAAAGCATACTAAATGATCTCAAGCATTTGCTTGTTTAACAATTTTCTGCAGAGTTTAAACTACAGTAACAATTAAATTCCAAATATTCAGTATTTAAAGGGCTCCTCATTTATACAGCATTAATATCACATGTTTTAACAATCATGCTGTCAATTTCTATCTTCTCCAGCAGGTAATTATTACTAAATGCAAAAAATATTTATTCCGCTCAAAATTCTGTCAATATTTCAGCAGAAATAATGTTTTGCGGAACCTCCCCCCCCCAAAAAAAAAAAAAACATTTTTTTTAGAAAAAATATGTATGTGTGTGTAACTTAAATGTGAAAAGTTGGATAATACCAAACTTTGTATTTAAGTTCAGTTTCTACCAAGGATGCGACATGAAAATTTTCAAAAGTGTATGTGGAAATATGTTTGGTATTTTTTATTTCTTAAAACTGCCTCCCAATGATTTTTATTTAAGATTTTTTTTGGGTATTGCTTCTGAAGTCCTCTTCATTCTGAATGAATTTTGCATAATGTTGTACGAGTAAACAGGTTTGTCTACTATATCTTACAACACAAGAAACATATATCTTTTTAAAATGCAAAACTTATTCAAATTCTTTTGCAACATCAATCATTTCTTATATATTTGTTAATAGTTTTCCATTTTTCAATATTTTTGTCTTAGTTTTGGAGTCCTGTCACAATTCAGTTGTTTTATGCGATGTCATGAAAAGAGAAATTGAAAACTAGTTAAAAGTTTTGACTCGCTTTTGCCTCCTGTATCCCTTTGTATCTACAATACATGGATAGTGGCTATAGAAGGTCATATGAAAGCATTAAATCAGACTGATAAGCACAAGTTTTTACTGAATTCTAGAAAGTATCCATAGAATAAAATTTTAATCCTTGTGTTGTATCTAAATGAGTTAGTCCATTGGCAGAAGCTCAAAATGAAAAGTTTATCTCAAAGACACCAAAGAATTTACAAAATGTCATTCAGAAGTACCCGAGAAGGCCGAAATGTGAATAAGTAAGAGTTAAGAAACTTTTACCATGACAAAAAGGTAGAACTCATTAACAAATGTAGGAATACTCAAATTTTTTGTGGGATTAAGCATTTCTGAGGTATTTTATTTTGCTAGTACACTATATATACCAGTAAATGCACATATATTTTTAAAGTGCTACGTCATGATTCCTTTGTTTCTGGTGATGCCATGCAAAGGGTATAGAATTTCAAAGCCAGCATATAACAGCCCACTTGGCTTGGCTATTACATTCAGCTTCTGTATTCTCCTTGAATGGATGATGAAACTTTTTCTGTAATCCTTATCATAATTAACATTAGGAGGATAGAAAAAAAATCTGATGTATTCCATTCACATGAGTTTCTCTACATCTCAGCAACAAATTGTAGTTAAAAAGCTTATTCTTCTATTTACTTCTTGCTAATTTGGAAAAATTAGCAGAAATGGTCTTATTACTTGCTTCCTTGCAAGTAGAAGGCAAATAAGGGAGTACCATAGGTTAAAGTGACAGTCAAAAGCTGGTTGCTATGTGACTGAAGTTCCTTTGTTTATATGGACAGGAGTTGACAAATTCCGCATCAGAAAAGTATAAGTTTTTCAAAGCTGAAATCAAAAACAAGGAATATCTAAAAAAAAAAAAAAAAAAAAAACAATTAACTCCACGAAAAAAATATATATGAATTATACATGTATTGTATGTTTTAATGTGCTCTACATTTTTTTGTATGTTAAGTTGTGTTAAGTTTCTCTCCATCTCTTACGGTTTAGCAGTTATGCAAAATTCCGTAAAATTCATCCAGAATAAAGTAGTCTTCAGAGGCTATTCCCAGAAAATTCAAGATATACATTTTATTTGTCAGGTAAATATCTTTAATATTTGACATTTTAATCAAAATCATTAAGAGCCATTTTTAAGAAAATCAAAATTTTCGAAAAATGTTCCATGTATAGGATAGTTGGGGGGTGGGGCGATTTTCTTGAAAATCTTCATGTTGTATCCTTGGAAGATGCCAAACTTAAATACCGTAAAATTCATCCAGAATAAAGTAGTCTTCACAGGCTATTCCCAGAAAATTCAAGATATACATTTTATTTGTCAGGTATATTATCTTTAATATTTGACATTTTAATCAAAATCTTTACAGGCATTTTTAAGAAAATAAAAATTTTCGAAAAATGTTCCATGTAAAGGATAGTTGGGGGTAGGGGGATTTTCTTGAAAATCTTCGTATTGTATCCTTGGAAGATGCCAAACTTAAATACCAAATTTGGTATTTAACGGTCTTTTCGTTTTTGAGCTATGCTGTCCACAGACACACACATGGACCTTTTTGTAAAAATGCGTTTTTTGGATTCAGGGGGACCCAAAACGTATATTTCCGGCAAAATCTCGGTATCGAATACAATACCTTCTCTATACACTATGTACATTACACTATGTACATAGTATGTGTAGAGAAAGTAATAAATGTTTAATTATTTTTTAAGCAGATATGTAAATACAAGTAACAATGACTACAGAAAGTCATGTAAATGTAACACATTAGATTATATAAGTTAATATGAACTTAATTTTGTGCCATTAACTTACTTTGCTAACTGCCCCTTAAGTGTTGCTAGTTTCTTAGTCATTAACTGCCAAATATTAGCTTTTCTTTGTCACCAAACCTTGTTATCACAAATATTTATGAATAATGTAACATGTATAGAAGAATCAGTTGTTATAAACACTACTATACACTCGGCAACAACAAAACAATCCACGAGCAGTTAATGGCAGCCCTCAGAATGGAGGCGGCCAAGTCAACAGCTGCGCCCAACTTGAGGACCGGGAGCATTCACTATAGCAGGGACAGAGACTCAGCCAAGGGACGTCGGTGAAGTTGGAGTTGTGGCCAGCTGGGACACCTGGTCTGGGAGTATCTGTACCAAAACGCCGACCGAGCGACACTTGCGCCTAAATAGGTAAGCGCGGGCCTGAGGACGGAGCAGTCAGTAACCAGGGTAACCGATATCAAGAGTACTCGGTGTGCTATGTAGAAAGGGGTTCAACACATGGACGATCTTCATATGCTGTATGCTGGGGATGTGGCCGACTCAGGCACCTGGTGAAGGACTGTAAGCAACCAAGGCAATGAGCGTCAGACAATGTGTGTTGAGGATGTGGCACCTAGTGGAATGCTGTCCGCAGTCTAGTCGACTGGCAGGTGGTACACAAAGAAGACTTGATGAACGAGGGCCATGCCTGAATCATCATCCCGTCCCCTCACTTAATGCTGAGTGCCTTGGGCAAACAAGTGGACGGCAACCTAATCACAGACTGCTGGATACAAGGGAGGCTGTGCCGCAAATTAGTGGACACCGGTACTGCATTGACCATAATCCGATCAGATGTGGCACAGGATTTACCAACCGGGACACCCAGTCAGCCCTATGAGATAAGGGTGGCGTGCAGCATCTTACCTGTGGAGGAGGCCCTACTGGAGTTGACATTGGGAAGGAGTACTGTGAGATTGTGAATGTTCCTCGCAAGAGTGACTGAAGAGGTGACATTGGGGCTGTACACCCTCAGGAGCCATGGTGCGAAGTCGATGTTGACAGGAGGATCCTACGACTTAACAAAAACAAGGTAGTGTTCCAAGTTCCCATGGACACCCTGGAGACTGCAGAGTGACCCCATCCTTAGGCAAGACCGTGCCATATGGTGGAGAGGGCCAATGAAGTGGTCGATCGTACCCAACAGATAGAAGTGGGAATTACATTTTGGATCATCTAGCCTACTACAATGGTTCTAGTCGGGGTGACCAGCCTTGAGCAGAGAGCAGTGTGACATCACAGAATTCACAAGGTCAGGAAGTGCGCCGAGATGAAACCAGAACCTTCTGGAATGCGAGTCCCGGTGCTTCTCAAGTGTTCTGCTTCGAGAAATTTCCAGAAAACTTTTGACATAATTTTTCCCTTATATAAGCAGGCAGGATTCAGTGTGTGTGCGTGAGGCATGTGCGTGATTGATTTGAGCTGATTCGTGACTGCAGAGCTATCGCACAGTGGGGCACAAGCCATGGAAGGTGTGCTGACAAACTGCAAACTGTCTTATGTTGAGTGAACTGAATTGTTTATTTATAACTAATTGTTTAGTCAATAAAGCCATTTGTTACAATACTATAATCCCTACAGTATAATAATAACAATAATAATAGCAGTAATAATAACAACAAAAACAAGTTCAAAACATGTCAGTTATGAATTAAATATGTGATAGTTATCTGCTAGGTAACTGTTTTAATCTACATTTTTGCAACTGTGTTTTGTGTACTAGTGGTTAGGGCTCTAACGAAGAGGTTCTGATTAAATGTTGTGGATTTGGAGTCGACTGAACACTCAAAAAAAGTTTTCACTCACTATAAAATAAATGCAGGAACATGTTTTCGTAGGCTTTTGCCTACATTATCACCTGCTGTCAACTGGCTTAAGGTCTTTTAATTTCAAGGTTGGAGTTTTGGAAGAAACTCTTCATTAAGAACAACAAAGGATGAGTACTGAACTTTTGAGATTTTGAATGACAAACATTTATCCAAAATGGTTACAATCTATGCCACCAGGTGATACACTACCAACCAAGCTGTTACCGTTACAGGATACTTGAGCTAATGCACCTATACTTTTTAACCCATTCAAGCATACCCAATAACGGAGGTGAGGTGTTCAAATAAGTAAACAAAATTAAAAATATTTAAAAGAAGTTTTTGTACTTTGGGGTGCGAACCTTCAATGATACCAATTTGTTCAACACTTACATACCATGCCCTAGTTCGTGCGGCCATTCAGATACATAATTGCTGTATTATATGAGCTTATAATGCTGCACAATGGTGTGTGTTTTGAGAAAGAAAGAAAGTAAAAAAAAAAAAGGGGGGGGGGGTTGTAAAATGTGTGTATCTGCATTCAATTGAAACCCATCAACATCCAAACCATGCCATCACACCAATTGCTATAGTTGGACCCTCCCCATCATTTTCCACAATTTCTCTTGAATGCAGAGCATACATTTTGACTGTATTTGATTATATGATCCTTGGTTTGATAAGTTAGCTATTCCTATCATGCCTTAGACTGCATGGCCATAAATTCAGACGTTGAGGTTTGTATTATTTAATGGATTATCTGATATTATCCAGTGGTAAAATGGGTTATCTAACAACAATGCACAGATATCATTTCACCCCCATATCACTGAAAGATTTAATGAAATGAGTATTAAGCATAAGTGTTCATTAGTATAAAATATTGAGAAACAATCCCACTGACTCCATTATGTAGGGGCTTAGCAATATTTGTAAAGAATAATGAGAAGCAATGGTATTTGTTCCATCCCTCAATGCCACATATGCATGGTTGAGATGAGAGCCCATACTCTGAAATAAAATACAGCAATTTTTAGTCTAAACTATGTTACCTTCTTAGGGTCCTGCCCACAAAAAGCATCCATGTTAACATCATTGTCCAAGGCCTTCTTTTGGATCTTACAGATAAAACCGGTGCCAGATGGTTCATTTTCGGGGCGATGATTATTCTTACTATTCAACAAACAGGTAGTTTGCTCAGGCACAGATGCATTCACATTACATTCTGAACTTTCCTCGCAAGTTTCTGTATCAGAAATCTTTTGTACTTCATCATGAGCAAGTCCATTGTCAGAACCTAGCTTTATTGTGTTTTGTAGATTATCTGGGCTAACAGATGGAGAAATGTGTTTTACATCATCATAATCTATATACTTCTGCTTTATTCTTTCATTGTTTACATCCTGTTTGTCATAAAACAAGCTGCTGTCTCTGTACGACCCATCAATGTCATCTTTCAGAGCAGACAACAGTACTGAATGTTCTTGCATGTTCAAGCTACCTTGTGATGCTCCACTCACAATGACTGCTGTTGCTTTAGGAGCCTTTAGTTTCTGTGAATGAATCTTGTTAACGGTCGTATGTACTGAACTGCATCCAATGCACACACTTTCTGATGATTTCCTTTTTGCAACTGTACGTTTTGGTGCTTGATACGTTGAATCTATAGTGAGGCCAGTTTCAGCAGGTGGATCAGCCTCAATGGTAGTTTTATATTCATTTTTCAGCATTAACTTTTCTTCTTCATAGGGTATAGCAGCCCCAGACAATTTAACAGCCATACTCGAATGAGGTATTCCTACATCTTTTCTTATCTTTCTAGGTGTTGTTTGCTTCTTTGCTTGCACTGGCTGCTGTTGCTGCTCGTGAAACACTTTCATATGCTCTGACAGCTTAGGCTGAAAAATAAGATAATGCATTATTTTTTATTTCTTCTCTTTTGGGAAACCTAGCAAGGTTTTTGTTTCATATATTAAACACTGAAAATGAATTTTTAATTTCTTAGCTTAATTTCTTTACAAAAGTATACTGAAACATGCTTCAGAAACTACAGTATTCAACTTTAGCCTACCACCACTCTAGGTACCATTAATGAGTCTTAGACACTCATCTAGGCTGACGATGGAGACAATTTCCAAAACATGCTCCAGTAACTTAAAAATCAAATTACATGCAAACTTTCATAAAATGAAACAATTAAGACTCTTGATATTGCTCCCAATTTTCAGTGATGTTAACTTGTCTAGATTTAATTAGAGAATTTTTTGCATATCGTTGCTTGCATTTGTGATCTTTAGCTGATGATGATGTCGAATTATCTTGGAATATGTCCTAGGTAAATTAAGTAAATGAAACATTTGAAACAGAATATATGTTAATAAAACTTTTCCAGTAAGTTTGTAATTAAGAAGGAAACTGAACAAGATAGTGCTGTTTGGTATATTACTTCTCTATTGCATATAATAAGTAGGGAAGTATTATATTTCACCCAAAAATATGATGATGACACTGTCATGCTGAAAGCCATCGGCTCTACTAGCAAATGTCCTTGTCAACAGACATAGCATATGCTGTATCTCATTATAATTATATAAAACTCACCTGTGTTTCATTGAAATTTAATATATATAACAGTGAATTATGTATACATGCATTACATGTAAATAAGGTTCCATTAACAAGTTTCTAAATTACATTTTGCCACGATCTACAAAAATTTACGTATAAATATGAATTACATAGAATTGGATTACATATAAAGCAGGATCCACTGTATTTTTCTCAAATGGAGAATTTCACTGGCTTTTGTAACTTAGGTTTCTTTTTTAATAGATTATCTGTAGGCCAAAAATGCTCAACAACTCCTGATTCTCAGTTTGCTTATGTCACATTTATCAAGTGTTCTTTAAACCTAGTGTCCATTCAGTTTCACTTTGTCTTCCCTAAGAATATTTTTCCGCAATCTTTACATCCAATCTCATAAATGCCTGAAGTTTATTCTGCTGGAAGCTTTTCCTTTGTGTTGGTCCTAAGTCTGTTTTTAAGCAATCTTGTTGACCTGACCTACGATTATATCACACTTTTTGAATATTTTGGTGGATTTCTGGAAATTCAAGGTTGAAAGTTGAAATTTTTGAACTTTTGGGTTTCTTTAATGATGCTTAGAGTGGCAAATTTCCTTTTTGTTTCTTCTTTTCATTATATTCCTGTCTACATTCTCTTTCATAAAGCCACTTTTATTACTATTGGGTAATCTTTTTATATTCCTTGTTGTACTCTTCTAAATTCAGGGATATGTTCTGAAAGTGAGACTCAGTATTTGTGTTCCTTGTAGTTGTAACTCTCATTTTAATATATTGATAATACTGTAAATGCTTTTTTATGTGCCTTGAAACTTGTTTTATCCTCATTTCCCATGATACTTATGTCAAGAAAGGGGAGCATATTATTTTGTCTATTTTATTGATTTACTGGTATCTTTATAAGTTCAGCAGGGCTCTTGGATCCTTCACATACCTCTACTACGGCATAATTGCTGCTGAATTGTCATATACTAGAATATATATAGGTATGTGCAGAAATGCTTCTGTTACGTATATTTCAAAACACTCAGAATAAGTATGTCAGAAAAGGGTTGGCCATTGCTAAACCATTTGTTTGGGAGTAGAGTTGATTCCTGAATGTAAAGCAATTCTGATTGGAGCACTGTTTGCTCAATATCCAGTATTCCTCTATTGCTTCCCTATCAGTATTTTTGGACTATAGTCATTTTATCAAAATAGCTTCTAGCTTATAATGCGTAAACATTTTGAAATTTAACCATGAAATAAATTCGGAAGTTAAATCATTAAAACACTCAAATTGACCCACATATTTAACGGTTTACAAGAAAATATTTCTTTTAAAAAATAAAAATCATGCAATGAAGTTTGATAAACCACAATTGATTCTGTCACCAAATTTGTTTTGATTTCAATCATTAGAAATACCTTGGAACAAAATCCTTTGTCTGGTAGCAGTAATGATGTAAATAAACAAAAAACAGAATTAAGCTGATGATGCAATAAAATTGTGATTGCGAAACTAGTCCTTTGAATTTAAAAAATAAGCAAAGTTTTATTACAAATTATTAATTGTTATACTGGTATCTTCTAGTTATCTTTTCACTTGCAGTAAACGATGAGATGACATCAAAGGACATAAAGAAATTATTTTTCTCTATTTTATACCTTAAGGGGATTTGCAAAATAATTGCTACTCATGTGAATGTTACACACATCCTTTTTTTCCTGTTCAATTTATGGATTCTTTGCTAAAAGATTTTTATTTATTTGAGTAGATTCATAATTTTAGAAACACAAAATCTGACTTTGTAACCTACATTTTAGCAGCATTACATTTTGGATTAAATTGCATGGGTTTGACATTTAATACTTACTTTAGTGCACAATTCCTTGCCACATTCTTTGCATTCATAGACTTTCCCTTGGTGCTTAAACTGTATATGATGATTGAGATTTTGTTTCTGAAAGTACACCCTGGAAACAAATAGAGCACATATAAAGTTGCAGCAACTTAAAGTATTGTACGTAAAAAACTTACAGTATAAAATAAAAAGCCCACTTTGCCTCCATGGTAGAAATATATCAATATAACTATATCAAAAATTTTTTTTTATTAGAAACAGATTTCACAACACAAAAGTACAGAAACAAAAACCAAACAAAGGTAGTAAAATGATCTGTGTTACCCATACTGGTTGCAGTATAAAATAGCCTTAAAATTCCATACTCTTTACATGAATAACGAGAAAGAACTGAATAGCAACACACTTCAAGTGCATGACGGTTGTGCATTAGTCAATAAAACTACATATTTGTATAATATTTGGATAAGCTAGTAACAGTGATATGAAATTAGAATTTAAGAGAAGATTTACATCAGAAAAGAAACATATGCATCACTTACATGGTATCTGACAGTTTTGAGAGCTACAGTAAAACCCCCTTTTTATGCTTTTTCAAGGGGATGATGCAAAAAAATGTAAATGTCAGGAAATGTAAAACAAAGAAGTAAATTTTAAAACATTAACTTATTTACTATTAGGCTACAATACTATGTATTCCAATATTTAAGACATGAAAATAAATATATACTCTAACATCTAGTTGAACAAGTTTGAAATTGTTGATTGACTTTGCTTATTATGCATTTGTATTAGTTACACCTGCCTCTTCACAATATATAGGGCATAAAATGCCCCATCCTCTACTGAAGCATTCGCAATGTACTGCCTCAAAACAGCTAATGCATCCATAGCTTCTTTGCTGGTGGGTATGGGTTCTTGGTCAGTCTTCGTTAATCACTACTACTTCTTCTTCTTCTTCTTCTTCAAGGTGACTGGAAACAGTGTCTTCCAATGTGGCACCACAGATAATATTACATTGGCATCAACGGTGACATGGTATTGAAATGCAGATCATCCACGCTGGGCTCTGACAACTCATCTTCCTCAGCAGACAATCCTCATTTCCAGAAACAGTTAGATATAGTGACAGGACTAATACTAACCATGTGTTGGCATCAAGAACTGTTATGGTCATTGCTTTGGGTCCATACCGCTATCATGCATAAAGAAGGTTTCTCTACTAGAATTTTCCTGTACTTAAATTTAAGGCTGTGAATAATGCACAGATACAATGGCTGAAGTTCGTTATACAATTTGCTAGGAGAAACACAAGTTGATGTTACTTAGCTGCAGAGCTTTAGGGTGGGCAGCACATCTGTCCAAGAATGATATTTTCCAATGATTTATCTCCATTTTAGCATGAGAGTAGATGTGAAGATGCTACCAGTCATCCTATGCTGCGGTATTAGCAGCATACTTTGTTAGCAAATTTTTCAAAACCTTGAAACACCTGAGTTTCTTGAATTTCCAAATACAAGAGGAGATAACTTTTCTGATCCATAGTATTGACCATTTGTAAAACAATTACCTATCATGACACTTTTCCCCCTTAAAACACAAAATGTAAAACACACCCGTTTAAAACAATGTTTAAAATAATCTTTGGTTCATAAACATGAGTAATACATGGAAGGTTTTGCATCTACTCCTGTACAATTTTGACATTGACACTTTTGCTTTCACCACACAATTGATTGCACACAAAGTTGTGATGATTCTTGAACTGATCTATCCATCCATTTGAAGCAGTAAAATCTGCAATTTCCAACAACACAGCAATTCATTCTAAATATAGTACCATCGACTGGAATTCCTGCCACTCTTGTAAAAACAAATCACTCTACCACAAGCCTGTCCATCTCATCATACATTGAAGTGCATTTATATTTGCATTTTTTGGACATTGCACCGCCTTGTTGAGAATGAAGTTCAATTTTCAATCTATTTTTCACAATTGTATTTAGAGTTGAGACAGATAATCCAAGCTTGGCTTTTGCCAACTGAACACGTGTTCCAAATGTGAATCAACATGGAGCAGAATTTCAGTTTCTCATACAAAGAAATACATTCTCTGTTGGCTTTCTTCACCACAATGATGCCACTACACAAAAACACTGATGTGTAAATCACAACTAATTATGCTATTGTATTATGTATAACTATGATATAATGCAGTAAGCCCCAGGCTTCCACACAAATACTATGCAAACTACACAAAATATATAGCAACTGATGCTGCATCTGAGCACTGGCAACTTAGCAAAAAATGGAGATAAGTGATCTGATTATGATTTATTTGACAAGATGAAGGATGTGCAAAGAACTGTAGGTAGCTGTCCACGAGTGGGTGCATAATAACCTGCACAATGGTTCTGTTAAGCAATAATGAAGTTACCAGAAAGGTGGCAGCAGTGTATTGACATTGGTGGGGAGTAATTGAGATCCCATGTACATTGAATTATTTCATTCATAAATAAGGTATAAAAACTACCATTGTAAATCATTATCAAACTCCCCTCATATACTCTGAATTGGTCAAGAGTGGAACAAAATTTAAATGTAGATATGCAACCTTAGGCCAATGATAGTTATTTATCAATATTTATGTATAAAAATGTTTGAGGTAATGTATTTTGCATCTATAGATAACAGCTAAGAAAGATGCGCATTGTTTTGAAAAGTCATTCTCAGTAAATGCTTATAGTTGTACTGACTTATATTTGTTATACTTTAATAAATAAGGTTATTACTACAACAAATCCAGGAAGCTGGCTTTACATTGAAAGATCCACATTCCTTTCATCCATGTCATTTAGGCCTTTAAGTATAGTTATATCTGAAACATTAACAAGGTCTATAGAACATAAAGCAGCAGTTAAAAACAGAGCATAATAGAGGTGCTGCTAGCATGTAATAGTAGGCATTGCAAATGGTCAGCTGTGCATTGCTACCAGATGCTGCACATATAATAGATATAATAAGAAAAGTCTTATATTTACTTGTTGCAGTTTTCATATGGGCAGTCTATTGCTGGTCTGCTTGCTACTTGCAAATGGCATAGCACATGCATCCTCAATGCATATTTGGTTTTGAAGGTCTTCTGGCAATCATTGCAAATAAATTCTGAAAAAAAGGGGGAAATACATTGAGAAATTAGTTGTTTTACACACTAAAATAGAAAGATTTGCTGTAAGATTTCAATGAACTTAATTGTTCTACCTAAAATTCCTAAGGTTTATCTAATCTCAACCAAAAAGAGGGCACATTTATATTAAACACACTCATGCTGAAACTCTATTTGATGGAATTTATAGTCTATTCACATTCTTTTTGGACAAGTGTGGTAGGGGGGGAAAGAGGTTTATTTAGCATGTGGAACCCCTTCCCCCTCCTTCAAGCCCTATCCAAAAAGAATAGAATGGACTGTAATACACAGCAAGTCATCACAGACAGGATAACTAATACCATGAATGTTTGTCATATTGTGATTTAGTCTTTATGTGGGCATTTTCAGTAAAACTTGTTATAGTATGTATAACTTTTAAGCTATTGTTATTGGCTAAAACATTATTGTTTGTGAAAGTTTTGTTTCTATATTAAAAGTACTCTAAGCATTTAAAATGCCATTAAATGTGATAAAGACAAAAAGGTGACAAAGAAAGTCAGTAAGAAAATAACAAACATCTCAGCTCATTTCTTTGTGATGTTACAACATATAGTATAGGGATAAGTCAGGCACGCACACAAACACACACACAAAATTAAAGAGCATACTGTTGATAGAATCAAAGGGCTCCAGCTGTACACAGCAAAGACAATGGAGATTGGATTCCTCATACATATATCAATCTTCAGTTTTAATAACTATTAGTTAAAGTACTTTTACATGATTGATTAATGAAGATCAATATTTTTTAATCACAATAACTTTGAAATTTCTTTTCTCAGAACAATGACTTTTCACAGGGAAAGAAATTATTAGAGAACATAAGCTTGAAGAATTCTAGTGATAACAAATTCCCTTGTAACTGACAGTTTCCAATTGGTGGAGAATGTGAATAAGGGCCAGACCTTGAGAAACATTCATACTCAAGTCACACTTGAGTGCCAAATTCAGTTTCAGAAGCAAAACTCATCTGAGTGGGTGGGGAACAAGAGAAAATTAAGTGAGATTTGAGTATTTTTCTAGTAAAGAAATGCACTCAAAAGCATTCTTTGAGGATTGGTAATTAAAAAGGCTTCCGAAACATTTTAGATATATTATTAACATTATTAAAACATGTAAGTAATATTACAAGTGTGAATGTTAGTGCCATTCTGCATATTTGCTAGGTTTGAAGTTATATGTAACCAGCAAAGCTAAAGACCTGGTAAATGTCCTGTGCATTGTTATGTAAGTGATGTAGCAAATGGTGGGGTTTAAATAGCATAAATGTATATAGTGTATGGGGGTTAAATAATAAATATTGTAATGAAAGGGTTGGTAATGGCAGTTTATAGTCGTTGGGTAGGTAGTTGAATTTAGACATTGCATGTCAAGTTGGGCAGCAGTCTGGTTGTGGTTCCACCCAGTGGATGGAATGTCTCCAGGCTAGTAGGAAGGGACTTGTAATGAAGCCACACAAGAGGCAAGATCTGTACTTCCATGTTGCAACCCAAAACCAACAACTAAATTTATGAAACGTGTCATGCGGATGTTCAACTTGCTTTTATTTGATGATACTGAGAATAAACTGGGTTTAGTAGCCCCAAATACGAAAAGGAGAAGTTAAATCAATTTCTCTGAATAAATACTTAGTAGATAATATGTTCATTAATGTTAAATTTAAATAAATTGAATCACTTTGCCAGTACTCCCAAAGCAAATTTATTTTTTCACAGGTAAAATATTCTTATTTTCCAAAAACTCATTATTCTTCTCTACTTGTGTTAAGCACATGTTCATTTTGTGGGGAGAAAATCTTAAGGTTGTTCGAAATCTTATTTCACAAATAAAACCATGGAGCAGCATGACCCACATGGAAGTAAGTATTCAATAAATAAATTAAAGTGAAACTGCAGAATTCACAAACTTCTTTAGCATTCAGAGTCCATTCTTATTTCTGATGTGTCCATGGTTGTTTAATGGTCTTGCAGTGAGCAGCCACTCCTCACCTTACACTAATATAAATATATATATATATATATATATATACACACACACATTAATAATATCATATGCATTCAAATGCCTTTCTTTAATCAGCTACTCCTCATACTTGAGTGAGTACTGAATGAATTGTATATGAGAATTCCTTAAGTAAGGACCATGAATTTGTTCCTAAGTATATACCTACTCTGTAGAAAGGAGCTCATCTCCTTCTGGTTCACCACTATTAATATTTGGATATTCAAACTTGTGCATTATCTACAATTATATGAGGCTGGTTTAATAAGTACACGTGTTTCAAAATAGATGGCATTGCTAAAGTATCATGTACTGCCATTTGTCACCTTTGCCAAAACAAATTTGGTACTGATTCATAGGCTAGTTTGAATGTGGCAGGTATTTCAGGTAGCATTCTATGAGTTTTTGTTAAAATGGAAAAAGTGCAATATCTTTCAGTGATTTGCTTTTTATCTCCTAACTTGTGATGAAGGGTGTCCATGACATCTGGTATATGCAGTTGCCAAGGAAATCATTGAAAAAGTCTATGATACAATTCTTGTCGATTGTTAAACGAAAGTTTGCAAAGCAGCAGAGGCCATAGGTATGTACATTGATGAACAAGCAGGTGCGGCTTTCAACTTCACAGCTGTGTTTTGAGCTATTTAAGCGAAATCCAAAGGACTTTTTTGCATTGAGTTGTCACTTCCAATGGAACCTGGATTCATCATTATACTCCAAGAACAGACAAACAATCAAAACAATGGGTTGCTTCTGGTGCATCTGCTTGCTACTTCTTTTTTATTCCCAGGGGCAGAATTTGTTTTCATTCGCCAGGAAAATGAAGCCAATGATTTAAGGCATCATACTCATTTATGGAGGAAAATAACCAAAACAAACAAAAAACAATTACTGGACAATACTACAGCGACTTATTGGCCCAATTTGATGAGAAGTTGAAGGAGACATAGCCTCATTTGGTGATTAAGAAAGTGCTGTTTCACCACAATGCACCAACACATTCATCCAGAATTGCTGCTGCCAAACTGCATGAATTGCATTATAAATTGCTGCCACGTCGCCGTATTTGCCTGACCTAGCTCGCTGCAATTTCTTCTTCTCAAACATGAAGAAATGGCTTGTGGGAAGAAAATTTAGATCATTCGAGATGGAAGCATATTTTGCAGTGCTTGACAATTCCTATATTTTTGGAAGGATTAAAAAAAAATCTGATGAGTACCATCCACATGACTTTCTCAATATCTCTGCAATAAATATTTTTAAAAAGCTTATGCTTCTATTTACTTCCTCCTATTCAAGAAAAAATTAGCAGAAATAGTTTTATTAGTTGCTTCCTTATAAGTAGAAGCGAAATAAGGAAGTACCATAAGTTAAAGCGAAGGTCAAAGGCTGGTGCTATGTGACTGAAGTTCCTTTGTTTGTATGAACATTAGTTCGCAAAGTCCTGTATGAGAAAAGTATGTTTTTATAGCTGAAACCAAAAACAAGGAACATCTCAAAAACAATCACCTCCACAAAAAAAATGTATATAACATAAATTGTGTGTTTTAAAGTGCTCTACATTTGTGTGTGGTAAGTTTTTCTCCATCTCTTATGGTTTAGCAGATATGCAAAATTCTGTAAAATTGACCCAGAATAAAGTAGTCTTCAGAAGCTATTCCCAGAAAATTCAAAATATATATTTTATTTGTCAGGTAAATATCTTTAATATAAGATATTTTAATCAAAATCGTTAGAGCCATTTTTTAGAAAACCAAAATTTTCGAAAAAAATTCTATGTAAAGGGTAGTTTGGGGCGGGGGGATTTTTCTCAAAATCTTTGTGTCGCTTCCCTGGGAGATAAACTTAAATACCAAGTTTGGTATTTTACCGACTTTTTGTTTTTGAGTTATCGTGTTCACAGACACACTGACACATGGACCTTCTTTTGGATACAGGGGACCCTAAAACATATATTTCCGGTGAAATCTTGGTATCAAATTTTTTGGTGGAGTGCAATACCTTCTCTATACACTATGTACAAGGTATGTATAGAGAAAGTAAAAATGGAAGAAATGTGTAAAAATGTTGGAAGAAATGTATATACCTAAGAGGTGACCATGGAGAAATAAATAATTTGTGTTTGAAAAAAATGACATCTTCATTTCTAACCCAAGTACCTTACTTACTGAACTGCTCTTGTATCTTCATCAGAATTAAGATTCCATGAGCAACTTTGCCAATTGTTCACATAAAACAGATAATGCCTTGTCATTATGACATCTCAATAGAATTTCAAAATGTTTATATTACTAGTTATGAACTGGAATTTGAATGTCACAAAATGAAAAAATGTGTTAGTCAATTAACTAATGCACATAAATAAAATAGAACCTCATATGCAAATTGGTAAAACAGTGTTGTATGGTTAATATATCAACTGATTGTTGAACCGAGTATGGAAAAGTCCAGTCAAGATGCAAGTTCTCTCTGGTGACCTCTAGTCCAATAAAGGTTAAAACAATGTTGGTTGGTTTGCTGTAAATTTACTGGAGGTGATCATCTTACATCCTAATATTTTTCCATAGTGTTACTTACATACATTACATTATCCTGGTGGCATATAGTGCAATTTGATGATTCTTAATTTATTGAGGCGCAGAGCCATGGTAAGTAACCTGAACTCTGCTGGAGCTACCTTCTGAGGAAGTTTGGAATTAGCCATATTTTTGACAATTTCTTCCCAATTATTTCCTTAAAGAATCAGCATTATTCAATTCATTTTCAAACCTATGAAAATCTTTCATATGTTTAGTTGTTATCTTATTTGCTTTTTTGGCTAAACTGTTTGCTAATTCATTTGCATCTAAACCATGATGTGCAGGAATCCATTGTACAATTTATTTGTCAAGGTTTATTTGATTGTCTGATCATATTAGTATCTCTTTTAGTTACCTTGTCTTTCTTTATATTGCCTAATGATAGGGACAGGAAAATTTTGTTTTATTTTTTACATTTCAATATTTTTTTATGGTTTTTGGTACTATTTTTCATTGGTTTTAGTGTTGATTTTAAAGACAATTTTGCAATGCATCATTTTAAAAGTTTGGATATAAATGAAAATTATTTAATATATAGTTATTTTAAAAACAAGCACTTTATGTATCAAGTCATGAAAGCAAGCATGTTATTTTTACATAAGTATACAACTATCAAGAATTATGATGCGGTTTTACTTGCTAATTAATTGTACTTCTATCAGTCACTATCAAATGCATTCTTCTTTGTTTAGACTGTGTCTTTGGCCAGTCAGAATCTCACTGTACTGTGAAAATAAGACATTCACTATCCACATTTGACCTCGGAATCCATACTGTTTGTAGAACTGCAGCTACAAATTCAGGGTTATCTAATTACATTGCCTGTCAATTTTCTCAATTAAAAGTTGTAACTTGACTGTCTTGCAGCTGTCTGTGCGCTTTCAGAATTATGACTGCACTGAGTGATTGCATTCTAGAAGCAGCAGTTGACACAGTCTTCACAAGACCTTCATTTACAGCATTTACCACAATGTTCTTAGGATTAAAATATTTGTTCAACATTGTGAACACAAGCTTTGAGGGATCAGAACTCAAAAGTTTTGAGAGCTTATTTTAAAGATGTAAGTCTACTCGCAAAAGAGAATGCTTATCTTCTGCTTAAAGCAGTTGGTTGCCAACACTTTCTAAAAATTGACTTATTTCACCTTCAGAAATACCTTGACTGATGAAATGGTGCTCCAAGCTGTTTAACCTTGAGTATAAATCATGGGAGGTAGGGACTTGGATCCCTCAAGATGCTGTGCAAGTGCTGTGAAGTTATGAGCACATTCGTTAACAAACACTGCTTCAACTTTAACAGTGTTAAAGTCAAATCGTCATACTTAAGTTGAAGCCCAGACTTAAGTCGAATTGTTAAACTTAAAAGAAAAACAAAAAAAAAGTTCAAGCTTAGTAGGAGAATCGCAAATCCTATTTTACAAAAATTGTCACCGGGACCTTAGCAACACATCACTAAATAGCAAGCCAACTTTTGAATGCGTATTGTATTTATTCACATACAAGATCTCAAATGCAAGATGATTCCTGCTTTTCAGAACTGAGTTTTGGAACTAAGCATATCTACAAAAAGAAGATATCTTAATTTTTAAATGAAATTTAAAGTTTTGCCACATATTTTTAACAAACTAAGCAGAATTAAATATTTTTACTTAATTTGAATTTGTGTGGAAATTCACGCCGTGGGTAGGAGAGAGGGAGAGGAGCGAACAGAAATTATATACTGGTACCTATGTATGCGATCAGAGGTGATGGCAATGACAGCGGCATCTCAACTGTTAACAGTACAATGGATAACATTTTCTATTTAGAAATATACTTCATATAGGCAACATACCTGTTACGATGATGGATACAATTTTCTATTTAGAAACATACCAAATGTAACCCAATATTAAAAGAGATACTTAATTCGAGTTTGTGCAGAAACTCACATTATGAGTGGGAGGGAAATGCGAAGCTACACCTCTCTCTTTGTGTTTGACATTGGCTCCCAGTCACATTATTTGCAATCACTGATGTGAAAGAAAGACCTCTATTTTTATTTTAGATCAAAGAAAATTCATTTTTCTAATGAGAATGCTCATAGACCCATTATCAGAGAACCTTTTGGTGCAAAATGTAGGCACAAAATCTGCTGCATTGGTTATGATATTGGTGGTAAGTAATACCCTTTCCCCTAAGTTTTGCCACTGCTGTACTGGCAAAATTTGAAACTTACTTTTTGCTGCACGCTATTTGAAAAACATTGCGAATGCAAAATGACCCCAGTTCTGGACATTAATATTTTGAGGGCAAACCACATTGTCTTGTATTCGGATAAATATGTACTTCTTCTGCTGGAAAGCATTTGAAGTTCTATATCAGCACCAAACTTGAATCCTTCACGTTGGTAAACCAACTATAAGTCAAAATGTTGTCTTTTTTTTTTTTTACCTGGATAAGTTGCACATTGTTAGAAAATCAGCAAATTGTGATATTTTACATAAAACCCTAATTTTTGCATTGTTTCGTGATTTAAAATTGACAAATTCCAACGTTTTCAGACATACAAAATATATTCCCACTATATTTTCATGATTTTAATGCTTTTTGGTCTTATCATTTAAATAAAAATTTCCCATCCCTACTAATTGCTTGTATTGCTGTCTCACTAAGCTTGTCTATCCTATAGTTTAAGTTTATTTCCATAAACTTCACCAATTAATATACATCTTTTAACTTATCACTATACTCAATTGCTTATACCCTGCACAACAGACTCAAACCATGTGGTTGTCAAGCTAATTGGGTCCTACTTATATCTTAAATCTAATACATATTACCTATCATTTAATTTTCATCTTTGTCTGGCTGATTAATTTTCCTCAAGGATTTGGTTTTTACTTTACCCAAAAAATTTCCAATTGTGATTCTCTTAGATTTTACATTCCTTAACTTTATCGCTTGGATTTCTTTTGGTAATGTTGCTCATTTCTTTTTACCTATTCTTATCCTGATTTCTTTACATTCTAAAACGATATGCCATTCTTTATCCTTCAGGTGACACAAGGCGAATTTCTCCACATCACTCTCTTCTTAAACTCTTCAATTTCACCACCCCTGTTCTAGTCCATGCAAAGCTTTCTCTTGGTGCTTTATCACATGTATCAACATAGTTTTCCCTGTTTCAGACCACTTTATTCTCTCTTTACATTGTCAATGAGCTTTCTGAATTGAAACTTGCTATTGTTTCTTGTCTTTCAATATCTTCCATTGATCAGAACCTATTTTGCAGTGTTTCCCTAGCCTTCCACATATCCCCAAAACCAATTTTCAACATCATTTCCTTATCTTATTTAACCATGAATCTTTTTGATTTAGCCTTTACTGTACTACCAAACACTAATGTAGAATATTCTGTCTAACTCTTTAATTCTCACACAATATTTTAACACTCTTTCCACAATGTTCCCTCTAGTTCTCAATCTTCCAATTCTGCTTCTGCTACTCCATTTAGTGAAGCTCTTGGTAAACCCAGGATTTGTTTGCAAAAGTTTCTATGGATCATATCCATACTTGCATACTATCCATTAAATTAGTTGTTGTATTGCTATTTTTATAGCATCAATTTGCCATTGAAATACATTGTATTTAGTATTATGTTTTTATTTCAAACAGTTTATATGTCATGTTGCTGGAGAGATCTGCAAAAATCATTCAGATCCAGAAATCTTCAAACTACCATTTAAATTTCAGAAAGTATCATCTAAGTTAGCAAAAAAAAGTTTAATATAATTTTAGTTGAGGATTGAGCAATTTTTTTCTTTATTTCAATTTCTCTTCACATTACTACTACCATATTTATCCAAATGCAAGTCTCTTTTCCAAAATATTAATGTTGAGTACTGGAGCCGTATATGGGGAAAAAGCAAGTTACAAATTTTGCAGGTAGGGTGGTGGCTGGGGGAAGTGATAAAGACTAAAGATTACCAAGGGCATAACATATACAGGATTCTTGTGTGTTTCATTTCGTCCTGTGAAGTTAACTGTTAACAGACCAAGGATTGTAAGCATTCTCATTGGAAAAAACACATTTCTCTCCAAGACCAACAGAGGATTTCTTTTGCATTTCTGGTTGTACCTAACATATTGGGAGCCAATGATCAAACAAAGAGAGAGGTTTAGTTGCGTATTTCCTGGCAGACACTATGTTTCTGTTCTCCCCCTCTCCCTTATTCATCACAATTTTTGTGCAAATTTGAATAGCTTAAAACTTTTTTTCTGCAATGTGTTATATTAAGAATAGTGTCTACTTAGGAAATCTTATCCTCATCATCTTGCAGTGCACTGATGAAGCCACAGTCACCTCCTATTGCATACAACTCGATACATTTTATTTTCACCTCTCCCACCCATTACAGGAATTCCTGTGCAAATTCGTATTAAGTAAAATTATTTCTAATGATGTGTTATTTTGGGTATATTGTCTAAATCGAAATCATCATGTTGAAGCTCTGCTTCAAAAATCTACACACTGATACATTTCCGTTTGTCCCCTCCCTTTCTTACTCCACCCATTATGTGAATTTCTATGCAATTTTGCAAAAAAAAAAAATACTGTTTAAAAATTCAGATATCATATCTTCTTTTTAAAGAGATGATATGCTAAATTCTAAAATTAAGTTCTGGAAAAAGGGGATTGTCTTGCATTTAGGTTGCGTTGTATTTGGATAAATAGTATGTTTGGCACGTATATTTACAAGTTTCCATATTAAGTGCAGTATACCTTTATTATAATAAATTAAACAAACAAATAATACCAACAATAACAAAACAACCCATTTCATTACTTGCCTTGAGGCATCCACAAGTCAATATTGTAAAAACACCTTCAGGAATAATCTCAATATTGCAATACTAAAGCAACATTAATACACAATTTACTTACCACCTGAATGATCAGTGCCCAGATGCTTCCTTAGAACATTCCAGTCATCAAAAACCTTGTCACAACCTTCTACATCACATTCCCATTTCCTGTGACCTCTTAGATGCCGATTTAGATCTCTTTGATATACAAAACCGGTATCGCATGTTGCACATCTGTAAAAATACAAAAAGAGTATAACTTTAATTCCCAATATACATTTGGTTACACCTGGTGGCAATTACTCCATCACTCTATCCAAAACAAAGCTCTCAACAAAATATATCAAAATTTGATGTCCATATATTTTGAGTTTTTATATAACTAATCATTGCTCAGTGAATATTTCCTTTATGTGTATTTAATTTTTAAAAAATCTGATACGTTCACACCTGCAAGGCTTTCTTTACCTATTACATCATATAATTCTTATAAGAATGAACATTTATTTATTTCCTTCATCAAGTACATTATTACATTTTACATATAACAGCTTCATCTAAGTGTATTATTCCTCCTAGGACCATCAATAATTGAACACTCTGGTTATATTGTGAATGGTGACCGCCCCCCCTCATCACTATTTATCTGTGAAGGATTCTTGTCTATTTTTTTTACCTATCTTAACTTGTCTTTACTTTGCTTTGCTCCTGTTTCCCTAATTTATGTCTTATTCCTTCCTTTTCTAATGTCATCTTTTCTTAATATTTCATACCTTATTCGCTTGCTGCTCTATTCTGTATACCTCACTTGTTCCACTCCACTTTACCTCACATTCTTCCATTTTTCCTCTCTCTGCTCTCTTGACACAGTTTTCTCAGTTATAAATCCTTTTCCCTTCTTAATTCTCCCTTCTATTCTACTCTGATGTACTTCACCAGTTGCTTCACTTGTAATCTTTTCTATGGCAATTGACCTTGTTGCTTTATAATTTCTTCTGGTTCCCTCATCCTGTATGTCTATTATCACACATTTTGTTTCATTCCCCCTTCCTTACTGACCCACTGGCTTTCTGATTTCACATCCCTCTCTGCTCTATTCACAGCTTCCCATCACTTCACTTAGTCCCCTTTCTTCTGTTGACCATGTACATGTCATTATTTGCTGATTGCTCACCTTGTCTGGTTGTTGACCTCTCCTAATTTTCACTAACTTAGGACTTCAAGTTTCGGTTTCTTTCCTGGTTCTGTCTGCTGCATGCCTTTCTTGTTGTCCTTTGGGCCACTTTTCCACTCAGCCACTTGGTTGTTTATCCATAACTTCTTTATTTACCATAGCATTCACAAAAAATTGATTCTTTTATTCAGATCATCTTATAATAAATTTCTGAAATTAAATACTAGAAATAATCTCAAGTTAAGCAATATGGAACTGCCTGGAATCATTATTTACACATTTAAAAAAATACTGTTTGTATATCATAGATTTTGCTAGAAATTCGAAAGATAGTTTACAGATACTGCAATGCATTTCAACCTGGGGAACAATTATGTAAAAACACATATTTTTAAAAATTTGTGACTTTCTACCAATTCTTCAGCAAACTTATCTTAACAAATGTTATTCTTCTATCTACTTCATTTAAATCAAGATAAAATTTTCAAAAATGCTTTTATTATATACTTCATTATGGATATGCAGGAATAAGGGAACTCACAATAAGGCTAAAGCAATAGTCCAATCTGTTAAGTTGGTTGCTATGTGATGCTATTCCTCTCTTTGCTTCACCAGCAGGAAGAAAAATGACTGACGACTTACCATTTTAGAAAAGTGTTTCTCAGAAATAATTAACTCCACAAAAAATAAACATATTTTACATAAATTGTGTGTTTTGAAGAGATCTACATTTTTTGTGAAGTAAGTTTTCGTCTATATCTTACGATTTACCAGTTATGCAAAAGTTATCCAGAAACAGAGAACTTCAGCAGCTATTTCCAGAAAATTCAAGACATGCATTTAATTTGTCATGAAAATGTCTTAAATATATGGCAGCAGTAACTCAAATTTTAATCAAATTAATTACCGCCATTTTTGAGAAAATCAAAATTATCTGAAAATATTGCATGCATGGGGGATGGGTGGATATTCTTGAACGTCAGTATCAAGTTTGGTATATAACCAACTTTTGTTTTTCAAAGGAAAAGAAAAAAGAAAGGAAAAACAAACACATACAGGCACACACATGCACCTTTTTCTAAAAATGCTTTCTTTGGATTCAGTTGGCTTCCAAATTATATATTTTTGGTGAAATCTTGACATTCTCTCTATATTGTACATGTAGAGAGAGTAATAATGGCTGATATAGACATAAATATGACAAAGTGTACATTTGAATGAATTCTATATTTTTATGTAGTAGAAGTTTGTCTTCTCTCATGGCTTTTATCAGTGTACAAAATTATAGAAAATTTGTTCTGAAGGATGACTTCACATATATTTTGTTAGTTAAGCAAATGTCTTAAACATATATTTTATTACCTTTTACTGATGTTCCAGTGTTACTAATTCCAACTTTTAACTCAAATACACGTTCATACTACAACTTCAGTTTGTCAATTATATGATATTATTTTTGTTAATGGTTACAGACTGTGTCTCTTAAATTGGTGCCCTGAGAGTGCAGAATCTTATTTAATTGTATAAATTAAAAGCTTCTGCATTATGTGAAAATTAAGTAGCTTTTATCACTGAATAACTATGAGACCAAAAGGGAAGTACATGGGCTTAAAATTTAGCATATTGTAATTATTTAAACTAACTCAACTGTATGTTTTATTAATTTGTTGAGTTGGTTTTTTAGCATTACGTCACTTACATTGTTATTATGAGGGACTAGTTTCGAAAGCCTTGCTTTCATTTTCAACCTCACTGAACCCGTGAGGCTTTTGAAACTAGTCCCTCATAATAACAATGTAAGTGACGTAGTGTTAAAAAACCAACTTAACAAATTAATAAAACATATAATTTGACCGTCACTGTCATTAAATTCCTCCAAACATCAATTAACTCAACTCTTCCGATTGAGGATTTATCCACAGCCAAATATATGTATATGCTATGCAACATTTCCTGAACTTGGACAGCTTTTGGAGGCGGGAGGGGAATAAGGAATTTGAATGTTCACCTTCTTGTGTGAATATTGGGGGATTTTTTCATTGGTTATTTGGAATAGTTGAAACTCCATGAAATTACAATTACGGAAGTAAAAGGGAGGATTAGCTAAAAAAATCATCTAGATCAAAGATCAAAACAAGACTTGCAGTTACATTGTAAATAGAGTTTACCTCCCAATAATTGCTGTTAATCACGAGTGTCTGTCCTCCCTCTGGACTATTTTTGGAACAACCTATCTGTGTGTGCAACAGTTCTCACAAATGAAAATTGTAAGATCTAAATGTACAAGCCTTCTATCAGAAAGACATTTGTATGACCAGTTGCTATTGGCTGTATGTTACACATGTGATATAATTCCAGATTTCAAATCCATAATAATGCAAACAATACATGAGGAGGAACTTTAATGGTAAGTCAAAAGCTAGTTTCATTTACAGAGGAACTTCTGTTGAAATACACATTTCAGGACATTCAGTACATAAACAGATACATTGGCATTTGTGAAATGTTATGTATGCAATAATTGCAAGTGTTTCTTTGTAATTAAATATTACTTTATATATATAAAACTCTACAGACACTTCAGTTTTGTGTATGAGCTATTCATTTTGCACATTCATATGCATCCACTCTAAACTTGAGGAAACCTCTTGCTGTCTGTATCAGTTCAAACAGTGCAGCATTTGTGATTGCTTTGCAGGATACATTTCCAGTAGGACTCGGAACTGAAAGCAGTTTTGGTCACCCTTGATCTAGATCATTGTATAATAATATAGAAACAGGAGGTAAAAGAAATTAATTTGTTACTGGAATTTAAAATAAGTCAATCATGCAAGTGGATCACTCAGCTAGTAAAACAATAAAATTCTTTCAATGTGAATTCTTTATCTCGTCAAACTCTGTACCACAATTTCATTAAACATTGGCACAAATAGAAATTACTACCTGTAAGATAAACACAGATTAAGCAAGTTATGCTCTTCGAAGTCAAATGAAGCTTTAACACAATGAAGTACTGAAGCAAGCAAACGTAGAAGCAGAATGTAGCCAGAATTGCAACTGGTGATATGATATAACACAGCCTTTCATCAAGACCGTTAATCATATTGATTGTTCATTTTCTATTATCACAGCTTGAGATCAATTGCATGCCAAATGTAGTGAATTTTTGTAATTTTACGAGCACTTCAAGTTTTTAACTCAATGTAACATTTTTAGCCAAATCAACTAAATTTCACAAAAAAAAAAAAAAAATTGCAATTTCGTACTTTGAGAAAACCAGTTGCCTCTATTTGTGTGTCTTTAATTTAATGCCACAGATGGTCTTGAATCTCTCGCCCTGTATCTGAACATAAGTATTTATTCATTGTGGCACAGTTCACATAAACTAATTCTCTAAAACAATGTCCTAAAGAGCTTAGATTTGAGTATTTTGCTTTGATACAAACCTTTCAATATTCAAGATAGTTTTGCTTAAAGAGTAGTGTTTGCATCTCACCTCAATGGTGGTATGCCAGTGTGGTGGTACACATGGCTCTGTAATTGTGTGTGTTTATGAAATCCTTTGTCACAGTATTGACACATAAACTTAAACTGGCCAGTATGCTGGCGTTGATAATGTTTGTGAAGTGTGGCTCTATTGCGGAGTACCATCATACAGTCTGGATACGGGCATCTGAAACAAAATCATGTCAATAAATATATTAGTGTCACTGTGTCCCTATTATATCCTGAAGTTTCCCCAGTACTTTAATAGCTCAATGGAGAACAAAGAATACTGTGACAACATTAGAGAAAGATAATATTTGTCTTTACTTTCTCTTTAAAGAGAATAATTGCAGTTCATATAATCATGAAAACGTGAGTACAGCTTCATTGTTTGCATTCCTACATTTTGAATTAATATGCTTGATCACACTACAGACCTGAAACCATTTGAGCACAAATAAATGCTTGAATACCAAATTTTTAAATCATATTTTTTTCTCTGTTCTTCAAAACAGTGATATTTAATCAGAGGTCAGACTTAGATTAATGCAATGGTTATCAAGTGTTCATATTTAGGCCCATCCCTTTACCTTAACCCATTACCTGCCAAAGTCTCTTTTTTGGGACGCATGCATTTTACACTCTTTACAGCTCATTAAAGTACCCAGGTTTACTTCTTATGCCGATTTTGGTACTACTATTAACTAGAAAATTGTTGAAAGTACTAATTATTTCTTTAGTGTCATTCTCTGCCACCAGGGTTGCATTAAAAACATGTGTTTCCTGGATTTTGCTTTGTAAATGTTTGAAGCATGTTAATGTAATGTAAACCACATTGCTGCTATCATAATCATACTAACAACATTGTTTGTGATTTTAAGAAGTGAGGGTTGGACACAGCATCCATCTCCAGTAACTAAAGTAGGCAATATTAGCAAATATTAATACTGACCCATTTCTGGGACATTGGCGTAATCTAATAGCTAATGAAATTCTACTTTATTGAGGTCATGAGTCAACATATTGTGGCAGCATTTTGAAATGCTGAAGCTCTAAAGCGAGTATTGTTGTTATTATTATTATTATTATTATTATTATTATTATTACTATTATGATCATCATCGTCGTCATCACCACCTCATTTCTTTTACAACATAATTTATCTTTCAGTTACAAATAGTGGCCATGCCGTGGCTGAGTGGTTAGACCACTCGCCTCTCACCTACATGGCCAGGGTTTGATCCCAAGTGACCGCATGTGAGATTTGTGGTGGACAAAGTGGCGCAGGGGCAGGTTTTCTCCGGGTACTCCAGTTTCCCCTGCCATCGCATTCCACCGGTGCTCCATTATCATTCATATCATCAGTGTCACCGCCTGCAGTGCCATAAGTAGTTAAAGCTGGCGTTAAACACTACCCAAAAAAAAAAAAGTTACAAATAGGATCATGGCTTACTGGAACAAAAAGGGGCTTACTATTGCAGAAGCATTGCATTATTTTGAAAAGTTGGAACACAAAGAGTAGGAAGCGGATGATGCTGCAATTGTAAATATACCTACTGATGCTGATGGGATAACTGATGAGGAAGACATACAAGAAAATGAACTTGATAACTAAGAGGTGAGGGATGTGTGCGGAACTTTGGAGGTGATTCATAGAGCTCCAGATGACAAAAGCATAAGGCAAAACCAAAATCTGTTGACATAATTTTCCCTCTTGCTCAGCACCTAACACACATTCAAGGAAGAGAAAAAATGTCTTGGAACAGCTACTAGAAAGAAAAAGAAAACTGAAGTGGAACCAAACTGGGTGAAGTGTACACCAATCTATAAAATAAACAAAGAAGAACAAAGTAACAAGGAAGATATAAGTAACTTTTCTGAGGTTCTAATTGGGAAAAGTATTGTTTAGGTTTTCAAGGAATTTATTTCCGATGATGTTCTGGTTTGTATTTTGACCCAAAGCATAATATATGCAAATAAAAAAAAATCACATTTCCTTTTCTATTACAAAAGCGGAGTTGAAGGTGTTTATAGGAATGTTGTTGCACACTCAACTCCAAGAAGGAATGTATTAGAATCAAGCTCCAGATGTAGGAGAACCATTGGTATAAATCAATGTCAAAATGTTGCTTCAGGGAAATAAAAAAATCTGCATTTGAATGATAACTAAAATAAACAAATCTGATAAAATCTATAAACTCAGCATATTTTTATACAGAAAAATCAAAGCAACAGGCACAATGAGAGGAAACCGCATAAAAAGATGTGCTTTCATGGCTAGCAAAGAAATAGAAAAAAATACAGAGAGAGGATTTTTTTAACATCAATTCAACAAGGCAAATGAGGTACTTATAGTGAAATGGAAGGAAAATAAAGTAGCAACCTTCGGTACAAACTTCAGTACAATTAAGCCCCTGTCAAATGTTCGCAGACATAAGAAAGAAACATATACATTTCAATGCCAAGCTTGTTCAGGAATGCTATTCCCATATGGGAGGAGTTGACAAATGTTCCTGTACCACATAGCAATCCACTCTAAGAAGTGATGATGGCCATTGTTTACCCAAATGATAGACATTGCGACGTCAACACTTAGAGGACTTACCAAATGCAAACAATGACGAAATGTTGTCTCTATTGGATGTTCGATGAAGGATTGTATTGGCCTATTTGAGCAAGAACACTGAATCTACTCCAAGGTGCAGAGGTCCTCAAAAAAGCATACTTCTGGGTGGTAGAGTAAGTACCGAAGTGCTTTTTGATCCTGGAAATCATTTGATTCAACCCATTACTACACAAAGAAGATGTGCACTGTGTAAGAAGAAAACCACCAGAATCTGCAAACGATGTGACATTCCACTTCATGGTAAGTATTTTGCACCATTTCACTAATTCAATGATATATGCAACATTTACACTGTATGTTTATGCTATAATGCATTAGAACACAGATTAAATCATGTGAAAAACTCATGAAAAATAAAGTTAAAAGTTCAGCTTTTAATGTATGTTTTGCCAACACATTCTGCCAATATCCCAAAAATGGGACAGCCTTTTACGAATACCCCTTATATTATAAAATGTCAATAACTCATTTTTGGTATATTTTGACTTCAGTCATTAATAAAATGGTGTTGTCTTCAAAAGTTTCAACAGCAAATAGTTTTGGCAGGTAATGGGTTAAAAAATTGACCCCCCTCTTATAGTTATGTTCTGGGCTCATGAGCCCTGCAGGATGAGGTGTGGGGAGAGGGGAAAAAAATATCTGGTTACCCAGTGAGCTGTTATGCAGTAATCATTCTTGCAGATGTGTATTAACCTAGCATAGCCTACTTAGCATAATAAGGTGCAGAAGTAGTTCAATGTTGTAATAAGATTTGTATTCTTTTCACCATGTCTGAAGTTAAGAAATGTACGGTAGTGATTCAGAAGGGCATGAAATTATAAGTAGCATTATTGATAAATATGATAAAGAAACTCTGAATAAACAGTATTTATCTCCAGTGTCACACGCTACACAACGGGCTGCATATTATACTGGTATTTCCATGTTAATGACAAAGAGAATTCTTAAAGAGAAGAAAGAGTTGCGGTCAAGAGGAGAAAATAGTATATTGAGCACTCCTGGAAAAAGAAGAAAAACTAGACCTCAACATACTATAGGGCAAATCAATGACTTTAATGCTATACGAAGAATAATATGGTTAACTCATTTTATATTTATTTGAATAAAGGTCAAAGTGCATGAACGAATTCTGCACGTTTTGAGTAGTGAGTTTCTGTCTTTCTCTTACTTACAAACGTCTCCAGAATAAGAAGTCTTTAGAGGCTATTCCCAGAAAATTTAAGGTATACTTTACGTTTGCCAGAAAATATCTTAAACATATGGTATTTTAATAAAAATTGTTAAAGCTAATAAACATTTATATTTACATAAAATAAACATTTTCGAATAAATGTCATCTGTAAAGGGTAATGGGGGGTGGAAGGATTTTGTTGAAAATCTTTGTGGGACATCCTTATGGATGATTTTGAATTTAAATACCAAGTTTGGTATTTAAGTTAAGAGCGTTTCGTTTTTTAGCTATGCCGCCCACAAACACACACATCATTCCTATCAAGCTATGGTGATCCCTAAGGAGTTGTTATTCATCAAATAAATTATTTTCTTTGATTCTCAAACTCCAAATTTTAATATGTATCATTTAAAGACGTCTCCTCTTATGCCTTGCCTGTAGAGCAAAATTCTGAACACATCGGCAGTAGTGATATAATCCTGGCAATTGACAATGTTGTTAATAAATAATTTTGTTCCTACTCCTCTTATGGCCACTGTTCCCTATGGTCTCTAGGTAACAAGCTAGGCTCAGGTTTCTATGGGTTCAAAAACCCAGTGGAGGGCAATGAATCTTCAGGTGTAGTAAAGACAGTGATCTGATGTTACAGACTTACAATATATAAAAGAACCTTAAGCCTGATAAAGAGGACTCTGAGCAACTTTAAGTGGTGTTTCATACTCAATATAGAATATGCTGGGAACCATAGTAGTTTAAGAACATCCATCAATAAAATTAAATTTTCTCCTCCCCCCCCAGTTATTTTATAGTCAATACATTATATTAATAATAACCTACAAACATTACATATTTAAAATTTGTATTTAAAAAAAAACTAACCTAGGAATCTGGAATGCAGCTTAAGATTAAATCAGTATAATAAATTAATGAAAATCTAATTGTATATAACAAAGCTAACTTCAATGCATGCAATGGCTGTAGTTCTAGTGCATTGGCTAAGTGTTGCTGTGTTGCAATAAAACATACATAAAACACTGCTGCACAATGTTTCAATATAGATAAGATTTTCTAATCTGTTTACTTTGATTGAAATTACATCAAATTTGTTGGATAAGTAGTCAGAAAAACTCCTGCCCTACACATGGCTTGTGTGAAAAAAACAATTACATATTCAAATTTGTTTTTTACTACAATACTAGCAAACACAGATTTATAAACACTTCTATTCACACTAACAAGAAGCTTCCTGAACACTTCATATATAAGATAAATACACACTAAATCTTGCAAAAAAAAAAAAAAAAAAATATAATAATAATGATCAAATATTGTCACAATTTAAATGAATATCATAAATAACATTCAAGTACTCATAATTCAGTTCATGAGTAATTATAATTAATTTCACTGTCAATATTTCAATAAATCATTTGGAAGAAAACGTAGCTGCTTTTCTACGCAATTCTATGCAATTGGTCTACAGAAAGAATAGATAAGATAATTCATCAAATTTAAAGATAACCCGCCTCTGTAGTGTGGAGATAGCATGTGTCTCACATCGAAGAGTCCCCAAGTTAGTAGAAAAGGGCATGAGCAGTTTTCCAAGTCAATTTCAAAGGACACTTGGTTTGAGAACTCTAGACCAGGCTGGTCCAACTATGGCTGTGGCGCTACGACTCTCTCACTTTTGAAACATACTAGTGACCTTTCTGCATCACCTATCCAGGGTGGCATCAGATGACCAAGTGGATGTTCATTTGGCAAAACATTTGTGGCGGAAAAATTGTAAAAACAGAATAGCCCAAGCATTTCAATAGATGATTAAAGACACTTGGAAAATGTATCTTGCTGTATGATAGTATGATGATAATATGTAAATTATTCACGTGTGCTTAAAAAACGTTAGCTTAGTTTGGACAATTTCTTTTTACATATAGAATGCAAAGTGACCTATTATAATCCTTGAATAGAATGACTCTTTGTACTGAATAGAACAAAGACTTTAGTGTAATTTTGCTGTTTTTATACTAGTTTTTGAGGGGAAAAAAACAAAATTGATTAATATTCACTTTATTTCAAATTATGTTATGAACCTTAAATGCTTTTTCAAATATATTTTACTATAAAAGATTGAAAGATAAATATTCTTTGCATGTTAAATACATTTGGAACTAAAATAGTTTGTTGTCTTACTATTATTATAGTTTTTAAAAGTTGTCTCAGTTGCATCTACATAGCATTATCCAAGAAGATTATATGACAATGCTATAAGATAGAAACCAATGCACTTCGGTGATTTATTTATTGTGCTTATGCCTGGTTTTCAAAATAGCAGATGAATTGCAGAATGGCTCACTTTACCAATGCTGATTATTTGAAGTGCTTCTCATTTATGGTGAAATGCATTACAATGTGGCAGCTGTGGCACGAATTTGTTCAAAATGATTTCCATATGGATGGACACCACATCATAGGATATTTTGTTTTCAACTGTCAAAAAGTTCTTGATACAGGAAGCATAACTCCTCATGTTGAAGGAGTTGGCCAAAGAAATGTTGCACAAGAAGAAGAAATTCATGTGGTGAAAGAAGATCCTGAGACAACAACCATCGTATAACTTACACTGTTTTGGGAACATTAAGAGAAGCTCTTATTGATTTTCTGTTTCTTTAATTAAGTATTCACATAATTCTATAATTCAAAAAAGAAAGGAAGCATACTCGTGTAACTTAGGTTTTTTAAGCTTTTAATTACCTGTATAAATAACTGTTCCTATTACTAATTTGCACAATATTGTAAATGCTTCTTCAGTTCCACATTTGTATGATATTTAGGTTACATTAAAATTATGAGTGGTTATCTGTTTATTTGCATAGTATGTATTTTTTCTTTAGCATAATAGCAGAAACTGAAGAACTTAAAATTAAGCTGCTGAATGTAAAGTGAATCTGTTGAACATACTGTTTTATAATATTATGCAAAATAAAATAGTAATTATCTCAAGAAGGGAAAGCTTTGTAGAAAAAAAAATATGATGTGCTCCATTCACATGACTTTCTCTGCATCTCTGTAACAAATTATTGTTAAAAAACTTATTCTTCTATTTACTTCATGATAATCGAGATGAATATCAGCAGAAGTTGTCCCTATTATTTGGTTACTTTTAAGCACAAGGTAAAAATCTAATGTTTTCCATTCACATGTCCTCTAGCTGTTTGGCAAAAAAACCTTTCATTCAAAACATTAATCTGTTATCTACATCATGTTAATCAAGATAAAAATAAGTAGAATTAGTATTATTACTAGCTTCCTTGTAAATAGAAGGGAAATAAGAAATGCACAGGCTAAAGCAATAGTCTCGTACTTCAGACACCGGTTGCTATTTGACACAAATGAAATTCCAATCTCTTTACTTGCCAGGAGTAAACAAACGAGAAACAAGAATAAAGATATCTTTTCATTTGCGATAAGCTTATGCGGCTTAAAATTGAAACCAATAATCTGGAATATCTTGAAAATGGTTAACTTTACAAAAAAAAATGTACATGACATAAATTGAGTGGTTTAATGAGATCTACATTTTCTGTGTAGTTAGCTTTTTATATCACTTACAGTTTTCCAGTTATATAAAAGTCATCCAGAATGAAGAGATCTTCAGAGGCTATACCCAGAAAATTCAAGAAAAACATTTCATTTGCCATAAAAATATCTTATATGTAAGGAATTTTAATCAAAATTGTTAGAACCATTTTTGAGAAAATCAAAATTTTCGAAAAATGTTCCATGTAAAGGGTAGTTTGGGGTGGGGGATTTTTTTTTTAAAATCTTTGTTTCGCATCCTTGGAGGTTACTAAACATAAATACCAAATTTGGTTTTAATGGTCTTTTCGTGTTTGAGCTATGCAGTCTACCTAAACAGATATTTTTCTAAAAATACTTTTTTTCGACTCAGGGGACCTCAAAACACATATTTCCGATGAAATCTCAACAACAAATTTTTGGATGGAACATAATACCTTCTCATTATGTACATTGTACATACAGGCTAGAGAAAGTAAATAGTTGTTGTTGATGAAATCTCAACAGTAAATTTTGGGATGGAATATGATACCTTCTCATAAGTACATTGTACATACAGGCTAGAGAAAGTAAATAGTTGTTGAGATTTCATCAACAACAAATTTTTGGATGGAATATAATACCTTCTCATTATGTATATTGTACATACAGGCTAGAAAAAGTAAATAGTTGTGGAGCATAATGGAAAGAAGAGACCAACATTTTTGCATTAGTGTGACAAAGAATCATTATGTTATATAACTTATCATAATTTGGAGCAGTTAGCCTAAACTCCAGAGTAAAGCATTGGCAACTCATAGGTGTCTGGTAGAGACTCGTTGGCTGGCAATAGAACCTTTATCACTAATTCTTACAAAACAGTAGATTTAAGGCACAACCAAATCTGGACATATCTTTAAAAAAATCTGAAGTGCTCTATTCACAAGACTTCCACTATATTTCTGTAACAATTTATTGTTAATAAGCTTATTCTTCTATCTTATTCATGCTAAATGAGATAAACATTAATAGCAGAATCGGTTTTATGCTTAGTTCCTTATAGGTAAAAGGGAAATAAGGGAATACACTAGGCTACACCAACAGTCAAATGGTTTAAAATATGGTTGCTATGATATAGAAATCCAATTCATTGCGTGGCCAGGTGTTGACAAGTTCCCATATGAGAAAAGCATAAGTATTTCAAAACTGAAATCAAATAAGGAATATCTTAAAAATGGTCAACTCCACGAAAAAAAATACAAATATAACATAAATTGTGTGTTTTAACTAGCTGTACACATTTTGTGTAGTAAGTTTTGTCTATCTCTTATGGTTTACCAGTTATGCAAAATTTCGCAAAATTCATTCAGAATAAAGATGTCTTCAGATGCTATTCCCAGAAAATTCAAGATATACATTTTATATGTCCTGTAAATATCTTTAATATATAATATTTTAATCAAAATCATTAGAGCCATTTTTGAGAAAAAAAACATTTTTGAAACTGTTTTTCCTTTTAAAGGGTAGTTGGGGAAGGAAGGATTTTCTTGAAAATCTTGTGTCACATCTTGGAAGATACTGAACTTAAATACCAAATTTGGTATTTAACATACTTTTCGTTTCTGAGTTATGCTGTCCACCCACACCCACACGCATGCACACACACACACACTTTTTTATAGAAATGCTTTTTTTTTGGATTCAGGAGGTCCCAAAACATGTTTTTTCAGTGAAATCTTGTTATCAAATTTTTGGGTGGAATACAATACCTTCTCTATACACTATGCGCATACTATGTGTAGAGAAAGTAATACTTAATTTTGAGGAAGCATTATTTTCAAGGAACAGTTTCATATGTTTTCTCAGTGAATTTCTTGTTTGCATTGAAAGGCAAATTGTAAAGGTATTAAAAACTTTTAAAATAAGAACTAAAGCTTTCCTGGCGACGTGTTAATTCAAAATCTTCTCGGGCTTCTAGCCAGGTAAAAACTTGGCTTGACACCAACGTTTCGAAGAAGTTCACCCTGAAGACGAGGAAGATGCACTTCTTCGAAACGTTGGTGTCAAGCCAAGTTTTTACCTGGCTAGAAGCCCGAGAAGATTTTGAATTAAAAACTTTTGTCTTGTATATGTGCCAAAACTGGCGATGTTAAAAATACCCATAAGACAGCAAGGGCGCCAACCTAAATGAATGCAAAATTTCGTAGATATCACTAGGGGTTTTAGTTTCACAGACTCCTGGTTATGTTTTACGGCTTAAGGCCCTAAATTAGTAATGCATGTAATGTAACTTTTTTCTGAAAGGATAGATGTAGAAGAAGAAATCAGAACCACATTATGCAGGGTTCCCTCTAGTTTGACACAGATATGACACAATATGGGATATTACAAGCAGTCAACTAGCTAGCCACTATCACACACCATTACCAGTAAATCCTAGTGCAACTGTTATAAGGTACTAGAATCATAACATCAAGGTACCACCCAAATCTTGACATACTTTTTTCAAAAACTTTGACTTGTTTAACAAAAATCAATATGGCTTTTCTAAAGGTAGAAATACTACTGCAGCAATACAAAGTTTGGTCGATATAATACATTCCTCATTTGAAAGTGGTGGATATGTATTAGCTAATTTTTGTGACTTGAGTAAGGCTTTTGATTCCATTGATCATAATATTTTATTAGAAAAGCTTTCTTATTATGGCATACAAAATACTCAATTGAATCTCATTAAATCTTATTTATTTGGTAGAAAACAATTGGTTTATGTAAATAGTGAATGTTCATCTATGTCCCACATAGCAAGTGGTGTCCCACAGGGTTCTGTTTTGGGCCCTTTGCTATTTTTAATTGCAGTTAATGACTTACCAAGTAATATACCTACAGATACCATAATGTTTGCAGACGATACTACTTTTATATCAAATGGAAATGACCCAAATGAATTGAATAATCACTATAAGCCATAATGTCTAAAGCTTCGGAATGGTTTGAAGCTAATAGTTTATTTTTAAATAAATCCAAGACTATCTCTGTTTTATTCACTTTAAAAAGGATATCAAATAACTTAGCATTACAGTATCAGACAAGTACTAAATTCTTAGGTGTATATATTGATAACCAATTATCGTGGACCACCCATATTGAATATTTAAAAAAGAGACTGTCTAGCATTATATTTTTAATTTGTAATTTGAGAGATTCTATCCCAATTGAATACGTGAGAAGTATGTATTTTGCTTTCTTTGAGTCTGTAATCAGATATGGCCTAATTCTTTGGGGTGGTGCTAACAAAGTAAATGACATTTTTTGTCTTCAAAAGAAAATTATTAGGATAATTAAAAAAAGTTCCTATATAACCCCATGTAGACCCCTATTTATTGAGTTAGGCATTTTAACTATTTATAATCTTTATATTTTAGATAATTTAGTATATAAACATGCTTCTTGTCATAGACATATTTTGAGGATGGATATTCATAGCTATAGTACTAGATATAGGTCCAATGTAAACATTCCATATTATCGACTAACAAAATCTCAGAATAGTTATCAGTACTTAGGTATTAAGCTATATAATAACTTGCCTGATAGTGTTAAATGTTTAAACATGCAGAATTTTAAGTCCAGAATATATACATGGTTAGTCAAGCATCCTTTTTATTCTATACATGAATATTTTAATGATAAATTTTGTGATCTTGTTTTGTAATTTATTATGACAAGGTTATTGTACTGCTTTCAACAGACTATGTCAATGCCTGTATAGTGCTTTTAGACAAATAAAAATGAAATGGAAATACCTTAAAAATGTTGTGTATGTTGAAGAATTATTTTCATGGAACATATTCATGTGTTTGGACAGTGAGCTTCTTGAATGATACTCTTTTTTACATCCCAGTACTTTGCACTTGTGAGGGCACTGCAATTAGAAACAGCAGACATTATAGGAAATGTGAATTTTGAGCATCTTAATATAACACAAAGCTGTAAACAATCTTTGGCACTGGAGGTATTTTTCTCCAACCTCGAACTCCCAAACCCTATGATACTTTATTTACTTACAAAATACTTACAGATTCTGGTAATTATTATATCCAGTATAATTCTGAAAGAGTAAGGAATATATAAAGTGATGTCGCTCCAGTGAAGGCATATTGCCCAACTATTCACCCTTATACACTTATATATGGAAAAGTAATGCCATTAACAACTGCATCACCAGTTAAGAGCACAAAAAGGAGCAGTAATCAATGTTGCCAACTTATGAAAATGTTTCCAAAATTAAACAACTAGTTCATTGGGTTTATGTTTACAGACTTTTCAGCTATTCACTATAATCACTCTGCAGCCACAAACAGGTCTAGTGTGTCCCTTTCTTTCTAAAACCATTCTCTTGGCTTATGACCCTCAATCCCCAGGCTACACTTTGCAGTTTAGGGCCCTCAACCCCTCGGCTACGCTTTGTGGCTTAGGGCCACATACCCTCAGCTACGCCATACAGCTTCTTCCGATACGTTCAAATTGTGAATGTTTGCAATAGGCGGAGAGACAAAGTCAATGCCATGCTTCATAATGAACCAAAATGACAAAAGAAAAAATATAGGATTGCAACACGTTATAAGTGAAAAATAGGTCAATAAATATTGTAAAAGCTTTATAGTGTGGATTCACCACATTTTATTATTCAAATAGTACGTAATGTGATAGAAATATTGAATTGTGGCTATCCCTGGGTTCGGGAGTTTACACAACTTCAGCAGTGTTGTTTCAAGCAATTAAGTTTCGAACATATGAGTAAAACGCACTTCTCCAGTATGGGTGTTCATGTGATCTTCTAGTCTATATCGCCTAGGAAATATAGCTTTGCAGCCCTTAAATGGGCAGGGATGAGCAGTCCTTTCCATTGTGGAGTTCTCCTTATATTCTATCTCTTCGTCTATAACATGAAATATTTGCGTGAATAATGACTCAAGGCCCATCTTGCATCCAGGACCATACCTGTCGCAAAAGAAACCCACAATTACGAAATAGAAGTACTTGTTTATAAACCACGTAATGCACATGCGTCCTTAACCTAGCCTTTAAAATAGTTAACAGTTTTACTCTGAATCAATTCTTAATAGACATCAGAGAAACACGTACTATCTAATACTTTCTTTAATTCTACTTCTGAAAATAGGAATTGTCATACATTTAATGTTTCTGTTCAGTTCTCGCCTATTACATTTTTTCGTACCTAATAAAACACAACAAGAAACCTCAAGTTCAAATTCAAACATACCATAGAACACTAAACTACGTTCGTTGATATCTTCAAAGTTCAGAGAGTATAAATACAAAACTGATTGACCACGTATATATACGACCTGCTAGCGCTTTTATCACTTTGGCCCCAAACACGATTCTTAATTAGGGTTGTCGGTTGTTTAGCCTTCTCCATTTTTCCATGTGCATAAGCTTTTGAATTTGACTCCTCCATTACAAAAATTTGTTTGCGTTCCATGCCTTTGTTTGCAAAACATAATATGATATTTATCACACACTTAACCACAGCGATGTTGCGCCCTCCATGGTGTAATAATTACTATATACCCGAGGTCGCGTGTAAAAACCCCGCGGAAGAAGATGGATTTTTATCGGGCGTAAAACCCCTTAGCATGGGTGCCTTCGGAAGGGAAGCAAAGCCGCTAGTCCCGTATTGTAGGTTTATAGCACGTAAAAAGCCTCAAGCCTAGCAAAGAGCCTCTTTATAAAATTAGTTCCATGCCCAATATTGAATGGGACGCTAAGAACCACAGTAATTAAAGAGGGTCCACAATGTTTGCACTTACATTCTGGTCCTGGGATGTGGGATTCTGCTATGGGGCATAACAGATAGTGTGAATCGTGAACAGGAGCATGTGCATGAAATGGTAGCTTTATGCTTCAATTAATGTACAATCGTAACTCAACAACTCTTCTCAAATTTCTTCCCTTTTTGCCGAGAGTTCTTACATGAAGTTTGATACAGCTAAAATAAAAATTGTGTCTTATTCCACCTATGTATACTTTTACTCTGGTAAGGACGTAAATCAGTCGCGTCGGATGTAATTTAGATACATCGATTTTTCTCTCTAGAAAAATGGCTCTGATTTTTAAGAACCGTTCTTTTTATGAGGCGTGCCCATATGTTTCTATGCCATGCATGGTGACATGCGATACGTTTACGTTGAATAATGTAATTTCTGTTTTTAGAAATAGCTTCCCCAGATATGTGATGCTGTTAGCGGACCTACAAGCTGCGTTGTGTCTATGTATTATTCATTTTGCAGCGAGATTTTCTCTTTTCTCGCAGTATTACAGAATTATTCCAAATTATTACACATAAGTTTTAATCTGTAACAGCTTCTTTCCCGCCTCTTCTGAATGCTATAGTAGCGGTTTCGCTTCGTTAATGCGCATTTTATTACTTCCTCCGCAATCGACTAGTCTGTCTGAGTATGTATAGATAGAGAGTGCTTGTCCAGATCTCCCCTTCCTAACAGTTGAAACCAACATCAAAGTCACGTGACTAAAGCAGAAAAATACCAGATCTCTCATAAGCTATAATGAAAAGTTTTGACGAAAATTTTAAGATAAAGCTGCATTTTCGTATAGACAATTAAATCATGTAAACTCGGGAGTTTCAATTGATACCTCAGTAATATAGAGCACTACATTCTCTGTTTAAAACCCGTGCCTGATCTGAAAACCTAATAAGGTGAGAGATGGCTTATGTAACTGTTATACATTTTTTTATTTTAGTGAAGAATTTAATTATATACAATGATGGACAAGCTGCTAGTGTTTAGCTATATTACGAGACTATAACTAATTATTATAGTGTGTTAAAATGTGCGTATGTTATTTTCTGTGGAAATATTCTTGGCCATTGGTGAATGTGTTTTGAAAAGTTGATATTTTTTGAGAATTGCATAATGATAACTTAAAAGTTGACCTTACGTAATGTTATTAAAGATAGGATTCATTCCCCAAAAGTAATATTGTCTTTTACATGTGAAGAAAAAAAAGTAATTGAATAATTTACAACTCCTCAAGCGCTAAGCCGTTACAGTTTTTATACGTAAGCTATTATTCATCGCTCCTACTTTATTAATCAATCAATAACATTAATGCAGAAAGGGCTAACCTGATTTCTTTTCTATTTGCGATTTTATTAATTGCAGAGTAATTTATGAACACACGTGACCAAAGTGATAAGTTTACATAATAAATGCATTAAAAGATGTTATCTTGAAGTGAAATAGCGTCATTTGTGTGCATTCCTCACGTGTGTTGTGTTCTTGCTGTCTTAAATTTAATGGAACTTTAGGAAAAAGATCCGCGCTAAAGCTAGGCGTATATTCACTGCTTTAATCGTCGTCAGCTGATCAAGATATTGGTTTCAAAAGTGTGACATCATGAGACTCTATCTATATATGCTCGAAGGAGGCTTAAAACTCTTCAGCTAAGATCGAGGTCATTACAGTGTCATCTGGGTAGATAAACGTTTTCCTTTTCCTGAGTGAGGATCCCCCTTGGGTCCGCTGTGTTCGGAGTGTATTAAGGAGTCACCCTGAAGAAATATTATTTATTATTATTATTACATCTACTACTTCACTGTTTTTCTTTTCTTTTGATTTTGTTCTTCACATGCTGACGAAATGTGATAAATGTCAGTGTTTCTTATTTTTCCAATTATTTGCCTTGCATTTGTTGCTTCAGGGTTCCGTTATTGTAGTTTCCTGGTGAGTATGTCTGCGTGTAGCATGATCTTATGAAAAACATTCTAGCCAGAATAAGAACTCTGGATATTTTTTTAAATCGGAAAGGAGGCCGCAACTTTCTCCTTTGATTTTGCCACCTTCACGACCACTCTTCTAAACACCCGATCAGATTTTCCTTGTTCTCTTCAATTGCGTTGACCGTCCGAACGTTAAACACCCATCTTGTAGCTGCCATTTGTGATAGTCTAGTTTGCACAACTCTGTCTAACATATTTGTTCTGTATGACGAACTAGAGAGAAAAAATCTGGAAAGCCGGAAAGGTTAGACAAAAGAATTCTAGCAAATTTGTTTTGTGATGTAGCTTTTTATAGAACTAGATTATACTGATAAGCATAGCAGTAGATATAATAGCCTCTCGGACACATCCGCTTATCCTTGCCTGAACACTGTTTATACTTTCGCTCATAACAGTAGCAGTGTGGGATCACTTTTTCCTTTTCCAATTCAGACATTATCACCCTAAATAATGTTTCAGCATCCTGTGCGTATCGATTAAAGAAACCCAAAACTCACTTCACAACAGAGCCACGAAGTTCCTATTTATACATATTCCCAATTGTAGCATGATGGATACAGCTATAGTTTCGTCCGACATTACAACAAAATAATGCGCAGTTAACATTAGCTTGTGTTATCATTTCTCTGTTATCTACACTTAAGCATGCAGTCAAGAAGTTCATTTTGAACTGTTTTGGGTGTACTTTTAAACACACTTGTAGTTTTTATGGGCCGATTACTAAAACGTGGCTTAAGACGTGGCCGTAGCATTAACCCCTTCTTCAGTTGTTAAAACGAGGTTTCCCGCTTATCACAATGCGTGTCCTAAAGATGGAGCCATGGCGAGGGTAGGTCTGAGGCGTGGCCTCCAGAGATATGATAACACATTACAGAAATGAAAATGAAATGGCCTGTTATGTATGGACGCTCTTTAACTGCTTTGTTTCTCAGCGTCCCATTCTATATTGGGCGTGAAAGATCGCTTAATTTTGCTCAGAGGCCTCTCTTATCACGCTTAAGGTTCTTTTACGTGCCGTAAACCTACGAAACGGGACCCACAGCTTTACTTCCCTTCCGAAGGAAGCCATGCTAAGGATTTTTACACCCGAAAAAATCCATCGTCCTCCGCCGGGTTTGAACCCGCGACCTTGGGTAAATGAAGTTAGCATGGTAACCATTACACCACGGAGGGCGACAACACATTACAGCAAAACACCTAATATTCGCAGATACTTTAATTCGTTTCTTTTTACTTCGGTCTATTTCTCGGACATATTCAATATCTGAAATTCCATTAAGTGAGCTAACCTCGTTAGCTTCACATATCATAAGACTAATTTATTATTTTTGTTAGATGATCAACTACAACAAAGTGGTGTTATCTCATTTTTATCGATAAACGTTATTATAACAGTAAATGCTTATTATATGTAACAAAGGAAATCAGACTGATGATTATGTGCTGAGCAATATTTACTAACTGTTCTAAGTGTATGAATTTCTCGAGTTGCGTATAATCATTTTCTCTATATTATTCCAATCTAAAAGTGCTTTATTTTGCTCACCTTTTATACTTCAAATTTAAGCAGAGAGCTAACCTCATTTTCGTGATATGTATTATTTAGGTCAGGCAATTGATTATAATAAAGATAAGTATATACGTTGGTTACACCACTTGACATTACTTCAATACCAGATCTGGATTTGGTAGGTACTTTTGTTATTCTGTATAGCTATTTATTGCTCAGTTATAAACATTTAGGGCCTAAGGCGCAAAGCGTAGCCGAGGGATGTTTTTACAAGCAGATGAGTGCGGCCGCAACTGCGGAACGACGAGAGGGCGTAGCTGAGGGACCTTTGAAGCTAAAACTCCAATGATCCCAAGAAGAAGTCAAACCCTTGTCTATATAGCGCATTTCATATCTGAACAACGTTGTTTCAGCACTTTCAAACATGGATCGCCTGTGGAAGTTTAACCTATTAAACTATTTCTTAAGAGTAGTGTGTTAATGTGTATCCAAACATTATACATTTTTACCCAATTAAATATCAATCTTATTGCATACGTACCTGTTAAAAGTTACGATCAATTGTATTATGCCTAATAAAATGTATGCAGTAAGGGAATTGAGACTGATAATAAATATGCGCTGAGGGAAACATTTGGCAAATTGCTCTGAGTTTATTAATTAATAACTCTTGAGTTGGATACAATATTCATCTGTTATTAAGAAAGGAAAGCAATATTCAAATATAATACTTATTTGTTGAATGTAAACATTGTAGTCTTATGCACTGATATCTAAGAAAAATAAGTTTACCAAGAAGACTTACTGATTAATGACAATGCTAGTCTATAATCATGACGAACTTTAGGTCCAAGAAAATATGTGCTATGTCATATGCAAAGGATAAGACTAATTAACTATAATATTAAGTTAAATATACATGCATTTTATGATGGGAGTTTAGACGAATGTATATCAGTGGCTCCATATCAATAAACGTCACTGTTTTTAAATCTATTTGAATCACTATTTGTGGCACCATTAATTACTGCAACAGCTTTCCATGAATGAAGCAGGCACGCGAATGTTTGAATGGTACAACAATGAACCACACACTAGAAGAACAAAATCAGTAAACAATTATTATGCAAGAATATCACAACACATGTGCATGTGCTGGACACCCATTAAAGGAACGTCTTGACTAAGCGTAAACCAAATGTGTACAATATAAAGCTTACACAATTCACAACTCAGTGTTTAGTTTCCAGAAGTCCAATTAGCTTAATTGGAGTTAACTGTATTGCATATTAAATCTATAATAGTACATAACAGTGCTTGCAACTAGAGAAAATTTCATATGTGGTGGACTAATGAGAACACAATTATCTTGAATCCCCGTTATTCATTTAATGTAAAATTATGACCTCTCTAGAGAGCATGCAGCAATTAGTTACAATAATACTTCTCATTTCTGGATAATGCTATTACTCATTAGTCATGATAAACCATACACTATAGCTTCCGTGTGTATTTGTGCGTTACGTACTGGAAGAAAAATATGATCAGATATAACACCTATGTCCTGGAATATAAATAAGATTTAAAGTAACGAAAATGAGAATTCATGCCGCAGAACTTCAAAATGAATTAAAATTGCTAGAGAGCATATTCTGAATTAGTAATTCTAATTAGTGTTTTTATCTTCAGAAATATTACATTATCAATTTTAAACTTTGATAATATTGCAATTCAAGCATAATTACAGTACTTACAAAATCTCGGTGCCAGAACAAGCAGATTAATAATTAAACTAACATTCTGTATGATATTAATATAACTAAATGCATTGGGCCTTTGTTTAATTTTTATTTACTAAATTCGCCCCTTCACTAATCAAACCAATTAACATGAGCAGCAGGGGTTGACATATCATGCAAGTTATGCTTGTGACCTCATGTAGGTTTACCTATTAATTTGAATTGAACATAGGTAATAATGGTAAAATACTATAAAATGGAATCAAAATGGTAACATTTTTAATCAAATGGCAGTAAAATTATACCAAGCTAGTTATATACGCCGTTTATTCATAATCATACTAACCTCCTGAGGAATCTAAATAACCATAAGCAATTCCTAAATATATTTGTAGTCAATTGAATGAACAACATTATGTTACATCAGCAATAACCATTTCCGTTGGTTTATCCTAGAAGTAATAGGATTTAAGGACTATTTGCAACTTCTTAGCATAATGCAAGTTGAGAGTTAGGCATTAGAAGCTTGACAACAGTTGTGCACTGTATGATGTGTTCCCAAGCATTGCTCACTAAGGGATCAAGAACAATAAAATAAAAATATGCATTTTATGTTGGGTGAAAATATACCTAAATAAAAAATTGCTCTGATATTCAGAATTTTCCCATTCAGTTTACATTTTTAAAATTAGAAGTCTATTACACAAAATTTGAATTAAATAACATATATAGATGGTTTGCTCGGTTAAATTTACAAGCATCAGCTGTTATGTATTTTTTTGAGATGCCATTTTGGAGACTCAACACACTCATACCTCCATAAAGAAGAGCACTCGACTGGATTTATTTTCCCTTCGTGCATTACAAGATATATAGTATACACTTTACCTGCTCCAAATAGTTTCACTATGCAAATGGAGACAATATAATGATTAAGAAACAGCTCTTAAAATGACTGGGCAAGGAACTTACTGAAGACTTATTTGGAATCTGGACAAGTAGGGTCTATGTCAACTACATAATAGATATATTCTTACGTAGAAACCTTAAACAACTCTTATATTCAATGTATTTTGCTTCTTGTTTTAAAAAATAATCTTTTGTCACACACACACACACACACACACACACACACACACACACACACACGCGCGCGCGCGCGCGCGCGCGTATTGAAACTGAAAAGCGAAAAAGTTGTCTTATATTAAAAATGTTCATTTAGATTGATATTGTTCTTTATAATCCAGGAAGGTCTTGCTGCAAATTGTTCTCCTGAAACAAATAATAATAATAATAATAATAATAATAATAATAATAATAATAATAATAATGATAATGATAATAATAATAGATGATAGTTAATAAATAATACTAGAAGTTATGTATTTAAGATTCATTTTGTTTGTACAAAGAAAATCTAAAACTATCATGGTCTAATGTGTTTAGTCATTTCAGTTTTTTCTCTGGAAAGTATCTAACGAAACAGACAAAATAGCAAATGCTTAAACAATAACTGATTTTAACATTCAGTTTTTTCTCTGTAGTATTTCTATATAACAATTGCGTAGCTTTAAAAAGTTGGTCCGTGATTAACTGGTTGCCAATAACGAATCATAAATAGTTGCAAAATACATAACCTAATAGAATTGCAGTAAGCAAGATATATGTCATTTTATTTTGGAAGATTTTTGAAAACAACATGAATGTACTGTAATGTAACGTTCATGCTAACAACATTGAAGTTTATCAATAATAAAGTAAACAAAATCACAGAAAAATACATTATTATATAACAGGTCTGTTCCATTACTATAAAATAGGGTTGCAAAGGAATACTATTAAAGAATTCATATTCTAATAAACTTTTCACAAATTAACTATAAACGCTGTGGTGTGTTAATTCAAATACAGAACTGTGTATATGCAAACTTATATGATTGGAATAAATTGCATTTTATTATAAGTACTGAAAATACTGATAACGTTGTTTCTGTCCATTATTATATAACCTTACCTTAAAACTATGTTGATGTCCCTCACTAAATTCTCAGTCATGTAAACATTGTAGTACTCTCTAGGCTAATTTTAGCTAATGATTGTGTAACTGCAATTTGTTCACAAATACTAGCTTATTTGTTTTAACAGTTCATCTGCTTATGCGCAGATGAACTGCGTCCGCCATTACAGGGTAACCTGGTCTGCAAGATTACCAAAGAACAGCCTTTGTTTAAATCTTGTTGGGTGTACGAGAATATTTTAAACACACTGCTGTAGGAGAATCAATTCGTGCATTAATCCAGAAATGCAAGGCGAGGCTTCATTACCACAGTTGGATAAACTAAGCGAAATGCATGAGCTTCCTACACTTGCATTGGCCATACCTAATGATTTTATAAGCAAATCAGATGTTAAGTAGCCTTATTTACATTAGGATTCTATATTTATTTGGTAATCTTGCAGACCAGGTTACCTTGTCATGAAGGACGCTGCATAAACGAGGAAGAACCATAGCCATTCATGCGAATATTGAACATTATCAGATCAGCACTCCTATATTAACTTGAACCGAAGCGACTGCGATAAACCGTAATATATACTACACCGAATTTGTCATTGCGCCAGCATTCAATCCCCAGGGGGAGATAGACACAGACGACTTAGATCAAATCATGAGCTTAGGACATAAAGTAATTGACGCAGGTGATTTTAACGGTAAACACTTCCTTTATAAGTGCACAAATACGAACGCCCAAGGCACCAAATCATTAAATCACATGAGCAATACAATTATCTAAATAATGTAAATGGCGTGTTATTTATGGACGCTCTTTAACTGCTGTGGTTCTCAGCGGATCATTCTATATTGGACGTGAAAGACGGCTTAATTTTCTTCTGAGGCCTCTCTATCAGGCTTGAGGTTCTTTTATGTGCCGAAAATCTACGACACGGGACCAACGGCTTTACTTCCCTTCCGAAGGAAGCCATGTTAAGGATTTTTGCACCCGAAAAAATCCACCGTCCTCCACTGGGTTTAAACCCGCGACCTTTTTTATTATTTTTTTTTTACGTACAACACTACCAAGAGGAAACTTAATATTGGCTTTGAAATGTGCAAATACAAGTGAACATCATGAGAAACAGTGATACTAAAATAGAAACTATACATTACTGTTGAAAAGGATAATGTTTTGCAACCCTTCAAGAGCTTGTTTTTTTTTTTGTTTTTTTTGTTTTGTTTTTTTTTAATTATTAAAACTGTATATTTCTAACTACTTCACATAATTCCAGAATATGTTTTACAACGTATCCTTGTAGACACGAAGGAATAAAGGAATACACTAGGCTAAGCGACAGTCAAATCATTAAGTGTCAAGGCTTGATGCATTTTTTTTTTCTCTCTCTCTTTCTTTTATTTTTCAAGTGTGTATTATTTTTAGGAGCCATGGTTGGAAAGGCGCGGTCTGGCGTTTCTGGATCAGTTTCCATCTCTCAGTGTAGAAAAATTGCCTGAGTTTGGTCAGGGTACAATCAGCGGGGTTGTCCATCGTCTGTAACCATGTAAAGGTGCCCATTAACAACCAAATAAGAGAATTGTGCAATGAGGGATGCAGCTTCGGCAGATTCAGATGTAACATGTCGATTGGTGAAGGATTCCAACCGCCAGGTATCCAATTGCGACATTTTCCCAAAACCCAAGTCCATATGGCTGCTTTACCGGAACATTCGAGCAAGCGATGTGGAAGGGAATCCGCTGCATTGCAAATTGGGCAATTGCTGGAAATGGTCATCCGGTGACGATATAATTTGTCTGCCGTAGGAAGAACTTCATTGACCACTTCATATGTTACCGCTATCCATTCCACATTAATGTGCGGAATGCTAAAACAGCTCCAAATACGTTTCCAAGGCAAATGAGGATATTTCTCTTGGACATGTGGGGTAACAGCTACAGGTCGCCGAAGAGAAGCATAAACATTTTTCACAGAACTAAAATCACCTCGAGTGACCTTTTCCGGTGGTAACGCACTGAATGCATGGTACGTTGCATGAAATAATTGTCACGTTCTCCCTGAGTCCAAAACGATGCATACTGTTGTTGTAATACGACATCCACAGGGTCACCTTTATCATCCAAGGCAAACAGAAGTAGTTTAAGGATCAATGCCTGGGACTGTAGAGTCACATCCAGTAATCCCCAACCGCCCTGGCCCTTAGGGAGACGCAGTTGGGTTCGCACAATGCGGTAAAGCTTCCCAGTCCAAATAAAATAACCCATTACCTGTTCAATTCTTTGGCAATGACGTTTCGTCGGAGGTAAAACATGAGCAAGGAACCAAATTCTGCTCAACGCAAAGCAGTTACAGAACCATATCCGCTGTACCAAATTCAACAACCGGGTTTTCTGATTATACATGACAGCACGTAAGACATTAATGCGAGAGGTCCAATTGTACTCCCTCATGTCTGCCACGTTGTCACTGAAGTAGATCCCCAAAATCTTTGTTTGCTGCACAACAGGAATACCTAAAGCTGAGGTATCGGGAGGCCGTATTCCAACCTCTAATATTTCAGACTTCCGCAAATTAAAGCTCATGCCAGTACTATTCTTATAGTGCTGTAAACAATCCCTCAATCGAAGAACATCTTGGTGTGTGGTAACCATCACGGTAACATCATCTGCATATGCTCGCACCGCAAGTCTCTGGCCATACACATCAATTCCAGTAAGAGAGTAGATTGTAGCCGTCGAAGCAACGGATCAACATACAGGGCGAACAATATCATCGACATGGGACAACCTTGGCGCATAGAGCGTTTAACTGGAATAACAGCCGTTATAAATCCATTGCAGTGTACTTTGAAGGACGCAACACCATACAGGGCTCTTACTAGGTTTACAAGATTTTGAGGCATGTTCAAAACCTCCAATTGTTTCCATAGCCCCCTCGTGAACAACACTGTCGAAGGCTTTTTCGAGATCTAAGTTTATGATAGCAGCAGACTTCTCGTCCTGTGTACAATGCAATATACAGTCTCTCACCGCAGCCAGCGTATGGTGAATGGTCGCTCCTTTATGTAATGCAACCTGGAACTCACTAATCATATGTGGGAGTATGTTTTGCATACGAGCACCAATGATTTTCATAAATAACTTGTAATCACAATTCAATAACGTGATTGGTCGAAAATCCTGTGGTGTCTGCGGCCGAGCACTCTTCGGAATCTGCACGATTATACCGTCCGCAAAAGTACGTGGTGCGTTCTCTGCATCCCACATTTCCTGGAACACTTGAAGCAATTCCTTCCGAATATAAGGCCACCAGTGCTTGTAAAATTCATATGGCAGGCCTTCAGGTCCAGGGGATGCATGCATTTTGGATGCCTGAATCACTTCCAACAACTCCGATGCCGCAATTGGCATTGAATCCTGCTGCAACTCCTCCGGGACAACGGGAACAAAGTCGGACATATACCTCTTTGCGGTGTGGGAGTAATCTGTGGGTCCTGACAATCGTTGTCTGTAGAAGTCTTGTACTGCTTGAAGAATTCCTGGCGTGGTGGAAACTCGGGCACCACCCACATCTAGGTGTGTGATAATCTTCTGGCGACCATATTTACGCTCCTTTGCCAGGTGGTAAAAGCTTGCCTTTTCCCCATGCACTATCTCCGCCGAATACACTCTAGCCAGATTCCCCTGTAGTTCTCGTGTTTTTCTAGCCTTGATGTGTTCTTTGATTCCTTTCACAAGTTGTTGTACATTTTCACCTTGCTGCTGGCGTTTGTGAAGTTCATGAAGGACTTGGAGATAAAAATCCATGGTTTCCCTTCTAACCATAGCGCGACGGCAAGCTGCAGCTCGAAAGAAGGATCGTAACACAGGTTTAGCTTTACACACCCACCAAGATGCTTTATTCGGTGCTAGCAGAAAGGATTCCCGCAGGCGGGACCAACAGTCCTGGAAATCGGATAACACTTCCTCATTCGTAAGCAATGAGCAGTTAAGCTTCCAGTAACCTTTGCCTCTACTGCAGCTCGTAACCAGACCTTGAATAGCATGAATGACCTTGGGTATATGAAATCAGCATGGTAACCATTATACCACGGAGGGCGACTACACACACAATTATCTGATAACTGACACCGATGAGCAGACTTTCCTGACGCATATGCTGAACCACACGCCAGATATTCAGTGACATGTGCTCAACAATGACGCTATGAGTACGAGGGAGTGAGAGCATGTGTGAGCGAGAGAGTGTCTCTGTGAGAGAACGTATGTTATATGTTGTGTGAGTGGGTGTGTCTGTAGACAGAATATCTGTAAAATGAAAAGTGGGCCAAATACCTTTACTTGCTACTCAGGCCTATTCCAAAAAATCTGATGTGTACCATTCACATGACTTTCTCCATATCCCTGCAACAAATAATTTTTAAAAAGCTTATACTTCTATTTACTTTATGCTAATGCAAAAAAAAAAAAAAAAATAGCAGAAATAGTCTTATTACTCGCTTCCTTGTAAGTAGAGGTGAAATAAGGGACAACCTTAGGTTAAAGTGATAGTCAAAAGCCGGTTGCTATGTCAATGAAGTTCCTTTGTTTATATGGATAGGAGTTGACAAGTTCCTGTATGAGAAAGGTATACGTTTTTCATAGCAGAAACCAAAAATAAGGAATGTCACAAAAACGACGAACTCCACGAAAAAAATGTATATATAACATAAATTGTGTGTTTTAAAGTGCTCTGCATTTTTTGTGCAGTAAGTTTTTGTCCATCTCTTACGGTTTAGCAGTCATTCAAAATATAGTAAAATTCATATAGAATAAACTACTCTTCAGAGGCTATTCCCAGAAAATTCAAGATATACATTTCATTTGTCAGGTAAATATGTTTAATATCCGAAATTTTAATCAAAATCGTTGGAGCCATTTTTGAGAAAATCAAAATTTTCGAAAAAAGTTCCATGTAAAGGGTAGTTGGGGGTGGGGGGATTTTTCTCAAAATCTTCGTGTCGCATCCCTGGAAGATACTAAACTTAAATACCAAGTTTGGTATTTTACCGACTTTTCGTTTTTGAGTTATCGTGTTCACAGACACACGGACACACACGGACCTTTTTCTGAAAATACTTTTTTTGGATACAGGGGACCCTAGAACATATATTTCCGGTGAAATCTCGGTATCGAATTTTTGGTGGAGTGCAATACATACTCTATACACTATGTACATAGTGAGTATAGAGAAAGTAAAAAAACAGTACCAAACAAATGAAAATAATGTCAGATTAATTGTTTTTTCACACAAGTCGTGTGTAGGTAGAGTGAGACTGACAAATTTAATGCCATAGCTGTGATTTGAACCACTGAGCTACCATGGCAACATGCTGGCATAGCATTGAATTTCTCAACTTACTCGCATGTTTCCCGTTAAACCACAAGGTGTTCTCAAATTATTTTGAGATGACAAATTCAATGACGTGTCAGAAGTTATTATTGATAAATTAGTATTATTGTAGCAAACATCGCGGCAAAGCCATAGCTTAATTTTGTTCAAATATCTTTGGCTAAAACTGAATATATGAGAAAGTAAATGCTTTATTTATGGACGCTCTTTAACTGCTGTGGTTCTCAACGTCCCATTCTATACTGGGCGTGAAAGACCGCTTAATTTTGCTCAGAGGCCTCTCTTTCAGGCTTGAGGTTTTTTTTACGTGCCGTAAATCTACGACATGGGACCAATGGCTTTACTTCCCTTCCGAAGGAAGCCATGCTAAGGATTTTTACACCCGAAAAAATCCTGAATATATAAGGCAGTCATATATAGGATGCATGTACGTAAACACACACACACACACACACACACACACACACACACACACACACACACACACACACACATATATTTGGGAAAGCTTTGGAAACATTTTAAAGCACACACCAAAAGAAGGGTGACAAGTATCAAGGTTATCTCAATGGTTATGACTTTCAATGGACTGTATGTATTGCATTCTGAGTTTGATGAACACGTCCCCCTTCTCACAATTCTGATATCATTAGTCCGTAATTTAATATGCGTTATTTCTCGTTATAGCTGCTAAATGGGCGAATCAGCAAAAGTGCTTAAAAAATAGTAATAATAAATAAATAAAATAATTTTTCCTGTGAATTTCCCTTTCTTTGTTTTAGCTTCTGCTATTCGAGAAACTACAACCAAACATCACACAGGTATTGACCATCGCTAATGTCCACTGGACCCGCCGACCGATATGATCTCGTTTTTTTTTTTTTTTTTGGTGCTGTATCCCCTATTTACATCCCCCCTCTCCCCTGTATGATTACTGGTTTTACTTGTTCCTTTACACAAACATAATACATTGCACAAACATATAACACCCATGCCCAAGGCGGGACTCGAACCTACGATCCCCTGCCCACGAAGCACCAAAGCTATCGTTCGGCATATACGCAAATAACCTCCAATATTAGGAACAACAAGAACAACACTAGTGTCAATAGTTTACTTAGTGTTCTGTGCGGCACAGGCTGCGTCATGCGTCTTCAATGGCATAACTGCTGTCTTTCATGATATCCGTAAAAGAAAGTTTGGCCTAATTAAATGTTAAATGAAAGACAGTTCTGCTGTACAATCCTAATTTCTCTCAAGACAGTATCAGCAAAGAAGAAAATACCAAGTGTTCTTGGATGTTATGTATATATACGATTGCTTTTACAAATTACTTAAAGAGATTTACTAACCAGTAAGTAAATGAAATTCATTTTTAGAATTTTTTGAATGATACGTTAAGGATACAAAAGCGGACATTATTATTTCTTAAAGTATCACTGTAGGTAATGGAACCAATTCTTAACCCAATATAGCAGATAACACATTACAGAAATAAAATAGGTGCTATGATGCTTTTATTTCTTATGCCATTTTATAATTACTATACTAGTTTTGTATATTTTAATCATCTGAACGAAATGCACTTTAGTATGTGGAAATACAAATTTTATGATCAATCATACATTTTTTGATGATTTTAGCTGCTAATGTGATGGCTCCAACAGAGACATCTTTGCTTGCATTGACTACAGCAGCAGTTTTTGTGGCTTTTGCTACCTGGTGGTGGAGATTCAGGTCAAAGAAATGGCAGAATGATAACCCACCAACTTCATGGCACCCTGTTGGGGAGATCAATGCTATTAACCTGTATCCACTAAAATCTGGATGGGGCCTAACTCTTGAGGAAGCAGAATGTACACATTTAGGGCTGCAGTCTTCTGTCATAGGAGTGAAGCTCAGAGACAGGTGAATATGCATTACTCGGTAATTATAGAGAACTTGGGCCCCTCTAGAAATTAAACAAATTGTGGTTTGACTGTAAGTTTGGTTTATACTTGTTACGTTTTCACCAATTTTTTTTATCGGAAAAGCTCCATAATAAGTTAAATGCTAATTTATTATGTGCGCCTAGCGATCCTTTTTTGTGAATATTTATGAAGTATGCTGCCTAGAAGGATTAGAATATAAATAAAGAAGTCTTGTAGTACTTTTGCAATGTAAATACATAATAATACTACACACTAAAGTGCCTAAAACCTGAGTTTCATTGTCGGCGGCAGGCGAACAGTGTTGTGGAATGCAACACCGGCATATGTCGCTAGACGCTGTGCTGATGTATGACAAGTATCTTTCACGCAGATACAGCTGTTCAGTGAATTTTATTATGCAGAACTTCGGCCACTCTAAAAATCGAATGAAACTAAGTGCGATTGATTGACTTTGTATTTATGATGACAATTTCAAAGCCTGTGGAAATCAAATTTAGTGCGAGGTTAGGTTCCAATCCGTTTAGGTTAGTGTGTGTATATAAATTTATGTTTCTAATTTTATATCGTGGTAGTACCTCATTATCGATATTTCCAACAACTCCTAACAGCGCAATGGATACAACATTAGTTTTTTAAACCATCTTCCCACCTCTAATCCCTCTCTAACCACACTGGTCCCGTTAGAGTGCAAAACTGGCATAATTCGCAGCGGAGAGAGTTAGTGGCTCAACTTGTAAATAACTACCCATTACTCTATAAGTAAAGTGTTGCCATTGTTTATAACTAATTTTCTCTTATCTATTTATTTGTTTCTAGTTTGCCTCTAGCATTTTAACTCCCAGTGTGTCCTTTTAGTTTTTAAGTATTCTGGATCATACCTTCTGTCATATAGCTATTTTAAATTTTTTCTTAGAAGGTATTGTTCAGTCTATTTTCTGGCCTTTTAACAGTTGCTTTAAAATATAGATGACTTCTTCAATTTTTTTTTTAATCTTGCTGATCTAATACTTTCATATTTACACCAAACATTTCACTTCTAAATTTAATTTCTTACAAAACAATGCAGTTAAATCATTTTTCCAATTAGTATAAGACTTCAGTTGGAAATGTAATCTAAAATCATTCTCTGTATTACAATCTTTACCATTTTGAGATCAATTCTAGATGGAAAGTGGTTACTTGTACAAATCATATTCATAATCTCAAGTCTGCTGTGCACTTCTTAGTGTATAATATATAACATTGTGATCACATTTGTAAGCTCATTATGTACATTAACATGAATCATTTTTACAGATAATCAGAAAAATCTTAGTTATAGCTTCAGTTTTGTACAGATGGTGACATAGATTCATTTGATGGTGTGTATATATATTTATATTTATATCATAACACTTGAAAGATAAGACCTTTATTCATCATTAATCCATTTTGTAGAAAGTTGATTTTTCAGCATTATATAATTAATCGGATGAAAGTTTACTTTGATCATAGAAAGGATTTCAGAGTTTTTTTCCCCCAAAAAATCCCCTAATTTGCATTGTATTTTCCAAAACATTGAGAAATAGTTTTTGGAAACTAAATTTTTAATTTTTCCACGCCAGAAAATCATTTGGGTTTGGTTGCCAAATCCCTTGGCTGTACTTTGTAGCTTGGAAATCAACTTTGGGCTATGGTTTAAGGCTTAGAACCTTTCTTTATGGTTAAGCTGGGGATGTCACAACTTCAAATAATTTGGCAGATACAAAGTTGCAACTGTTCTAAAAATGCACACTGCCTTGCCAATAAAATTAGCTCATGACAAATCAGATGCAATCATATGTGCTCCTTTAACTAATGTTCACCAACCAAAGCTGCCAAAATAATGTATGATCCTATCATGCTTTCAAATTCAAATACTATTGGCATGGCAATTGGATAGAACAATTACCTAGCCAAGAAGATCTTAACATCATCGAACACTCGGAGCTGTATATTGGCCACATCAGACAGAAAAACTTTCTAAGCCCAAGAAATCAGTAAAAATGTAAAGTAAAATTCTTGTAAGCCAATCACTTCCGAGAAATATTACACAGTATTATGGCCAAAATTAAATGGTAAGCACACTCTAATCTTGGAAAATTGAATAAATCCATTCTGTAGTCAAAGTAAACTTTTACCATGATATGCATAACATTGGAATTGCTTAAAACCAGAATATTTATTCATTTATTTGTATTATGATTTCAAATATTCAACTGAATATAGAGCATTGTTTTAAATCATTTATTTAAAAAAAGAAGATTAAATTTATTTATTAGAAGTGAGTTGATGTATTTTGACAATCTCTTATATAAATTTAATCTAGATACTTGTAACTGTGACATGTTTTGGAATATGGGACATCTCTTAAATGGTTTGTATGGTTGTAATAATGGCTGGTATGCCTAATTTTATATTGCTCAATATTTTCTTCATTAAAAATTAAATTGTATGAATATTGTATTGTCATATTCATAATTTTTTAAACAAATTTTTCCATGACTTGTGTAAGTCCTAATACACAGGGTCATCTATTTGATATATCAAAAATGTAAAACACTACATTCAAGAAGTTATTTAAATTTATTGTCTGTTAATAATAGATACATGTGTAAGAGAATCTGAATTTTTGGTCCCAGCACAATATGACCTTCAATGTGAATGCAGCAAAAATTATATATCGCGTCCATATTGTGCCACATGGTATGCAACATTTTTGGAGTGATTTGTTGAAAGGCTGCTGTAATGTTCCTCCATTGGTCAGCTAGATTCTGTGGTTTTAGATTACACTGTTGAGTTGACTTAGCCCAACACAAAAAAAGAAAATATGGAGGCGTTAAATCTGGGTCATTAGGAGGCCATGGGATAGGTCCAATCATTGGTGAATATTGTAGTGTAATGACTTGTTTTGTTTTGTATACTGATAGTGTTGCCATGCCAATGGAAATGTCATTCATTGTTAACTCCCATTCTTTCTGGTTACATTATAGAACAGTGTATTATTATGTCATAATGCCATGTTTTTATTTTCTGTGCATGACAGGGTTGTCATACCACTGGAAGTATAACCCATGTGCTTACATTACAGAAATACTTAAATGCTTAAATGCTCAACTTAATAATATAACATACTTTTCTGACATCTGAAATGGATCAGATTCTATTTTCCTAATTTTTGCTGCTGCAAAGAACCCCCCCCAAAAGAAATATACATTAAACTTAAATGAAAACATGCATATATGAAAGTATATTGTCCACTCCTTATATTGTTCCTTAGTTTCTGCAATAGAAATGTTGGAAACATTCAATGCTATGCCAGAATATTGCCATGATAGCTCAGTGGCAGAGCAACCGGCTAGAGATCGGGAGATCCATGGTTCAAATCCCGGCTATGGCATTGAATTTTTCAGTCTGACTCTACCTATCCAACTCCTGTCCTACACACGGCTTGTGTGAAAAAAAACAATTATTCCAATAGAAATGTTGCCTGTGTTGGCATATGTTCATGCAGCAAAGCATAAAACCTCACATTAACGAGCACAAAATAAATTGACATTTTTGTCAGACAGAAAATCAGGAATTGTGGAACATGCCATACTTGAAGAAGGGGAACATATCTAGTAAGACAACACAGACATTTTGGCATCAACATCTCATTACTATTCACATTAATACTGTGAAGCCATTGAAATATAGAAACATAATATCAATCACAAGGAAGAAGGTCTTAAACTAAACAGCATATGGCAAGCAACACTAACTAAAGCCAAAGTCCAGAATTCCACCCAAGCCAATCACCACGACCTCCCCTCTGGCCTCTGATATAAATACTGCAGTCCATAGGGCAACCTGCACATTTGCAGTTAGAAGTTCCACTTCAAAGAGTATTCAACCTCTCCACTGCCACTGAAGATGTCTGCTGCTGTCACAAATGAAACATCTGGGAAGAAGAAGGAGCCCAGCAGACCACGGCCCATAAGCCTGGATTATACAGTACCTGGCCATACTATTAGATGCACCTAAGCTATTTCATGGTTCACTGAATTCTGAGGACTAGCCTGACAACAATGCGCATCTATCACTGTAAGTCTCACTGAACAATGTTAGGGGACTATTGTTGTCTTCAGTGAATGTGTGTTATGCTGTATCTGTTTTGTAAGAATCAAAATTGTTGCTTCACAAGCATTAGTTGCAATAGTGCTAACAAAAGAAAAAAAGTACATTATAAGCTTGTGCTATTAATACTTAAACTTAACAGTTTATTTGTGGTTTGAAAATTAACCCCTGCTATGGTTGCTAAATGCCTCAGCTGGGTAAAGGAGCTTCAGCTGAGTAATCGGTAAATATAAAAATCTTCATTGCAAAAATTCTTAATGAGTTAAACTTTACATTTGAAATGGATTATCTGGAACTAAAGGTCACAATTGAAACAATTCATGTTGGGTTCTTTTGTTTAAGGTTTGCTTTAGTGATAAAAGCACTTTTGAAATTCTTGCAAACAGAGCTCGGTTTGTGCGAAGGTGTCCTGGTGAAATGTATCATCCAAATTGTGTTGTGCAGATTATAAAATATCCCACCAAAGTCATGATATGGTCAGTCATCAGTGGCAAAAGCACTGAAGGTCTCTGTTGTTCAAGAATCAATATGGCAGGATCAGCACAAAGATATATTGAGGAGTAGGCTACGGCCTCAAATGAGAGATTGGTTTCCAAATGGAGAATCATTCATATTTATCCAAGATGGGACACAATGTCACACTGCAAAATCAGTGATAGCTTCTCTGAGAGAGCAAAATATACCTTTGTTGCCATGAACCCGATTGAAAATGTCTGGAAGCTAGTAAAGAAAGAAGTGGCAGAGGAAATGATTACCACAAAAACTAGGCTTATTGAAAAGATCATAGAGGTCTTATCATCATCCACATATGCAAGAGACAGTTCAGGCATGTATAAATAACATGCAAGGAAAATTAAATCATTGATAGATGCCAAAGGTAGCTCAAGTAAGTACTAAAAGTTTCATAAAATTGTAAGCATCTGGTAACAGTTGAGAAATATATCCAATTCTCACCATAAGCATACATATTATACTTCAAATTCTTCATCAGTTTTAAGAAAATGTAAGGCTTCAATGTAGGCTAGTAAAAATAAAAACAATATTATTTTCTGTCCAGCCTTATTTCACCAGTAATGTAAACAAAAGCAATCAATGGCTATTATTGCTTGCTGAAAGTTTATCGCTTTTCTCCATCACAAAATAGTTCCTCTTAAAATGCCAAGTGAGTGCAGAAATATGATGCTAAACTATGCAGTGTTGTCTAAATAGTATAGTATGAATGATTAAGAAACAGAATTTACTCATCATTTAATCATTATTTCTTTATATAACAATGCATATTCATTGTGCAGTTCAATGGCTGCTTCTAGTCAACAAATAATGGCAGAAACATGTAACACCAATGCAGTGAAACATAAGCAAAGAAAGAATTATTCCTAGTGTATATAAAACGTTTGTGAAAAGTACCTTGTTTTTTCATTAAACAATATTCTTAGCTTAACAGTAGAATTTACTGGTATGTCTGAAAGCATCCTTGCTCCTGATGTTTCAATTGCTACAGATAATTTGTATGGTCTTTGTTTTTTCCTCTCACAATGATACATGAAGTGTGGTGCATTGTTTAGCATTTCCTGGCTTTCAGCTGTTTGCTGCTGTGAGACCTTGACCTTGGGTTATTTACGTCTTTCACCAGACTCAATAAGTGACTTTCTGTATTTGACTTGAAACAAGGTATGGACACCTGGAAACTCTGAACTTTATATAAAATGTAGTTCATTGTTGCAACTTCTAGGCACCAGAAAAATAATTTGACCCACCACTTCGACTTTTGCATAAATGCATATGTTACACAGTAATGGTCACTGCGATCCATGCCTCCCATATGTTTTCGTGTAATCAAGCTCACACAGTAGCTTTTCTACATCTTTTCTAGTACCCCTTCATAATTGCTGAAGTTTTCTGCATAGAGGTATCGTGATATGTAGAAATTGTCAAGCCTGCTCTCTTGTGTTTTCACCCTGTAACCATGATGTTGCCATTAAGGTAAAAACTTGTTTTGCCACATTGTAGCTTTTTCAAAATCCTTTGCCTCACAGATTTTGGTATAACATTCATGGCTGTCTAATTCCTTTGCTAAATCTGTACTATTACAGTAGTAAATAAATGGTAACCACTAACTTCAAAAGCACAAAGCCCAAGACAATCTATTAGCGGCAGTATAATTGTGGTACTGAATTGCTTTTCAGGGTACAACAGATAGCAAATTTGCTCTGTGTACTTTTATGGTAAGAAATAAGCCTAATTCTGATATGCTGTTTTGTCGGTTTTTTAGGATGGTATGTTTTGAAACTTATTTTGCCATTGAGTCCCACAGTTGATTCATATATAGCAATAGTTTTTCCTGTTAAAAAGTGTTCTTGAAACTTTTTTCAGAAATTCAATTACACCATGAACCTTTTAGATCTTCTAAAGAATGGAGCAGTGATATTCTGTGGATTGTTCCCTATATGCAGCATACAGAAAATCTGCTAACATCTATCCATAAGCATAACAGTGTGGAAAAAGTTTGAGTCTCCTATCAGTAGACCAATAACTTTTTAGTTTCAGAAGTAAAATGAGCCCCTTGTTCAGCATCATATGCAAAAAAAAATCTTTCATATCTGCTACAGATTCATCAACCGAAGTTTCCAAATACATCTTGGTGACATTTGTAACCCAGCAATTTTTTCTGTGGCATAATTATGGGTTTCCCTTGTAATTGGTGATACTATCTTAGCAATGAAAAACAAGCTAAAATATCTAATCAATTGGTTTAGCAGCAGACACAATTCAATTTTGAACCTTAATTCTTTGAGAACACATGTTCCTTGGGTTTCTGGTCCATTTTTTATATGAGTTTCCATGTATCTGCACGCACTACGCTTGCATCACTTTACTCTCACATTTGGACTCCTCACCACCAGATAGTTCCATATTATTTTCCTCTTTAAATTTAACATCCACATTGTTATTGCTCACTGCATCCAATCCACTAGATTGAAATATTGACTCTTCCATGTCATCATATAAATAATTTTAACCCCAGAAGGACCGGGTTTCTCATAAAATGTAATAAAATAAACAAAAAGAATAACAAACTATTAATCCTGTGGAAAAGAAATACAAAAAATATATAAATATATTCAAATTTTTTAAAGAAAGGTTACCTCTAAAATTAAATCATGAACTTTGGAATCCTTTTCAAAAAATCTTGTGTGTTATACTCACATGACTTTCTCTAGCTGCTCTACAAAACTCCTACAAAAGATTATTCTTCTTTGTAACACAATGCTCATCAAGATAAATGTTAGCAGAATGTTATTACTTAGTTCCTTATAAGTAGAAGGGAATAAGAGAATGCATTATGCTAAAGTGTTTGTCAAATGTTTTAAAAGCTATTGTTATGCGATTGTCATTGCAAATCACTTCTTTGCTTGGCCAGGAGTAGAACAAAAGAAAAACAGACACTTCCTGTGCGAGAAAAGTTTAAGTACTTCACAATTGAAGCCAATAACAAGGAATATCTCGAAGACGGTTACTTCCACAACAAAAACGTAAAAGACAAAAATTGTGTATTTTGTCATGAGGTACATTTTTTGTGTAGTACGTTTTCTTCTATCTCTTACGGTTTAGCAGTTAAGCAAAATTCATCCAGAATAAAGAGATTTTCAGAGGCTATTCCCAAAAAATTTGAGATATACATTTTATTTCGGACATAAATAGCTTTAATATACAGGATTTTAATCAAAATCATTAAGAACCATTTTTAAGAAAATCAAAATTTTCTAAATTTTTTCCATGTAAAGGGTAGTTTGTGGTGGGGAGATTTTTTTGAAAATCTTGGTGTCGCATCCTTGGACGATACTGAACCTAAATACCAAGTTTGGTATTTAACGGTCTTTTTGTTTTGGGGCTATGCTGTCCACAGACACACACACACACACACACACACACACACACACACACACACACACAACCCTTTTTTTCGGGCTCAGGGGACCCCAAAACATATATTTCTGGTGAAATCTTGTAATCAAATTTTTGGGTGCATTACAACACCTTCTCTATCCCTATGTACATTGTACATATGGGGCTAGAGAAAGTAAAAACTGTGCTTCCATGTACATTGGAAAAATGAGTCAAATTTACACTTGAATTGCTTCACTAAGTAAGCAATTCAAGTGTAAATTCAACGAACTATGTACATAGTGTATAGAGAAGGTATTGCGCTCCACCAAAAAATTGGATACCGAGATTTCACCGGAAATATATGTTTTAGGGTCCCCTTTATCTAAAAAGGTATTTTCAGAAAAAGGTCCATGGTCTGTGAACACGATAACTCAAAAACGGAAAGTCGGTAAAATACCAAACTTGGTATTTAAGTTTAGTATCTTTCAGGGATGCGACACAAAGTTTTTGAGAAAAATCCCCCCACCCCCAACTACCCTTTACATGGAACTTTTTTCGAAAAATTTTGATTTTCTAAAAAAATGACTAACGATTTTGATTAAAATATTGTATATCAAAGATATTTACCTGACAAATAAAATGTATATTTTGAATTTTCTGGGAATAGCCTCTGAAGACTACTTTATTCTGGATCAATTTTACGGAATTTTGAATAACTGCTAAACCGTAAGAGATGGGCAAAAACTTACCACACAACAAATGTAGAGCACCTTAAAACACACAATTTATGTTATATACATTTTTTTCGTGGAGTTGATTGTTTTTGAGATATTCCTTGTTTTTGGTTTCATTGTTTTTGAGATATTCCCTGTTTTTGGTTTCAGCTATAAAAACTTATTCTTTTCTCATACAGGAATTTGTGAACTCGTATCCATACATACAAACAAAGGAACTTCAGTCGCAGAGCAATCAGCTTTTGACTATCACTTTAATCTATGGTACCCCCTTATTTCGCTTCTACTAACAAGGAAGCAAGTAATAAGACTATTTCTGCTAATTTTTGCTCCATTAGATGAAGTAAATAGAATAATTTGTTGCAGTGATATAGAGAAAGTCATGTGAATGGAACATATCAGATTTTTTAAATAATGGCTTAAGTAGTCTTATTTTTAATATTTCTGAGAGTGCTCCTTCTTCTATAGAGGAGTTTATTAAATACGTTAGTGGTTTAACCAGAATGTTCCTACAGTGTTTCATTATCAATGGACTGATCTCGTCCCACCCACTATTTAATTTATTCGCTAAGTTACTAATTAATTTACTGATTTCACTTTCTGTTACTGATCTAATAAAGAATGAGGACTGGACTGGAGGTGTAGTAATAGTAGTAATATCTGAATACTTGCTTCGGTCTAATGTTTGAGAGGCCACATTGATAAAAATGTCATTAAATGTATTACTTACAATTACTGGGTACTAAAGATTTCTCATCTATGTTTAGCTGAATGTTTTTGTGCAACTGTTTGTTCTTTCTAGTATCATTTATCAGACTCTATGCTGAATTGTTAATATTTTTCGAATTTTCCATTTTCTCTCTGTATGTTTTTGCTTTTACATTCTTTAGTTCTTTTAAATATTGTTGTTTTACAGCCTTATACTTATTTTTATAATAAACAGTTGATGTGCTCTTATATAGTACGTACATATCTTTCAATTTCTCTTTTAGCCTTACTAACTCTAATGGTAATAAAATTCTTTCTTTTTTGATCCTATAGGATTGGTAATGCATCTACAAATATTATTATGCCCGAAACATAGTACCAATAGCTGTATTTTTTGTAACTAAGAAGAGGAAATGTCAGAGTTTTGCTGCCAATCTGTATAGGCATTATTATGTATTGACCAAATATTGACATATGACCACAAAGGAATAAAAGCATTGTTGTGGAGTACCTGGATCACAATTTTCTCCTTTCTTATGCAGTGAAATTACTATTGCTACTTTTAAGAATTCTGGAAAAATACCTTGATCTAGGATGTATTAGCAAGTAGTGATAGAACGCAAGTTAATCTAAGAGTTTGATTACATAATTTGAGAACCCATAGTTCTATTTCTGAGTTATTTGGTCATTTGATTGCTGCAAAAATATTTTTGGTGATTATGTATGACCTATTCAATTTGCCACTTCTTGATGTAATTGTATTTTGTAATATATTCTGTGCTCCTTTTTATCTTTCTTTTTTCTGTGTTTGTTCTTTCAGCTCAGTTAGGTATTTCCAATCCCATTGACAGAGGGAATTTAATCTATTTTTCCATTGCAGATTTTTTATTGTACTTGATGAGAGAACTGGAGAATTTAAGACTGCAAGAACTTATCCAAAAATGGTACTCATCAAGCTGACAGCAGACAAGAATGATATGATGGTTCTGGAGGCCCCAGAAATGCCATTGCTGAAATTTCGCCCACCAGAAACTGTAAAGGATGCTCGAATAACAATGTGCAAGTAAGCTGGGACACATAATGTATTCGTGAATTTTTTTTATGCTGACAGGAAATGTATGAAACATCCTTGTCTAACACCTTGATGTACAATTTTTTTAATTTACTTATACAAATTATGTATCTTGTATAGCATTTCTGAAGTTATTGTTAAGTGTTGTGGATATATTTTTTCAATGATTTCCCACTATTTTCTTCTCTGCACCATATCAAAAGCCAAAACTGGGAAAAGCAAAAATAATTAATTTGAAGAAAAAGGAAAGCAGCTATGTAAATCATAAAAGGATGTCTCTGTAAAATACTAAATTGGAAGTTAAATGAAAAAAAAAAGAATATATGAATGCTTTATAGTACTGAAATTTGGGAGATGGAAAATTTTTGGGAAACTGTTGATAAAATACTTCACTATGTTGCAAAGAAACTCTTGGCTTACCGACTATGGCTGTAAAAGAAGTTGCTCAAATAGAGATGGGAAGAGTTACAAAAAAGGTTTAATTGTTTAGAGAGTTTAAAATTTTTGGCATATTTTAAACCTCAATGAAGATAACCAAGTAAAACAATGTTTAATATACCAAGAATCATATTTAAATAAGGGATAACTGAGTAATTTAAAAACTATTTTAGGATATATATATATATATGGAGGAAAAGAGATACAAATGTTACAGGATTTTGGAAAGGGGTAAAAAGGCATTTCAAAGATATAGAGATACAAAAAGTACACTGTCCTGCAAAATTTATATTTTGTTCGCCGGTTTGGGATCTAAAAGGTGATATTAACTAACTTTGATGTGCTAAATTGAATGGTGCTTTCAGTTTTTCTCTATCACGTAAGGTTTTCTCACAAATCACAAATTAAGGATTTTGAAAATACTGTTTCTGATGTAAAAAATGTGTGTTATAAAATATATAATGGAAACTTTCTCTGTAATAAATACATAACATCTACATACCTGCAAAAGAAGGCATGAAGTTGCTTTTTCCTTGGCCGGAAGGATGCCTGCGTTGATTTACGTTTATGTAGTGGTTCAGAAACTTCCCTTTTCAAGCACCAACAGTAGTCCGCTAACATCGCAATATTCCACCGACCCTGATATCTCCTCTCCATCCCCTTGATTTCTTGATGAAATCTTTCACCTTGTTCATCTCTGAGGGATCCCAAATTATCAGGAAAATAGTCTAGGTGAGAATTCAAGAAGGGAAGCTTTAAACTCATATTACATCCAAGAGCTTGCAGGTTTTGTAGAATATTTCGCACAATTTCTTCGTATAGCGGATATTTTATATTTCCAAGAAACTTATTGACTATCTCTTTGAAAGCACACCATGCTTGCAGTTCTCTATCATTCATGTTGTCCAAAAATGTGTTATCCTTCATTAATTGTCTTATCTGATGTCCATAAATATAGCCTCTTTTATCTTAGCTTCGGACATCACAGAAAATTTACAGCTCAGGTATTTGAAACACGAACCATCCTTGTCCAGTGCTTTCACGAATTGTTTCATAATACCTAATTTTATATGCACAGGAGGCAATAACATTTTCTTCGGATCAATTAGACTGGCACGAATGACGTTTTTTCTCCTGGCGTTAAATGTTTTCTCTTAAACCATTCTCGCACTGTCCAGTGTTGAACCCTGTTTCTACGTCCCATTCGCACAAAAAGCATGGATATTTTTTATATCCTCCTTGTTGCCCTAGTATGATCCTGGATATCTTTAAGTCTCCGCACAATAGCCATTGATGTTCCTTGTAATTAATTATTTCTAAAATGGTTTGAAGATTTCCATATGATTCTTTCAGAAACACAGAATAGGCAACAGGTATTGAGGGAAACTCGCTTCTATTGTGCAATAAAACTGCTTTTAGACTTCTTTTTGAAGCATCAATAAATAAACGCCAGTCTTTACTATCATATGTTGGTATTCCCAATTGAATTAAACCTGGTACATCACAACAATAAACAAGTAGATCTTGCTTCTTAAAGAGCTTTGTAAATTCTTTGTCTCTATTCCTATACCAGGAAAATGTGGTTTTTGGAGCCAACCTTGATATCTTTCAACCTTGATCCAAGTAATTCGCTCTTCTCTTTGGTAAGACCTACATCTCTTACTTAGTCATTCAACTCTGCTTGTGTGAAATGCTCATCTGTATTGGAGTTTTCTGTTGACCCAAAGACTGAACTCTCAGTATCCTCCATGTGGCACAGGTCTAATAGCTGAAGCAAGGCCATCTGGATATTTAATTTTTGTTTTATTTCTTATTGTACCCCGATACTTTATAAATGCAGAAGTAAAATCATCGTAGTGGTTTCTTTGTTCACGCCATATCATAGGAATCCCGAACTTCATTGATTTCTGTTTTCCATGGTACCACTGTCTTAGCCCTTCACTACGTGTTTTGCAAACAGTAAGAGGAGCCCATGTTTGACTTTGATCTCCTAGCTTAACTTTAAAATATGCAAAATACACTTTCTTGAAAAACAGTGTAATGTTAGTTTTCTGTCTCTGCAACAAGAAAGAATCACATATGTAACAAAAGTTATTTGGATTTTTCACACATTTCCTCCTAGAATAGGTAGAAGCCATTGTGAACAGTATATATCTACACACACATACTAACAATACAAAATAACAATGAATGTTTTCAAGAAACCGCAATACCAATCACTGCGAGTTATAGAAAGCATCTAAAGTTCTGAGATTTTGAGACGAATAAGCCCCAGAAGGGTGAGTGTCAAGTGGTTGTTTATCATGCAGTGGTTGATAGTTTTATTGCCTACACAGGGTCACGCATTAATAAATAAACCCCAGCCACTCGGAACTGAAGTTGTCTTTCATCTGCCATCAGGTCATTGCATTAGGAAGATAAGGGATGCAGAACAGGGAAGCCCACAAGGGGTGGTTTATGTTTAAATGTATATATATATATATATATATGTATGTATATGTATATATACGGCATGAAGATGCATAATATGTTACTTTATTATTCATCCTTTGCTGCAAAAATATATTTATAATTGCAATCATATATATTGTACAATATATTAAAAATATATATAAAATATCAAATTACATAAAAACTGTACGTGTTACGTGAAAAATGTTGTCATTTTCGAAATCAGCGCATTTTCTTCCATATAAGTAGCCTATTTTCATCAAAACCAGGAAAGTGTTGTATATTAGTGTTATTAGTAATTACTAGAGACCAGATTATATGCAACATAAAAATCTTGAAATGTGCATGCAAGTATGCATGAAAAGTGTGAAAATATGCAACATAAAATAATAAAAACAAAGTAAGGATTAGTATATATAAAATTTCAAAAAACATACAATCAGCAAGTTGTGTTATTTACTTCATCAGAAAAAGACATTGTTTACAAATTCTTTTATATTTAGCTACTATGGTAAACAAAAAGATCAGGAATTCTTCCAAATGTTCAGTAGTAAGATTGTGTCGTCGATCGCTCAAAATATTTTTATAAGCAGAAAAAGCCTGTTCCTATATCAACTGAGGTCAATGGAAAGTATTTGAATTTGGGTGCTATATTATTGTTTCTGGTAAAGTTACACCTGTCCCATTAATAAAAATATCAATTTGACACAAAGGTTTAAAGCCTGGGTTATTCAAAATGTTTGCAAACTTTTCTTTAATTTTCCCCATGAATGCCTGTGGCAAGGAGGAGCTCACTAGACAATTTTTTTTTACCTGAATAGATTCAGTCAAACCTTGAGTTCCGAGCCTTTTAATTCTCACAGTTTTATGGGAAAAATGAGTGCTAATCACAGCAATATTTTTTTGAATACTGGAATCATTAAATGCTTCCTTACACTGCCAAAGCCTCTGCACTATCGGAGTCGTTTACTACGTCTGTGATGGCCTCGAAATGTTCATTGTAAAACAACACAGCTTCGACCCAGGTACCCCAACGAGTTACTGCTTGTTCAAGAGTAAAGACACATTTGTAGTTTTTCTCTGTAGACCTTGATGTGAGCAGATGGCTTAAGAAACACTTTCTTTGTTGATGAAATCAGTTTGTTTACTTTCCCAAACGTGGATCGTACTTCTTCAGCGAGTTGATGTACTCCATTAGTGAAGCACGTCATGTGAATCTTATTTGTGGGCTTTTCCTGCTTTGATCATGTAGAGAGCAGCATCTGAGAGAAATACAAACATCCAATCTTCTACAGAAGATTCTGGAAATATCTTTTTAATGTCCTTATTCACAAATCTGACGTTCGTAGAATGATTTACATTTTGTACTTCTTTGCAGGCCACCAAATAGGAAAAAGAAGCTCTTGTTTTAATACACCAGGAATTGAATTAACAATGTAACGGCCACAATTGTCGGTAGTTTCATCAGCTAAAATCCAAACGATGTTATCCTTGAGTTCAATGCATATTTCTTCCAGAACATGTAGATAAATTGTCAGCATGTAATTCTTATGCAATGTTGATTCATCTGGTATATGTTGATTTAAACAATATTTGTGGATAGTGTATGTAAGTTTGTCAATAGGAATATTACTTGCAATGTATGCTTCACATAGATCCATGTTAAAGCGGTTTTTTGGTTGCCTCTGGAGGTTAAATCACTGTTATTAAAAGTTGTTGTGGGCCTTTCTTTTACATGTCTGCAATATGAAGACTTGTCTTGACATGCTGGTGTATTTGATGCTCTTTTGTGCACGAAACATATTTCTCGCAAACTCGATAGTATAACTTATTTCTGTCATAAGTAAATGTCCCAGGATGGTCATCTATCCACGAAGCAGTATTTCTTTTTATGGATGGCATGGTGCTCTGTATGTTACACACTATACATTAAATAAAAAACTAAACTGAAACAATGAATGTGAGACCAACAGCATGCTTTTTGTTACCGATCCGCATGCTATGACAGGCGAGGAAATCAAGCGGGAGAGTGTGGTCAGCAGGCTATTGACTCTGCACAGTTATTTCGTGGCCACTATAAAACATCAAAACGGGAAAAAACTTGAGCCCGCCCTTTTAGATTTCTAAAATATTGTAAATATAGCCCTGAAATATGCATCATCGCCAGTTTTGGGTTAAAATATGCAATAACCAGTGAAAATGGTCTAAAAATGCATATGCAACATGCAAATGCATATAATCAGGTCTCTAGTCATTACAATGGGAATATTTCACTGGAATTTTATGCCAACATTAAATGGGTATATGGATAAAATTAAGGAGAAAAAAGAGGATGTAGCATGGACAAAAACAAGTGTTTGGCAATAAAAATGTGAAAGATAAGGACTTACTCAAGGGGAATGTCCATTATGAGAAGGGAAAGAAAACTTGGAACATGTAGTGCTTGATTGTAAGGAAACTGAAAACTGGAGAAATTAACTCATTAAGGGCCAGTTGTACGAACTTGGAATAAACCTCTGTTAGTCGTTATTCCATGGTTATGTGCAAAATTGTGTTGTATGACAACGGAATAGAGACTATCAAGGGAATAAACATGGAATAACTTATTCCGTGATTCCTTGCGGGGATAAGCCGATATTCCGAGAATAGAGTATAAAAAGGAAATGGCCGCTTGGGTACTCGGCACAATTTTGACCCATATTTGACCGATATAAACGATTCATTTCTTTATAATATGTTTTAAGGACATATTATACCTAAATACAATATTTTGTAGAGATAGTCCGATAAATGAACATGGCTATAATGAAATTAAAGTTGAGAAATGATATCACACAGACAACTTGATGGTTATAAGATAAATATGACAAGAAGATAGTTAAAATAAAGTTTCATTTATAAAAAAGTAAAATCTACCACAATATTATCATCAAAATACCTCTATTTTATGGAAACAATTAAATTTAATCCAACCCAAGATAAATATAAAATAGTGTAGTGCAGCAATTCACCAGCACAATGCATAGCGTTGTAAAGAGTGAGGTTATGTTTTATTGACGAAATACAAAGGATAGGTTACTTCTGCGGCAATATGCTTCAAAACGTAAGATAACCACAAGTATTAATTTTAAAATGTTAAAAAAGCCATTACATACAGTGAAGCTGTCAGTTTTATTAAAATCTGGACATATATTTCCAACACGTGCTTCACTTGGTCATGGTGTAGATGGAGTACCCTGCTGTACTCCATCTATACCATGACCAAGTGAAGCACATGTTGGTAATAGATGTCCAGATTTTAATAAAAACAAGTATTAATGTTAGCGACATTCTGTACTATAATCAGATTTTGGAAGTTATGTGCAAGTTTAAAAACTATAACACTACAAGCTTTATGATGTAGGGAGGAGATGCCCAGATTAAAAGATGCTATCAGAGCTAGTAAATCTAAATATATTATTTTACAATAAATTCATAATTTTTCGTATTATATGCTGTAGGTTTAACACATTAGAGACAATTTTGATTGAATAGAGAATACTTTCCCTAAAATATAATGTTCTCGGTTTTATTGGTTTGGTTGACAATTTCTAGCTGTTGTATTAAATATTGCCATCAGCAAAGTGCAAACTGTAATGGGAATGGTTTAATGTACTATTCGACATAACTACTAATATTTCTGTTGGTTAATAATACTTATATAGCAAATTGTTTTCTATTTATCTTGGTGCAATGATTCAATTATACATATCTTAAGTTGATAGTGGCATTGGCAACACTAAAATGTAATTTTCAAAATTCACTTACTAAGTATTTTAATAAATAAAATACAGAAATGAGGCTAAGTACGTTTTGATCACCGAAACAGAAAGATGTCACATATCAGCATAAGATACAACTTTGCACATATGGTAAGGTTATATTCCCATACTCCTAACCTATCGCAAGAAGTCACAGTATACATATGTGTTTATGTTTTGTAAAATGTATAGCAATTCTACGTCCGAACATGCTTATGAACATGCATAATGATTTCATAGTACCGTAAGTAGTTAAAATAAGAAATAATACATTGTTTAGGAACAGCTGATTGTGAAAACAATGAAATTTTCAGAAAAACAAAGCAGTAATCACGTATCAAGTTGGCCGCGAATGACTCGCAGCATAGCCAACATTAGTTTTAAATCTACAAACAGTCGAATAGATATCTAAGGAATAAAATTGCATCGTACAACTCGTCACCACATTTATACCATGAATAGTGTATTCCAAGAATAACTATTCCAGGATTTATTCCGAGTTTGTACAACCGGCCGTAAGTTGAAGTTTAAGGGGAGCAAAAGAACATTGTTGCACAGAATACTCATGCAGGAGAGTGGGTCAGTATTTATTTAAAGTTAAAAAGAAATGGAAATGGATAGGTAAGAGGGAAGAACATTTTTACAAATAGTTGTTTATACTAACTATAGTATAATCCAGGAGGAAGAAGGAGGAGCCCAGTAGACAATGGCCCACAAGCCCGGGTTATACTATAGCTGGTATTCTGGCTGTGAAAGCCTAAGAACTGTGATAATAATAGTTTATTAACTAATGTATGTGGAATGAATATCTACTGAATGAGTGGCCAGGGACAATTCATTAGGAACCCTATATACTGTAAATTTCATAGTACTAAAATAAATTGCATCAAATAGACAATCAGCCTGTTCTTCTGTTAAAAAACTATTTGATATTGTATTAAGCCTATTTGTTAATATCTTTGCATAGATTTTATATGGAACATTCAGTAGATTCACATTATTACAAGATGATGAGAATTACATTTTTAAAAATCTGATGTTACACTCACATGACTTTCCCTAGCTGCTCTACAAACAAAATTCTTACAAAAGATTATTCTTCTTTCTACACAATACTAATCGAGATAAACGTTAGCAAAATGTTCTTATTACTTAGTTCCTTATAAGTAGAAGGGAACTAAGGGGATGCACTAGGCTAAAGTGATAGGCAAATGTTTTAAAAGGTGCTGTTATGCAATTGTCATTGCAAATTGCTTCTTTGCTTGGCCAGGAGTAGAACAAAAGAAAAACGGACTCTTTCTGTCTGAGAAAAGTATAAGTACTTTAAATTGAAACTAAAAACAAGGAATATTTTGGAAACAGTTTCCTCCACAACAAAAACGTAAAGGACATAAATTAGGTGTTTTGACAAGATCTATATTTTTTTGTGCAGTAAGGTTTTGTCTATCTCGTACAGTTTAGCAGTTAAGCAAATTGGCAAAATTCATCCAGAATAAAGAGATTGTCAGAGGCTATTTCCAGAAAACTCAATATGTACATTTTATTTGACATGTAAATGTAAGCATTTTAATCAAAATTGTTACAGCCATTTTTGACAAAATCAAAATTTTCGAAAATTTTTGCATATAAAGGGTAGTTATAATTGGAAGATATTAAACACACACACGCATACACCCACCCACCCTCTTCTAAAATTTTTCGGACTCGGGGCCACCTCAAAAATTATATTTCCATGTTGAAATTTCAGCAAGATATAGTTTGAGCTTTCACTACAGATGCTGTTTGATTTTATGTGTAGCTCTAACGATAGAAGTGTGAACTATGCAACATAGATGGCCCGCGTGTATCATCCACTTATGAAGCACAGCAAAGTACAGTGAAATTTTTGTGGACTAAAGGGCATAACCCGAGTGAAATTTGCAGGGACATGCATGGCATGTAGGGGACAACTCTATAGACTGTAACAATGCCTCCATAGGTGTGCATTCTTCGAAGATGGCCATAATAATCTTTGTTATGTGCCACATTTCGGATGGCTGGCAACAGCTGTAACCACACAGAATGTCAGAGCCATTAAGGCAGCAGTTTTTAATGACCGGCAGATCCAACTGCGAACCTTATCTCAGCAGATCAACACTTCAACAGTGCTGTGTACGATATTGTGCATGACACATTGCAGTTATTGTAAAATTAATTAGAAATTTCTAATAATGCCTTACTAGACTTACCAACACCCTCAAAATCCTGTTATAATTTGGACTCCTAAATATAAAAGAAAACCAAAATTTTATCAGTGCTCGTTGGGTACCTAAGAATCTGACTGGGTGCTTGTGGTTGTGCGACCACAAGCTTGGATCACTCATCGCAAAATGCTGCAGAAGGGCACGACTTTCTGAAGGACATCAACACTGTTGATGAGTCGTGTACAACCACTACATTCTCAAATCAAAGCAGGCCTCTGCGCATTAGAAACATGCTTCACCGGTAAAGAAACAATTCAAGTGACTCAATCTGTTCGTAAAATGCTTGTGATAATATGCTAAGATATGAATGGTGTGGTATTGGTGAACTTCTGAACACAGGACCACTGTGAATACTGCAGCCTGTATTAGAGGATCGGTAAAGCTGTGTTGTATCTTTTGTGACAAACACTAACATTCATGCTGATGGTGTCAAACTTCTTCACACAATGCTCACCCACAGGTTGCTGCAGCCATTCATGAGAAAATCAACAAATTTGATTTGGAGGTGCTACAATATCCTCCATACAGACAGACTGTTGGACTTTCATTTGTTTGGCCCCATGGAGAAATTCTTAGCCAGTAAACAGTTTGCACCAGATGCAGAAGTGAAGACCATAGTCTGCAGATGGCCATACTCCAACTGAATGGACTTCTGAGAACAGGGTATTTTGAAACTGATATCACGATGGGAGAAATGTGTTGAGAAAATTGGCATCTATGAAGAAAAATAGAGAAAGATGTCCCTTCAGTAGTGCATTTGTTTGTAATGGCAACTTTAAACTTTTGATATAAAAAATTGTGTGCTATTTTCCGATCCACCCTCATAGCATGTAATTGCATGGTTAGAGGATATGTCATTGTGCTGACATCACATCAAACAATGAAGAGCAGTTAATTTATACCCCTGCTTGTCATACTTTGCACTTGGTAACTAGCAGTTAAACACTCACAAAACAACAACGAAATCTTTACCCATTAGATTTCCTGAACTGATCACAAAGCAGCATTCTGGGTCATCGGTCATAAATCAGAAGCCAAACTAAAAGAACCTCTATTGCCAGATCTAGCTATTTCCAAGCAGGTACTTCAGTTTGTAATCTCAATCAAATGCATCATGTTGTTCGTGCTTGCTACATGCTGTTTTATATTAGTGATATTGTTGATTTTAGTATTGTTATATTTAATTTTATACATTTTTTTCATTATATTGTTTATACAAGATTCGAAGTGCGACAGTGTCTCATAAATGACTGATCACTGAGCAATGACTTGCGAAGTGAGAATCCTTTGCATCAAGGTTTGACACTCAACAACCTGACATTGAAATTATTAAGAAGGACCTGGGAATTCTTTGTTCAGGAATACATGGAGGGGTGTGGACATCTCTCTATCCTTGCTGATAAAATCTTACAATAAACTGCAGCAGTTCTTGGACTAAACATGAGAACTGTTAGCAAGGGAGTAAAACTTCAAGAGAAGGAAGTCAAAATTCCTGAACCTTCATAGGTATTCTTGTCAATTCCAGGGAGAAAAAGAAAAGCAGCCTGATCTGGTAATAGGCAACTTTACATTGTGTTTCTACAGTGTCAAAAGTACATAATTTATTCATGTGTTGCAATATGTTATACATATGCTATTTTCAGTAAACTATAATAACAGCTTGGTAATTAAATATTAGGATTCATTACTTGTGTGTATACTGTTTATATGTGGCTTGACTCACAATAGAAAGGTGTATAATCAGCTCTTGTTTATACCTGGCAACACAAAACCACAATATAGCTAACAGTATGTAAAACCCAGAAACTGTCAAGTGCAGTTTGATCAGCAGGGATTTAATGCAACTATATAATCCATTACTATTTATAATACGAGGTACGTCCAGTAAGTAAGTTCCGTTTCAATTTATCTCCGCTGCAGCGTTGCGATCGCAGTTCCGCACATGCGTGGTAGACGCTCTGTATCAAGGAGAAGAAACGTGTGCCATTTTGAGATCGCTGTCAGCCACATACGCTTTGTTGTGCTTGTTTACAATGTTGGTGTTGATTGAAAATCCCGCCGCTTGTGAAATCAGATCTGTGATTCGTTTTCTGAATGCTAGGAAAGTGAAACCAATTGAAATTTATCGGCAAATTTGCAAAGTTTACGGACAAAATGCGATGAGTGATTCAATGGTGAGAAGATGGGTCCGACAGTTCAATGAAGGACGTAGTGAAGTGCACGATGAAGAACGAAATGGGCGTCCATTTTTTGTTAGAGAAGAACTGGTTCACACGATTGATGACAAGATCCAGGAAAACCTCAAGTTTACAATTAGTGCTCTCGCTATGGAATTTCCCCAAAGCTCACGATCACTAATTCATGAAATTGTTGCCAAAAAACTGAAATTTTGTAAACTTTGCTCACGTTGGGTACCAAAGATTCTTACTGAGCAACACAAAACAAAACGGATGGGTAGTGGACTTCAGTTTTTAACCCGTTATAATGAAGACGGCGAAAAATTTCTGACACAGATAGTCACAGGAGATGAGACTTGGATTTCTTACGACACCCTTGAAAGTAAGCGGCAATCAATGGAATGAAGGCACACTTCATCCCCAGCAAAGGTTAAGCCGAAAAAAATCTTGGCACCTCGAAAAATGATGTGCACAGTGTTCTGGGACTGGAAAGGCATCTTACTCATTGATTTCTTACCGCGTGGTCAAACAATCAAACCAGATGTTTATTGCGAGACACTTAGGAAATTGTGCCGCGCAATACAGAATAAGCGCCGAGGATTGCTGTCAAAAGGTGTTGTTTTTCTTCACGACAACACACGACCACACACTGCAAATGTGACGAAAAACCTCCTACAGGGATTTGGCTGGGACGTGTTTGACCATCCTCCGTACAGCCCTGACCTCGCTCCTAGTGACTTTCATCTGTTCTTACATCTCAAGTCTTTCCTTAGCGGTCAACACTTCAATAATGACGAAGAGCTGAAAGAAAATGTTTCCAACTTTTTGAAGACACAGGCGGCAAACTTCTATGAAGAAGGTGTACAAAAACTTGTGCCACGCTATGACAAATGCCGGCAAAATTTCGCAAGTTATGTGGAAAGATAGTTTGAGTTGTAGAATTTTGTGCAATAAATAATTATTCTGTATCTGTACACAATATAATTTTATTACCAAACGGAACTTACTTTCTGGACGTACCTCGTAAATCCTGCCAGGGTGCTTGACTAGAGAAAGTCAAACAGAAAATGTTTTACAGACTTCAAAACTTATTTCCAAGTTTTTCAGCTGATGCTGCAGGATTCTTTCCCATATTTGTTGTAAAGGAGGTTGTCTTGTTCCAGAATGTGGAATGCTGACATGGTGAAGACTGCAGATTGTGGGCATGAAGCAGCGTCTTGGTTATCACAGTACATACTTGGCAAAGAAAGTGGCGTTCGTCTTGGCTATTTTCTAGAATCCAACTTTACCAGAAGACCTGCCAACAAAGATCTTAGGAAGTATTATCCTATACGTAATGAAGATATGGTTAGTACATCATCTTCAGCAATGTAACATTCATTGCTCTCAGTATTATGTCTTTGCAGGCAGGTATGTTACTGTACCATTCCATTGATTCTTATATCTAAATGAAATGATGCAAAAGAGTTGAGGGAGGGAAGAGGTACTGTTTTAATGTATTATCTGCCTTCTAAAACAAATTTACTGAAGTGATATACCACTTTGCACTGTTTCTCTAGTGGCTTACCTAGTCATTCATTCAGAAATGGCATTCAGAGGGAACCAAAATTGAAATTGTAAATAAATTTGATTATTAGGGGTAAAGCTAAACAGCAATGAAAAATGCGTTAGACAAGGGGAAACTAATTATAGGCAGGATAAGAACCAGCTTGAAGAAAATCTGAATATGAGCATGAAGTGGCTAGGGAGAGTATACATGGATTGAGTTGAAAATGATCCATGGGGTAGAAATCTGGGGATCAGAGAAAGGATGGGACATTCATTCATAGTGAATCATTCTCACCCTTTAAGCTGCAAACATACAGGCGAGTGGGAACCTGTCAATGAATTGCATTGCTTCCGAGAACTGAAAAGGAGTCACACTCGCTACATATTCAAATTGAACTTCTTTCATACTTTTGATGATGTAGGAGAGAAAACTGGCCATTAAGGATTAGGGTTAGCATATGTCTAAGCATGGCATTGTTTGCATGATCCCTGATCACACTATTGAATTTACTAAAAAGAACCATAGATGCAGATGACAACAGTATTTGACTCACAAATGTATTTTCAGCTTTATGTTTACATTCTCCAGAGGCCAAAATGGACATATTCTGTCTGTATACATTAATCCTGCAGGCCTTAGAAGGAAACCTGGTGTAAACAAAAAGAGCACAAAATGCGGTCTGCACTTTGTATTATTATAACCTAGGTAGAGGATATACACTATCTGAAATGCATATCAGTAGTTTTTATTTCTGAGCAATTGTCTTATCCTCTTTTCATTAATACTGTTATTTGTTTCATAAGAACTGATTATTTTACTTTTGTTGTGTTGTTTATTTACTTTAGGACTGAAACACACTTTGATATAATTTGGTGTTGGTGCACTGGAATATTGGAAATGGAAATGGTGTGTTATTTATGGACGCTTTTTAACTGCTGCGGTTCTCAGCGTCCCATTCTAAATTGGGCGTGAAAGACCGCTTAATTTTGCTTAGAGGCCTCTCTATCAGGCTTGAGCTTCTTTTATGTGCCGTAAATCTATGACACGGGACCCACGGCTTTGCTTCCCTTCCAAAGGAAGCCATGCTAAGGACTTTTACACCCGAAAAAATCCATCGTCCTCCTTGGGTATATGAAGTCAGCATGGTAACCATTACACCACGGAGGGCGACCTGGAATATTGAATAGCAACCTACCTTAATTGATACATTCACTGCAGATTGAGGTGAGTTATAAACTATTTAAGATATTGGAAGCAGTAATATAAACAATATAAAATGATACAACCAGAATGATAATAAAATTTTAAATGTACCTTAGTAATGATAATATCAAAGTGGCCCAAGATGATGAAGATTATGATACTGATGACAGATTTCCAGTTTTGCACATTTTCGCACAAATAGAATTAACACTTTTTATGGAAACACTTGTAAACTTGGATGTGAAATTAATAAGTCTTCAATGGCTAAATCCGGCTATTTTTCACAAAACTTTATGAACACATTTTGTACAATAGTTTTTTCCCTGCTTTTCAAAATTTTCCCTTTGGGAGTTTCACAATACATTTTGATTACTCATAATTATTAACCTTATAAATCATTGAACACACTGTAATAAACAATTTTAAAATGAGTGCTGCTAAATGCAGCAAGACTAACCGACTATATCTTAGTAATAGAAAAGAAATGAAAATGGAGTTTTATTTAATTTTTAATTGCTGTGGTTCTCAGCGTCCCATTCTATACTGGGTGTGAAAGATTCCTCAGAGGTCTCTTTATCAGGCATGCCATAAATCTACGAAACAGGACTAATGGCTTTACTTCCCTTCTGAAAGAAGCCATTCTAAGGATTTTATGCTCGAAAAAAAAATCCATCATCCTCCACCGTGTTTGAACCTACAACCTTGGGTATATGAACTTAGCATAGTAACCATTACATTACAGAGGGTAACTAATAGAAAAGAGTGAATATGCATATCTCCATTCATTAAGTTTTTATTAATTACATTTATATTTGCATATTACATATATAGAAATGTAATATTCTAACAATGCTTTTTAACAAAATAAACTCCTAAATATAAAACAAAATTAATTTGTGTAGTCCAGCTTGGAACTACATTGTTGTAATCTGTGGTCAATGCACATGGCTTGCCACATGCTTTTGTTTACATCAGGTTCCCTTCTAAGGCCAGCAGGATAATAGCATAGTTTTGAGTGAATTAAATAGACTAATATGATATGTCAGTGTCTACAATAATTATGCATGTATAAGAGGGCCATTTCTACAATGTTTGACTAAGCTGACAGTCATACTCAAGATCATTATTGGGGCTTTATAAGCTGTAAAACAAGTAGTAAGAGCAGCAGTAATGCCAAAATAAAAATATTCTAGTTCGTAGAACTGTCTTTTGGCACATTAAGTTATAAAATTAAATTTTTATTCTCTCCTACAAAAACCATTTCCTCATACTCACAATTATTTATAAGGATGGTTATTACAAGTATTTTCTCACAGCTCAAAAACTACACTTTATACCTCTCATTCTGTATTTCTTGAAAAATTTATCATAAAAAATATTATGCTGTTATCTGACCTCCAAGAAATAAGGAATTCCTTATCTATCTACATTCTCATTCAAATTCCAAAACCCCTTTCTTTTTGCACAGATTATACCACTATTATTCCTATGATCCAGAAAATCAAATGTTTATGAGTTATGGGTAGTGTGACTAAATAGCTAAGAATAGAAAAAGAAGAAAAATGTCCTTGATCTCTTCTAAACAAATGGCATTCAGAAATATAAAATCAGTTTTGCATTGTTCCCTATATCAACATACTTTTCCCATTTCTGTCTTCACTTTACTAGAAATTAGCCCTGAAGCTCAAGTCTCTCTTCTTGTTCTGAATCTCATTTTCAGTTAATTATAGAATAACCATAAATAGACAAATCAATCTTAATTGAATGTGCGGCACATTTTGCCTTTCTGCCCCATTCCTAGACAGTTGTGCACCAAACTTAAGTTTGAACATCTTCATAAGACTTTACTGTGTAAGTCAAATTATGTTTAGCAGTTTCCTCTGTGGACACTATAGATATTGGCTTCTCTAATCACTTATCCTCCATGGGGTTTGAAAGTTTGAATTTGAGCTAGAAAGGTGGTAGATTACTTTTCTATTGAGAGAATCCTTTTTGAAGTACAACAATAATTAAAGAGAAAGATTAAAGCAACTTCTAATTTTGAAAGAAATCTTTCAGAATTCTGATGGTATGGTTGTTTGTTACAGGGAGTTTATTCTGATATTTCAACTTACATGTTGATGACAGAGGCTTCAGTGGAGGACTTGAAGACTAAACTTCCTGATCATTTGCAAAAAGTATCTGCTAAGCAGTTCCGGCCCAACTTTTTGGTTAAAGGAACTGAACCTTATGCTGAGGATGATTGGGAATGGATAAAGATTGGTGAAACTGCAATTTTTAGAACTGTCAAACCTTGCACAAGGTTAGGAAATTGTTCCTATTTATTTATTTAACCTATTGTTATATATCATTACATTTGTTTGTTTTACTGGTTTAATACACGCAACTGCTGGTTTTTTTTTATGTGTGCAGATGATATTAAAACCATCATAAATAATAAACTCATTTGTTTAATTTTTTTCAGATGTGTTTTCACAACAATTGATCCAGAAACAGGAGTTATGGAACCTAAAAGAGAACCTTTGAAAACACTCAAAGAGTAAGCATATAAATAAAGTTTGTTCTGCTTAAACTATAAACAGAGATACAGCCAGACTAAAAAATTCAATTCAATAGCCATGATTTGAACTATGGCTCTCCTGGTCTAACCACTGAAGTATAATGGCAACATACCAGCATGACGTTTACCATGTTTATCCTATACAAGACGACCCCCATTTTTCGGAACTTAATTTTGGAATAACTTAGCATATTAACTATATACATAAAAGGAGGACATATTTAAAAGACGTATACAAAAAAAAAAAAAAAAAAATTAAATTAAATTTAAAGGTTTGCCATATATAAAGGTATGACACTAAAGCTGGTAGTAATTTTGTTATTTTTTATTTTTTTTACTAATTTGAATTTGTGCGGGAATTCACATTTTGTGCGGTAATTCATGTTTTGTGCAGTTAGCAGAGAGGGGAGTATGGTATGGGTGCGATGGTAAATGGGCAGTAGCGTAAATTAATGACGTTGATGGATATGGTTTTGTATATAGACAGCATTGGATTCCAAAAGATAAGTGAAGAATTGTTACAATTATTATATTAGTATTTAAAGTTTTTACCTAATTTGAATGTGTACAAAAATTCACATTGTGAGCGCAAGAGATGGAGAAGGGAGAATGAAAGTATACGGCATATGTGCAATGATAGAACGTAACAGCAGTGGTGGCGGCAGCATAGCTGGATATGATTTTCTATTTAGACCAACATACTCACTACAACACTTTGTACATATTTTTACCTAATTTGAATTTGCACAAGAAATTTACATTACGAGCAAGAGAGCCAGAGAAAAGAGAATGGAAATATATCAGTACATCTGTGTTTGGTGGTGCTGGCGGCTGCTTAACTGTAATGACAATTATGGACACAATTTTAAATTAAGACAACATATTTAATATAATATATTGCAAAACATTTTACCTATTTTGAATATGCACATAAATTCATATTTTGGATGGGAGATGCAGAGATGTACAGAATGTGTGTAATGGTACATGACAATGGCGGTGGTGGCAAGATCGTAGCTGTAATAAGGATTATGGATTCTACTATTTCCTATTAAGATAACATACTTACAAGTCCTTTAATTATATTTTATTCTCGGAAAGTAATCTTTTTTCCAATGAGAATGCTCATAGGCCCATTAACGGCTAATTTTTAGTGTGAAATGGAATGCACTAAATCTGCCACATATGTCACGACCATTTCCTCCAGGCTTCACCACTGCCGTAGCTACGAAGTTTGAAACTTACTTTTTCCCTATATGGTATTCAGAAAACATATATTGCAAATGCAAGATGAACCCCCAGTTCTGAACATCAATAATTTGGAAAAAAAAAAAACATTGTCTTGTATTTGGATAAATACAGTAATTCCCCAACTGACACATGTATCCCGGTAAACCACAAAGAAATCTCAAATTATTTTCAGATGACATACTTCAATGGCTACTTACAATGTTGTAAGTACTTGTAAGTCCCAGGCTTCATAATTTAACCATCTATTAGGAGAATCAGTATCAATTAATTGAATTTTTTGCTCACAAGCTTTGTGAAGGACAGGATTTGGATATATAAAGTCAGACTGAAAAACTCAAAGCCATAACCAGGATTTGAACCACAGATTTTGTGGTGTCCATCTTGTCCTAATAACCACTAGCCACCATGGCAGCATGCTGATGCAACATTAAATTCCCCAAATGATTTGCATGTTTTCTTGTAAACCATAAGGAAATCTGAAATTAGCTATTATAATGCTGTTTTTAAGCATAAATTATGTTTTTAGCCTTGTTACATAAGTTTGATTATATTGTAATAATAGTAGTAATAGTGATGGTGGTGGTGATGATAATGATAATGGTAATTTAAAAAGTACAGTGTGCAAGTTAGTCATTTTCAATATTTTAGTTTTAACATCCATACCAGGTAGATCCTATCTGCCGTGAATAAAATGGGTGAAATGATGCTCAAGTGAGAACTTGAAGTTGGAACTTCAAGTTACTCAACATTCTTGTTCTCAGGATAAGAGATAATTCATTTGCATCTCTTTCTATGAACCACATCCATTTCTTTTCTGATTTTAGTATAGCAATCTCCTTCTTTTTTACTACCTTTCCTAAAAGTTTAATTTTAAACTGTTTATGCTTCATATCTTCCTTTCATCCTCATATTGGACATTGATTCTGTTAGAGGCCTTTTGTCATCTCTTTTAGTCCATACATCCATTTGTAATCAAGCAATACTTTCTCACTCTTTGTTCCTTATTTAATTTATCCACATATATTTTTCTTTTTCATGTATTACTTTCTCTAGCCCCGTATGTACAAGGTGCATAGGAATAGAGAAGTATTGTATTCCACCTAAAAATTTGGTGTTGACATTTCACTGGAAAGACATGTTTTAGGACCCCCTGAATCCAAAAAAAGCATTTTTAGAAACAGGTCCGTGTGTATGTTTGTGGGTGGGTGGGTGTGTGTGGACAGCATAGCCCCAAAACAAAAAGACCGTTAAATACCAAACCTGGTATTTAGGTTTAGTATCTTGCAAGGATGCGACACCAAGATTTTAAAAAAAATCCCCCCACCACAAACTACCCTGTACATGGAAAAAATTTAGAACATTTTGATTTTCTTAAAAATGGCTGTAACGATTTTGATTAAAATCCTGTATATTAAAGCTATTTATGTCCAAAATGAAATGTTTATCTTGAATTTTTTGGGAATAGCCTCTGAAGATCTCTTTATTCTGGATGAATTTTGCTGAATTTTGCTTAACTGCTAAACCGTAAGAGATAGAAAAAAAATGTATATCACAAAAAATGTACCTCATGACAAAACTCACAATTTTTGTCCTTTACGTTTTTGTTGTGGAGGTAACCGTTTTCGAGATATTCCGTGTTATTGGTTTCAATTGTGAAGTACTTAAACTTTTCTCACATAGGAAGTGTCTGTTTTTCTTTTGTTCTGCTCCTGGCCAAGCAAAGAAGTGATTTGCAATGACAATCGCATAACAATAGCTTTTAAAACATTTGACAAACACTTTAGCATAATGCATTCTCTTATTCCCTTCTACTTATAAGGAACTAAGTAATAACATTCTGCTAACATTTATCTTGATTAGCATTGTGTACAAAGAAGAATAATCTTTTGTAGGAGTTTTGTAGAGCAGCTACAGAAAGTCATGCGAGTATAACACATCAGATTTTTTAATATAGCTAACCATTTCTGAGATATTCCTCATTATTGATTTTAAAATTTTGAATACTTACATTTTTCTCCAAAAGGAAATCGTTATTCACTTTTTTCATCTTGGAAAGGGAAGGCCATTTTAATTGCATTACATAATGACCAGCTTTTAAAAAATTTGACCAACATTTTGGCCTTGTGTATTCCCCTATGTCCCTTCTACTTACAAGTAAGAAAGAAAACCATTTTTACTTTCTGTAGCAGATATGTGCAATTTACATAGTGGCTAAAGAAAGTGTTGTATTCCATCCAAAAATTTTATTCAGAGACTTCCCTGGAAATACATGTTTTGAGATCCCCAAATTAAAAAAAAAGTTTTTTTAAAAATGTGTCCAAATGTCTGACTGTGTGTGTGTGCGTGCGTGCATGTGTGTGCATGCACGAGAGAGAACTGAATTTCAATTGTTTCACTAGTGACTGGATTTTAATAGATTTGACTTTTGCTTTAGGTTAGTGCATTCTCTTATTCCCTTCAACTTACAAAGAAGCAAGTAATAAGAACAATTCTGCTTATGTATTAACATGATGTAGATAAAAGAATAATCTTTTGTAAGAAAAATTGCTTGTAGAACAGCTAGAGAAAGTCATGTGAATGGAACATTAAAATTTTTGCTAATGTTTATCTTGATCAGTATGAAGAAGAGAGAAGATATAGCTTTTGTAACAATAATTTGTTGTAGAATAGGTAGAGGAGAAAGTCATGTGAATGTAACACATCATTTTTGTTTTAAGTCTTTGTTCATTGATGTTTTATTTATGAATAAATTATGTAAAGTTTTTCTCCCACAAAAACCAATTCAGTGAGAATGTTATATTCCTGTCCCTAATTTTGTAACCTATCATTATGATTGCTGCAACAATTTTTCCATCTTCGTTAGCAGCCTATATATATATATATAGGTAAGTGGGGTGTAGATAACACCAATAATTATTAAGGAGGTATAACTTTGCTAACGAAGATGGAAAAAATTGTTGTAGGAGTCATAATGATAGACTACAAAATTAGGGACAGGAATATAACATAATAAACAATAATAATTCCAATATAATAAAGATTCTTACAGGTCTGTTTAATTCAATCAAATTCAATCAAGTGTGTGTAGGTACATATATATATATATATATATATATATATATATATATATATATATATATATATATAGGCTGAATTGTTGCTTTCCTCCAATATTCAGGTATATCCCTTTACTTTGATTGAATTAAACAGACCTGTAAGAATCTTTATTATATTTACATCACTAGATCCTTAATAAATTCTGGAGATACCCCATCTATTCCTGTTATTTTACTCTTTTTCATTAATTTAATTTGTTTAACTACCTCTTCATTTCTCATTACTGTCCGATATTACTATGTAACTTATTTCAAAATCTTCCATTGGTTTTACGTTGTTACCACAGTCCTCAAATAACATTCTAATACATTCTACTGGGGTAATATTCAGTTTGGTTATATACTTATTATGGGTCAAATGATAAGTTCTCAGATTGAAACTCAAAATAACAACTGACCTGATTCAAACTATTATTTTTCATGTAGTCTCCCTGTACCCTAATACACTGGGTCCATCGAGTTCCAGTGTCTTTATTCTATCTCAAAAATGAGATTTCTTCAGAGCTGCAAAATACTTAATAACTCCAGCTACCAACATTTATGTTAAATAACTAAAAAAATGTGTAAATAAACTATTATCTTCCAAAAGTAAAACACAAAAAATAAACACAATTGATATCATGTGTATGAACCCTCAGCCTGTATAATTTCCCTCAAGCTTTGGAGCATAGACTAAATTAAATGCCTGCAGTAATGTGGACTAGAAGCTACAAGATCCCAGGTTTCTTGAATTTGTGACTAGAAGCCATCTTTTGTCCTTTACTCATCTACAGGTAAATTGGAGCTCAGTTTTCTTTTTACCTCAACTCACACATTCTATCACTCTGACATCCTGCCTCTCTGAAAACCTATTTGAAACCTTTTGAGATGCGTAGACAGGGTGATTATCCTGTAGAAATTCAACAATTCCATCAGGATATCTCATTCTAATGGCATTCAAAATATTATTGGTTATTACCATGTCTGCACACTTCAGTGCATCGTCAAGCTGCCACAGCACATCTAGACCGTCCCTTGATATCCAGCCCCAACCTGATACAGATATGCGACCATGATGGAATATTGTGAAGTCAAGTATTTTGCATTGTATCGGGACCCTTTTGGACGATAGACAATCACCTCTCGGAGAATATCATGTTATTCAAGTTGCAATTGGCATTTTCCTATTGGATCGGTTTGTGAAGGGTGGGTTGAATATTATATTTAAACAAAATAACAAAAAAAAAAAAAAAAAAAAACAATCCTACCTCCCAAAAAAATCAAATTTGCCCAAATTTGGATACCTAAAAATGTTTCAAAACATTGGTTTTCTTATTTTTTGTACCATCCAGTCTCCATTTTTTTTTTGTTTCTTTCTTTTTCATTGAGAGAATTGTCTGCACCTGATGCATTTAGGTACCATTCTGCACACCAAATGCTTTCGTGTGCAGCATATTGCTGTTTGGTAGAATAAATCCTAAAAAAGCACCATAATCACTATCATATTATTAACTATACCGAATGTTGTGTATGAAGTAGGTATGTCTAAAATAAAGGCCACTATGTATTGATTCAATATCACTAAGAGAAGGATAAAAAAATTGTTTGCTGCATGCGAGAAGTGAACCTGCGACTCTCACTAGAGAAGTAACTTACGTTTTGCCACAGCGCTACATGAACACAAATAGTAGGTGCCAGGTTTAATTATACTGTACAATACAAACTGTATCATGTTTTGTGTTGTTAATCTTGATTGTTGTTGAAGGAGCTTAAGTTATGTATTTGATTATGATTATTGATCATATGGGTTAGTAATATTAAGATTTGGATTTGTAACACCTTGTTGCTGCACTACACAACTTTATTGTAGATGGTGTAAAAAAGGTGCTGTGCTATGTAGAACAAATTTAGCATTCCAGACATGACTCTTTCTTTCTTTCTTTCTTTCTTTCTTTCTTCTTTTTTTTAATTGCTGAGGCTTGATACCTTTGAACACTTTTAAATATACATGTTTTATCTTGGAGTATTGACATTATATTGGTATTATTGTTATACAGGGTGTACATAAATGAATATCAGGGTTTTAATTCTTTATAATATTTATTACATTCAGCTTACAGTTATAAATGATATGTCAAATGAAAGAGCAACTCAAACAGTTTTGTTTGTTGGCCCAAGTGCGCATGTGCGTGCAATGTTTCTGCTGCAATCTGCTAGACAGCGGTAGTAGCAAAGATGGTGACTAGTAAACAGAAAGTATTTTGTGTTTTGTAGTTTGCAAAGACCGAATCTGTAGTTACTGTGCAACGTGTGTTCCATAGTAAGTTCGGTTGTGATCCTCCTAGTGATAAAATCATTCGTAGATGGTATAATAAGTTTGAAGATACCGACTGCCTTTGTAAAGGGAAGAGCACGGGACAACCAGGAGTAAGTGAAGAGACTGTTGAGCGAGTGAGAGAGTCGTTCACTCATAGCCCAAAGAAATCAGTCTGGAAGGCTAGTCGTGAATTACAAGTTCCTGTGTCGACTGTTTGGAAAGTTGTAAGAAAACGCTTACAGCTACGTCCTTACCGTTTACAGTTATTACAGGCTCTAAAGCCGACAGACCACGGATTACGTGCCAAATTTGCAAATGACATGTTGTTTCATGACGATTTTGTGGATCGTGTTGTCTTCAGTGATGAATTGACCTTTCACCTTAGTGGACATTTAACATTCATAATGTGCGCATCTGGGGCTCAGAAAATCCTCACGAGATGGTACAAATGCAACGATTCCCCTAAAGTGAATGTTTTTTGTGCCGTATCCTGGCGAAAAGTTTATGGGCCTTTCATTTTTGGTGAACCTACTGTAACTGGCACTTCTTACCTCGATACACTAGAGCAATAGCTCTTCCCTCAGTTGGAAGAAAATGAGCCAGAGAACTTCATTTTCCAGCAGGATGGTGCGCCACCTCACTGGCATAACGAAGTACGCGATTGGTTGAACGTCACTGTACCCAAGCACTGGATAGGCCGCAAGGGCCCCAATGACAGGGCTTGCTATGCATGGCCTCCACGTTCTCCTGACCTAACGCCAAGCAATTTTTACCTTTGGGGCTTCATCAAGGATCGTGTGTACGTGCCTCCGCTACCAGCTGACTCCCTGAATTAAGAAACCGGATTGAAGCAGCTACAATTACTGAATACACACTTATCAACGTTTGGGAAGAACTCGGCTATACACTTGATGTGTGCCTTGTGACAAAGGGTAGACATTTATAAGCTTCTTGGTAAAACTGTTTGAGTTGCTTTTTTCATTTGACATATCATTCATAACTGTAAGTTGAATGTAATAAATATTATAAAGAATTAAAACCCCTATATTCATTTATATACACCCTGTATTACTACTAAGCATATGTATTTTGATGTTAGAACCATGTTGAAATCCCTGCTGTGCTGTAGAATTTTTCAACTGGTTCTTATGCTTTTTGGCATAAATTACTCTTGGATTTGCTTCTTTTGGGACTAAGGTTGGTCCACATATAAATTACCTATTCTCTGTGAACAAGTTATCTCCTATGGTTATGTACATATCTTCCATAAATCCATTCATTCTCTTAATTATTTGATGCAGCAATGTTATTCACTCCTGTTTTTCATGTGTCTGCCTATGATTAGCTTTGCTGACATCCACTTTAAAGTCTTTGCTTCTATAAAAGCGACTTCATTTTTCTCTGCTGCTGAACGATTTTTCTTCAGTTCATTTTCTGTCCTTGGTGCACTTATTTCTTCCTGTCACATTTTCATTTTTGCATCACCAAGACAGTCAGTAATTAATTTTGCTTTTCTGATTTAGAATTGTACATACAATAACTTATTTTCCACATCTTCCTTAATGAACTAGGACCCATAGAGCTTACGAGTTTCCTGGAAATTCAGCTTCTCAGGATAAGGGAAAACCTTATATGAGTAACTTAGCATAACCAAGATATGAACTCTGAACCTCTTGAATATGAAGCATATTGACTAACTCCACAACACAGAAGTGGGCTCTTTGGATCTTAGTGGATGAAAGAGCACTTTTATTTAGTTTTCAATTTTCATGCTATGATTAATATAATCAGATTTCTGCTACATAGTGCAGATATGCTAGACTTCACTATCTTGATTAATACAATCAAAGCTGCATGGATTGTATAAAGTTAAGATGAGGCCACAACAACCAGAACAAGAATGCTAATGTTAAAATACATGTATTTCAAAGGATGTTCACAATTGATGGGAAGCTTTCCCAGACTCCTGGAACAGGAAAGAATACTTGCCGAATTTGAACTTCCTCATATTCATTTCCAGGCAAACATATTATATTATGAAGGATGATCAGAAACTAAAGTTACAAAGCCTACAGTGAAACAAGTATATTTTATTTCGTACAACCAATACCATCTGATAATACATACATTAGGTTATTTTTACATATGGTCTCCATATCAATTGAGACACTTGTTTCTTTGTGAGATCAGTTTGAATATTTCCTATAGTAAAAATACTGTTCTTGCATGTTCAGCCATGTTGTCGTGAAGTGTTGCACCTCCTCATCTGAAGCAAATTGTTGGCTTCATAGGTGTTCCTTCAAGTGAGGAAAAAGGTGAAAGTCGCATGGAGCAAGATTCAGGCTGTAGGGAGGTAGGCCAATGATATTCCAGCGAAACTGCTTCAGTAGCGCGGTGGTCTTCTGGGCTGTATGTCATGTGTTGTTGTGAAGGAAGATGACAGCCTCAGTGAAGAATCCTGGTCGTTTCCTCTTGATTGCTTCATGCAATCATGTTATGGTCTTGCAGTATTGATCAGTGGTCACTGTGTGCCCTCTTTCCAAAACCTACATTCCCAAAAAGCTGTGGTCATTACATTCTCGTCAAATGGAACCATCTTAAACTTCTTCTCGCTTCTCCTTGTTGGTTGGAAGAATTCATGGAACCCCTCAGGAACAGGCTTTCCGTACTGCAGAATATCATGAACAATGTGACGAATGCTTCTAAAAGACATTGTCATTCTATCGCCTTATGTTGTTACACAATCTTACTTTTGCCCTGAATCAGCTCCTCCATGCGACCTGTGTTCAAATCTGTGGATAATGTGCTGGATCAGCCACTGCATTTTCTCTACTGGCCACAATTTTTGACATCATTCTGCAAGGCATTACAGTCTCTCCATAACCTCTACCAGCTGTCGGTGAGTGTCAGCTGCGATTACATATTTTGTCCACAAAAATCAGCATTTTGCCTGACCAATGTATAAAGGCTGGTTCACAATAAACCAAGAATGGTAACTAAATGGGGCAATAGTGATCTGTTGGGGTTCCTGATAAGTCTAACTTTTCATTGTTTCAGTGTTTTCATATTTATTGCTTATGCATTAAATATAATTTATTTCACATTTTTTCTCTCTGTTTTCAAATCTGTTTTAATGTGTTAGTTTTAAAAAAAGTGGAGCAAAGGAAGGATGCTTTGCCTTTGTTTATTTATTTAAATGAAGCAACAGTTTGCATATGAAAGGAATATACTTTTGCTTATGTATTCATTTAAATAAAGGAATAGTTTGCATGTGAAAGGAATATACTTTTGTTTATGTATTCATTTAAAGGAATGGATAGTTTGCACATGAAAGGAATATTTATATCTATATATAACAATAAAATATGCTATTTCTAATCTGAATGTGCTGTGCTTGTAAACACTGCCAAGAGAGGGGCAACTGATGTGAATGTAGGACAGACAGTATGTGGCTGATTGGTGCAGTGACCCAACAGATCAATATTACCCAAAGGGAAAGGAGAATAGGAAGCAAGTTACATAGATTTTGGTTTACAATAGCCTGGTAAAGAGAACTGGAATGAAAATCAATAACCATATATCTCCAACTGTGAAATCAATTGTGGGCACTGGGATTTCACCGGAATATATGTTTTGAGACCCCCTGAAAAGCATTTTTAGAAAAGTGTATGTGTGCGTGTGGGTGGGTGTGTGTGCGTGTGAGTGCATTTTGACGCCAGATTAATAGAACATTTTTTTAACATAAAATTCAGAGGTAGAAAACTCAGCCATTCCAATGCATTATTTTTGAAGAATGGTATGACATTAAAAAAGTCAAACTAACAAAATACACTGAGAGATCAGCAATTCTTTTGACTCTAGAAAAAGGTTTTCATATGCATACAAACAGTATTTATTGAACTTTGATGCTTAGGTTAAAGAAAGCTTGATTTGTTTTTTTGGTAGTGTTTAACGCCTGCTTTAACTACTAATGGCACCACAGGCGGTGACACTGATGATACATGAATGATGATGGAGCACCGGTGGAATGCGATGGCGGGGGAAACCGGAGTACCCAGAGAAAACCTGCCCCAGCACCGTTTTGTCCACCACAAGTCTCACATGTGGTCGCTTGGGATCAAACCCCGGCCGTCTAGGTGAGAGTCGAGTGGTCTAACCACTTGGCTACGGCGCGGCCAAAGCTTGATTACAAACCTTCTATTGTCGGAGGAAGAATGAAGTCAAAACAATCAGAGTCAGTTGGTGATGAAGGGTAGGAAGAACCTTAGAGATGCTCTGGATAAAAATCTAGGTAGTGATAAAAATCTGTCGCAGTTTCCTAATTAGGTACTTAAATACTTCCGTATAACTTCCTAAGTAAGAAATTTAACATACTATTATTTCCTGTTATTTCCCTTAGCTGCATAGTAGAATGCTGAACTGGTGTGCAATTTCTGTGACTCCTAAGTACATTTGCAATGAATTTGTATTAGATCAAGATGGATAGTGCATCAGCAAGAATCAAAAAACAAATAGAACAGAGGCTTACTTTTATGGTTATCTGTCTGGCATTAGTGTGCAAATTTCTAAAGATGGAATGATCTTACCACCAATTTTAATGATAGAAAAATAAAATACCATCTCTTATTCATAAATTCATATAAGTTAAGCTACCTTTGGTTTTTTAAAATAAATGTGAGAAATGCAGTGCCTTGACATGTATATGTAATATATAAACAAATTCTGGTATATATTCCTCTTGATATAATATCAAATTAGCTGTTCCAAAACAAAAATTTATTTGCACCATTGCTCTGTAGTATTGCCTATTTGATTAATTTGTAAATCTCAAATTTTATGAATCTATAATGATGGTTGTATTTAAATGAAATAAAATAAAGTTTATTTTGTTGCTTTTTCAGGTATAGGCAGCTTAAAGATGAGGCATCAATTAAGCTTGGAGTCACGTCACCTCGATTTGGTCTAAACTTGGGATTGTATGAAACTGGCAGTGTTCGTTTGGGAGACAAGGTATATGTGGGAAAATAGAAAATCATAGTAAATAATCTCACATTAACAATCTTGTATGTTTGAATTTTATGCCTAGAAATGTGCAAATGTAATGGGCATAACCATTATCTAGTTGTGTATTAGTGTGGTAGAGAGCAGCAGTAAGATTGTTATAGCAATGTAAATGTGAATATTAACTTTGCACCAGTTATTGGGAAAAAACAAGTATTAGGTAGCATATATGCTACCTAATACTTTCAAGGTTTTGCAAAAATCTTGAATAAACAGCATTGAAAGCTGGTGTATACTCATCATTAGTTGCTTGCAAGACATGTGCCATATTCAGCTTTGTTTAGGATTAAATTTCGGGTAGGGGAAGATGGGCCAGGATGAGACAGAAAAAATATTTTTTATTACTCTGCTACACATTTTTACTTTTACAAAACTCTTTATTGATTACAATATTACATTAATGTTGCTCCGCAAGTTGACATATCTAACACTTCTGAAGCTATCAAGTTTGTTTAAAAAAAAACTGCAAGTTATAGTTACATAATTATCTCCCTGTGGCCAGAGAGAGACACAAGTTGGTCCAAAATGAGACATAATGTATGGGAACATTAAACCTCTTTGCAACACAATACTTTACAGAAATTACACCAAAAACTCTATAGAACACTCAGGTCTCCAAAATCTACACAAGATTTAAGGTATGATTTCTGCCTTTTTATTTTGCCATGTGCAGAAAGAGTTGGCTCTTATATTCTCAGTAAAAACTGATGCAATATCGAACAGCTGGATAGTAAAATCTGCCTGTCAGTTTTCCTAAGAAATTTCACTTCATTATCACCATCCATATCTCTACCTTGCAGCACCTCTCCAACATAGAATTTGGAGCATTTTCTTGGAAACTCTTATGGACAAAATCCTTCTTTTGGCTTGGTGATCAGCTTCTCATGTTTGGAGATCTTTCTCATCATCATCTGAACCATTTGAATTAGAAAGTTGGTTATCATTGCTGATAGACTGAGCTGATTTTGACTTAACTCCTGTTTGCTTGAACAAACTTTTCTTATACTTTGTTTGATTTTTCATTTGAAGTGCAAGTAAATTTTTCTCTGGTGTGTTTTTTGGAATGAAAGATCTCCCCTTTCTCCTACTGATAGTGGACTCCATCCGCTCTGCAGCTTTGGGGATACTGTGACTTGGTTATTACCTGGGACAGGTTCATTGCAGACTTTGTTAGTACCTTAAGTGTTCATTTCTATGTCAGTTACATAACTTACAAGAAAATGTTGATCACAAAAGACATGTCTGTCAAATGGAAATATACCCGCTTTCTGAAACCCAGACATGACATTTGTTGGTGTCATTGCCCGTTCATGTGCTACACCAACAAAAATTGCCACATCATATATGGAAACAGTTTTTCCAGGATTTTTCAGCATTCATGAATCAACTGCAGAATTATAAAACAATTTAAAGGGACCAAACATTGAAACATCTAATAGCTGGATATGGTGGCTGCAGTGAGGAGGGTTTGTCAAAATGGTTATCCCATTCTCTTTAGCAATGTCAATCGCTTCTAAAGATATGTGGACATTATTATTGTGCATTATTAAAAGAGATGAATTGTCCGACGATGGATATGAATGCTTTACACCTTTTCCTGCAATTATTCTTTTTGGTTTATGAACAGTGGAGCAACCAGTTTCATCTAGATTGAAAATATGAAGCCCATTAGAAAAGTGATCAGAGCGTTTTCAGACAGTCTCCAGTGTATCAAAACATATTGCTACATTATGTTTGTTAAAAGATGTCACTCTTGATAAACTGCAGACTTCTGGCTGTCTTAAAGATAAATTTGGATTTCGCTTCAAAAAGCCCCAGATCCACTCTATCCAGTTCTGTTTTGAATTTCCTTTGATTTAGGACATTTTACAGCATTTCTTGATGCCATTTCATAAGCTAATGTTCTACTGTCCATTTAAATTAGACCATAACACATAACTGAGCAAATCAACAGGTAATCTTTTTTAACTCCTCTTCCTGCGCAGCAGTAAACACACTATTATATTTGCGACACATACTGATAATGTCTTCAGCATTATGGCTACCCCTCTGTTTCATGACATACCTAAAATAAACAACATTTAACTATAGTTTTTCACAGCAATACAGCATTAAAAATAAAAATAGTGGTGAACATTACGTGATATACAGGATGGTCAGTGTTAAAATAAAAGCCTAGTAATGTTAAAATATGATGTAAATCTTTGAACACGCCTGCGAAGTGTTTGAAAAGCTAAACCCTTACCTTTGTCAGCCTGATGCACTGAAATGCCCTCCTGTATAAGCTTTGCAGCTGCCCTTATGTCTTCCTCATTAAACATTTCAATTGTGGTTTTCCTCTTTCTGTTACACATCTTACTAAAAAGTAATTAGGAACATGTTTAATACTAAACATTACCCTTTAGTAATTAAATTTAACACAAAATAGAAAGAAATTGACATGCAAGGAATACAGAGAGACTTGTCTCACTGTAGCCCACCTGCTGTGTCTCATTGTGGCCCACATGTTTCAATAAACATTTTCACTTTTAAAACCTAACCTATATGTCACATTGTGTTGATATTTCTCACATTAATTCCACAACATATAGCCATTTTAAATATTTGTTTATTATAAATATTATTACTATATCTTGGTTCCACCGCTTAAACTACCACTAAAGCTATTTAGGTATTAGTTTTTTCACTTTTACTTGTAACATTGTATTACTAATTTTTAAAAACATATATTGTTTATTTTTGGACTTTAAGTTTCAAAAAAGTACGCGATTTACATTAAAATATACCAAAATTATTCGTTTGCTTAACTTTTTTACAATAATTTCTTTTGTTTCACTAGCTATCAGACAGGTGGTGTCTAAATCGTTCATAGTTGAAGTTCATGTTGCAAAATTCAGAATTACCAATATTTGAAAACTGCTTATCACTAGCCATTAAAAGATTGTGGAACCATCATTGGTGGTTTGTTATTAGATCACTAAAGTCTCTTCATAATTGATTTTAAGGCATGAGTTGTCTTTTTTTACATAATGACGATTTACAACATTTTTACAAAAAATACTGCGATGTGCCATCCTGCCGATTCTAAAAGTGATTTTGTGTTTTTAGAGTTCTGAATCCATAATTGTTGTGTAATACGTGATTTTCGTGTAACTTTTTTTAGTAGTTTTCAGTGGTATCACCAAAGCATATGAACGAAGCGAGCATGCACTGTAATAGATTTAGGGTGTAAAGAAACTGATTTTCCTGTACTTTGATTTCAATAATTTTCACTGGTTTCACCAAACCATGGGAGCAAAGCGAGCATGCGCTGTGTTAGATTTAGGTTACAGTGTGTGCAAATATACTGATTTTCATGTACTTTGGTTTTAATAATTGTCACTGGTGTCACCAAAGCATGCGAGCGGAGCGAGCACGCGCTGTCTTAGGTTTAGGTTAGTGTATTAAATAAACTACTAGTTTTCGTCTACTTTGGTTTTAATCATTTCGATTGTTCTAACCAAAGCATGCGAGCAAAGGAAGCATTAGGTGTGTGAGGTTTAGATTAGTGTGTATCAATAAACTGACTTTCCTGTACTTTGGTTTTAATAATTTCTACCAGTTTCACCAACTGAGCCTTAGCACTCCATTGTTAATGTGTGAGTGTTGGTGACTTTTGAACTTCACTTTATTTTCTTTCTTGTTTGGTGACTTTATCTACGTTGGTAGCATACACATTTCATTGTTTCTAGACCATAAATACTTCCCGCCTAGCAACAGCTGTTAAATCTTCCCCCACCATGATAATTTTCGTGAATTTTGCTATTTAAGAAAGAGTATTTACAGGGTAGGAGCGGTAGGATATTCCAATTCTAGATGAAAACATATTAGCTCCTTGATGCTCTGAAATGGATTATAAGGTTAATTTGAATTCTTAAAGATATATTTATATGATGGTACTCTCGTATAGCTTTACCTTATAAATATATTTAAATAGATATAAAAAAATAACAACACAGCAAGAAAAATTTACTTTCTCTACCTTAAAATCTGAACTTTTACATATTCTGCAAACAGCAAATTCTTCCAAAGAGTATTAATAGCAAAATGGCCTTCATAGAGTGACCAACATTATACATAGGGAAACAAATTTCCCTCATGTAAGAAACTGTAAAATCTAAATGTCTCACTGTGGCCCACTTTCCCCTACAATAATTTTTGGCAAAATAGGATTGTTAAGTAGAATGTTTCACATTGTGGGTAGTACAATCTTGTTGGAGACATAAAGAAACCATAAGAAACCAGTGTATTTCACAAACCATAAAATAATACATATGAAATGAAATGAAATGAAATGGAGTTTTATTTATGGACGATCTTAAATTACTGTGGTTCTCAGTCTACATATATTTGGCATGACAGACTGATTAATTTTGCTTAGAGGCTCTTTGTCAGGCTTGAGGTTCTTTTATGTGCCACAAATCTACAATACGGGACCAACAGCTTTACTTCCCGTCTGAAGGAAGCCATTCTAAGGATTTTTACACCCGAAAAAATCCATCGTCCTCCGCTAGGTTTGAACCCACCACCTTAGGTAACCATTACATCATGGAGGGTGACAATACATATGTATGCTTATTTATAATACATGTGTTGTATTTATAATGAACAACATTGCTAGTATTTTTTTTTTACCTTTTTACACATTTTAAAAGTTTTTATCAAATGCTATAAATAATTTTTCTTTACCAACTTTTGACTTCCTTTCCCATTTTCTCTGTATATAAAACATTCTCTGTGTGCATTGCAAGAACAGTTGGTTTTATAGACACACCTGTATCACTGTAGACAACTTAAGAAATACACTTCTGACTGCTTGGAATAAAAGAGGAATTCAGAGCATTGATTTGAACGAATGTGCTAGAGTTTATAAGCTTGCACAGGTTGATAATGCAGCTATCTTATAAGACTTGGCAATGGATAATGCAGCACTCTTCTACTTTTCCAACCGATTTTGTTATCTCACTTTCTTTTTCTTCATTTCATGTTGTTAATTCATATTTTTTTAAACTGTGCTGGAACGGAAATGCATATATTATTACTATTTAAAGAAGGAATAGTTATTAGAATATTAAATGGTATACTTGCAATGGCCTGAATTATAAGTCAGTATAGTTTTAAAAGATCCAAGAGATACAAATGTAGAGAATACTTTTTTCTAGCAACCAAGTGTATGTGTGTGAAATGAGATGTTTGAAAGAAACTTAGAGAACTGTAACTAGAACAGATCTAGATATCAATAGTTTAATTAAATATTTCTAGCACTATTCTAAAAGGCAATAATTAACATAATGATATTAACAACTGAAATCTAGTAACAGCAAAGCAAAAATCTATAGTGTATTTGTATTAAGTTGGTGTCCTAAAAGTTTCACTTATCATTTTGTATTAAAAAGAATGTATATTAAAGCAGAGGATAAGTTTAGTGAATTATTATTCATTTTGACTGTTTTGTTTTGATTGTTTTATTTGTGGATACAGTTAGCTGTATTTCAAACCTTACAATTGGATCACAGTTGAATATAATAATGATTGATTGTACAAATGCATTTGAATGTTTTGAAAACCTAGCTTCTAGGAGTATTTTTTCTTTATTTGACAAAAATTAATTAGCTGTAGTTGATTTGTAAATGCATTTATAATCTATATTTTAGATATATAAAGTATTAGGAAATTATAAATCAACTGTTGCAAATCACTTACCAATACAGAGCAGCCATTTTCTGCCTGGCCATAGATAATGCTTGATTTTCTCGCACTGTATTGACCTTGTTATTTTTCAGCCAGCTTACACATACTGTGCTAATCTGATGTGAATATCAATAATTGCTACCCTCTGTTATTGCTCTAAAGACTAGAGTTTGAAGAGTTACAATCAGACTGAAAAGTTTAATGCCATAGCTGGGATTTGAACCGCATATCTCCTGGTTTTCGTCCAGTTGCTCTAACTACTGAGCTACCACGGAAATGCACTGCCATGACACTGAATTATCCAACTAACTCATATTTTTCGTGGTAAACCACAAGGAGATCTCAAACTTCCAGGACTTAAGTACTTGTGGAGTTTGTTAGTCGTTATTGAGGTATGGCATCTGAACATAATTTGAGATCATCTCCTTTTTAAAAACATCTATAACTTGTATACATTAAAATTGATATACCTCTACTATGTGGAATCAACACTCCAATATGACATATTTATCTGACAACCGGGCAGTGAAATAAGTACATATATTTTGGTGAATAAGATGGACTTCAGATAAGATGAGATATAAATTTTTGTCCAAGATAATTTTACCATATATCTGTCCTTTAGACAACCTGCAAACTATCAACTGCCTGTAAATTTAGCTTAGAACAATTAACATCTCGATAATAATGATATGGCACTGATTCAGGTAATGACTTTGAACATTTATAAAAGCATTGTATTGCCTACTCAATTTTGTGGACATACTGCTCTGTACTACTAAACAGTTGTCACAGTTGTACATGTCATAAAGCAAAAGCCTTCTTCAGCATTGTTATGATTTTGCCTGTAGAAGCACATACTGAATAACAAACGTATATGTACTGCTAACAAATATTGTAGGTTTCTAGTGCGTTCAAACTGTTTGTACAGTAAGTGTAATTGGTGTAAACATTTCAATCTATGTTTTATATCTGTTGTATAAGATGACTTCAATTTTGGCTGCTTTTTTTTATTCTTCAGTTATATATCTGCTGAAATGTATCTTTATAGTTCAGAAGAAAATCATTCAGCAAATGGTAAATCTGAGAAGAACCACTCCTTGTAAACTTCTTCAAGAACAATATTATTTTTATGTTATCATGCCTTTATATATTAGAAACAGTATGTTTTATAAGAAACACCATTCATGTATTCAATGCAAATAACATTGTACACAAATATACCTAAAGAAAAAGTAATGGACTGCATTTACAGGCTATCGGAACAATGAAGATCAACTCCATATTTTGCAATGGTTTATACATGTACAACTTGATTACAAATAGTAATAATATTAAGTGTAGAAAAGATGTAAAGAAGTTCTTAATTAAATAATCTTTTTACAGTGTCCAGGATTTTTTTGTATACTTTGAAGGTGATCTGACCTAGCATATCATCATCATCATCATCATCATCATCATCATCATCATCATCATCATCATCATCATCATCATCATCATCATCATCATCATCATCATCATCATCATATTTTGAACTGTTCACTATGTATCTTGTGAATAAAAAGTGTGCATGTGTACTCACTCACCCACCTTTACCTTTAATAACTTTGATATATGGGTGGCAACATTGTCAAGTGGTTGGACTTTCCTTCAGATGACTTATGTTTGATTATAGCAGCTGACGTGTGCCATGTAGGCTTTCTCAGTTAACTTCTGTATTGTTATCATCTTTATGTTGGGCTAGTGATGCTGAAGTTTGTTGTAATATTCTGTTGAAGGAAAATGCTATAAAATATTCATTGTCTGTAGAGTAAAATATGATGCATGAATAGCCTTAGCAACACAGAACATAAATCAGTGTATGAGCACTTTGTGAATTCTTCTATTCATTGTACTGTTTAACTGGAAGCTACCATAAAACTATGAAACAATAGTAATGTTTATGTGACTCAAAAAATAACTAGGTATCAATGAATAGTGTTCATTGATCTGGTTTTTAGAATAATGCAATCCATAGTCTAATGGATTATAGAATAGTAAGACTATTATTAATCTTTGTGAAATGCATATGAAGAGACTGTAGAAATTATCCAGAAGTTTTATATTTTTTGTCAGAGAAGCATTATAAAATATTTTGAAATATGCTAATAAAACCTACTTTGCTGTTAAAAACTGTGTATTTGCTGCTTCATCTTCATCCTGAAATGCTATATTTTCACATAATAAATTGATGAGTCTGTTTTGGTTTGTACATGTTGCTGAGTGTTCTTTTTTATGATGATCCTAGGCAAATAGTGAAAAGCTGGCATATGCTGAAAAAATGCTTAAGTACATGTTCTGCCATGGTTCTTCAGGAAATTATGGCATATAAACAAACCATTCACTATGTGCAAGCTTTTAGACGCCAATCAGAATGTTTATAGAATTAAATTACAGCATATGCTGGCATTTCATGAAACTGTGGATCTTGTGACACATACATATATTTAGTTTTCACATAGAAAATCAGTTATAGCATCATGTTTTGTATAGTAAATACACTTTCTGGTGGAATGTGATAGAAATTCAAATGACATTTTCTATAAAATATTATTTAAAAATGTAGGTAAAAGCACCAAATTTTGCCAAAACAGTTGCAATATTATGGAGAGAGTAAATTTTGTATGTGCCTATGTAGTACAATCTTGGAAACCATTCAACTGATTTTGATAATATTGGAGAGCACTATTCATTCAGAATGTCATACACTGTGACAGTAAATTTCAACTCCTAAATGGCTAAAAAAAGGATTTCCAAGGCCTGGATATTAAGAGTACAAACTTGTTGGAATACACATAAAATATGTTTACTAGATTGTCTTGAGTTTGTGTTAATTCTCCACAGAGAATGTGATAGAAGTAAATGCCAATTGTATTCTATAGGTTGTAAGGCAAGATATGGGCTTCAGGTCTAGGTAGAGAATGGGATAGACACTTTGCTCCCTCTTATGTTTTTGTTTGTATCAGCTGCAGATCTTGATTTGGTGAGCATGGATCTCTCCTCAGGATGGAGGGATTCAAGTCAAATAGGTTTATTCACATATTGTTGTATTTATTATGCACTGCCCTGCCGAAATCTCCCGTACAACACACATTTATCTATCACCCCTGTCTTGCATCATCTTGCAAGTCACAGATGGTGAACTCGTCCTTCTTGGACTCAATGTCCTTAAGCATTGATGATGATGTGTTAATGCTCATTACTGTTTCTTTCCATATATTACTGTCCCTATAGTGCATTAGTTTAAACTTATTGTTTCAACAGGCTAAAGACTTCTTAAGGGTACATATAATGTGTTTCCTGAATGATCACAAAGTAATGAAAAATATTTCAACCAGAGAGATTTGCTGCCCTACTGGTATACCCAACAATGATAACATACAGCTGTGCTTGCTAATAATTTGTGTTGCTTGTTTCAAATGCCGGAAACAATAACAGTGTCTGAGAATGTATGTTAGTTATCTGTTAATCTACCGGCAGTTCAGTACTCAGTATATTTTCATGACTGTTTTGTGCAGGTTTGCTTACTTTACTCAACGTTTCACATTTCATTCTTTATATTTGTGAACTGTTGAATGTCTTTATTGTGATAGTCCACTATTCTAACTTTTGTTGTAGGATGAATGAATTTGTTTTAAGAGGAAAATGTAAACTCAGGGAAACAAGTGATAGTGTCGATAATGTTGAACCTCTGCAAGTGAAAAATGCGACAACGCTTGTTCCACCACGGGACATTGATGAAAATAGTGTTGTAGTTCAACCATCTATGAACAAGTCAAAAAACCTGAGAAATGTTAAATATAGATATTATAGCGAATTTTACATTAAATATGGATTTGTGTCAAATATGTATGATCCAGCTCTTCCCCTCTGCATTACTTGCAACCAAACTCTGTAGAATAATTCTATGAAACCATCCCTACTTCACAGACATTTGGTAACCAATCACGGCAAATGTAGAGACAAGACAGTCAAATTTTTTCCGGCACAAAGCAGAAAATTTGAATAAAAGTTCAAACATGATACACAGTTTTACAAAATCAACAAAGGTGGCACTGGAGACATTGCATGAGTAAGCGTTGCTAGTTGCAAAAAATAAATCACCTTATACCGCAGTTGAATCTCTTATTATTCCTGGTTCTTTGATTATAGCAGATAAAATGTTACACAAAGATTCCACTGAAGTAATCAAAACAATTCCGAATTCTGACACAAGTGTAGGGCGTAGAATTCATGGTATGGCGCAAGATATTGTTGACCAAATAGTAGAAAATATTCAAATAACAAAAGATTTGCCATTCAAATAGATGAATTGGTAGGTGTGTCTGCTAATGCTGAGCTACTTATATATGTTCGGTATTTTGACATTAAAAAGGGTGCTATTGCTGATGAAATTCTAGGATGTAAACAATTATCAGGACATACAAGGGGGGAAGAGAATTTTATAAGATTAAATTTGTTATGGGACGTGTATAAGTTTGTCCACAGATGGTGCTGCTTCATTGACAGGTTAAAAAAAGTGGTCTTATTGCTCGTATTCAGAATGCTGAATGATGTTTCCATATAACAGGAGCATTTGAAAGGACAGTTCCTATTAGAGAGGCACCTGTTACCTCTGGGAACAGTGAAGATATGATTTTAGACACAGTCTTAAATAATCCCCACATTAGCATGCGGGCACTGTCACAAGAGACAAACATCAGTAGATCATCAGTTATGCGAATACTGCATAACAATACATTTCACCCTTACCGCTTGCAGCTACACCAGGAACTCCATGGTCGTAACTTTGAAGCTCGAGTAAATTTCTGTCAGTGGGTATTATGCAGTTTGAACTGTGATGCAGTCTTTTTATCCAAAGTTCTGTTTTCAGATGGATGGCAGTTTCACAACAATGGCACTGTGAATTGCCACAACATACACTACTGGAGTGTCCACAACCCTCATTGGGTAAGATAGGCAGGTCTTCAAGACCAGTAGGGAATTAATGTATGGGTGGCATTTTGGGTGATCACCTAATCAGGCCACATTTTTTCGAAGGTTACCTTATGGAAGTACACTACCTTCACTTCTTCCAAAACAATCTCCCTCCATTGCTGGAGCATATACCACTAATTGAAAGATTATGAATGTGGTTTCAGCCTGATGGTGCTCCACCGCACCAGTCCAGGAGCATCGTAAATTATCCTCACAGCACACATCCTCAACAATGGATAGGTAGGCAAGGAGCAGTCTTGTAGGCCTGCCAGATCTGATCTTATGTCACTTGATTTCTTCCTATGGGGTCATTTAAAACTAACAGTGTACAGCCAACAGCCGCATAACCTTAATGATATTCAGCAACTAATCAGGGAGGCCTACAGGTCCATCACACCCAGATGTTACTATGTATCAGATTGTCATTGCAACATCATGCACAGCTCTGTATCAACAAAGAAGACCATCATTTCAAAAGCTGCTGTGCTAAATGAAGTTTCATCACTAACAGAAATCCTTTATCTAGTGAATATTGAAAATTGTGTTAAGTTATAGAGATTAAATCTAGTTTTCTTTCCAACTGAAAGCATTGCTGAATGCCTATGTATTTGGCACAGTTTGGTATTGTCAACCTAGGTATTTTGTGTATTTTTCGTTTTAAAGAGACCCTGAAAATTTGGGTCTAGTTCTGTAGTTTTATCTGAAATACCTATGTTAGTTTTAAAACATTGTAATATTACCTGCATATTCAGAGGAAATTGAATGAATGTGCCTCAGAATGTTCCATTTTCATTTGTATTTCCTGAAACTGGACTAATAAAGTAGAATAAACATAAGTAAAGAGAATAACAATAAAACAAATAAGCAAGTTACAAAATGTTTCGATATCCCATCTAGTTTTGTATCAAATCAGGAAGAAAGAAAGCAGGGGAAAAATTATCAACGTTTTAGTAAGATTCGAACCTGAATCGAGCATCTTAGAACTCATACTAACACTGTGCATCAACCAAATACTCTCTGTTTAGTTATAAGTTGCACTGCCAAAGTCTATAATGTTGACATGCAGAAGATGGGTCTCGGGAACAATATTTTCAGGTTAGACTGTAATCTGCAGGTTGCATAAAAACAGAGAATAGAGGGACATGTGAACTACCTTGTACCTTTATATATATATATATATATATATATATATATATATATATATATAAATAAATAAAAGGTAGGGGAAGTTATTACCAGTGACCAGATTTTAAAGGAAATTCCTTTTTTACAATATTTCATTGCAAGATGTGTTGTTAAATCAAACAGGGTATTGCTGAGTAAATTTCAAATAAAGCTGCTTTTAAATTCCCTTTTTGACTCCCTTTTTGCAAACACATTTTTAAAATGTAATGTACAAATTAGAAAAATGTCAACTTTTCAAACATCATGCATGCACTGAGCATGTAAGGCCATTAATTGTTGGCCAAAGTTGAATACAGCACAGCAAATGTATTCATTTCCAAGCTAAAAAAGACATTAATTAAGGCTCTCAGTAGAATAGAATGTTCCAGAGAAATCACATGCTTGCTATTGCCCAAGTTCCCAATATGACAAAATGGGGAATGTGGATTTCATGTGCTCTTTTCTTCTGTGAAAGTTTCAATAAGATTAATACATTTCTTTGGTCCTTGGATGATGCAGAATCTGCAACTATAGTATAAGCAAAGGCTTTGCTCAGAAACTCAAATTTGGAAACTGAACTGTTGCTGTCCACACATTCAATTTTGTACCAAGGGTTATCTCACAACTGGAAAAGGAATGTTTATCCAAGGGGTGATTGAAGTGTTAACATGCTCAAGGGATTTGCTTAAGGTGTAAAAATCCAGATATTGAAAAACTGTTGAAGTGCACTGACTTGGAATTCAGAGTATTCACCACTGGATTTCACTAGTGTTAAGAGGCTTTTTTCTTTGTACAACATTTTACATTTCAAGATACTGAATCTGAAGTAACAAGAAAATTTCAGTTTAAAATCCAGTCTTTAGTCATTATCCTGGTCTCCATTTATTTGACCTTTAGTGTCAGTGGGTTTAAATGCATTATGTCATTATTAGTTCAGTGAGCCCCTTGTCTCAAAGGGGAGGTGCAGAATTGAACTTTGACTTTGTAAACAGGTTGATGTACTGGGCAGTGCAGAACTGTTTTTCACTGGGTCATTTTGTGTTTCTTTTCACGCAAAATGGAAGTGACCACTGGTCACAGAATTTGTATGGCTGATACCTATCAGCATAAATACTATAAGTACTGCAATTGCAAGTTTACGAGATGCAAGCAAATGTTCCAAATGTAAATGTTGTAAAGGTACAATACACTAAGGTGACATCAAAACTGTTGACATCCCCTCCTACCCATCGTTCACTAGTCCATGCATGGATAAATGACTAGAGGCAAAGCCTAAATAAATCTGAAAATGCTATATTTATTTAAATCAATCATATATCTCATTATTTGAAACATATTTTGTATCCTCTTGTTTCTATGACCATTTTCTTTGGAGATATGTAGGTTTATCGAGAACAATAAAATACAGATGTTGGCAATGTTGCAGTGGCAAACAGCCTCTAACTAGGAGCAGGGCACTCACCCTTTCAAATCAGAAGTAGGTCAAAGCATAAACAGGGTTCACTTTCTCAGGGTTCATTAAGAATATGTGGCAAATAAAACTGCTACTTGCTCTCACCTGTCAGTTCAGGTATGCTATTTTGATTATAATTGAAAGCCAATTCTCCCACTGCCCTACTTTACCTAGTAACATTGCCTATGTCTCCAACCACATTATGGGTCCATAACCACCTTTGGAAAATTATTAATTATTCAAAAACCCTGTATGATGTCACACAGTTACTACAAAACTCGATCAGAAACAGGTTACTCTACCCATCTTACAAGTAAAAAACTGTTATCTTCATACATTCTTCTGATATACACCATATAATTTTGAAAACAGCTGATCACAGAACAAAATGCCTTTATACTATGTGTCTTATTCATAGAGTTTAGGTAAATTTGTTGCCTAGAATGTTAAATCTCATTTCATCATATATTAAAGGTTTCTGCATTATGTGAAAATTATGTAATTTTTATATTATTATATAATAATATTTAAATCATTATAGCAGGTTAGCAGCGTGATTACACCACTGAGCTCTCACCGAGACCATCTGGGTTTGATCCCAGGAGACTATATGGGATTTAAGGTGATCAAAGCAGCATCTGGTTTTCTCAAGGTTTTCTAGTTCCCCCAGTCATTCATTCCACCAATTGCTCCCTCACCACTTTCCCTTCATCCATTCCCTTCATTTCATATCATCACTCTCATAATTGGCTACAAGACAAACCGCTGTTCTTCATTTTGATTCAATGCCTGTCTGCTACTCAACAGGTCTTTGACCCTAGGTTACATGTAATTACTACCTTAGAGGAGCGTATATTAAGTTAATACTCAAACTACAAGGAAGAGGCATAACAGCTTTGTTTGTATGGCTATTATGTTACCTTCTATTATTATGCAAGGGGACAGTTGAACAAAGGCTGCACCTTGTTCAGCTGGAAAGAGGCCAGTGCGTTCTGTTGCTGACTCTTAGATGATTTCACAACATAATCACATTTATATACATATTTCTGAAATTTATTTTACATAACATTTGGGTCCAAGTAATAATATAGATTGTATGAGGAATCAAAAAGTAAAAATAAATAATATAAAGCAAATAGTAAGTCATTCTGAAACTCATAAGAGACAACCAGAAAAATTCAAGAAAGAAAGGGGGAAAAAACATACATGCACCCATACGCACACACATGCTGCAAGGGACTAAATGCCAAGATGGGAGAAATGCTTGACAGGAAACTGCTGCCGCTGTTGCCACTGCTGCTACCTTCATTATGTACCAGTCAGCAAAGCAACCAGGTGTATCGGAAATATGCGAAACAGCTAGTATATTTGTCATTCAATGTCAAAGAAGAGAGTGTATGTTCCAGTACATCCACTACCTCAGATGCAATAGTAGCAATCATTACATAATGAAGGCAAAGTGTTACCTCTCGTCAGGCGGAACATGATGTACGCCATAAGAGTATTACAGCTGAGGAGACTAAAATTAATTGTTGATAATGTTGTGAAAAAGATGGATTGTTGGAACAAGAAGTACAATAAGTTTTCTTTTTAATATAATATGTTGGCTCACCTGGTCCTTTTCTTGGTAACACTTCAGCAAATATTCAGTCCTAATGTAACCTGGTGTTATTCAATCATTTAGCCAAAAGAGCTAACAAGATTAAGTAAGGCAGGTTTTTAAAGACCAAATATCTATAATGTGCTGTCCAGTTTCGGCAAAAAATAAAGGAGGATGAAAGGACTAAAGCAAAATAACATGGAAGTAAACAAACATCATTACATGAACACAGGCTAAATGGGGAGGGGGGAGAGGGCTGGATGTGAGATCATGATTATGAAAGATGAAGTTTAAGCAGTGCAAAATAAACAAGTATATACAACTTTTGACTATGTCAATAATGCATTAGCATTTATTGCACAAGTCTCTGAACTATAATGCTAAATCCAAGTAGGAGTCTGAAACCGCTGGGGTAGGAAAAACAAATAAGCATGGGAAATCAGTCGCTAGAGTAATCACAGCAATGTTGCCAGCATTAGTGATGTTATGTCATTGCTTGAGTTTTATTGCCTTTGTCTTTTTTCCATGTGCTTAAAGTCGTGCTTATGTTATAGTTTTACTGTTTTCTGTCATTCCTTCTGATATTTGTTGCCTATTATTTTACGAGGGATATTCAAAAAGATTTAGAAAAAGATAAAAAAGCAAGTTATTTTTGGTAGATTTTCTTTTTCTCAACACAATTTCCTTTTAGCTCAATCCAAACAATAGGATTTTGGAACGTCCTCAAAATGGGCATCTATTTCGGAGATGACTTTGTTAGACATGAATTGTTTTCTGTCGAACTACTTTTTCAAGTTTGGAAACAAAAAAGTCACGTGGGGCCAAATCTTGTGAATGTGTTATTCAAACCTTAATTCCTCAATTTTCACCATCGAAACTGTAAGAGAATGTATTTGTGCATTGTCTTGATGGAAGAGAATCTTTTTCATTGCCAGATAAAGGGGTTTTTACTTGAGTTCTTTGCTCAACTGCTGCAATAACAATGCATGATACTTTGCATTTATTGTTCTATCTTTCTACAAGTAATCGATGTAGATGATTCCACATGCATCCCAAAATACTGTGGCCATCACATCTTCTTCAGAGCTGGTTCACCTCTAAAATCCACTGTTTCGACTGTATTTATGTCCCTGGAGTGTAGTCGTGTATCATGCATTATCCAGAGTTATGTATTGATGCAGAAACTCATCACAATTATGATGGAAAATTATCAAACCAGCCTCCAAAATTGTTCACAAGATATGTTTATTCTCCATTGAGAGCAAATGCACCACCCACCTTGCTGAGACCTTTGTCAGACCTAATATTTGGTGCACAATCGAAAACACTATACCTTGTGATATGCCTGTGTCCTCAACTATTATGTGAACTTTGATTCATCGGTCACCCAAAACCATTGTGGATTTTGTCATTTTCGTAGATAGCCACTTCCACTGCCGTGAACGATGTTCATAATTTATGAATGCATGGCCACGTTTAAACTCATTTACTCAATTTAAACATAAGAGCAGATATGCTATGAAGTTCGTCCAACTTGGCTTTGGTTTGTTTCAATGTTAAGTTTTTAAATAGAAGTTATTAATCATCGTTCTAAATGAACACAAGTTTGTTGATTCAATAGCCTATGACAGTGAAACCATGTGGTGGATATAGCTGAAACTTTAAATGTCATCTAATAAGAGATGTTGCTTTCTAAATGCAAGTTTTTTTCATTGCTATGATTGTCATTTTTTGGATTTTTTAAGGCCTTATTGAACGGCCCCCATATCTGTTGTTTGGGACTTATAAAACTTTTCTCATTTATAGTCACATTTCAAGTGACTAATATCAGTAATGTCACACTGTTCTGAAGATTAACACTGGAATACACAGTGAGGTAGCATAAATCAATATATTGTAAATTTGCTGGTTGTCTATGTTATCAACAATAGAAAACACTTCAAAATGAACTCTGTCTTCCTCAGCTTGGTATGCAGTTGAAGACGTCATTGCATTTTTTAGCCCTAATGTCTAATATATCTGTTAATAATAATTGTAAAATGATCCAACACTGTACTTTTACATAATTGTATTAGTGCTTAAGTTAAATTTATAATTCATTCTACTATGTCCTCTATGAGCAAAAATTAAAATATGTGAAAAAATAAATCCTAGGAAGGGGAATTAGCCCCTCAATCCCCACTTCACACTATGCCCCTGTATACATTGAATATTTATTGCTGATGAACATTATTACAATCATAGGCTGGTTCACAGTTAATGGGAACGCAAACCACATTGAGAAAGATGATTGTTCTCTTTCCTGAGAGCTATATTGTGTTTAGATCATGATCTGAAATACAGCTCTCTCTAGTCCAAGCCAGCTAAATCAAATATGAAATGTTGGAAAACTTGTATCCTGAATCTGTCAGTGCTATTCTTCTAGCAAAAGTATCACTATGTTTATATGCAACTCAAACTGGCTATTACCATCTTCAAAAGAACGATAGCAAAGACTGCAATAAACAGCATAAGAAAGAATAACAGGTGTACAGTACTAAATGCAGGAATGGTGTTTGGTAAAATACTTTTGCTAGAGGGATCACATAGTTAATGGCAAAAGTAATGGCTGTGCATTTGAAATATGTTTTCTTTATTGAATTTTGATTATGAGTAAAATACATTATTTTGGCTGAATTTTAAGCAAGTGAAAATAAAAAACAACAAACATAACCTCCATGTGTAAAATTACTTTCCAATTGTCAATTGCTGTTGTTACTGATGTGCTTTCTGTTATCAGGATATTGCACTGGACCAAGTAGAGTAAGTAAGATAGTAATTTCTTCTCTCTAGGTGCATCAGCAGTCATTCGATGAAAGTGTTAACATTGCAAATTAAAAAAAAAAAAAAATATTACATTACTTATATAACTGCATGACTTGCTCCTTTATTATGCAACAGCACAAATGGTGATTGGTGTGAGAAATATTTAAGTTAACATACCATAATGTTGATTTACTCTTTTTGCTTACGATATAAGTATTCTAGTTTCTGGTGGTAATAAACAAGAACTTGAAACTAACACCGAGGGAATAATTGATTATGTAGTTAATTGGTTTAATGAAAACAGGCTTATTATTAATAAAAACAAAAGTGTTGCTGTAGGCTATCATCATAAAATTAACAAAACTATGTTTTCTCTATGTTTATGTGGAGAATAAAATTTAATTTCTTGGAGTCTGGGTTGATAATCTTGATTGGGGAATTCACATTGATATATTATCTATAAAGTTAACTCAAATCTGTTTCGCATTATATACTCTGAGATCATCACTTAATCTTGACGTGATCAAAATAGTCTACTTCGCTTACTTTCACTCTCATCTATCGTATGGTATAATGTTCTGGGGAAAATCAAACTGTAATAGAATTTTTATAATACAAAAAAGGGCAATACGATTAATGCTTAACCTTTCCAGCTGTACAAGCTGTAGACCTTATTTTAAATATTCTAACAGTTCCATCTGTTTACCTTTATGAAATGCTGGTGTTTACACATGATCAATTAAATAGTTTTGCTACAAATGATGAAATTCATAATCATAATACTAGGGGTAAATCAAAGCTACACATAACAGGGCATAAAAGAACCCTATATGAAAAAAAAACACACTACAATGGCATTAAATTGTATAATAAACTTCCCTCATCCTTTAAGAGCTTATCAAGCATGGCTGTGTTTAGGAAGGAATTAAAGAGATTTTTAATATAGGATTGTTATTACTCTGTAAATGAATACCTGGAAACTGTCTAGTTATTTAATTTTGTTATGCATTTGTGTTATATTTTGAACTCCTAAAAACCATGCCTTGATTTTGTAATTTATTGTAAATAGAAATATCTTATACTTTTAGTTTCTCATATATTTACTTTCATGAATCTGTACTTACTAGTCTATAAGCCAATATTTTTATAATAAGAAATCCTATTGTGAATAAATTTGATTTGATGGCATTCTAATGACTATACATAACTGCATAAGTCATATAGATAAGTAAATATGTAAATGGTGTTTTACTTATAGATGCTCTTTAACTGCTGTGGCTCTCAGCGTCCCATTCTATACTGGGCTCAGAGGCCTCTCTATCAGGCTTGAGGTTCTTTTACGTGCCGTAAATCTTAGCCATGCTAAGGATTTTTACGCCCGAAAAAATTCTATCGTCCTCCGCCAGGTTTGAACCCGCAACCTTGGATATATGAAGTCAGCATAGTAACCATTACACCACGGAGGGTGATATATAGATGCTGATGGTTTAAGGGATGTAAGCTTACATCTTAATTTGCAATATATGTTTGATTCACATCTGTGAATATTTCTCTCAATTGACCCTTGAAGAATAGCAAATAGTTTTTTATTTATATGAAATATTCACAGCTAAAAATATAAAAAAGGTTTTGTAAACATATTTTTATTTAAAGCATTTTGGAAGACAGACTTTCACAGTAAAATTTAATGTTATAATTTGAGATATAAAATGGTGCTCATATCATTAACAACTTAAACATTGAGAAAAGGGGAAGAAGAAAAAAAACAAAAAAGGAAAGAAGAAGAAATGTTTATTGTCCACATATAATATTTTTACCACTCTTCAGTTGATAAAAGCATGATTAGTGCATTGAACTGTATAATTTATGTGTGAACTAAGCAATCTAGCAAGTATAATAGGATGTATATACTTTTTTTGCAAAGAAATTAAAAATAGTGTAAGAACTGCTATGGAAAAGATAACAAGTAGAAAATGTTTGGAAGGGAAGCACTTGAAAATAAAGACAGTAATTCTGAAGCAAAGTTCTTCCTGTGTAACCTTTTATTCATCATCCACATAAACAGGGTCTCCTATCTTCACAACATGGCCTTCTCCAGAGTACATACCAAGGTACACTCCCATAAGTGGAGCAGTGCCCACCAGCTTCTTAGCAAGAGGATCTTCAACTTGGCGATACCTGAAACATTTCAGTTTTATAATTATTGTTATGTTAGTATAATCTATTGAAATTTAGCAAACCTAGTGGTTAGAAAATTCAATTTAGCTATATTGTATTTCTTGCAGAATGCAGCTAGTACAAAATAATAGATCCTGTGCTGCAGTTAGATAAATTCAAATTTACATTCTCTCTACCAATTACCTTCAATAATTGGAGCCAGAATTATATTGCATGTATGTATTTCATTTGAAATACATGTTTGAAAATCTCCTTCCCCACCAACAAACATTGTCTGTCAGTTTGTGCCTCTCTTGACATAAATGTTGTACATTCCTTGGGAAATTGTTGTTTGTGAACTCTTTTATTTAAGGTATCTGCAAGATTAATAAGTTCTATGCCTTGAATTTCTGCAAGTGGCCTGCAGAATGATTTTTCTATAAATGGAAAACATGAGGGTGGTCTCCTTAGCATGGTTGTGCAACTGCTTACCAAGCAGGATGCCCAGTACCTGATCTGGGGTGCACTCAGCTTTGTGAGGTCCCTGGAAGACCAATTGAGGAGAAACTTGAGGAAAAAGTAGCAGCTCCAGGTTGCATATACTGCATTAACTTGCCTGCAGGGACTCACGGCACTAACCATGTCCCATCCTCCAGTTCTGCACCCCATTCATGATACCTGCAATGGTCAGAGATGGTGGACACAGCAGTTGGGCAGTAAGTCTTGGCCCAACTTTGGGATGTTGTGCCATAGAGTTTTTTAATTTTGGTAATCCATAAAAGATAGGTAAAAACTTCAAAAAATGAAATTATGGTTTTTAAAGTAGTCATTGTTATTCTTCTCAGATTGAACTGTTTTGTGGCATTTCTGAATTATCTTACACAATTCTTTGTTTTTTTGACAAGGATTCACTAGTAACATAAAAATTAATTTTTAAATTGTTTTCCGTGTCACACAGGCAACCAAGTTCATATTTACTTAAGGTCAGTAAGAACTGAAAGCACTGGCATCACTTAGTCATTTTGAATGATTTGAGAAACTTTGGGTGTGAATAAACCTGAGGTACATCTTATGTCTCACAAGCTTTGAGAAGCATCTTGCTTGTAGTTGGATAAAACCATTTAGTCTCAGTAGAGATCTGTGCTCACTGAGATGAATTACAGACCAAAACCATTAATGAGATGCACCTCAAAATGTATATGAATAAACTGCAGTTTCAACTTGCTGACATGTGGTACTTGAGACTGCTCAGTAAGTGACTCAAGCTGAAGCCGGAGAGATCCATAGTGATCCCTGACAGTTGCCTTACAATGTCACAATGTTGCCACTTCGTCCCATACATGGCTGCAGGACAGTAAGCCATTTTTAAACAAACTAACTAAAACACTAGTACACAGTAAAACAGTACATTACAACATATAGAAAAAGTATGTAACAAAACAAAATAGTGCAGTACAAGCGGATACTCGCCCCAACTGAAACTGCATTGAGGAATGTTTGTTACGTCTTGCAACAAGGATAACATCATTGCTTTCGTAAAAAGGCAGACACACCTCTTATCAGCTAAGATAGTGAGCTTGGCTGTCAGGGATCACTGTAGCTCCCCTCAACTTTAATGCCTTTGTTTATAATGGTTTACCAATGCAGAAGGAAATTTATAAAGTAAGGAGATATTCTAGGTATAGTGACCACCATGACCCTCTGGTAAGACGGCAGACAGATTAGGTGATTGCTGGAGACAGGATAATTATTAATTAGTATTTGTAATTAGTTCATGTCATCATGCTACTTTTTAGTATAGCAAGTCTGTTTAATTTCACAACGAATACATTGCTTCATTCATGCAAGAACTAGGCTTGTGACAGATGAGGTGATGATAACGCTCTGCAGAAGCTCGAGCAAGAGTTGCGCAGATATGCGTCATGCAGACTTTGCAAGGCTTTTTATTGCACCATATTTTGTAACAAAGACATGACTATTCATGCTTATATATTAGGACCTTTAGCCAGCAGCATTCAGAAGACTTTGGGTAGTGTTGTTGAGAGGAGCCTGTGCTGCAATCAATCATGCTGGGCGTGGTCTTGGTGGCAATAACTATGTGTGAGTAAAAGCAATTAGCCTAAGGTACTGCCAGAGAGTGGGGAAAGAAATCTGACTAAAATATATTATTGTGTATTTCCCAAAGATTTAATTATAATTGTATTTTAATAGAATAACTCAGTAATATTGATATATTTGTATGATTTATTATTGCAACTTTCCACGCAAGTACTTTCTCTAAACAGGAGAGGGGGGACAACTAGATTTGTATTAAATGTATTAATCCAAGTTATATGGGAATATATATTCATTATAGTTAATCAGTAGAAAGAGGTTTATGCAAATGCTATAAAGGGGAGAGCTAAGACTCACTTCAGTATCATAAATATATTTGCTTTAGCTTGATTCAACCTCCTCTAGTAAGTGTATTTCAAGTAGGGATGGATTTAATGACGACAGGCAATGTTCACGTTTACAATTCATATTAACTTCTTAATTTGTTAAATATACAATGTATATATATTATTTTAAAGTTAATCTTTTATGTTATTTCATGTTAAACCTTTTCACATCCTGAATAAGAAAACTAACACATTTCTTCTGAACGAGGAGCACGTTATCGCCCTGAAAGCAGTAGGATTATAAAAATCTCTGTTGATTGAGGAAAGGAAATGTGAAATGGTTAGATAGAACATTTTGCTTTCAAGTATTTTTAATTTATGTATAAGCACCTTTTTGGTAGCCTACCTAAAGTTCATCAATGTCCAATACGCTTTACATCAATCTTATTAACACCTATTTGTTTATTTCTGTTGAACTGTTTCATATTTTTTTTTTCAAATTTAATCTCTTTAGTCCATGCATGTGAGACTTTGAATATATAGTTTTTTATAAAATTCCTTCAATGTGTTGCATCATATGGCTTTCCATTCATTTTTCAATAAACTATTATTACAAAAGCTTAATCTTTTATTACTTTATGTTAATTGATAGAAATTGGCCCTGATTTTGAAGACCTATAAAAGTGAGCAATATAATCACTTGGGCATAATAATTATAAAAATTACATAAAACCAAGAGTTATACAATGTTTTAAAATTACTGAACTTAAAGCTATAAATTATAAATGTAAATTAATTTATACCTACATGGTTATCACTGCTAAACAAAAAGTAGGTAAACAGAAAGAATAGGAGAGTGTAGAAAATTAATTAAAATATTTGTTCCATGTTATAGTTTCTAAGGTCTGAAAACAAAAAGAAAAAGTAGGAGAGAGTAGAAAATTAATTAAAATATTTGTTCCATGTTATAGTTTCTAAGGTCTGAAAACAAAGTTAAGAAGCTTGTTTTTGAAGTAGTTCTTGTAAACTGCAGCATTAAAATTTTGGGTTCCCAGAATGCAAAATGCATTGGAAATAAAGGGGATTTCACATCCTATGACACAAGTTAAGGATAAGGCAAATAGCAATTTCACTGTACGCACTCATTACCTAATGCAAGAAAGGGGAAACTGGCCTGTCTCGTCCCTAGTTTGGGACATGAATTGATTAGATTAGAAAGCATTAGGTTCATTTAGGCCAAGAAGCCACTGAACATAGAACTTGTCAAGGCATATACATGTATACATATGTTTATATACTATGGGAAAAAAAAAACAATGTATAAAGCATGGGTTACAAAAACAACAGAATAGACACATAATCATACCATTTGCTTTTGAGGACTGAACACCACTGCACTATACTTAATGTGCTCTATAAAAGCATTTTTTTTTTTTTTTTGCATGCATATAAAAACAGTGTAGGTATCAAAAATTGGTGATAAAGTATATAAATAAATATAATTTCATTATATGTAACACTGATGTAATATCAGATGATAGTTTTCTAATTATCAACATAATAGTTGCTACTAGTAATTATATAAAACTAAAATATGATTATTGTATTATGCTCTTCATAAATGTCAACAAATTACAATACATATTTACAAATATGATATAGAATTTCCAATGCAGAAATTTACAATTATGCACTAAGAGTGTATCAAAGCATCAGGCTTTACAGACCTTGTGTCACTGCTAGATACTAACAAATTCATTTGACACATTCGTACAAGTCAAAGTATACATCAGTTTAATTTTAATATACAAAACACACACACACACACACTAATATACACAATATGCAATACATTATAATACTTATAAATACAATGATGTAATGGTATTGTCAGACAGATTTGTTACTTAAATATTTATCTACAGAGTAAAATGATTTATTGCAAAGGTACTCCTTAAAAGCCCTGAAATTCCCAACATTTTCTTTGAGATTACTGGGTAGAGCATTAAATATCTTGATTGTTTCACAATATACATCTTTCTGAAAGCAACGAAGATTGGCATTGGGACGATGTATATATCCCTTTTGTCTAGTATTAATGTTATGAATTTCCATGTTTGTTATAAAACTATGTCGATTAACTGCATAGAATTTTAAAATGGATAATATGTAAACACAAGGTAAGGTGAGTATCCCCAATTTTCCAAATAGTTCTTTGCATGACTGTCTGCTATAAGCATTACAGATTATTCATATAGCTTTCTTCTGTATCTGGAATATGCATTTACTATCCACTGAATTACCCCAGAATATTATTCCATACTCTATGATGGAGTTAAAGTAGGCAAAATACACCAATTTAAGTGTATCAATTGAGTGAAATTTAACCAGTGCACGGAGAACATAACATGCTGAGCTAAGTTTAGGTGTGATGTAGCTAATATGTGACTTCCAGTCCAAATGCTTATCTATCTGAAGGCCACGAAATTTGACTTCATTTAACTGTTCTAACAATGTATCATTAATTCCTATTTCTATGTGTGTTTGTGGTGAGCGAGTAGTTATAATAATAATAATAATAATAATAATAATAAATTTAATTGCTTCTGTTTTTTAAATGTTTACTGAGAGTTTGTTTGCTTTGAACCAATTTGACATACAATTTGGAACATAGTTTAATTTTACTACACAGTCATTGAAATCTTTACTTGTTACTAGAATACTAGTGTCATCTGCGAATAAATAAATACTTGCAATACTGTTAATGTATAATGGGAGATCATTTATGTAAACCAAGAACAAAAGAGGCCCTAAGATTGATCCCTGGGGAACACCATGTTTTACTGATTTCCATTCTGAGGCACTATTTTGATACCCATTGGGGTTATTAATTTCGACCCTTTGTTTTCTCTTCTCTAGGTATGAAATGAACCAATCTAATATGTTATTCTTTATTCCATAGATATTTTGTTTTGCTATCAGAATCTCATGATTCACACAGCCAAAGGCCTTCACTAGGTCACAAAAGATTCCACCGACATGTTCCTTTTCATTTAACGGTATTAACACTTTATGCGTGAGCTTGTAGGTTGCATTATCTGTCGCTATTCCTTTTCTAAAGCCAAATTGTTCTTTGGCAAGTAAGTTGTTCTTTTCCAAGTAATTATGAATAAATTTCAGCAATGTAACGAAACGAATTGCAGGATCGTAATCTACAGACTTTAAGCCACATGTTGACATATTGTGACGTCATTAGCTTCTATCACGTGACCACAGACAGTGTTTGAAAAATGGCTGACATTGATGTTTCGTTTCGACAGCGTGCTGTCATTGAATTCCTTGTGAAAGAAGGAAAATCTGCTCCTGAAATTCATCTCAGACTTCAACGTGCGTATGGAGGTGTCTGCATGGGTGCCAGCAGTGTTAGAAGATGGGTGAAACATTTCAAAGATGGAAACACGAGTCTGCAAAATGCGCCTCGTAGCGGGCGTCCTCCAACTGCCTCTACAGAACGCAACAAGGAAAGAGTTGATGAGCTCATTACAGGAGATAGGCGTTTCACTGTGAATGAAATTGCTGCGAAACTTGGAATAGGACATAGTGCAGTGCAAGAAATGATCCACAGCTTGGGTTATCGAAAGGTCTGTGCCCATTGGGTCCCCCGTTTATTGACTGAAGAACCATTGCACAAAACCTTCTTCAGAAATTTCATAATGAAGGTGATCAATTTTTGACGTGTATTGTGACTGGAGATGAGAGCTGGTTCTATCACTATGAGCCAGAAACGAAACGTCAGAGTATGGAATGGCACCACTTGAACTCACCATCGAAGAAGAAAGCGAAGACAGTGCAGTCTGTAGGAAAAGTTATGGGAAGTGTCTTTTGGGATGCACAAGGTTGCATTCTGGTTGACTTTCTTGAACCTGGACAAACCATAAATTCTGCCCGCTACATCAAGACACTTCTGAAGCTCCGTCGGGCTTTGCGTGATAAACACCCTGGAAAGAGGATCATCCTTCAACAGGATAATGCGCATCCGCATACTGCCCGTGCCACTATGGAGAAGATCAGGGCATTAAGGTGGGAAACTCTTCCACATCCCCCCTACAGTCCCGACTTGGCACCCTCCGACTACCATCTTTTCGGTTCTGTGAAGGAGCAGATGCGTGGCCAACGCTACGAGACGCTGGAGGATATTCGGCAAGAAGTGTGTCAGGGTCTGCGGGCAGCTGGAATGGAGTTCTATCACAAGGGCATTTTCAAACTTGTAGAACGATGGGAAAAATGTGTGCAAAACAATGGAGACTATGTCGAAAAATGAAAGAAAGTCTGTAGATTATGATGATGTATTTGGTTTGGCTTAAAAATAAATATTAAGATTGTAAAACAGTGTTGCTCATGACTTTCAGTATGCCCCTCGTATAAAGCCTATTGAACATTACTTTCTCAAACACTTAGAATAAAACAGACAAGAGAGATATAGGTCTATAATTTGAAAAATGATTTGACAATAGAGTATTTCATTCTGTCAGGAAATATTCCACTCTTTAGTGATTCATTACATAAATAGCTAAGGGGAATGCTTATTAGGTCAGAACAAGCTTTAAGAATTTTCTTGATATTTCATCATATCCAGAGGAATTTTTGGTATTGAGCAAATTTATTATATTTTTTATTTCAAATGGTGTAGTCATTTTTACTTTAAATTCAGGGACTCTGTTTACAAAAGAAGTTTTCAAAAAACTTAATGCTGATTCTTTACATCCATTAGTTTGGGATCTTATTATGTTTCAATTCTTGGTATAATTTTCATTTAATGCCTGTTGTAATCCAGGTGTTATTTTCCTTCTGATTGTGTATTTTACAATATTTGACTGGAAAGGATGCTACAAAGTGAGAGTTGAAATGTTGTAGAAAATGATTGAACTTGTCATTTACTCCATTTATTACATAGATTTCAGTCCATGATTCTTGTTGAAGGGCATACTTAAACAATGTGAGGGTGCTTTCATCTACTTTTCGTGTTCTACAATATTTATAATTTGGTTTTAACTTTAGGTTAATCTCTTTAATGAGAAGTATTTGTGCCTAATGATCTGAAAGGTCATCTGCAAATGGTAAGATTATTGAAGTTTTAATTCTCTCTATATCTTGAATATGTTATCTATTGCTGAAGAGGAGCTACCCTGAATTCTTGTAGGAAAATGTACTGTGTGTGACATGTATGTAAAAAATATAGAACTGAGTTGGTCCTTTCGGAAATTAGGCATAAGATAATCAATATTAATGTCACCACATATTATCAGTTCTCGTTTCGGTTTCAATATAAACTTTAAGGAATCATCTAACTGTTTTTTTGAATACCTTATAGTTACCTAGTGGGGACCGATATAGGGCTACTGATGACAGTAGTTAACGTATTTGTCCGAATACAAGACAATGTTTTGTATTTATATTAATGTTCAGCACTGGGAGATAGTTTTGCATTCGCGATATGTTTTCCGAATATCACGCAGCACGGCAGTGGTGAAGCCTGGAGGAAATGGTATTACCGTCAAGGTCGCTGCGTATGCGGCAGATTTTGTGCTTTTCATTTCGCGCCAAATTTATATATATAGAAATTCGCATCCATAATCGTCGTTACTGCTACGTTCCCGCCAGCGCCACCTCGTCACGTTATTTCATTGCACATATTCTGTGCATCTAAGTACTCCCCTTTCCGTCTCTCCCGCTCAAAACATGAATTTGCTTACGCAAATTCGAATTAAGTAAAACGTTTTACGATACATTATATTAAGTATGTTGTCTTAATTGAAAATCGTACCCATCATTGTCGTTTCAGTTAAGCTGCCGCCGTCACCACCAAACACAGACATATCGGTACATTTACGTTCTCCCTTCTCCGTCTTTCTCCCTCTCGCAATGCGGATTTCTACGCAAATTCAAATTAGGTAAAAAAATTACGTGTTATAGTGAGCATGTTGTCTAAATAGAAAATTATATCCATCATCGTCGTTACAGCTATGCTGCGGCCACTGCCGCCGTCACGTTCTATCATCGCATGCATACCGTATATTTCCTTTCCTCTTCTGTGTTACAGTTAAGCTGTTGCCACCGCCACAGTTGTGTATTTCCGTACTCCCCTTTCCGTCAACCACTAAAAACGTGAATTTTCGCGTAAATTCAAATTAAGTTAAAAAAAAAAAGAGAGATTTAATCAGCTTAAGTGTCCATTTGGACAAACCTTTAAATTTCATTTAAAATTACATTATCATGCATCTTTTTTATGTATGAAAATATATAAACATGATACACTAAATTCCAAAATTAGTTCTGAAAAATGGGGGGTCATCTTGCATTCGAGGTCATCTTGTATTCAAATAAATATGGTATATGTGCTCCCCTGACAAAAAGCCACGCCTGTTGCATTCTAAGCATAAGCAATCTTTTCCAAACCTTAAATAGAAATATGTTTTTTGTATGAATGCGAGTAAAGGATGTATTAACAAGGGACCACCAATCAGTATTAAGAAAACTTGAAATTGATTTACACATCATCCAAAAGATCACAGAGATGTATAAAATCCTCAAGTATTACATTTTATCATATATATATATATATATATATATATTTTTTTATGAGATACCAAATAGTAAAGAATGTGGGTGGGAATTACCAGTGTCCAAACAGAGTGAAGTTATTTTGAGCTGAACAAGTGTAACTATGGACACTTGCCAGGTGAGTGAGCAGTGAGGCATGTTTTTCCAAATGTACAAAACAAGAACCAATGTATCTGTGACTTTTTTGTGTTTATGATGTGAATATTCTCAAATGCATCTCATAGCTTTATAATCAAGAATATTCACTGTGCTTCCACATATACATTGGTGAAAAATAAGAGGACTAGTTTTAAAGCCACCTTTTATTCAACCTGGTTGGTCATATCGGATGATGAATGAAATCAGTGAAATGATGCTCAAAAGATCTCAGGGTCCATGGAGCCTAAAATCATCTCATACCTTATCCGAATAACTAACTCTAGTTCAAACTCAGGACCTCTTGAATATGAGGCAGGCTTCCTTTTAACTGCTTTCAAAACTAGACAAGTTTATTCATTGGATAGCCACAGAAACCCAGTTTTAAATGAAGTTAAAATTTCTTAGAGAGATTCCAATTGTTTCTTAAATCAGATTACATTTTAAATGGTTCTGTACATTGTATATCTGTATTACAAAAATTAATTTTCTGAAAATATAGAATTCCAGCTTTGTGGCTACAATAGAAGAATTTTGTCAGTGAAATGTTTGGCACTGAGAATTGTAGTAAACACTTTTTTCGGTTTAGGAAGTGTTATATTCATTTTCCTGAATTATCTTCTAAGGTACAGTGATGTAACTGTTTTTGTCTTAACTCTCCAAAAATTTTAGCAGGCTGCAATCACGCGAGAAAATATTACTTTAGCTTATTGTGCTGAAAACTGAAAAACTATACTTACGTTTTCAGTGTTTTTACAGGTTCCATCTGTGGATGTCGCACAGCAGTTTCTGGGTTTACGGTAGTTACCATACACCTATTGAAATGCAATGTATATGAGTACAATTTTTTTCAGAATTATTGAATGTATTAACATTGACTTCCATAAACTAAACCTATGTTTTTGGGAATACAAGAAATATTTAATATCTGTTACAAAGCTGCTGCAAGAGGAGTGGAACTGAGAGAGGGGCTCATAATAATATAACCCCACGTCAATTTCAAATTATGTAGTTCATGACCTGAGATAGAGATAACCACCAGTATTTCACACCAACTTCACAATAATTTCAGTGAAAAAAACAGGTGACTCCTGGAATTTGTATTGTCAACCTTGCCCAAACTAATAAAAAGGGAAATTTTGCTTTTACTGGTATAAAGAATATTATTTATCCATGGTTTTATACCAATTATTGAGTTTTAAATTATTGCAGCAAGCAGATTTGAATAATGTAATGCTAAATTGAATGCTTCAGTTGAATTATAAGTGATTTGTTGTGATCCCTTTAAAAGTATTCATACCTGTATGTACTAAAATGTCCAAACTTTCATTCCTACACAATTACTAAGAATTGTTTAAACAATTTGCCTTCTGACAAATTGCATAACAATTTTGCAATTTCGAGCATTATATTGGCATGAAACTGTCACCCTGAGGTATTTCTGTTTTTGGAGTTAATAAGAAACCATTATGTTGTATAAATAGGTATGCTTCTTTGTGTAATAAATATGAATCTGTATTTGTATACATGCACTTATATAACATGTGCCAGGCTTATTACATGAACTCACGGAACACTGTCTACAATAAAGAAAATACCTATTATTGTTTACAGTAAGAATGCAGAGTTTTCATTCTTCCCAGATAGGCTATCCCAATTCCATCTTATTTATTAATATTTTCTAGAAAAAATAGAAACCCATTAATGCAACAACTGCACTAAAAGATCAGTTTTGGAGAAGAACATTATTTTATTTGGGTGTTGGCAAAAGAAAAACATGGAGACCTTTAGAAAATACAATAGGTATATTATTTAATATTATTGTTGATATAATATACTTCTACCCCAATTGCAATGAAAGTTATAAGAACCAGAATTATGAAAAAGTGCCCCAGGGTGAAGCGCCATACTTTGCAAAGTTGACATCATAATTTTGTATTTCATGGAGTTTTTACAAGATTCACACAGATTTTATGAGCCCCTCTCTCAGTTATACTTCTCTTGATTTAATGTTAGTTCAGATTTGTAAGATTCAGTGTGATAATTAGGATTTAAAATATGGATATTTGGATTTAAATTTTTCAGATCTGTTTAATCTCTGTACTCTTAGCCTGTACATGAACAGTTTGAAATATCAATAACTAATACTTCTTATTTTAAAACTTTAATTAGCTTAAAAAAAATTGCTGCTGCATGATCCATTGATAATCTGCTCTCTGCAATGATCGTAGTACTCTTGCCCTCTTATCTAGTTCACATATACTGATGGATCAGCATTTCAGTATTTAACATTTCAATTAAGTGAGATGGTTTACTGTATGTACGGAACGCTAAGTGGTAAGAGGATTGACATGTAGGGCGAAAGATCCAGGTATCAATCCTGGCCTTACTGTTAAATTTTTCCAAGTGTGATTCATCTTTCCAACATCGTCTATACTTGGATAAAAGAACAATTATGAAACATACTTATGTTTATTCTATAACTACTTTTATGGCATTATATAAACTTATCACTAAGGCAAATTTGGTTACACACTCATTTATGTGACAAAGATATGTGGTAGGTCAACAGCAGAATGAAAAACAACCGATGTGATGAGAGGGAAATTGAAAAGTGCAACAGGTGGCAAAACAGAAGCAGCAAGCCAGTGGGTAAGAAAGGAAGGGGGAAATGAGGAAACATTTTAAATAATTCATGTGAGCAGCATGAAGGAAATGCAAGAAATTGTCTTTAAAAAAAATGAGACACAGAGTAATAGAAATTGAAAAAGTGCCAAGGAAATAGCTAGTGGAATACGTGAGGAAAGAAGAGAAGCGAGTACTCTAACAGGAAAGGAAGGAAGAAAAAGAGATTTCACAAAGGTTGACCAAACTGAGAAAATGGTTAGGTAACGAGAGGGAGAGAGGGAGGGAGAGGGAGGAGAGAAAGCGAGCGAGGGAGAAGGAGAGAGCAGGAGGGAGGGAGAAGGAGAGAGCAGGAGGGAGGGAGAAGGAGAGAGCAGGAGGGAGGGAGAGGGGAGTGAAGGGAGAGAAAGCTAGCAAGGGAGAGGGGAGGATGGGAGAGCAGATGGGGAGAGAGGGAGGGGAGTGAAGAGAGGGAGAGAGAGAGAAGGAGAGAGAGGGAGAGAGAGAAATGGAAATGGTATTTTATTTATGGACGCTCTTTAACTGCTGTGGTTCTCAGCGTCCCATTCTATACTGGGCGTGAAATACCACTTAGTTTTGCTCAGAGGCCTCTCTATCAGGCTTGAAGTTCTTTTACGTGCCGTAAATCTACGACACGGGACTAATGGCTTTACTTCCCTTCCGAGGGAAGCCATGCTATGGATTTTTACGAGAGTGACAGAGAGAGAGAGAGGGGGGGGGGGGAGTTGAATTAGGAAGCAGGGAGGGAAACAGATGAAAGCAAGTTTAAGTAATGAAAGCAAGTTTAATTAAAGGGACAAATTTAAATTGTCCAAATGGAATGTAAGCCAAGTGAAATTGTAAGTGTAATAATATCTATCTGTTTAAGAAATGTCAATAAATATTCATTCACTTATATCTCAATAGTAAGAGCTCAAGGTAATAGAATTCTGTGGAATAGATTGATTGGATATGGAACATTCAAACTTTTCTTGTAAGACATGGTTATTACCTTAAAAATTCTGTGTCACATAGATATTATTTTATTTACTGATTTAATAGGTTACTCCATACACATGTAACTTAGCGTGCTTGTTACTTTTATACAGTTTTTCAAGCTTTTATAAAAAGTACATTTTTGCTTCCTATAAATAAATCTAAATCATTTTTACCTAACTTCTTAATATAGTGTGAGAATTCATGAAGTGCATTTAAATATTTTGAGAAGGAACATCTTTAGAAAGTATAGATATAATGATGGAATACAAAACTAGAAACCTGAATGGCAAGCGCCTCAAAAATGAAGGAAATTATGTGAAATCATGGGTAACCAATGATAACACATTTTTGAATTTTTTTGTATGCACATAGCTACTGTATGCTGTATACTCTATGTGAACTCATGAGAAGGAAAAAAAATGGTTACATAACATTTAAAAGTGTCTTGCTTAAAATACAGAAAATTGAAACAAAAACAGGGAATATATAGTTAATAATTTTGTTAGAGCATATGCAAGCTGTTCTTGCAAAACTGTTGTTTCTGTCTACTTCATGTCAGGCAAGATGAATCTTTGCAGAAATAATTTCATTACACATTTAATTGTAAGTACATACAAAAGGAATATGGAAGGGCTAAGTGATGGCCAACATTTTAAAAAGTAGTTCACTATAAGCTGGCTTTGAAAGTCCATATCTTTTCAATTATGCAAAAAACAACTGAAAGGCAGCACTTCAAATGACACCCCATAGGGGGGAGGTTTCGACCTCTTCAGCTGCTTTGGTGCGAGCGCTGTGTACCCCGAGTACCCGTGGTACTTCTGACGTGACCAGAAGTAGTTGGGCCGAACATCCGAGCCCCTCCCGAAGGGGCTATTCGGACTGGGTTGGACTCGACATGGCAGTAGTCCCGATACCCATGGGTATTGGGTATGTCTCGGCTTTGGTCCTTGATGGGGTTGTGTAGACACCTCAATGTCCTCCGGCCTGGATAGCTAGTAGACGGTATGCTAGACGTCTGTTGCCCCGACCAATGCTGTTTGGCAGTCTTCCCGGATGGGTTGACACACATAAGTGGCGTATCCACTTCCATCCCGGTACGTTCCCATGCCAGGGGGGCCTTGTTAGTCTCTAAGTCTTGGCCTAATGGAAAGAGCCACGGGGATTATTTTCCTCCTGGTGCAGCAAGAATGGGGGGCATCTGCCCTGTAGTAGCCATTCGAACATAACTTCAAATGACAAAGGTTTTGAAAAATTCAAACAGATAGCGGGCCACGCCGTGGCCGAGTGGTTAGACCACTCACATCTCACCTAGACAGCCTGGGTTCGATCCCTAGTGACCACATGTGTGATTTGTGGTGGATAAAGCGGTGCTGGGACAGGTTTTCTCTGGGTTCTCCAGTTTCCCCCGCCATCGCATTCCACACCGGTGTTCCATCTTCATTCATGTATCATCAGTGTCACCACCTGCGGTGCCATTAATAGTTAAAGAAGGCGTTAAACACTACCAAAAAAAAAAAAAAAAAACAACAAAAAACAAACAGATAGCAATATCTCAGAACCTTTTTAGAAAGTCCCTCAATTTTTATACCGGACTTATTTTGAGAAAATAATATTCAGTGGTATGTGAATGTAAGCTCATGTGAATGTAACACTCAGATATATGTATATATAATATATATAACCTGCAGATTGGTACCTAGGAAACCCTGTATTTTACAGATGAATTCGAGATGCAGGTGCTGACTCTGCATTCACTAGCCCAATGATTAGGGCTACATGGTGCTCATTACTAATGTATTGTAGATGTGCAATGGTTAACATGCTGGAAAGTCATGGTGAGTATCGGAAGTCCAAACTACACCTACGAATAAATGAGTTATTTATTTATTTCTGCTCATGTTTCGAGAAGTTCTAGCAAATCATAATTTCTTTCCGAATGCGCTAGAAAATGGATTTGCCTATAAATACAAAATTCCAGCAGTTCGTGCTCACTGTGGAACAATGCTTTCGAATAGAGACTAATGCTGTTAGTATATAGGGAAATGCAACAGAGGCACATCTATACCAACAGAGGTTTCTGCAAAGAACACTTCCTACAGATCCCACATTTTTTGAGTTGCAAACCACCTTCTGGAACCAAGAACACTCACAAGATACCACATTCATGAAGAGATCACCTTGTCTGTGCCTGACAGATTGTGTGTATGTCATTCAGCAGCCACATTGTAGTACAAGAGATATTCACAGGCATTTCAACATTAGTCAATCTTCTGTGCAAAGAATGCTCAACTACATCATCAGGAGTGACTGTAGCAAGGCCATAATAGGAAAGTGGTATTCACTAGGTGGATCATACAACAAAGTGAACAAGATCCATGTTTTTTGGCAACTGTATTTTTCACAGATGAAGCAGGGTTCCACCACATATAGCATGAAAATTGCCACAACAAGCACTACTGGAGCACTGTAAGATCACATTGAGCAGTAAGTTTTTGTCTATCTCTTACGATTTACCAGTTATGCAAAAGTCATTGTAAATGAAGAGGATTTCAGTGGATTTTTCCAAGAGATTCTGGATATATATTTTATTTGCCATGTAAATATTTTTAATATTTTAATCAAAATCATTATAGAGAACATTCAAGTAAAGAGTAGTTTGTGGGGTAAAAATGATATGACTTACCTAGTGCATGGCATGAAAATCTTAAGGATTACATGCTCCCCAATCTTCACCCACTTCCAAGAGTCCTCCTCATGAGCCACAGCTCCCTTAATCATGAAATTGGACCTGAATTGCTTTGCTGGCACCTTTTCAGACAATCGAGAGTTCATTTCTTCAAGGGATTCTTCTGTCATTATCATGTAGCTTGCTATGTCAGTAAAGATACCCTGCAACAGAATTATGATGAGTAAGGCTCTCGACCCAGTGTTCAAAAGGACCTACAGACATAACATAAATAAACTGACAAAATGTGTACTCAGTGACAGTACCTTTGTGGTGGTAGGCAGAGATGTAATTAAGAAGGGATTTTGGGTGTTGTAAGCTCCCCTCTTGCTAAAATATAGTAAAACGTAATAGCAAAATCCTAATTTTAAATCCAGCTGCTACACCTTAACCTATACATATAAAATAAATTTCTTCGTTTACACTTAGGATTAATTCATATTTTTGTTTAAATTTATACATATAGTTAAAAGATACATAACCCTCCCCACCATTAATATTTTCTGGCTATATCACTGTGGCAGGAAATGTTTGTTGACATTAAATGCTGGTTGCTTAGGCACACAAGTTCCCATTTTCCAAGCCCTAATGAAAAGATAATCTGTGAGTTAGATTTTGTCTTCAGCATAATATATATGTTAAAAAACTATGCTTTTAAAGTAGAGCATTTTACAGATAAAACAATCCTATATCAGTGACATACAAGATTGTTAAAAGCCCCAGTTCAAAAAGGTTTGAATGGGGCACCTAACTGCAACTACTAAATGTGAATTATTCAGGAGTTTTAAATGTTATTTATATAAGCATCATACTAACTTCAGATTTAACCATATGCTCTAAACAAATATGCACAGCCTGCCTCGGTAGTAGTGTAGGAGGTAGCATGTCTGCCTCACATTCAAGAGATTCTAAGTTCAAATCTCAGTTTGGGTGAGTTACCCAGATAAGGTTTTCTTCCGTGATTTTCCCTTATCCTGAGAAGACAAATGTTGAATAACTCTAAGCTCCATGGACCTGGGGCTCATTTGAGCATCACTTCATCAATTTCATGCATCCTGATATGGCTTTCCAGGTTAAAGGACAATAAACTATCACTAAAAATAAATTATTTTATATATATAAAATACTTGGTTTTAAAAGCCTGAGAAAAGTGATATCAAATAATGAGATGCTAATTTTTTTTATTGTATGGTATTCCATTTAGTTTGTGTAGTTTAACAACTTGATCATATCGCAATGAACTTGTTCGGTAAGATACATCATTGACAGATAGCATGTAGTGCACAATAACTTTTTAAGGTCTTATTCCGTATCATACTACCTTTGCTTTATGTCAAACAGATAGTTCCAAATTGCCTTCCAATTTAGCCTGCTGCCATCCTTAGTCAGATGGCTAAGTGCAGCTAGCCTTTTTTGAGGTCTCACCTCCTTACACCATACCACTTAGCTACATGATGGGGTTAGAGTGCCATCCAGTCTACTACTTTCCTATTTGTGCATTGATGGCAGTGCAATCACAATTACCATCTATTTTCAGTTTATTATTGCTTTAGACTTAAGGTGGAACTTTGGGTTCTGGTACTGAATGTTCAATTTGGTTTTTACCTTGATGACTGAGAGAAACCACACAAAAGTCCGGCCAGATTATTGGCCCATGGGATTTGAACCTAGGACCTCCCAGGCCACATGTAACTGCCTAAACCATCTTGCTTGGTAAGAAATTAGCTATTTGTTTAGCTTTGTATTGTAATTACAATTATTTATACTTACAATAAGATCAACAGGGGTAGAGTAGGTGTTATTTTTAACTTAGACATGTTTTTCAGAATATAAATCATTTGATGTAAGGATAAGTTAAATGAGCTTTTATAGAATTAAAATACCCAAGTACATCACTAGTAGGTATTATTGTCAGTAAATGTAAAACAATGAACTTATAGGACAATTAAGGTAATAAAAACCAAAGTCTACAATTTAACAAAGCTTAAAGTTCTTTGTTGACATCAAAAAAATAAATTATTTATTCAACAGCAAAAATATGATTAAACATGAGATTTGAACTTTTTACTTTCTCTATACTCACTATGTTCATAGTGGATAGAGAATGTATTGTACTCCACCAAAAAATTTGATACCGAGATTTCACCGGAAATATATGTTTTAGGGTCCCCTATATCCAAAAAAAGTATTTTCAGAAAAAGGTCCGTGTGTGTGTGTGTGTCCTTGTGTCCGTGTGTCTGTGATCACGATAACTCAAAAACGAAAAGTCTGTAAAATACCAAATTTGGTATTTAAGTTTAGTAACTTCCAGGGATGCGACACAAAGATTTTGAGAAAAATCCCCCCACCCCAAACTACCCTTTACATAGAAATTTTTTCGAAAATTTTTATTTTCTAAAAAATGGCTCTAACGATTTTGATTAAAATATCGCATATTAAAGTTATTTACCTGACAAATAAAATGTATATTTTGAATTTTCTGGGAATAGCCTCTGAAGACTACTTTATTCTGGATGAATTTTTCATAACTGCTAAACCGTAAGAGATAGACAAAAACTTAACCCACAAAACATGTAGAGCACATTAAAATACACAATTTATGTTATATACATTTTTTTCATGGAGTTGATCGTTTTTGAGATATTCCTTTTTCTTGGTTTCAGCTTTGAAAAACACTTTTCTCATACAGGAATATGTCAACTCTGTCCATACAAACAAAGGAACATCAGTCACATAGCAACCAGCTTTTGGCTTTCACTTTAACCTATGGTACTCCCTTATTTTGCTTCTACTTACAATAAAGCAAGAAATAAGACTATTTCTGCTAATTTTTCTCGATTAGCATGAAATAAATAAAAGATAAGCTTATTAACAATAATCATTTACAGAGATATAGAGCAAGTCATTTGAATGGAACACATCAGATTTTTCTAGATTAGCATGAAGTAAATAGAAGCAAAAGCTTTTTAAGAATAATTTGTTGCAGAGATATAGAGAAAGTCATTTGAATGGTAGACATCTGATTTTTACTTTCTCTATACGCACTATGTATATAGTGTATAGAGAATGTATTGCACTCCACTAAAAAATTTGATACCGAAATTTCACCGGAAATATATGTTTTAGGGTCACCTGTATCCAAAAAAAAGTATTTTCAAAAAAAGGCCAATTTGTGTGTGTGTGTGTGTGTGTGTGTCCGTGTGTCAGTGTGTCCGTGTGTCTGTGAACATGATAACTCAAAAACGAAAATTCGATAAAATACCAAACTTGGTATTTAAGTTTAGTATCTTCCAGGGATGCAACATGAAGATTTTGAGAAAAATTCCCCCACCCCAAACTACCCTTTACATGGAACTTTTTTCGAAAATTTTGATTTTCTAAAAAATAGCTGTAACGGTTTTGATTAAAATATCATATATTAAAGATATTTACCTGACAAATAAAAAGTATATTTTGAATTTTCTGGGAATAGCCTCTAAAGACAACTTTATTCTGGATGAATTTTGCATAACTACTAAACCGTAAGAGATGGACAAAACTTAACAGACAAAAAATGTAGATCACGTTAAAACACACAATTTAAGTTATATACATTTTTTTCGTGGAGTTGATCGTTTTTGAGATATTCATTTTTCCTGGTTTCAGGTTTGAAAAACATACTTTTCTCATACAGGAATTTGTCAACTCCTGTCCATACAAACAAAGGAACATCAGTCACATAGCAACCAGCTTTGGCTTTCCCTTTAACCTATGGTACTCCCTTATTTCGCTTCTACTTACAATAAAGCAAGAAATAAGACTATTTCTGCTAATTTTTCTCGATTAGCATGAAATAAATAAAAGATAAGCTTATTAACAATAATATGTTACAGAGATATAGAGAAAGTCATGTGAATGGAACACATCAGATTTTTACTTTCTCTAGCCCCATATGTATAATGTACATAGGGATAGAGAAGTATTGTATTCCACCCAAAAATTCAATACCGAGATTTCACCGGAAATACATGTTTTAGGACCCCCTGTATCCAAAAAAAGCATTTTGAGAAAAAGGTCTGTGTGTGTGTGTGTGTGTGTGTGTGTGTGTGTGTGTGTGTGTGTGTGTGTGTGTGTGTGTGTGTGTGGGTCTGTGAACACAATAACACAAAAACGAAAAGTAGCTAAAATACCAAACTTGGTATTTAAGTTTAGTATCTTTCAGGAATGCAACACGAAGATTTTGAGAAAAATCCCCCCACCCCAAACTACCCTTTACATGGAACTTTTTTCGAAAATTTTGATTTTCTTAAAAATGGCTCTAACGATTTTGATTAAAATATCATATATTAAAGATATTTACCTAACAAATGAAATGTATATCTTGAATTTTCTGGGAATAGCTTCTGAAGACCTGTTTATTCTGGATGAATTTTGCTTAATTTGGCATAACTAGTAAACTGTAAGGGATAGACAAAAATTTAATGTACAAAAAATTTAGGTCTTGCTAAAATACACAAGTTATGTCATATACATTTTTCTCGTGGAGCTTATTGTTTTCGAGGTATTCATTGTTATTAGTTTCAGTTGTGAATTACTTTTACTTTTCTCAGATGGGAGTATCGGTTTTTCTTTTGTTCTACTCCTGACCAAGAAAAGAAGGGATTTGTAATGACAATCGCATAACGACAGCTTTTAAAACATTTGACTATTGGTTTGGCCTAGTGTATTCCCTTATTTTCTTCCTACTTATACGGAACTAAATAATAAGAACATTGTGCTAATGAGTACCACAATTAGCAAGGTCCAGAAAGAGGAAGAATCTTATGTATGAAGTTTGTAGAACAGCTAGAGAAAGTTATGTGAGTGTAACACATCAGATTTTTCTTAATTGCATACAGAAAAAAAAAAAAAAAATATCAACAACTTTATCAAAATTAATCCATCCCTTTTATTTAAGCAATATAAGTATTCTTGAGGCAGAACTTCTATGATAGTTTTTGATCAGTTTTAATTTACAGATTATCTTTGTTTTGACCACTGAGTTAGAAACAATTAAATGCATATAACAAGCAATATGTAAATAAGGATAGGCAGAAGTCAAAGAGCTATCTTCATTCAACAGTAGATTAACAAGGTGTTTCATATCAGTCCTATTTTTAATTTTAGATTTGAAGAAATTTTGGATAATATTTGTGGTCTAAACAAAGGTGTTGTCTTATTAGAAATTCTTTCTGCAAAATGCTGAGTTTTTTTTTGTTTTTTTCCAGATGATCATCAGTAGAAGAAGGCAGGAAGAGGTGTTAAATTATCTTATATGAATTTACTATTGATTTCATGTCCTCTAACTGATTGTAAAGTTTTGAACATAAAGTAGCAAGCATGGGAGTAGGATCCAACAGCAACATATGTACATTTGGGCTGACCTGTCATTCAGAAGACTGCTAAGTTCACTGAAAATGCAGTGAATATGCTGTTAATCCCCTCTCTCACAACCACTATCCTCCCAGTATATATTTGTTTTAAATACTTCTCTTAATATGGAATTGCAGCAATAACATTTTTATTTAATCCTTTTAGAACAATTTACATTGTTATTCGGACATGTCAATGGTATAAATATTCCACTAACTTTATACATGAGTACAGTAGTACTGTAGCTAAATGATAAGACAGTAAACAATTTTCAATTACACATCATTAAGTTATTAAGAGTTAGTAATTCACATTATATTTTGAAAACACACTATAACACAGATTTATTAATTCATGGTATTTGTACAATATGATACATACTCATCTATGGAATAAAATGTATGCAGTGGTAGGAACGATTTTAAACATTTTTTAAAATGGTGGATCTTAGTAATTACTTTGATATGCTGAGGCAATAAGTTAAATAGTCTAATACCCAAATTCTTTACATTATTTTTTGTTATGTTAGTTCTACAGAACTGAACATGCAGTGCTTCCTTTTGTCGAGTGCTATATTGATGGAGGTTTTGATTTATTTCAAGCTGATTGTACATTTTTGTAATATAAGTTAATGTCTTCAATATCAATATGCAAGTAAGAGGCAATATTTTTGTTCTTAGAAAAGAGCTCTACATGAGCACAGACTATCCTTGTCACTTATTATTCTAATTGCCTTTTTCTGTAGTTTAAATATTTGTTCACTCTCATAACATGTTCCCCAGAAAATTATGCCATAGCGCATTAGGCTGTGAAAATTTGCATAGTAAACATTCCTTGGATATTTAAGTTTACTTTATTTTTAATAGATCTTGGTAAGTAGCAAGCTGAGCTCAATTTAAATGCTAACTTTTTAATATGGTTCTTCCACTTTAAGTTCCCATTTAAAATGATTCCCAGAAATTGTGTATCTTTCCTATATTTAATGTTGAGATTATTATAATAAATTTGGGGTTCAAGATGTGGTTTATTTTGGTATGTGCGGAAGGATATCACAGTAGTTTTGTTTTCATTTATTACTAGTTTGTTAACTTGAAACCAGGAGTATAATTCTGCCATTACCTGATTTACTGTTTTTTGTAAACTATCTTGATTGTTACCCTTTATCAACACATTGGTATCATCAGCGAAAAGAATTATGTCCACTTGTTTGACAGATGATGGCATGTCATTTATATAAATTAAAAATAATAACGGACCAAGGGTAGAGCCTTGTGGCATGCCTATATTAATTTCCCTGACATATATCTGCTCATTTTATTACCTTTCAAGAATTCCAATTCTACAATTTGCTTTCTATTTGATAAATATGATTTTAATAAATCATTTATTTTACCACAAAAACCGTATTTTTCTAATTTTGATAACAATATATTGTGGTCCAAAACATCATAAGCTTTGGATAAATCTAAGAAAACACCAATGCTTGGAAGTTTTCTGTCGACCGAATCTTCTACTATATCTAATAATTGGTAAATTGCTGATTCTGTTGACCTGTTTTTTCTAAAGCCGAACTGTGCATCTGAAAGCATATTATATTTGGACAAAAAAGAGACCATAGGCCTGCATATTAACTTCTCAAAAATCTTAGAAAATATTGATAATAAGGATATGGGTCTGTAATTCTCCATGTCTAACTTATCCCCTTTCTTGAACAAAGGCCTTACTTTAGCAATTAAGCTAAGTTAAATATTTGGTTAACAAAACTTTAGCACATGATATCTTCAGAATACTCTTCAAAGGAACCATTCTTATACTGGGGGTTGGTGGGGTCCTCATTTGGATTCCTAATTTTGGAAATCCCTATGTGGTGTGCAAATTGCACCTTCTAGGTCCTGCAAAAACTGAAACTGAATTTATATTGCTTGCACACAAGCATCAGAAATACATGTTTTAAAGTTCTTTGAATTTAAGATAAAAGGTGTGTGCACATACACATATAAAAAGATGGATGGAGATTTAATGATTTCCTTATGTACGTAAGACTGCCTACCCTAGATTCAAATATAGTTCAATTTTTGAACTGGACATTATGTTTTTCTTCATAGTGTTATTTCAGTCTTGAAACTGACACTCATTTGGGTTTTGATTGATTTTGTTTTGAACATTTACACATTGTTTGATTTTACACTTATTCCATGGTTGCTGTTTAATTTTACAACTGGTGTAATTATTATTGTCTAATAATTAATAAACACCATTTACTTATTTTTTACTGTTTAAAATTCAATAAATTATCTTAAACATTTTGTAAATGAGGATGCCAAGGTAGCTCAGTGGCTTCCATTACAGCTCTTATGCTGAGGGCCCATGGTTCAATTCTCAGCTCTGGATTGGTGGTTTTAAGTCCACCCTATCCAAGCCCTCACTTCTGACTAATCCATATGAGTATCCCGAATTCTCAAATTGTTTCAAAGTTCACAGTAAAAGCTGTAGGTCTTCTCATCCTACCGCCTCTTCATTGTTACCCCTTTATTGAAGGTAATGGATTCTGTCCTATGGGGACTTCCAGTTAATAATTGGGTCCATAAGTCACATGGCAGAATGAAGTTTTCCCAGAGACTGTAAGACCATAAGACCGTAAGACCATATGGGGAGCACTGTAAATCAAGTAACCAACTAACATTTTATAAATGCAGTTCAAATATTATTAGTATTACCATGTTCTGTTGATATTTTAGAAAACAATGTGTCTCTGGTTAATATACTTTTTTAAATATTTTGGAAATTTGTTGACCTGAATATTCATTTTTGATGAGTGAAGTGGAAGACATAATTTTGTAGGGAAACATGTGGCATAATTAGGTATAGGTAAAGGCTATACAACAGAGGGGGACACCTCCTGTACTGCAACCTATATAGATCTATTGGGGCTTCTAACCCCCAAGAAAAAGAGATGAAGTCAAGGAACCAAAGGAGGCATATGTAAGCACCTACAGTTCTAGGGTCGAAGACCAGTTCCATTGCTAGGCTGCCTAGAAACGGTGACGAACAACCCATTGACCAAATAGTACTCTTGTGTTCATGGGGAGTCTCTTTAACTTTGAACAAGCATTTGTTCCATCTTTTTGGCATTGCCTTATAATGTGGCATAATTACTAACACAAATAGAAAAAAAAATTTGAAGGAACTGCCTCTGCAGCATGGTTGGCATGCTGGCTTCTCAAATCAGAGGTTCCAGTTTTGATTCTTACTAGGGCAGGAAATTTTTCTGCAGCATGGCTACACCCTTCAGAGTTTGGAAGTGAGAGAGAATGAGTGTATGCTTCACTGCAAAAATTCAATACAACTTTTGTGATATTTTCCAAGTGAGTGAGTTACAAACCCTCAATTGATTCTCAAATCAAGGGGGGGGGGGTTTGATGGGTGGAGGAGAAAGACAAGTCTATATCATTTTTCTGGTTGTGAAACTATCACTATACTCTACACTCTTGAAAATAGATATATAAATATACTTTCTGCACTAAACTGACCATGTATTCATCCTTTAACTGGGTGAAGACCTTGGTATATGGTGTCCATGGCTCAGCTGTTGCAGTGCGATGCTGTTTCAGTACTGGTGGCGGCTTGTAGCCAAGTCTCATATTGTCTTGTTGCAGATATCTGCTTAACCAACGTGCTACTTCATCCCCACAGTCTGTCATTGGCACATTTTCCTTCTTCCAAAACCTGTAGCAATTGGTTTCACTTACCAAGTCTTAATTGCTTGTTTAAAACTAATGTTAATCTGGAACTTTCTTCTATAACTAATTCTTGGCATATGTAAAGTAGGTACAACATGGAAAGGCATGAGGTCTAAACACAAATGCTGACATTAACCTACCTAATTCAGATTTTGAGCGTTCTATAAAAGTCAAGCCTTGCTTTCAATAGCATTCCATTAAGCCAATTTAAAACAAAGGCCTAACAGTAATCATTTGTACTAATAGGCACTGCAGTTACTAAATTTTATTGGGCATTTGCAAAGTACTTAACTACCATGTACTACTGGATATTTTGGAGGGGAGTGGTCGACTTTGCTTACTGCAAAGGCATTTAGCATTTGCTTTAAATAAATTGTTGAAGAACTGAAGTAAAAATGTAAAAAACCGTAATGTCTTCAGAAATGTTACCACAGTGCAGGCATGGCGAAAAATGGCCCCTTCCCTTCACCAACTGCCTCCACCTGTATTTCAGATAAGTCTTAGTATGGCTTCAAATGCAGCATACAAGTTTTAGGAAGAGTGGTAGAGAGAATTACAATTGAATTGTTCCACTTTAGAGACAATCTTATCCTTTTTAGTAAATAATAACAAACTCTGAGAAACATCAACAACAAAGAATGAAAACTAGCTGCATATTCTTTTATACTGTATTTTAAAATTTGTAAATAGTGGAGCTTATTGATTTTAAAATCAAACAATTTATTATGTTGGTTATGCATTTAAAGTTAAATGGGAATGCAGTTTTGTTACTTTATTTTCTGTTAAAAAGAAACAATGTATTATGTCGATTGCAAGGCTGCATAGGACTATACTACATGCATAAGATAAAGGAATGGTATAAACTTAAAATTATATAATATGGTTAACCACAGTAGGTTACTTTAATAATTATTATATGAAAAATATGCTTAGTAAAAAAAATATTTTAAGTATAAACAGAGATATTTTGGTGATTTATAAAGTAGTACAAAGTCATCACTGCACCTGACTTGTAGCAAAACAAGTGTTACTCCTCACCACTCAACAACAGAATGTGGGGTGAGTGAGGGACATTCCCTATGTCCCTGATTTTCTCCCGCCTAGCCTAGTTTGTTCAAAATTATTAGTCCAGTGTCTCATTTGGCAAAGATTCTACTGGGAACATTGAATCAATTCCTTAAGTTCTGTGATAGAAAACAAATTAAAAGGAATAAGAAGTAAAGATACATGAGATATGTAACTGAACTGCTATTAACAAATCAGTAATATTAGCCGGAGAAAGATAAGAGTAGATATGTGGTAATCATGAATCTGGAGATAGCACTGGATAGAACAAAGAAGAAAGTTTTGGGGGTTATAAAGTAAATTGGGATGGACTGAAAGAGGTAAACTCCAATTTAATCTGAATAGGAATCTACTAATCTAAGCGAGTATAGAAGAAAGTATCAAGGAGAATGTGTGACAAGGGTGCCGATTATCATTCAACCTGTTGAACAACTTGAAGTTATTGAAAAATTGCTTCTGACCAAGGGGAAAGAATAATAACATTTGTTGATCATAATGACACAGAAGAAAAGATCCTAGACGTCTTGCTGATGGAAAAAATGACGACTAGTGAGAACCTGTCAGGGGCGTGCCATCAGTGGACTACTAGTTCTAAACAAGTCCAATAACTGTCATCAGCTTAAGTTTCATGTTTAAAATTTAAAAAACACTTGACAGCTTAAATCTGTGCTTTATTCACTCAGAGCCTGTACCATGCACTCATTCAGAAAAACATTCTACCTCACCCTGCTGCCAGCAATAATCATGCAGCTTCCCTAGGATTGGTCAGAATGCACATGTTTCTAATGCCACATTAAAAGTAGCACATTATTTGCATTCTTTGTTAAACATCTTCTATAGTATCCATTCTTGTTAGAAAGAATGTGCTAGTATTATTGTTGGAACCAGTTGAAAAATTCAATGACACAGACAGGATTTGAACACGGTTCTCCCACTCTCCATGTGGTTGCTCTAACCATTGAGCTACTGTGACAACATGCTGATATGCCAATCAATTTTCCAACCGATCATATGTTTTTTACCGGTCTAACCAATCAGTATATCTCCCTTCAGAGAATGGCGACTTACCATCGTAAGTACTTAGTATCCGGGTAATATTAACTAGTTATTGCCAACTATGCAGGCTATTTTTATTATAATGGTAATAATAAAAATAGTCTGCATAGTTGGCGATAACTAGTTAACATTACCCGGATACTAAGTATTTGCGATGGTAAGTCGCCATTAAGGTAGTTCTCTGAAGGGAGATATACTGGTTGGTTGGACCGCGTAAAAAACATATAATCGGTTGGAAAATTGAATGGCATATCAGCATGCTGTCACAGTAGCTCAATATTTAGATCGACCACATGGAGAGTGGGAAAACTGTGTTCAAATCCCAGCTGTGGCATTGAATTTTTTCAACTGGTTCCAAAAATAATTAAAAGTCATTACCCTGTGTAATTTTCAATATATAGCCATTATGATATGTTAGTATATATAGAGGAATATTGCCATTATAATATGCTAGTATATTTACTGTTTTTGTGTAGATATTATGACATAAGTATTCAAAGTGTTTCTGTGAAATATCACATGGATTAAAGTAATAATATGTGATTTAGTAAACATGGAAAGGGACTTGCTTCAAGTTCTGTGCCTCTCACGTCAACTCAATCTCTACCTCTATCTGGGTGCATAATCAGTCATGCCATCCAACAATCACAATGTTGCATTTTAGATCATTTGTTAATACCATTGTGTTGTTCAGATTGTTTTAAGCTTTCAGGAAAAGCAAGACATTATAGTCAAAGGTAGCCCTGTTCTGGACATTTCTATGGCTACACAAATGAATAACTATGTATGTTATTTCAAAATTGATTACTACAATTCTTCAAAATGTCCAATTGCTTGTAAATCAAAAAGTAAATTATTTTGCTCGCCTTGGATTCTTTTTGAAAGTAATAGAGGAGTATGGAATAATGTAGATTTCTCTACTTATGTATAATTTTCACTAAGCAAAGATTCCACATGAGAAGATGCAATTACATTCATTTGCAATAACAAAATTGACCTTTCAGGAAAACATCTCCTAGACTACTCCCTATTTCTTGCTTTTCAATCTCATTGATCCTTAATTTCAATGTTTTCCATACACCTTATATGTGCTGACTACACTAATATACAACACTTTCCTGGTTTTGATGAAAATAGGCTACTTATATGGAAGAAAACACGCTGATTTTGAAAATGACAAAATTTTTAATGTAACACATACAGTTTTTATGTAATTCGATATTTTATATATGTTCTCAATATATTGGACACTATATATAATTGCGATTATAAATATATTTTTGCAGCAAAGGATTAATAATAAAGTAACATATTACGTATCTTCATGTCATATATATATTTAAAAGTAAATCACCCCTTGTGGGCTTCCCTGTTCTGTATCCCTTATCTTCCTAATGCAATGAGCTGATGACAGAAAAAAACAGATCAATGTGTGACCCTGTGCAGGCAGTAAAACTATCAACCATTGCATGATAAACAGCCACCTGACACCCACCCTTCAGGGGCTTATGCGTCTTAAAATCTCAGAACTTTAGTTGCTTTCTATAACTTGCGGTGATCGGTATTGCAGTTTCCGGAAAATATTCATTGTTAATTTGTATTGTTAGTTCGTTATATACTGTTCACAATGGCTTCTACCTCTTCTAGGAGGAAATGTGTGAACAATCCAAATAACTTTTGTTACATATGTGGTTCTTTCTTGTTGCGCAGACAGAAAACTAACATTACACCGTTTTTGAAGAAAGTGTATTTTGCATATTTTAAAGTTAAGCTAGGAGATCAAAGTCAAACATGGGCTCTGCATACTGTTTGCAAAACATGTAGTGAAGGGGTAAACAGAAATCAATGAAGTTCAGGATTCCTGTTGATATGGTGTGAACAAAAAAATCACTATGATGATTGTTACTTCTGCATTTGTAAAGTATCGGGGTAGAATAAGACAAATAAAACAAAAATTAAATATCCAGATGGCCTTGCTTCAGCTATTAGACCTGTGCCACATGGAGCAGATGTCTCTATTCCTATTCCACTAGCTCAACTAGAGGATATTGAGATTTCAGTCTCTGGGTCAACAGAAAATTTCAATACAGATGAGGATTTCTCAGCACACACTGGCAAAGAGAAGTCACAGCATTTTACACAAGAAGAGTTAAACGGCTTAGTAAGAGATTTAGGTCTTACCAAAGAGAAGAGCGAATTACTTGGATCAAGGTTGAAAGAGAAGAAAATCTGGCTCCAAAAACCACATTTTCCTGGTATAGGAATAGAGACGAAGACTAGGCTAATTCAACAACTGGGAATACCAACATATGATAGTAGAGTCTGGCATTTACTTATTGACGCTTCGAAAAGAAGTCTAAAAGCAGTTTTATTGCACAATAGAAGCAAGTTTCCCTCAATACCTGTTGCATATTCTGTGTTTCTGAAAGAATCATATGAAAATCTCCAAACCATTTTAGAAATAATTAATTACAAGGAACATCAATGACTATTGTGCGGAGACTTAAAGGTATCCAGTATCACACTAGGGCAACAAGGAGGATATAAAAAATATTCATGATTTTTGTGCGAATGGGACAGTAGAAACTGGGTTGAACACTAGACCATGCAAGAATGGCCTAAGAGAAAATGTTTAATGCCAGGAGAAAAAAACGTCATTCGTGCCAGTCTAATTGATCCGAAGAAAATTTTATTGCCTCCTTTGCATATAAAATGAGGTATTATGAAACAATTTGTGAAAGCATTGGACAAGAATGGTTCGTGTTTCAAGTACCTGAGCAATAAGTTTTCTGTGATGTCCGAAGCTAAGATAAAAGGGGGTATATTTGATAGACCTCAGATAAGACAATTAATGAAGGATAACACATTTTTGGACAACATGAACGATAGAGAACTGCAAGTATGGTGTTGTTTCAAAGAGGTAGTGAATAAGTTTCTTGGAAATGTAAAAGATCCGCGATACGCAGAAATTGTGCGAAATATGCTACAAAAGTTGTGAGCTCTTGGATGTAATATGAGTTTAAAGCTTCACTTCTTGAATTCTCACATAGACTATTTTCCTGATAATTTGGGATACCTCAGTGATGAACAAGGTGAAAGATTTCATCAAGAAATCAAGGAGATGGAGAGAAGATATCAGGGTCGATGGAACATTGTGATGTTAGCGGACTACTGTTGGTGCTTTTTTACATCAGAAACAGTATTTTCAAAATCTTTAATTTGTGAGAAAACCTTACGTGATGGAGAAAAATGAAAAGCACCATTTAATTTAGCACATCAAAGTTAGTTAATATCACCTTTCAGATTGCAAACCGGCGAACAAAATATAAATTTTGCAGGACAGTGTTATCTATCTTACACATTCCAGTTCATTGGATTATTTTCTTAACTTGAAATATCTAATTTCTTTCCCATTTTGCTTTCTCTTGTATTCATATATGCAGAGAAAGAGGTTGAAAAGAGCCAAGAATGAAGAAAGCAGGATTTGAAATGGATCTGTCTTAAGAGAAAAAACTATGATAGATTGATATTTATTATTTTCCATGAAAAGCAATGCTATATGGGCATTCCAACAAGTTCTCATCTCCTCTACATCCCTGTTCATTATTTATTAAACATCACTCAGCAAGTTGGGCTTTAATCTAAAAATAAGCTCGTGAAATTGTAGTCATTTTTTTTTATTATTTTTAAACTTAATGAAATGAAGATTACAGTAATTATAAATAAATACAGAAGACTTACAGACAGTTTAGTACATCCCCTTTTTCAGGCAAGGCAAGTTCAAACTCAGGCATTGAAGGGGCATTCAGAAGGACAGTGCCCACTCCACCAGAAGTAACGCTTATATAAAGCGTTTTTGTGAACCTTCGACAAGTCACATACTCCTTAGTGTTACTGTCATAGATCACCAATATCCTGGAAAATAAAATTTATTATTCCTGTTTCACTAAAAGTCCCTAAAATATCTATATATGAGCCTTCTTTTACATCTTCTGCAAACAAGAATACATATGCATTGCTCAACCCAGCTTATATATGCATGAGTAGGTGTGGAACTACATTGTGTGATCTCACAGTAAATTCAGTAACTCTTATTAAATAAATAAGAAAATAATATTTTATTGTCATTAAGCTTAATACAGCAATGGCAATCAGCAATAAATACTGATTTGAATAGGTAATATTAGTTTATTGGGTATTTAAATCATTTAAAAACTTAACAATTTAAATTTGGTTTTCAGTTGCTTTTTCTATCTTTATTCTTTTACTATTATTTTCTCTACACTATGTACATAGTGTATAGAGAAGGTATTATAATGCACCCAAAAATTTGATACCGAGATTTCATTGGAAATACATGTTTTGGGTCCCCCTGAATCCAAAAAAAGCATTTCTGGAAAAAAGTGTGTGTGTGTGGGTGGATGGGTGTGTGTGTGCAGGTGTGGGCGTTTGGGTGGGGGTGGGGGTGTGCATGTACGTGTGGGTGTGTGTGTGGACAGCATAGCTCAAAAAGACCATTAAATACCAAACTTGGTATTTAAGTTTGATATCTTGCAAGGATGCAACATGAAAATTTTCAAGAAAATCCCCCAACCCCCAACTACCTTTTACATGGAATCTTTTTCGAAAATTTGGACTTTCTCAAATATGTCTCTAATGATTTTGATTAAAATATTGCATATTAAAGATATTTACCGGACAATAATATGTATATCTTGAATTTTCGGGATACTTGATTCTGGATGAATTTTTCAGAATTTTGCATAACTGCTAAATCCCAAGAGATAGACAAAAACTTACCATACAAAACATGTAGAGCACATTAAAATACACAATTTATGCTATGTACATTTTTTTCATGGAGTTGATCGTTTTTGAGATATTCCTTATTTTTGGTTTCAGCTTTAAAAAATTATACTTTTGTTATACAGGAATTTGTCAACTCCTGTCCATACAAACAAAGGAACATTAGTCACATAGCAACCAGCTTTTGACTGTCACTTTAACCCTTGGTATTTCTTTATTCCGCTTCTACTTACAAGAAAGCAGATACCAAGACTATTTCTGCTAATTTTTTCTCGACTAGTACGAAGTAAATAGAAACCATAAGCTTTTTAACAATAATTTGTTGCAGAGATGTAGAGAAAGTAATGTGAATGGAACACATAACAGATTTTTTTACTGCACTGGTGCAAACTAGAAATTAATTACTGTGCATGCACCTTTCTTGGGGGCTAGTTTTACAGGGTAATGAGGGCCGGGGGAAGAAGAGAGAGCTTGCCTGTCTTTCCATAGTGTTCACACCAAAGAAGTTCTTTGAAGCTCTCACCATTATGGAGAATAGATTATGAAGTTTGCTTAGCTCAATTATTAAATGAAATGCAGCATATGTATCTGGGATCTACAGACAATGAAACCTTGGTATTGAAACCATTAGATATTAGGATTATAGTATACTTTATGCCTCAATGTTGTTGCCCTGTACTATTTCTGTAATTGCATGAAACCTATTAAATAAAGATTAGAAAGCTAAGCACCTAAGAAAAGGTGCATATAAGTAATGCATACACTCCCTATTGCAAATGGATAATTTATTTTCTGGACTTGATTATCTCAATAAAGTCACAATGTGTCCACTATGCCAGCATGGATGCACTTAAGGTGTATTACATAAGCCTACATGTAAGACGAATCCTGAGATCATATTATGATGGTTATATTTATATTTTTGTGCTTAATGAGTTTCTATGCTATAAATTAAACAAATTCACTACAGACTTTTTTTTTTTTCAATTTTCTTTAAAAGGGTTTTTGGAAAGGTCAAAAGTGTGTTTTAAAGAGTTATACATTTTATTCTGTGGACTAGTGTGCATTATTAATGACCAAAACAACATGCATATTACGGCCAAGCCTCTCACCAAGACGGTCTGGTTTTGATCCCAAGCAATTGCATGTGAGATTTGTGGTGAACAAAGTAGCGCAGGGGCAGTATTCTCCGGTTTCTCCTGCCATTTCATTCCACCGGTGCTCCATGTTCATTCCATGTATCACCAGTGTCATTGCCTGCAGTGCCACAAGTAGTAAAAGTGGACATTAAACACTAGCAAAAAAATAAGAAAACATGGATGTTCAAGAAATTTACACTATGATTTTATTTTAAGGGGGTTTCTGGGGATTTTAGGGCTAGTTTCAAATTACCTCGGGATTATTATTAGTATTTCTTGTTATGAACCATTGATACACATCAGATAGAGATAGAAAAAATATTAAATGCAGTGTAGAATGTATCAAACAAGACACACCAGCCATCAATATGACTCGTTAAATGTGTAAGAAAAAATCTGAAACCTGAAGTATCATGCATACAACCTATGGATGTTACAGGTTAGTGTTTAATGCAAAATGTCAAACATTTAATATACCAAATAATAACTTTATTTCATATTTCAACTTAAATAATTACTTTTAAAAATACATAATATTTTGAATAATATATTAAGTATAATGTGTTTTGATGGATAACCATAATTATAATTTTGTGATTTCAATTCTCAGTAATTGAGGCCCCCTTAATATCTATTTAATCTCTGGATGCAGTTAATAAGTGCTCTATGGAATTTATAACAATTGCTCATACCTCTTCAGCTAAATTTCAATTGACGTAATCTCAAAACTACATTTTCTCAAATATATGTTACCTTTCTACTTTCTCTATTACTTTAAGGATATACCTTGATAACATGAGTATATAGAAAAAAAAGCCTGACATTTTACATTCATATGACTTTTCTACCACTATTATTTTTACTTTCTCTACACATACCATGTACATAGTAGGTAAAGAAGGTACTGTATTCTACCCAAAAATTTGGTGCCAAGTTTTCATCAGAAATGTATGTTTTGAGACCTTCTGAATAATAAAAATAAAAACTTTTTGGAAAAATGTGTGTGTGCCTGCATGTGTGCGTCAAAATGGTTTGATGATTTTGATTAAATACGATATGTTTTAGACAGACACCTTCAATTGATTGCCCTGAAACCCTGACATTCTGCTTTGGACAATTGAAGCAACTGCTGGAATGGTGGAATCAGAAATGTACATAAACTTCCTTTTTGATTGCATATGACCATACTGAAACTTTTTATTAAATTACTGTTACACAATAATGAGAGCAATATTTTGTGTACCATTATACAGATACCTAACATAATACAAAATAAAACTTTGTTCTTATTATTGTTAGGAAGTTTAATAAAGTAAATATAAAACACAGTATACATGTTATTCAAAATCAACTCTCTAATGAAAGTACTTTTTCTTATACAGCAGGTATTCACTATGACTTTTGCAGTTTTATTAATTCAACCAGCTTTAAAATATGTGCATATTTTGTTTGTGTACCACCTAATCACAAATATTTGTTTTGTTCATCACTTAATTGACTTCAGTGACATGATCTTATAAACTTAATTAACCCATTAATGCCTGAATAATTTTTATGTTGTTATGTATCTAAGTAATGCATATACATGGAATAAGATACAAAAAATATATTTGTTGCTTAGTTTTGAAAATATTTACCGAAACCACATAGTAACGCTAGGCGCATCCACTAACTAATATTGTTGGCTATCATTTTAATGATAAATAGTGTTCTAACTCCACTTTATTGTTAAATCTAATACTACTACAACACTATACCAATTTGAATATTTGAATTTAGTTAGGTGTTGAAAAAATGTGAAAATTGACAAAACTCTTAGTTTACATTGTACATAAAATCAATGCTTTCTGTGTCTGTAAAATCAGATAAATGATACAAAACATCTGGCAAGTATGAAAGGGAAGCATTCGATGTAATTATTATGTAATATTTTCTGGTAGGTACAAGGGAAATAATGGGATGCACTAGGCTAAAACAATAGTCAAATCTTTTAAAGGGTTGTTGCTGAAATTAAATTATCTTAGAGTTAAAAAAATGATGTTTCATTTAAGGAAAGCATAAGTACTGGAGAATTTAAACCAGTTACAAGGAATATCTTGGATATAGTTAACTACACAGAAAAATGAATTTGATATAAACTGTGTGTTTTAATGATATCTACATTGTATGTGTAGTAACATTTTGTCTATCTCTTACCAATTTACCAGTTAAGCAAAAGTCCTAATCAGAAAATTAAGAAGACTTCAAAAAATATCCCAGAGCATTCAAGATATACATTTCATGACTAGCTTAAATTGTTGGTATTTTAATAACAATTGTTAGAGCTTCTAAAAAATTCAAATTGGCCCGCCTCTGCAGAGCCGGGGTAGCATGTCTGCTTCACATTTCAAGAGATCGCTAGTTCGAATCTCGTTTACGGCGAGTTAAAATAATCCAAATTTTCGAAAAATGTTCCATGTATGTATTCGGGTGTGTTACATCCTTGGAAGATGATGTACTTATATATCAAGTTTGGTATTTAACAGATTTCATTTTCGAGTTACATTCACGCGATCGCGCGCGCACACATACTGACCTTTTCCTAAAATGGGACCTCAAAACATGACTCTCCGGTGATATCTCGATCGAATACAATACAGTATTTCCCCTACTTAACTATATGTAGTAGAGAAAGTAAAAACGTAATAATCATAAAACATTCTATACCTAATACCGTATTTCATTTTTTTTCGAACGATCCTATTCTTGCATTACCGACTGCATATTTATCGACGAACAGTAAGTCACACATATACCTGTCACCAAGGTGTCTCAATGTAGAGTCAACATTGTCTGTCGTAACAATACCCACTGTGGTACATTGCGCCTCCTGGAGTTCGATCCCTTTACCAGACTTGAGAGGGAACAGTGCTATCTCACTCAGCTCTCCAACACGACGCCATTTCTTAGGTGGGGTATCTTTTCGTCTTTTCCGCCACCAGAGGGTGGTGACCAGGACACTTGCAGTCACCCCAGCCAACAAGAGCAACACAAGTGAACTTTGTTCCCGCGACATGTTCTCAAACAGGCCACTGTGAAGCCGATACTGCCTAAAGAAGGCTTCACTAGGTCGCCAAAGTGAGGTATTACGTCATAACTCCGCAGTTGCTATCTGCTAAACAAGATGCAGATTGTATGGGATAGGAGAAGAGTACAGTCAGGTTTGCAAAGCTAAATCACGTTTTTCTTTCGCAGGTTGCCACACTCCCGGTTAGTGTGATCATAATTCCATCAACCAAAAGTGGGACACAATATTATCCTAGTATAGTTGTGCCAATGTGGGTTAAGGCGTCACCAATCTTTATCTTGTGTTCCGTGCATGCAGTGAGTAGACACGCGACAGCGTGTACAGTGTGTTGTGTTTCAATTTATAATGTTTATAATGCAATCCACACGCAAGCCATCGACTCCCACGTTTATGCCTGCCTAGGAGGAATCCTTCTTATTTATAGAAAATGACGGAATACGTGTTTAGTTTGCGGCAAAGTTCTGCACTCAGAAGATTCAATTTGCAGCAGCATTCCGCAACCCATACAAGTGATTACACAGTTACCAAGGAAACTTTCTTCGAGTTCTGTTCGATACCAATTAATTACCAAGATGCCTGTTCATATAAATTAATTTGAGTTACAATGTGATTAAAATGGTATTAACCAAGTTAATGAGCTTATTGTTTCATTATGTTAATGCTAAAATGATTGCCATTTGTTGCGCGGCCATTTATGTTAGGATTACCAGAAACCACCCAACCTACGAAAACGTGTAAATGTTCATATCTGAAATATCGGGTCTTTAGATTTATTCGATCTTTAGCACCAGCGAGCGAGTTATTAGCTCAGCGAGCCCCTTGTCTCAAAGGGGAGGTGCGTGCATTGCCGACTTCGTAAACAGGTTGATAGAACTGTTTTTCACCTGGGCATTCTGTGCGTTCTTTTCACGAGAGATGGAAGTGGCTCCCGATCACAGAATTTGCATGGCTGAGTGGTACTTCCGAACTGGCTCGCTAAGGCGTCTCGCTTTGGTGCTTCGTGGGCAGGGGATCGTGGGTTCGAGTCTCGCCTTAGGCATGGGTGTTATATGTTTGTGCAATGTGTTTATATGTTTGTGTAAAGGAACAGTAAAACCAGTAATTAACAGCAATCATACAGGGGGGGATGTAAGTAGGGCATACAGCGCCGGAGTCCTGACCAGACTCCGGTACTGTTAAAAAAAACAAAATTAAAAAAAAAAAAAAAAAAAAAAAAAAACTGGAAGAATACGTTTCCTATCAGCATAAATGCTGCGACTGCGAGTTTACGAGACGTAAGGGAATATTCGAAACGTAAAATATTGGAAAGGTACGATACAGGTCTCATTTCACTAAGGTAACGTCGAAAAGTTGACATCCCCCCCCTTCTACCAATCGTTTGCTAGTCCTCTGCAAGACGCAATGCATGATAAACTCGTTACCTAGTATTGAAGTCATGCGCAGATACACAACTGGCGGCAAAGGCCGAATAAATATGAAGACCCTATATAAATACTAACACAAGAGAATAATAGAGCAACTGTTCTATCAATCATGAACCATGAGTAATAGACCTATGAACGTTGGATTTATTATTACAAACGCAAAATGTTGCATACTGTCATAACACTGAGGAAATGATTTATTCTTGCTTTCCGCTCAGCTGGTCACCAGCGATGTATATGAGCATCGAGAAAATTTGCTCTTTTTGTTTTACTCAAAGGGCAACCAGTTGGTGGCCTCTATATTGATGAATAAATAAAATGAATGCAACCTAGCAAGATGACTCCGCAGTAGCGTGTGAGGGTCGCTTTCGGAAGATCCCAAGTTCGATTCGCTCGGGCCGTCCCTTCTAACCTTGGCTGTTTTCTCGTAGTTGTGTGAGGTTGGTAGCGAATGCTGGGTTAATTACTCGTTTATCATGAATTTCCTGTCCCGCTTATTTTCTTTAAATGTTTGTTTTATCACTTGTTTCAAGGTTGTAGGACCACACGACTACGATATGTGCGGGGCAATGGGGTTTGAACTATATAAAGACACTATAGCGCTTGGATGGACGCTGGTCTATCTTTCTGATGACTCATTCGTTCCGGTACCCCAACTAATAGTAAAAACAGTTAGGCTCGCGCCGGAGTCAAGTTACTGACATTCTGGAATCGTTAGAGACTCCATCTCTGCTATTGCGAACCGTTGTCCGGATGTGGCACCGCAGTGACGTGTGCGACTCACATTCGGGAAGTGGTGGGTGTGACTCCCCCTGTCAGGCCTTCCTCAACCATGGATTTTTTTTTTTTTCGAGAGGCGTATGTTGGGAAGGTTCAGTACATCCCCCAAATTTTCCTATCCATTTTCTGTTCCCATCACTTCCTTGTCATCTGTTTCAGAGTTGAACTTGAAGGACCAGGCGACGGAGTTCCGTGGGTTGCAGAAGGAGGGTGGTTTGCACACTGTAGCGGTTTATTTCTGGAGTCGTCGCGGTACCGTTTTAAGAGACCCATCTTCTGATTCTTTCGTACTAGGGCCCCTTTGGGAAACCCCCATAGGCATCGGAAGCGTTCAATCTTGAACCGATAACCTATGCTTGCACCTGCCGTCATCGTATCTGGTCGCTCTTCATGTCTCTTCCCTCAACCCCTCTGGGGTCAAGTAAGTTGCAAGGGCATAAGTGGTGCTATGTTCCAGTGTCTGGGGACAGTTCCTTGCGTAATCCTAGTCATATCTGGATATGGTCACCCTTCCCTTCATTCCCTTCCTCCCAGGCCATATAAGCCACAAAGGGCCTAGAGTGCCCCCATGTGCAGCTCCCAGTGACTGGAGACTCCACCTAATTCTAATATTACCTATTACATCAAAAACAGAAGGAACCAGAGTGCACAACACATTGTAGGAAAACAATTGTTCCCCTTATTCATGTGAGAGAAAAGGCTTGACTGCATGGTTAGCTCCAATCATGTTTTCTTAAAAACCTTATTGCATTAGTAAATCAGGTGTATCTAGTAAACACTGGATTGTAACGATGAAATTGTCTATAGTTTAAGTAGCCAGGTAAGTGTATTTAATGCTTCTGGTACTAAAGCTGAAATTTAAATTGAGTTTTATTTTTGGACGCTCTTAACTGCTGCGGTTCTTAGCATCCCATTCCATATTATGTTACCCCTAGACCACAGAGGACGACTGTACTGAATCTGTTCAACCCATCAGTCCTCTGAGAAAATACCTAGTAATAAACGCTTTCTTTGTTGGCTCTGTTAACAGTGAACGAGAAGAAATACTCACTGAACTATTCATGTGTACCATGGAAGAAAGAAAAAAAAATGGAAAGCATTTTTTAGTTTGTTCCAAAGTTTACTCTCAATTTCAAATATGTTTAAAAGAAGATGTAATTTTTTTGGACAAGTTTATGAAGCAGTGGACTCTTACAAAAAAAAAAAGAGAAGCCTAGTGTAGAAGCATATAATAATGTATGCAGCTGTAACATTTCAATGAGTCATGGAGGAACATTCAAGACATTGACCACCTTAAAACAAATAAAAACGTGCAAAGGGAAGTTTCAACTTCAAAGGAAGTGATGGATTATTTTGTATGAAAGAACAAACTTCTTGGTTGCAAGGCTCCACAACTACAGAATATAGGACTTATTTGTGCATGCCCGGTGAAAATACTGTTGTTATTAATTGACTTGAAGTCCATATTTGTGGACCATGTATTTCATGTTTTTCACACAATTGCCACCTTCCATTGCTTTGCGTTCTTCTCTCACTTTTTGTTCTAGTAAGTACTTAATTTATTCTAAAGTTCATAAGCTGCCTGGAATATACATATACATATATTGTTTATTTTGCATGGTGTAATGCATTGCCAATAAATGTTAAACAAATACATTTTATGATTTACGCATTCATAATTTAAAAATTGAGAACAGTCACATAAGGTTCTCATATGTGGATTACAGTTTTAAGCAACTAGTAGGTACATCCATGTAAAGGTTACGTTCGATATTGTTTCAGAAAATAAGGTGCGAGAAGCATAACCGAACAATTAAAGTGATGGAGAATTGAAGGGTTTGCCTTCCATGGTTTGCCTTTCTGCAATTAGAACTAGCACACCATGTGGGAAAATTTAGAGAACCTAAATGGCAACAGAAGTTTCCTTGTGAGTTAGTGAGTATTGTTTAAAAAAAATCTTATGTGGCACATTCACATTACTTTCCGTACCTATTCTGCAAGAAATAGTGTTTACTAAAGCTTATCCTTCTACTTCATACTAATTGAATAAACATCAGCAAAAATAGTTTTATTGCACATTTCCTATTACAAAATATTAAACTTGGTATTTAAGTTCAGTATCTGTCAAGGATGTGACACAAATATTTTCAAAATAACCCACCAGCCCTAAATACCCTTTACATTGAAGATATTTTAAATTTTGATTTTCTCAGAAAGGCTCTAACGATTTTAATTAAAATACCATATATATATATATATCTTTTTTTTCATGGCAAATTAAATGTATAGCTTGCAATTTATGTTACATATATTTTCTTTCTTTCTATTTTTTCAGTGGTCTTAACCATTTCGGAGATATTCCTTGTATGTGGTTTACTTTTTCTGATGCTTATACTTTTCTCAAATGGGAAATTATTATTATTATTATTATTATTATTATTATTATTATTATTATTAATTTTTCTTTTTTCGTCTGACCACCCAAGCAGAACCTAATTTTAAAGCCATCACATAGAGACCCACTCTTAAAACATTTGACAGTCGCTTTAGCTCAGCGTATTCCCTCATTTCCCTTCTACCTACAAAAGAGCAAGTAATAAAGTCATTTCTGTTAATGTTTGTCTAGATTAACATGCAGTAAAAAAATAAGCTTCTGTAAGAACAGTTTGTTGCAAAATAGGTAGAGAAAGTTATGTGAATATAACAGTCAAGATTTTTATGAAAATAGGTTTTTAAGTAGTTATTATTATAATTTATTGCTCTCTTTTCTAAACAGTGGTATTTTAGTAAGAACCCTATATTAACGTTTTAAAGTATGCACCCAATAGTATACAAGACCGCCTGGGTAGTGTGGTGGTAGCATATCTGCCTCACATTCAAAAGGTCATGAGTTCGAATCTCGCTTAGGGTGGGTTACCTGGATAAGGTTTTTTCGGGGTTTCTGCTTATCCTGAGAAGACGAATGTCGAGTAACTTTAAGCTCCATGGACCCCGAGATCATTTGCGCATCATTTCATCAAATTCATTCACCGTCCGATATAACCAACTAGGTTAAAGGACGTTAAACTAAGAAAGAAAAAAAATAAGACTCTAGTAAGTCGGCTAGTTATTAAAGAGTTAATAAAACAATACCTATACGAGATACGTTTTTGAAATTTCATATAATTGTGCTAAACGGTGTCACAGTACAGTTATGATTTTCCTTTACGAAGACAATTAGACAAGACTGTTATCAATTAAGTACTCATGACAAATACAATAACTTATGTAATGGAATGTTTACCGATAGTCGATGTTTCAGATTACTGCAAAGTTTTGCCCATTAATCAGTAAAGTTTGCGTCATATTCTCTTGCATCAGACTGTATCAGTAATTCAGTATGACTCATTACGTCAGACTTGATGCCAAGTATTTAACAATGGCAAGACAAAGATTGCTGATGAAATCAAGCTCGCAAGGTTCTAAATGAAGTAAAGAGCCTATTAATCTCTTAATTCGTAAAACAACATGATAATGATTACCTCCGTGGTTGAGTGCTCAACGCGCTGACTTCTCAACTGAAGGTTCCAAGTTCGCTTCCCGGCTGCGGCGGGGAAGTTTGCTTTAACCGTAATTATTCCCTAAGCCCCACAGAGTCTGGAAGTGTGAATGTGAGAATGATTGTGCATACGAATGATTAACCTAATATCAATAACCTACAGTAAAAAAAAACCGATATGACTATATGACGAAAAAAAATCTGATTATGTTCCATTCACATGACTTTCTCTAGATCTCTGTAACAAATTAATGTTAAAAAGCTTAGGTGTTTTTCTATTTACTTCACAATAATCAAGATAAACATTAGCAGAAATGGTCTTATTATTGCTTCCTTGTAAGTAGAAGGGAAATAAGGAAATACATTAGATTAAAGCGATAGTCAAGTGTTTTAAAAGCTGGTTCCTATGTGGTTGAAATCCGTTTCTTTGCATTATCAGGAGTTGATAAATTCCCGTATGAGGAAAGTCCAAGTATTTTAAAACTGAAACCAATAACAAAGAATACCTCAGAAATGGTCAACTCCACGAAACAAATGTGTATGCCATAACTTGTGCGTTTTAACGAGATCTACATTTTTTTTTTTTTTTTTGGTAACTTTTTATCTATCTGTTAGGTTTATCGGTTATACAAAATTCATCCAGAATAAAGAGGCTACTCCCGAAAAATTCAAGATATACATTTTGTTTGTCATTTATATATCTTTAATATACAGTAGTTTAATCAAAATCATTAGAGCCATTTTTAGAACATTAAAAATTTCGAATTTCTTTCATGTAAAGTGTAGTTTGGGTTGAGGGAATTTTCCACTAAACCTTCGTGTCGCATCCTTAGAAGATATAAAACTTAAATACCAAGTTTGGTACTTTACCGACTTTTCATTTTTGAGTTATCGTGTTCTCTCTCTCTCTCTCTCTCTCTCTCTCTCTCTCTCTCTCTCTCTCTCTTACACACACCACACACACACAGACGCGCGCGCGTAAATTTTTCTAAAAATGCTGTGTTTGGATTCAGGGTACCCTTAAGCGTGTATTTCCGGTGAAATCTCGGCATAGAATTTTTGGGTGGAGACCAATACATTTTTATACCTACATACCATGTACTATGTAGAGAAAGTAAAAACACAACTGGAAATAATTATAATCTACAAATATAATGGGAATGGCCCTTATCTAAAATACAAAAGTTTGGATGTAAGAATACATGACATAATGTACCAAGCAAATGCTTTTTCAATATAGCTGGTGACCTTTTAGTAATGCGATTTCCATTACTTAAATAAACAATTTGTTTAATTGTTATTTTCTGAATAACGATACAGAAAAACATGGGATAGTATTCCTGGCTCCAATTAGCAAGTTAACAAAGTCAATTGAAGCAAGATGATATTTATTTACTATAAGTATTGAGTATTGTTAGTTTATTCTTCCTGCAGGTTTGTAAGCGATATTGTTTATTTCGTTAATGCGATAAGAGGCATTAATATATTTGAAGTTTTATACCTATATGTATGAAAAACATACATAAAGAATTTATTATTTTTTCCATTTAAAACATGCCTTACATTTTAATAGTCATTTATATGTTTTTCAAAGCACCACTGCTCCGATGGAGAGGCAGCTACTTCATGTCGCAATACTCTCCATCTCCATTCTCTTTCTCCCGGGGATGTGAATGCGACATGCGTACGCCCATTCTAGAGTAACGAAAAAGGTTCAGTAGTATTACATAAACAATGTAGGTACAATAAATATTCGGTTCATCAGAGAGATTTGCAATCATTCAATCCAAGCTATGATGACTTCAGTATCAACCAATTACGGTCCACTGTGCTGTAAATGTATGTTTGAGAGAGAGAATATTAAAACTAAACAAAATTAGTTGAATCTTAAATATAGAATTGCGAAATTAATTACACACTTACTGTTCATAGAAAGCAAAATTAGTGTATGAGTGGTGAAGTAAGTTTAAAAATCTGATGTGATCCATTCATAAGACTTTCTCTGGCTGTTATACAAACTTTCCTTACAAAATATTATGCCTGTATTTGCGCCATGCTAATTAAGAAAACACTAGCAAAAATGGTCTTCATTACTTGCTTCCTTATAAGTACTTTGAGGCCAATAACAAGGAATATCTTGAACGGCCAAATCTGCAAAAAAACAAACAAACAAAAACCGCACATGGCTTAAGTTATGTGTCTTAATGAGATCTACATTTTGTGCAATAAGTTTTTGTTTACCTGTTACGGTTTAACCGTTATGCAAAATTCCACTAAACTCACCAAGAATAAAGAGATCTTCAGAGGCAATTTCCTGAAAATTCAAAATATGAATTTTATTTGTGATGTAAATGTCTCTAATGTACGGTATTTTAGGTAATCAAAATCGTTACAGCCAAAACTTTCCAAAAAATGTTCCGTGTAAAGGGTAGTTTATGGTGGGGGATTTTCTTGAAATTCTTTGTGTTGTATTCTTGGAAGAAACTAAACATAAATACCAAGTTTGGTATTTAGCGGCCTTTTCGGTTTTGAGCTAAGCTATCCACAAATACACACACGGACCTTTTTCTAATTTTTTTTTGACTCGAGGCACCATAAAACATTAGATATATTTTGTGAAACCTCGACATCGAATTTTTGGGTGGAATACAAAACCTTCTCTAGCTACTATGTACTAGTACAACCGTGCTAGAGAAAATAAAAATATGTGTCCCACTCACATGACTTTCTCTACCTGCTCTGCAACAAACGTCTTGCATTTATTTAATTGTTTTTAAGTTTAACCTCATTTAACCTGCTTGGTTATATTTGGACGATGAATAAAATCGGTGAAATGATCTCGGGATCCGTGGAGCTTAAAGTTATTCGACATTCATCTTCTCAGGATAAGGAGAAATCCCTAAAAAATCGTATCCAAGTAATTCACCCCAAGCGAGAATCAAACTTGCGAACTTCTTAAAGTGAGGCTTACATGCTTCCCCAACACTACACAGTCAAATGTTTTAAAAGCTGTTGCTATGCGACTGCCATTGAAATACGCTTCTTTGCATGTCCAGGAATAAAACAAAAGAAATACTTCTCGTTGGAGAAAAGTATAAGTATTTTAAAATTAAAACCAATAAGAAGGAATATCTCGAAAATGGTTAGCTACACAACAAAAATGCAGAGGACATACATGCTTGTGTTTTGACAAGATTTACATGTTTTGTGTAGTAGGGAAGTTTTTGCCTATCTCTTACGGTTTACTGGTTATTCAAAAAGCATTCAGAATGAGCAGGACTTCAACAGCTGCTGCCAATAAATTCAAGATATACATTTTATGTCATGCAAATATCTTTAATAATGGTATTTCAGTCAAAAATCGTTAGATCCATTTTTGACTAATTCAAAATTTTTGAAAATGTTCCATGTAAAGGGTAGTTTTTAGAGTGGGGGGATTTTTCTCGAAAATCTTCAAAGGTCATAAGGGAGATTAGCAAGAAGGAAATAGCAGCTAATGACATCTATCTAATTGAGCCATATGATCAAGGAGCCAGGCAAAATGAGATTGCAAAATTAAAAGGGTCAGCAATAATTGTGTGCATAGTTTAGAGCTGATTGTAATTAGCATGTAAACAATATTAAATAAAAGTGATAAAAATAAATCAATCAAGTAAGAATAGAGGAAGTAAGGCATTACATGAAAGTGTAAGGGTAGGTGTTGTATTAAACGTTAAATAAGGAGAAAACCAGTAAATACACTGAAAACCTTTTAATTGTAATGTTTCCTTTCTCTTCTGTTTACCTTTAGTAAGTAGAGGAAGTATTCCATTTCACCAAAATATTCGATATCGAGATTTGAATGGAAATACGCCAGCGAAGCCAACCTTCAGCTCCAGGGTGGGGGGGGGGCGGGTTTACTTGCAGTGGTAGCCATAACTCAAACATCTCTAATATCCCTTTGTAACAGTGGCGGTGGTTTCAGGAATTTTACCATTATTTATGATCAGGTATGTCCATGCTTTCATCCAGTGTTATAGAGCAATATGTTCATTATTTTAGTTTGTCCTATAGATATTTGTTTATTTATTAGCCTGTTTCACCCCTGAAGGGTGAATAAGTGACAAAATGATTTTCTAAACTATTAAGTCCAGAACTTTAATTTTTACTTTCTCTTTATGTACTATGTACATAGTGTACAGAGAAGGTATTGCATTTCTCCCAAATATATAAAGGCTCGTGTGTATCCGTGTGTCTGTGAACACTCAAAAACGAAAAGTCGAAAAAATTACCAAACTTGGTACTTAAGTTGTATATTCCAAAGATTTTGAGGAAAATGCATCACCCCAAACTACCCGCTACATAAAAAAAATTTCGAAAGTTTTGATTTTCTCAAAAATGGCTCTAACATTTTTTATTAAAGTACTGTATATTAAATATATTTACTGACAAATAAAACTTGACTTTTCTGAGAATAGCCTCTGAAGACCTCTTTATTCTGGATGAAGTTTGCTGGATTTTGCATAAATAGTAAACCGTAAGAGACAGACAAAAACTTACTGCACAAAAATGCAGATCTCGTAAAAACATATATTTAGTTCATATACATTTTTTTTACTGAAGTTGACCATTTTGGAGATATTTCTTGTTATGGTTACCGTTTTAAAATACTTAAAACATTTCACATACGGGAATTTCACAACCCCTGGCAGTGCAAAGAAACGATTTAATCTACATGGCAACCCGCTTTTAAAATATTTGACTATCGCTTTGCTTAATGTATTCCATTATTTAAATTAAATCATAAAGTGAAAAAACCAATCTAAATAGCGCATGAATATACTATTTATTTTAAACTAATCTATGACATAAAAATCTGATGTGTCACAATCAGATGACTTTCTCTGCATCGCTGTGACAAATTATTCTTAAAAAGCTTATTCTTCTATCTACATCATGCTAATCGAGATAAACATTAGCAGAAATTGTCCTTATTACTTGGTCCCTTGTAAGTAGAAGGGAAAAAATCTAAATTATTCCATTCACATGATGTCTTCTAGTTTTTCGGCAAACAAACCTTTTATTCAAAAGATTAATTTATTATTCACATCATGCTAATCAATATAAACATAAGCAGAAATAGTTCCTTGTAAGTAAAAGGCAAATAAGAAAATGCACAGACTAAAGCGAAAGCCTCGTCCTTTAAAAGCCGGTCGCTGTGCGTAACAATTGAAATTAGAATCTCTTTGCTTTCCAGGAGTAGATAAACAAATGAGAAACGAGAAGAAAGATGTCTTCCCGTTTGAGTGGCTAAATTGACATAATCCGTAATATTCTAAAACGGTTAACTGCACAAAAATAATGCATTTAATATAAATTGTGATTTTAATGAGATCTACATTTTTTGTGTAGTAAGTTTTTGTCTATATCTTACTTTTGCGAGTTATACAAAAGTCATTCAGAATGAAAAGGTCTTCAGAGGCTATTCCCAGTAAATTCAAGATATACATTTCGTCTGTCATACAAATATTTGAAACATACGGCATTTTAATCAAAATCCTTAGAGTGATTTTTGAGAAAATCGAAATTTCCGAAAAATGTTCTATGTAAAGGGTAGTTGGGGGAGGGGGGATTTCCTTGAAAATCTTCGTGTCACATCTTTGGAAAATACCAAACTTAAGTACCTCTTCTCGTTTTTGAGCTATTACCCCCACCCACCCACACCCACACACACACACACACACACACACACACACACACACATATGGACATTTTTCTAAAAAGGCTTTTTTTTTTTGGCTTTAGGGGGTCTCAAACCATGTATTCCAGATGAAATCTGGTATCGAATGTTTGGGTGCTATACAATATCTTCTCTATACACTATGCATATAGTACGTGTAGAGAAAGTAACAATTTTGGTGTGTTCCATTCACATGATTTGCTCTAGCTGTTCCACAAACGTTCCTTGCAAAAGATGTTTTATCTACGTCATACTAAACATTAGCAGGATTTGTATTATTATTTGCTTCCTAGAAGGGAAATAATCAATTTTTTTAAAAACCATCGCTATTGAAATACTTGCAATTCGGTTCCCTTTTAGCATTCCCCGTAATAAAACAAGAGAGATGAAACGAACGTTAACTTTCCGCTTGAGAAAAGTTTAAGGGGTTTAAAATTGGAACCAATAACAAGAAATATCTCGGAAACGTTTAACTCCACAAAAAATGCATGACATACGGTTTACAACTTATAGGTACAAAAGTCATCCAGAATGAAGAGGTTCTCAGAAACTTTTCCCAGAAAGTTCAAGATATACATTTCGTTTGTCATGAAAATATCTTAAACATACCTAAGGTATTTTAATCAAATTCGTTAAAGCCATTTTTGAGAAAATAACAATTTTAGAAAATTTTTGCATGTAAAGGTAAGTTTGGGGCTGGGGGATTTCTTGTAAAGTATTAAACGTTTAAACGCCAAGTTTGGTTTTATCCACTTTTTTTTTTAATGATGCTGTCCATAGACACACACAGTACGCACCCACATACACACACACACACACACACACACACACACTGACATTTATATAAAATATTTTTTCTTGGATTCAGGGATCATCAAAACCTTTATTTCTGGTGAAATTTCGGTATTGAATTTTTGCGTGGAATGCAATATCTTCTCTAGCTACTATGTACAGTGTAAATTATTGTCCTGTTGGTTAATACACTATGATTCAATTAAAATCTTGTTTATTTAAGACAAAACAGAAATCTACTTTAAATGATTCAATAAGTTGTATCACGCTCAATTGCCATTGCAGAGAAAGAAATAAAATGACATAATGAGTTTGGCAAATGAGTACATTCCACCAATACATATGATCTCATTTGTGAAGGGGATTCTGGAACTGAAAGGGAAGCATCTTTCCACGAGGTCAATTTTTTTTTTTTTTATAAAAGTAATTATTTTCATATTTTGTTTGTTAAATTAAAAAAAAATACATGAATAGAGAATAAAATTACTGCTTATAAAGTCATTATTTCTTACACTTCATTCATTCCTACATTTTTAGAAATAAATGAGTATAAGAAACTTTTATCTATATTTCTGGATAAGCCATAAACCTGAAAATTAATAGGTAAATGCACATTCATTAATACTTTCACTCTATATTAAAACAATCTACAAAATACGAATTTAATGCAACGTAGGAGGTTTTTCTAGTTTTTCTGAAAAACTTACATTTGGTTATTATCTAGTTCTTGCACTCTTATTTTCAATTTGTTACAGAGAGTAGAGAAAGTAAAGGGAATGAAACACTCAAAAGTTTTAGGAAAAGATCCGCGCTCATCTGTCCTGTGACTGTGGACAGCATAGCTCAACAACGAAAAGACCGTTAAATACCGAGCGACATGAAGATTTTCAATAAAATCCCCCAATCCCAAACTACAAGGAACATTTTTGAGAAATTAGTTTGTCCCAAAAATGGCTCTAACGATTTTTATTAAAATACCTTGTATTACAGATATTTACATCGCAAATGAAAATGTATATCGTGAATGTTCTGGAAGTTACCTCTGAAGACCTGTACATTCTGGATGAATTTTGATAAATTTTGCATAACTAGTAGACTTTAAGAAATAGACAAAAAACTTACTGCACAAAAAATGTAGATCTCGTTAAAATTAACAATTTTGTCATATACATTTTTGTTGTAGTGTTGCGGATTCCAAGATATTCCTTGTTATTGGTTTCAAGTTTTACCTATGTACTAACTTTTTTCAAACGGGGTTACCTTTCATTTCAACTCTCTTTTGTTTACTGCTAGCCTTGCAAAGTGAATCGAACTTCGGTTATTCACAAAGTGACCAGTTTTTAAAAGATAAGGCTGTCGTTTTAGCCTAGAGAACTCCCATATTCTCTTTCTACTTACAAGGAATCAAGTAGTAAGACCATTTCTGCTGATGCTTATCTCAATTAACAATGTAGATAAAAGAATACTCTTTTGTAAGAATGGATAGAGAAAGTCATGTGAATGGAACACATCCGTTTTCTTTTTATTAAGTTCTTTAGCTGGTAATTCATATCGGGCGATGGATAAAATCGGTGAAATTATGCTCAAATGAGTTTGGGGTCCATGGAGCTTAAAGTTACTCGAAATTGGTCTTTCTAGGATTAGGGAAAACCCCAGAAAATAAAACTTTATTCAGATAACACACCCTAAGTGAAATCGAACTCCAGATCTCTTGAATACAAAGCAGACACGCACTTTTTTCAAGGATCTTGCAAAGAGAACGGAACTTTAAAGCCATCACCTAGAAAGTCATTTACTGGCCATACCATTATTCACCTTGTAATTATAACAAGGGAAAGTACAAAAACCAATTTCTAACAAATGTTTATTTCAATTAGCTTAGTGTGGTTAGAGGAATATATTTTGTAAGAATTGTTTGTTGAAGAATGAGTACAAAAATTAGTACGATTGTAACGCACTTTTTAATTTTGTAACATTTACATTACCTTAAGCTACTACATAAATTAGTTTCTATTTTGTCTTTCCTTGCCTTGTCTTGTTTTCCTTTTTGGCCTGTTTTATTATGTCCCTACTTAGGCGACTGAACAAGAGTAAACATGAAAACGAAGTGAGGAAGAAAATAAGAACTTTATACTTGTTGCAAAACATTTTACTCGGTGATGAAACAGAAGTTGGGTCAAGCTCTTTACGGATCAATGCAGTAATGGATCTATTCTTGGAAAACAAAAAACGATCACTATTTGAGCGCATGATATCTTGTCGAAAGCTGCTTGGCCTCAATTTAGGAGCGTTCTTCAAAAACACAGGTATGTGTTTGAATGAGAAATCCTGAAACGATCGGGAAAACAGTAGTAGCGGGATTACTACGTACTGTACTTAAGGGAAGGAGGGAATGAGTTGTGAAATTTAGGTTTTCCACAATTTTAATGCTAAAATATAAGTTTCGCTTCGTTATCATGTACAATATAGGTAGAAAAGGTATTCATTCCACATAAAAACTCAATACCGAGATTTCATCAGAAATAGATGTTTTGATGTTCCCTGAATAAAATACTTTTAGAAAAAGGAACATGTGTATCTATGTGAGAGTGTGAACTTATATATCAAAGTTTGTATTTAACTTCAGTTTATACCAAGAATACAACACGTAGATTTTCAAAAACTAGCCCCACTCCAAACTACTCCTTAAATGAAGAGTTTTCGAAAGTTTCGATTTTCTCAAAAGTGGCTCTAACAATTTTAATTAAAATGTCGTATGTTTGAGATATTTCATAGGAAATGAAATGTACATTTTGAATTCCCTGGAAATGTCTCTGAAGTTTTCTTCGTTGTGAATCACCTATGCATAACTGGTCAACAGTAAGAGATAGACAAAAGTTACTACATAAATGTGCAGATGCCGTTAAAACTCACAATCTATCTCAAGTATATTTATGTTTTGGGTTTAATCATTTCCGAGATATTTCTTGTTATATTGATTTCAGTTTTAAAATACAGGATGTTAGGGGCATGAGTGCGCACATTTCGACGAACAACAAAGTCCAATAACAATTTCATCTACTCGTATCTTGAAAAGTAACTGAAATAATTTATATTATTGAATGCATTATCTGCAAAGTCTGGCAACACAGTAAGACTTAAGTCCCGAATGCTTTGTTTTGGTTTGCGGCCAGGCCAATGTTTTGTTTTGGTTTGTGCTTGAAATCCGGATCGCCTTGTGCCTGTGTGTTTATTATCAGCTACTGCCACTAACAAGAGATGGGGGCTTTTCTTTCAAGCTATCCGATCGTATTCACGAGACCTAAAAACTGTATAAAAGGCTGCACATATGATTTAGTCTGATGATCAAAGATAAAGCAAATTTAACTCTGAATTATGGAAATACCTCATTCAGGTGTATCGTGGAATAGTTAAATTAAAACCACATCTTTGCTAAACACGAATCTTATTAGTGGTCAGTAACTGCAACAGCAACAATATAGCATGTTCGTTTATAGTGCATAATAATCTGTTGTAATCTATGCAGTTATCGCATCTTCTTAGTCAATTTTTCCTTACCCTTCCTAGAGCTTCTGCATTCTGCCCAATCTCTGGGGCTGCTTCAAACTCACATGTACGAAGATCATCAATTGTAGCAGCCTTGTCATGTTACTCCTTATTCTTGAAATTTGCCCAGAAATAATAATCTAAAGGATTAGGCTTTGCCATAAGCAAGAACATATCTAGACATCCTTGATTTATAAATACTGCCTAGTTCTGAATGCATTTAACGCATCTAAAGCACTGACAGAACTAGCTGTTGTGCAAGATGTCGAGGCACAACATTACTGTCAACATTCCTGACCTTACGCTTCCGTAGTTGCCAAGTTGATCACGATTTTATTCCAGTAGACACGCTGGAATCCAATTATTTAATATCATTTTGTGACTAAACGACTCATTTTAGCAATAAATGTTAAAAACACGAATAACTTAGCTTTTGCAGCTCTACCTCGCTATTATAATTACAGAAATGTACGACGAAAGAGTGGTGATATATTCGCAATCAATTAGTTTATCTATTTTATTTTATTTTTATCTCTGCAACCATGTACTATAGAGAAAATAGTTCGGGAACTTATGTTTCAGCTTAAAATCAGAAAGTTTCCGTTGAAGTCTACGTACTCGTACACCTAACACTTTGTATTTATTCTATTCTCGAATGAGAACTCGTTATTCGTTTTTCCCCTCCTGGTGAAACAAAGAGAACGGAATTTCAAAGTAATCACATTGTGACCAGCTCTTAAAAGATTTGATTATCGGCAAAAACCTATTGTATTTTCCTCCTCTCTTTTTATCTACAAGGAAATGTGTAATAAAAGTATTTTCGCAAATAGTTATCTCGATTAATGTGATTAGATAGAAAAGAAGATGTTTTTAAAGAATAGTTTGTTGAACATTGGGCAGAGAAAGTCATGTGAATAGACTCCATCAGCTTTTTACTTTCTCTAGCACGTATTTACTATGTACATAGCAGACAGAGAAGATATTGTATTCCAACCAAAAATTCGGTACCGGGATTTCACGTGTATACATATTTTGAGACTCCCTGGCTCCAAAAATGTCTGTGTATGGTCTGTTTGTGTATACTGTGTGTGTGTGTGTCTGTGTGTGTGCGTGTGTGTGTGTGTGTGCTGGCAGCATAGCTCAAACACGTAAAGTCGGTTAAATACCAAACTTGGTAGGATTTATGTTCAGATCTTCCAAGGTATCGACTCGAAAATGTTCTCAAACATGGCTGTAACGATATTGATTAAAATGCCATATGTTTAAGATATTTTCATGAAAAACGAAAGGTATATCTTGAATTTTGTGGGAATAGCCTCTGAAGACATCTTTATTCTGGATGAATTTAGCGAAATTTTACATAACTGGTAAACCGTAAGAGATAGACAAAACCTTACTTTACAACAAAAATCGGATGTGTTGCAATCACATGACTTTCTCTACATCTCTGTAACAAATTGTTGTTCAAAAGCTTATTCTTCTATCTAGATCAAGTCAATCGAGATTAACATTAGCAGAAATTGTCCTTATTACTTGGTCCCTTGTAAGTAGAAGGGAAAGTATCTAACGTGTTCCATTCACATGATGCCCTCTAGCTGTTCGGCAAACAAACCTTTTATGCCAAAGTATAATCTATTATCCACATCATGCTAATCAAGTTAAACATAAGATTATTAATAGCTCTTTATAAGTAGAAGAGAAATAAGAAAATGTACAGGCTAAAGCGATTGTCTCGTAATTTAAAGCTGATCGCTATGTGGAACAATTGAAATTTCAATATTTTAGCTTTCAAGGAGTAAACAAACGAGAATAGAGAACAAAGATGTCTTCCAGTTTGAGAAACGTTTAAATGGCTAACATTGAAACCAATAATACGGAATATCTCAAAAACGGTTAACTCTACAAAAAAAAAAAAAAAAAAATAAAAAAAAATAAAGTGTATGACATGAATTGTGTGTTTTAATGAGATCTACATTTTTGTGTAGTAAGTTTTTGTTATATATCTTATGGTTTGCCTGCCAGTTATACAAAAGTCATCCAGAATGAAGAGGTCTTCAGAGGCTATTCGCAGAAAATCTAAAATGTATATTTCGTTTATCATAGAAATATCTTAATCAAAATTGTTAGAGCCGTTTTTCAAGAAATCAAAATTTTCGAAAAATGTTCCACGTAAAGGGTAGTTGGGGAGGGAGGATTTTCTTAAAAATCTTCGTGTCGCATCCTTGGTAATTAACAGTTTTTACTTTCTCTAGCCCCATAGATACAATGTACATAGGGATAGAGAAAGTATTGTAATGCAGCTAAAAATTTAATACCGAGATGTCACCGGAAATATACGTTTTGGGGTCCACTGAGTCCGAAAAAAGCATTTTTAAAAAAAGGTCCGTGTGTGTGTGTGTGTCTACCTGTGGACAGCATAGCCCCAAAACGAAAAGACCGTTAAATACCAAATTTGGTATTTAGGTTTAGTATCTTCCAAGGATGCGACACGAAGATTTTAAAAAAAAATCCCCCGACTACAAACTATCCCCCGACTACATGGAAAAAAATTCGAAAATTTAGATTTTTTTAAAAATGGCTCAAACGATTTTGATTAAAATCCCGTATATTAAAGCTATTTTGTCCGAAATAAAATGTATATCTGGAATTTTTTGGGAATAACCTTTGAAGACCGCTTTATTCTGGATGCATTTTGCCGAATTTTGCTTAACTGCTTAACCGTAAGAGATAGAAAACTTACTACACAAAAAATGTACATCAGACAAAACACACAGTTTGTGTCCTTTGCGTTTTTATTATGGAGGTAACCGTTTCCGAGATATTCCTTGTTATTGGTTTCGATTGTGAAGTACTTAAACTTTTCTCAGACAGGAAGTGTCAATTTTTCTTTTGTTCTACTCCTTGTCAAGCAAAGAAGTGATTTGCAATGACAATCGCATAACGATAGGTTGTACATTTGACAATCACTTTAGCATAGCGCATGCCCCTATTCCTTCTACTTATAAACTAAGTAATAAGAATATTCTGCTAATATTTATTTCGATTAGCATTGTGTACAAAGAAGAATAATCTTTTGTAGGAGGTTTGTAGAGCAGCTAGAGAAAGTCATGTGAGTGTAACACATAAGATTTTATCGTTTTGGAACTATGCTGCCCCCGGACACACAAACACACATACACACACACACACACACACACACACACACATAGTGGACCTTTTTTTTTTTTTCTTTCTTTCTAAAAATGTTTTTTTATAGATACAAGAGACAATAAAACGGGTATTTTCGGTGAAATCTCGGTATCAAATTTTTGGGTGGAGTACGTACCTTCTGGTCTGCTTCCGTGGTCGACTGGTCAGCGAGATGACTTCTCACCCAGAGACCCGGGTTCGATTCCCGGCTGGGCGGGGAAGTTTTCTTTAACCAGAATTATTCCCTATCCACCACAGAGTCTGAAGTATTTATATGAGATGGGTGTGTTTGAGAAAAAAAATCTGATGTGCTTCTTTCACGTAACTTTCTCTACAGCTCTTCAATGAATTGTTAAAAAAGTTATTCTTTTATTTACTTCATGCTAATCGAGAAAAAATTAGCAGAAATGGTCATATCACTTGCTTCCTTGTAAGCAGAAGGGAAATAAAGGAGTACCATTGGCTAAAGCGATAGTCAAATATTTTAAAATCTGGCTGCTATGTGTTGAAGTTCCTTTGTTTGTATGACAGGAGTTGATCAATTCCCATATGAGAAAAGTATAAGCCTTTTAAAACTGAAAGCAATAACAAGGAATATCTCAAAAACGGTCATGGATGGAGTGGCTGGCCTGTAGTCAGGTATGAGCGTGAAGAAGTGGATAAAATTCAAGCGAAATGAATGAAAGGAAAGGTGATGATGGAGCAATAGGTGGAATAAGGGCGGGGGAAACCGGAGAACCCGGAGAAAACCCACCCAGGCGATTGGGAACGAACCCGGGCCGCCTAGATATCAGGGTAGCGGTCTAACCACTCGGCCACGGCGCCGCCATAGACAAAAACTTGCTACACAAATCAAGTGGACTCGTTAAAACACAGAAATTCATATACAGGAATTTGTCAACTCCTGGCAATACAAAGAAACGGATTTCATCCATATGGCAATCAGCTTTTAAAAGAAATGGCTATCGCTTTAGCCTAGTGTATTCCCCTGTTTCCCTTCTACTTACAAGTAAGCAAGTAATCAGACCATTTCTGCTAACGTTTATTTCGATTAGCATGAAGTAGATAGAAGAATAAGGTTTTTAACAATAATTTGCACCGAGATGTAGAGAAAGTCATGTGAATGGAACACTTCAGATTTTTATTATACCATAAAAGCATACATGCTCGCGTGTAAGTACTCCATATGAGGAGGGTAAACTAAGTACGCAAGTAATAAGAAGTGTATAAAGGTTCATGTAACGGATTTTTATTTCTTCATTACAAAGAGAGAAAATATTTATATTCTATAAAAGCAAATTTCCCAACATGACAACACACATTTAATTTGCTATTTCAAAAAGTAATAATGTAATAATAAAAATTCTGATGTGTTCCATTCACATGACTTTTTTCTACCTATTCTGCAACAAACTGCTTACAAAAGCTTATTCTTCTATTTCATGCTAATCGGGAGAAACAATAACAGAAATTATAATTTATTTCCTTATAGGTAAAAGGGGGCTAGGATAATGCACTAGGCTAAAGCGATAACAAAATCTTTTAAAAGCGGGTCGCTATGTGATGACATTAAATTCCGTTCTCTTTACATTGCCAAGAGCAAAACGAAAGAAAAACGAGTGACAATTTTCCATTTAGGAAAAATATAAATATTGAAAAAAGCAAGTAAAGAAGAAGAAAAATATATTAAGCTGTGCATTTTAATGAGATCTACATTTCTTTGTGTAGCAAGCTTTTGTCCATCTCTTACGGTTTTGCAGTTATCAAAAGAGTCAGAATGAAGAGATTTGCTGAGTCTATTTCCACAAAATTCAAAATACAGATTTCATTTGACAAGAATATATCCTAAACATAGGGTATTTTTATCAAAATCGTTATTCATTTTTCAGAAAATCAACATTTTCATTTTCGAAAATTATTCCGTGTAAAGGATAATTGGATAGGGGGATTTTTCGGAAACTATTCATATCGCATCCTTAGGAGATGGTGAAATTAAATACGAAGTTTGATATTTAACGGACCTCTAATATTTTTGTTATGCTGCTCACAGGCACATGCGTTTTTTATTTTTTCTAAAAATTTAGGGGGCCTCAAAACAAATATTTCCGGTGAGACCCCAGTATCGAATTGTTGGGTAGAATGAAATATGTATTATTTGGCAGAGTAAACATATCGTGCTTATTTATAATCGTACAATAGTTTAAGAAACTGAAGTAAAATGTTCAGTTTTCTAGTGTGTATTTTATGGATTGTATTGAATCCTGAATGTGAAGGCATGATATAAAAATTAACATTTGGAAAAATGACTTTAAAATACATCTACTAAATAGTATCTAAGTAGCACAGACTTTTAAATATGATTTAATAAAGGCAGCTTGCAGACGTCATAGATCTTTGAAGCTTTGCATATATTTACTAATCCCCAAACGCATGTTTGGCTGAAAATGACATAAATTTCACCCCTTATCGTGAAGGGAGAAACTAAAAACTTGTCAAACTAATGGTCTATTTGGACTCACTTAGCGTAACGTTAACATGAATGAGATTAGTAGTTACTTTATTACTACTGCTTCACTCCGAATGGTTCCAATTACCATGTGGTATCAAACTTACCGTGTCTAGAAGGAAACGTTTGACATTGACAAAATCTTAAAGTGAGTCAAATTAAGTCAACCTTAAATAGCTCATTTAATACAATGTGTTAAACTGTCATGTTACGTCGTCTTAAGTTAAATCACGTTACGTTAAGTTCATCTTAATCCCGACTTAATAAATAGATTAATAAATCGGGGCCCCTCAGGGAGCATACAAGGCACAGGATGCAAAATACGACTTGGCTAGGTGACAACAGTGCAAACTTCAACTTCTCGATGTGTGGCAATCTCTCGTTCCTAAAGCTAGTCGGGCTGGCTCCGCCTACCTCACCCTTCCTTGCCTACCCCTAAGCTTTCTCATTGCGAATTGTCCCGACCAGAGCCGAGTCTGGCCGATGCACAGAACCTCCACAGCTCGGTTTATACGCGTGCAATTTTGGGCGTTTGAGAGGTCCTGAGTAGATAGCAGTGACATGACTAATTGTTATTCTCATTCCCGATGATATTAATTATTAGCTACAGCGCTGCAAATATTGTCATTTATGTTTTTCTGGCAATAGCAATCATTTCATGACATCCAGATTTTATTTCAATTGCCGTTATCTCTAGTTGATCATTCTGCAGTTAGGTCTTACATATATGTATTATTGTTACTTTCTATGCTACTTACAAATGGTAGACAGATAAAATATTGCAAAACGGGAAAAAAAATGTCAAAAACCAAAAGCTGGATAAATACCATACTTGTTATTTGAGTTGAAAATCTTTCCGGGCTGCGACAATAAGTTTTTCAATAAATTAAATGATCCCCACAAAATACCCATTAATTATTGATTTTTGAAATATTACTAACGAATGGAATAAAACACCGCTTGTTTAAGACATTTGCACGAGGAATAAAATCTATAGTTAACTTGGATTTTCTGTAAATAGCTTGCGAAATCTTCTTCATTATGAATGAAGTGTATTTAATTGGTATAGCATAAGAAACACATAAATATTTTATACAGGGAAAATGTAGAGCCCACTCAAATATACAGTGTGGGAAGAATACCTTTTTACTTTCTTTAGACATACCATATAAGTACATAGTAGTAGGTAGAAAAGATATTGTACTCCAACCAAAAATTCGATGTCGAGATTTCACTGGATATAGATATTTTGAGGTCTCCTGAATCCATAAAAAGAATTTTTTAGAAAAATGTCTGCATGTGTATGTGTGTGTAGGTGTGCAGACAGCATAATCAAAAACTCAAAGTCGGTTAAACTCCAAATTTGGCATTTAAATTTAGTATCTTCCAAGGTTGCGACATTTTCAATAATATTCCACAGCTATGTTGGCCACAGATATACACAGACAGAAAGACGCATGGACATTTTTCTAAAAGTGCTTTTTTTTCGTTCTTCGAATTTTTGGGTGAAATACAATACCTTCTTTTCTACTATACACACGACGTGCTAGAGAACGTAAAATTGTAGATCTCATCTAAACAGATAATTTATATCCTATACATTTTTGTTATGTACATGTTTTTGCCTCGGCTGTGAAAAAATCTTCGAAACTACTACTAGTCTATCAGAATTGGTATAGTGTTTGACGCCTGTCTTACGCATGGCACCACAGGTAATGACTTTGATAATACACGCAATGAAATTGAATCTGGAAAGGAAAAGCTCCACGCCTAAGTCTAGGTTCCCTCTCCGGCACTTTTCCGGCTATGAGGAAATTCTAGAAAGACCCTCAAGAATTGGTTTTGAAGAGAGTTTGAACGTGAATCTACCTCTCACGTTACTGCGAGGCCATCTAGCTCGGTACATTGAAGCGATGATTAGGATTCTCGTGGATGGGATCCCCAGTCACTGAGGCAGAGCAGTTCACGTAAATCATTGCAGCCTTTTTCGACTTGAGTAACCCTTGGGAGGGAGGAGAGGAGAGACCCGAAGGGCTGCCAGATCTTGATGACGATGGGCTTAAGCATGGAAAGAGCCCCTAAGGTGTCCAGATCGAAAGCCGCCCGAACCCTACCCACAAACCCCAACTTCCGGAAATCCCACAACGACGAGGTCAGAAACCTTTACAGAACGCACAGACACCGCCCAGCCTGGTCCTTCAACCTTGAAACAGATACGGCAGAAGATGAACTACCCTAGCATTGGCCTCCCGATTCAGGGAAACCAGGGAAGTGGACGTTTCAACGTCCACTAGAGCACTTCGACCTCGCCGCTGCCACCGAAGATGTCTGCCGTAGTCGCAGACGAAACGTCTGGGAAGAAAAAGGAGGAGCCCAGTAGACCCCGGCCTACAAGCCCGGATTATACTCCAGCCAGTATTGACACCGGCCGTGAAAGCCTAAGAATTTCGATTACTTCAAATTATTCATGCAAACACCTTTGAATATGGCAATGATTAATCTGGTCATTGCTAACTTATTTGAGAGTTTTCATTATATTGTTTATTACTTTCTGTACATTACTATGTACACAGTGTACAGAGAAGATATTGCATTCCACTAAAAAATCCGATACCGAGATTTCACCGGAAATACACGTTTTGGGACCTCCTGTATAAAAAAATTAGAAAAAGGCCCGCGCATATGTGTGTGTCCGTGTGTCTCCATTGTCTGTGAATAGGATAACTCAAAAACGAAAAGTCGGTAAAATACCAAACTTGGTACTTAATTTAGTATCTTCCAGGGTGCGACACGAAGATTTTGAGAAAATCCCCACCCCAAACTACCTTTTACATGGAACATTTTCGAAAATCTGGATTTTCTCAAAAATGACTCTAACAATTTTGATTAAAATACATTATATTACATATATTTATATGGGAAATAAAATGTATATCTTGAACTTTCTGGGAATAGCCTCTAAATACCTCTTTATTCTGAATGGATTTAGCTGAATTTTGCATAACCGGTAAACCGTAAGAAATAGTCATGAACCTACCACGTAGATCACGTTAAAACGCACACTTTATGTCATTTACGTTTTTTTCGTGGAATTTACCATTTCTGAGATATTCCTATATTTAAACTTTTCCCACACGGTAAGTTGTAAACTTCTGGCCCTGCATAGAAACCGGTTTCAACCACATGGCAGTCATCTTATAAAAGATTTTACTATTGTTTTAGCCTAGTGTATTCCCTTATTTTCCTTCTACTTACAAGGAAGCAAGTAATTAAGACAATGTCTGCTAATGTTTATGTGGATTATCATAAAGTAGATAGAAGAATATGCTTTTAAACGATAATTTGTCACAGCGATGTAGAGAAAGTAAAGTGAATGGAACACATCATATTTTTATCTGTATTCGATAAAAGTCTCAACGAAACAATAATCGCGTATTCTAAAACTAATCCGAAAGACCAATTGGAATCAGAGCAGAGATTATTCCTAATGCATACTGGAACAAATGGATGCAGTGTTCTATTTTAATGACCTTGACTGGTGATCCTATTTGGAGCATAACCGAAAACAAAGAACCTTACTATGTGTTCCACATCATTTTACACTAACTTTATTGGAACGAATTTGTGGTATACAGAGTACAAAGTTCACTGGAGTGAGGTCGCAGTTAAGGAAACATAATGTGCAGAAATAATTAAGTACTCGTATCTGAACAGTGAAAGAGAAAGTTAATCTAAGATATTATTGGTTTCTCGCAGACACTTATAATAATATGTTTTCTTCTTTACTCGTTTCAACAAATTTATTTAAACCTATACTTGTGTGAAATTTGGAAAATCCACACTATGCAAAATAGATTATTGACATTTATACCGGTTATTATAAATAATAATGTGATATTTTTGCCATGTGTCAACATTATAACTTACATGGTTATTTAAATAATTATTGTTTATTGTCTAAATCCATTGTTCTAATTAAAGTCAGCCACGTGATATAGTTTTAAACATACATACAAAAATCCATTTTTACGGAAAAGGAGTTTACAAATAGATCTTTCATATTGTATTTTTATATTATCCCTAATTAGTAGTGAAAAATTCTTATCTTTCGTACTCTCCAAACCTCTTGATTTTTCAAAATGTAATAATCCATTTATCAATACTGGGACATTGTTTCGAAAAAGTAATATGACTAATTTCTTAGGTACATATTTTTGAGAGGCAGTATAATGCGTTTGAAACAAAGTAATGAAAACTTTCATCGTGTGAAACACTTTCAGTATGGTAAAGTGTTGCGAAAAAGTTGGCAAGAAAATAGGATTTAAAGTTGGGAGTGCCCATTAATAAGCTTGTGCCTAGCTTCAGTTAATTGCAGTTAAAGTACGCCAAGTAAGCAAAACGATATATGTTCTTAAAAGTTTAGAATCATATTATTTTATTTTATAGTTTTTATTTTTTTTTTACGAAGTCGACTTATCCTCCCCGTATGTAAAACTGACACCCCCCTAGGACTTACCAGTGGGTGCCTAGAGTCCAGAAGCCTGTCGGGGAGCAAACGGCACGTAACCACAGAATAAAGAACCTGGTCGGCCTGTAGTAGGAATGAGCGTAAAGAAGTGGACGATACGAAATGGAAGCGAAATGGATGACAGGAAAGGTGATGATGGAGTAATTGGTGGAATGAGTGGCGGGTGAAACCGGAGCACCAGAGAAAACCCACCTAGACGCCGTTTTTTCCACCACAAATCCCACATGCTGGCGATTAGGATCAAACCCGGTCTGCCTAGGTGGGAGCGTTCTAACCACTCTGCCATGACGCCGCCTATTATTTTATTATGAAACAAGATATTATTTTTAATTTTTCACAATTGTTGGTCAAATTTCACAGATACATCACCTTAATGATTATTATGCATTTGCTAAGCAGAGGAACAAATCTAAACCAGAAAACACTGCAAAACTTGTAATTTCCCTTTGCTATTCATAGTTTGTCTAGATTCTAGAGAAAGTTTTATTATAGCTTCCAAATTAATGCAAATTCTGAATAAGTTATCATTGCAGCTTTCAAGAATAAGCCCACTTGGAGGTCAGAAATAAATTACGCTGGTTCGCTTCCGAAGCCCTCTATACAGCTGCTACCGCGTATTGTAAACTCACTCGCATTTCTGACTTCACTTGTCTGCTAGTTTTCACCATCCTTACCACTAGGTAAGACTCGTTTGCTGACTGAGACGCCTGTCATTATAAGTTTATTAAGTTAGAAACTTAACTGTGTTTATAATATGAATGTGTAATGGTGCAGTGTTATTGCACTATACACGTATCAATAGATGTGTTAGGCACGGCTGATTGAATGCGACGAACAATGAGTTGAAGCATTACAAATCGGTTTCTGGTATTGGTAGCATTATAGTAATGTAATATGCGGTATAGTTCTAATTTCAGTTGGGTGTAACAGCTGCAGCCAAACTCGAAAATACCTGATGTTGCAGTACATGATTACTTTACATATATACACTTTATATCTGTATATACACATATACTAAAATATATATTCATAAACGCAGACAAGTAACAAAAAGAATCTGACGTGTGCTACTCACATGACGTTCTCTACATCTCTGCAACAAAACAATGTTAAAAAGCGTATGCTTCTCTTTAATTCATTTCTAATCGAGAAAAATCAGCAGAAATAGTCATATTACTTGCTTTCATACAAGAAGAAAGAGATAAGGGAGTAGCATAGACTAATTAATGTATTAGTCAAAAGTTAGTTGCTATGTGAGTGAAGTTCCTTTGTTTCTATGTACAGGAGTTGACAAATTCCCGTATGAGAAAAGTATTTTTTTTAAATGAAACCGATAATAAGGAATATCTCAAAAACGATCCACTCCTCAAAAAAACATAACATAAATTATGTGTTTTAACAAGTTCTACATTTTCTGTTAAGTTAAGTTTTGTCTATCTTTTACAGCTATACAAAATTCCGTAACATTCATCCAGAATAAAGTAGTCTTCCGAGGCTATTCCCAGAAAATTAAAGATATACATTTTATTTATCAGGTAAATGTCTTAAATATACGATATTTTAATCAAAATCATTAGAGCCATTTTTGAGAAAATAAAAAATTTCGAAAATTTTTCCACATAAAGGATAGTTGGGGGTGGGGATTTTCTTGAAAATCTCCACAGACACACACAGACAGACAGACATACACACACACACACACACACACACACACACACACACACACGGACCTGTTTCTGAAAGTGGTTTTTTTTTTTTGGACTCAGTGGGTCCTAAAACATGTATTTCCGGTGACATCGAATTTTTGGGTGGAATACAATACTTCTCTATCCCTATGTACATTGTACATACGGGGCTAGAGAAAGTAAAAATGCTTTTTTGGAATCAGGGAGATCCAAAACATGCATTCCCGATTAATATCTCGGTATCGAATTTTTGGATGCATTACAACATATTTTCTATATGCGATGTAAATAGTACGTGTAGAGAAAGTAAAAAGTCAACAAAGACCGAGGGATAGGTCAGGTGGTAACGTCTGTGGTACGCATTCGAATGGTTCTGGATTCAAATCCCATGGACCGACCAATCTGGCTGGGTTTTTTTCTTAGTTTCCCCTCAGTCGCTAAAGTAAATACCGGATTGGATATTTAATAACATGACACAAAGTTCCACCTTCAGTCTAAAACAATAACAAAACTGAAAGTAGATGGAAATTGTGATTGCGCTGTCATCTATCCACAGATAGTATAAGAAGTAGACTGGACGGCTCCCTAACCCCATCTGCTTTTCGCGGAACTAAGTGGTAGGTTTGGTGTGAGATGAACTCTTAAAAGACTAGCTGCACGAACACTAATCTGCTTGGCGCGAAGCGAAGGCAGTATAAGGGGTGAGACCTCAAAAGGCTACTACGTCCACCACATACCGTCAACGAGGTATCTTACCGAACAGTTCCGCTGCGATATGCCCTAGCTGTTAAAGCGACATACAGAAATTATTATCATCATCATCATGAGAACAAATGACAAGAATCTACAAACGCTGTTACAGAAGAAAATCTAGAGCTCATTAAAATACAAAGTTTATGTCAAATAACTTTTCTGTAGTGTTAATCGTTTTCGAAATACTCTATGTTGCATTTTACAGTTTACACTTTCCAAAGTATGAACGACTATTTGACGAACACATATGAAAGGTTGCCATTCTTTTGTTTTTTTCTCTAGCCCGCATGTGCAATATACATAGTGGATAGAAAAGGTATTGTATTGCACCCAAAATTTCGGTGCCGAGATTTCACCAGAAATATATGTTTTAAGCTCCCCTGAGTCCGAAAAAAATATTTTCAGAAAAAGGCTCGTGTGTGTGGGTACTATAGCTCAAAAGCGAAAAGTCCGTTAAATACCAAACCGGGTATTTAAGTTCGGTAGGATCTCCCAAGTACGCGACATGAAGATTTTCAAGAAAGTTCACCCCCCCCCCCAACTGCCCTTTACATGGGAACATTTTCGAAATTTTCGGTTTTTTCAAAAATGGCTCAAACAGTTTTGATTAAAATATCGTATATTAAAGATATTTACATCAAAAATAATATGTATATCTTGAATTTTCTGGGAATAGCCTCTGAAGACCTATTTTTTGCTGACTTTTGCAAAACTGGTAACTATAAGAGATAGTCAAAAGATTACCATACAAAAATGTAGATCTCGTCAAAACAGTCATATCTTTTTTATTTTATTTATTTTCTTTTTTGTAGTACTGGCCTTTCTTAGATATTACTTGTTATTGGTTTCAGCTTTAAAATACTTATACTTTTCTCACACGGGACCATACAAAGCGATCCGAAACTCAATTGTTGCACATAGGGACGAGCTTTTATAAGGTTTGACTATCGCTCTAGGCTAATGTATTCCCTTATTTCCCTTCTACTTAAAAATAAATAAGTAATGAGACCAGTTATGCTAATATTATCTTGATTAGCATGATGTAGATAAAAGAATAATCTTTTGTAAAAATAGTTTGTATTTGGAACAGCTAGGGAAAGTTATGTGAATGGAGTGCATCAGATTTTTTTTTCTTTCCAGCACAAGATCTTGTCCGGTTACCACGGCCAAACAGATTTCCCAGTGACGAATGAAATTATAACTTGGGCTAGTAGGTGCGGACAATACAAGGGATTGTTGTTGGTCGCTTATGTTTGTTCAGAACTGTGGTCATATACGCTAAACTTAACGAAACCCGTCGTATTCCAGAGCTTTACTCTGTTGCAAACTAGTTCGCATGAACCATACATTTCGTAATTGTTTAGGTTAAATACTTTTTGTAAGGGTTTTTATTTTTTCCTTCTGCTCGTACTACTCGTGCGGAAGAGCTAGTGTAGGTTTCCCCTGTTTGATCATCACCAACTTATTCTCGTACTTCAATTGTGAGAATGGTCTGTTCACTAATAATTGTTTAATTACACATTGCACATCCATTTCAAAGAATTGGCGCTGGCAACTCTTGGTACACTATACACTAGGAACTGAATAACACACACACACACACACACACACACACACACACACATAACTAACTTTATATACATATACTATATATACACTAACACTAAAGTGACTTTCAAATGGGAGGAGGTTTGTCCTTGGGCACCACCAAGCCGGCAGCCAATCGGAGTGCTGCTGTTGACATATTGCAGTTGCGTTAAACCCGAGAGTAAGTGATTTCGTCTCTCATAAATACTACTTGCGCTGAGACAATATATTCAAATTGAGCAAAATAATAATAATAATGGTTCACGAGGAAGTTAGGGAGTAATGCTCGTAGCAGAACCGTAAAAACCACGGATTTTTAGCTCAAATAGTTTTCATAATACACATGAATAAACATGTCACCAGGCAGATTGCATGCTCAGTGTGCGAGTGAGCGGGAAAACAGTGGGGAGTAGCGACCTGGCAATGCAGAACACGATAACGCATATCATTCGCTGCAGCGTAGAACTCTGCCCATTTGAAAAACATTATAGCTCTATTAAGGATGTAGCAATAGTTAATCATACACTAACTACAATTAAAACCACAACACGCTCTTTCAAGCTTTTAACTTCACATGCTATGCAGAATTAAAACCAGGAAACAAGCCAGCCGTATCCGTTGATATTATTCAGGGACGTTCGTGTGTGGAGCGACGATTTCGTTTTCCAAAGCCTTCATTTGTTAATTCCTGCGTTCCTCCTCCGAAACCCCTCTTTGACCATATCATAGTGTAGTGCTGCAGCTTCAAGCATTCGAAGCTCATTCTCTCCTCGGCTCTATTCTCTACTCGCAACGCGCTAATTTTCCATAAGTGAAAATGGTTGTATTGCAATTATTATATTGTCTATTAATTTCTAATTTACTTTAGACATGCGCTTCGGTGATAGTTTGGATAGCCCACAATAAGCATCAGGATATTTCCACATGTTTGATATAAGGATGTAGGCAAGGAACGGAGGGGGATATTTCCTTGCAATCCTGAATGGTGTTTTTAGCTAACATTCCCCGGGCGGAAGGAATGAGCCAAAAGGAACCACACAGACTGACTCCTAGGAATCGCAGAGACCAATGCCAGTTCCCATCAATTCTAGTTTCAACGCCCCTGCATTCTGGCGAGGATTCACAGAGTCGAGAGAGGGCGACGAACGGTCTTACAGACCTAACCTGAGGTTCCAAGCGCAGCCATGAAGATCGTTTACAGAGCTCACGCACCCTCGCTATCTGCACGCAGGCCATCGAACCTCAACAACCATATCTTAAAGACGAAGAGAAGGAGGGGTTGAAATGTGAGAAGAAAGGGACTGGATCCATGGTAAATCCAGGACCAAAATGCGCGGTCGCCAAGGTTCGAACTCGGGACCTCCCGAATGCCAGTTACAGTTGAAACCGCCTGACCCATCTGGCTAAATTTGTTTTATGAAACCACGCATCTATTGCTTAATTTGAACTCATTCCTAAACAAAAACATGTAAATAACGTAACATAGGGTACCAAACTGTTTTATATGAATAGTATTATATAATTAACAAAACTAAAATGTGAGTTCTTTATGATAAAGAAAATTGTGTAGATGTGCACATCAGATTTTATAATATTCTTTACCACCTGATCTTACAGCATATGATATCACATGCACACAATTATAGGAAATAAAGTGATAATTGGGAAAAGAATTTTGGAAAGAAACGTTCCAGCCTAAATTTACTTTAGTATCCCGACATTTGTCATTTATGAGGACTGAGTAAACGTGAAAATACTCAGGGAGGGCGGTATGACGACTTTCGTTTCATGGACTTCTGACCAGAATCCTTGCCTTGACGACCTCGAGCTTTCCAGTCAGTTCTCCGTATAGAACCAAAGCGGCCCCACATGTCTTTGCACGTCTGTCCACTGCAGAGCGCGCAGTCATCCATCTTATTAAAATATTATGATTACTGTCACAAATAATCAATGCTATAAAATAGTGATAAGCTCATTCCTTGTGAAGGATTCGTAATGTCAAATGTAACCATGACTTGGCATAGTGATAACCCGCTGTATTAGTTACAGAATCATGCAAACGAAAATAATTCTTGCAGAACAATACTAAATGCACAATAAATATTGACACATATGCAGTTTATTCATAACAAAATATTATAGAGGGATGTAAATGAGTCGGATTTCAACGATGCTTGATATCGGAGATTAAAAGTATTTTTTTAGGTAAGAAACAATTTCCAGATACAACAAAATAGCTACCATCTACCATTTCTGTAATAACCAACTCTTTTGTTTTATAATCATATCATTTAGTTCGAGGAGACTTTTGGCCAACTCCACTCTATCAGTCAGTTTTCCTTGATGTTTCTGTTACCCTGATTTGTAAAGCATTCGTGGTGGTCGATCAATAAAAGAAGAAAAATTGTTGATATATTCCATTCAAATGACTTTCTCTTCTCTTTGTATGGAATTATAGTTAAAAAGCTTATTCTTCTATCTACAGCATTCTAATCGAGATAAACATTAGCAGAAATTGTATTTATTACTTGGTTCCTTGTAAGTAGAAGGAAACAAATCTAATGTGAATGCCCTCTAGCTATCGGTAAACAAACCTTCTATTGAAAACATTAATCCGTTATCTACATCACGCTAATCAAGATAAACATAAGCAGAATAGTCTTATTACTAGCTTCCTTGTAAGTAGAACGGAAATAAGAAAATTGCACAGGCTAAAGCGATAGTCTCGTCCTTTAAAAGCCGGTGGCTATATGAAACTATTGAAATTCCAATCTCTTTGCTTGCCAGGAATAAACAAACGAGAAACGAGAGGAAAGATGTCTTCCGTTTGGGAAAAGTTTAAGTGGCTAAAACTGAAACCAATAACCCGGAATATCTCCAAAACGGTTAACTATGGAAAAAAAAATGTATATGACATAAAGTGTGTGTTTTAATGAGATCTACATTTTTTGTGCAGTACGTTTTTGTATGTCTCTAACGGTTTGGCAGTTATACAAAAGTCATCCAGAATGAAGAGGTCTTCAGAGACTACTCCCAGAAAATTCAAGATATACATTTCTTTGTCACAAAAGTACCTTAAGCATACGGTTTTTTAATCAAAATCATTAGCCATTTCTGAGAAAATCAAAATTTTCGAAAAATGTTCCATGTGAAGGGTAGTTTAGGATGGGGGGATTTTCTTCTTGTTGATTTCTTGGATATCAAATTTAAATACCAAGTTTGGTATGTAACGGTATTTTCGTTTTTGAGCTGTGCTGTTCACAGACACACACAGACCTTTTTCTAAAAATGCTTCTTTTTGGATTCAGGGGACCCAAAACAAGTATTTCCGGTGACATCTCGAAGTCGAATTTTTGGGTGCATTACAATACCTTCTCTATACACTAAGTACATAGTGCGCGTAGAGAAAGTAAAAAAGATACAACAAAATGTGTATTATGCGTCATTTCTCTAATCTGAATTGAAAATCCCGTATTTTGACTTTTAAAGAAATAATGGATGCTTATATTACTCAAAAGATTCCTGTAAGAGAATAAGTCAATCTTCAGGTACTTAAACAAATAAATCTTCAAAATAAATTAAGCATTTTATTGTTTGCATTTAAGTTCTGAGTACTGCTGCAACGTATAAATAGGTGTCGGAGACTAAATTATCTTACGTGGTACACTATTTTATTATAATCATTAAAAGTTCACAGGAATTTCTTGCAATGCATTACAGCACCTATTAAAACAGATTCTTCTCCTTAGTAATATTACTTACAGAATTCACGTAGTTAAATCAATATTTCGGAACTTGGGTACCGCTATTTAACTTCATAGATATATCTATAGCTCTCTCGAGAAACAACTCTTGAAGATATTTTGTAGCTGTGTCGTAACAATGAATTTACGAAGACTCTATATAGTTATTATTTTGTAATACTTCTAACCACTTCTGTTGCACCTACAACAATAACAGCAAACAGTTTCATGAATTTTGCAGTATTTATGGTTATCTTCACCTGTGTTGTTTTTCAAATGGGAAGAGTTCTACGCTGCGAATGAGATGCGTTGCCAGGTCGCTAACCCCACTCTTTTCATATTTCCCTATCACTCGCACACTTAGCATGCAAATCTACCTGGCTACATGTTTATTCATGTGTATTATGAAAACTATTTGAGCTAAAAAAAACATGGTTTTTATGTTTCTGCTGAAAATTACTCCATATTTTCCTCGTGCTTTTTTCTTTTTGGGGTGGGGGGGATTTGAATATTTTATCTTAGCGCAAGTGGTATTTATGACAGACGGAATCAGCGCGTTGCTCCCCAGTTAAGCGCAAATGCAATATGTCAACACAGCAGCACTCCGGTTGGCTGCCGGCCTGGTGGCGCTCAAGGATAAGCTTAATCTCATTTGAAAGTCTGTAGTATAAACACAACTTACTTTTTAAATATTTACATTCTTACATTCTTATAATTACTGCTGCTTTCAGTATAATTTGTAGTCGCTAGCTAAAACATACGTTGTTGCAAATAAAAATTAATATTTTATTTGGCTACAACTTTCCCTTGTATTCTCTGTTCCTTTCCCTTCAGTCTAGCAGACTTTTCCTTTTACGCGGAGCTTTGCTAATCCAATCCCATCTATGTGTATCAATTTCAACTATAGATTTTATATGAACTAAACAGAATCTCTGAGTACAACTAATGTGCGGTTCAAAACAGTAAGCTGTGGCGAGATCGTGAACGAACCATGTAAACAATTTCGCACACAATTTTCTGTGGTGTATGCAAACCTTTAAATGTGCTCTGCATCGCGAAGAAACGTAATGAGAGGCATTAACAAAATCAATCAAAATATAAGGTGACAATCATATGTTTAGTATTGCAGCACGTCGTTCTTTGGTTTTACCACGATGATTTGGGCTAAGCAGGTCCCATTCCGTTTTATCGTACTCACATATACTCCCTTGCAGCTACAGCACGTTCCAACGCATGATCTAATAGCATAATTAATTACTTATTTTCTTTCTTTAGTACACAGACGGAAATAACTTTCATAATAATATTTCTAGCGTCAAGACTTAAAATAGTACGACTTATTGCTTATCATTCCATTCGTCTTCGGTCTGTGTACCGCTACTGACGCTAGTCTACTACGTTCTGTTCTAATGGACCAATAAAGCCATAGCTCGCCCGCAACAATGCAGATTCTAGTTCAATTTTAGATTGGTTGATTGACCAACATGGCTGCCCATGCAAAAGCAGACAAAACGAACGGAAGACTGAGCATTTCGCTTTGGAAAGCAGAGCCGCTTTTCAGAAAGTCCATTTTTACCCCTTATTTCGATCCAGTTCATTTACCTACACCTAATCTAGCCTAATATTACCTAATCTCGACGAAATCTCAAAACCTGTCGTTTACCTGTCATGTAGCCATACTGTCTTCGTAACCAATAGAAAAGAGCCCTAGTCTAAAACTGAACTAGAATCTGCAACCTCGCAGCTCGCGCAGGTTCAAGGGCGTTCCCAGAGTTGCCATATTAAACGAAGCAAGGGGCGTCTTCCATTAGTAACTCTGTTGCAGCCCTTGCAAAGTTCTGCTAATCGCATATTTAGGTGTTCCTTCCTAGCTGAAGATCAGAAATAAATAACGTGACAAATCACCTTATCGATGGAGTTCTTCCAATTACTCCTTTCCTTCTTAAGACACTAGCGACAACAAACATCATTAAAGATCTAAACTAAACAGTACCATATTAAAATTTCCATTGCCAGAATTTAGCTTCAAAACGAACTGCCGTTTCGATTCCGTTTTTATTTAATATCTGAATATACAATCAGAAAGTAAAACTGAGTAAATGAGCGACTGATGATTAATTTCAAGGTTTCTTTTGTTGCAAGATTTCCTCTTGGACAAAGCTTAACAAATACAAACATTATCAACAAAAATACATAAATGGTTGAATAGAACAAAAAGAAAAGAACACATATACTAAAACAGAATGAACATTCAAGTTATAATGTTATAATTGGAAATAGTGGAAGAACATGGGATAATCATTGATAAGACCATCATTGATAATAAAGACAATAGAGATAGTTCATTTAGAGAGCTATTGAGCCCTTCAAATCAGATGTACCAATTGATTTAATATTTACGATGTGTAAGCCTAGCATCTTGCAGGTGTCGTCAGAGAACTTGGTAATTGTTCCACGCACCCAATTAAAGACCAATCACCATAATGCCCAAGTGCATATTTTATTTATTATGGAACTGTTGGTTCGAGGATATTCCCTTTTCTTGTCGTCGACTTCCTTGGCTTGGGTAGGGCTCGTTTCGAATTGTATTGATGGATGTAATATGTAACCAATATATGAGCCAGGTTTAATTATGTCATTATATTGTGTACTTCCTTGTGTGGCCATTCCGGAGATCTCATCTTGGGTCACATTGTCGGTCTTTTGGAGATAATTAGTCAATTATGTTGCATTTGTGGTGACGAATATTCCTGACTACTTGACTGTAAGGACAAAAGAATGCCAATAATGTTTGAAAAAGGTTTCAAACTCACTATGTCAACGCAGACAGTGGCTATTGTCTTGACTTGATCCGGTACATTTCGCACATTACCATCTTCAGAGGTTTCTTCGATTCAGTGCTGGATAGTCCTTTATGGTTTACAATCCAATTATTGGCCGGGTTATATTCCTTATTTAAAATGACACCCTTGCCTTTGTGAGATAACTCACACTATTGTTTATATTCTTTATCGCGAAGTCCTTTCCTGATCTTACGAGGATCGATGTAGTGATCCTTAGGATTGTTTATATTTGGTGGAAAGGCTAGTTGCAACGTGCAGACATTCGTCAATCTGCTTTGGAATATTTTGGAATTTCAAAAAGACATATTGCAGCTTTGTCCAGTTTTTAACTGTCGCTTCACTAAGTTCTCATTGTTACTTAACTAATGTAATCTAGTTCATTCTTACTGTCAGACCACTTAGTTCTCGCGACGTAGCGGCTTAAGTAAAATAGACGCGAAGCATCCTCTTCTTCCGGACGCTTCTCTCGCTGGGGAGATGAACACAAGACTTTTTCAATCGCTCGTTCCGTACCACTCGCTGTATGTTACAATTGGCGTTACAACCACTCTCGTAGTCACACACTAAACATGATCTCACATCAGAAACGCACTCTTAACTCATTTATTAGACCACTTGTGAGAGCTCTATTTTATATAGCCATTGCAAATTTCCACGGAACATTCTAGAATGTTTTGGTTGCGGAAAGAAAGGAAACATCCAGACAATCTAGATAGCACCTCTTGTGTTTACAATGGGTTTATCTTTATTTATCTCCCCAAACTACTTATATATACACCTATATATAACCAGATGTCCGGATGTTTCCTTGTACATATATATATATATATATATATATATATATATAGTGAAGCGCCTTTTATGAGATCATTTAACCATCCTAATTATTGTTCGCGAAATGAATCTTACAGTGGAAAAAGTCTAGGAGGTAACTTTTTTAAAAGCGAAGTAGACCATCGGCCGTCAAACAAACTCAGTCAGCAATACGACAAAGATCCATCCATAATTATTCGGGATGTTTTGAACCCCCTCCGCGCGTGCGCATACACACACACACACCTCGCCGCCGAGAGCTGTATTTCCAAAGCGCATTCACTACCATGGAAGGCTGCCATCACCGCAGTCCTCGCCGATACTTATAATCCTTAAAGAGTCCGATTGGTTGAAATGGAGATGAAAAGAACGAACAGTAAGATCGGGAATGAAGAAACCTTCCCAGCATTTGTCTAGTCACCTGGGAAAACCCCGGGAAAACCCCATGGGTCAGAAACGAGGGTCGAGGTAATAGAACCAACGACCTCCCGATTGCCAGGCCAAGATAAAACTTCTGAGCCATCTGGCTTGTACTCTCGCTTGTTTCTCTCTGAAAATAAGAAGAAGAAAGATAAAAGAGAAAGAAAAAAAAAGAAAAATTATTTTTGCACCGGGAGTCAAACTTCTCGCGGTTAACTTCCATTTATTACTGAGAGCACATTTCACAAATCATATACCCGATATTTCAATATATAACACTGACTCACGTTAGGCATCTGTCTTTGCGGACTTTGATGTCGTGTGGATGTAAAATTTACTCCTGTGTGGTAAAACGCATGGTCTTGCTTCCGAAGCCAATGACGAACAGATTTTTTCACGGGCTCCGCACTGGAAAGTGAATCCCGCGGTCCAAGTAGATGGTGCTAGGTCAGGCTGTATGGGGAATGAGGCAAGACTTCCCATTCAATTTTTACAATCTTTTCAGTGGTATGACGATTGGTGGTATTGCAGTGGAATGGAGAAGAAGGTTTGAGGAATTGCGCTAAATTCAAATTGTTCATATAACTTACTTAGTTGAGGAGAAAAACAAAATAGTAGGCATTACTGTTGACTGAACTTCGTATTACACAAACTCTCCACTTAGTTATGTACTGTGAATCTGAAACATAAACGCTCTTATGCGAACTGCTATGATAACAAGATGTGACATTGTTCTGAAACCTTAACTCTCGAAACATAATTCTAGCACATATAATCAAAACATTAGAGTAAATTTTTATCTATGACAACTTGGTATTGGACATGGTTTTATGGTCCTGTCTTTTAAAAGGATCGTTTCCATTGAACTTAGATTCCTTTGCAAGCCCGTAGTACTGATTTCAATAACGCATTGGCTTTTTAGAATTACTTAATTTAATACAGAAAATTCATATAATAATTGTTATTATCATTATTATTATTTATAATTATCTGATTGTTGGCGTAATAAGCAGACTTCAATACACTTACTAATAACTCTAAATAATCGAAGTTATTACGATGAAATAGTAAATAATCTAATAAATTATGTATTTTATCTGTTTCCGTTCTTGATAACTTTTCATTACTCTAATTACTAAATTAATACAAGAGAAAAGTGATGATATCATTGAGCAAAGCTCGGGGGTCAATGTACGGTAAAGTCAAGGAACGTTTTGTTGTAAACAAACTGTTTTACAGTGGATTTAGTAACTTAAAACAGCTAAATGGCTAAATCATTGTAATTTTGAGTATCTGAGTGTGATGTACCTACTAAATTCTACCACAATATTTGATTGGAGGAAAAACAACCGTTTTAATGTATCGATATAAACTTCGGTTTCTAGCACTTTCGGCATGAATTGGAAGATTAAATATATTAAAAAATCTTATGTGTTTCTTTCACTATCTACTCCACAAAAAATTATTCTTCCCCCTACTATGTGCTAGTCGGGACTTAGTAGAAATGTTATATTAGTTAGTTCCTTAAGAAGGGAAATAAGGAACTACACTGACTAAAACGATAGTCAAATCTTTTAAAATCCAGTTGCTTGGTGCTGAAATTTATATTCCCTTCTCTTTACATGAAAAAAATGAAACAATCTGATGTGTTCCATTCACATGACTTTCTCTACATCTCTGCAACAAATTATTCTATTTACTTCATCTAATCGAGAAAAAAATAGCAGAAATAGTCTTATTAAGTGTTTCCTTGTTAGTAGAAGCGAAATAAGGGACTACCATAGTTTAAAGTGATAGTTAAAAGCTGGTTGCTATGTGACTGAAGTTCCCTTGTTTGTATGGACAAGAGTTAACAAATTCCTGTATGAGAAAAGTATGTTTTTCAAAGCTGAAACCAAAAATAAGGAATATCTCAAAAACGATCAATTCTAAGAAAAATATGTATATAATATAAATTGTGTGTTTTAACGTGCTCTACATTTTCTGTATCTCAAGTTTTGTCCATCTCTTACGGATTAGCAGTTATGCAAAACTCCGTAAAATTCATCCAGAATAAAGTAGTCTTCAGAGGCTATTCCCAGAAAATTCAAGATAAAGGTACATTTTATTTGTCAGGTAAATATCTTTAATATACGATATTTTAATCAAAAACGTTAGAGCCATTTTTAAGAAAATCAAAATTTTCGAATTTTTTTCCATGCAAAGGGTAGTTTGGGGTGGGGGATTTTTTTTTTTTTTTTGAAAATCTTCATGTCGCATCCTTGGACGATACCAAACTTAAATACAAAGTTTGGTTTTTAACGGTCTTTTCATTTTTGAGCTATGCTGCCCGCAGACACACACTCATACGTACACACAGACACACACATAAACAGAGCAAACACACACATACGGACATTTTTCTAAAAATGCTTTTTTTTTATTCAGGGGGTTTTAAAACATATATTTCCGGTGAAATCTCGGTATCGAATTTTTTGGTGCAATACAATACCTTCTCTATACACTATGTACATAGTTCGTATAGAGAAAGTAAAAATGCATATATGCTATTAGATACAGAGGACCTCAAAACATATATATTTCCGGTGAAATCTTGACATCGAATTTTTAGAATTCAATAGCTTCTCAACTTGCTTCTGTAATGTGGGGTTAGTGTGTCTGTCTCCCATTCAAGAGGCTCAAATTTATAATTTCGTCTAGGATGAGTTAATCTGATAAGGTTTTTTCGGGATGTTACCTTATCCTGAGAAGACGAACGTCGAGTAACTATGGACCCCGATATCATTCGAGCACCATTTCACCGATTTCATTTATCGCTTGACATGATATACCAGGTCAAAGACGCTTAACTTAAAAAAAGGAAAACCTTTTCTTTGCCTACATGTACATGGTACAGGGGATAGACAGATTGACAGTGGTCGTGTTGTGGTGGTGGTAATGGTGGTGGTGGTGGTGGTGGTGGTAGTAGTAGTAGTAGTAATAATAATAATAATAATAATAATAATAATAATATACAGAATATAAAATGAGCACTAACACGTTCCTATGGCGTTACAGCACATATTGGTATTCTTGATACAATCCCGCATTTACTAGTCAATGCAAGTGGTATAATTATCTCGCTCACTTTTTAAATTAAAATACACTTTTTTAATATAATTTCATGTATAACTCCCTTTAACATCTAGGTCATATCGGGGGCTTTTCTTTAGAAACAATTTGTTGACTGTAGGTTCTTTAATGTTCGGCTTTTAATCATTTTCTATTTCTTCAAACATACGCACATTCACTCTCACAGACGTGTCCAGACTCTGTGTGGGAAAGGGAATGATTTTGCTTGAAGAAAACTTCCCCTCCCCAGCCGCCAATCGAACCCAGGACCTCCGAGTAATAAGGCCAGCTTGCTGGCCACTCTACGGAGTCAAACACATTACATTACATTTGTCTGTACCCTAAGCGTCTTCTTGGCGTCCCTTCTCTTTTCACCAACTCCACCAATATTTTACTTTCTCTAGCACTCAGTCACAATGTACATAGTAGATAGAGAAAATATTGGGTTCCACCCAAAAATTCGATGCAGAGATTTTAAATTCATGTTTTGGAGCCCCCTGAATAAAATAAAAAGCGTTCAGAAAACCTTCATGCGCGCGCGCGCGTGTATGTGTGTGTCAGTCTGTGTGTGGACAGCACAGTTCAAGAACGAAAAAGCAGGTAAATACCAAACTTGTTATTTAAGTTCAGTATTTTCCAAGGCTACGACACGAGGATGTTCAGGATTATTATTATTATTGTTGTTGTTGTTACATTAATAATCCTAGATTCGCAATCGGCTTACCCTGCCCGTATTTAGGACTGACACCCCCTAGGACTTATAAGCGGATGCCTAGGGGTCAGAAGCCTACCTACATTATTATAACTTGGAATATTTTTCGAATATTTTTTGGTGTACTCAAAAATGCCTCTAACGAATTTGATTAAAACACCATCTGTTTAAGATATTTTCATAGCAAACGAAATGTATATCTTGAATTTTCTCGGCATAGATTCTTAAGACTTTTTCATTGGGGATGCCTTTTGCACAGCTCGTAAGCCGCAAGAGATAAGAAGAAAAAAACTCATTACACAAACAAAAACTGTAGATCTCCTTAAAACACACAACTTGTATCATACATTTTTTTTTTTTTTTTTGTAGAATTAGCCGTTTCCGAGATATTCCTTGTTATTGGTTTCAATTTAAGCTGCTTAAACTTTTTTTAAGCAAGTCAACTTACTTTTCATATCTCTTTTGTTTCACTCCTGAGCATCCAAAAGAAAATCTAATTTTAATTGTATCATATAGTGTAGAGCTTTTAAAGATATGACTATCGCTTAGCCTAATGTACTCCCTTATTTCTCCTCTGCCTACAAGGAAGCAAGTAATAAGACAATTGCTGCTAATGTTTATCTCGATAGGCACGATGTAGATAAAAGAACACTCTTTTGTAAGATTGTTTGTTTGCAGAACAGACAGAGAAAGTCACGTGTTTTGTCTTGCCTTTGTTTTCGTAGTGTTTAGTAATTACTGCTAGCTATTCCTTCTGTATCACTTTCTCAATAATAACTATGCTCTTTCAACTCCCATAACTCATTAATTGTTTACGTTTTAACAAATGTATTTCTATTTACCGGGCTTGTAGGCCGTGGTCTAGAAGACATCGAGGATACTGGCGTTTCCCTAAGGACTGCGCTTGGCCTTTACAGGTGATGGTGTCCTGATTTGAGCTCTGACGGGCGCGGACAACGAAAGATCCCTGAAGATGTCAAGAGTAATCTGTGTCGAAACATCGGTAACCTTGATGTCTTTAGACCACAACCCATAGCCCCGGCAAGTATAAACATATTTCTTAATCTGGTTGCAGAGCGTGAAATCCTAAGGATAATTATGTACATTATTTATATTTTCTTTTCTATTTAATTACAAATCAGATATCCCTGTCCTTTTACATACATGACATATTCACAATAGATAAAACTTAAATGTACAATCAATTTCCTTGGTTTTCTTGAAGTGATTCTCTATAAATGTTTAGGCTTCATCTTGTTCTTCGTTCTTTAATTTCTCTATTAAGTATTATGTACGTACACAGAAAGTTTTGTATTCCACAAAAATTAGTTATCGAAATGTTATCGGAAATACGTATTTTGAGGAACCATGAATAAAAACACACAATTCACATTATTTTCTATGTCAGTTCTGCAAACAAACTATTCTCACAATAGTTTTTATTTGCCAATCAAGCCAAGTATCGCTAGAAATTATCTTATTACTTAGTTCTTTATAAGTAGAAGGAAAATAAGGGAATACACTAGATTAAAGTAAAAGTAAAATATTTTAAAAGATGTGGCTATGCGATTGTCATTGATATTCGGTTCTCTTCCATAGCCAGGAGTAAAACAAATGAAATGTGAAACGAGTGAGGGCTTCCCGTTTGAGAAAAGTTTAATTATTTTAAAATTGAAACAAATATCAAGGAATATATCCAAAATGGTTACACCTACAAAAAAAAATGTATATAATATAAATTGTGCGTTTTAACGAAATCTGCATTTCTTATGAACTAAGTTTTTGTCTCTCTCCTACGGTTTACCAGTTATATAAAAATCGTTCACAGGACTTCACGCAATATTTCCAAGAAATTCACGTTATGCGTTTAATTTGCCATGTAACCATCTTTAATATACGGTATCTTGATCAAAGTCATTAAAACCAATTTAAAACATAAAACATTTCGAAAAATGTTCCATATAGAGGGTAATTTGGAGTGGGGGAACTTTTTTGAAAAGCTTCGTTACGCATCCTTGAAAAATACTAAACTTAAATACCAATTTTGGATTTAACTGACCTTTTGTTTTTGAGCTATGCTGTCGACAGACAGCTCCACACACACACACACACACACACACACACACACACACACACACACACACACACACGCACACATGTTTACCTTTTTAAACATTTTTTTTACTTTCTCTATGCGTACTACGTACATAGTGTATAGAGAAGGTTTTGTATTGCACCCAAAAATTCGATACCGAGATTTCACCGGAAATACATGTTTTGAGACCCCTGAATCCAAAAATAAGCATTTTTAGAAAAGTGTCCGTGTGTGTGTGTTCTGTGGGCAGCATAGCTCAAAAACGAAAAGACCGTTAAAAACCAAACTTGGTATTTAAATTTGGTAATCTGTCAAAGATGCGACACGAAGGTTTTCAAGAAAATCCTCCCACCCTAAGCTACCCTTTACATGGAAAAAATTTAGAACATTTTGATTATCTTAAAAATGGCTCTAAAGATTTTGATTAAAATATCTTATATTTAAGACATTTACTTACCAAATATAATGTATATCTTGAATATTCTGGGAATAGGCTCTGAAGACTACTTTATTCTGGATTAATTTTACGGAATTTTGCATAACTGCTAAACCGTAAGAGATGGACAAAAACTTACCATACAAAATTGTAGAGCACGATAAAGCACACAATTTATGCTATGTATATTTTTTTCGTGGAGTTGATCGATTTTGAGATATTTCTTGTTTTTGGATTCAGTTTTGAAAAACTTATACTTTTCTCATACAGGAATTTGTCAACTCCTGTCCATACAACCAAAGAACTTCAGTCACATAGAAACCAGCTTTTGACTATCACTTTAACCTATGGTACTACCTTATTTCGCTTCAATTTATAAGAAAGCAAGTAATAAGACAATTTCTGCTAATTTTTTTTAAATTAGCATGAAGTAAATAGCAACATAATTTTTTTAACCATAATTTGTTGCAGATATGTAGAGAAAGCCATGTGAATGAAGCACATCAGATTTTTTAAATTTATAGGCCCTCAAAGCATATACATATTTCCGGTGATATCTCTCCATCGAATTTTTGGTGGAATACAATACCTTCTTTACATACTATGTACATTGTAGGTATATATGTCCTAGATAAAGTAAAAAAAAATCTTATGTGTTCAATTCACATGAATTTCTCTACATCTCTGTAACAAAGTATTGTTAATATTCTTCTATCTACATCGTGACTAACGAGATAAACTTTTGCAGAAACGGTCTTACTGCTTAGTTCCTTATAGGCAGAAGTGGAATAAGGATATGCAAGATTTAGTATTCTCATCCTGTCTGCTTAAGACTTGTAATGTTACGTAAAAATGTTCACTATAACTGTTTATCTTATTACAAAGTCAACCTTTCTACCACAAATGACGTGTTTTACAGTATATTGTGTAAATAAAAGTCTGAACTTAAAAATATTGTCTTATGCTGATAACTTTGCCCAGAATGTAAATAGACAATAATAGCTTCACCAGTGACCCTGCACGACCGTCTCACAAACAAATGCCACGTGATCGCCTGTGACCTTCATCCTTTTCGCACGTTGTTCACAAAAAAGTTGTGTTTTTCTGATTTCCTTCTGATTCAGTATTTGAAGATGCTGCGTACATATTTCATAGTAAAAATACTTTTTGAGATCCACAGAATTAAAAATCGTCTTTAGATAAAGATGTGTGTGTATGTGAGAGAGAGAGAGAGAGAGAGAGAGAGAGAGAGAGAGAGAGTGTATATGAGTGAATAGAACGACTTAAAAACCTGATGTTTTCCATTCACATGACTTTCTCTAAAAAGTATTGTCACAACAGATTGTTCCTTTACCTACACATATATGTGGCATCGAGATAAACATTAGGAGAAACGGTTGTATTAGTTTCTTCTAAGTAGGAGAGAAATAAGGTAATTCGCTAGTCTAAGCGAATCAAATCTTTTAAAAAGCCGGTCCCTACATGAAACAATTGAAATTCGGTTCGGTTTGTCCAGTCAGGAGAAAACAAAAAAATAAAATAAAATAAAATGACCTCCCGCATAAGAACAGTTTAAGCAGCTTAAACTGAAACCAATAACAAAGAATGTCTCGGAAACGGAAAAAAAAATAAGAGGACTTCAGAGGCTTTTCCCAGAAAATTCAGGATTCACATTTTATTTGCAATGTAAATATACGCTATTTTAAACAAAATCGTTACGGCAATTGTTGAGAAAATCAAAATGTTCGAAAAATTTTCCCTATAAAAGGTAGTTTGGGTTGGAGGGGTTTTGTTGAAAATTTGTGTTGCATCCTTGGAAGATACTAAATTTAAACACCAAGTTTGGTATTTAACGGACTTTTTGTTTTGAGGTATGCTATCCACAGACACACACACATACATACACTGGCGTTTTTCTAAAAATACTTTTTTAATTCAGGGGTCTCAAAACATAAATTTGCGATGAAATTTCGGTATCAATTTTTTGGGTGGAACACAATACCTTTTTGTACACAATATGCATAATATGTATAGAGAAAGTAAAATTGAAAATCTGGATGAGAATTTCTCTATGGAATTTCCTCCACCCTTATCCATCCTCTATTTCTATATTTTATTTCATCAGAAACGGTTCTCCAATTTTAATTAAAGTAGCATATGTTTAGATATTAAGCGAATAAAGTGCATAATTTCAATTTTATTTAAAAAACCTATGAATTTTTTTTTACTGTGATGCCTTTTTAGTTTCTCTAGCCCCATATTACAAAAATTCGATACCGAGATTTCGCCATAAATACATGTTTTAGGACCCCCTGAATCCAAAAATAACATTTTCAGAAAAAGATCTGTGTGTATGTGTGTCTGTCTCTGTCTGTCTCTGTGTGTGTGTGTGTGTGTGTGTGTGTGTGTCTGTGGGCAGCATAGCTCATAAACGAAAAGACGGTTAAATACCAAACTTGGTATTTAAGTTTGGTATCTTCCAAGTATGCTACATGAAGAGTTTCAAGTAAATCTATCACCCGTAACTACCCTTTACATGGACAATATTTCGAAAATGTGTTTTTCTTAAAAATGACTTTAAAGATTTTGAATAAAATACCACATATTAAAGCCATTTCCGTCAGAAATAAAATGTATATCTTGAATTTTCTGGGAATAGCTTCTGAAGACCTGTTTATTCTGGATGAATTTTACTGAATTTTGCATAACTAGTAAACCGTAAGAGATAGACAAAAACTCACCATAGAAAAAATGTAGATCTTATTAAAAATACACAATATATGTCATATACCTTTTTTTCCTGTAGTTTACCGTTTTCGAGATATTCCTTGCTATTAGTTTCAATTGTAAAGTAATTATCTTTTCTCAGACAGGAGGTGTCCGGTTTTCTTTTGTTCTTCTCCTGGCCAAGCAAAGAAGCTATTTGCAATGTCAATCATATAACGGCAGCTTTTAAAACATTTGACTATCACTTTAGCCTAGTGCCCTTAGTTCCCTTCTACTTATAAGGAACTAAGTAATAAGAACATTTTGCTCATGTTTATCTCGATTAGCGTTGTGTAGAAAGAAGAATAATCTTTTGTAAGAAGTTTATAGAGCAGTTAGAGAAAGTCATGTGAGCGTAACACTTCAGATTTTTTAAAATATAATTTGGTATAAATGAAGTGAAAGACAAAAACTGAAAACAGGAGGACTGTACAGCTCATTGAAGTAGGTATACTGTTTATGTTATATTGTGGCATTAAACCTCTCTTGAGATATTCAATTTTATACAGTTAACTTTCGAGGCTTTTCCACCTCGGCTCTAAATTAACATATCACGGGAAATGCCTTTTCCTCTACCCAGGATTTCATAGCTGTAATACTATTAACAACCGATTGCTACCAAAGAGATCGCTTTTAATAAAAATAGTGTTCCATTCATAGGCGTTTCTCTACCTATCCGGCAACTATTATTCTTACAAAACCTTACCCTTCTCTCTAGTACACGCTAATCAAGAAAAACTGACTGAAATAGTCTTATTTCTCATTTCCTTGTAAGTACAGGAGAAATAAGGGAATACGCCAGACTAGAGCCACATAAAAATATTGTATTAAAAGTTCGTTGTTTCTGCATAGCCAGATGTAAAAAATAAATAAATAAAAAGACAAAAAATTTCGCATTTAAGAAAAGTATGTGTTGGAAAATTTAAACCAATAACTAGGCATTTCTCGGAAATGGATAACTCCAAAAAACATGTATTTGACATAAGCAGTGTGTTTTAAGCAGATCTACAATCTTTGTAAGTAAGATTTTCTCTCTTTCTCTCTCTCTCTCTCTCTCTCTCTCTCTCTCTCTCTCTGTCTCTCTCTCTCTCTCTTATGGTTTGCCAACTATGCAAACATGTCAGCATGAACAGGACTTCAGGGGAAATTATCAGACAATTCAAGATATGCGTTTGATTTATCATAAGAACATCTTAAACGTTTTATATTTAAATATATATGTTGCAGCCATTTTTGAGAAAATAACAATTTTCGAAAAAAAAATGTCATCTAAAAGGTATTTTCAGTGGGTAGATTTTCTTAAAAATGTTCGTATCGCATCCTTGGAAAATGCGCTTAAATATAATATTTACGTATGTTGTTCATTGACAACACATGAACGGACACACAGACCCTTTTTCTAAAAATGCATTTTGATTTTGGATTTAGTGAACTTCAAAGCATGTTTCCGGTGAACTCTCGTTATCGAAGTTTGGGCGGAATACAATACCTTCTCTACCTACTATGTACATTGTACGTGGTAGAGAAAGTAAATGCCAAAATTTGTATTGACAGTGACATCAGAAAGTATTCGTTTCCACCATAGACAACTAAATAACTCTTTTTTTAAACATTTCCAGCGATCTAATTAATGGAAAGAAAATTCACAGGGAAAGAGCAAAAAATGTTAAGTTAATACACTTTCAAGATTTTTTATTTTATTATCTTTATGTTGTTTTCTTTTTGTAAAATATCATAGTTTTTTATATATTTATATGTGCTGTCTACAAAAATCATTTTAAAGATATTTGGTCACGAATTATTTTTTTGTTATAGGAGCCTGAAAATGAGTTGAAAATAAAGTTTAATCTGACGGAGGAAGAATATTCATTGTTTAAAATCATTATCCACATTTCCAATGTGCTGCCTCATTAATATCCCAGTTTGTACAACTTTACATAAATATCCGTGTATGACTTTATATTCATATTATGTCGGCGACTTGTCAGGTATTTATTACGTTAAACAAATGTTCTATCAAATAATTTTGGAAGCGCATTATCACACGCGATGATATATAATATGAATAATATGAAAAAATGCCAGAACACGTAAACTGTAACATTATTTGAGGTTTCCGTATATTTAAAGCCACAAGCTTCTTTAATTAATTTGATCGCTAAAGTTTGTATTTTAAAGTAGTGGCGAATTCTCTCTGCAATTTCTGCGTATCGTGATTAACACGAAGCGTATACAAAAAACAAAACAAAACATAAAAACAAAAACATTGATTTTTTCATTCATATGACTTTCTCAGGAGTTTTACAACTTACCGCGTGAGAAAGTATTTTAAATCTGAAACAAATAACAAGGAATATCTCAGAAATGTTTAATTCATAAATTTTGTGTTTTAACGGATCTACTTTTTTTTTTTTTTTTTTTTTTTTTTTTTTTTGTGGTAAGTTTTTGTCTATCTGTTATAGTTTACCAGTTACGCAAGATTCAAAAAAAATTATTCAGGATAAAGAGGTCTTTAGAGGCTAACCCCAGAGAATTACAAGATATATATTTTATTTGCCTTATAAATATATTTGATATACGGTATTTTAATCGAAATCGTTACGGCCATTTTTGAGAAAATCAAAATTTTCGATTTTTTTTCGAGGTAAACGGTAGTTTGGGAAGGGGGGGTTTCCCATACTCTTCGTTCACATCCCTGGAAGATACTAAACTTAACTACCAAGTTTGGCACTTTACTTTCCCCCAACTACGTGGAATTTTTTTCGAAACTTTTGATTTTGTCAAAAATGGCTCTAACGATTTTGATTAAAATATCGTATATTAAAGATATTTACCTGACAAATAATATGCATATCTTTAATTTTCTGGGATTAGCCTCTGAAGACTACTTTATTCTGGAGGAATTTTGCATAACTGCTAAACCGTAAGAAATGGACAAAAACTTACCACACAAAAAATGTAGAGCACATTAAAACACACAATTTATGTTATATAAATTTTTTTCGAGGAATTGATCGTTTTTTAGATATTTCTTGTTTTTGGTTTCATCTTTGAAAAACTTGTACTTTCCTCATACAGGAATTTGTCAACTCGTATCCATACAAACAAAGGAACTTTAGTCACCTAGTAACCAGCTTTTGACTTCACTTTAACTTATGATACTCACATATTTAGCTTCTATTTACAAGGAAGCAAGTAATAAGACTATTTCTGCTAATTTTTTCTCGATTGCATGAAATAAATAGAAGCATAAGTTTTTAACAATAATGTGAATAGGGCACTTCAGATTTTTTCTGGATAGAAAGACTTTGTCTATCCTTATGGTTACCATTCTGAAAAGGTTATCCAGAATGAAAAGGTCTTTAGAGGCTGTTCACAAAAAATTCAATATATATATATTTTTTTTATTTGTGATGTTAAATATCTTTAATATGTGGTATTTTAATCAAAATTGATAGAGATTTTTTGAGAAAAATAAGATTTTTCAACATTTTAAATATAAAAGGTAGTTTGGTGTGGGAATTTTTCTTGAAAATGTTCGTCGTGCCTTATACCTTTTTTTTTCTCTCTCTCTCTCTAATAATGCTTTTCTTTTTTATTCTGGGGCCATCAAAACAAAATGTCCGTTAAAACCTCAGTAACAAATTTTGATTTGAATACAATACTTTCTCTACCGACTATATACCTACGTACATAGTACACGATATAGAAAGTAAACATTATTTGTTATCGACTCTGCCAATTGTCAGGATCATAAACTTTTCGGCGATAATTACAAAATGTCAGGATAATTTTGAGGGTTTATAAGATAAACTACACTCATAAACTTTTCGTTTTTGAGTTATACTGCCCCCCACACACAAGTAAGAGACATACACAGGGATATTTTTCTAAAAATGCTTGTTTTTATTCAGGGATCGTCAAAACATGTATTTTCGGTGAAATCTCGCTATCGAATTTTTGAGCGGGAGACACTACTTTCTGTCTACTATGTACATTGTTCATGCGTGATAAAAAGTAAAAAGTATTGAGTAGCAAACAATGAAATTGAAATATTTCATCATACAAATATACACCCTCCTTAGCGCGGCTGCTTTCCAAGTGGGAGACTTGGTACGGGGTGAACTCAGCGTAGTGAGACTCCTGGAGGGGGGGAGGGGTTGAGAAGCTACTTGATTGAGAAGTAGCGGCTCCAGATCGAGAAGACCGTACCAACCGGCCGGGAGTGGCTGGAGGCGCTGATCACGTCTCACCCTCCAGCATTGCACGCCATTCATGACGACTTCGGACCGAGATGGGGGATGCAGCGGCCGGGCGTTAGGCCAAGATCCCTTGTTGACTGTCGAACCATGGAGTTACGATACAAATATACACCTGTCATATCATGTGATTAGAGATCGCTCTCGGCATTTAAACTAATTCGGGAATAAGAGAAGTTTAACAGCAGAGCACCTAGTGAAGCTGTTGATTGTGAATAGAGTTTTAAAAAAAATTAAAAGTGTATACATTCAATTATGCACTTAAAATTAGCAGTTAATACATAAAAATAATAAAAATGTTGATGAGCTAAAAATATTCATTAATTTAATGTTGCAGATTATTAAACCAAATAAACCTGAAGTGTATTTTTCACTGCATATACTTAAGTTTTTTACTGCATAGTCTTGAAAGAACCTATAACAAAGTTCTTCTACAACTAAACTGTTTGTATGTTATAAAATTGCGGGTTAGAAAATATTTGATTTTCAAATAATTCTATGAAATAAATTGTAATAAACATGTTCACTATCCGTCGAGCAAAAGTTTTAATATGTTGTATGTTGAACATAAGCTTAGTTTGGATCATTTCACACTGGGACACTGGTGACGGTCGCCAGAGACAATCACTGTTAGAAATACGTTCGTTTGAATGAAGCATTCACTCCGGGACACTACACTGCCTCGCCGAGTCACTGTGACGCAGCAGTGTCTCACCCTCGCCACAAGTGACGGACAAGGTCACTGTGTTCAGAGCAGTCACCGCCGGACAAGCATTAGCTTGCATGACAATGTTCGCACTGGGACACAAATCGCAGACTCAGCTTTGGAGATTTGCCAACAGACTGGCAATCAGTGACACAGCAAAACATTCATTATACTGTACACATCGTAGCCATGAGTTTAGATTTGATTAACATGGAAGATTTTATGAGTGAAATAGAAAGCAGTCCTGCTATTTTGGGTATCAAAAGCGATGACTATAGCATCTAGTCTCAGATCGTGTAATCCAGCCGTAGCAGTAGATGTATGTGTAATGTTTTGTCTTCATTCTCCTCCTCATCCTCATTCTTCTTGGGAGTACTAACAAAAATACCTCATCGTTCAAGTCCATTTCACTAATTAATCAATTGGCAATACCTGAAGTGTCAGACACCAATAATCCAGAAGGTTCACCACAATCACCAGTGACCGTAACTGACGACCGCCACCAGTGTCCCAGTGTGAAACGACTTTAAAGAAATGTGAAATAAAAACAGGGAATGCTCACAGAAGGTCTAGAGCAGTGTTTCCCAAGCTTTTGAAGTTCACGGCACCCTTGGGAATAACATTAAACACTAGGGGCACCCTTCCTTGAATTAAAAGAAAATTAAGCTTAATATGTTAATTTATTGAAATATTATATAATAATAACGTACACCATAACATAATACCGTAAACTTTACTACAATCACTGAGTAAAAATACATCAATAAATTTTGTTCGATTAATGATTAATGTGAAACTTGTGATTGATGCTTAGAGCACAGATATGTGATGTCGGGTCTTACAGTTGACAGTGAAACACGTAAATCATCCTCAAGGTTATTCAGTCTATTTCTTGCTTTGCATTTTATTGTCACCATAGCAGAGAAGGCTTGCTCGCATAGATAGGATGTTGAAAAGGGCAAAAGTGCGTTAATTGCTTTCTTCATTAGGTTAGGGTACTCCTCTCTCCGTTGAAGCCAAAAACTAGCCACCGACGCCTCACTCTTGGTGAACTTACCTTTGAGTGTGGAATCAGCGCAAAGATCAATAAATTCATCTCGTTCGCAAGCAGTGGAATCTATTTCCTCTGCACTATCTACGAAATCAAATGGTGAGACAACCCAGTCGAGATTCGTAGTGGAAATAGTTGGAAAGTACGCATCTATTGCATCTTGCAATCTTGATAAGTGATCACAAATGCGGTCTTTCAGCTTACCCAGATCTTTATCTCCTGCCACATTAAGAAGAGATGGAAAGTTCGACAAATCTCATTTTTGAACTACAGACTTCCAAGAACTAAGTTTTCTTTTAAAACCTTTCATTTTATTGGTTGAGATTATTGTTTCATGTCGACCCTGCATCGAAACATTCAGTTCATTCAGCTTATGAAAAATATCTGCCAGATACGACAGTTCAAAACACCAAGAATCACTTAGTAAGAGCTCATGAAATGTGTCTTGATTTTCATCCTTAAAAAAAATTTTTAGCTGTTCTTTAAGTTCGAGAAACCGGTTCAATACACGACCCCGCGACAACCACCTTACTTCTGTGTGAAGTAACAAAGAGGTATGAGCTGCATCCGTTGCGCGACATAACTGTTCAAAAATTCTGCACTTTAAAGGTCGAGACTTCATATAGTTCACCATTTTCACAACTTGGTTAAACACTTCAGCAAAATCTTCATTACACGCTTTCACGACTAATGCCTCTCTATGCAGAAAACAGTGAGTTATAATAATGGAGGATTTTCATTGAGAGCTCTGGCAGTAAAACTTTAATTTTCCCAGACATAGATGGTGCACCATCTGTACATATACCACAACAGTCTTTCCATGAAAAATCATGGTCATTGAGATAGGAATTAATAGAAACGAAAATATCATGGCCTGTGGTCTACAGAACAGAAATTGTTCACTAATATCTTTTTCATCAATATATCTGATAAAACCAAGGAGTTGCGGTTTGTCACCAATATCGAGACTCTCATCTACTTGCAAAGCAAATGTTCTGTAAGTTTTTATTTTCTCCGTGACTTGTTCGTCGATATTGCATGACATTTCAGATATCCTGCGGCTGATTGTGTTGTTGGACAGAGGAACTTGCGATATTTGATTAGTTGCTCCTTCGCCAAGTATTGTTGAAACCATAACTTGACATGCAGGGCCAATGATTTCCTCTGCAAGAGTATGAGGTTTCTTTTTTTTTAGCTCTCAGTTCTACTACTTTAAATGAGGCTTCAAGAGCAGTATCACCTATGGTCATTCTCTTTACCATTCGCACAGCTGTTTTCTTCTCCCCTTCTAATATATGTGAAAAATACATTACACTTTTCTGTGACACACTAGGATGCTTTGTTGTAAGATGCCGCTTCAGTTTGCTAGGTACCATGGCCTCGTTGGTAAGTGTTTCGCCACAAACTAAACTCACAGGGATAGGGTTTTCCTCGTTGTTATTCCACTTAAATCCATACGCTAAGTAACTGACCTGGTATGTTCTTTTCTTTCGTTTGTCTTATTTATGTGATGAATTCGACGGTCCGGGAGAAACTGTAAGATTTGGCTTCTTAAAGCAAGCAGTAGGAGCCGACTGTTCACTTTCACTGTCCTGGCGTTTACGTTTAACAATGAACTTATCCACAGCTAAACACTGTGAATCAAGGCGAGGAAGACAACTGAAAGCGCCAAGCGGCGTACACTTTTATGTATTCATCTGTCGAAGTCTCGGGAATGTTCGGCAGGGTATAGCTGTAATGCCATCTGTGGGATACTAGTATAACTGAATTATTGAAATGAATCGACCACTATCACCATCTGCCGTGCATGAGAGTAATTGATTTGACTTATTTTATTTCAAGACCTTACAAGACTTAAGGCTTCAGTAGAAGGTATTTTTTTTTTTGTTTGTCTCAATATCTCGCGGCACCCCTTAGCCAATCACACGGCACCCTAGGGTGCCGGGGCACACCGGTTGGGAACCGCTGGTCTAGAGCATGGTTAGTCTCGTTTCATTGGTGGCTAACCTCATGGACCGTGATTTTTAATATTGACCTCGAATGTGGGCAGTCTATCTACCCGCAGAAAATTAGATCAATGTACTGCTGTGTCCTTCAAGGCAAATGTCATGCACTGACGCGCGGAGTTATAGCAACTGATGCAATGAGCTGAGAAAGTGGGCCCGCACTTTCGGGTAAAAGAAACAGCAGCATATTTGGGGGGGGGGATTCTGATGTGTTCCATTCACATGACTTTCTGTAGCCGTTCCGCAAGTAAACTTTTCTTACAAAACATTATTCTTTTATCTACATCATGCTAATCTACTTGCTTCTTTGTAAGTAGAAGAGAAAAACGGATTGCACTAGGCTATAGCGATAGACAGTCTTTTAAAAGCCGGTCGCTAGTGAAACAATTGAAATTTGGCTCTCTTTGTCTGCTAGGAGTAAGACAGACGAAAAGAAAGATGACATCCCGTTTGAGAAAAGTTTTAAGTAGCCTAAAACTGAAATTAACACGGAATATCTTGTAAATGGTTAATTCTACCAAATAAATTGTGTTTTAAGTGTAGGTAGTAGAGGCTTACCTTTCTCTTACGGTTTACCAGTTATACAATATATATACAAAAGTAACCCAGAAAGAATAGGTCTTCAGAGGCTATTCTCAGAACATTTAGGATATACATTGCGTTTATCATAAAAATATTTTAAAAATATGGTATATCAACATTTTTGAAAAATGTTCCATGTAAAGGGTAGTTGGAGGTGGGGGATTTTCCTGAAAATCTTTGTGTCGCATCATTGGAAAATACTGAACTTAAAAACCAAGTTTGGTATTTAACCGACTTCTGTTCTTGAGTTATACTGTCCACACACACACACACACACACACACACACACACACACACACACACAACACACACAACACACACACATACACACACAAGCCTACACGCAAGCGCGCGGATCTTTTTCTAAAAATTTGATTGTGTTTCATTCATATAACTTTCTCTAGCTATTCGCTATACAATCTATTCTTACAATGGATTGTTCTTTTATCAACATCATGCTAATCGAGATAAACGCTAGCATTATTGGTCTTATTACTTGATTCCCAATAAATATAAAGGAAATTAGGCTAAAGCAATAATCAAATCTTTTAAAAGCTGGTCGCTTTGCTTTTAAAAGCTGGTGAAACAATTGAGTTTCGGTTCGATTTGCATGGCCCCCTTTGAGAAAGGTTAGGTAGTTTGAAATTGAAATCAATAACAAGGCATATCTCGAAAACGGTCCACTCTTTAAGAAAAACGTGCATGACATAAATGATGTGTTTTGGTGAGATCTATATTTTTATGTAGTAAGGTTTTGTCCTAACCCTTATGATTTAACAGTAATGCAAAATTCTGCAAAACTCATCCAGAATAGAAAGGTCTTCAGAGGCTATTCCCAGAAAATTTAAAATATACATTATATTTGTGATATAAATATCTTAAAATATGGTGTTTTAATCAAAATCGTTAGAGCCAATTTTGATAAAAAATAACGTTTTCAAAACACATTTCATGTAAATGATGGTGGGGGGGAGTTTCTTGAAAATCTTCGTATCGCACCCTTGAAAGATACTAAATATAAGTACCAAGGTTGGTATTTAACGGGTTTTTCGTTTTTGAGCTATGCCCATACACACGGACCTTTGTCTATAAATGTTTTTTTCGGACTCAAGGAACCTCACATGTTTCCGGTGAAATATCGTCATCGAATTTTAGTGGAATACAATACCTTCTCTAGCTACTATGTACATTGTACGTACATACGTGTTAGATAAAGTAAAAAATCTGAAGTGCTCCATTCACATGACTTTCTCTACATCTCTGTAATAAATTATTGTTAATAAGCTTATTCTTCTATCTACTTCATGCTAATCCAGATAAGCATTAGCAGAAACGATTTATTACTTAGTTCCTTATAAGTAGAAGGGTCACCACCACCACCACCACTCCTCCTGCTCCTGCTGCTGCTGCTGCTGATGATGGTGATGGTGATGATAATAATAAATTGAGTGTTATATGGGCGCTCTTTAACTCATTGTTTCTCAGCGTCCCATTCTACAGAGTGTTTCAAAAATACGGGGCATAATTTCAGGTATGTATTTCCCACATGAAGACAATCAAAATAGTTCATTATAACATGTGTCCGGAAATGCTTCATTTCCGAGTTATGGCCTTTACAACATTGAATGTCCCACCTGTAGACAATCAAAATAGTTCATGTCCGGAAATGCTTCATTTCCCAGTTATGGCCTTCACAACATTGGAATTCACTGGAACGTTTTTCTTTCCGCAGGGGGATGCCGTCAAAGGAGACATTAGGAGGGCGCTCTGACAGTTCATTCTGAGGAAGGTTACATTCAGTGTTCTTTAGGCGTTAAGACTGTGCGACATATACTCAAATCAAGAGCTGGCAGAGATACACTTCATGTACGGTAAGGCTGACGGCAATGCTGCGCTGGCTCGTCGTTTGTACCAGGAGAGGTACCCACAGCGACAATGTCCAGATCGGAAGACATTTGTACGTCTCCATTCCCGTCTGTGCGAGTATGGAACATTCACCTCTCCTGGTTTGGGAAGGGGACGACCAAGATCTACAACTCCAGAAGTGCAGGAGGAGATTCTGGAGGCTGTGGACAGGACTCCTATCAGCACACGACGGTTAGCGTTGCAAGTCAATGTTCCTCATACGACTGTCTGGAGACTGTTGAACGACTATCAATTGTATCCTTATCATTTACAACGTGTACAGGCCCTGTCACCAGCAGATTACCCTACACAAGTTAGGTTCTGTCAGTGGTTCTTGCAGCAGTGTGGTGTAAATCCGAATTTTTCTGCCGTCGTATTATTTACAGATGAAGCACAGTTCACAAGAGATGGCATAACAAATTTCCAAAATCAGCATGTATGGTCGCATGAAAACCCACGTGCAACTGTTGTATCTCATCACCAGGTACGGTTCTCCCTCGGCCGGTATCATTGGTGATCGATTAGTTGGACCCCATGTACTTGTAAACAGACTTACGGGGCAGGCGTACACAAACTTCCTGGAAAACACCATACCTGACGTTTTCGAAGACACTCCACTGATCAATCATCAACACATTCACTTCTTGCATGATGGCGCTCCTGCACACTTCAGTCTTACGGCTCGCTGGTACTTGGATCGAAGGTTTCCTGATCGATGGATTGGTAGAGGTGGCCCAATTGCTTGGCCTCCACACTCACCTGATCTGAACCCTCTCGATTTCTACTTGTGGGGCCATTTAAAATTATTGGTTTATTCGTCTCCGGTGCCGGATTTGGAATCCCTTCGGAATCGAATTGTGGCAAGTTGTGAGGACATACGCAATACTCCTGGAGTTTGGGATCGTGTTCGCAGGTCAATGAGACATCGATGTGAGGTCTGTATTCAAGCAGGAGGTGGACATTTTGAACATCTTCTGTAATGAAAACAACCTGCGGAAAGAAAAACGTTCCAGTGAATTTCAAAGTTGTGAAGGCCATAACTCGGAAATGAAGCATTTCCGGACACATGTTATAATGAACTAATTTGATTGTCTACATGTGGGAAATACATACCTGAAATTATGCCCCGTATTTTTGAAACACTCTGTATATTGGCCATGAAAGACTACTTCATTTTGCTCCGAGTCCTCTTTATGATGCCTGAGATTCTTTTACGTGTCATAAATCTACGACACGGGACCACCAGCTTTACTTCCCTTTCTAGAAAGGAAGCCATGCTAAGCCCTCCACCGGGTTTGAACCCACGACCTTGGGAACCAGAGACTAGCCTGTTACCCCCAGACCACGGACACGAATTGGAAGAAGTATAAATATGTATTAAAAGGAGGAAACAGAGGAAGCAGGGAGGAGAGTAAAGGAAGAAAAAGCGGAAAGAAATATTGGGATGAATAGGCAATGATAAATCTGAAGCTGCGACAGGAAAATCGTGTTAAAATTAGAAAGAGAAGATGGAAATATGAATTTAAAACTCTGATGAATCGAGCCATATGGTTCAGGCGTTTCGTCTCAGACTGGCATTTGGGAGATCGTGGGATCGATTCCCGCGGCCGCTCACTGACCCATGGGTTTTTCACGGGACACTAGGCGAATACTGGTGAGGTTTCGTTATTCCCCCGAACTTCTTGACCCTTCATTTCATCTATATTTCATCCAACCGGTCTCTTCTAGGGCTGTAAGTGTCGGCGAGGACTGCGGTGATGGCGCACTCTCGTAGAGGCGACTGCGCTTTGAAAACTCAGTTCTCAGCGGCGGGATAGCGATGGAAGTCGTCAGAATAATTAGGGGCATTTGGCCAGACCTGAAGCGAGGGCTCCTTGCGCTCCCCGCGTGGAGATGAAGACTTGCTAGGGAAATGTTAGGGCCCTCCACGATGGCTCACCATCGTCCGGTTCCGACTGCCCGCTGTAATTACTCTCATCTTATCCTATCCTCCTGGGGTCTGACGTACAATAAACCAATAAGTGAAGCTGAAGTGTGGAAGCCCCTCCTGCACACATTACACTATACTACACTACATTCACATAGGTTTCTCTACCTATCTGCAATGAACGATTCCTATGAAAGTTGTTCTTCTATCTATTTCATGCTAAAGGAAATAAACATGTGCAGAAATTGTCTAATTACTTAGTTCGTTGTTAGTAAAAAGGAAATAAACGAATACTTTAAACTAAAACGATAGTCAAATATTTTAAGACCCAGTGATAAGATTGAAATTCGGTTCACTTTGCATTCTAGTGAAAAACAAGAAAGGAAAGAAACAAATTACTTCCAGATTTGGAAAAGTTTAAATATTGGAAAATACCAATAACCAGGAATATCTGGGAAATGGTTAACTCCTCAAAAAATGTATCTGATATAAATTGTGTGCTTTAATGGTATCTACATCTTTATGTGGTAACATTATATCTATCTTTTACGGTTTACCATGCAAAAGTCATTCAGAATGAAGAGGCCTTGAGAAGCGATCCCCAAAAATTGAGGTAAATATTTTAATATAATATGATATTTTAATCAAAATCTTTGGATCCATTTTTAGAAAATCGAAATTTCCGAAAACTCTTCTAAGTAAAGGGTAGTTTGAGGTTTTTCCTAAAAATCTTTCTGTCGCCTTTTTGAAGTATACTAAATTAAGTACCAAGTTTGGTACTTAACAAACTTTTCGTTTTTGAGTTACGTTGTTCACAGACACATACACACAAACGGATCTTTTTCTAAACCTTTTTTATGATTCAGGGACCCTGAAATATACAACGGGTGGAATGCAATACTTTCTCTATATACTATGTGCACTGTGCTTGGTAGAGAAAGTAAAAAGGGGAATATAAAATCTAAACCGAAAAAATAAAGCAAAACATAAGTGTAAAAGATCTATGAGGACGAGAGACAAATAAATGAAAAGACAGATCAGAAAGGCAGAATGTAGGAGAGAATTAAGTTAATGATGGCAATAGAAAGAGCTAGGCCTAGGAAACGGCTAGAAGGAAAACACTAAGGATTGACAACAGAAGAGAAAGGAATAAAAATGAGGAAAAAGGTTGAATCGAAATGATACAATCCATGAGACTGTGAGTGGGATTTGCAGTTTAATTAGTAAGTAGATAAAATATTGAGTAGAAGGGACTTGTTGAATAAGAAAGCAAGTGGAAAATCAGCTCATTTAAATGAAATAAGAAAAATGCAACGAAAGAGGATACTATCAAGCGAGGAGGGGAGATCTGGGTTATTGCCGATGACCCTAATAAACTGGAACGTGCATTCACCCTGACCATGAAAACGACGCACATGTATCCCCCCCCCCCCTAAACATACTGCTATAAAACAGCATAAAAGGGGCCCCACACGGTTTCAGTAACTTACATCAACTCCCAGAACATCAAACAAACGGTAAGTTTATCATACATATAGATTTAAATATCTTAGATTAGTGTGCGAACAACAGCCTATTGCTTCATACTCCTTCATTTGACCTTAATGAATTGCGTCACGCTTTATTTGCGGACTAAGAAAACACCTTTGTTTTCTGTTAAATATTCTCATTTAATTCTCATGAGTAACATTCACATGATTCTTCAATAAACTATTCCTATAAAAGCTTATTCTTCTATACACTTAATATTAGTTCTTACTGAGTTTCTTATAACTGTACAATAGAAATAAGAGAGTGCTGTAGGCTTTAGCGATAGTAACATCTTTTTACTTTCTCTATACGTACACTTAGGGTATAGAGAAGTTATTGTATTACACCTAAAATTCGATACCGAGATTTAACCGGAAACATATGTTTTGAGACCCCCTGAATAAAAAAAAAAGAATTTTTAGAAAAATGTTCGTGTGCGTGTCTGTGGACAGCATAGCTCAAAAACGAAAAGTCCGTTAAATACCAAACTTGGTATTTATGTTCAGTATCTTCCAAGGAAGAGACACGAAGATTTTCAAGAAAATCCCCCACCCCCAACTACCCTTTACATAGAACAAATTTAGAAAATTTTGATTTTTTAAATATTGGCTTTAACGATTTTGATTAAAATATCGAATATTAATATATATTTACATGACAATTAAAATATATTACTTAAATTTTCTGGGAATATCCTCTGAAGACATTTTATCCTGGATGAACTTTGCGGAGTTTTGCATATCAGCTAAACCGTAAGATATGCACAAAAACTTATCACAAAAAAAAAAAAAAAAAAAAAAAAAAAAAAAACGTAGAGCACGCTAAAACACACAATTTATGTATATACATATTTTTTCGTGGAGTTGATCGTTTTGAGATATTCCTTATTATTGGTTTCAGCTGTAAAGTAATTGTACTTTTCTCATACGGATTTGTCAACTCCTGTCCATCCAGACAAAGGAACTTCAATCATATATCAACCAGCTTTTGACCATCGCTATAGCTTATTGTACTCCCTTATTTCCCTTCTACTTACATGAAAGTAAGTAATAAGACAATTTCTGTTAATTTTTTTCTCGATTAACATGAAGTAAGTAGAAGAATAAGCTTTCTAATAATAATTTGTTGTGGAGATGTAAAGAAAGTCATGTGAATGGAACACATCAGATATTTTTAAGATCTGGTGACAATGTGAGATGGCTTTGGAATTATATTCTATTTGCATGATTAACAAAAAATAAATAAAAACAAAACAAAACGAATAACAACTTTCATTTGCAAAAAAAAAAAATAGGTGGCCATATGTTTTCGAAAATTTAAACCAAAAACAAAGAATATCGCGGAGATTGTTAATTCAACAAAAAAGAAAGAAAGAAAAACATATTTGACATGAACTGTGTGCGTTAACGAAATCTATACTTTTGATAAGATTTTGTCTATCTTTTACCATTTTTGCAAAAGTCATTCAGAATAAAGAGGACAGAAAATTCAAGATAAGCATTTCAATAATTGTGATGAATAAGTCTTAACATACAGTATTTTAATTAAAATCCTTAGAGGAAATTTTTGAAAAGGTCAAGATTTGCTAAAAGTTGTCATATAAAGGATAATTTGGGATAGGGGGATTTTATTGAAAGTCTTCCTGGCGCATCCTTGGTAGAATTTGAACTTAAATATCAAGTTTGGTATCTCAGTTATTGTTTTTTAATACAGAACAGAAGTTTATAAACAAAGTGCTTGGGACAAGTTTTGTTGTTTACAAAATCTCAATAGAATGAAGAACTGAAAAACGTTTTAAAATTTTCTTTACTATTATTTATACTTGAAGTAGTTAGCAGGGAAGTTGTGTTCGTAGATCCAATTAGATACACAGAAAATTTGCCTTCTGTTCGACATATTATTTATGTTTTAAATTATTGCCAACATCTATATTTAATAGTTTTATCACTGATTTTTTAAAACATCACACATTGATGTTGCACGGAGGAGAGAGAGAGGGAGGGAGAGGGAGGGTGAGTGTCAAGGGAGATAGAGAGAGAATGAGGGTGAAATAGGGATGTTAAGGAGAGTGACAGAGAGTGAAGGAAAGGCAATGAAAAGAAAGAGAGGGTAAGAATTCCCACATTTAACGCAATTATGCGAGCAGAACTGTGGTTTCAACTTGTTATGTATAAAGGATTAAAACTGATGCTCTGGAAAACTTGGACAAGATGACGACGGAAATGAGTTCCTTTCTTCTTATTTTATAACTTAAAGTGGCGTCGAAGTGATAAGGCCGATTTTCTAAAGTGTTAGAGCTACAGATTTAATTCTTTGCACAAACATTTCTAGTGCCGCGAAAGGGTCGCGGGTTCGAATCCCGCATGGAAGTTCAGTATTATGTGTTTCTCTGTTTGTCCGAAGTAAGAACCTGATGACCAAGTAGGTTACACCTGAAGGTCAATATATGTAAAGCAAATAAAAAAAAGTGATGAGTTCCATTCACACGACTTTCTCTGGCTGTTCTGCAAAAAAGCTTCTTACAAGCTTCTGCTTCATGCTAATCAAGATAAACATTAACAGAAACGGTCTTATTGGCTATTTCCCTAAAAGTAGAGGGAAACTAAGGGAATACACTAGACTAAAACGACAGTCAAATGTCTAAAAGCTATCGCTGTGCGATTGTCATTAAATTTGCTTCTTTGCATGGCCAGAAGTAAAACAAAAGAAACCCGGACTGCCTCCGTGGTAGAGTGGTCAGAGAGCTGACTTCTCACCCGGAGATTCCGGGTTCGATTCCCGGCTGGAGTGGGGAATTTTTCTTTAACCAGAAGTATTCCTTATCCTCCACAGAGTCTGGAACTGTGAATGTGCGCGTGTTTAGTGTTATAAAATTACTAAACTAATGTATTAACGAGTTGTTTCAAAGTCAAAGCCCCCGATATAACCTTTGATGTTAAAAGGGGGTTATACAAATGAAACGATTAAAAGAAAAAAGAAAAAAAAAAGACGGACGTCTTCCAGTCTGGGAAAAGTATAAGTGTTTTAAAATGGAAACCAATAACAAGGAATATCTCGGAAACAGTAAGCTCTACGACAAAAGTGTTAAGAATATCAATTATGTATTTTGACGAGATCTACATTTATGTAGACAGTTTCCAGTTATGCAAAAGTCATCCAGCACGAAGAGGACTTCAGAGGCTATTTCCAGGAAGTTAAAGATATACATTTTATTTGTTATATAAATGTATTTAATATGTGGTATTTTAATTAAAATCGTTAGAGCCATTTTTGAGAAAATCAAAATGTTTGAATATTTGTCCATGTAAAGGGTATTTTATGGTGGAGCGATTTTCTTGAAAATAGTTTTTGTCGCATCCTTGTTTAGTATTTAACGGACCTTTTGTTTTGATTTATGCTGTCCACTGACATAAAAACACTTCACATTGACCTTTTTCTAAAAAGTACCTTCTTTTTTTTAATATGATTCATAGGATCTCAAAACATATATTTCTGGCGAAATCTTGGTGAAATCCGGTGAAATTTCTACCTACTGCGTACATTGTATGAGTACATACATTTTAGAGAAAGTAAACAAAAAAGCATTATTAGCAATTAAACTGTTTATATATTTCAACCCAAAGTCTAATTGCATTTTGAGATATTAATTACTTGATATCAATTGTATGTATAATAAAATATCTCCTCCGACAGATATTGAACTAAAGATTACATTTTTGCGTTACGTTCCTTTATACATTTAAAAGAAATGTTCTGGGGGAAATTGTCATATATTGTATATATAGGTAGTTTTGGATTAAATAATTTTTTAGTGAAAAGCTCATAAAAAAGTGCCTGATTACGAATATTATTTTTTTAAAAATAAAGTATGACATCAAAATTCCAACCAGACATTTTCTTACCAATATTCTTAAGTGCATTGTAGAACATTTTCAGACTTTTAACTATACTTGGATGGGAGAAGGTGGGTTTTGAAAATGGGAGGGGGGGAGGTGAGGAGGGAGATGAATTAGGTAATGACGTATCCTTTACTTACAAGAATGTAACTTAAATGGCGCCCAAACATGTGTCACATCCGCTCCAGGGGATTAAAACTTTGCAGGTCGGTAATTTAAAGAAGAGTAATTTTTTTTTGCAACAAAAATACAAAAATCGCCTTTTTTTTTTTCTTTACCAAAACGGCTGAAAAACCATTTCCGTGTATACTTTGTCATCTTCTGTGGTCTAGGGGTAACATGTTAGTTTTTGGTTCCCAAGGTTGCGGGTTTAAACTGGGTGGAGGGCAACGGATTTTTTCGAGCGTAAAAATCCTTAGCATGGTTTCCTTCGGAAGAGAAGTAAAGCCGCTGGTCCCGTGTTGTAGATTTACGGCACGTAAAAGAAAGAGGCCTCTGAGCAAAATTAGGCGGTCCTTCATGCTCTATGTAGAATGAAACGCTGAGAACCGCAGCAGTTAAAGAGCGCCCATTAATAAAACTCAATTTAACTTGTAAATTAAACAAAACACATAATAATATATGACATGGAAATTTATTCACCATTAGTATTTTCTGAAGCAAATTCTGCAGAGTATTGCTTTTATCTCTAGTCATTGTTCGACAGGGCCTAAAAAATTGTTGTTTTATCAATATAAGATTGTTCCAAAGAGTACCAAAATAACACCATAGTAACAATTAGCCCAACAAGTTTAATGTTTTTGGTAAAAAAACAAAAGAAACAACAACAACGAAACAGTGCTATACACAAAGCATTTGATCATTTTTGACAAAAGTACTTTGCGGCATTGGTTTTCGCCAGAACTTGTGTAACTCGCTGATCTTTATACGTTCTAGATAATAGCTGTTTACAAAAGAGGCCAATTTGGTTCGATGTACGTAACGGTACCATTTAAACAAGAAGCGAGTAGTGGTGGCTCACTCGAGCAGGGAAGTCGGAGGACAATGTTGCCGGGTTGTCCAGGGTAATCAGCATAGTAGAACAGGTTTCACGGCTCTTAGCCAACAGTGGGTGCTGCTTGCTTTATGTACGCTGTACGGTGACACCTCGTCCGCAGTAAATGTATTATAGTTTGTCGCGTAAGTTATTTTTAACAAAGAAACAAAAAATAAACACTTAAATATAAGTATGCACACATTGACATGGCCAAACTGCCTCGTATTTGACATGTAAATTTCCTTCGCGGCAGGTTTTATCTTGAAATAGCCCTATTAATTCTACAACTCTTTTAACACATCAAATATGGGGCAGTTGGACCACCTGGTATATCTAGCCAGGAGATGAAACTGCCTCTCTTCATTGGTCAAACATTTCTGTCACCTGATTAGGAAATTGACCATTATATGTGCAGTTCCCTCTGAGAAATGGCACGAATTGCTCGACAAACGTTATTTTTAATTTCTTCTAAAGTGTGTGGTTTTGTTTTGTAAACTTTTTATTTTTATTCCCTCCCGGGGTTAAAATCGCAGGGGGAACATGGTGGTAGCTTGCAGATTCTCTATGGACATGTGAATCATAAATGAATACTTTATTGGAAACAAAATGCCTGTATCAGGCTGAAAAAAGCCATTTCACTTCATACGCATTGTATTTAATTAATTGATTAACAAATACAGGCCAAGTGTGCAAGAGTTGAACTCTCACTGAACTCCACTGCCAACCGGGTTGGTATGGATAGCTCAGTTGGTTAGGTGCTGGCCTTCTGAACTCAAGGGGGTTCAAACCCGACCCAGACCAATGGTTTTTAAATGCTTTTAAAAGCAACAGCTCCGTGTCAGTAGATTTATTTGCATTTGGCATATTAAATATCTCCTGTTGGATGAAATTCCGGAACACTGGTAGTGAAAGCATCATTATTCCACCAAATGTGTTTTACTGCCAACTGCTAGGAGGCGTGAAACCTGTTCTGCTTTATGCTGATCACCCAGTATTAGAAACTAATAAGCAGTATGAAAGCTCATACTTACAGTGTACTGTAATGAGGTAAATGCTATTTGCCCCTCCAATTTCACCTTGTAGATTGTAGGGGAAGGGAAACAAGAGTGGTGGAACTTTACTGGATAGCCCGCTAAAGCAACAGAAAAAGGAAGTTGCCATGGAAACTACAAGGAAACATGCCCCTCTAGTAACTGTCACCTCTTGTTTAAAACAAAATGCACTTTAGCAGTGATTTGACTGCTCTGGCTGCTTTCAGTTAGTCATTCCAACAACCTCTGAAGCAGAATCATCAGGATTATTAAGAGGCAAACTCTTTGCATGGCCTCTGACTAGTGGCACAAATGCCAAGCCAAATGCATGTGCAATAGGTGATAATGAACCCTTATATAAACTAATCATAAACTGTGAGCTAGATAATCTGTTCTATAAGCAGGGAGGAATTTTACTTTATGTTGTGAGCTATTGGAAAACAAAAGAATGATGTTTGAAAGCATCACAATATTTTTATGAAACCTCTTATATAACAGGAGCATAGTTATTCACAAAAACAGGGGGAGAAAAATTGCTCATAGGTATACATTTTACTGTATGATCGTACAAAAGTTTAGCCTCAGAGACGCCATTTTATTATGAGGGCCTTTTTTTTTCAACCTCCGATAGGCTATAAATAAAAGACAAGTTCATAGAAAACAATGATTTTATTACTAAAAGTTTTGTACACTTATGGTTACTTTTCAACATAATCACCAAAAAGGTTGAGACATTTATTGTACCTGTGCACAAGCTTTGCAATACCCGCTTCCAAAAATGTTGCCGCCAATGATTTCAAATGAGCATTGACGTTGTTTTGAAGATTTTCGTACTTTACGACGTTTGCGGAGAGCCATTCAAAACAAACAAAGAGGAATGTTGACTTCAGGAATTGTGTTGATCCATTACACTGCTGGCACAACCCATCGGCTCCTTGAACAATTTCAATGGGACATTTTCGATCATCCGTCGTACAGTCCTGACCTGGCACCCAGCGACTTTCACTTTTTCCCTGAACTGAAGACGTGGCTAAGAGGGCAGCACTTTCAAACTAACGAAGATCTTCAAAACGACATCAAAGCTCATCATTTGAAATCATTGGTGGCAACATTTTTTGTTGCGGGTATTGTAAAGCTTGTGCACAGGTATGATAAATGCCTCAACCTTTTCGGTGATTATGTTGAAAAGTAACCACAAATGTAAAAAACTTTTAGTAATAAAATCGTTGTTTTCTTTGAACTTGTCTTTCATTTATATCCTATCGGAGGTTGAAAAAAACAATAACGGATCTCGTACTTTTACTCTACATAATAGATTAATCAAATATATGGATGATATATAACTTTATGTGGTGCTTATAATTAGATTCAGTATAGGAAGTAACTGTTACAATAATATCACTAAATATGTTTTCTTTTTCCTCTCTCTAGTTTGACTCTAAGGGAAAACAAATTTTCAGAAACAAATATTGTTACAAAAATGTTCAGACATACCTATTTCCTAGACTAAGCTATGTATATTTTTGATGTAAAACTTCACAAGAAAAAGGATTGGCATACATTTTAAAAGGCACAAGCAGCAATAAACTATTCTTTTATAAAGTCTGTCCTAAATTATTATCCTTTCTGCCATTCTGTATACAATTAAGGATACTGTGAAATGTTTTAAAAATCATTAAAACTTCTATAACATGATGAACATGTATGCTTTCAGTAGAAAATGACAGAAATCGCGGTGTACAACCCGCATAATGCGACCCTGCTGTTGGGTACAGCAGCAGTAATACTTACCGTGGCAGCTGCTTGGTGGCACCACCGACTGAATGGGAAGAGCAACAGGATTCCCAGCAAATGGCGAAGAGTGGGACATCTCAGCGAGTTGAATATCTACCCACTCAAATCTGGGCGGGAAATGCCTTGTCAGGAGGCAGAGTGTACAGAATTAGGACTACAAGACATCAGCACTCGACTACTGGATAGGTACAAAAGGCAACTAAATCTATTTCTAAAATTATTATGCAGAAATTATAATGATCACTATAAACATAGGTTCAGCGAATTAAATAAACAATTTTAAAGATTTAATAATTATTGTACTGGCTTCTTTAAAACAAGCCTTTCACTTTATATTTAAAGTGTATTATATTAGCTTCACATGCACCTCAAAAATGTTTCTAGTTTCAGAAGTATTATTAGGTAGCAAGGGGGGAGAGAGAAGGAAGGGGAGGAGACGGGGTGAGAGAGAGACACTTCTTTGATTTTTGACCATAGCATCATGTTTTGGAGATGAAATACAACTGTGCTTATTACAGGACATTTATGGTGTATGGGGAAACTGATGGAAAGTATATGACTGCAGCACGATTTCCACGGCTTCTCTTGGTGAGTGTTGATGCTGGTCCAGAAGAGAATCAAATAACATTTAATGCTCCAGAATGTCAGCCCCTTACAGTAACCATCCCCACATCTGATACTCAGGACACATCCACTTGCACGTAAGTAGTTTAGCAATGTTAATCTTAAAATTGCTATATTATATGGCTAGGGCGTTTGGAGGGCAGCCAAATATTTCACCAATCAAAAGTATTGAACTTTTATATATTGGATTATACAGTAAAATAGTACACAATAACTTAGAAAAAAGAATGCAGCCCTAATCTAATTTTAAATAAAGAGTGACAAAAGGTGCTCAGTTCCTCACTTTTATATTTTCTGCATAAAATAAATTATTAACTATAATATTTGTCCTTTGTGATAGATTTTCATGGACACAAACAACTCTAAATATCAGCATGGAATGTATGAGAGAAGCTTGCTGTTTACAGATCTTCAACAGTGAATGCACAAATTGTGGAGTATGTTTGAAGAGAATTCCCCTTACTTTGCATATGCAAAAACAAAAAACCTTGGTTGAAATGGGATTATTTTACAGAAAAAGGCAGGCTGAGAGAATGAAAGTTGGCAATTTTAATGTTTGGCACACCAGCAGGTGTCCTTTCCTGACATGTGTGCTCTTAGCCTCTTTTTTACTTTCTCCATACGCACTATGTACATAGTGTATAGAGAAAGTATTGCACTCCACCAAAAATTTGATACCGAGATTTCACCGGAAATATATGTTTTAGGGTCCCCAATATCCAAAAAAAGCATTTTTACAAAAAGGTCCGTGTGTGTGTGTGTGGTGTGTGTGTGTGTGGTGTGTGTGTGTGTCCGCGTGTCCTGTGTCTGTGAACATGATAACTCAAAAACGAAAAGTCGGTAAAATACCAAACTTGGTATTTAAGTTTAGTATCTTCCAGGAATGCGACACGAAGATTTTGAGAAAAATCCCCCCACCCCCAACTACCCTTTACATGGAACTTTTTTCGAAAATTTTGATTTTCTCAAAAATGGCTCTAACGATTTTGATTAAAATTTCGGATATTAAACATACTTACCTGAAAAATGAAATGTGTATCTTGAATTTTCTGGGAATAGCCTCTGAAGAGTAGTTTATTCAGGATGAATTTTACTAAATTTTGAATAACTGCTAAACCGTAAGAGATGGACAAAAACTTACTGCACAAAAAATGTAGAGCACATTAAAACACACAATTTATGTTATATACATTTTTTTCGTGGAGCTCGTCATTTTTGTGACATTCCTTATTTTTGGTTTCTGCTATGAAAAACGTATAATTTTCTCATACTGGAACTTGTCAACTCCTATCCATATAAACAAAGGAACTTCATTGACATAGCAACCAGCTTTTGACTATCACTTTAACCTACAGTTGTCCCTTATTTCGCTTCTACTTACAAGGATGCGAGTAATAAGACTATTTCTGCTAATTTTTTTCTGATTAGCATAAAGTAAATAGAAATATAAGCTTTTTAAGAATTATTTGTTGCAGGGATATGGAGAAAGTCATGTGAATGGTACACATCAGATTTTTTCCTATCATAAGGACCTGTCAGGAGGTCAATCAAATTACACCCAATGAACTGATTATTATTGCATACTATTAATTTAACAAGAAAATTAAACTACACTCAGGGGCAAAATAAAAACCAGACACTTATATATTTGATTATATTTTATTGTTCATTGTTGACATACGAGAGTCAGCTGATAAGTCTCGGGCCTCTCAATGAAAACAGTATTTAAAAAAAATGGTTTGCTTTATTTCTCAACATTATCTCCAGAAAGGCTAATACATTTGTCATATCGGTGCTCTAATTTAATTAAACCATCTCTGAATGCGATTTATCTAGGTCCTTAAAATAACTGTTTACCACATCAATAACCTCCTCGTTGCTGTGAATTCTTCGCCCTCCAAAAACATTTTTGAGGTTGGGAACAGGTGGTAGTCACTGGGTGCTAGATCAGCTCTGGCGAATAGGGTGGATGTTCAAGCAATCAAACTTTAATACGCACATTTTTCCCATTTTAATGACTGAACAATGGGCCAGAGCATTGTCATGATGAAATAAGATTTTTTTTTTATTTTTGCTAAAGGTGGTCTTTTTCTTTTCACCTCATCACTCAAATGTTGCAGTAAGCTTGCATAGTAGTCACCAGTGATTACTTTTACCCTTTTCCAAGTAATCAATAAAAATAATTCCCTATGAATCTCAGAAAACACTCACCATAACCTTGTTAGCTGACAAAATTGACTTTGCCTTTTTTGGAGTTGGTTCACCTGGTACAATCCACTGTTTTGACTGTGATTTACTTTTTGGAGTGGAGTGTTGTGATGTATCCAAGTTTCATCCATGGTACTAAGCTGTCTCAAAAATTCACTGGGATTTTTATGGTAGAGCTCCACATTCTTAATAGAAACAGTTTTTCCTTGTAACTTTTGATCAGATGTCAACAAACGTGGTACCCATCCTGCATAGATCTTGCAAAAGCCCAAAATATTACTTAAAATATTACCTGCACATTCTAGATATGTTTTCAGCCTCTACTATCTCAAACAACTTTAATCTGTGGTCTTCCAGTACTAAATGATGAATTTTTTCAATGATCTCTGGAGTTGCCATTCAACAGGGCTTCCAGACCAAGGCTTGTCACTAGTACTTGTAGGTCCCATTTTAAACATTGAATATGAAGGGGTAGAGTCTTTCAATGTACTGTCCATTTCCTCCTTGATTTCTTTAGGTGTTAGGCCTTTCAAATGGAAGTATTTAATCACAGCTCGTTTTTCCATATCCTCCATTTTTGTGAAAACTCTAAAGTTGTCTTGTTTAAAATGCTGTCATTCGAAAACTAAACAAGCTATTGGCCTGTAACTATGGATGCAAGCTAGTCTAGAGTTAAATTATATGATGCTACTGTCTAACTGGTCTAGTGGCGCCATATCTGTGTGAGGCCTAGGACTTGTTAGCCGACCCTAGTATTTAAAACATTGTTGTAAAATGAAAGAATATCTATTTAAGCAAATGATTATTTTATTAGGCACCTTATATTATGTTGAATTACAACAAATAGGGAGAAAAACTTAGCAGTGATGAGAAATGTTACAAGGACTTAATCCAATGACAAATTTTTGAGAACATTTTTGGGTGCTTTAAACGTACAAAATGCACTTTAATAAGGAGCATTACCTCCTCTGGCTTCAATAACTTAATTCATATATCTTGGTATGCTTTTGATCAGGTTAGCAATGGCTTCTTGAGGAATGTGCTCCCATTCTTCAAGAAGTACTCGCCTCAACTCCTGTAGGATTTCTGGTTTCTAGTTTCTTGTGTTAACATGCCATTCCAGCATGTTCCAGATGTTCAATACGATTCAAGCCAGGACTTCTTGCTGGCCTTGGTGAAACATAGATTCCTACTTCTGGGCATGCACTGTTGTGCATTAAAAGAAAATTATCACCTACAAATGGGCCAAATGGTAGCCAAACATTCATTTATGTACCTATGAGCTGTTAGATTTCCATTTTCTAGCAAAACTAACTTAGTACGAGCATCCATAGAAACTCCTGCCCAAACCATCACTCACCACCTTCATATGGTAAGTTTTTGGAAATGCAGCATTGTACAAATTGTTCTCCCTTCTGTTTCCAAACTCTTTCACATTCATCAGGGGATTGCAGATTGAAACGGGACTCACCTGTGAACAGAACACAACTCCACTGTTTATTTCTCAAACCTCTATGATCATTTGCAAAATGCATTTGTTCAATTCGGTGCATCCTGAGGAACCTGGGGCAAGTGACAGGTCTACTGGATATCAGTTCACTTGCTTTCAACCTTCTTCTAACTGTTTGGGCCGAAATGGATGTCCATGCATATTAACAAATTGCTGAGCTACAGGCGTAGCTGGAAGGTTGCATTTCTGAAGAACTGTCAACACCATGTACCTGTTCATCATTTTGATCTGTAGCTCTCAGGTAACCCAAACCTGTCTTCTGGTATCTCTCTAAACCATTTAGACATCATGGATTATGCTTCTACCCAAATTTATCACCTTTGTAATGTAATGTACACTGTCCATCATTGTTTCAGGTCGCTTGTTTTTAAGATAAAATATGACGAACCCACTTACCCCACATAAAAATAAAGCATAATGAAGCACAGAATTATTAAGATAAATTTGCTTCAACTGAGACTTTCTACACATAACTGCAATAATTACACATATTCGGCTACAATAGCTTGTTTATAAATCAACAACATTCAACATAATTTACAAATCCCCACAACACCTACCATAATGTTTACAAGCTAATATATTGCAACATGTAAGCAAATATAAAAGTCCCTGAGTTTATTTCAGATTGGACTCTTTTTTCTCTAGTTACTCAATGCCTTAAGGTAACATATTTTGACGAGTCTCTTGACCGTCAATATGCTGTATGTGCGCTGGCCTTGCTTCCCGCAGTGTTCGTTTTCGTCTGCTTCTTCGGCTCTTGGATGTTCACCTTCCGCCTTTGTTACCACTGGGGGAATGTTCATCCCCCCCCCCCCTTGGTTACGCTGCGGCACCCCATTACACCTTCGGTTGGCATCCGTGCCGTAATCAATGACTCGACCCTCAGCCTACCGCTCCGCATTTTTAGAGTTGCAGCCGGAGTTTCCCAAACATTGTTTTATTTGCACGGATGGTTCCAAGATGACTGTGGTGTGGGATGTGTTTTTGTTTTTAATTCGCGGAGTTATGCATTTCATCTTTTGGGGCAGTGTTCAATTTTTACCGCCAAACTTTTTAATGTATATCAGGCTCTTCTTTTTATCCGGGGAGTTTGTAATCTGTAGCGATTCTCTCACTACAGGACTTCGTGAGCTCTATCCATACCATCCGTTGATTCAGCGTATTCAGGATCGCCCGCATTCCCTCGCTGAAGAAGCGGACTCAGCTGCCAAGTTTGCAATTTTATTTCCCACTGTGTTTAGCTCCACTGTTCCTCCAAGTGATGATCGTGTTCACCTGCGCCGGGCCTTATTCCGCTGGTCCGGGGTGGGTGGCAACAAACTGAGAGAAGCCAAGTTCCTTCCTGTCCCCTGGACTACTTTCTCGCGTGCATGTCGCCGCGATGAAGTGATTTTAGCGCGACTGCGTATAGGGCATTGCTGTTTCAGCCATCAGTATCGTTTACGTGGGGAATTCGCTTCTCAATGTGCTCCCTGCAATGAGCCTTTGACGGTGCGTCATATTTTATTGGAGTACCGCCTTTTTACGTCCCTTTGTATGCCCACTGATCTCCCCATCCTGCTGAGCGACAAACCCGGTGCTTGTGTGGGACTTCTTACTTTTCTTCGCCGCTGCGGGATGTACAATCGGGTTTAATCTTATCTTGAAATTTTACCTTTTTACCGACTTGCCTCTTAAGTTCCCTTTTTTCCTCCCTCTGTGGCATTGTCCTCTGTGTCATTTCAGTCCCTTGGTTTTAGTCTGGCCTTGGTAGCCTTTTTATGCTCCGTCCCTGGTTTTAACCCTTATGAGGTACCCTGTTTTAGTCGTTTTTATGCCTTTTAATTTTTAGCTCTTTTGTTTACTATAGGGCGCTAATAACCAACGCAGTTGTGCGTCTTAAAGCCCTGCTGCTGCTAGTTTCAATATTTTGTTATTATTTTCCAAAACATCAATTTGTAATGGGATTAAAATGTGAAGTCCATTCAATCATTAATTCAAATTTCAAATGAGCCACATGCATACTTTATAAGAAATTATAACTAAACGTTTCTTCTTTTTCTTTAAATAACAGAAAAATGCATTTCTGCCCTTTAACTTCAAATTATAGAAAATAAAAAAGTAATTTAATGAAAAGAAAACTAGTGCTTCCAAATTTCTATCAATAACAGTTATGTACATTCAGAGGATAAAATATATTTTTCTGAACCTATAATTCACTAGGCAAACATCTCAAGTTATTTATTTTATAAACTACTGTACTGATAACATGAAGGAAATAAATAACATGTAAAAACAGTAAACTTTTATTGTCTATTGAGAACTAGCATATTTCTGTATCTAAAGATTTTTACAACACATGGATACAAATGCCAGTTCAGGCATGGTCCCAATTACTCTGCAGGTAACCCTAAATATTCCCGGTGAATGACTTAAGAAGCATACAAAGTGTAAAGCATTCTTAACGATAAAAGTAAAAAAAAAACTTATTTTTTATAAACAATCTTGATTTCATTGACAGAGTCTGGTGGAGTGAGGAGGTGAAGACTTTGGACTGTGGTGAGGAAGCAGCATTATGGTTTTCCAGGTATCTTCTCTCAAAAGATTCTGGTGCTCGTCTAGGGCACTATGCCCAGGAAAATCAACACTTCCGTCGTGATCTTTCCAAGACAAGGCTCAATGCCTTCCAAGAACATTACAAGAAGCTACTTGACCATGATGTAGTAAGTTTCTTGTTTTACCTAACACACATTTATTAATTAAATAACTCAGAAGTTTGAGACAAGTGAAACATTTATTCTTGAACTTCAATACATTTTAGTACCTAAGGTATTAGAAATATCACATTTGAGCCAAAATCTGAGCAATACTTCAAAGACAAAATACTTAGCTTATTTTTCACTATCTTAAAAGTAACTTTAATGATTTTGTTTAAAATATCATAAACTTGATATGTTAGAATTTTAATTCTCTATAAACTATGTGTTAAATTCTCTTCATTTTCATCAAATTTTATATAGTTGAGAAATCATAAGAGGTGCACTAAATCTTATTACAGAAAATCAAATCATCTCATATGTTTGAGGAACTAACCATTTCCAAATATTTGCTACTGTTCATTAATTTTTTCATGTTTTATCTGGGATACTTGAAAGCCTGAGTGGCAACATTTTTGTTTGTTAGAGCTTATGCAAAAAATTGGCTAATAGTCGAGTATGTATTTTGTTTTTAAGTAGGTAACTATTGTCTCACTTTAAAACATGTTTCCATGGTATTATCCTATTGAAAACATTTCTAAAAATATTTATGACAGTTAATAAGAAGTAGGTAAATATAAAGATCAGCTTTCACTTTTCTATAATATGTATGAAAATAATCTACAATATGGCTTATCCACTTTAATTTTTATATCTTTTTAGCTTTTGAAAATTTATTTTGTTCAGTCTGTGTCTGAGTAACCATTTTTGTATTCAGGGAGCCTACTCCTATTTGTCAGGATTCATGCTGCTAGCAGAGTCTTCCATTGAGGATCTTGCCTCTAGACTGCCAGGGCGTCTATGCAACCTTTCACCACGGCGATTTCGAGGGAACTTTCTAGCACAGGAAACTGAACCTTATGAGGAAGATACTTGGGATTGGGTACGCATTGGTGACCATGTGATTTTTCGTACTGTGAAGCCTTGCACCAGGTACGTACATTCAGGACTTCTCTTACAGTAGGTACAAACAAAAAAAGACATGAGAGCAACAAGTTTTCAAAGAATGTACAAGCAGTGGCGTACACAGAGAATGCATTTTGGAGGACACTGAAACAGGAATAGCAGAAATAAACAATTTCAGTTATAGCTTCTTTCCATAGTTAATTTTAGAGATTTATACATTTGAGAGGGGGCAGGGGGTATTCAATTGGATCACAGAATAGGGAGTATTGACCAAATAAAGGAATGGGTTAGTCAGCATATCCAACAACAACTTTAAGTATTTATAGGACCAAAAGGCAAACAAGAGTACATGTCGACTAAACTCCCCAATCAGGACTTATATGAGGTCACTCCAAAAGTTTTGAGAAGGACGACACTAAGTTGCGGTAAGCCAAAGCAGCTTTTCTGACTACAGATTGAAGTTCAGATAGCAATATGTGCAAGTCTGGACATGTTCCATCTATGTGTATCATCAACACTGCTTGTATATGTAAAGCAGCTGTTGCTACACCATAAGCTAGGATGGATCTCAAGCAAAAGCATGAATTTCTATGACCTTAAAGTCGATTTAGGGGACAGAAAATGCCTTGAAAAATTGCAGTATGCATTTGAGGAGTTTTGCCCTTTCCAAACCACTATTAGAAGAGGAAGGTATTCTCTTAAAGATGAAGACGGACCAGGATGTATGGCTATAACAACAATGGGTAAACATCTGGTGATACCAGAGTGCAAGTTGCAGGAGGATCATCGTTGCACATATATTGGATCATGAATAGTGACAACCATCCTAAAATTAAAACTTGATGTCAAGAAGCTCTCCAATCATTGGATCCTCCACCACCTCACAAATGAGCAGAAGCGTGCAATGGTTCCGGGAAATGATTGAAAAGTTAAATGGAGGAAGATCCAAAGACACACTTAACATTGTGACCGGTAATGAAAGCTGGGTTTATAAAAATGCTTTTTTTGGATAAAGAAGACCCTAAAACGTCTATTTCAGTGAAATCTCGGTATCAAATTTTTATGTGGAATACAATACCTTCTCTATACATTATGTACATAGTATGTGTAGAGAAAATAAAATGTGTAGCTTACTAATAAGAAAATATATAACTGAAAAATATATAATTGGATAAATATTAAAAAAACAAGGTTCAGTACCTAAAATATTTCACACATATCTAGAAAAAGCATAGAAATGAATAACATTTACATAAGTGAGTTTCAACTGTATTATCTAACTCAAAATAAAGACTCAGCTCTCTGTTAAGGATGCTACATATATAGGGCTTGCATACATCCAAGGTTTTACAGGACAATCTTCTAATTATCTTGCCTTTCCCAGCATTATGAAAGGTTGTTTTGAGATCATGTAGAAGCATCTCTGTAGAAAACAAATTATTATACTGTATCCTTGTATGTTTGTAAAGTAATTGTGCTTGTAGTTAGCAAAGATGGACGAGACAAGTATCATAAGTATCATACAAGAACATAAAAGTATTTTTCACAGAGTAAATGTAAATAAAAAGACAACTGACAAAGATCCCTTAATAATGGGCAAAAAAATTTGATGTGTTCCATTCACATGACTCTCTTGATCTCTGTAACAAATTATTGTTAAAAAGCATATTCTTCTATCTAATTCATGCTAATCAAGATAAACATTAGCAGAAACGGTCTTCTTACTTAGTTCCTAATAAGTAGAAGGGATTTAAGGGAAAACACTAGGCTAAACCAACAGTCAAATGTCTTAAAATATGGTTGCTATGGGATTGAAATTCATTTCTTTGCTTGGCCAGGAGTTGATAAGTTCCCATATGAGAAAAGTTTCCATTTTAAAATTGAAACCAACAACAAGGAATATCTCAAAAATGACCAACTCCATGAAGAAAATGTAAATTATTTAAACTATGTTTTTAAGTAAATCTACATTTTTTGTGTAGTAAGTTTTTGTCTATCTCTTACGGTTTACCAATTATGTAAAATTCAGAAAAATTCATCCAGAATAAAGAGGTCTTCAGAAGCTATTCCCAGAAAATTCAAGATATACATTTTATTTGTAATGTAAATATCTTAAATATAAGTGATTTTAATCAAAATCATTAGAGCCATCTTTGAGAAAATTAAAATATTATACATTTTTTTCATGTAAATGGTAGTTGGGGGGGGGAGGGTTTTCTTAAAAATCTTTGTGTCGCATCTAGGAGATACTGAACTTAAATACCAAGTTTGGTATTTAACAGACTTTTCATTTTTGTGCTATTCGCCCACACACAAACACACCACAGCATGCATGTATGCACACAGATGTTTTTATAAAAATGCTTTTTTTTTTTTGGATTCAGGGGGTCCCAAAACATGTATTTTTGGTGAAATCTTGGTATCAAATTTTTGGATGCAGTACAATACCTTCTCTATACTCTTGTGTACATAGTACATGTAGAGAAAGTAATAATGTATAATAAACTACATAAACACTAAATTTTAAAGGAACAACAAAAGGGAAAAGTTTTAAACATGAACTAAAGAATTTCCCAATACAAAAATGCATGTATAGGCTGGATAAGTTATAATATTTAAATAATTATATATAGCAATTTATTGTAATTACATATATAGTAGTTTATATTTTTAGACCTAATGACGTATGCGACAACATGTAAAGTTATCATGGGCGAATAAAATTGAATTGAGATACACTAATAACAAGAGAGTTTCAAATGAGTCATATGTAATGTAATACAGGAACAGATATATCTCAGACAGAGCCTATCAAGATAATAGAAGGCAGAGATAAGGACATCATGTTGCTGCACTGGCAACTATCACAAAGTGCCAACATATGTAACTGACCTGGGCACGAGCAACCTGGTTCCTACTTTTGTCTTTTCCAGCAAAGAATAATTTATTTTCTGCAATTCTTTTACATTGTTGTACAGAAGTATTATAATTGATCAGAAGCTTCATTGTATGCACCTGGCTGGAAGTTTTCATGGCTAGCATACAGTACTTCGTTGAAATTTCTCTGTTGCTGTTTTTTTACAAAAGTTTAATAACTTTAAATACAGATATATAGACAAAGTAATTCTTGAGTTAAGCATGACATAACTTCATTACCATTATTTTTCGAGTCTCTAATATTAGTGCACACCTTCTTCTATAGGGCTCTGTGATTTCTAGCTTAGCATCCTTTAACCTGGTTGGCCATATCAAACAATGAATGACATTGGTAAAATGATCACAGGGTCCATGGAGCTTAAAGTTACTTGACATTCGTCTTCTCAGGATAAGAGAAAATCCTAAAAAAAAAACCTTATCCAGCTAACTCATCCTAAGCGAGATTCGAATTCATGACCTGTTGATGAATGTGAGACAGACACACTATCACCATCACACTATCCAGGCATACATATTATAGTATTATATAACTTTCTGCTTTAAAATGCATTTGTTTCTTGGCCCTTTCTTTTGTTAACTTCTGCATAAAATTATTCCCTTGAAAATTTTCTGAATCCTCAATTAAAAATCCTCAGTTACTGATTTATAATCCTATTTTTCAGATGTACAATAACAACAGTAGATCCAGATACAGCAATCAGAGATCCACAAATGGAGCCATTGAAGACCCTTAGGTCGTAAGTATAAAACTATTTATTCTTTTAAAATTGGTACAAACTCTTTGAGCTTCATGATTAGTACTATGTTTGGCTACTGGTTTTGAAAAAAGTCATACTTATCACAATTCATCTTTATTTTCGTAAAGGATAAATTCATATGACATTAGGTCAGGTGTCATATGTCTAACCATGACATAAAAGTACTATTTCCTTTGAAAGTATTTCCATCATTATAGATTGCCTGATAGGTACAATGTTACAACTTCAGGCTTATTCAGCCTATGTTTCTCTTTTTTATTGGATTAATTGAGCAAATTTCCTGTCTCATTTCAGGGCAATCATGTTCCCACAGGTCTATGTATGCAATTGAAGACTGACATTTTTAATTTCTCTACTGCTATGTAAGTAATGGGAAGTATTGTATTTCACCCAAAAAATTCTTTGTCAAGATTTCACCAGAAACATATGTTTTCAGTTACCCTGATTCTAAAAAAGGGGCATTTTTAGTAAAACCTTGTATGTGTGTCTAAATGTGTGCGTATGAGGGAGAGAGAGAGAGAGGGAGAGGGGGAGGGAGGAGAAGAGGAAGAGAGAAAATTTAAATCTTAACAATGCATTTCTGGGTAGAAAGCAATATTTCTTTTACCTACTAGGTATTTGGTAGAAAAAATAAAAAAATCTGATGTGTTCCATTCACATAACTTTCTCTATGCCTCTGCCACAAATTATCATTAAAAAGCTTATGCTTCTACTTACTTCATACTAATCAAGAAAAAAAAATAGCAGAAATAGTCTTATTACTTGCTTCCTTGTAAGTAGAAGCGAAATAAGGGAGTACCATAGGTTAAAGTGATAGTCAAATGCTGGTTGCTACATGACTGAAGTTCCTTTGTTTGTATGGACAGGAGTTGACAAATTCCTGTATGAGAAAAGTATAAATTTTTCATAGCTGAAACTAAAAACAAGGAATATCTCAAAAACAATCAACTCCACGAAAAAAATGCATATAACATAAATTGTGTGTTTAAAAGTGCTCTACATTTGTTGTGGGATAAGTTTTTGTCCATCTCTTACGGTTTAGCAGTTATGCAAAATTCCATAAAATTTACCCAGAATAAAGTAGTCTTCAGAGGCTATTCCCATAAAATTCCAAATATACATTTTATTTGTCAGATAAATATATTTAATATATGATATTTTAATCAAAATCGTTAGAGCCATTTTTTAGAAAATCAACATTTTCGAAAAAAGTTCCATGTAAAGGGTAGTTTAGGGTAGGGGGATTTTTCTCAAAATCTTTGTGTCGCATCCCTGGAAGATATTAAACTTAAATACCAAGTTTGGTGTTTTACCAACTTTTCGTTTTTGAGTTATCGTGTTCACAGACACACGGACACAATGACACACAGACACACACACACATGGAACTTTTTCTGAAAATACTTTTTTTGGATACAGGGGACCCTAAAACATATATTTCCGGTGAAATCTTGGTATCAACATTTTTGGTGGAGCACAATACCTTCTCTATACACTATGTACATAGTACGTATAGAGAAAGTAAAAATAAGTAACCCTAAAAAATATGTTCTTAATGAAATATCATTTACTTAGTTACAAATAATTTTGACTTCAGTTTTGACATTGTTCATAACTTTCAATGATGGTAGTTGAAAGAATGACATGTTCATCTTCCCCTTGTGGGAAGTGTTGGTTGTCAAAGAGAAGAAACATTTCGTTTCTTCAGAGGAGGATAAAATCTTTATAAAGTCATTATTCATTGGTGCTAATATATTATTCCCAAAGCTTCCACTTTTATTTGTCTGCAACTTAATTTTGATACAGTATGTGGTCATTAGTGAAAGAATATCTGGTTAGTTTTAGACACATTCAAAATTTTAATAGACTATGTCAAACATTCTGATATCATGTACAAAATTAGGCTTTCATGTCAGTATCTTGAATAATGAAACTATTTTCCGGGCTTGTAGGCCATGGTCCATTGTGTCTTGAAGTTCCTGACATTTGGCCAAGAGCTGTGCTTGGCATCTTCATATTCAGTGGCTGGTCAGAGCTTGAAAGAGATTTTTCCATTTGTCCTAATCTACTGTGTCTTTCATGTAGATTAGGACAAATGGAAAAATCTGCAGTAGCAGAACACTCTTTATTATTTGGACAAGACATCAGTTACAAAGACACTGAAATTCTGATTTCTTCTGTTTGCTACCATGCCCGTTTACATAGGGAGGCAATAAAAATATACAAATATGAAAATAACTTTAATTGCAAGGAAGAAGTTATGTGCCTAAACAGCCTGGATATCAGTGTTGGAAAGCAAATGAAATGACAAGAACAAAGCAAAACACAAGGCAGCCTACCAATGCACCCGGGCCAATCACAAAACAGAGAGAAACAGACTCTGCCCACTGGCCATATAAAAAGTGCACTCTCTGTCGTAAATTCATTCAAGCTCTGACCAGCCACTGCATCACTTATGAATATGCCAAGCACAGCCCTTGATGAAACATCAGGAACTTCGAGACCCAATGGACCACGGCCTACAAGCACAGAAAATAGGTTCATTATTCTCATATCAGATTGCTAATTCAGTAGCAATGCATTATAGTCAACAATTTTGCTTTCTCTATCTTGTATGTATACAGTACTGCTATAAGTTCTGTCAGTACTTTCAATGCATATAGTACTAAATAAATCTATGCAAACCCATTAATATATATGTGTATGTATACATACATTAATGGACGATTGCCATGAGTGGCAATACGGGTGAGAACGTTGAGGCCACTCACCAATAGCTGCATGAATCGTGTCCAGCTTAACCACTGATGTGATTGATTTTTTTAGCATCTCAATATTGCGGTGACTTTTTTTGACATGCTATTGCCTGGAGCTTCTGCCACAGAGAATAATCCAATGGACTGAGGTCTGGACTTCCACTAGACCAGTCAGCAGCAGCGATGAATTATGGGACATTGGTTGCCTACCACTGCTGCAAGGTTTTTGCTTTGTGTTTTTGCTCTCCCCATATGTTGTTAACAAAGTCTGGGATCGATCCTTTAATTTTTCATTTTGCAAATGTTTTCTGTATGTTAATCATACTTAAAAAAAACATGGGACATCATTTGTGAAGAAATATTCATTTCACAAGACAAAATTGTTTGTTTGTTTATGCAAAAGATTGCCTCGAATCCTTATGTGAACAGTGTTCACAACTTCTTTTGTGAGTACACACCTAGGATGGCCAGATCAACAGTTGCAACCCTTTAAACAATGCTATTGTTCGAAACCAAATCGCCAATACAGTGATATGATTTTCGCACAATCCCCACTCCATCTTTCTCTCTTGCCTGTTACTGGCACACTGCAAGCCGGTTACTCACAGAGCAATAAAGGTGACCTTTACTGTGGAAGACAATATACAATGTTGCCATATTTCTTCTTTCACAATTTCCATACTACAGCACATTTAAATTTTACTGACAGAACTTATGGCAGTTCTGTGTACAATGTACATAGTGGATAGAGAAGGTATTGGATTCCACCCAGAAAATAATATCAAAGTTTCACTGGAACTAAATGTTTTGATATCTCCTGAATCCAAAAAAAGCATTTTTAGAAACCTGTTATGCCTGCCTGCCTACTTGCCCACCCTCCCACCTGTCTGCCTGTGGGCAGCATAGCTCAAAAACAAAAATACCATAAAATTCCAAACTTGGTATTTAAATTCAGTATCTTCCCAGGATGCGACACAAAGATATTCAAGAAAATCCCCCCACTCCCAGCACTTTTAAAAATTTTTGATTTTCTCAAAAATGGCTGTAACAATTTTTATGAAAATGTTAAGATATTCATGGCAAACGAAATGTATATCTTGAATTTTCTGGAAATAACCTCTGAAGACTACTACATTCTAGATGGTTTTTGTGTAACTGGTAAACCATAAGAGATAGACAAAACTTACTACACAAAAATGTAGAACATTAAAACACACAATTTATGCCATATACAGTTGTTGTTGTTGTTGTTTTTTTTTTTGTATTAACTGTTTTTGAGGTATTCCAAGTTATTGGTTTCAGATTTAAGGTACCTACTTAAACTTTCCTCAAATAGGTAGCATCTTTCTTTTTGGTTTTCTTTTATTTACTACTAGCAAGCAAAGAGAGCTGAATTTCAATTGTTTCACTTAGTAACCATCTTTTAAAAGATCTGACTATTGCTTTAGCCTAGTACATTCCCTTATTTCCCTTCTACTTAAAAAGAAGCAACTAATACAACCAATTCTAGCAATGTTTATCTTGATTAGCATATCATAGATAAAAGAATAAACTTTTATAAGGAAAGTTTGTTTGTGAAATAGAGAAAGTCAGAATGGAACACATCAGATTTTAGCATAAATGTTGCTGTTATAGACTTTTATGCAGTGTGGTTGAATTATGTTGCTTTTAACTCATTTATTTCCATGATGGATTGAAAAAAAACAATCATCTTACCTGGATAAAATTATTGATAATGGATGCAATCCACTTATATTAAATCTTCACATATTTTCAAATAAATGCAGTCTTTTCTTCTTTGATTTAAGGGAATTGCACACAATAACACTAGTATGAACTCCATTACTTTCACAGCACAGACACACTGCCAACTTAAATAATTTCTTCTGAAGGCATTTGAAAATGAGAAAGTGCAGAGTGTCATTAATTATTGCATTGACATAAACCTAATGCTCCCATGTTGCACCTGTGAGTTCCAACCTGGGCTCAATGCCAAAAGTTTGTTGAGGTATTACATGTTTCGATCATTGTGCAGAATCGCTAGATCAAGAATAATAAACTAAAACGCTAAATGCTATTGTAAATAGATAATTTTAACCACTGCAGATGTGAGTTGTTTAAATTCAGGAAAAATGGTATCACATATACTGTTAAAACTGCACAGTACTTCAGTCCTTCAAAAAAGGTAAACTTGTATAATATGAGACACCTGACAACTGTAAATATTCTAATGTTTCCTTCCCAAAATGTCTTTCCAAATATCTATTAATTGCTGCCTGTGGTGCTGTATATAGTGGGAACAGGTATTAAACACCACTTAAAAAAAATTATCATCATGACTATGATTATGTTTCATGTTTTAATATAAATTCAACATAAGTTCTCTCCAATTCATTTTAATTGTTTATATATTAATGTCATTTCAGAGGTTGTATTTCAACTATTATAAGACAGTACCTACAATGTTTTGCTTAGGTATCGCAGAGTGACTCAGCCTGGTGCCAGAGATGTTGAGGGACCAGATCCCATCATGGGTGTATATTTGGGACTGCGGGTCCCTGGAATCATCAATGCAGGAGATGCCATCTATGTGGGCTATGACTAGCATGCAAGATAACAGAATTAGATTATGGCACTATTGGCTTGGGACAAATATTGGATTCTGTTCCACATCCATCATCTTCATGAAAAGTGGGGGAGCTTGGCTCATCTCAGGCTTGCAAAGCCACTGAACTGTGTTCAGTTTGGCTTTACTGCATAAAAAAGTGTCCCATATATGGTAAGACAAGCAATCACTGAACTGTGTTCAGCAGATTGCTCTTAAATCACTGTGTGAATGTGTCTTTATGTAACTCATTAAAAATGCAACATCAACTCTGAGGTGTGTTCAGTTTGGTTCATACACATGGATGCAGCTGTTGCTGAACTGTGTTCAGGAAAGTTGCTTTGAAATCACTGTTTGAATGCATTTTTCATTTTACTTATTGGGAAGACAATTTCCATTCTGAGCTATGTTCAGTTTGGTTATCTGCCTTTATAAGTGAATGATTCTGTGTTATCACATTTTTTATAACCGAGCACTTATTTGGAATTTTTATTCTAAAAACTGAAATCTCTTAACAATAATTTCCATTCTGAACTGTGTTCAGTTTGGTTCTCACAATTTAATAAATTGCCATGTGTGTGTCCGGACCTAAACTGTGTGAGTGAGTGCTTTATTCATTAAACTATACTGCAGAGAGTTTCTCCTTCCTGAACTGTGTTCAGGATGACAGATAACTCTCTGAAAAGAGTACCTGAATTAATTAATAACAAAGTATTATCTAGTATTAGAAGCTGAAATTTGCAATCTGAACTGTGTTCAGAAAGCAAAAATGATATTAAATTTTATACAAATGTTTATTCAAGCTTCAGTCATGAATTAAGTTTGTTTTATGTACTTCAGACATCAACTGTTGAACTGTGTTCAGCCCAGTATTAATATTCAGGACTAGAATATATACCATTTCAGCCAATGAACTGTGTTCATCTGGTTGAATCTATTTTACATATATAATAATTTTTAGCTATTTACAAATGAAATGTCACTGTTGGCTAACATATGCTACTAAAAATGTAGTAATTACTAAGACTGAAATTTAGTTAATTTTGGATCTGGAAGCTTAGTTACAGCACTGAACTGTGTTCAGGTTGTACATATAAATATATTTAAGATAACAGGCTATTTTTCATATTTCACTGTTTTATCTGTGATAGCATCAATTGGTGAACTGTGTTCATTCAGTTGAACAACATTTTTCATTTACATCTGGCCTACTGAACTATGTTCAGATAGCTTGCCAGTTGAAGGGAAGTAGTGAAAGTCTATTAACTTGTTGCTGAGAGCTAGGGTTTGTAATTATGGCAATGAAAACATACTAGGCCTGAGTCTGAATTGCCATGATTTCACCCACATTCACTTCATCTACATACATATTTCATGTACATATTTTCATTTATTTGTTAATGTATTTATTTTTGATTCTGCTTGTTCTTATATATGTAATTAACAGTATTTTGAAAGAGAGACTTTTTTTCATTACTTTAAATTTTAGAAGGTAGCTATGTGTGCCTATTTGTAGAAGATTTTGCAGCTATGATTGTGTTTCCAACACAGTTGAGAAGGAAAGTACAACAACAAAATATATTATGTTTATTTCATTATTGGCTTTTACTTTAATATAAAACATAATTTAATATCACATTCCCTATTCTTCATTGAATATTCCTGCCTTCCCTTAGTTCTAAAAACATTAGGTACCTGCATTAGTTGTTACACTCAAGATTTAAGCACTTCTAGTACAGGACAAAAAGTATCAGGGCATGTATTGGCATATAGGGGAATGCTGCCATTTTGATTTAAATCTCTTGTGCATAGGCTATCTTGTCTAGTGTTGGAGAATTATAAACTCTAAAATATGTTCTAAAATACACCTCTTAAATATAATGTGTAAACAAAATGTTCTGTGAATTTACTATTTATGTATGAATAATTGATACTGCCATACACATTGAGCTGTTCCAAGGTAAGAAATTGCAGTTTGAACATTTTTGTCTTTGTGACTGTGTTTATTTTCATGCAAGAGTGGCCAACCAATTGCTATGAAACTTGATACTACTGTTAGATATCATAGGTTCCAGAAAATAGGCTATATGGTATCTTAAGTACTTTTCCATAAAGTTGAAGGTACTAAAGAGTGGAAAATAAACACAAAAATGCAAAAAAATTTATAATTTTCTGAAATGTTCATTACAGTAAAAAATTTCAATATAGTTTCAGATATAGTGCACAGAAAGTTTTAATGAGCATATCAAGTCCTTGTGAAGATATTAACATTTTCATTTGTAATGAATGACTTTGTATATGGTAATATGAAATTCCCTTTGGAGTCTATAGTTCATGTAACTTTTTAAAATGTTTAAATTGAGCCTAGTGTACAAACCTAAAGAAATGTATTGCTTTTAGCTTTCCCTAGCACATGTGTGCAATGTCCATAGCAGATAGAGAAGGTATTGTATTCCAACCAAAAATCGGAGTACTCACCGAAAGTACATGTTTTGAAGCCCCCCTGAATCAAAAAAATCTGATGTGTACCATTCACATGACTTTCTCCATATCCCTGCAACAAATAATTCTTAAAAAGCTTATACTTCTATTTACTTTATGCTAATCAGAAAAAAATAGCAGAAATAGTCTAATTACTCGCTTCCTTGTCAGTAGAAGCGAAATAAGGGACAACCGTAGGTTAAAGTGATAGTCAAAAGCTGGTTGCTATGTCAATGAGGTTCCTTTGTTTATATGGATAGGAGTTGACAAGTTCCTGTATGAGAAAAGTATACGTTTTTCATAGCAGAAACCAAAAATAAGGAATGTCACAAAAACGACGAACTCCACGAAAAAAATGTATATAACATAAATTGTGTGTTTTAATGTGCTCTACATTTTTTGTGCAGTAAGTTTTTGTCCATCTCTTACGGTTTAGCAGTTATTCAAAACTTAGTAAAATTCATCCTGAATAAACTACTCTTCAGAGGCTATTCCCAGAAAATTCAAGATATAAATTTTATTTGTCAGTTAAATATGTTTAATATACGAAATTTTAATCAAAACCGTTAGAGCCATTTTTGAGAAAATCAAAATTTTCGAAAAAAGCTCCATGTAAAGGGTAGTTGGGGGTGGGGGGATTTTTCTCAAAATCCCTGGAAGATACTAAACTTAAATACCAAGTTTGGTATTTTACCGACTTTTCGTTTTTGAGTTATCGTGTTCACAGGCTCACGGACACATGGACACACAGACACACACACACACACACACACCACACACACACACACACACACACAGACCTTTTTGTGAAAATGCTTTTTTTGGATATTGGGGACCCTAAAACATATATTTCCGGTGAAATCCCGGTATTGAATTTTTTGGTGGAGTGCAATACTTTCTCTATACACTATGTACATAGTGTATATGGAGAAAGTAAAAATCTATTGTTAGAAACATGTGTGTGCCTGTGGGCAGCTTAACTCAAAAACGAAAAGTCTGTTAAATATTAAATTTGGTATTTAAGGATATTTGTGTCCCAAGGATGGGGCACAAAGAAAATTCCCCCACCCCAAACTACCCTCTACATGTAACATTTTTCAAAAATGTTGATTTTTTCAAAAATGGCTCTAACAATTTTGATTAAAATGTCATATGTTCAAGATATATTCATGACAAACAAAATGTATATCTTGGATGACTTTTGTATAACTTGTAAACTGTGAGAGATAAAAAAAAAACCTTACTACACAAAAAATTTAGATATCATTAAAACACATAATTTCTGCCATATGCACTTTTATTTGTAGATTTAACCATTTCCAAGATATTCCTTGTTATTGGTTTCAGTTATAAAGTACTTAAACTTTTCTCAAGTGAAAAGTTAACTTATCTGTTTTATTTGTTTTACTCTTGGGAATGCCAAAGAGAATGAAATTTCAATTGTTTCACTTGAGGATAGCTTTTAAAAGATTTGTCTATTGCTTCAGACTAGTGTAGTTACTTTTTTCCCTTCTACTTACAAGAATGTAAGTAACAAGACCATTTCTGCCAATTTTTATCTCAATTAGCATGACATATGATGTAGATAAAAAATAATCATCTTTTTAAGGAAAGTTTGTTTGTGAAAAAGCTAGAGTAAGTCATGTGAATGGAATACATCAGATTTTTTAATTAGGTAGTATAAAAGAAAAATATAATCACGTGCATGTTATTTTAATTTTCAACTTTTCTGTATCGTCTATAGAAAACATTTAATTTCAGCTAATGTGTTAAATACTTTTTAACTAGTGTACATTAGTTTGTAATTACTTAATTCCCTGAAGCTGTCCTGAAAACTTTAAGATAATAAGTTATAAGCTTTGGTCCAAGGAGCATTTTCAAGAGTGACAAAAGGGTTGGAAACAAGAAAAAAGAAATAAGAACCAATTAAATAGCCATTTGGAGCTTTAAAATGGGTTGATGTTGATGAGCCAATTGTGGAGTGTAAAAATACTGGATAACAAGATATAAGTACAAGGTTTATAAATAAAGTAATAATACTCTCTTATTTCTGAAATTGCTTAAATCACAGAAACACCTGAGCCCTTGACAAAACATTGTTGAAACATTTTCATTGCATGTGTCCGAGCCTGAAGCAAAACCTAATTGTATCCCACTGTTCAGAATTCATGCCACTTGTTAGAATGCACACACAAGAGCAGTTTCTAAAGCAAGCACTACAACACACTTGACCTAACAAGTTTCACACTTGTACTGCTAGTGTATCACATGTCACCGACCTTCTCTCCAAGTTCATCAGTGTTGCCACTTCAAAGACTACTTTATCAGTCTCATTACTTTATTCACTAAATAAAAAAGGCAAAAACTAAAATATTGAAACTTTCCATCTATTTTGCCAAGATCAGACATTGCCAAGAAAACTGACTTTGGCTTATAATAGAAGTAGTGTCTTACAAAATTTATAACAACCTATCTAAATCCTTCTTTTTTTATTATGATTCTTATTATAAATCAAGATAACCAATTCTGCCAATCAGTGAGTCATTTAGGTCTTGATATGAGGAGAGAGAAGGTAGCTTTCACTGTTGGTATGCTGCTGAGAATATCATTACAACTTGGAAAGCTAACCATACCTAAGCACCTTTCTTAACGACTTCAAGGTATCTATTGTTTCTATTTTAAAAGATCGCTCAATGGCTATAATTCACTATTGAGAATTTGCAGCAACTTCTGTCAGATAATAATGCCTCTAAATTTTCCATAGAGACATTTGTTTGTGTACAGGATTCCAAATGTGTTACTTTAGCTATGGAGAATTTATATATTAACAATTTTTAACATTGCACAATTTTACTGGGTGATACTAAGAGTTAAAGCTACCAGCATAGAAAATTTGCAAGACTGACTGACATGCTGCTACATCGGGGAAGATTAGCTGCTTTGTATTGCACAATATACCATATTTAGGCAGAGAGAGAAAGAATTAAAACCTAATCACAGACAAACTATCTATTATATGGAAAACTTATTATTATTTTTTGTTTACTCAAAAATGGCTCTAACAAATATGAGTAAAATACTGTGTGCTAATATATTTGCACATTTTTTGTGGGGTGTTAACCATTTCTGAGATTTTCTTTGTTATTGGTTTGAATTTTCAAAACTTATACTTTTCTTAGCTGGAAATTCATTAACTCATTTCTTCCCTCCCTCCCTCCTTTCCTTTACCCCCTTTGCTTTCTACCTTCCTCCCTCCTACCTTTCTTTCTTTCCTTCTTTCTTTGTTTATTCCTTCCTTTCTTCCTTTTCCCCATCCTATCTTCCATCCTACCTTCCTTCCCAACCCTTCTTCCTTCCACCTTTCCTTTATTTGTTTCTTTCTTTCTTCCTTTCTGTCTTCCTCCTTCCTTTCTCTCTTTCATTTCCTATTTCTTTCTCTCTCTTCCTTAATCCTCTCTCCCTCCCCTCCTTCCTCTGCCCTTCCTCTCTTCTTCCTTTCTCCCTTTCTCTCTTTCTTTCCTCTCGGTTTTGGAATTTCAGAGCCATTTCATAGGTCTACACTCTTGGCAAATTTGACTATTGCTTTATGTTTGATATTCTACCACAAAAGATGTAAATGTGAATTGAAAGTTTCCCTAGATTAACAAGAAATAGAATACTAAACTCTTATAAGAATAGTTTATAGATGAATGAATAGAGAAGGTAATGTGAATGCAACACATCAGGGTTTTTTTAAATCATTTTTTTAATTTTTACTGCTGATATGAATGATGATGTGAGTGCCACCCTGAATGTGAGCTTTCTAGCAATACTAATGGGAATGAACTGCATGGTAAGATGGTGATTGCTAAATCAAAAGCAGCTATAAAAGGAGAAGAACATGTCTATAAGTTATCGGAAATTTCTGAAAATTGTTTGTAGAGGTTGTGGGAAGCAGCAATAGAATCACACATTATATGGAGAGGAAATGTGGGTATTATTGGAGATTGCATACAAAATTGATGTAGCACATAGAGACAAGTGGAAAAGATTGAAAGACATGTTGGAAGAGATCACTGCATGAAATGTAGTAGATAGGAGAAAGTAGCTCAACCTCAATATGATTCTGGAGGAAAGTAAGGAGAAAAGTAGACACTAAGAATTAAGAGACGTAATAAGATTTAAAGTGTTTTAGGTTCTTTGAGGCTGTGCAAGATAATAAAGCAATTTGATAATAAAGCTGTGATATTTTAAATTTATTTTAATTAGCAGCATGTTCCACCACATTGGAATAATACTACATGCTTTGACTAACAATTGAATGGAGAGTAAGGCTAATACAAATATGATTACTAAACATATCATTATAACGGATGATTAAACCAGTAATTTCCATAGACCATAATAAAACAGACAGAAGAAAATTGTTATGAAAGAGAAGTTAAGGAAGAAAGAAAGAAAGAAAAAAAAAAGGAAAATACATAAAATAAGAGTATATCAGTTTAATTGTAAAATTGTGTTAACATTACAGATTTAGTTTTGTGTAAGCAGAAAATAAATAGCCTGTCCCACTTCCAACAGTTAATATTTACACGACAACTACAATCATGTTATCTCCCAAACGATGATATATGTCTCTTATCTGACTTATTCAGCTTAATGAGGAGTGTATTCTTATCAGAACCACTTGATGGAACAATTCATACAGTGAGAGTTGTCAACATAGATGCGGAGAAAATATACATGTTAAGGTGAGGAATGTTAAGGTTAATAATATTTTTAGTGCTAAGATGGTTTATGTTACATTCAGTTAATTGCTAGAGGTTGATAAAAGTAATAAAATATCGCAGGTTCAACGCTTCAACAGGAAAAGTTTGCAGCCTCACATTTTCTGTTCTTATATATACTTTCTTCCAAGATAACCTAGGTACTTAATAATCCTTTATTATCAATTCATTTGGTTTACACAAATATCTTCTGCTATTATTTTCCCTACTAGTATTAGGATGTACATAACAGATAGAAAAGGTATTGCATTCCACCCAAAAATGTAATACTCAGATTTCATTGGATGTATATGTTTTGAGGTACTCTGAATAAATAAAAAAATAGTAGTTCAAAATCTTCTCGGGCTTCTAGCCAGGTAATAACTTGGCTTGACACCAACGTTTCGAAGAAGTGCATCTTCCTCGTCTTCAGGGTGAACTGATGGTTTGAGCTTGCGGAGACTGGTATTTATAAGAGCTGGGATGAAGCTAACATCTGATTGGTTCGTGAGCCAATCAGATGTTAGCTTCATCCCAGCTCTTATAAATACCAGTCTCCGCAAGCTCAAACCATCAGTTCACCCTGAAGACGAGGAAGATGCACTTCTTCGAAACGTTGGTGTCAAGCCAAGTTATTACCTGGCTAGAAGCCCGAGAAGATTTTGAACTAACACGTCGCCAGGAAAGCTATAGTTCTTATTTTAAAAAAATAGTAATTTTAAAAAAAGGTAGATATGTGTGTATGTGTGTGTGTGTGTGTGTGTGTGCATCATTACTCAAAAACAAAAGGTCCATTAAATACCAAACTTAGTATTTCAGTTTAGCATGCTTCAACAATGATGCAACATGAAGATTTGTGAGGTAATCCCCCCACCCCAAATTATTCTTTATATGGAGAAATCTTCAAACATTTTTATTTTCTCAAAAATGGCTCTAATGATTTTGAGTAAACATAACAAATAAAATATAAAGCTTGAATTTCCTGGAAATAGCCTCCAAAGTCCTCTTCATTCTGAATTGCTTTCACACTGGTAAATCATGAGAGACAGAAACACCAGAAGCATTTACTGCTGTTAAGCTCTGCTAGCACCTTCTTCTTCTTCTTCTTCTTCTTCTTCTTCTTCTTCTTGTCAATTAAGCTTACTTTTTCATTTTGGATTTAAGGAAAGTTGTCTATAATAAAATGAACATTTTAAGAAATTTAATGCATAAGATGATGATAGCAATAACAATAATAATAATATGAAGAAGAATATAACAATTGAAGACATGTGCATAAAAAGAATTTAACCTCATTTTTTAAAAGTGAGAAAAATAAGTTTTGTACATGCCAAAAAAATAAAGACTATTTGGCACTGTGGTATATTTTATTAGAGTTAGGGTTAAAGAATTCACCAAAAGCTTATTTTTTTCTGCAGGATCCAAAGTATCTTAATTTACTTTTGTTAAACTTGTGAATGAAAACATAACAATAATATTATTTGTTTTTAAATGAAGTATAACAGTGGCTGCATGCAGCACATCGTTTAGTTATTATTAACAGAAAACACATTTGCACTTTAAGTATAGATTCATTGCATTAGAAATTAACTGTAAAAACCTGCTTGAAAACTTATGAGCCTATTTTAGACATTCACACAGTTGAAAGACTTCTGTAATATTCATAAATATTAGAGATACATAATTGAGAGTTCAAGTACATCTTTGAGTTTTGGTGGAGCTAAGGGCCTTGGATTTTCATACTTATGTGGCAAGGACACATGATCACAAGAAATATGTCTTTATATTTAATTACAATCAAGCCATTTGTGTTAAACTACCCATAATTTATTACTATTTTTCTCAAACAACAGATAGATATGATTATCTATCAGAAACATTTTGGTTTGAGGGTTAGATCGTTTTACACATGTGCCTTCAATTGTAATTACTCATTAGCTAAATATTTAAATTTAAAAGAAAACAATAAAAAATAATCTGATGTGTTCCATTCACATGACTTTCTCTACACCTCTGTAATAAACAATTCTTAAAAAGTTTAGGTATCTGCTTCAAGCTAACCAAGAAAAACATTAACAGATATGTTGTAAGCAGAAGGGAAATAAGGGAGTACACTAGGCTAAAGTGATAGTCAAATCTTTTACAAGGTTGTTGCCATGTGATTAAAATTTGTTCTCTTTGAATGCCAGGAGTTGACAAATTCGTATGAGAAAAGTTTGTGTTTTAAAATTGAAACCAATAATGAGGAGCATGTTGTAAATTGTTAACTCTACAAAAACAATGTATATCATATAAATTGTATGCCTTAAAAAAACTTATATTTTCTGTATAGTAAGTTTTTGTCTATTTCTTACGCTTTACTAGTTACATAAAGGTAATCCAGAATGAAGAGGTCAGAGACCCTTCCCAGAAAATTCAAGATACACATTATGTTTGTCATAAAAATACCCAAACATTTGGTATATTAATCAAAATCATTAGAGCCATTTTTCAGAAAATAATTTTTAAAAAATGTTCCATGTTAAGGGTAGTTGGGAGTAGGGCGCTTTTCTTGAAAATCTCTGTGTTGCATCCTTGGAAGATACTGAACTTAAATACGAAGTTTGGTAGTTAACAGGCTTTTCATTTTGAGTTATGGTGCCCTCACACAAACACACGCACACAACACAAACACAAACACACACGCACACATGAACATTTTTCTAAAAATGCTTTTTTACTTTCTCTACACACACTATGTTCATAATGTATACAGAAGGTATTGTATTGCACCCAAAAATTTGATACCGAGATTTCACCGGAAATACCTATATGTTTTAAGACATTTTTAGTAACATGTATGTGTGTGTGTGTGTGTGTCTGTGTGTATATGTGCGTGTGTGTCTGTGGGCAGCATAGCTCAAAAATGAAGTTGGTTAAATACCAAACCTGGTATTTAAATTGAGTATCTTCCAAGGGTGCGACACAAAGATTTTCAAGAAAATCCCACCACACCAAACTACCCTTTACATGGAACATTTTTCGAACATTTTGATTTTCTCAAAAGTGGTTCTAATGATTTTGATTTAAATACCCTATATTTAAGATATGTTTATGACAAATGAATAGTATATCTAGAATTTTCTGGGAACAGCCTCTGAAGAACTCTTCATTCTGGATGACTTCTATATAACTGGCAAACTGTAAGAGATATACAAAAACTTACTATACAAAAAATATATATCTCATTAAGTCATATAAATGTAGAGCTAACCGTTTTCGAGATATTCCGGATTATTGCTTTCAATTTTAAGCCACTTAAACTTTTCTCAAACGGGAAGATATCTTTTATCTCGTTTCTCGTATGTTTATTCCTGGCAAGCATAGAGATGGAATTTCCATTGTTTCACATAGCGACCGGGTTTTAAAGGACTTGACTAGCGCTTTAGCCTGTGAATTTTCTTATTTCCCTTCTAGTTACAGGAAGCAAGAAATAAGACTAATTCTGCGTATGTGCATCTTGATTAGCACAATGCAGATAAAAGATTAAACTTTCGAATAAAAGATTTGTTTGCCGAACAGCTAGAGGACATCGTGTGAGTGAAACACATTAGCTATTTCACTTCTACTTACAAGGAACCAAGTAATAAGGAAATGTCTGCTATTGTTGATCTCGATTACCATGAAGTAGATAGAAAAACAAGCTTTTTAACACTAATTTGTTATAGAAATGTAGAGAAAGTCATGTTAATAGAGCATCAGGTTTTTTTTTTATTTAGACTCTCTACTGGTGAAATTAATGTGTATAATTTTTGGGTGGAATACAATACCTTCTCTGTCTACTATGTACATTTTACATACATGCTAGAGAAAGCAATAACCACCTCCATCTATTTTTGTACGGGTAAGAGCCGCTTGATCACTTTTTGTGATTAACTTGTGTTCATTAGACAAATTAAGAAATCATATATTCAGTAATAAAAATCACTAAACTGGCTAAACACAAAACATATTGGAAACGGTTTTGGTTGTCCTCGACACTCGTCGGCTATGCTTCGCATGGCAAGAGAACACTGAGGTGTATATTGCAGTAACTTCCCCATTCGCGTCTCGTCCCACAAATATACCCTGTATACTATGTATGTCAGTCATGCTACTTCCGGCTGAGAAAACATATATTATTATACATATTATTGCGAACACAGTCGAGTTTTATTGCAAGGAACCCATTTTATGCCACAAGAGGCTAGAGTACAAACAGTCAACAGATTAAGAATACATTATTCGTTATCTATAAATTTAATAGGAATTCGTTCTGCACAAATTTAACAGGCTTAGTAGTTACCCTAGCCAGCCCACAAAAATACGCTCCTGGACAAAGTGTTTCTACACAAAAAAGTAGCTCTCGTTAAAGCACCAGTTAATGTCATATATGTATATATATATATATATATATATATATATATATTCATTTATTTATTTATTTTATAAGCTAACAATTTCCAAGATATTTCCTGTTATAGGTTTTAAAATTTCCAAACACTTTTCTTTTATGGGAAGTCGGTATTAGCTTTTTTCGTCCTGTTCATGCAAAGAGAAGGGAATTTCAACTTCATCACATACCGACCGGCTTTTAAAAGATTTCACTATCGCGTTAACCTACAGTATTCTCCTTTTCCCTCCTACTTAGAAGAAACTAAGTAGAAAACCCATTTCTGCTAATGCATATCTCGATTAGCATGAGGGATGAGAAGAATAAGTTTTTGTAAGAATAATTTGTTGCAGAATAGGTAGAGAAAATTATGTGAATGGAATACATCAGATTTTAAATTTTAATTTGCATTCTTCTTGTTGTAGTCTGCACCTCAATGTTATTAATATTTTAAAGACTTTAAGTTTGTTGTTCTGCTACTATTTCTCCACCACTTCCATCTCTTCCACTTCTTCTGTTTGCTCTTCCCTCCTTTCCCTACTTTTGCTCTATGCCTGAAAGTAGAGGATGCAGTGTAACGCACCCAACAATTTTCCTGTACATATACTCTTACATATACCGGAAGTACACGTTTTGAGATCTCCTGAACATATACAAAATATTTATTTCTAGTTTACGTTAGTTAACAGCACTAAACTATGTTTAAATCTATCTATGCATTATTTATGCACTTTTAATCGTCATAATTTGTTACTAAAAATCTTTAATGATTTCTCAGATCTAATTTTCGTGTTTAAAGTTCAATAAAGTATGCGATTTGTTTTCTTTCATATGCAAAACTAACCTTTCTTGTACCTTTAAAATTAATACAATAAAAAAAATCTGATGGATTCTATTCACATGACTTTCTTTAACTGCTCCGCAAACAATCTTTTCTTTGAAAAGATTATTCTTTTATTTACATCATGCTAATCGAGATAAACATTAGCAGAATTAGTTGCTTCTTTGTAAGCAGAGGGGAAATAAGAGAATTCTCTAGGCTAAAGAGATAATCAATTCCTTTAAAAGTTGATCGCTAAGTGAAACAATTGATATTCCGTTCTCTTTACCAGCCAGGAGTAAACAAAAGACAGGCGAAAGAAAAATGACTTACCGTTTGAGAAAATAGCAGCTTAAAATTGAAACTAATAACACCGGATACTTCGAAAAGGTCAACTCTACAACAAAAATGTATATCACATAAGTTGTGTGTTCTAACGAGATCTGCATTTATTGTGTAGTAAGGTTTTGTCTATTTCTTACGGTTTACCTGTTTCGCAAATTTCAGCAAAATTCATCCAGAATGAACAGGTATTCAAAAGCTAATCCCAGAAAATTTAGAATATACCATATATTTTATCTTTAATACACGGTATTTTAATCAAAATCGTTAGAACCATTTTTAGGAAACACAAAATTTAAAAAAAAAATCCTTGTGAAGGTTAGTTTGTCGTGGGAGGGGGGGGGGGAGTTCTTGAACAATTTTCATGTTGTATCCTTGGAAGCTACTAAACTTAAATACCATGTTTGGTATTTTACGATATTTTAGTTTTTGAGTTATGCTGTCCACAGGCACTGACACACACACACATACACACACATACCCCTTGCACCTCGAAAATGAATGCATTACAAAACGTATGCGCTGTGCTTCGTTTAATAGTTCATTTAGTTCGCGGTAAATTAGATAACTTTTCAACATAATGGCTGAGGATATCAAAGAAAGAAACATTTTTGGTTGACAACACTGCGGAAAGACAGGCGGGTGAGCTTTCTCTTCTTTTCCTCGCCTCTCGCTAACCTGTAAAACTTCTAGCTTCCAAGAGAAGGTCGATGGTTTTTAAATGTGCTTAAAAGCGATGACTTCATGCCAGTAGATTTATTGGCACTTAAAAAAATAACTGTGGAACGAAATTACGGCACACCGGAGAGGCTTTTTACTTTCTCTACACATAATATGTACATAGTGTATGGAGAAGGTATTGTATTCTACCATAAATTCGATACCTACCGAGACTTCACCAGAAATATATGTTTTGATACCCCGTGAATAAAAAAAAAGAAAAAAAAATTAGGAAAAGGACTGTGTGTGTTGTGTCTGTTTGTGTCTCTGTGTGTCATCCTAACTCAAAAACCAAACGACCGTTAAACACCAAACTTGGTATTTAAGTTTAGAATCTCCCAAGGGTGCGACACTAACATTTTCAAGAAAATGTCCCATTCCAATTCTCTTTATGTGGAGAAGATTTAAAAAAATTCGGATTTCTCAAAAATAACTAACGATTTTTATTAAAAGCTGTTATGTTATGTTAAAATATTTACATGACAATAAATTGTATATCTTGAATTTTCTGAGAAAAGCATTTGAAACCATCTTTAATCTGAATGAACTTTTCTGAATTTTTAATAAGTGATAAACCGTAAGATACAACACAAGCTTACTACAAACAATGTAATCTCCTTAAAACACACAAATATGTTATATATCTTTTTAGTGGAATTGGCCATTTTCGAGATATTGCTTATTATTGTTTTTAGTTTTAAAATATTCAAAACTCTTTTCATATGGGAACTTGTCAACTACTGGCTATGCAAAGAAACGGATTTCAGTCCCATAGCAACCACATTTTAAAACATTTGACTGTCGGTTTAGCCTAGTGTATTCCTTTATCTCCCTTCTGCTTATAAGGAACTAAGTAATAAGACCATTTCTACTAATTTTATCTCGATTAGCATGATGTAGATAGAAGAATACACTTATTAACAATAATTTATTACAGAGAGGTAGAGAAAGTCATGTGAATGGAACAAATAAGAGTTTTATTAGTAACAAATGCTTTCCTATTTAAACAAAATTAGAAAGCACGTCCTTCAGAGGTTATGAGCATATTTAAATTCATTTTCCACACAATACTTGTTTTAATGATATTGTAGCTACATTTAAAATAATTATCATAACAATATAGGTCACACATACACTAAATGTTATTAATCAAACTAAACATTCTCCTCACAGAATACGAAATTAACCACTCTATCCATTAACCACGAAAGCTGGCAGGGTGGCAAGAATCAGTAATTATGTTCAGTATAAACACGCCGATAATTTAAAGATTACTTACGTAAACATCTATTGTGTTCCACTCACATGACTTTTTCAATCCGTTCTGCAAACAAATTATTATAAATAAAAGATTATCCTACATCATACTAATCAAGGCAAATATTACCAGAAATTGTCTTATTCTTTAATTCCTTATAAGTAGAGAGGAAATAAGAGGAATACATTACGCTAAATCGACAGTCAAATCCTTTAAAAGCTGTCGCTAAGCGATTATCATTGAACTTCAGTTCTCTTTCCATGATGGGGAATGAAACAAAAGAGATATGAAACGGACGGGAACTTCCTGCTTAATAAAAATGAAATATTTTGAAGTTGAAACCAACAACAGGGAAAATGATTAGCTCTACAAAAAATTGTATGTTGCATAAATTGTGTGTTTTGATGAGATCCACATTTTCTGCAGTAAACTTTTATTTATCTCTTACGCCTTACGGTTAAGCTTAAGTCATTCAGAACGAAAATACTTCAGGGGCTATTCTCAAGATATTCAGGATAGGTACACATTTTATTTGTCATGTCAATATCTTTAATATACACACTTTAATCAAAATCGTTAGAGCCAATTTTAGAAAATCGAACATTTCGAAAAATGTTGCAAGTAATGGGTAGTTTGGAGTAGGGAGATTTTGCTGAAAATCTTCGGGTCGCACCTTGAAAGATATTGAACTTTGATTTATGCTGTCTACAGACACCACACACACGTTTTTCTTAAATTATTCTGGAGTCCTCAAACATGTGAAATCTTGATATCGAGTTTTTGGGTCGAATTTTGCTACCTACTATGAACAGTGTATATACGTGCTAAAGAAATTAAAAGTTCTATAATATAATTTACACCATTGAAGTTTATTGCTGACTGCTCCTTTGAGACAACACGTCTTTTTTAAAACAGAGACATAATCAAGCACGTGTGGTTTTATCACAAAGCAAACAGTCGATAATTATGATCAGACCAAGTACCTAGGTAACGTATGTCAGTGATCTTTGTTTGACAGTGACTCATGCCCTCTAGAGAGAGCGAAATGCAGTCATGCTGATGAATTTTACTCGCCTCTGCGTGCAAGTCAAATTATTTTTTCACAGCCGCTGAGTTTTTAGAATCAGCCGAAGCATATAGAAAGGGTGTGTGTGTGTGTGTGTGTGTGTGTGTGTGTGTGTGTGTACGCGCGTGTGCGTGTGTGTATGTGTGGGGGTGGTTTGTTCCCGGATGTAGCCGCGCCAAACCAGCATGACGAAACCGCACCACTTTTCCTGAATGTTAATTTAAAAGCAAGGTATCCAGAAAACACGACATTAATTCGTTTCCTTTGTGGTTTCAAGCTACATGCTTTGATTTTAGAATGCACTTTTAGTACAAATTAACTTTTTACTTTGAGCTCCTCGACAGGGTTTCTGACCCGAGGCACCCACGTGTTAAGTTCTAGAGGATGTAATTCCTCCATATGGAGATTAAACCGACTAATTTAAGTAATCTTTGCTTTCTATATTTAGTACATGGGTAGAGAAGGTGTTGCATTTCACCCAAAAATTCGATACAGAGACTTAAATACACGTTTTAGGATCCCCTGTGACCAAAAAGTATTTTTAAAAAAAGTTCCATGTGTGTGTCCGTGTGTCCCTCTGTGAACAACATAACACAAAAAAGAAAATTCGGTTCATTACTAAAATTATTATTAAATTCAGCGTCTTCCTAGGTTGCGGTACAAAGATTTTCAAGAAAATCTCCCACCCCATACTACCCTTTACATTGAAAAAGTTTCGAATTTTTTTATTTTCTCAGAAATGGCTCAACTATTTTGATTAAAATACGTCATATTAAAATATTTACATCATAAATAAAAGGTATATTTTGAATTTTCTAGAAATAATCTGTAAATACCTCTCCATTCAGGATGACTTTTGGATAACTAGTAAACTGTAAGAGATAGACAAAAATTTAATGCACAAAAAATGCAGATATCGTTAAAAAAACCACTATTTATGTCATACACAATTTTTGTGGAGTAAACAATTTTTGTAAGATTCTTTGTTAATGGTTTCAATTTTGAAGTACTTAAACTTTTCTCAAAAGGAAATTTGTTATTCCTGTTTATTTTGTTTTGTTCCTAGCCATGCAAAGAAAACCGAATTTCAGTCACTTAGCAACCGACTTTTAAAATATTTCACCATCCTTTTTTTTTTTTAGTGCATTCCCTTGTTTTCCCTTATTTCCATGTCGGTTTCAACCTCCGAGAATTTAGAATTAACTAGCACAACTCACCCTACAACCGGCGCAACTATGTATCACATTAATTTTGAACAAGCACAGATTGCACAATAATAATTTTTGACCTGTATACTTACAACAATGAAAAAATATGCCAAAGAAACTATTCCACCTTGAATAGAAGCCTAGTGAACTGCACAGATGGAATACGCAAACAGTCCTTACTTTCTGAATTACCCTCATGAGGGGGGGGGGGCAGAAGGCGCGAACATTTTAAAGAAAATCTCAAACCAAACTGCCTTTACATGAGCCATACTTTGTTAGCTATAGTGCTTCTATAATTTTTTTAATGCGTTTAAATAAAATATCAAATTGTAACATATTTGAATGATTAATAAAATGTATTTCTTGAATTTTCTGTGAATACCTGTGAAGTCCTCTGTTAAGATGAGATGTTTCATAATGTACTATTTCTTTTGTTTAATCCTTTGCAGGAAATGAATACGCAGAAGTACCCAGTAGGTCTCCTGTTAATGGGAGCTACTGTATTAGTCGCTACATTCTGGTGGCGAAAACGGCGTCGAGAAGCCCCGCCCAAGAATTGGCGTCATGTGGGTGTCCTGGCTGAGATAACCATATACCCTCTCAAGTCCGGACGCGAAATAGACCTCCAGGAGGCACGATGTACTTCACTAGGTCTGCAGACAGTACAGGACGTTGATGACACACTAACTGACCTTCATGACAGGTATATCGACTTATTTCATTCTTTTGTTTCAGATTCTCTCCTTTTTTCACTTTCTTGATTACATTCTACACTAAGCAGAGGAAATGTTGCATTCCATTTAAAAATTCGATACCGAGGTTTCACCGGAAGACATGTATTGAGGTCATTGAATTTAAAAATTTGGAAAATGTCCGCGCCGTGTGTTTTTCTTTGTGTCTGTGAACACAACGACGAAAATCAGATACCTACCAAACTTCATATATTTAAGTTTCTTTTTCAAAGATGCGACACGAAGATTTTCAAGAAAATTACCCCACCCCTAATTACCTTTATATGGATCATTTTTCTAGATTTTTATTTTCTGAGAAATTTTGATTAAAATATTACACATTAAAGATATTTATATGAGAAATAAAGATGTAAATCTTGAATTGTCTAGGAATAGTCTTCTTAATTGGGAAGAAATATTATACAGGTGAGTAAGAATAACACCGATTAATTTTAAGGCGAGATTCAGGGGTTATAATTGAGTATATTTTCTGATCGAGAATATATGTAGTAAAGGTCCTATCGCGATAGAGGACATAAAACCTTTTCAAACGCAGCGTAGGGTTAGATGAAATTCTATAATACAGTTCCTTGTTCCCATTTTGGCATTGGAATATGTGTTTTTTTTTTTTTTTTTTTTTTTTTTTTAACTTAACGTCCTTAAACCTGGTTGATCATTTCGGACGATGAATGAGATTGGTGAAATAATGCTCAAAAGATCTCGTGGTCCATGAAGCTTAAAGTTACTTGACATTCGTCTTCTCAGGATGAGAGAAAACCGCGAAAAAACCTTATCCGAGTAACTCATCCTACGCGAGATTCGAACTCACTACCTGTTGAATGTGAGGCAGACACGCTACCCCACACTACCCAGGCGGGCTGTTTTCTTTGCGCTTTAGAATCTCGCTTGTATTCTGTTTTTAACATTGTTTATATCGTCATTAATCTAAAACATGCATTTTGTTACTTAAATGGTAAATGATTCCGTCGCATATTATACTGTACTTTGTAATTCTGGTTACACGATCTCAAGTATCAACATATACTAGAGTGGTTATTGTAAGGATATTTATTTTTACAGCCTATTGTAAATGTGTTCCACATTACTTACGCAGAACCATCAGACATGCATTATGTTTATGGTGCTGCTTGAGGAAATGCGAAAAAGGCACGAGATCTCCATGCTGAACTTTACCCAAAGAGACATTTGCCTCATCATAGCACCTTTACTGCCACACGGCTGCGAGAAACAGCAAGCGCAAAGCTCGGAAGCACAAAAAAAATATAAGAACAGTGGCTCTAGAAGAGGAGGTTCTTGATCGGATGCATTATTTTCCGACCACAAGCACAAGAGCAACAACGAATGCCATGCATACAAGCCAATTATCGGTTACAAGACTTCTGCGGGAACAGCAATTACATCCATATAATTTCACCCGAGTTCAAGCACTGGTCTTTCAACCCCGATTACAGTTTGTCCAGTGGTTTCCTCATAAATGCATTTTGTAGATTTCCTACAACCATATTGTGTACGGACGAGAAGGTTTTTATACGAAAGGGCATGTTTAACACACATAAGTCACATTTGGGCACAGGAAAACCCTAGAGCTATTAGAGTTGTAAATTACCAACACCGGTTTGCAGTGAAAATGTGGACTAGCATTGTGAATGCCACACTCATAGGACCGACCCTATTTACTACCTCCACATTTGGCGGGCCACATTTATCTACGGTTTCTACAACATACTTTGCTAGAATTTTAGGAATACACCAGTTAATGTGGTTCCAAGACGATGGGGCACTTGGGCAGTATTTCGGTGATGTAAGGGATTTCGTAAGGGTAACGTATCCTAATCGCTGGATCGGTAGAGGAGCATCAATATCATGGCCAGCACGACGCCGGTTGATAATGAAGAGGAACTAATGGACAGGATCTTTGTAGCATTTGATCCTATTCGTGATATGGTATTTTTGAAAGAACTCCACAATCATTACTACGATGCTATCAATTATGCTGCGAAGTCCAAGGTCGGCATTTTGAACAGCTTTTACAAATATTTACTCACTTGTTCAGTAAAAATTCTTTTGCATGAAATTGGGTGTTTATTATGTGGATTTTAGCGCTGAATTCAATGTGGCAAATATTTTTTCTCTAGCACCCTCAGTTTCAAAAATAAAGTATATTTTCTGAATTAGCACTGGCCCTAAATACTTAAATTTATATTATGGTGATTGACCAGTAAACAAGACCTAATAGTGATAACAACTTTTATTTTTTAATATTTTACTGCTTTAGTTAGTAAGAATTGTGGCGTGATGATATTAATAATTGATGTTGTCTTGGATAATTTACTTTCTGTTTTCGTGTCTCCTAAAAGTAAATAAATGATAACATTTTCTAATGTGTGAACTGTTTATAATTCAACTCCCAGTATCTTATGATATTAATCTTATATTTACTAGTATGATCCATAGCTGAATCTTCTGCTTATTTTTCAACCCCTGCTCTTACAGTATGTTAGTAATCTTCTTTCTGCCTTATCTTATGTTTACCTGAAAATGAATACCGGTTTCATCCATAGCAGTATCAGTGATTTGTAAGTTGTCCTAGTGAGACGTTGTATGTAGTGTGGCCAAGCGATAATATAAAATAACATAATTTAAAAGCATAATTACACGGTGATATATTGTAAATGTATTGAATATACATTAGGAGTAAATATGTTGCGAGTGTGTATAAATAATTCCGATAATTTCTGTTACGTGTGCGGTGATTATACAATAAAGTCAAAGAGGCAGAAAATTGTGCCACTTATAGAAAAGGCTTATGAATTATATTTTGATCTCAAACTTGGTGATAAAAATCGCAGATGGGCTCCCCATGAGGTTCATAAATTGTGCCCAGCCGGTTAAGAGCGTGGTTAAAGAATAAAACGTAAAATTTCTATGTCTTTTGGAATGCCCTTGGTATGGAGGGAACCAATGAACTATATTGACGATTGCTATTTTTGTATGACCAAAATAACAGGGCTTAAGGATAAAGACAAAAAGAAAACTGAATTTCCAAACATTCCATCAGCTATTAGACCTGTTGTTCACAGTGATGAGATGCCTATTCCTGTTCCTCCTGAAACCTGGACATTAGAAGACGAGTCTGAAAGAGGTGATACCCACTAGCTCCGTCAAGCTCAGGATAAGACCGATCCCAACATGCACACCATGAGGTAACCCGAGGAGAGTTAAATGACTTGGTCCAGACTTAAATCTTTCCAAAGCTCAAGCAGAACAGGTTCTAGGCTGAAGGCGTAGACTGTTTTACACAGAGATACATCAGTGTTATTTTTTTGAAAACGAGAACAGCACCTGATTATATATTTCAGAAAGGAAGAGGATTTGATTTGCTGTTGTGCCACATTGATGGTTTAATGACTGCTCATTCACAACCCAGACGAATGCTTCAAAATTAAGTTTAAAAGCTGTGCTTTTACATAATGCTAATACACGAACATCAGTGCCCATTGTCCATGCAATACAGATGAAAGAAAGTTACAAAAATATGTAACGAATGTTACAAAGAGTGCAGTATGTCAAGTACAACTGGTTCATCTGTGGCAATTTCAAAATGATAGGAATCTGTTAGGTTTGTAAAGTGGATATACGAAATACGAGAACTGTTTTTGTGCGAATGGGATAGCCGTGCCAAATCCAAACATTACGGCACTAAAATATGACCTCCCCGGAAGAATTTTGTACCTTCAGAGAAAAATATTTCAGCTGAACCATTGGTTGATTAAACTAAACATTCTTTTGCCTCCATTTCATATTAAATAAGGCCTGATGAAGAATTTTGTGAAGACGTTAGACAAATCCGGATCAGGTTTTAAACACCTAGAAGACAAATTTCCAAGCATCAGTTCTTCAAAGTTGAAGGAAAACATTTTTGTAGGCTCTCAAATTCGAGAACTAATGAAAGATCAGCAGTTTGAAAGTAAATTGAATCTTGTGGATCTTGAAGCATGGATATCATTCTTGACCATTTGTGAACAGTTCTTAAGTAGTATTACGAACAATTGATTGAGAAATTACTAAGAGCCTGTAGAAATCTAGTCTGCAACATGTTTCTCGAAATGCACTTCCTGCATTCCCATTTGAACTTTCCCTACAAATCTAGGACAAGTCAGTGATAAACATGAAGAAAGAGGTATCAAGGAAGCAGGAAATCCAATATGTTTGCAGATTACTCCTGGAACCTCATAAGAGAAACCACAAGGAATTTCAGAAGCAGCAAACGGCAAAAATTCAACTGTCAGCAGCAGAGGATGAACTTGAAAACGAGCTGGCAATGTTTTCAAATATATTAATTGGTTACATTTACAAAATTGTATAATTTTATTATGAAGAATTCTTCTACATATGACGGAAACTATACATATTATTTATAAATTTTTAGAAGTGTGAGTACACGATTTACTAAAACATTGAGGGTGTTAGAAAAAAAAAATCTAAGGTCACATTTGAACTCAGTACGTCAAGATACATAAGGAAGACATGTTTTGTACACAAAAAAATTAAGGTAGTTTTGTTGTCCAGTGAGTTTTTGCATATGTTATTGACAGCAACATGTGTTGTAGACCGGCTAAAATGTTTGACCTATTTCAGAGCACATGCATTTAGTTTCATATTATTAAATCTAGGTTTACAAGAGACTTTTGTATTGTATTGTTTAAAATTAAAGATACCAGCTATTCTTATTTCAGAACTCTCTTAATGCCTTGTAGCAAAAATATGTAGCGATCTTTTCGGGGAATTTCATCTAACCCGACGCGGCGTTTCAAAAATGTTAATGCCCTGTGGTTCGATAACCAGATATTTACGGATATTCCCAGTAACAAAATATTCAATTGTAACTCCTAAATCTCGACTTAAAATCATTGCTGTTATTCTGACTCAACTGTATAATCTTGTATAATTGGTAACGCTGTAGACGAAAACACATTTCACAAATAAATGTAGATTTTTAAAACATACCTACAACTTATTTCAAATTATAATTATTGTGGCATGAGTCACATTCGAAATATCCGTTATTAATGGTTTCAAGTCTTCAACGTTATGATCATTCCTTTAAACTTCTATCGTTTTCAGTTGTTTCTCGTGATTGTATAGAAAGATGATCGAATCTTAAGGCTAGCATTTAGCGTCCAGTTCCGTCCAGTTCATAAACTGGACGCTAAACATTTTACTGTTGCGTTTCCCTTTATATCTCTAGAAAGCTATCCACTTAATGTTTGCAGAAACAGTTGCATTATATATTTTATTGTAGCTAGAAGGGAAATAGAGAAAACTGAATCATTTTAATATGTTTAAACGAGGTTGCTGTGTGCTGGCTTTGAAATGTCACACTTTTCCTATGACATCGCAAGAAGCAACTGAATGGTGACAGTAGTTCAAAACGCAAAGACATTAAATATTCAAACCAATAACGGACATTTTGGAAGTGACTGAAGCCACAAAGGACTTATTTAAAATAAATTGTGTGATTCAAATATATCCATAACCTTAATGTGGCAAACTTATGGTTTACAAGTTAAATTATGCAAAATTCATTCCGAATAAAGCATTTCACAGCCCTATTCCCAGAGGATAAGGAGATGTGTTGATCAAATAAAAGCTGCTAACTTATTATTCATGTGGTTAAACCCCATTTACATCTTAATTATTTATATAGTTTAAATAAAGCATTACATTTTCATTGTAAAAATAAAAACATTTTATAAATATATCCAAAGATAATAATTAATCTCAATAACAGCTTCATGCATTTTATTTGTATGCAAATATCTATTCAGGCGGCAGTGAAAAAAGAAGAAAGAAAAAAAAAATCGGTAAATAAAAAGTTCGAATGCGTCATCTGCCATTTTAGTATCATAACCTGATAAAATCTCCCTTCTTATATATATTATAAATGATTAATAGTCTATTTCGCTGAATCTAAGTCTCACTATTCTAATGTTTACTTATCAACGAACGATCTAATGGTCTACTTGTGGACTGTGAAAGCAGAACCAATGTCCTTCCATTTGTTGCCTTTCCTTGTGTTCTAATTGAGCGAGATCCCGCTGTGGTAACGCGTGCGACTAATATTCGAAGGTCCTGGGTGCAATTCCCGGTGACGGACCACTGTGACCTATTTTTTCAGGATTTCTCCGGATTGTCAGGCAAATGCTAAGGTAATTCTCTCATCCTCCGAATCTTTTGCAAGATTCCAATAATCATTTCATACATCCTTCACGCCCGTTTGATTTGTTTCAGGGTTATAAGTGCCCGCGATGGAGTTTTGGTGGAGCATGACAGGGAAAGGGGATGCTCTCGAGTAGAAATTACTCCGTTTCTTGGTCTTCGGCTGGGTGCTGGGGTATACTATCCTCCCCTTTGTGGACGACGCTGGATTCTCTAGATGGGACGGGGGTCGTCGATTTGCTTCTCCGCCTGCCGTGGCATCTCAAAAGGGACTCTCATTACTTGTTGCTTCTGATTACGGTCGCCCGGCAACTCCTCTCACCTCATCCCACCCGTCCCTTCGAGGGACGTAGGTACAATAACCTCAACGCAAAAGTATTCTCCCCGTTTTTGCATCACAGAGGTATATTTCTTCATGCAGATGATCCTCTTCTGTGGTTTTTAACAGGTTCCTGGCAGTGTACAACGGAAACTGTCGGGAATACTCGCATCCCCTCGTGTACCCGAGGTTGCGTTTAATCTGCGTCACTTCCGGAGGAAATGGAGTAGTTTTGCTGAACGCACCCGGAATGCCTCAGCTTGAAGTCACCCTTCCTGAGAAGATGGACCACATAGACTGCAAGTATGCTATAAAACACTTTAGTCGTGTTATTTTCTTGAGGATAGGGTAATGTTTTGATGCAGATTTCTTTTGTCAGCTTTGTGTTCGACCACAAAGTGTTCTTGGCGGATTGTGGTGATGAAGCTGGCCAGTGGGTCAGCCGCTTTCTTGACAGAGAAGACAACCAGCTAAGGCTAGGCTACCACAGTCCACGTCACATGGCACAGCGACGTAAAGTAAACAAGAAATTTTGGACAGCATTCCGAAAGCATTATACCAATCTCAAGGAGGAGTACATGGTAGGTATGCATTAATTTTTATTTAATTTACTGAGAAATTGTTTCTATTATAATCTCATATTATAACTAACCATCTGCTTATATTTCAAGTTGTGAAGGAATATTGGAAGTGACTTTTTTTTTTTTTTTTTTTTTTTTTTTTTTTTTTTGTAGTTTAACGTCCTTTAACCTGGTTGGTCATATCGGACGAAAGTGACATTTTGACTACAATCGATCAAAAAGTCTAAAATCGTTTTCTTTATTACAAATTGTTGCTGGAAACTTCAGGCATTCACATTTTTGTAAGAATAGTTTTAGAAAACTAAATCATATGATTGCAACACACCAGAGTTTTAATTATTTAGGAATCAACATTAAGCTGAGCACCGCTTGCTTCGGACTCCACAGTCACTTAAAGATAGTACAGTAATTACCATACTAGTTATTTATAACACAACGTTTTCCTCAAAACTACATTTTCATACTTCCAAAACGTTCCACCCGTCTCAGTTTTCATTTAAACACAACACTTTTCCACAGTTTACAAAGGTATATATTGTAATATTAAAGGCAAAAATATCCTGACACCAATAGTAATTTTAAAAATCTGATGTATTCCATTCACATGACTTTCTCTACAATTATTGTTAAAAAGCTTATGCTTCTATTTATTTCATGCTAATCGAGAAAAGATTAGCAGAAATAGCCTTATTGCGTGCTTCCTTGTAAGTAGAAGCGAAATAAAGGAGTAGCATAGGTTAAAGTGACAGTCAAAAGCTGGTTGCTTTGTGACTGAAGTTACTTTGTTTGTATAGACAAGAGTTGACAAATTCCCGTATGACAAAAAGTATAAGTTTTTTTAACGCTGAAACCAAAATCAAGGAATATCTCAAAAACAATCAACTCCACGAAAAAAATGTATATAACATAAATTGTGTTTTAACGTGCTCTAAATGTTTTGTGTGGTAATTTTTTATCCATCTCTTACGGTTTAGCACTTATGCAAAATTCCGTAAAATTCATTCATAATAAAGTGATCTTCAGAGGCTATTCCCAGAAAATTCAAAATATATACTTTATTTGCAGGGAATCACGGGTTCGAGACTCGCCTCGGGCAATTGGTGTTTATGCTCTTGTATATGTGTATCTCTAAGTAAAAACGGTAAAATAAATAGGAAAGATAACAGAAACGTAGTGAAAAATGGAAAAAGAAAACTGTAAGAAATATAAAAGTGTAAATATCGAAATATTTATTTTAAAGTTGAAACATCTAACGGTATTGGAAAATCTGCTGTGTTCCATTCATAGGACTTTTTCAAGCTATTCTGCAAAGGATTTTTCTTACATAAGCTGATCCTTCTCTCTACTTCGTGATAATCAAGATAAACAGAAAATAGTAGATTTTTCGTATTACTTCCATAAAGTAGGAGGGAAATAAGGGTATGCATTAGGCTAAAGCGATAGTCAAATCTTTAAAAAATGATCGTTAGGTAATTGAAATTCGTTTCTTTGTATGGACAGTAGCTGACAAATTCCCATGTGAATAAAATTTTAAGTATTTCAAAAATGAAGCCAATAATAGGCAATATCTCGGAAATGGCCAACTCCTCAAAGAAAATGATATGACAAATTGTGTGTTTTAATGAGACCTACATTATATATATATATATATATATATATATATATATATATATATATATATAAGTTTTTGTCTATTTCTTACGGTTTACCAGTTATGCAAAATTCATCCAGAATGAACAGGTCTTCAAAGGCTATTCCCAGAAAATTCAAGATACACATTTTATTTTTCATGCAAATATCTTTAACATATAGTATTTTAATAAAAGTGTTAGTGTTATTTTTGAGAAAATCAAATCAACATTTTGAAACTTTTTTCCAAGTAAAGGGTAGTTTGAGGTGAGGGCCCTTTCCTCAAAAACTTCGTGTCGCATCCTTGAAAGACACTAAACTTGAATACCAAGTCTGGTAGTTTAGCAATTTTTGGGTTTTGAGTTATCGTGTTCACAGAACACGGACGCAAACGCGAGCGCGCCTTTTTTCTAAAATTGTTTATTATACAAGAGAACCTAAAACGAGTATTTTTAATGAAATCTCGGTATCAGATTTTGGTTGGAATACAATACCTTCTTTACCTGCTATTTACATTGTACATATGGAGAAAGTAAAAAGAGATCGGAAAATGTACAATCATCTGCAAACTACGTAAGTACGTAATTTGTGAAAATAAACAGTTAAACGTAAAATTGTGGAAAAATTCTTTAAATATTCATATAATTTATATTCCTTAATACTTGCAACAAAATTAAGATATAAATAATTTTCGCAACTAAAGAGAAATCAAAAACAATGAATAACTAAAGGAAAGGTGGAAACTAAAAAACGATCAACTCCACGAAAAAAATGTGTATAACATAAATTGTGTGTTTTAACGTCCTCTACATTTTCTTGTTAAGCAAGCTTTTGTCTATCTCTTACATTCTTATAAGGATAATAGGGAAAGAAATAATAGTTAATAAAATTTTATTGGAATAGAAAAATATTTCATTTGAAGCTAATCATGTGAATGGAACACATCAGATGTTTACTTCTTCTACACGTACTATGTACATAGTGTATAGAGAAAGTATTGTATTCCATCCAAAAATTCGATTCCGAAATTTCGCCGGAAATACATGTTTTAGGATACCCTGAATCCAAAAAAAAATCTGATGTGTACCATTCACATGACTTTCTCCATATCCCTGCAACAAATAATTCTTAAAAAACTTATACTTCTATTTACTTTATGCTAATCAGAAAAAAATAGCAGAAATAGTCTAATTACTCGCTTCCTTGTAAGTAGGAGCGAAATAAGGGACAACCGTAGGTTAAAGTATGTACATGTACATAGTGTATAGAGAAGGTATTGCACTCCACCAAAAAATTCGATACCAAGATTTCACCGGAAATATTTATTTTAGGGTCCCCTGTATGCAAAAAAAGTATTTTCAGAAAAAGGCCCGTGTGTGTCTGTGTGTCAGTGTGTCCGTGTCTCCGTGTGTTTGTGAACACGATAACTCAAAAGTCGGTAAAATACCAAACTTGGTATTTAAGTTTAGTATCTTCCGGGGTTGCGACACGAAGCTTTTGAGAAAAATCCCCCGACCCCAAACTACCCTTTACATGGAACTTTTTTCGAAAATTTTTATTTTCTAAAAAATGGCTCTAACGATTTTGATTAAAATATCGTAAATTAAACATATTTACCTGAAAAATAAAACGTATATTTTGAATTTTCTGGGAATAGCCTCTGAAGACTACTTTATTCTGGGTCACTTTTACGGAAATTTGCATAACTGCTAAACCGTAAAAGATGGACAAAAACTTACCGCACAACAAATGTAGAGCATTTTAAAACACACAATTTATGCTATATACATTTTTTCGTGGAGTTGATTGTTTTTGAGATATTCTTTGTTTTTGGTCTCAGCTATAAAAATCACACTTTTCTCATACAGGACTTCGTGAACTCGTGTCCATACAAACAAAGGAAGTTCAGTCACATAGCAACCAGCTTTTGACTATCATTTTAACCTATGGTAGTCCGTTATTTCGCTTCTACTTACAAGGAAGCAAGTAATAAGACTATTTCTGCTAAAGTTTTCTGATAAGCGTGAAGTAAATATAAGTATATGCTTTTTAAGAATAACTTGTTGCAGAGATATAGAGAAAGTCATGTGAATGGTACAAATCAGATTTTTCTCATACAGGACTTAGTGAACTCGTGTCCATACAAACAAAGGAACTTCAGTCACATAGCAACCAGCTTTTGACTATCACTTTAACCTATGGTACTCCCTCCTATTTCGCTTCTACTTACATGTAAGCAAGAAATAAGACTATTTCTGCTAATTTTTTTCTCGATTAGCAGGAAGTAAATAGAAGCATAAGCTTTTTGAAAATAATTTATTGCAGAGATATAGAGAAAGTCATGTGAATGGAACACATCAGATTTTTAGAGAAAGGTCCGTGTGTGTATGTGTGTGTGTGTAGACAACATAGCTCAAAAACAAAAAGACCATTAAATACCAAATTTGGTATTTAGGTATAGTATCTTCCAAGGATGCGACACGAAAATTTTCAAGAAAATCCCCCCACCACAAACTATCCTTTACATGGAAAATTTTTCCAAAATTTTGATTTTCTTAAAAATGGCTCTAACGATTTTGATGAAAATTACGTATATTAAGGCTATTTGTACCCCGAATAAAATGTATATCTTGAATTTTCTGGTAATAGCTTCTGAAGACCTCTATTCTGGGTGAATTTTGCCGAATTTTGCATAACTGCTAAACCGTAAGAGATGGAAAAAACTTGCCACACAGAAAATGTAGAGCACATTAAAACATACAATTTATGTTATATACATTTTTTTCTGGAGTTGGTCGTTTTTTTTAGATATTCCTTGTTTTTGGTTTCAGCTTAAAAAAACACGCTTTTCTCATACAGGAATTTGTCAACTCCTGTCCATACAAATAAAGGAACTTCAGATTTTTTTGTAGTGTTAACCGTTTTTGAGACATTTCATGTATGTTTCAATCTTTAACTAAATTTTTTTTTTAAATGGGAAGTCACCTTTCGTTTCATCCTTTTGTTTTTACTGGTGGCCATATAAATGGAGCCGGATATGAGTTATTCATATAGAAACATACTTTTAAATATTTGACTGTCGTTTTAGCCTAGAATATTCCCTTAGTTTCCTTCTGCTTAGAAGGAAGCAACTAAGCTTGTATATTCTATTAGCCGATCTAGACTATCTTTTGTATGTTTGTTTGCAGAACAGGTAGAGAAAGGCATGTGAATGGAACACGTCATAATATTTTTTTTTAGTGAACTCGGCCATTTCCGAGATATTCCCTATTATTCATTTAAGGTTTAAGATACTTGTACTTTCCTCAAATGAGATGCTGTTACTTTTCCCCCTCCTGGTTAAGCAAAGAATAAACCCCATCACATAGCGAGCTGCCTTTAAAATGTTTGGATATTGCTTAAGGAATATTCCCTTGTTCCTTTGTTTCTGCAAGAAGATATCTAATGAAAGCATTTAAGCCAAGGTTTATCTGGATTAACGTGAAGCAGTTGGAAGATTACGCTTTTTAAGAATAGTTTGTTGTAGAATAGGCAGAGAAAGTCATGTGAACGAAATGCATTAGATGTTTTAATGAGGTTTAGTTAATGTTCACCTTTGGGTGCTCTTAAGGTGCTTAACATACTTGCCCGTTATTATCTTTGAAACCAGTATTAGCAGAGAAACTCATTGATTCTAGGGTTCATTCGCCAACCTCTCGAGCTACCTGTTGCTGACGAGGTCCTCGATGGACGACCTGCAGAAACGACTATCGCCTCAAGAGAATCTGACGATTAAGAGGTTCAGGCCGAACCTCGTGGTTAGCGGATGTCCTCCATATGACGAAGATAACTGGCAATGGATTAGAATCGGCAATAATGTCATCTTTCAGGCCTTCAGGGTCTGTGCCAGGTGAGTTTAGCTTGGATGTGTTGTTTTATTCATTGTTGTGATACACATTTTGTCCTAGTGTTACTTTCGACATCCACCTGATATGTGCTTAAATTTTGAGGAATACGCCTGTATAATAGGGAATTGTTTTTAAAATTTGGTGTTTCTAAGATTTTAAAAGATGTTTAGGAGACAAATTATGTTACAATATTCAGTTATTATTCATAATTGTTTTACCCAAACACGGCAAACTGGCATCAGTGTTTGCTACTTTTCATAAATAAACGTCTAACATTGGATTTACATATACGTTTCACTGTTAACGTAAGTTAACTTTAATACTTATTATCAGACGCTCCTTGTATGATGCCTCGTAGTTATATTTCACCAATAATATGTGCTACTCAAATACTATTGCCTGATGCTGCTTATATAACACTCCGTGTTATGTTTCACCGATATGTTCAAATTTAATACTATTGTCAGATGCTGCTTATGTGATACTCGTTTGTTATATTTCGCCGATAATATGTGCTAATTCTAGCAATTATTGCCATGCATCTTGTTACATCACAATATAATCTGTAATAACTCTTTAACAGTTTTTGTCAGATGCTGCTTATGTGACACCTTATAGTTATGTTACACCACCGAGTGGGATGGTTCAGGCGGTTTCGTCTGTGGCCCGCATTCTGGGGGTCGTGATTTCGCTCTCCATTGCCGGCCTACGTGGCCCATAGTTTTCTTCGAGGTTTTCCAGAGTCGCCAGGCACACGCTGGGTAGGTTTCTTTCATCTTTGAATTACCCGTCCCTCCAAGTCGTTTTCATTGCCATTTCATTCATCCTTCATCCGTTGGTATCTTTCAGGGTTATACGTGTCGGCGATGATACTCAGTGCAGCGTGGCAGGGAAAAAAGATGCTCATAATTACTTATTTCTCTATGACTCGTTTTAATCGAAGTAAACGTTTGCAGAAATGGATACATTATGCCTTTCGTTGTAGGCATAAATAAAAGTGTGGCCCGCCTGGGTAGTGTGGTGGTAGCGTGTCTGCCTCACATTCAAAAGGTCGTGAGTTCGAATCTCGCTTAGGGTGAGTTACCCGGATAAGGTTTTTTTCGGGGTTTTCCCTTATCCTGAGAAGACGAATGTCGAGAACTTTAAGCTCCATGGACCCCGAGATCATTTGAGCATCATTTCAGCAATTTCATTCATCGTCCGATATAACTAAACAAGTTAAAGGACGTTAAACTAAGAAAAAAAAAATCGAACATTAATATCGGATAGCTCGGAAATAGCTTGTGCAATAAAAACTTATTTGAAGTAAATTGTGTGTTTTAAAGCGATCAACATTTTTGTGTAGTACGTTTGCGTCTAACGCTTAGCGTTTAGCATTTTTCCAAAATTTCTTCCGAATGAGGAGAACTTCACAGGCTGTTCCCAGAACAGTCAAGATACACATTTTATTTGTCATGTAAATATATTTAATATGTGACCTTTTAATCAAAATCATTAGTCATTTTTGAGAAAATAAAAACTTCTGCAAAATGTTCCATATCAAGGATAGTCTGTGATAAGAGGGTATACCTAACATATTTTCTTAGAAGGTCCTGAAATAAAATGCAAAGTTTAATGTTTAATCTACTTTTCGTTTTCAGTTATGGGCTCACACACACACGCACACACAGGAACCTTTCTCTAAAAATGCTTTTTTGGGGTTCAGGGTTCTCAAAACATGCATTTCTGGTGAAATCTCGACAAAGAATTTTTGGATGTAACACAGTGCTTCCTCTGCTTATTGCAAATACCTAGCAGAGAAATTAAAAATCACTATCAAATGCTGCTTTTGCGATACCTTTTAATAAAGTTTCGGCGATTACACGTGTTAACTCCAGTAATCAAGTCAGAGATCGGTAAATGTATTTCACCCATAACAAATGTCAAAGGTAATCATATTCATCATATTCAGATGCTGCTTAGATGGCACCCCTAGGTATATTTTTTCATATAAAAGTTAGCAGTACCTCCTTGCTTGGTTGTAAACACACTGTCGTTTCTTGTTACTGTGTGTGCATGAGTCAGCAATGGATTGCTACACTATATATTGTATTACCGTACTACTCAAAAGGTTAACATGGGCTTTTCTTTGTTAATACAAGCTTCTTATATAACGCACTGATTATTCTGGGAAGTCGCCGACGTTTTGCAGAGCACCAATGAGCGCGTCACTTCAGTTAATAGAAATCACAAATGACAGAAAGACGTGGAGTACGCGTGGAACACGCGTGAAGTAAAACACGTCTTATCGCAGCCTTTGAAGCCGACATGTTAACCTTTTGAGTAGCATGTGCAGCTGTTTTGTAACTACGTATGTGCAGTGTTCGAACTGAGATGACAAACCAAGACGGTTGCTTGCCGAATACCTGCTGCATATTCAACTATCTAAACAAAAGGTTTGTTGATACATTCCGGAGGTGGTTCCACATTGCAGCTGTCATAAGTTTATTGTGCGTCAAATCCCAGGAGGATAGGATTATATGAGAGCATCTGACGGACAACCGAAACTGACCGCGCGGAAGGAGCCACCGTGGTGGGACCCTAACATAGTCCGAGCAGCTCTTCATCTTAACATGGGGAGTGCTAGGAGCCCGCGCCCTGGGCCTGGCTGAACTCCCCAAGTCCTGCTTACGACCACAACGCCACCTTACTGCTGAGAACTGCATTTCCAAAGAACATTCGCTACCACGGAGAGGCGTTACGCTGACACAATCCTGAAAGAGACCGGTTGGAAATGAAATGAAGGGATAGAAGCTTCGAGGAAATGGAGAAATCTCCCCAAAATTCACTTGGTGACCTGAGAAAGCCCCGAAAATAATCTATCAGTCAGAGAGGTCAGCCGCGGAACTAAACCTACGACCTCCCGAATTCCAGTCCCAGACGAAACGCCTGAGCTACCTGGGTCTATACGTAAACGTATGAGTAGAGTGTATACTAAACTGTTCGAGCAGATTCACAATCATTCAAAACAATATTTTTTGACTGGAATGGGTGGCCGTACTTTTTATTGTCATTGTAAGAAATGCCATTTATTGAGGGCCGGTAAACCCTTGTTTATAAAATACAGAAAAGGTAGGGAGTTTGTTAGTATAAAAGGACTGATTTAACTCAAGCCAAGTTAATACTTTTTTATTAATTCTTAACATTATGATAATCAGTAATTAATTTGTACTTTGTTCCCATTTGGAGGTAGCGTCTCTAATGTGTTATTTCCCTTTGTGTAGGATACTAAAGTACAATTTTTTAAATTAATGTGGAGATGTTTATAACTCAAGTATAATTTTCACCATTATTTTCAGGATCCATAACTAGTGGTTCTAGTTTGATTAATTTATACGTGTGTTTATTGTACGTAAAATATATCTTTGGTAAGACCAGTGGTGAAATATATAGCGTATACGTTTGAGGACTACCTAATATTTTGCATTATTTTCCGCACATGGGAACAATAAAGTGCGTAAGGCATCAAATGTATGTGTGGCAGCCGTGAGCTTGATTACCCATTTCTCCGAAAACCGTACGAAACGTTTACCCGTGTCTGAGATATGCAAACAGCGAGAGATTGTAGTAAACAGCAGGCAAAGTCGAACAACGAACGCACGTAGCTACCTTCCCTCTAAGAAGCAAATTTCGGTAGTGGCTACACTTCACGAAATGAACCGAACGTAGAACGTGTTTTGAATGACACTAACAGCTACATCCTAAACTCATAAATATCTGAATGCACTTTAGCGTACGGAAAAATGAATTCATATGATAAGACAAATCCTTCGCCGTATATATGAACTTTGGCTTACACTCTTCATACCTGATTTCCAATCCCTGTACAGTCAACATTTGACGATCGCGAAAAGTCGCATCCAAGCGGTTCCCTGAGCAACTAAATGGATAAAATTTCATTCTCGAGGAGACTTAAACCCCCATTCTCTGTGGTACGAACGTTTGCTCTTTCCGGCCACAGCAGAAACTGTAGGGTTGTAATTTGGAGAGCGATCATCATTACCATGTGAGGGGATTCTACCCTAACGAGCTACAGCTAAAACAAAAACGTACCACTCAGCGCAATATGTAATCAGCTTGTTTCCATGGTAACCTACTTCACTTCCCTTTCTAGCCTACTTTCAGCACGTTTATGTACTTCATACCTATCTCTTTCATTCTTAATAAGTACCTAAGTAAGACATTAAGTATTATCCAAATTTTGATCAAATCCGTTCAAATCTGTTGTTTGTTGATCTGCTGATGATATCGCAATTTGATGCGCGATATGTGCACATTGAAAGACTCCAGCACATGATTGCTATGGTGCTTCTTGACAATTGTTTTTACTTTCTCTACGTGTACATAGTGTATAGAGAAGGTATTGCATTTCACCCAAAAATTCGATACCGATATTTCACAGGAAATAGACATTTTAGAGTCCCCTGTATATAAAAACACATTTTTAGAAAAAGGTCCGTGAGTGTGTCCGTGTGTCTGTGAATATGATAACTCAAAAACGAAAAGTCGATCAAATACCAAACTTGGTATATGAGTTTAGTATCTTCCATGAAGATTTTGAGGAAAATTCCCCATCTCAAACTGCACTTTATGTGGAACTTATTTATAAAATTCTGATTTTCTCAAAATGGCTCTAACGATTTTGATAAAATAGTATGTATTAAAGATATTTACACGATAAATAAAATGTATATCTTGAATTTTCTGGGAATAGCCACTGAAGACTTCCCTTACTACACAAAATAGGTCGATCTCGTTGAAACACACAATTTACGCCATATGCATTTTTTTTTTTTTTTCGTGGAGTTGGCCATTTTTGAGATATTGCGTTTTATTGATTTCAGTTTTCATATACTTTTACTTATACGGGAATTTGTCAACTCTTGGCAATGCAAAGAAACGGATTTCATACAAATGGTAACCAGCTTTTAAAAGATTTGACTATCGATTTAGCCTAATGTATTCCATGATTTCCCTTCTACTTACAAGAAAGCTTTCTTTGCTAATGTTTATCTTGGTTAGCATGAAGTAGACAGAAAAATAAGCTTTGTAACAATAATTTGTTACAAGGATGTAGAGAAAGTCATGTGAAAGGAACACATTAGGTTTTTTAATTTTTTTTTTATTTTTATTTAATCAGCATGCACCATAGCACGTACCTAATTGCATGGTTTATATTAACTTATTTGTTGTTTCAAAAGCGTATTCTTTTATCTACACCATGCTAATCGAGATAACATTAGCAGAACTGGTCTTATTTGCTTCATTGTAAGTAGAAGGAAAATAAGGGAATACACTAGGCTAAAGCGATAGTCAAATATCTTTTAAAAGATATTGCTATGTGAAACAATTGAAATTCAGTTAACTTTTGCATTTCCAGGAGTAAAACAACAGATATTTAACGAAAGTTGACTTCCCACTGGAGAAAAGTTTCAGTAGTTTAAAATTGAAACAAATAAGAAGGAATATCCCGGAAACGGTTAACTCTACAAAAATATATATGATATAAATTGTGTGTTTTAATGAGATCTATATTTTTTGTGTAGTAAGTTTTTGTCTATCTCTTGCGGTTTACGAGTTATACAAAAGTCATCCAGAATGAAGAGGTCTTCGAGGCTATTCCCAGAAAATTCAAGAAATACATTACATTTGTAATAAAAGTATCTTAAACATATATTATTTTAATCAAAATCCTGAGAGTCGTTTTTGAGAAAATCAAAATGCTCAAAAATGTTCCATGTAAAGGGTAGTTTGGGTTGGGGGAGATTTTCTTAAATATTTTCGTGTCACAATATTGGAAGATACTGAACTTAAATACCAAGTTTGGTATTTAACCGATTTTTTGTTTTTGAGTTATGCTGCTCAAAGACACACACACATAGACACACACTATGCTTTTCTACAAATGCCAATTTTGGATTTGGGAGGTCTCAAAACATGTGTATTTCCGGTGAAATCTTGTATCAAATTTTGGGTGGAATACAATACCTTCTCTATAAACTATGTACATAAATGCTAGAGAAAGTAATAATAGTTATCTTTGAAACGTATCTGACACCTAAGTTTGAATGTTAGCTTCTGGTAAATATCTGAGATGTTGCTTCATTCTTAAAAACCTCTAATTAAAAGGTCATTATTTCTTGGTTTCACGACGATGTAGCAAGAGATAGGTGAAAATTCCCACATACCAGGTAGCCCAATTGTTCCGTATTTGACGTGTGCAGATATCTTACTGGCCGGTTTTAAACTTCAAATAGCCTCGTTGAGTTCTTTTAACGCACGAAGGGGAAATCTGCACATGTAAAATACGGGACAGTTGGGCCACCTGGTTTTTATTCCTCTTTTGGTAGTCTTCGTTAATACACGTGCCATATATGCATGCCTTTGAATCCCGTGTACGGTAAGAAGTGATTTTTCCCGATTGAGTGTTGAACTTTTTAATGCGGTTGAATCTCATTAACAGGAAGAGATAATGTGATTGATACACTTCTGTGCCATTCATTCCACTGGCAAACAAGAGAGCAAATGATATAGAAAAATGGAAAATTATGTTTACTCAGTGAAACACGTTATTTGCAAACTTCCAGATAGATTACCATGTTTGCTGGACCAAGTATTCAATACTGTCGAATGCAGTTCAGCTTGGATCATCTCTAGTAGGTCTGGGTGGCTCATTTACTTCGGCTAGTTGCTGGGATGAAGACCAGTTCTGGCCGTGGTGTTGGACTCTATGTGTGGTGGGGGGGGGGGGGGGTTTACCTGTGTGAATCTCGGGGTGCTTCAATATCTGGAAACAATAGGAACCCTGTCATTGCTCTGTCGCTGATCCTGGTTCCAGCCGTCCGGTGTATCCTCTCATCTCATCTCTCCCTCCTGCCCACTCGTCAGGCATAGGTATAAACCCAGGTTCGGTCCCCTTCGACCGTGTCCTGTCCTATGCTATTCTATCTTCAGTAATATCACTTGTGCTGATAGATTTTCGGTTTTCGGTAATTTAATTGAGCTTAACCAATGTTTCTTTTAAAGCATCCTTTAACCGACTAGGTCATATCGGATGATGAATGAATGAACGAATGAATGAAATAGGCGAAATACTCATATGAGCCTGGGAACTTAAAGTCACGACATTCTTCTTTTTAGGATAAGAGAACCCCTGGAAAAAAGCTTTATCTGAATAACTCACCCTAAACGAGATTCGAATTCAGGACCTGTTGATTGTGAGGCAGACACACCACCGCCACACCTCACAAAGGCGGGCTAACGAATGATAGATAATTATTTTGAGACCGAAGTTGAAACATAAGTTTGAAAGCCCGAGGAGATTTGTAGACAAAAGGGTAGGTAAAATAATTACATGCCAGAATGATGCTTTTAGTTTGCTTTTTCTTCTTCTTTTTTTCTCTTTCTTTCTTTCTTTTTTATTTCTTCTTCTTCTTTTTTTTTTGTAGTATAGTTACTGAAGTGACTTATTTTTTGTATTCCATCCGAAAATTCAACACGATATTTCACCGGAAATGTATTGATGACACCCAAATAAAAAAAAAATAGAAAAATGTCCGTGTGTGCCTGTGTATGTGTGTATGAATCTGTGGACAACATAACTCAAAAACGGAAACTCTAATAATTACTAAACTTGGCATTTAAGTTTAGTATCTTCCAAGGATGAAACACGAAGATTTTCAGAAAAATTCCCCACAACATAAACACCCTATATATGGAACATTTTTCATAATTTTCAATGTTATATATTTTTTTAAATTAAAATGCCTTATACTGAAAATGACACCTGGCACATGAAATATACACATATATTCTGAATATCCTGGGAATAGCCTCTAAAGTCCTCTCCATCCTCAATAACTTTTACATAACTGGTAAACCATAAGAGATAGACGAAAACTTACCACACAAAAATGTAGATTCCGTTAAAATACAAAATTTATTTTGTTTTTATTTATGTAGAGCTTACGCTTTACCAGCTATGCAAAAGTCATCCAGAATGAAGAGGTCTTCAGAGGCTATTTCAAAAAAATTCAAGATATACATTTTATTTGCCATGTAAACATCTTTAATATACGGCATTTTAATTAAAATCGTTATACCATTTTTGGGAAAATCAAAAGTTTCAAAATCTTTTGCATGTAGATAAAGGGTAGTTTGGGGTGGGGAAATTTTCTTCAATATTTTGTGTCGCATCCTTGGACAATACTAATCTTAAATACCAAGTTTGGTATTTGACCGATTTTTCATTTTTGAGCTATCGTGTTCACCGGCACACGAGCACAGGGACACACACACACACACACACACACACACACACAGACTTTTAATCAAAAATGTTTTTTATGCAGAACACCCTAAAACATGCATTCCCGGTGAAATCTCGGTATCGAACTTTGGTGGAATGCAATACCTTCGCTACCTACGGTGTACATTGTACATACGGTTAGAGAAAGTGAAACTCTGATGTGTTAAATTCGCATAATTTTATCTCATTACTGCAGCAAATTGTTCTTTCAAAAGCTTATTGACCCTGCCTCTGTAGTGTAGTGGTGGCGTGTTGCCTCACAACTAAGAGGTCCGGGTTCGAATTTTGACTAAGATAAATTACCCGGATAGTTTTTATGGGTTTTCCTTTATCCTGAGAAAACGAAGATAGAGTATCTCTAAGCTATGGACCCCGGGCTATTTAAGCATCATTTCACCCATTCCATTCATCGTCCGATATGATCTACCAGTTTAAAGGATGTTAAACAAAAAAAAAAAAAAAAAACAAACAAAAAAAATCCTATAGAGTTATAGACACTCCAACGCTATCCCGCCACCAAGAATTATATTTTCAAAGCGCATTCACCACCACGGAAAGGCACCTCCACCGCAGTCCTCGCCGATACTTATAACCCTTGAAAGATACTGAACAGGATGAAACGGAGATAAAATGAAGGGACAGGAAGTACGGAGGAATAAAAAAAAATCCTATGGGTCGCGGGAATCCAATCCACCACCTCCCGATTGCCAGTCCCAGACAAAACGCCTGAGCCACCTGGCTCGGTAATAAACTTTTATCACGATTACAAAACTTCATTTTACGCACTACAACAGTGCGTGAAGTTTAATGTTAGGCATTATCGTGCAAAAAATAGTATGCCACACGGATTAAAAATGATTTAAACCTTTTTATCATAATATACCAAGGTAAATTCTCTCACTGTTCGTAGCGTATACAATTACTCTTACATCTCTTGTATATTCTCCCTTCCTGTAGTTGAGGTATTTTAATTTTCTTTCCATGTTATAATAAAGATGGAGTTCGTCATTCTCGGTAGCTCCTTTGCCGGATGAGAGATCAGGCTGTCATAAAATAATTGAATTTTATGGAATTATTTTTGTTCTTGTTCTTCGTGCCGGGTGTATCGTTTCTTCCGTGAAGACTCCAGGTCTTTCATGCTCCTTATTTTATGTATCAGTGTATAAAGGAAGAAGTTTCTTCTTTCCTTCGCTCATGCATTCAACGCTCAATGGAGATTCAAGTAATTACTGTTGCACTCCCGTTCATTTCTCTAGACTAGAAATAGAACCATCAAAATGTTATACTTCAGAGAGTCGAGGAGGCCGTGGCTAATACATATATTATTGTAATTAAAGGGCTCTCATATACTTTACTGTTACGTTGTTAAAAAGCGGTTTGGTTGCCACAAAGGTAACGCATTTATTATTTTTCAGTTGTTGATGCTATTCAGCTAAGAACTAGAGTAGTTTCCCAGTTTGTGTTCCTGAATTTTTAATTTGAACATCATGCAACCGTCAGAAGATTTTCATATCAATGCTAAGAAACAAAAAGCTGAAAATTCTTCTCCGTTTCTCACAATTAATAAGTTTGCGTTCTTTCTAAAGCATCAAATGAAGAAAACATGTCAACTGATGTAAGTAGCAATATTGTTTTTGATCAAATAGTTGCAAAAGCCGAGAAAAATATATTTTCTCCTCCCATATTTATTAATAACCTAATAAACATCATTCAGCTTTTCAAAGATTTGAAATAAATGAATGTAGGCCCTTTTAAACATTACACTCTTAGTAATGAACAAGCGAAAGTGAACTTGGAAAATACTGAAGGCTATAGGGCTACGATTAAATATCTGGAATTCCCAAAGCAGAATTCCATACTTTTCAAATGAAAACTAAAAAACCCTTTCGAGTTGTAGTTAGGGGTTTACATCCCCTATGCTATGTTAGCATGGTGAAGGAAGAACTCACAGAATTAGGATTTGAGCCTCTGCAAATGCTTTCAGTGCATCATCCCGTAACCAAAGCGCCATGCCCAATGTTCTGTCTTGATCTTAAGCCAAATGAGCATAATAATAAGATATATGAAGTGACACGCTTGTATGGAGCAGTTGTCAAAGTAGAGCCACCCAAGTTTAAGAGGTATATAATTCAATGTATCAAATGTCAGGAATATGGTCATTCAAAAATTGTCATACATCGCCTCGCTGTGTCAAATGCGACCAACCAAATGAAACTAGCAATTGTAATAAAGACGCTAAAGTGCCACCAAAATGTGTTAACTGTAAGGAGGAGTAACCAGCAAATTACAAAGATTGCCTAGTATACAAAACTCTACAAAATGTACGCTCTGCTATAAGAATGTAACATATTTATTCAAATGACAACTGTAACAAACAACCTCAAACCAGCTCAGAAGAACCATAATATATGTCACCACATTTTCACACCAAAAACAAGTTATGTCGAAGTTTTGAAAACTAACGCAAATAACGAAGAGAGCATTATTTCAAAACTAATTGATAAAATAGATTCAATAGATTCCCTCTTTACTCCACTTATGAACACACTGCAACAGGTATTAACGCGACTTATCTCTAAAAATTAATAGAAATCACATCAAATAAATATTAGAGTTGGCACTTGGAATTCCCAAGGAATTAATAATAAATATTTTGAGTTTAAACATTTTATTTTTGCTCAGTATATAGGTGTACTATTAGTAACAGAGACTAAACTTGCATCACATATTCATTTCATCATTCCAGGGCAGATCACCCATCACATACCAGAAAGGGCGGGTCAGCAATCCTTATAAAAATTCCCTTCTTATGATGAGCTGCCATCTGTTAGAGAAGATGAGTATCAAATCGCTCGCATAAAATATGCATAAATAACTCAACATTGCAGATTGGATCTTTTTATTCGGCCCCAGCTAATAAAATAACAGCTGCCGCCTTCTGGGAAATTATTCATTTAATGGACCCTCGGTTTTTAGTGGGAGGTGACTTCAACAGTAAACACCCAGAGTGGGGTTCAAATGTCACCAACCTAGAGGTAAAATAATGCACGACGCAGTATTTCAATCCTCCTTAGAGTTTCTATATCCAATTGAACCCACTTACTAACCACTCACAATTGGTTTTCCAGATATACTGATTTTTTTCATTGGGAAAGCAGTCAAAGGACTTTGTTAATACCATCTGTATTATACGAACTTAGCTCTGATCACTATCCTGTGGTGCTGACAATTAATGGCAAGGGTAACGACATCAAATACCCAAATCTAGTAAAACATCTATTTGATTGGCAACAATACACAGACGTTCTAGAAGATGTTATCGATCTTAGGATACCACTTAAGACCCCTCGTGGTGTAGATATAAGCAACTATTTGCACACTAACCAGAAACATTCGGTTCGCAGCAAATCAGGCATGCAACAAGCAGCCTTATTTTAACAAGAACTACACTATATCTTTTCCACCTCATATTCAGCTATTACACCAAGAGAAGAAGAAATGTCGTCAGCTTTGGGAATCTACTAAATATCCTGCGCATAAAACAACATACAACAGAGCAACGCGTGACTTAAAAAGTGCATTTAAACAACTGAGCAGTGAGGCAACCAGTAGATTAAATGCAGACGACGGAAGTCTTTGGAAATATCTAACGAAAGAACACGAAAGAATACCTCCGTTGAAATTAAATAACAGATGTACAGCTCTACACAAGAAAAAGCAAACCTATTTAGCGACATTCTCAAAAATCAATTTACCAACAACCCAATTATGAATCAAGATTTCACTAATGTCGTGACCAAAATGTATCGCAACCACTATAAATTTCTCCGTTTTCTCATCATTTTACCCCTTCACAAGTTAAAAACAGCATCAAGAAATCATCTCCGAAGAAAGCACCCGGGCATGATCTAATAGTTCAACGACTATTGGAAGCACTTCCAAAAAGAGCTTTAGTTTTTCTGTCAAAAATATATAATGCCATGTTAAGACTTGCTTATTTTTCACACAACTGGAAGCTTGCAAATGCACTAATAATGATACTAAAACTAGGTAAAACTAAAGACAATCCTTCAAATTACCGTCAAATAAGTTTTCTTTCTTTAATATCAAAAATATTTGAAAGGCTGTTACTACCTCAGTTATTATCACACCTTTCACCTTTAATTCCTGACGTTCAATTTGGTTTCAGACAATCTCACTCCTTTCCACAACAGCTGCATCGCTTAGTAGATGTCATGTTAGACACATATGTATGCATGGTTCTATTTTTAGACACCGAGAGCTTTTGACAAAGTTTGGCACCAAGGTTAACTCTATAAAATGAAAAATTATCTTCCTGACACTTACTACAGATTTACCTAGCCAGTCCTATCTCACCAACAGAAGTTTTACTGTCAAAGCTGAAAATTGAGTATCACGATCTCATTCAGTAGACGCGGGTGTTTCACAAGGAAGTGTTCTTGGTCCCATTTTATATCTTATATACACCCATGATTTTCCTAAACCAATATCCGACAACATTACAGTGGCTCATTTTACCGATGATGTAGCTGTTTTGAGCAAGGGAACATTCGAATCTGCTGTAGCTGAGCTACGGGATTTTGTTAATCAGATCTATGATTAGACTAAGAACTAGAGAGTCAAAATAAATCCCAAAAAATAAAAAGACAACAACATTCACTTACAAAAAGAACATAATCGTCCATCCTGTTTTTTTTTTCTTGGCAGAGAAATTATACCTCAGAGCAAAACAGTAAAATAATTAAGCCTGATTCTGGATACCCGTTTAATATGGAACGTACATATTACAAATTTAGTCCAGAAACTTAGAAGAAAAATGCATCAGGCCAGATTCCTAATACAAGGAAAATCTCAGCTACCTGTGCACCTTAAGAAGTTAATTTATTATTCTATAATGATACCAATTTGGACTTACTCCTGCGGCATATGGGGTTCTGCAGAAAATTCTACCATCAAGAGAATACAAACATTCCAGAGCAGGGTCTTAAGACTAATCGCTGATGCACCTTGGTTCATTAGCAATGCTACTCTCCATAGAGATCTTCGTGTTCCTGAAGTCAACAATATTAAACATTACACTAAACTTCATCGGACATTTATTGATCATCCTAACTCACCACTCAGCGAAATTCCAGGGCAGCTGCCACCTCCTAGAGAAGATAGAAGATTAAAACGGTAGCTATATATATACTAGTATCACAACTGTAATGCACTTTGTTGCAATTAAGTTATGTAATAAATGAGAAAAAAATGTTATACTTGGTATTAAATTCACTAAATCTTTATTAATTAATACTCATCTCCCTAAATGCTCATAAATAATGTTTGCTAAAACAACAACAACAACAACAACAAAACGCAAACTATAAGCAATTATTGAAACAAAAGTCATATAAAGACCTTGCTAACTCTACATCTCCCATAATAGTATAAAAATTCGAAGTTCTGTTTCTTAAAGTTTCTTAGCCTCTGTTTCATGTTCTGCAGAAAAACTATCTGAGTATGGTTTTTCTTTCATATAACTGTCTTACATATTACAACCATTATACTTTTAAAAGTTCTAGCAGCCAAATTGAACAAAGAATGCTTCTGATTTTAATATACTTACAATTTACGTATTTTAGCTGATTTTAAAACTATTGGTTTTATTACTTTGATAATTTTACGAAAATTTCATCGGGTTCTCGTAGATGATGTTTATAAAGTTATATTAAAATGCATTTAGTTCAACAAATCTTTTTGATATAATATCTGGAACTGAAGTCAAAATGTATTGATCTAATGAAGGTAAAAATGTTATATTCAAGAATTATCTACCATTTTACTATACTTCCTCGTTTTCGTATCATAATTTATGATTTATCTTCCAGAAGTGTTTTATTTGTTGATTCGTTGTATAAAAACTTTTCCTGAAAAATTAAGACGTGTAAGCTTTTTTATAAGACGTCTGCTCTAACCGATTAATTCTTGAGCGAAGTAAAAGAATTTATCTTGGAAGGCTAGACCGTGGAATGACATTTATTAAAAATAAAATATGAATTTAAAGACATTCCGCAAAGATTTGACCAGAAAATGTTAATTACTATAACAAATTAACTTGGCAACACTGACTAAACAAAAGAATGATCTAATGATAAATTGTAAAAAACATAGAATGACCAGATAGTAAATCATATATGATGAATTAGCGCCTCTATGTATGTAATAGTTAAAATTACTTTTTGGACATTGTCAGCTATTATGTCATACGTTTCTGTATGAAATTCATCCAAATTAATTTTTTAAACATCACATATGAAAAAGTTTAGTAACTAATATGTGCAATTATAGCAAACTAAAAAAATACAAAATCAGAAAAAAAATAAATAATAAGGAAGACGTCATAACACAAGTGTAACTGTTTTTTTTTTTTTTCCTCTTCTGACATTAAACATGACGTTAATTTGGCTGCTAGGATTTTTTAAACTGGTAAAGAGTACCTTATGAAGCCACAGTATAAATTCTTCAGTATTCATTGTTGTCTTTTATTTTTCTGATTTTTTTTTTAAAGGCATTGACCACATTGAATTCCATTTCTTATAGTAAAAGCTTCCGTACGCTCACATTACCCTTTCACACAATTTTAAACAGAGAGAGAGAGAAAGTGAGTGAGAGACAGATAGAGAGAGAGAGAAAGCGAGTGAGAGATAGATAGAGAGAGAGAGAGAAAGAGAGAGAATAATTGATTTGTAGTTTATTTTTTTTTTTTTTTTTTTTCAGAAGTTGGAGTGCTTTATAAATGAAATATGTTCGTAGTACTGATTTGATAACACGGTTTGCAGATTTGGTCCTAGTGATTAAGTAAGCAAGACTTAAAAGTGAATAAATGATCTTTTATCTTCCAGACAGATAAGTAATTTTCACTGAGGTAATCCTGTTAGCAGCGATGTAAAATCAAAGATTAGTGATGAGTGGTGATAAAACTGAAAGTCTTAAAACACCCATAGCAGGATATTAAACAAGGCTATCATAAAATGTGTGCTTAAGTTTTTATTTCCTGAAATAAAGCCTTTTTTTCAATTTATTAATTTGTATAAACAAGCTTATTATGGGCAGTGGGAGAACGATCTATGTCTTGAACATTTTTCATTGCCATCATTGCAGCTGTAAAAATTTAAAAGCACCCATTTGAATGTTAGTTTAGTCCACATGGTAGGTATTATCTGACATTAGTTACAACTATTGATGTGACAAATCGACAAATCGCATGCAACGGCGCCGTGCTAAGGTACATTTTTAACTACCAATTCAGCACACCTGAGCACTATATTTGTAAAAGGAAAATATCCCTATCGTAGTATCTCCACAAACATTCTGCTTTAGTTGTATATAATTTGTATAACTATAAACCTTTTTAAAGCACGCTATATATCAATTTAAATGTGCAGTTACAAGTCTAGCATCCTACAAATAGGACAGGTAAGCTTTACTAAATTAAACTGAACAAAATTTTCACAAAAGGCCTCAAGAATATTCAAATACTAGGGTCGGTTGAAAAGTCTCGGGCCTCTCAATGAAAATAGCATTTAAAAACTCTTTTTTCTTTGCTTTATTTCTCAAAAAAATCTCCAGAAAGCATAATAATTTTTCATATCGGTGTTCTAATTTAATTAAACCATCTCTGTAGTGCGATTTATCAAGGTCCTCAAAATAGTTGTTTACTGCATCAATGACTTCCTCGTTGCTGTAAAATCTTCATCTTACAAGAAATTTTTGGAAGTTTGGGAATAGGTGGTAGTCACTGGGTGCTAGAGCTGGCGAATAGGACGGATGGTCAAGCAATTCGAACTTTAATTCTCACATTTTTACTTTCTCTACACGTAAATAGTGTCTCTACATAGTGTATAGAGAAGGTATTGCACTCCACCAAAAATTCGATTCCGAGATTTCACCAGATATATACGTTTTAGGGTCCCCTTAATCCCCCAAAAAAAAGTATTTTCAGAAAAAGGTCCGTGTGTGTGCCCGTGTGTCTTTGAACACGATAACCTAAAAACGAAAAGTTGGTAAAATACCAACCTTGGTTTTTAAGTTTAGTATCTTCCAGGGATGCGACACGAAGATTTTGAGAAAAATCCCCCCACCCCAAACTACCCTTTACATGGAACATTTTTAGAACATTTTGATTTTCTCAAATGACTAACGATTTTGATTAAAATGTCGTATGTTAAAGATATTTACCTGATAAATAAAATGTATATTTTGAATTTTCTGGGAATAGCCTCTGAAGACTACTTTATTCTGGATCAATTTTACGGAATTTTGCTAAACCGTAAGAGACGGACAAAAACTTGCTACTCATAAAATATAGAGCACATTAAAACACACAATTTATGTTGTATACATATTTTTTTCATGGAGTTGATCGATTTTAAGATATTTCTTGTTTTTGGATTCAGTTTTGAAAAACTTATACCTTTCTCATACGGGAATTTGTCGACTCCTGTTCATACAAACAAGAAACTTCAGTCACATAGCAACCAGCTTTTGACTACCTCTTTAACCTATGGTACTCCCTTATTTCGCTTCTACTTACAAGGAAGCAAATAATAAGACTATATCTGCTAATTTTTTGTTGATTAGCATGAAATAAATAGAAGTATAACCTTTTTAACAATAATTTGTTGCAGAGATGTAGAGAAAATCATGTGAATGGAAAACATATTTTTCCCATTGCAATGACTGAACGATGGACCAGAGCATTGTGGTGCTGAAACAATACTTTTTTTTTTTTTGCCAAATGAGGACTATTTCTTTTACCCTTTGCCAAGTAATCAATAAATATAATTCTCTGTGCACCCCAGAAAAGACTCGCCATAACCTTGTTAACTCACAAAATTGACTTTGCCTTTTTTGGAGTTGGTTCGCCTGGCGCAATCCACTGTTATTGCTGTGATTTACTTTCTGGAGTGGAGTGCAATGATGTATCCAAGTTTCATCCATGGTAATAAGCCGTCTTAAAAATTCACTGGGATTTTTACGGTAGAGCTCCACGTTCATAACAGAAACAATTTTTCTTTGCAACTTTTGATCAGGTGTCAACAAACGCGGCACTCATTTAGCACAGACCATGTGAAAGCCTAAAACATTGCTTAAAATATTACCTGCACGTTCTTTTGATATGTTTACAGTCTCTGTTACCTCAAACAACTTTAATTTGCGGTCTTCCAGTACTAAACGATGAATTTTTTCAATGATCTCTGGAGTTGTCACTTCTACAGGGCGTCCAAGCGAGGCTCATCTCTAGTGCTCGTACGTCCCATTTTAAACTCTGCAACCCACCTATGAATATGAAGGGGCAGAGTCTTTATGTACTGCCCATTTCCTCCTTGATTTCTTTAGGCGTTAAACCTTTCAAATGGAAGTATTTAATCACTGCTCGTTTTTCCAAATCCTCCATTTTCGTGAAAACTCTAAAGTTGTCTTGCTTAAAATGCTGTCATTCGAAAACTAAACAAGCTATTGACCTGTAACTATTTATACAAGCTAGTCTAGAGTTAAACTATACGGTGCTACCGTCTAATTGTTCTAGTGGGTCATATCTGTGTGAGGCCCGGGACTTATCAGTCGACCGTAGTACTAAATTAGCTGGAGAGGATCAGAAAGAGTCGAAGCATAAACACTAATACTTTTTAAACAGTATAAAGGCAGAAGCCGTGCTATTTAACATAATAAATTTGCTGGTACATTCTAATTTTCAAATAATTGGTATATACACAATGTTCTTTGCGGTATAAGAGTCGCAACGTGGCCGAGGGGTTAGATCACAAGCCTGTCACCTAGAACGAGTTCGATCCCAAACGACCGTATGTGAGATTTGTGGTGGACAAAGCCATCTTGTATTAACATACTATTACGGAATTTACTGATAAAACATTTACTTTTTTCAGAAATGCATCGTGCGGAGTAATTTGCCAATCAGTAAAAACAATATAAAAATAATATCTGGGGAACCAGTTTAAACATCTAATTCGTTTCATTCACATCACTTTCACACCTATTCTGCAACAAACTATTCTTAAAAACGTTTATCTTTCTATCTAATTCATGCTAATTGAGATAGTCATTAACAGAAATAGTTTTAATATATGTGAGTATTTTCTTGTTGTTAAAAGAGGAATAAATGAATACACTAGGCTGAAGTGATAGTCAAATCTCCAAAATTCCGTTCCCTTTCCATGACTAGGATGAAAAAATGAATAATGACTTTCCTTTTGAGAGAAATATAAATATTGGAATGTGCACACCAATAATAAGGAAGCTTTTAGAAGTTATTAACTCAAAAGCGTATTTTGCACAAATTGTGTCCTTTAACGAGATCTACATTCTTTGTATACTGAGATTTTATCTGTCTGTCTGTCTCTCTTTTCTATTATTGCTTATCAGTGATGCAAAAGTCATCCAGAAGAAGAGGTCATCCAAGATATCAAATTTATTTGTCATGAAAATATCTTTAATATATATGGTATTTTATTCAAATTCATTAGAGCCCTTTTGGAGAAAAGAAGTAATTTAATATATGCTATAAATAAATATATTGTTTGTGATGCTGTCAATTACCAGGATTATACCAAAATTTCGTTCCGCAGAAGTTTTTTATATACCAGTAAATCTACGGACATGGGACTATCAATTTTAAGCACACTTAAAACCATAGTCTGGGCCACATTCGAACCCGCGAACTTGAGATAGTAAGCCAGCGCCTAACCAACTAAGCTACCCAGATCGAAGATATATGCTACGCAAAGGGTAGTTGCGGATGAGAGAATTTTCTTCAAAATCTTCGAGTCGCATCTTTGGAAAGTACTGAACTTAAATACCAAGTTTGGTGTTTATCTGACTCTTCGTTTTTACTTTCTCTACACGTACTATGAAAGCACATGTAGATAGAGAAGGTATTGTATTCCACAAAATATTTCGATGTCGAGATTTCACCGGAAATTTATTTTTGAACTCCCTTGAGTAAAAAACAAAAAAAAAAACAAAAACAAAAAAAATTCTTAGAAAAAGGTGTTGCGAGGGAGTGTATGTGACTGTGAAGCACATAACTCAAAAACGAAAACTCAGTTAATTACCAAACTGAATATTTAAGTTCAGCTTCTTTCAAGGATGTGACACGAAGAATTTCAAGAACCCCCCCCCAAACTACTCTTTAAAGGACAGATATTTTTATTTTCTCAAAAATGGCTTTAATAACTCAGATTAAAATATCGTATATTAAAAATATTTTATAGAAAAATAAAATTTATATTTTGAAGTTTCTGGGAATAGCCTCTGAAGTCCTTTTTATTCTGAATGACATTTGCACAATTGGTGAACCGTAAGAGATAGACAAAATCTTACTACACAAAAAATGTAGTTCTTGTAAAAACACAGAATTTGTCATATAAATATCTAATTTGTTCCATTCACATAACTTTCTCGACCCATTATAATACAAAATATTATTTCAAATTCTGGTTGATATGCGATTAGGTTCCGCTCTCTTTGCAAGGGCAGAGTAAAACCAAGGAAACAGGAATGTCAACTATTTTAAAATTGAAATCAATAACAAGGAATATATAGGAAATGATTAACTCCACAAAACAATTGTATATGACATAAATTGTGTGCTTTGACGAAAACTACATTTTTTATGTAGTAGGTTTTTGTGTGTCTCTTACGGGTAAAACCGAAAATGTTGAAAAATTTCAATGTTAACGGGTGGTTTGGGATGAGGGATTTTCCTGAAAATCTTCGTGTCACATCCTTGGGAGATACAGACGGACGGACTTTATATACGTATAATAATAATAATAATAATAATAATAATAGTTATTATTGTTAGTAGTAGTACTGCATCACAAACTTATTACTATAGCTAAATTGCATTACATTGTCATCTTAATATTAATGCACATCTTGTACGTATTCACGAAATGCCTCTTTTTGTATAGCTTCATCTGCTTTTATAAAAGTAAAAAACTCCTTACACGAATAAATAAACTTCGCAGTTTCCTAAAACTCTAATTTTGTGAGATCTACACCGTTTCTTGAGTATCAGCCATATATTTATTGTTTATTAGAGAAAATATTCCTTCTATCGTGCAATTCGGACCGCGTCGTGACCAAGTGGTTAGACAACTCGCCTCTCACCTAGACGACCCGGGTTAAATCCCAAGAGACCGTGTATGGGATTTGTGGTGGACTAAGCGACACAGGGGAGGGTTTTCTCCTGGTTCTACGGTTTCTATTGCCATCACATTCCGCCGGTGCTCCATCTTCATTCCATCTATCATCGCCTGCGGTGCCATTTGTAGTAAAAGCGGACGTTAAACACTATAAAAATGTCCTGCATTTGATGTTGGCAAGCTAAGTGCAAATCCTCTTATCTTAAATCATTTACACTTATATACTTCTGTTTTACTTTTTTTTACTTTCTCTACACGTACTATGTAAGTATATAGTGTGTAGAGAAGGTGTTGTATTGCACCAAAAAATTCAATACCGAGATTTCACCAGAAATACACCTCTCGGATACTCTGTAACCAATAAAAGCATTCTTAGAAAAAGGTCTGTCTGTGTTTGTGAGTGTGTATGTCCGTGGGTCTGTAAACACGATAACTCAAAAACGAAGAGTCGGTAAAATACCAAATTTGGTATTTAAGTTTAGTATCTTCCAAGAATGTGACATGAAGATTTTGAAAAAATACCATCACCACAAATTACCCTTTACATGGAAAAAATTTCGAAAATTTAATTTTCTAAAAAATGACTAACGATTTTCATCAAAATACCGATATCAAAGATATTTACATGCTAAATGAAATGTAAGTCTTGACTTCTTTGGAAATACCCCTTAGAGACCCGTTTATTCTGAACAAATTTTGCTGAATTTTGCATAACTGGTGAACTGTAAGAGATAGACAAAAACTTACTACCAAGAAATGTAGATCTCGTTAAAACACACAATGTAGGACATATATTTTTTCGTGGAGTTGACCACTTCTGAGATACTCCCTGTTATTGGTTTTAGTCTTAAAATACTTATAACTTTTCTAATACGGCAATTTTTAAACTCCTGACCATGCAAAGAAATGAATTTCAAATAGAATAATAAGCTTTTTAACAATAATTTGTTAGAGAGATATAAAGAAAGGCATGTAAATGGAATATAAGATGTTTTTCATTCAAAACATTTAAAACCTTGATCCAGTTTTCTGCTGCATTCTCTTCTGGAAATGTCACATCTGGCTCTGAAAAAACTTAAGAAGGTTTTGAAGCTGTTTAAACTGAAACTTTGATCTTAAAGTGAGGGGCATTCGAGACTATTTTTTCAAGCCTGAAGTATCAATCTCAAATATTTTTTTTTTAAATCTTTCTTCAATTAACCTCATAGTGGTAGAATAGGTCACCTTACTTGGAATACAGGCATATTCCACTACAAAAGGATCTGATGTGTTCCATTCACATTACTTTCTGTAGCTGTTTCATATATGTACAAACTATATTCTTGCAAAAGATTATTCTTTTATTTAAAGCACACATTTCGAGATAAATATTAACAGAATTGGTGTTACTTTCTTCACTGTAAGTAGAAGAGAAATAAGAGAATACATTAGGCTAAAGCGATAGACAAATCTTTTATAAAAGCTGATCGCAATGTGCAACAATTGAAATTCGGTTCGCTTTGCTAGGTCCGTTTGAGAAAAGTACTTTAAAATTAAAACAAATACCAAGGAAGATCTCGAAAATGGTTAACTCTACAAGAAAAACGTATATGACATAAATTGTGTTTTAACGAGATCTACTTTTGCAGTGCAGTAAGTTTTTGTCTATCTCTTACGTTTAAACGTTGTGCAAAATTCTGCAAAATTCATCCATAATAAAGAGGCTTTCAGAGGCTATTCCCAGAAAATTCAGAATATACACTTTATTTGTGATAAAAATGTTTTAATATACGGTATTTTAAATTCAAAATCGTTAGAGCCATTTTTAGAAAAACAAAATTTAAAAAAAAAATCCATATAAAGAGTAGTGTGTGGTTGGGAGATTTATAATCTTCGTGTTAAATTCTTGGACGATACTAAATCTAAATTCCAAGTTTGGTATACAACGGCCTTTTCGCTTTTGAGCTACGCTGTCCACGGACACATCCACACATACAAATACACAGGCGTTTTTCTAAAAAAAAAATTTTCGAACTCGGTGGACCTCAAAACTATATTTCCGGTGAAATCCTTACATAAAATTTTTGGGTGGAATAACCTACTTCTCTAGCTGCTATGCACGTTGTATGTACATCATGCTAAAGACATATATTAATATATTAATTTAATAGAGAAATACGAGATAAAAGATACAAACTATGGCTCTGGTATTAGGAACTAAATATATTTGATATGGGGATAATCAGCAAACCTAATTAAAGGTGATTAAAACTATACCAAGGTCAATTACGATTACCGACTTAGCTGGGATCTACGAGATTCAGTACTACACAAATAAATTGATACATTCTAAATGCCGCATCCTTAACAAATCTGATACGACGGAATAATTCCACTTTAAGGCCCGCCTGGGTAGTGTGGTGGTAGCGTGTCTGCCTCATATTCAACCGGTTGTGAGATCGAATCTCCCTTAGGGTAAGTTACACAGATAAAGTTTTTTTTCGCGGTATTCCCTTATCCTGAGAAACGAATGTCGAGTTGAGCGTCATTTCACCAATTTCATTCGTCGCCCGATATGACCAACCAGGTTAAAATCCACTTTAAGTGCTTAGGAAATAAAAGAATCAGATTTCCTTGCACTTATCCAACGTTGCAGATGGAAACAATTACACTTTAGCGTTAGAGGGAAGTAGGCTATGAATTTTTGAGAGTTCAATTTCGTACTTGGTAGTTGTATTTATTCCGCAAGGTTGGCAGCGACATACGCAATATTTTACACACGCATCTGCAGCAATAGAGTGGCAACGGAAGAAAAGGGTTTCACAGAAAAGGAATCGGAAAGGGGTGAGCTCGCAATGACAATACAGCTTGAAACGAGGGGAGTGCACCCCCTGGTGTGCAAAATAAAAATCGATTCAAGTAATTCGGATTTAAAAGGACGTGTGTGCATGTTGAGCGAACTGTCGTAAAAAATAATTTCCTGTGACAACAATATAGGGAGGTTTACCTTCACTGGAACCTTTAATAATTTCACTGTCAGTCCCAAAATTTATCCCAGAGACATTCCATTAATAAATTATTACTTAGATATGGACTGCCGCCCGAAAACATTAATATGTGCAATTTTCCTAGCAGGTTTCCTCTTGTTGCATTTCGAATTATGAATACATAACTGCAATATAACTTGCTGTTTTAAAAAAAATATTTCTCTGTTTCAGAAGCTTAAAAGAAAACCTGATATGCTAAATTCACATGACAGTCTCTACCTGATCTGCAAACAAACTCTTTTTACATAAGATTCTTTTTTATAGGTATATCATGCTAATCAAAATAAACATCAGCAAAAATTCTCTTATTACTTCCTTCCTTCTAAGCAGAAGGCAAATAAGGGGATACGCTAGACTAAAGCGTTAGTCAAAATTTTTAAAAGCTGGTCGCTATGTGAACAATTGAACTTTATTTCGCTTTTCACGGCCAGCATTAAAACAAAAGAACGATGAAACGAAAGGTGACTTCCCGTTTGAGAAACGTTACATAATTTAAAATTGAAACCAATACCAAGTAATATCTCGGAAATGGTCATTTTTCTATAAAAACGATTGTGTGTTTTAACCAGAACTACATTTTGTATGTAATAAGTATTTGTCTAGCTCTTACGGTGTACCAGTTATGCAAAATTCATCCAGAATTAAGAGATCTTCCCGGAAAATTCAAGATATATTTTTATTGTGATGCAAATATCTTTAATATACAGTAATTTAATCAAAATCATTGGAGCTATTTTTGATAAAATAAAAATTTCAAGAACTTTATCCATATAATAAGGGTAGCTTGCGCTGTGGAATTTTCTTGGAAATCCTCGTGTCTCATCCTTGAAAGATACTAAATTTAAATGACAAGTATGGTATTTAACAGTCTTTTCGTTTTTGGCTTACTTTGTGCACAAACACATACGGACCTTTTTCTAAAAATGTCTTTTTGGAATCAGGGGATGTCAAAACGTATAGGTATTTCTGATGACATCTTGGTATGGAATTTTTGGTGGAATAGAATACATTCTCTCTACACTAATATATAGTACGTGTAAAGAAAATAAGTAAATAAATAAAATTAAGAAACAAAGAAAGAGGGAAAACATTTTGTGTTACAGTCTAATGGCTGGATATTTAACGCGAGGAAGTTGCGTATAGGCATAATCGCCTTTAAGCCTGGTTCAAAGAGGACTTAATCGATCCAACTATCCGATTTGAGACCAACTCAGGCCAAACTGTACGAAGAAAATAATGCCATCCATCAGCTGACAGTGCCATTTTACAAAGAAAAGTATAACCTCGAAAACATCGAAATATTTGGGTTATTATTTGGTATTCCAGGTATTATTCTGAACACCTATTTTAAGCTGAGCATATCCAAGGAGACGGTGAAGCAGATCAGCTTCTTGTATTAAACAGCTCTGTAGCTATACTGGGATACCATCTATACAGTGTTGCCAACACAGGATTCTTTTTTCCGCCAGACCAACATCGAAAATCCGTCAAAATTAAAAATGTCCGTGTTTAATATAAAAAGTAGAAATTAAATTAAAACTAAAGATTACCACTTAGGAAACATTTCTTGGTTAGATCTGAAAGATGATCAACGCATCTAATTGCGCTGTAATTAACTACAAACATTGTAAGAGCAACTTCTGTAGCTGCACTTTCATACGTGTGTCTGCTAGGCAATGTTGACTATGAAGTTGAACATGGTTCCTACTTTTTCCGTGAAGAAGTAAATTTGACAAGCCACATTCACATTGCATTGGCAATACTTATCCAGCGCACTACTAGGTTCCCCGAGCACCTCTAACAACCATTCCTTTAATTATTCATTATTTAACCATTCTTTTCTAAAATGTCGTACATACCGCTTAGCCTTTTATTCAATAAGGCAATTAGAAATGAGGCACCACAATGGAACACTGAATTAGCACTGTGTTCACTTCGCTGCATTCAGAAATAATACTGATTCATAAAGTAAAGCACGTTCCTTGCGTGTCATCATAGTCATTATATGTGGTTTAATATTCATATGTCATATATATGACACTTACTTTCAGGTATACAAATATTTACATCCGTTAGTTTTTCTAAAGAAAGGCAATATAGCTTTAATAATTTCTAATAATACCTGTCAAAAAATCCGTCAACCGTCAAAACTAAATTTTGCTCGTTATGCAACTTCAAAATCCGCCAACCCTGGATACTATCTGTATGAAATCTATGTAAATCTGTAACACTGGAAGATAATTTCTATTATCTTTATAAATTATCGTTTACTGCTTATGGTTTCTGTTTATGGTTTCTCAATTTTTATTTTCTCTATACGCACTATGTACATAGTGTATAGAGAAGGTATTGTATTGCACCCAAAAATTCGATACCGAGATTTCACCGGAAATATATGTTTTGAGACCCCCTGAATAAAAAAAAACATTTTTAGAAAAATGTGTGCGTCTGTCTGTCTGTCGTGTAAGTATGTGTGTGTGTGTGTGTGTCTGTGGGCAGCATAGCTCAAAAATGAAAATACGGTATTTTGGTATTTAAGTTTGATATCTTCCAAGGATGCGATACGAAGATTTTCAAGAAAATCCCCCCACCCCAAACTTGGAAAAAATTTCGAAAAGTTTGATTTTCTTAAAAATGACTAACGATTTTGATTAAAATCCCGTATATTTAAGATATTTACTTGACAAATAAAATGTATATCTTGAATTTTCTGGGAATACCCTCTGAAGACTACTTTATTCTGGATGAATTTTACGGATTTTGCATAAAACTGTAAGATGGACAAAAGTTTAACACACAGAAAATGTAGAGCACATTAAAACACACAGTTTATGCTACATACATTTTTTCTGGGGTTGATCGTTTTTAAGACATTCCTGACTTTTGGTTTCAGGATTGAAAAATATACTTTTCTCATACAGGAATTTGTCCACTCCTGTCCATATAAACAAAGAAACTTTAGTCACATAGCAACCAGCTTTTGACTATGACTTTAACCTATGGTGCCCCTTTTACCCTTCTACTTACATAGAAGCAAGTCATAAGACTATTTTTGCTAATGTTTTCTCAATTAGCGAGTAAATAGAAGCCTATGCTTTCTAACAATAATTTGTTGCAGAAATGTAGAGAAAGATTTTTTTATCACGTTACTAAATTGTTTATGGTTTCATTTTAAGTACTGTTATGTTTATCAATTTTTACTGTCTCTATCACGCATGTACAATGCACATAGTGCATAAAGAAGGTATTGTATTCGTTACCGAAGTTTTGCTAATACATGCCTTGAGGACTCCTGAATCCAAAAATATGCATTTTAGAAAAAAAGGAAAGGGTGTGAGTAAGGATGTGTGTGTGTGTGTGTGTGTGTGTGTGAGCGCGCACGCTCACGTATGTGCGTGTCTATGGACAGCATAACTCAAAAACCAAAAACCGGTTAAATACCAAACTTGGTAGGTATTTAAATTGGGTATCTTCCAAGGATGCGATACGTAAATGTTACACACACCCTCACACCTAGCTATCCTTTACACGGAATATTTTTCGAAAATTTTGATTTTTTTTGAAAATGATATTAACTATTTAGATTAAAATATTATATGTTTAAGATACTTTTATTATATATGAGATGTAGGTATATCTTGAATTTTCTGGGAATAGTCTGTGAAGACCTGTTTATTCTGGATGACTTGTATAACTAGTAAACCGTAAGAAATAGACAAAAACGTACTATACAAAAATGTAGATCTTGTTAAAACACGCGGTTTACACCATATACATTTTTCATAGTTAATCGTTTCCGAGATGTACTTTATTATTGGTTTCAGTTTTAAACTATTTAAACTTCGCAAACGAGAAGCTAGCTTTCCTTTCATACAACTATACAGCTATTACTTGTCTTGGTAAGAGAACCGAATTTCAATGACAAGCGCAGAGCGACAGCTTTCAAAAGGTTTCTTCCTAGTGCATTCCCTTATTTCCCTTCTATTTATAAAGAACTAATAATAATAATACCATTTCTGGTAATGTTTATCTTGATAAGCATTATGTAAGGGGAAAAAAGCCGCCCTCCGTGGTGTAATGTTTACTATGCTTCATATACCCAAGGTCGCGGGTTCAAACCCGGCGGAGGAAGATGGATTTTTTTTAGGCGTAAAAATCCTTAGTATGGCTTCCTTCGGAAGGGAAGTAAAGCTGTGGTTCCGTGTCGTAGATTTACAGCACGTAAAAGAACCTCAAAACTGATAGAGAGGCCTCTGAGCAAAATTAAGCGGTCTTTCACGCTCTATATAGAATGGAACGCTGACGACCACAGCAGCTAAAGAGCGTCCATAAATAAAACGCCATTTCATTTTGTAGAAAAAAGAATAGCCTCGCAAACGGGAAGTTATCTGTTCTTTCACATGCCTTTTGTTTTACTCCTGGTCATGGAAAGAGAATTTAATTTCAATTATAAACATACAGTGATAGCTTTTAAAAGACTTGACTATCGCTTTAACCTAGTGCATTCCCTTATTTCTCTCCTACTTATAAGGAAATAATTAATAAGGCCACTTCTGGTAATGTTTATCTTGATTCATATTATGTACATAAAAGAATAATCTTTTGTAAGAGTTGTTTGTTTGCAGAACAGACAGAGAAAGCTATGTGAATGGAACACATCTGATGTTTATATGTATAACATACACTTTCCTATTACTTTCTCTAGCACTTATGTACAACATATATAGTAGATAGAGAAGGTATTGCATTCCACCCAAACATTCGTGCCGGCTTTCTCCGAAAATACATGTTTTGGATCCTCTGAACAAAAAATGGAATTTTAGAAAAAGATTCCTATGTACATGTGAGTGTGTAAGTGTGTGTGTGTGTATGTGTGTGTGTGTGTGTGTGTGTCTATGGATAGCATAGCTCAAAAACGAAAAGTCTGTTAAATGCCAAAGTTGATATTTAAGTTCAGTATCTTCAAAAGGAAGAAGATTTTTTAGGAAAATCCCCCCCACTCCTACTACCCTTTACATGGAAATGTTTTCGAAAATTTTAATTTTCTTAAAAATAACGATTTTGATTAAAATGTCATATGTTTAAGACATTTTTATCACAAAAGAAATGTATATCACGCATTTTTTCGAAATGGTCTCTGAAGACCTCTTCATTCTGAATTACTTTTGTGTAACTTGTATATAATTAGTCAACCATTAGATACATATCTTATTAAAATACAGAATTTAAGTCATACATGTTTTCGTAGCAGAATTAATAGATTTTTAGATATCCCGTGTTATTAGTTTTAATTTTAAGATACTTAAACTTTTCTCAAATGGGAAGTAATTTTTCTTTTCGTCTCTCTTTTGTTTATTCTTGGCATGCAAAGAGAACAGAAATTCAATGTTTTCACACCTGGGCCGGCTTTTAAAGGATTTGACTCTCGCTTTAGCGTAGTGTATCTCCTTATTTCCCTTCTATGAGGACCGTTTTTTTCAACCTCCCATAGGCTATAAATAAAAGACAAGTTCATAGAAAACAATGATTTTATTACTAAAAATTTTGTACACATATGGTTACTTTTCAACATAATCACCGAAAAGATTGAGACATTTATCGTACCTGTGCACAAGCTTTGCAATACCCGCTTCAAACAATGTTGCCGCCAATGATTTAAAATGAGCATTGACGTTGTTTTGAAGATCTTCGTTGGTTTGAAAGTGCTGCCCTCCTAGCCACGTCTTCAGTTCAGGGAAAAGGTGAAAATCGCTGGGTGCCAGGTCAGGACTGTACAGCTGATGATCGAAAATGCCCCATTGAAATTGTTCAAGGAGCCGTTGGGTTGTGCCAACAATGTGTGGACGAGCGTTGTCAAGGATCAACACAATTCCTGAAGTCAGCATTTCTCTATGTTTATTTTGAGTGACTCTCCGCAAACATCGTAAAGTACGAAGATCTTCAAAACAACGTCAATGCTCATTTGAAATCATTGGTGGCAACATTTTTTGCAGCAGGTATTGCAAATTTTGTCACATATACGATAAATGGCTCAATATTTTCGATGATTATGTTGAACAGTAACCATAAGTGTAAAACAACTATTAGTAATAAAATAGTTGTTTCCTATGAACTTGTCTTTTATTTATAGTTTATCGGAGTTTGAAAAAAAAAACGGCCCTCGTACTTACAAGGAAGCAAGCAATAAGACCAGTTCTGCTAACATTCATCTCGATTAGCATGTTGTAAGTAAAAGAATAATCTTTGTAAGAAAAGTTTTTAACGAAACAACTAGAGAAGGTTACATGGAACACATGAATGGAACACACCAGATTTTAATTTTTACTTTCTGTAGCAGTATGTATAATGTACATAGTAGATAGAGAAGGTATTGTATTCCAAACAGTCGTTACCGAAATTTTACCAGAATTATATGTTTTGAGAGACCATGAAAAAAAAGAGGTATTTTTAGAATAATGTCCGTGTAGATGTCTGTGTGTCTGTGAGCAGCACAGTTGAAAAACCAAAAGTTGGTTAAGTACCAAACTTAGTATTTAAGTTCTTTCAAGAGTGCTACACGAAGATTTTCGAGAATATCTGCCTACCCCCCAACAACTGTACAAAAAAAAAAAAGTATCTAACATAAATTATGTGTTTTAACGACATCTACATTTTTGTGCATAAGATTTTGTCTATCTCTTACGGTTTATCAGTTATATAAATGGTATACAAAAGCTGTCCAAAATGAAGAGATCTTCAGAGGCTATTCCTAGAAAACTCAAGATATTCATCTCGTTTGCCGTTAGAAATATTTAGCATACGGCATTTTAACCAAAATCCTTAGAGAAATTTCTGAGAAAATCAAAAAGTGTTCCATGTAAAGAGTGATTAGGGGTGAAGGATTTTCCTGAAAGTCTTGTGTCACATCATTGGAAGAAACTGAATTTAAATTACAAGTTTGGTATTTAACCGACTTTTCGTTTTTGATTATACTGTCCATACACACACACGAACCTTTTTCTTAAAATGCCTTTTTTTTTTTTTTTTTTTTTTGGATTCAGAGTACCCTAAAACACGTATTTCAGTTGAAATCTCGATATAGAGCTTTTCGGTGGAATACAATACCTACTTTCTTTAGTGACTATGTACGTTGTACATCCGTGCTAGAGAAAGTAATTGTATAATAAGTTTCTGAAACCCTCTTCCCTTTATTTTTTGCCATCACGCGAATAGAACTTGCCATCACTTTCCAGAATTTTTCTTTAGTGCAATTGTGCACTAATCCTATTCTTTAAAACAATTAAATAATCCTTTTGCGACTTCATAGCTCTGGAATAATATGCAATACACATACCCATCTATGTGTGGTATAATGAATCTATCTGGTGTGAGACATACAGTTTAATGGATCCTATTTTTCTTTCTGTCTGCAGATGTTCTAATACGACAATAGATCCAGACACAGCCGTAAGAGATCTCAAGATGGAGCCATTGCGTACTCTCAAAACGTGAGTTTCACTTTTTGTTTGCTTTAGAGCCATTTTAACGTTACGAGTCATTGTGCTTGATTAACACTTAGTGATGACTACAGCAAACTTTTCGCAAACGAATTTGAGGAAGCCGCTTTTAAATCAGTTTCTAGTTCTGGAGTCTTGATAGCAAGTCTTCTGTGTCTAGGGATAGGGATTGCGGACCAATGAATATTAGGATAAGTTGTTTGTGCTGTAGGTATGAACCAATTAGTCAAGAATAACGAATAACACAGATTGGAATGTACTAGGGTCGGCTGATAAGTTCCGGGCCTCACACAGATAAGGCGCCACTAGGCCAGTTAGACGGTAGCATCGTATAATTTAACTCTAGACTAGCTTGTATCCATAGTTACAGGTCAATAGCTTGAATGACAGCATTTTAAACAAGACAACTTTAGAGTTTTTACGAGGATTTGAAAAACGAGCAGTGATTAAATACTTCCATTTGAAAGGCTTAACGCCTAAAGAAATCAAGGAGGAAATGGGCAGTACATTGAAAGATTCTGCTCCTTCATATTCAATGATTAAATGTGGGTTGCAGAGTTTAAAATGGGACGTACGAGCACTAGAGATGAGCCTCGCTTGGACGCCCTGTAGAAATGACAACTCCAGAGATCATTGAAAAAATTCATCGTTTAGTACTGGAAGACCGCAGATTAAAGTTGTTTGAGGTAACAGAGACTTTAAACATATCAAAAGAACGTGCAGGTAATATTTTAAGCAATGTTTTGGGCTGCCACAAGGTCTGTACAAGATGGGTGCCGCGTTTGTTGACACCTGATCAAAAGTTGCAAAGAAAAACTGTTCGTGTTAAGAAATGTGGAGCTCTACCGAAAAATCCCAGTGAATTTTTGAGACGGCTTATTACCATGGATGAAACTTGGATACATCACTACACTCCACTCCAGAAAGTAAATCACAGTCAAAACAGTGGATTGTGCCAGGTGAACCAACTCCAAAAAAGGCAAAATCAATTTTGTGAGCTAACAAGGTTATGGTGAGTCTTTTCTGTGATGCACAGGGAATTATATTTATTGATTACTTGTAAAAGGGGAAAAGCATCATTTGTGACTATTACGCAAGCTTACTGCAATGTTTGAGTGTTGAGGTAAAAAGAAAAAGACCTCATTTGGCAACAAAAAAAAAAAAAAAAAAAAAAAAAAATGTTGTTTGATCACAACAATGCTCCGGCCCATCGTTCAGTCATTGCAATGGAAAAAAATGCGCGAATTAAAATTCGAATTGCTTGACCATCCACCCCATTCGCCAGATCTAGCACCCAGTGCTGTTCCCAAACCTCAAAAAAGTTCTTGGAGGACGAAGATTTCACAGCAACGAGGAGGTCATTGATACGGTAAACAGCTATTTTGAGGACCTTGATAAATTGCACTACAGAGATGGTTTAATTAAATTAGAGCACCGATATGACAAATGTATTAGCCTTTCTGAAGAATATTTTGAGAAACAAATCAACAAAAAATTGTTTCAATGCTGTTATTGAGAGTTCCGGGACTTATCAGCCGACCTTCGTGTTTGAAAATTGAGGTCTTAAGGTTTTCATCTCCTCGGGTATTATTATTATTTATTATTATTATTATTATTATTATTATTATTATTATTATTATTATGATCATAATCATATCTGTACGGAATTATGCAACTCATTGTAAGAATTTAGTTTTCAAAAGAGTAGTTTATGGTGTTCCGAGAGATATGTATACTATAGATTGTGTCTATCATGTGTAAATATCGAAAGATTTGAAGTCTCCGAGATTCCCATTGTTACCTCAACGGACCTCCAAAACACTATTTTGTGCGCCATTTAGGTTGAGGCGCGGCACTGCACGAAACCCGTCCATGGAATGTGCAGAGCAAAAGTACGAAAACAAACTTTCTGCGTAGCCACTCTGCTAAAATTAGCACCATTTGCCACAGTAATGGGCTAGCTTGATGTATTCAATATGTCGAAGAAAAGTGGTGGAGGAAAATATTACCAGTCTACGCTCCTAGAGTCTGCCTTCTTTCAGTGATATGGACTCAAGCGCACTATAGAAATTTCATGGACAGATAATAATCGATGAGTTAAGTGCTAAGGTTCCCTAATTGCTTGTTCAAACATATCCGCTGTATTTTTGTTTCTATTTCTTTATACTTTCATTTTATTTATTTTTAAGAAGTAACATATTATAGCTCTGGGTGAGGAAATGAATGCTTTATATTCTTAAAATTTCGTATAAACTAATCAACAGCTTCTGGCATTGGGTTCATGCATGTGGGTTATTTCTTTCCAAAACACTGTGGTATATAGTTTATTTTTGGCTATGGATTTTATTTGCTGTTTTTCTGACAAAAATGTCAAAAAAGTCTTTTGTTATCAAAAAGAAACTTAAACGATTAGGAATTAACGCATTGGTTAATTTTTTCCTAAATATTTTCGAACACTCTACAGACTCTTCTTCCGTAGCTTAACTGTCCTAAAGACTAGGCTGATAAGATTAGATGCAATCTATGCTTAACATAGCTACAATAATAGGACAGTATTGGCAATTTTGAAATTCCCTTCAGTTGGACTCACAGAATAAATGTTAAGTTTACCAGTTTTTTTTTATCTCAAATTGTTCTAATTTGTGATTAATACTTCATTGGTCTTATCATCTCATTCTCAAGATCGTTGAATAATTTATTTTGTTTTGTACATGCTTTATTTTGTAACATACACGTGGAAACTGTACTGTTCTGGGTAAATGCCTCAGAATTGCTGCTACCTTGTTATTACTACTCCGTTAGTCTTATCATCTTATGCTCAAGATAGTTCAACAATTATTTTGTTTGATAAATGCTTTATGTTGTAACTTACATGAAAAACTGTTCTTGTCTGGGTAATTGCATCCCTTTATTATTTCCCTGCATAATAATATCCCTGCATTATAGCGTTTGTTCCAAAGCTGCGCCAACTTATAGAACGCCTTGTGAACATTTTCAGATTCAGAGACTCACATCCCCCCTATGCAGTATCGCAACACCTCTTCGATGTTGCCGGTGCTATACGAAGGAAATGTCCAATATTTTTCACGTCTTATAAGTCTGGATTTTTATGCCTCACTTATTCAATTCATCTGCTTTGTTAATGTCACCATTCTTAGAAGTGATTAGGCGGCGACCGCATAGAACTTCCTCAAGATTACTTACTCTCCCTTCAACGAACATGTCACCATCTTCAAAATATAGGATCGTTGAATTATAAGGTAGCATCTCTCGAGGCCTCTTCCCACTGCGCAAGAGAACCGACAGTCTCTGGGAAAGAGATGGAGACAGAGGTGCACTAAAATACTACCTTAAAATATTGAGCTTCTGCTCTCAAACAGGCAGCATATTTGACAAATGTGTTCTCGCTCATTCACCTAAGCTTAGCATCAGTAATTCTTGTAATCTCTTCTGTATTGTACCAGGGCTAGAACGACGCACTTTGTCTTCCAAACAAACCTAAAATAAAAATCACAACTAAGTTAGGTTGGGGAACAAGGAATCCGCAATTCAACAGTTATAATAATTATAAACAATACTTTCTCTTGCAGGTGGTACAGAGTTTGAAAACCTTTCAACAACTCCCTGCATACACAACGAGCAAATTCATGTTAAAAGAATATTTCCATAAAAACACACATTTCTCCACAGATAAGTGACGCACCTTGTTTACTGTAGCAATACACCTGATTGAGTGAACATCTGACATAGAAATAACAGTGACATAGGTGCCAATGCGGGAATTGGTTGTCTGATGTCCCAGCAGGTGGCGAGGCAAGAGCGAAGTAGACATGGCTGCAAGAGGGGTTACCCTACATTTGCACAGACAAAGGTATCTTCGTGAACACACACACACACACACACACACAAAACAACTTCTTATGGATGTCCATGAGTGTCAAGCCGATTGCCCGTTCTTACTGATTCTTGGCACGCACTAACACAGATTTTCAGTGTTCTGCCCTCTTTTCTTGTCATTCTGAGCATGAACTTTCAGAGCTGTGCAGTTAATGAAAATGTATGGTAGTTGAGCTTGTCTGTAGATTATAATTCAATTATTTTTGTAAAAAAAAATGTGCAGATTAGTTCTCATATTTGAAACTACCGCACAGTAATTGCTCCAGTTGCACTACCCTGTTGTAATGTTTACCATAAACGTGATACATATCCTAAACACCGCAACATCTTTGCCCTCGAAGATTCTAAATATGTCATGTTATCCTATACTAACAGCGACATCATTTCAGGTATCGGAAGAATGAAGATCCAGCCCTCGATAAGCTAGAAGATGGAGGTCCACGTATGGGTTTGAACATGGGTCTGTTCTCCGGGGAGAACTACGTCGTGAAGGTTGGTGATCCTGTCTACGTTGGAGAGGCTGAATAGGTTGCAAGGATGACTGACTGATAATTAACAACTGTTGTTGAAATACATTTTTAAAAATAAATTCCAATACCGTTTTCTAAGTTCGTAATTTGAACGTGATCTTCAGCTCTGTGATTAAGGTGAATTTACATTGAAGACATAACTATAATATTGCAGCATAAGGGACCGTTCATAATGTAGTGTAAACGAAACGCAAGAACTTGGTACGGCTTTTTAGATATGTAAATCGCATGCTGAAATCTTTTGAGTGCACCTCAAGAATCAGATTGAATAACCTAAGCAACAAAAATCTGATGTGTTTCATTCACATGACTTCCTCTACTTGTTCTACAAATAAACGTCTTACAAAATATTATTTTCTTTCTACTTCATATTAATCAGGATAAACATTAGCAGAATGCTTTTATTACTTCGCTCCTAATTAGGGAACTAAGGGAGTACGTTATGCTAAAGCAATAATCAACTGTTTTAAAAGCTATCGCTATGGATTTTCATAAATAATACCAAGAGTGTTTTCAACTTGTCGATAATTCACGATCGTAGCGAAGCGACGGGAGTGAATTGTCCTAAGACATAAAAACACGAGTTGTATTTCATAAGACAATTCAGCGAAATAGACTATTAATAATTTATAATATACAGAAAAGGAGATATTTACTTTCTCTACACGTACTATGTACATAGTTTATAGAGAAGGTATTGTATTGTACCAAAAATTTCGGTACCGAGACTTCACCGGAAATATGTTTTGAGACCCTCTGAACCCAAAAAAAAAGTATTTTTAGAAAAATGTCCGTGTGTGTGTCTGCGGGCAGCATAGCTCAAAAACGAAAAGTTCATTAAAAACCAAACTTGGTATTTAAGTTCAGTATCTTCCAAGGATGCAACACGAAGATTTTCAAGAAAATCCCCCACCCCCAACTACCCTTTGCATGGAAAAAATGTCGAAAACTTTGATTTTCTCAAAAATGGCTAACGATTTTGATTACAATATCTTATATTAAAGATATTTACCTGACAAACATAATGTAGAGCTGGTTAATACACAATATTTATGTTATGTACATTTTTTCGTACAGTGGATCGTTTTTTAGATATCCCCTTGTTATTGGTTTCAGCTTTAAAAACTTATACTTTTCTTATATGGAATTTGTCAACTCATGTCCATAGAAACAAAGGAACCTCCGTCACATACCAACCAGCCTTTGACTAATATTTTAGCCTATGCTACTCCCTTATTTCCCTTCTACTTGTATGGAAGCAATTAATAAGATTATTTATGCTATTTTTTCTCTATTAGCATGAAGTAAAAATAAGCATAAGCTTTTTAACAATAATTTGTTGCAGAGATATAGAGAAAGGCATGTGAATGGAACACATAAGATTTTTTCAGGTTATGATTGTAATACTTAAATTACTTCTCATATAGTAGATGACACATTCGACCATGATTGTTCACCGAATGTTTTTTTTTTTTTTTTTCTTCACTGATATGACCGACCTTGTCTACACCCAATATACGAATATTAATAGCTGTGGTCATCTCCATTCACTTTTCTCATATTGGTTGCCCAATTTTGTAAAATTACATTTATTTCTTCCGTTGAAGTGTCACATAAAAGCTTGTGACCTCTTTCTAAGCAAAATTTCATGAACTGTATTCATATATTAGCGCGGTTTTTATCTGTATTAACGAGTCTGGCTTCATTAATAATTTGTTTTATTTTTTTGCGGTCGCCTGACCAAACCGTTTCAAATTGTCCGCCATCACGTAATGTCACGACAGACTGGATTGTCACCTTATTACCAATAATCAAGACAGGAGATTGAACAAACGAACGTCAGGTGTGACAAGATTTCAAAGAAATGAACATCAGCTGCGATAAGATGTTTGGACAATATCACTCCAGTCAGATGACCGCGATTGGTTGTTTAATCTCGGCCATTGCATTGGCGCTTTAATAGTTGAGGTAAATTGTCATTGAAATTAGCTTCTTTGCACAGGAGTAAAACAAAAGCAACCAGAATGGTTTTCTATTAGAGAAAAGTATAAATATTTTAAAGTTAAAAACAATAACAAGGTGTATTTTGGAAGCGGTTAGCTTCGCAACAAACATGTAAAGGACATAAATTATGTGTTTTGACGCGATTTACATTTTTGTACAGTAGATTTTTGTGTATCTCTTACGGTTTATTAATTATGTAAAATTCATTCCGAATGAGGCTTTCGGAGGAAATTCAATATATAATTTTTATTTATCATATAAGTGTATTTAATATACAGTATTTTAATCAAAATCGTTAAGTTATTTTTGAGAAAATCAAAATTTTCGAAAATGTTTTCCAGTCAATACCAGGTTTGGTTTTTTGCGGACTTTTCTTTTTTCAGTTATGAGTCCAAACACACACACACACACACACATACACACAAACAGAGAGAGGTCTCAAAACATGTATTTGCGGTGAAATCTCGATTTCGAATTTTTTAGTAGAATACAAAACCTTCTCTATCTACTATGTACATTGTACATACATACTGGGGATAGTAATGTGCAATATGAAAATTCACCTAGACATAAATACTATATAAGATATAAAAGGCATTGTAAGGTACTAGGCAAACAACAGATCAATGCTTGGTATCAGCATTTAAGTATGTGTGGCACGGCCAAATATATAGAAGAGCACCATGACCGTATTTATGGCACATGACATAAAATCTCGCTTCGCGATCGTGTGGTGTTTAGTTGCTTGCAGTGCACGGAGAAAGAAATTTCGAATATTTCCTCTAAGCTCTCATTGCAACCATAGAGTTTGTATCTTTCAAACTTTCGTTATGTAGCGTGTAACATATTATAGAGTGGTCGCATTAAATAACATGAGTGCAAAACCCTTTCTTTTTCTATTTAACAATATGGTTATATCGCAACGGATCTGTCAGGAGGTACCTCGTGGATCGGTGTGGGTGGAAAATGAATTTTCTAGGTCTCATATCTGTACATATAATTTTACTTTGTTATGCATTCACAGAGGCATTGATGCTAAGCACCTCTGCGTCAGTGTGCGGCAGATGGCACCTTCAGCATTGTCCCCAGAGATTTTAATGTAAGGCAACTGTTACTCTGCGTGCCGGGAAGATGACGTTAGGGTGCCGTCCAGGCTTTCATTATTTGTGAATAAAATGTCAGAGCAATCGCTATTACCATATATGCACATACTTACTATTGTTTAAGTCAACACTTGGAACTTTAGGTCATGAGATTAAATATCCTTGGCGACTAAAGGAAACAAGAAAAAATCTGAAGTGTTCCAGTCACATGACTTTCTCTACATCTCTGTAGCAAATTATTGTTAATAATCTTATTCTTCTATCTACAACACCATGCTAATCAAGATAAACATTAGCAGAAACTGTTTTATTACTTAGTTCCCTATAAGCAGAAGGAAAATACAGGAATACACTAGATTATACCGATAATCAAATGTTTTAAAATGAGGCTGCTATGAGATTGGAATCCGTTTCCTTGTGTGGCTAGGAGTTGACAAGTTCCAGTATGAGAAAATAATAAGTATTTTAAGATTGAAACCAATAACAAATTGTGCATTTTAACGAGCTCTACATGTTTTGTTCAGTAAGTTTTGGTTTATCTCTTACGGTTTACCAGTTATGTAAAATTCCGCAAAATTCATTCAGAATAAAAATGTCTTCAGAGGCTATTCCCATAAAATTCTAGATTAAAATTTTGTTTGTAAATATCTTTAACACGCGATATTTTAATCAAAATCGTTAGAGTCACTTTTGAGAAAACCAACATTTTCGAAAATGTTTCCATGTAAAGTATAGATTTTCTTGAAAATCTTAGTGTCGTATCCTTGGAAGATACTGAAGTTAAATACCAAGTTTGGTATTTATGGGACACACACACACTCACAGACACACACACTGACAGAGACAGACGGTCATATTTCTAAAAATGCTTTTTTGTTTTTTTTGGATTCAGGGAGTCTCAAAACATATTTCCTGTGAAATCTCGGTATCTAATTTTTGGGTGCAATACAATAGCATTTCTATACACTATATAAATAGTACGTGTAGCGCAAGTAAAAAAAGATTGGTCGGCCCTCGGGATTTGAATACGGGACCTCGCGACATTGCACCTGAGCCATTCCAGCTCGGTTAGTTGTAATGTCTTGTGCTTGTATCAGGTGGCCGAGCTGCCCCATATTTGACGCTGACGTGTGAGATATCCCTTTGTGTACTAAAATATTTGCAGAACTCAAAGGGGCTATTTCGAGATAAAACCCGCCAGTGAAGAACATCTTGTTTATCAACGGACACGGTGAGCGGGTCGCGCTCATTGTGAGAAGTAAACCGAAAGTTGGTCTCGCCAGTTCTCCATTGCCGGGTTTTAACTCTAAACAGCCGCTCTGAGTTCTGCAGAAGAGATATCTGCACAGTCAAATACGGGGCAGTTGGGCCACTTTGTACTGCAAGCGTTTACTTTTCATCAAGATTGGGGCCTTCGATTTTCTTCTTCCAGGTTCTCCATTAGACCGTAATCCTGTCAAATTATCGTCGTTCCCAATTTGGAACCTTTCCAGTTAGTTACTCAGCAGATGTATATCTACCGCTGAGGAACGAACGTGGGTCTTGCTGTACCCCCTGAGTATGCCCTCAGGGAGGAACTGCTACCTGTTGTCTGAGCAAATGACGGTAGTTCGCCACGCCCAAACCAATCGATACATCTCCTTACAGAACAAAGAAGTTGTCTTCGGCAGCTGACGTCATATGGTAGTGAACAAAGTAACACATTGAAAACTACCTAGGGCATTGAATTAAATTAAACACAACTTCTTTACCTTAGGGATGTGAAAGGAGTTCGCACTTATAAATCCAGAAAGACAAACAATTTATCAGGGTTTATAAAAAGGAGGATATTGCAGCGCTTAGGTATTAGTTAAACCACATAACAGATACTGTCAAAAGGAAATCCAGGGTTAGTACATCAAAGTGTGTCACATGGTAAAACGAAAGCTACGGTGGCTTTCTTCAGTCCTCGTAACTAGCAAATGCTGGAGAATAACCTTAAACTTATGCCTAGAACATTTCCTTCCCAAATTTCCTTTTCAACAACAATAATAATAATAATAATAATATTTCATGTATCATCAGCAGAATAAGGCATTTTCAGGCATTATAACCAGGACGAAGGGCGGCGCCGTGGCCGAGTGTTCAGGCTGCTCACCTCCCACCTAGGTGGCTCGATTTCGATCTCAAGCACCCCATGTGCAATTTGAGGTGGCCAAAGCGGCGTCTTGGCGGGTTTTCTCCGGGTCCTCCGGTTTCCTCCGCCACTCATTCCACCAATTGCTCCATTACCACCTTTCCTATCATCCATTTCGCTTGCATTTCATGCCATTCTCTTCCTCGCACTCATGTCTGGCTCCGAACCGACTACTCGTTCCAGGTTCTCCATTTTGTGATTTCGTGCCGTTGGCTCCCCAACAGGATTCTGACCCTTAGACATCCGCTTGTAAGTTCTAGGGGTGATCAGTCCTAAAAACGGTGTTGATAAGCCGACTACAAACAAAACAAAACAACAAAAAAAACCAAAAAACCACAGGAGGAACGGAAATTAGGTTGAAATGTTTCCAGACTTCAAGATGTGACGTCCTTCGGCGCGTGCAGACCAATTACGAGAACGCGTTTTACCTGCCGTATCGTCTCTGTTGTGTACATCCTATCTGTTGACGGTGGTTTGTATGTAGCTAACTTGAAGCTATCTGAGGATTCTTTAGCTTGATCAGCAGTGTTCACCGTCTGCGATGCTGTATGCAGTAAGAACGGGCGTACATGAACACCTGTCGGAGGGGACTCGGCACCGAACCAAGGTTATGTACCTACACCCCACGAGGGGGCGTCTCGGGAGGGAGAAATGAGGTGAGAGGCTACACCGGGCGACTGGAACCAGGAGCGACGGCACAACAATCACACGGTCCCTTTAGTTTCCAGATTGACACACCTCTACAGTCGGGTATGTAGACCGAGGTCTACCGCCCCACATAGAGTACAGTGTCCCCGCCAGGAGCGGCATCCCGGCAACCAGCCGAAATCGGAGGACGGAGATATTTACTCAGGGCATCCTTTTTCCCTGCCACGCCGCACCGAACACCATCACCGACACTTACAACTCTGAAAGAAGTCACGGGAACGACATGGTGGGACATGAGATTTGGGGGATGAAAGAAATCTACCCAACATTTACCTGGCGACTCGGGGAAACTCCGAAAAAACCCCATGGGTCAGGTAGGCCGGCCATGGGAGGAGAACCTGGACCTCCCGAATGGGAGTCACAGACGTACCGCCTGAGCCATACCGCTCGGTGTATTAAACAACTACTAATGCGAAATATTTTTGCTGAAAGAAGATTTCTGTACGAGGGCTGTTCAATAAGCATCCGTGTTAAGAATGAAGATGTCAATCTTTTAAAACACAATTTATTTATTTCTCAACATAGTTTAATTTTATGGATATATCTTTCTGCCAACATTACTGCCATTTTAACCCTTCCAAAAATAATAATTGTCATGCTCTCAAAGTACATCTCTATCTCGGTGATTACCTCCTCGTTTGATCCAATTTTTTTCCCCCGCAATCTAGTTCTTCATATTTGGGAATAACAGGAAATCGCAGGGAGCGACGTGAACACATATGCGGGTGCGGCAGCAATTTATAACCAATTTATACATTTTGGTGGCGACAACTTCGTATAAACATGCTGGAGCGCTGTCGTTGTGAATCATCAGTTCTTCGGATTTCGCTTAAATACTCCAAACACACCTTCGAAGTTGATAATCGAAAATCTCGAAACATTTTCTATGTAAAGGGTAGTTTGGGGTGCGGGGATTTTCCTTAAAATGATTTACCTGTGAAATTTGACCAAAATTGTGAAAAATTAAAACAAAATTGTTTAATCATAGCATGCTATAAATTCTAAACTTTATGAAAATATATCGTTTTTCTCATCAGTAGAGAAGGTATTACACTCCACGCAAAAATTCGATTTTACCGGACATTTTACCGGAAATACATGCTTTAGGGTCACCTGTATTCAAAAAATTTTGATGTGATCCATTCACATGACTTTCTCTACATCTCTGCAACAAATTATTGTTAAAAAGATAATGCTTCTATTTACTTCATGCTAATCTAGAAAAAATTAATAAAAATAGTCTTATTACTTGCTTTCTTGTAAACAGAAGCGAAATAATGGAGTGCCATAGGTTAAAGTGATAGTCAAAAGCTGTTTGCTATGTGACTGAAGTTCCTTTGTTTGCAGGGATACGAGTTGACATATTCCTGTATGAGAAAGGTATGTTTTTAAAAGCTGAAACCAAAAACAGGGAATATCTCAAAAATGATCAACTCCATGAAAAAAATGTATACAACATAAATTGTGTGTAATGTGCTCTACATTTTTTGTGCAGTAAGTTTTTGTGTAACTCATACGGTTTAGCAGCTATACAAAATTCCGTAAAATGCATCCAGATTAAATTAGTCTAAAGAGGCTACTCCCAGAAAATTCAAGATACATATATATATATATATATATATATATATATATATATATATATATATTATGTGTCAGGAAAATATCTTTATTATACGATAATTTAATAAAAATTGTTAGAGCCATTTTTGAGAAAATCAAAATTTTCGAAAAAAAATTCCGTGTAAAGGGTAGTTGGGATTGGGGGGATTTTCTTGAAAATCTTCGTGTTGCATTCTTGGGAGAAACCAAACTTAAATACCAAGTTTAGTATTCAACGGTATTTTCGTTTTTGAGCTATGCTGTCCACAGACACTCAGACACACAGACGCACTCACACAGGCACACACGGACCTTTTTGTAAAAATCCTTTTTTTGGATTCAGGGGGACCCAAAACATGTATTTGCGGTGAAATCTCGGTATCGAATTTTTGGGTGGAATGCAATACCGTTTCTATAGACTATGTACATAGTACCTGTAGAGAAAGTAAAAATGCGTTTTTAGAAAAAGATCCGTGTGTGTTGTATATCCGTGTGTGAATGTGTGTGTATGTGTGAACACGATAACTTAAAAACGAAAAGTTAGTAAATTACCAAACTTGGTATTTAAGTTCAGCAGCTCTCAAGGATGCGACACGAAGATTTTGAGCGAAATCTGCCCACCCCAAACTACCCTTTACATTGAAAAATTTTCGAACATTTTGATTTTATAAAAAATGGTTTTAACGATTTTAATTAAAAGACCGTATATTAAACATATTTACATGAAAAATAAATTGTTTTACTTGACCTTTTACTTTCTCTATACTCACTATGTACATAGTGTATAGTGAATATATTGCACTCCAACAAAAAATTCGATACCGAGATTTCACCGGAAATATATGTTTTAGGGTCCCCTGTATCCAAAAAAAGGTATTTTCAGAAAAACGTCCGTGTTTGTGTGTGTCCGTGTGTCAGTGTGTCCGTGTGTCAGTGTGTCCGTGTGTCTGTGAACACGATAACTCAAAAACGAAAAGTCCTTAAAACACCAAACTTGGTATTTAAGTTTAGTATCTTCCAGGGATGCGACACAAAGATTTTGAGAAAAATCCCCCCACCCCAAACTAACCTTTACAAGGAATTTTTTTCGAAAATTTGGATTTTCTAAAAAATGGCTCTAACGATTTTGATTAAAATATCGTATATTAAAGTTATTTGCCTGACAAATAAAATGTATATTTTGAATTTTCTGGGAATAGCCTCTGAAGACTACTTTATTCTGGATGAATTTTTCATAACTACTAAACCGTAAGAGATGGACAAAAACTTAACACACAAAAAATGTAGAGCAGGTTAAAACACACAATTATATGTTATATACATTTTTTTCGTGGAGTTGATCGTTTTCTCAGATATTCCTTTTTCTTGGTTTCAGCTTTGAAAAACTTATACTTTTCTCATACAGGAATTTGTCAACTCCTGTCCATACAAACAAAGGAACATCAGTCACATAGCAACCAGCTTTTGGCTTTCACTTTAACCAATGGTACTCCCTTATTTCGCTTCTACTTACAATAAAGTAAGAAATAAGACTATTTCTGCTATTTTTTCTCGATTAGCGTGAAGTAAATAGAAGTATAAGCTTTTTAACAATGATTTGTTGCAGAGATGTAGAGAAAGTCATGTGAATGGAACGCATCAGATTTTTCTGTAATAGTCTCTGAAGAGCTCTTCATTTTGGATGAATTTTGCTGATTTTTGCGTAATATAATAAATTGTGTGTTTTAACGAGATCTACATTTTATGTGGTAAGCTTTGTCTATTTCTTACGGTTTACCAGTTACGCAAAAGTTACTGTTGTTGTGTACAATAACTGGTATATATTTAAAGCATTTACTTCTGGTGAAATATAGGTATTGAATTTTTGAGTGTAATAGAATACCTACTATGTACATTGTACATGCTATGTAGATTAAAAAGAAAATAATCGAAATATGGTGTATTGGAATGAACACATTGCCAGAAAAAATAGTAAGAAGACAAAATGATGTTCACATAAGTTTATATGTTAATGCAACACATTATAGTGGCGCGAGAGCCAACGCAGTAACATGCGATGCTCACAGTTGAGGGATCCTGGGTTTGAAACCTATCAAGGCAAGGCGGCCAATCTGTCCCTGTTTGTTTTTTGTTTTTTCTTCTTCTTCTTCTTCTTCTTCTTAATGATTTTCTCAGGTCGGTAGGTAAATGTTGGGCAGTTGGTCTTCTGCTACGAATTCTCTGTCTCCCATAATTTCCTTTCGTCTGAACGATAAGGAAAAAGCGAACGCATTAAATTCACATTTTGTGTCTGTTTTTAACAAAACGGATTATAATTATAAATTGGAAATTGAGGATAGTGGAAATTCCGTTTTTCAAATAATGGCATCCAAATTGCGCAGAAGGATCAGAATGTTGCAAAATCGAAAGTCGAGGGGGCGGAATCCATGATTCCGTACCTAATGCTTTTATTTAATATGTCAATAAATAACTGTGCCTTACCGGAAGACTGGAAAACCGCGATTGTAGTTCCAATTCATAAAGGGGGAAATAAAACAGAACTAAATAATTATCGACCAGTCAGCCTAACTTCAGTAGTGTGCAAATTGATGGAACATTTAATTGTGGAATACATACGGGAGGAATTAGAAAACAAAAAGTGGTTCAATAAAGCGCAACATGGGTTTAGACCTGGATACTCGTGTGAAAGCCAGATAAAGTCATTATTTCAAGATTTAGCAGAGGAGGTGGATGCAGGGGGAAGAACAGATGCAGTGGTGATAGATTTTTCCAAAGCTTTTGATGTTGTATAATATAATTTACTTATCCAGAAGCTAACTGCCACAGGAATTGATAAACGCGCAGTTCTATGGGTTAAACAATTTTTGGAAGGAAGATCGCAAAGGGTAAAAGTAGGCAAGGAGCTATCTGAAAGGGGTATGGTAATCTCGGGAGCACCCCAAGGCTCAGTACTGGGGCCGTTGCTTTTTCTTATTTTTGTAAACGACATAACTGTCAATACAAAATGCCAATTAAGGTTGTTTGCAGACGATTGTATTATTTACAATAAAATTAGAAATGTTGAAGATGAGACTGCTCTTCAGGGTGATTTAAATGAAATTAGTGATTGGGCTGCTGCAAATAAAATGAAAATTAACGCTGGCAAAAGTAAGTCAATTGCATTTAATAGATCTAGGGAAAAAATTCTGCAGAACTATCACATGGGTGGGGAAAAAATTCCACAGGTGGACAGCTGCAAATACTTGGGAGTTTACTTGGCGAGTAACGCTGGATGGGACGAGCAGGTAAATTCTGTATCTAAGAAAGCGTGGGAAACACTGCACTTCTTAATGAGGATTTTAAAAAAGGGGAGTGCAAAGTCCAGGGAAATCGCGTGCAAGGCCTTAGTGCGGCCGGTCATGGAATTTGGAGTAACTTGTTGGGACCCGTATAGAGTAAATCAAATTGATTCGTTAGAAAAGATCCAGAAAAGGGCTATAAAATTCATAAAAAGGGGTAAATATTTTGGGCCTACAAACGCTGAGGAGATAAAATGGGAGCCGTTGAAAGTTAGGCGTGAGAAACAGAGGTTGTGCGCTTTATTTAAAGCTTACGCTAGCTTAAACGCATGGGAGGACGTTACTGACAAACTGGAAAACCCAACTTACTATGCACGAAACGATCATCCGTTCAAAATTAAGGTTAGAAGATGCAGAACTGACGTGGGAAAGTTCTCCTTTGTGAATAGAACTATAAAAGACTGGAATGAATTACCTGGAGCAGCCTTTCGGGGTTGTCCCCTGTCTCTGAAGAAATTTAGGAAAAATCTTGACTTTAATGTTGGATAATTTTTGTAAATATTCCTTAAATGAAATGCTTGTGATTTTATATTGTTGTAAATACAAATGTTAAATTGGTTGGTGATTCTAATTATGAAATTAATTAATCTGAATTGAGAGAAAAATTAATGTTTTCATATTTGTGTAAATAACTATTATATCTAGCTTACAAAGCCATAAACTGGCAGCTGTGATTTATTGTTTATATATCTTGTATACATATATAGCTCTGCTACCGGGTGATACCCACTTGCAGAGAAATACATACATCCATCCATCCATCCATCCATCCATCCATCCATCCATCCATCCATCCATCCATCCATCCATCCATCCATCCATCCATCCATCCAT